>OX424460.1:19162868-21628094 GCA_949152455.1 Lithophane leautieri
TTTGAGGGGGCTAAGTAGTGTAAATACTTTTTTATACCATTCCCCTTCTATAAAGCTTATTTTATTCACTGAAAACAGTGAATAAAAAGCGCTTTTAATCACTGTTTTGGTGTTTGAATTTAGAACACACCAATATATTCGACCTCCATCTCAATGCTATATAACCTCTTTGCGAAAAAATACTGGATACAAACTCCAATTTGATTGGTCGACATTTTTGACAAGGAGTTTAGCATTAGAATAAAAACTGTTTTGCGTTCTTTGCTGTCATTAGTAAATTGGCGCTATTTTAAATACTGTAAGTTGTACGAACACAAAGTTTAGTGTTACTTAATAATATTTTCAACACACTTGCTCGTAAAGTGGCTCTTATTGAACCGCTTTTAGGTTCATAATGCAGTGTATTATGGAAGCGTGCTTTTTACTTTATATTACCGGACTAGTGCGGTAATGTGCGCCACAGATTAATATTTACTAGTCTGAGTGATGACATGGCAGTATGGAATTAGTAAGTACTACCATGGCAGCATGGAATTTGTATTCAATAGAAATTGTTTTTGGTGAAGCTTTTTACCAAAGACAAGCGCTCAAAAGCAAGTTTTTATTTTAAAAAAAAACCATAAGCCAAAAAAAATCCCATGCGTGCCCATGGGATTTTTTTTTCACCATAATAAAACGTCAGTGGGATACTATACATTGAATTAGTATGAACTATCCTACTAATAAATGAGCATTCTCTATTTACACACACAGGCCACTTGACCCGCGAGCGTGCCAACCGCGGCCTTACCGGAAAAAAGCGCAAGTTTCTGCTCGGGTGTTAATAGACAATGCTCATTTTTTTGTAGGATAGTTCATACTAATTCAATGTATAGTATCCCACAGACGTTTAATTATGGTAAAAAAAATCCCATGAGCATACATCGGATTTTTTTTGCTTATGGTTCTTTTTTTAAATAAAAACTTGCTTTTGAGCGCTTGTCTTTGGTAAAAAGCTTCACCAATCACAATTTCTATTGGATACAAATTCCATGCTGCCATGATAGTACCTACTTACTAATTCCATACTACCATGTCATTACTCAGACTAGTAAATAGTAATCTGTGGCGCACATTAACGCAGTAGTGCGGTAATATAAAGTAAAAAGCACGCTTCCATAACACACTGCATTATGAACCTAAAACCGGTTCAATAAGAGTCACTTTACGAGCAAGTGTGTTGAAAAGTATAGTATGCAACTCTTGAATAAAACGGATTTATAACTAGGGCCATGAACCACTCGCGTCGGTCAAGATTCTAACGCTTGCATCACTCGCTATGCTCGTGATTCAGTCGTTAGAATCCTTCACTTGCTCGTGATTCATCTATGGCCCTCGCTTTAAATCCGTCCTTTATTCACTAATTGCATAATATACTATTGTTCGGGGTCAAAGAATTTTTTGTAACGATAGAATAATTGTATGGTAAAAAAGTCCTCTCTCTCTCTTGAATTAGTATATAAATTCTAAGTATACATTATAGCTTATTTATGTACTGTAAAACCTATTTTATCTATGTATAATACATTAAGGTTAGTTTTTTTCTTTTCTTGTTCCTCTCAAGCGGAGCACCTGCCATCTAATCTCTTTACCATCCTTGGTTAGCTGGTAGAGAATGCCTAAGGCTGAGTCCTGAGTGACGGCGCACCGCGCAGGCGGGTTGCGGAGCGGATTTTTGAAAGTTGATGCGTGCGCGTGTGTCTAGTGGGGGTCCGGAGTGACGGCGCACCGCCGTTGTATGTTACTATGGCACTACCGTTGCCATAGCAATGAACCTAAAGACATGACATTGTAAAAACGTCCTATCAGAATATGAATCAACGATTCATTAGTGTTTTTGAGTGCATTTTTCCAATATATAGTGAAACTTGGTGCTTCCGAATGATACTCATTGTTATAGTGTATGGACAACATAGTAATTAATGAGGATTATGAATTTGATTTTTCGATCTCTTACGTATACGTTCATACAAAGTTATCTCGGCATGTATAATGAGAAACGTCAAAAGTATCCGCCACTCCGCCAGTAAAAATCAAAATACGCGTATAGATGAGCGAATCGATGAGCGTGGAATGCGCGCACCCACTCGCACTTCGGACAAGTTCGAACATCAAGAACATTTGTTTTATCCGCCGTTCATTCCGCCTGCGCGGTGCGCCGTCACTCAGGACTCAGCCTTAAGCATTAAATCCGCCTTTGTACCTTTTTGAGTGCGAAAGCTACCTACTAACTAATAATCTCCCATTCGACTTTAAATAAGATATTTTTACGACTAATATTGCTACAAAAAATTATTTAGCTCAAACTACGTTGCGAAAGCTGGTAAATTTATTTTCATGAGGATTTTACAATTAACTGCAACTTTAAAAAAAAAATGTAAATTATTTCATAATAAATTCTCTTTGATGAAGATTTACAGAATAAATATTAAAAAGTTTAGTTACTTTTTGCAAAGTAATTAAAAATACTAACTCAGCGCGCTATTTGGAATATTAAAAGGCTTTTAAATAAGGTTGTTGTGGGTCTATGCATATTAAACAGCGGCCTCTTAAATACGTAGACTGTGACAATAAACATTTATTTATTTCTTTCTTAAATAACGTCACTAACTCATCAATCTTTCCTTTTCCCAACTATGTTGGGGTCGAACTGCAGTTTATCCGGATGCAGCTGAATACCAGTATTTTACACGGAGTGAATGCCTATCTTACCTCCACAACCCAGTTCCTGGGTAACACGATATCCCTTGGTAAGACTGGTTGACAGACTTTTTGGGCTTCTAACTACCCGTAATGACTGTCAAAGATCTACGAATGACAGCCGGGACCAACGGCTTAACGTGCTTTCCGAGCCACGGAGGGGTCACGATATGTAATGGATGGTCACCCATCCACGAACCGACCGCGGCAAGCCAAGCTTAACCTTCGGTCCACCCGTGGGATGGTTATTATTTAGCCACGAGTCCCTCACAACTCAACATAAACTAATAATAATGTTACATCACATACATTCCTACTAAATTTAATGCTGTTTACACCAACCCTTTGTAAACATAATTTGTAAACGATACTATAAAATGAAATTAAACAAGCAAGCTTATTCCATTAGTCAAGTTCCCCTAAGTTAAAGCTTGTAGCTTAATTCGTTTTCATCAATCACATAGCAGCAGCAAAAACGCTTTTACTTGAAACTAGTTGCTTTCGGAGCTTAGTTATTTGTTAGTTTTTGTGACAAAAAGATAATTAACTACGATACCAGGTTTTTTAGCAAACAAAAATCTAAATAACATAAATTCACAAGAAAACGGAGTGAGTGGGAAAAGTTTATATTAAAACTAGCTTTTGCCCGCAGCTTCGCCCGCGTTGTCGAAAAATGCCCCACGAGAAGGTACTACTGGAAATAAAAGTACCCTATGTGTTAATCCAGGTTATAAACTATCTGTGTGACAAACATCCAAATCCGTTTAGCTTTTTTTGCACCAATCATACATCCAGACAAACAGTTAAAAGGACCAAAATTCTAAAAACTTCGTCTTCAGACTCGATCCCATACCTCATTTATTTTAAATATTCAATGTACAGTTTTGACTTCTTTACTATTTTATTATATGTATGACGGCGTCAGCGATGGCTGAGCGATAGTGCCGTCAACATCTCAATTCGATGGTACGGAATCCATAGTTTATAATAAAACACGATGATACAGCAAATCAGTTAGTATTTCACTTTCAGAATAATTATCACAGTAGGTACAATACTAATAATGTTCACGCAAAACTTTCTACGTTCGGGCAAACCTACAGTTTCGCATAGGAGAAGTGGAGGTCTGCATCCGTTCGTTGCCCTCACAAGACTAACTCGTCGCTCAGCCACTTCCCTTAACACGACTCTGTCCACGTGCCGCCCCACTCTAGTGAGCGCGTCACGGCGTTTACTCTCACCTTAGTACTACAATAATCAATTAAGAGTAGTCTCTCAATTGATAATAGTTTTACTGATGAGCGATACTAGTTTATCGCTCAACTTTTATAATCTACGACATGTATAAATAAAGATAGAATAAATGCATTTTTATTACATAGCATTGTCAGGAAGTCAGTCCTATAGTCAGAAAGTTGAAGCTATTATATTCCTATCCTCAGCCTATAGCGTAGATTCTTATGAAGAAGAACTACAAAAAATTCCATGAACACTTAATTGATCACACTTTTATACAAATCCTATGTTGACTGAGGAGATCTGTAAACCTTTCCAACATTAGGTGAAAATAGATCGAAAGCCTTTGTCCTGGTTGTCATTCGTAGATCTTTGACAGTCGTTATCGAGTTGTCACAAGCCCAAAAGTCTGACACCCAGTCTTACTGTGGGGTATCGTGTTACTCATTAACTGGGTTGTGGAGGTCAGATAGGCAGTCGCTCCATGTAAAACACAGGTATTTCTGCTGCCTTCGGTTAGACTGGAAGCCGAGCCTAATACAGTTGGGAAAAGGCTAGGCAGATTGACTGTCAAAAAGACAGTTTCTTAGAGAAACTAAGAAATAAATAGAGCATTGGAAAAATTGAGGTTATTATATTATTAATTATTTACAATTAAACTCAATGGACTATTCAGAATGCCTTTCATATTACTCGAGACTGCAATTTCATTGATCGTAGACATTTGCATGGCGAGACGTTCCGACGAAGACGAAATAAATAAACCATGATTCAGTATCATAAAAGAGGTGTAGGTAGTTTGAATTTTTATGAAGCACTGACATCTCGGTGATGTCATTCGGTGAATTTGAATCTGTGTACCAAGATGGAACAGTATAGTTTTAGTAAGTTCAGAGCGGTCATCTACTGAGAAATCTAGAGAAACAAGTTTTGTTCTCACGGGATCTAAAGTTCTACTGGATATCTTGAATCACCTGGTCTGTAGATAACAGAGGTCGGTATTTGGCCAAAGACCTTCTAAAATGATCAAGGTTTTCTTATAGAAAAATAATTTTATTAACTTCATTCACCATAGAGCTTTCAAGGATTAGTCATTCGTTTCTTTGGCTGAACATTAATCATGCAGTGGATGAAAGTATTATCTTAAAGAACAGCAATAACCAAAACTCTGAATGATATAAAATAATGCGTATGAATTACATCAGCCTGTCTATGAACATACTCCAAAACACATAAAAACAATAACCCCAAACTATCTCTCAAACTTACATACTCCGAAATCCTCATTCCGCAAACGGTCTGTGCTCACACACTGTATTAAATCGTCGGTCCATGCCAACGGCTGAGTGAACGCAACGATTTGTAATCTAGCCATTAGCGGAATGTATCGTGCTTGGCGGCAGGCCTACCAGGCCTGCCAACAGATGGCACAAGCTGGACTAGATACAACCAGTGTTCCGCTTGCTTGCTCTGTAGAGATTGCATCTGTAATCTTTTTATTGAGGTTGTTCAGCCAAATGTGTGTGGAGATTTGTGATTTGGCGTCGTAAGATGTGGTGTGGAGCAAAATGTGTGAGTAATGAAATGTCAAAATGTACGCCTTACTCTTACGACATGTAACATACATGTTTGTATTCTTCCATTTCCATAATTAAATGTAGGTAGGCTTGAATACAAAATTATTAGTTCAATGGAGAACTTAATACTATTGTTTAAATGTCATGCACATCTTCAATCAAACACAGACCTTCTAACAGTAGAACAACACCATCGAACCATAACGAACCCCACAACAATGGCTCAAAGGCCTCACTATAATCAAGGCATCAAATTCAGCAACCGTAGGCCCACACAATACGAAACGAGCAGCCAGCCTGGACAGTGGCGGACAAACGGCAACATGGAGCATAACAAGGAGGACAGAATAAAGAAGGGGAAGGGGGGACAATTAGGATCGCAATTACAGGACAGTATGTCCCAGATTACGACCGCGCACTCCACACAGATTCACATTCCGGTGTCGGGAATAACAAAGCTTGCCAACTAACTATTAAGACGTTCTGAACTCGGGCCTCGCTTTATGGCCGCTCAAATTGCACTTGTATTTTTGTGTTAAAATTGCCCCGTCGTAATCTAGGATTTGTTGAGATTTTGCACTGGTACGTTTTCAAGTGCTTTGTCAGGGGGTTTTTAGGTAGTTATAAGAAACTGATCATTTTTCTACCAATCGTAACGTTATGTATTTGCCTATTTACCGTGTATGCACACTCAATTAACAAATAAGCTAATAAACAGGAAATATCCTTATCAAGAGAATCTTTAGTACCTACCTACAAAGCTCATTTGAAAAAAATCTATAAAACCTTTATCTGTCATAGTTTTAGACGAAAAGGCTTATAAGGAAACTACGCATCTCGCCCCTGCTTCGCACGGTTTTCACGAGAGACAAAACATCGAGAATTTTTTATGATGTAAATTCTCTTAATTATTGTGAAAACTATATCGAAATCCGTTGCGCAGTTTAGACAAAAATTGCGGTCACACACGCAGACACGAAAAGCGCCTTAAATCATATTTATTGTTGAAGATGAATATAATAAGTCTTACCAATACCGGCCAGTAAGACACGAGAAAATAGAGCAATAGATGAATGACTTCAATATAGATTTGATGCACTCGTCCATACGCAAAAGCGAGCTGTGTGTTGCAGCAATATTTTTAAATTTGTTTCAACGGAGACGGACTTTGCATGAATATGTGAATTGAATTGTCGTGCGAGTATGCAATCAGAAGTTTTGTATTTCATTTTTAAATTAAATAAATGTTTTTGAATTAGCTACGTTCTGTGCTGTGTTTGTTTGGGTTCTTTATCGCGAATTGTACGTTTACGTGGAGTATGTAATTGTGGAAACCTCTTTTTCGTGAATTCGTTAATATTACGCTAAAAATGAAACGGCTACAAACTGACTGATTTATTAATATTTGAATTGCTTTATTCATTTATACGATAACAGTCATTTGCGACGTCAAGTATTTCGCTTTTGCAAAATTATTGGTTTCCGAAATATTAGCTTTCAAGAAAAAATGCAGTTAAACCTAAATTACATAAGAATGATTTATAAAAGAAAAAATATAATTCTATTTCTTGAACAAAGATAATTATATTCTATTCTATTAACATCAAAATCTAATAAATACGAGGTAATTCAATTAATTTCTGTCCAAGTCACGCTGGGCCCGCGTGGTAAATTACAGCCCACTCCCTCTCTCTGAGAGGCAGCCTGTGTCCCAGCAGTGAGAATATTATAGGCTGATTATGATTATGATGTTCACAATAATTAATCAATAATCAGAGTCATGTCAAATTCAGGGCTAGTACTTAGAATTTCACGAATAAATCATTTGCTCGTACATTTTTTACTTTTACGTGGGAATACAGCTCCTTATGCGGAATTAAGAAAAAGTAATCGAGTTTTTCTCAACTTATCCAACAAAATATTATCCGTAAATAAGTGTACAAAAAATATGTAAAAATGTCCCTCAGATACACCCTACATATAATATTCTATTCCAACATTTTTGTTTATATCCCAGCCTTTTGTACGAGGCGCCTCGTCCGGTGGATCTGCTTTTTATGTAAAACCGAAAGGCTATTTGTCAAGGTAATTTGAATTTACTCGCACGCTCCGGCCCTTTGAAATGCATGCTTTAAAATATACTAGTTTTTACATGGACTGCTTCAAACAAATGGACATAGACTAACTTTTGGTTATGTGGCGAATATTTTTTTATGGATGATTTAGTATTCATACGATTTATGATGATTTTTCGGTGTTTTGTGTAAGGTTGTCATATTGCATAAACCTTTTTTAACCGACTTCCAATGAGGAGGAGGTTCTATGTTCGTCTGTAGGTATTTTTTTTTTCTGTATGTTCATCGATATTTTTGCCAATTGTGAACCGATTTCAAAAATTATTTTTTTAGTTCGAAAGGTTATACTCTTGAGGTGTTCCCATATAAAAATTAACTTTTCTTGTGAAGTTTTTGAGTTAGCTTCAATAATACGTATTTTTTCCACTTAGTATGTAGACGATATTCCATGTGACTCCGTCACTGTTATTTACATAGCTGGTAGTGATATTCGAATTTGTGTCGGGTAGGTACCACAACTAAAAAGTGAATAATAAAACTTTTTTTTTTTTTAATTGACCGACTTCAAAAAAAACAAAACGAAACGAAAAAGGACTACTGTACTAAAACCAAACGACAAAAGTACTTCTTTAATAATAAGAGAAAAATAAAAAAATAACTTTAATTTCGGAAGTCGGTGTCTTTGCTTTTAATTTTAGTTTTTGGCCACCGACTTCCGAAATAAAAGTTATTTTTTTATTTTTTTATTTTTCTCTTATTATTAAAGAAGTACTTTTGTCGTTTGGTTTTAGTACAGTAGTCCTTTTTTGTTTTGTTTTTTTTGAAGTCGGTCAATTTTTAAAAAAAAAGTTTTATTATTTTTCCATTTTTTGTGTAATTTGATTTTTGTAATCACCATGGGTAGACCAACTAAAGGAGCCACCCGCATGAAGAAAAACAGAATTAAAGAGACTAATGCCCGTTTTCACGATCAGCCCATAAACTACCACCTACGTATGGGACAGTTAGCTTAAAAGCTCCCTCAAACTAGCCGCTAAATTAAATTTCGTTTCACCATCATTTTCGTCACCTAACTAGGGGGCACATACTTAGGTGACGTTTTGTTTTCGATAATAGTGACTGATCGGTTTTTGAAGTTATCGATACTTTGAACAAGATAGTTTTTAATGAAATTCTCTAATGTATACACTTATATGGATACAATTACTAATAAATTATGCTTTGATAGTAATAGTAAATATTATTTCATTAATATTTGTAATTAATTTAATAATTTATTGCTTATTTACTCTGTGTGTATGAAACCTCGCGGGTTATCTGTGGACTTATTTGTATTTGACATTTCTTTCGTTTGAATTATTTCAGAAAAAAAAAAGTACTTAATTGTAACTATACGAATACAATAAGGACAGAGGTTCCTAACTCACAAGTGTATGGTTTTCATTGGTAATTAGGTCTCTACGTAAGTATCGCTGACTAATCAATGAAAAAATACAACGTTATGTACGTAGTTTTTTTTTTAAATATTACCTAAGTAAATTCTAAAACTTAAGTAGGTGCTCATCTATTGTCAGGAAATTCTAAGGTATGTTCAATCATTTCCAATAAATACTACACTGAAGATTTACATAACCCGTATCTCCGAAAACAATCAGTTTCATCAAAACTTTCGAAGTAGTTTGGTCGTTTTCGATTATGTTTGGTCTACGGCTGTTATTTATGTCGAATATAGTAGAAACAGTTTCTGAATTTTCAATAAATTCATGTATATCACTATCCATCTTCGTTGCTTGAGAGATCACTTACGTATGTGCCGGTTTATGGGCCCATATTTCGACCACCTAAATTTAGGGGACCTTTTATCGTTTAACTGACCCCTTACTTTTGGTGAAACAGAAACCACCCCCTAACAGCCCCCTAACCATTCTTAGGGGATCCCATAAACTTAGGGGATGTCGGTGAAAACGGGCATAATACTGCTGAAAAAGAACGCCTATCTAAGAATCGCAAACGGAGTGCTATGTCCGGTTCCCATGAATCACCGTTAGCTCTTCATGCTAGGTTATCTCAGATGAGAAATTACATGCATTCTCATTTGTCGCAGGAGTCGCCAAATGATAAGATCTGCCGACTCAACCTTATTCAAAAACGATTAAGTGGCGAGTCGTCTGAACAGCGCAAGTATCGTTTAGATGTTATACGAAACCGGCTGGCTAATGAGACTCCCGTGCCTTCTCAAGAATATAAGGGTGAACACTATACATTTGCTTACACTGTATAGTTCCCCTCATCATCATATTATAAGGTGACCATAATCAGATCTGTAATGTCACTTACAACCTATATGGTTGCAAAGTTCTTATCAATATAAATGAATTAAGTCCAAACACAAGGTAATTACTGTGAACCGTTGAGGAGTTCCGTTAATCGTCCTTCGTCTTCATCATCAGACCCTTAACGACAGTCACAACCCATCCAAGTGTAATGTTCTTATCAATACAAATTAATCAAGCCCAAACACAAGATATCTGCTGTAAACCACTGAGGAGTACCCTCGACTGTCTTTCGTTTTCATCATCAGACCCCTAACGACAGTCACAACCCATCAAAGTGTAAAGTTTTTATCAATACAAATTAATTAAGCCCAAACACGAGGTATCTGCTGTAAACCATTGAGGAGTTCCATTGACTGTCTTTCGGCTCCATCATCAGATCGACTCCAGACCTTCATAAAATTGTAGTGCTGTAAAATACTTAATGAATAAATTAAGGAATGCACTAGTTGCCCTTACGATTTCTGAAAGTTCCCCTCGATTTCTCTAGGATCCAATCATCAGATCCTGACTTGGTGACAATGGGACCACCTCAGAAGTATAAGCTTTTGAACAAAAAAAGAATTTTTTAAATCGGTTCACTAACGGCGGAGTAATCGGTGAACATACATAAAAAAAAAAAAAAAAAACAATCATCCGAACATAGTACCTCCTCCTTTTTTGAAGTCGGTAAAAATAAAAACTTTACAAAATAAAAACAACCGACTTCCAAAAAGTTAGTAGTTTTCTTTATCTTAATTATTAACCAAATTATCTAAATTAATCAGACCGGAAGTAAAATTTAAAGAATATAAACAAACTTTGAGCCATTACCTACATGAAATGCTAAAAGCAGATTTTCGAATAATTTAATGTCAATTTGAATGCTGTGTAAAAGTTGGAGAATTAATCGACTTTGTTGTTGACCTTGACTTCCTCTGAGCTAAGAGATCTTTTAACCACATTCATATTCACTATGATCGAGTATGTTTTGAAAAATATAATCAATGCACCGAAACCGTTAACTATAAGTTAGTAAAAAAGAATCTACCAAAACAAAACGAGTAAATTTGAAAAAAAAAAAATCTCTCAAGAAAAACACAGATGATAATCAGCCCATCGAGTAAGAAAGAAAGTCCACCCAAGCAGACTCACTTGGGAAAACTCGAAGAAAACAGAAACAGTAAAATTATTCTGCTATCCATATTTTCATGCTAATTAAGCCATAAAATATAAATAAAACATTTATCTTCCGTAGAGAATATTGCCTCGTTTTGTTCATTAGTTACGGCGCAAAGAATACCCTATTAAATCTTAATAAGACTCTCTAATTAGTTCCATGCGATGCTAACGCTTCAAGCAATATTGTTAACACAGAGCGAGCTAGTTCGGTGTGTGTTGATAAGGAGGAAAAATAAACATTATGTCATTTGTCTATGACGTAGGTATTTGTATAAATATTATTTCTGCTTCTCTTTCCGTAGTGTCGACGCGAGTTATTTGAAAATCTCTCTTTCAAATCAAGTTGAGCAAAAATTGTAAGTGGCCGTATACGAAATTTCGCCGATTTCGCTGATTTACGTGATTTTACAGTTAAAATACTGTATTAATAAAACTTAAAAATAAAAAAGTCGTTCATTCATTAGATTATAATGGAGATGATCTTTCATGTTGTGCATTAAAACTTAAAGAAACACAGTATTTTATTTAACTGTAACATCACGCCCGCAAAATCACTTAAATGAGCCAAATCGGCAAAACTTCGTATACGGCCTCTTAGGTTCCCATATGTTTTAAGTGTCATTCCAAATCATTTCATAAAACCACTTGCATAACCAATATATACTAATAAGAGGTTTCATTGTTTGTTGAATCTCTGTAAGTACTGTAGACTCCGAGAGAGTCTACAGTACCGGATCGAATGAAACACTTCTTGATAGTTTAACTAAATTATAATAACTCAAGAAATTAATGATACATTTTATATTTTATCTAGCCCGCGAGCCAGCCTTGGGCCGTCTCACTATTTCTTCCTATTCTATTTACAAACTGTTAGAACATTCGAATCAACCCTTTCATAACAGCCAGTGCAATTGTAGTTTGCTTACTGCATAAAACCTTACAGTACCTACTCATCCGATTACAAAAATTCTTTGACTGAAAGTAAGCTAGATTATTGTCTGGTATCACAAGATGTTTCTTCCACAAACTAATTTTGGCTAAATGAATAATCGGATTTACTCAACATGATACAATGTAGCAAACCCTAAAATTCTTTACCAAAAGCGTATTTGACCTGATGAACCAAAACCTATCAAGAGCTATTTGGAGCTCTTGATAGGTTTCATCCCAAAAAGCAACTTGCACAACATCATTTAAATAAAAGACTACTAGCATGAAGCTCCGATATACACCTGAAAATTTAATCATGGTCCGTCCGTACGCTTCGTATGGACACGGGGCCCGGATTCCACGTCGATTTTTTTTGAATACATGTGGATTTCCGCGTAAATTAAGTCTGCACCGTTTAAAATGTTGCAAAAATCCTGTTGTGGAAAGGTGGAATTTTGCATGTTTTTTTTTAATATTCTTCAAGACATTGTGTTTGTGCTCTTTCTTTGCGTCATGTTTACCGCAAATAAAAATATTTTCTTATTTCTTTCCTTATTTTCTTATATTCCGGAACTACTTAATTCAAGGTTCTAATAGGGAGTTTAAGTGCAGCCTCAGACAAAATAAAAAAACAAGACAGAGCGCTGTCAACGGTGACGTGAGGCCGGTTTCGTAAACATGTGTGCACTAGATTGGTGTAGTTTGATTGTAGGGTCATTTTAAATAGTAATGCACTTAGTTTGGTGTAGTTTGATTGTAGTGACATTGTAAGTAGTAGTAAATGTGTGTGTGTGAGCGTATATGCGCAGAGCTTTAGTGTAGTTTTAGCATGCTTCACTGTATTATTCGCAGCGCTCCGTCTTGGTTTTTTATTTGGTCTGAGAGTGCAGCAATATAATTAATTGCACCCAATAACACTTGCTACAAAACACCAAACCGCAAAATGGCCGCAATTTTTCAAGTCTCACTATCGGCCATTATTTTTCATTTACTTTTCAACTTTAGATTGAAAGTCACGATTTACTGTTTGGTACAAAATCTATATATAACAATATAAGTAACACGAAAACTATCTGAAAGAACAAAACTCATAAATTCCCGCCAATAGCGAGAGTTTTGTAGGTAGTGTCAATTGTTTTGTTAGGGCCGACACTGACTATTGTTGTGCATTGCGTATTAGGTATGCACCTATTACTTCTAGGTCACATACATTATATATAACTAAATAATTTACCAAAAATCGTTTATAGTTTCGTTGGTAGGTAAATAGCATTAACAAAGGTCTACCATAAAAATATTCCACTGCTGACCGTAATGAATTTTACCAACATTTATAACTTATTAAATATAAGAATAATGACGAAATCGAACTCTTTAAAATTCCATGTAACCTCGTAGGGCTTTTACAACACAACATTCCATTTCCCCCATTTTGCCATCCCTGTGAACTAGCGATTATTACTGAAGCGGAGCGTCGCAAAGTTTTGAGGTGTTCTCGGTATTCTGTCCCGGTTCCAATGTTTGCGCATTGTGACATCCACACTAACTTCTGACGATTTTATTGATTGAGTAATTAATTCATAAGCTTGAGTAATTTACGAGCAATTCATTGTTTTGGTACAAGCTTCATTTTCACGTTGAATTATTATCATAAATAGCGACCGGCCCCTGCTTCGCATAGTTTTTATGACTTGACAATGGACCTTGGTTTTTTGATTTTTAGGGTTCCGTACCCAAAGGGTAAAACGGGACCCTATTACTAAGACTATGTCCGTCTGTCTGTCTGTCCGTCCGTCTGTCCGCGGCTTAACTCGGAGACTGTTGGTACTAGAAAGCTGTAATTTGGTTTGGGTATACATAATATATTACGCCGACAAAGAGGTAAAACAAAATCGTAAAAAGTATTTATTTTAGGTGTAAGGGTAACACCTAAAATGTGGATGGTTTTTTTTTCTTGTCGATCCCCTGGTGCGGATTATCGTTGGAAAGGTCGTTTAAAAATAATGAGAGTTTCTCAGAATCATTTTTGGATTCAGGGATTCGTTTGCGAAATATTAAGCTTAAAAGTGCTAATTTTTGTTAAAGTGTCCCTGCCAGATAAATGGTTGAATTGGATATGTGAAAAAAATCATGGCAGTAGTATATAATAACGAAATTAAAAGGAAAACTATCACCGCTACGTAGGCTCCACAAGTTACCGAGTAATAATTGACCAACTTAAATTTGCAGTTGCAAAAACATGTTCTCCCATACATTCTGTAGACCAAGTTTTTCAACTACAACATTAAGTTTGATGGATAAATTCATCCTAACTACGGAACCCTTCATTGTGGGTGGTTCGACATGCACTTGGCCGGTTTTCTTTATTTGACTACAAATTAGCTGTTTCTACTCG
The DNA here is from genome assembly GCA_949152455.1 of Lithophane leautieri. Lineage (NCBI taxonomy): Eukaryota > Metazoa > Arthropoda > Insecta > Lepidoptera > Noctuidae > Lithophane > Lithophane leautieri. The sequence continues at coordinate 19,177,315 of OX424460.1, forward strand.
ACAAGTTTTTATTCGACACGATTGAATTTTTATCACCCTAGAAAACAGTTGTTTATTTTCACATAAGTAGTAAGTAGAAATTATGAATTATGAGAAAGAATAATCATAGTTCGATGTATTAATTGGCTTGTATAAATAAAAAATGAAAGGAAAAACGTACTCTTTTCGAACAAAGCTTTTTTTGTTTTGCTTTCACCTTTAGCCCAAAATTGTATGGACGGTGAATGATCTCCTGTCGTGAGCATTATGTATGTATGACATGTTCCTAACGGATTCCCGCGAACATCATCGCAGCACAATACGGCGATCAATTAAGATGCATTGAGGAGCACTTAATCCGCTGAGTGCGTACTCAGGTTGAGCACGACAACACACCGCAACAAGGCGCCGTGTATTCCACGTATTGCGCTTTGTGAGCTGTCTTACTAATTTATTAGATGCTGATAGTTCATGCTATTTCTAATGCGAATTTTGTCTTTGTGTCTGTTTTGTATCGATTTTGTTGAAAAACAAGAACAACCCTACCCGGTTGTTGTATTATACATATTTGTTTAGTTAGTTACTAACTAATTGTTGGCTGTGTGGAAACAGTTGTATAATAATTAACCATTGTTATATAGAGTTTAAAAGTAACAAAACAAAACATGCTAACTTTACAAATATACAATTTTAAATTATTGTACACTCGGCATTCCTTTCTCTACCACATTGACTACTTATGTATACAAAACCGTTCAATTTGTGGCCTTATCAATAGCAATTTGATAAATTGGTAGGATTCTAGTTACATTCTGAAAACCCGTTTGTCCACTCCCAAAACATAGGTATAGGTAGGTAGACCAACAATTCTAGAATAGTCCGTTACAAAACAGTTCTGTAATCTGTGACAACCACCAACATAATAATTATTACAAAGAACATATTGTAGGAGTACAGTTTAGGTGTGGGTGGTTCTATATCTGTAGATAGATCTATAATTACCAATATCAAAATCGAAATACCAAACCATAAACTTTTCAAGACCTTTAAGAAACTGTTTTCAGTACTGTAATTGAGCTAGCATACTTCTGGACAACAATAATTTAACTTCAGAAGTCGTTAGCGAGAAGAAGCTACAAATAATTGTCCCTCGTACTCTCACCTCAACACGAAATTATACGACCAAAACAAACCAGCTTACTTCGTCAAAGATTCAGCTCCCCACCATATCTTGTGCATTTAAAACAAACTTCAGCCGAAGACATTGAATTTGATGCACACGTGCTCACTCTATAAAATTAACAATTCTTATCACTACTGTCGGCGCTCGTAAAGTCCCCGTATGACTCTGTCACAATAGCGGGTACTTCTGGTTTTAGAGACGAACTCAGAACTCAGATCAGCATCTTTCATACAGGCAACCAATCTAATGCTCATAAATTACAGATTTTTGTTACAAAAGACCAGAAACTCTTTCAATTTAGCTTGGTAAAATGTGCGTTGGGCAATGTCTGCATGTGACATTTGTGTATACGAGTAACGCACCCACGATACAAGAGAAAAACAATTACGATGCATCGTTTTAAAATTATAAAGTCTGACATGACGTTTACATAAAAAAATCAGTAAGCAATCAGGGTACATTGAAGAATTTTTTGAAAAAAATTAATAAAGAAATGTTACTACTATCGAGAACCAAAAGTAACACCGACACTCTCATAAAAATCACGTTACCACGTGACTTGTGAAAAAAAAAACCATTTGACAGCCACTAACTGTAAGTAAAAAGAAGGCCTCATTTCTTTAGTCGCACCTCATTATTACATCTAGAGTAACGAATATAAGATATCTCAACCGTAGCCAAGTTGATCATTAACTCTTGAGAACTTTTTAAAATAAAACCAGTTTCTCGATTCATTGATGGCCAGTGTAACTGCTGACAATACAAACAAGAAGGAATTAAACTATAGGATACTTCATAGTAATTCCATGCATAGTACAGTCACGGACTTTAATTGATGAGCCACTTTCAAACTTTTCAATTTTGCAGTTTCATACATTCACGAGATTACACGATTAAACACGAACTCTAATCGCATGCTCGTAAACAATGTGACAAATTACTAGTAATCGGAAATAGTCTTATCCATAGAGGTTGACTAATAAGTTCTCAATGATAAATAAACACAATGTTTATCCAAACTATGATACTGACCTCCTTTGAATCAGAGCTCATTCTCGATAATTCTGAAAACCTATCCGAAGACAGTGACAGTTGAAATGTCGATGGCAGGGACGTTATTTTCGAATTTGTAGAAATGAATAATTAAAATTTCTCCGTACGCTAACGTTACTATGGCTACGCTAAAATAATCGTCGCTAGGTTACGGTAGCTAGACCTACAATTGGTTGACTTTGGGTAGTCACTCTGTGGTCAAGTTTGTAGTTCTGACCCTTAGGTTAGCCAACCGGCGATAAGTCCCCTCTTTGAGGAGTGGCTAGAGAGGCGCCACGGCGTCCTCACCTTCCGCCTGACACAGGTCCTCACCGGACATGGCAGCTTCGGGAGGTACCTGTGTAGGATTAGGTGGGAGGAAACGCCCGGGTGTCACCACTGTGTGGATCGCCCGGAGGACACGGTGGAGCATACGGTTGAGGTGTGCCCTGCTTGGGCGGAGCACCGCCGTGTCCTCGCGGAGGCGATTGGCGGCAGTGACCTCTCGCGTCCGGCCCTGGTTCAGGCCATGGTACGGAGCGAGAGGGCATGGGAAGCCGTCACCTCCTTCTGCGAAGCAGTAATGCTCGCGAAGGAGGAGGCGGAACGCGTGAGGGAAAGGCAAAGTTTGCGCCCTCACGCCCCTAACCGCCGCCGTTGGAGACGCCCTGGGCGTCGGGAATCCCAGGCGGATTTCCGGCCACCATAGGCGCGGGCTTGCGGACGGCGAGCAACGGGCAGCTCGCCGTCCGATAAGGACCAGGCCCGGGTCGATGGCGCGTCGTGTTCCACGCGCGCCTCAAAGAGATGTCAGCAAAATTGACGGGGTCCAATAGGACCGATGCCTGCCAGGGTTGCGGGAAAGTCCGAAAGGGATACCGGGACCTTGGCAACAGGCAAAAAGGTTAGCCAACCGGCAAAGATATTAAATATGATTTTCTTCTTCTATAATACGAAGACATGACTTTTCGTGTCTGGATGTACGAGTATAACCGACTAAGCCCGATTTGCATTACACAGCTAAAATACGAACAGTGCCAAGTGGCTCATTATTTAAAGTCTGTGACTGTACATATTGATTCTATACTGTTATGTCATTATTCTAAAGTAGCTATTTTGTTCTAAACTTTGTGCGACCGAGCTCTGCTCGGGTGAAAATAGAGGAAACGAATTTTCCCAGATGAGTCCTAGCTAGATCGGTTTTTCGCCCCCGCAAACCCCATATTGCAACTTTCAACTAAATCGTTAGAGCCGTTTTCTAGAACTTGATACCAAATGTATATAAGTACAAATATTGTTAATTTAATAGTATAAGATGAAAAAATAAGGGTTTATATTTTTCAATGTGCATCCTTTTCATAACTAACTTCCTATGTAAGTTATTCTTGCGAGAGTAAAGCGAAACCCTTGAGGTGTCTACGAATAAGTTTGTCTTTGACTAGAGGCGTTTCAGAGATGTAATTTGGACAGATTTGGCGGCGTTCCAATTTTATTCATAAGATTTAGTATGCATCTAGGTGCACCTGAATATAATGCCACTTGGAAACCGATCAAGCAAATAAGAACTTTCTGCACTTAGGTATTTGCCTGTGAAAGCTTATTGAGATGATTATGAAACTTCGAGTTAATCCAATAAATCTAACCCTTGTAATCTTAGTCCAATGTTAATTATTAATAATCCTATAATAGTAATAATAATATGTTGTATAACCATAAATGGTGCATGTTAGCCTGTAACTAATTGTTGCACTTATACAATGAATACTTGTATAATGAAGCAATTTATTGTAATCTAGCGACCCGCCCCTGCTTCGCAGTTTGTACGACTTGACAAAACATCGTTATTTCTTTAAGTTGAATATTTGGGTATTATAGTATACATAAACCTTCCGGAATAAATTCTCTAAATGACAATGAAAACCGCGTCAAAATCCATTGGGTAGATTAAAAGAACGACGCGGAACACACAGACAGAACCGAAGATCGACTTTAATTTATAATATAGATTGAGATAGATTTATTATGTAAACAATGGTTAAATAAAGAAATGTTTCGGGTACCTATTATAATAATAATAATAGTTGGTGCTCCACTTCATTTACTTATACAGGGTGTGAGGGACAGCCCTCCGCAGACTGATGGGATGAATTCGGCATATCATACTAAGACGACCGGTACATGAAATTATTTCAGGAATGTTATGGGAATCCAATAAACCTGATTTGTATTATTACCTCATGCGCAATGTATCGTTACCGCGGCAAAACCCACGTAGCCGCACTCCCGTGACGCGGGGGGCGCGCTCGAGTATTTAAACATCCATTGCTGTTTTTTTTATTTTAGCTGTTTTATTTACATAAATGGAGTGCTGCGTACAGAAAATGTAATTTTACATTGAAATAAAGGAATAGTAACTAAAAAATCGATAAAAAAAATGAAAACTTTCCTGAGAAAATTTCCGGTGAAATCTGATTCAAAATAAGGAGCTGAATGCCCCCTGTTAATTTGCGGAGGGCTGTCCCTTACACCCTGTAGAGTCTGATGGGCCTCTGCAAGTTGGCTTCGGCCCCTCGTATGCCTACCAAAGGACAAGGACCCCATGGCCCCGAGATATGCAAATAGCTTAATAAGATTATAATAATAAAGAAGAAACCCATGCTGCGACACTCCAAAGAATTTGCAGGATGATCATGATAATGATGTACATAGATAAAATTCATAATTATGATTAGAAATCTCTAGATCAAATTTTGTCAAGTTTTGAGTAGGTGGGCTATATTGACTTGACCAACTCGTTCCAACTAGCTTCTGCCAAAAAGTACACCAACTGTGACAGTTGCTAAGTGTAAATAAAATAGGCGGGCACGGCGCGGCCACATAAACGGCGCATAAAGCTCTCTTGAGAGGCTCGCCAGTTTAATGGCCTCGCCAAAGCATGTTGTGACTGCAGAAAACTTGACAAAATTTAACGCTTAGCTATTGTAGGTTTTTTTTAACATCGATCCGCTTCTGATTCGCACGGGTGCAATGGTGACATTTAAAAACATCGAGATTTTTGTCCGGAATAAATGCTCTGTAAATTATGGCAAAACGGCATCAAAATCAGTTGCAAAGATTTTAGCAATTACACAGACAGACACGAAACGAGACTGAGAGAATTGTTTCGAAATAAAAGAAAATTTACAGATATTTTATGCATCCATTGCTCATTATCATGCTCTTAATGAAAGTAGGAATGATAGCTACATATTTTGGTACAATTCGACAAAAACCCCCATGTAGGAGTTTACTGTTATAATAAAAATTATTGATCGATGGTCGTAAGTTGTGTTATGAAGGCCAGAAAACTTAAAGATATGAGGGAATAGAAGAGAATCCGAAAGAGTTCATAACTACAGAGTCAAATAAAATAACACAAATTCAGTCATGAACAAATGACAAAAAAGAACTATGCAACTTTATAGACAAAGTTAGCATATAAATGGTGGCTCACCTGACTATGTATCAAAATATGTACGGTCGTTAACTACGCAAGTTGCACTTCACGCAAAAGGTTCAACTTTACTGCTGGGCGCGCCATAAAACTGCACTTTACGAGTACATCGCCGCAAAACCTAGGTACAGGTAACCGCATAACTTCAACTACAAAAACCAACCTTATAACTACGAGATAAAGGCTCTGCCAATTTCAAATTGTTGCCATAAATGTGCAGTTGACTGTATCACTAAGTATATGGGCATGTAAAATTTTTACTCGCAAAGATAAACAGGTGATACAATCTGTATGGGTTTTTTGGTCTTGTGGTTGTAAAAGTGACAGATGTCAGGCAGACTATTAAGTTAGGTACACGCGCAGGGGCTTTAGGCGTCGGCGACTATCATCTCATGTCCATACGCGGATATTGACATCGCAGTAGCAACAAATTGGCTGTAAAAACCTGTGAGTGGACGTGAGATGACGACAAATCGCCAGCGAGTGTGTACCAAGCCTTAGGGTAAAGTCTCGTCAAAACTAATAATAGCTGCGGATACAAAAGTCACAGAAAAACACGGAATATTACTGATTTAAAAGTATAATAGTATTGGTAAGAACGTACATTTATTAGGTCGTAGGTAACTATTGTCATCGAATACCGAATTAATTCGTCCTTTTGTCACTTGTAGATGTATTGTATGAGGCTTTATGGTGTACATCTATGGACCTTGCCTTCAGGAAACACAGCTGTTACAAATGGTTACACATACATACTTTCTATATAATTATCTAAATCAATTAAGAGACACGCTTGTGATATGTAATGTCGAGAGAAGATAACAATTTAAGGACTGAAAATTATTTAAGTTTCTATTATGACGTCTTCGTTAAAATAGAATAGTCATTTATGCCAGAAAACTATACTGTTAAAGCTAGATAAGTGTCCATTCAAACAATTTACAAAATTATGATCTTGTTAAATCGTTTTATGCTTAAGATACATTTTGAACGAACGACTTTCAGCTTAATTTGCGGGACCTTAACTTCCAAGTAATATTTAATAAACCGTTCCCATAAATCAATTCTCCGAAGTATAACAAGTAATATAATAATCAGTTCGTTCATAAAACAAAACCACTTAGCAATAATAAGCGGAATCGTTGCGAAACAAAAGGTTTTAGTGAAAAAGTTTGTAATTTCCAAGGTATTAGAACTCGGGCCACGTAACTGTGCGTATGAATAATTTAGAGGAGCGCCTATATTTGGGCTACACTTGTGGTCTTCTGAGGGCAAAACTTCGTGTTAGGGTAATACTGATGTTTGCTACCTACTAATTGTTCTCGAAAAAATAAGGAGAAGTTGTAAAGCGATGTAGTCTCGAGTTAAAATAACTATGATGTATTATTATTTAAAATTTCAAGTATTCAGCTGCATCCAGTTAGACTGGAAGCCGACCCCAACATAGTTGGAAAAAGGCTAGGTAGATGATATTATTTAAAATTTCTTTGACATATCTCGCCTGCGACCCTGGTGTCCCGGACGTTAGTTAGGCGTACAAAGGACAGAGAAGCCATCTCTGAGAGGCCCGGTAGTCGTTCCAATGATAATTATTATTACATTATTATTATTTTTAGTAGAAGAGGTGATAGACATAATTATAGTACTAGAAATAGGGACCTATTAGTTCAACCAGGTTTCAGACTAGCTAAAGTAGACTCATCTTTCATGGGGTACTGTTTAAAATGTTACAATAAAATTCCTCCCCACATACTTCAACTGAATGAGTCGAAATTCAAAACTTGTATAAAACGCACACTATGCAGGCAGGCATATTATAAGTTGGAGGATTACATCTCTGATAAAAATGCTTGGCTTAATGCTGGTCCTGCTCCACAATCACAACTAACTAATTAACATTCGAAAATACTGTTGGAGCTGCTGAAGATCGGAAGACCATCTTGCATTGTATAAACTCAATCTCCTTTGTATTATATAATTGCATAGCACAGGTGTGAGTACTATGTACTATTGAGCTACCATTTACCGGGTAATTTGTCTTTCATTGACTTGAATGTGCCCTGGCGACTGGGAATGTCATGCTCACTGAAATGTCTCGCTGGTGGTGGCGCGTGTGTTGGATCATTTAGCTCCCTTCAAAATGGTTGAGCTGAATGGTGCTGATCCATGCGTCATGTTCGTGAACGGGCGCCGTCAGTTGTGACTGGTCATCTCTTAGCTGCCATGGCTTATTTTAATTTTTGAATTGTTTTATGTAATAATTGCGGACGCTTTTAACGTGCTTTCTACATTGTTCTCACATGTATAATTTCAACATAAATGATGTAACCCACATATTGTAACAATATTTTGATTTAAAAGAGTGTCCATGGAGTTTCTTGCCTGTTCTTCTCCATAGGTACCTACTACGCTTTGGAATGGGCAACTAGCTTCATATTTCTGACTGACCGACTCCTTGACAATTCAAAAGTGCCTGTGAATGGTTTAATTGAAATAAATGCTTTGAGTTTGAGTTTGAGTTTGAGTTACACTGGCCGTCAAAACTTAGTACCACACTTAGAAACTCCAACACTAAAATTGCAATAACTTTTAAATTACACAAGCTACATTTTCTAAACAAAAAGGATTACAAATAGAATTTAATTTTTTATTTAAAAACTTTATAGCCGATAACCGTCTTTTAAGGAATGGCTAAAATAACCTTATAAACAAAAACATTAAAACATTTTTGCACATTTTGGCTCTTTTTACCCGACTACGGCGAAGAAAAAAGGAGGGTTATGATTTTGACAGGTATGTATGTATGTATGTATGTTCATCTGTTCCGTCCTATCTTCTAAAGCACTCATCATAATTTGACAAATGGGATATCGTTGGAAGCATCAAGTCGATAATTACATTATATATAATAATTCTAAAGTAAAATTGTATTAACATTGTAACAAAATGAACGATAATAGTACATTGTGATACTAGTGTGCTCTATTGGATATTACAGTCGAGGCGGTATTATTAGCGCGAGCCACAGGCGAGCGCGATAAAGTAGCCGAGAGTGTAATGATCAATGCACACGCGTTTCATACGACGTTTTTCAAAACACTTTGAGGAAAAACACAGACTTATTGTAAGAACATACGCTAAAATAACGTAATTATACAGATGACACATTTAGATTTATAAAGTTCAACTGACCTTTGTTGCCAGGTACTGACTATCCGGAGCTTCGTTTAAAAACTTTTCTACGTCTGTTGGTGACAATACTTTAAATTTCATATTTTTGATGATACATATACATATAACCACACAACGAAAACAATAACAACTATAAGGAAAATGGCGGGCTGGTTGTTTTTCCATAGGTGTAAATAAAGGCACTGGCAAAACCGCTAGACAGCCTGTAGTAAAATAAACAAAAAATTATGATTTGAATAAGAAAAAAAAATACTAAACGTATGGCGGGGTCAAATCTATATAATATTATTTACGTATTGCTATTCTTCCATACGTGAAATCGACATTTTAAATATGTAATAATTAAACCACACAACGAAAACGATAACAAATATTTATGGAAAATGGCGCGCTGATTTTGTTTTTACGCAGGTGTAAATATAGGCACTGGCAAACCCGCCAAACCTCCTATATACGATATAAAAAAATAATAAACGCAAGATAGTGTTTTGAATAAGTAAATAAAGTAAAGATTTACCATTTGTAAAAAATTACCATAGGCAAACCAGAGGGTTTGCCTATGGTAATTTTTTTAGGTACGTAAATTATATTGAAATAATGCACTATGATACAAGAGTGCTGTGTTGGTCACACACTCGGCTCCCTTATCGCGCGAGCCAGTTTCATACGACGCTTTTCAACACACTTGCGAGCAAAAAACAGACTTATAATGTTATTATGTTTTAATTATTGAAATAATTAGTAAAAGTACAATTCTCAAAATTATACCGAATTGTTTTTGTTGGCATTTTAGCATGAAGTCTCTTTGATGAGATTTAATTAAAAAAGCGCAACTCTGCTCTTGTGAACATAGAGAATGCTTATTTAATATTATGGGATAGTTCATACTAATTCCATGTAATTATAATATCCCACTGACCTGCTCATGAAATTTTTTTTTTCTTAACTAATCGCCCATGATTTGGCTATGGTATTAAAAAGTTTCACCAAAGTCAATTTCTGTAGATGTATGGTAGGTATGGAATTAGTAAATACTATAATTGGTAACATGGTGTTTGATGTTACCATGATAGTACTTACTAATTCCATACCTACTGCCATGTCATTACTCATAAAGTAAATAGTTATCTGTGGCGCACATTACCGCACTAGTGCGGTAGTGTAAAGTAAAAAGCACGCTTCCATATTACACTGCATTATGAACCTAAAAGCGGTTCAATAAGAGCCACTTTACGAGCAAGTGTGTTGAAAAAGTGATTTACGAGTATTATAATTATAGTTTATTTGCCGAACTGTTGCTATAGGTCCAGGTACAGGTGATACACAAAGTCGCTCTTTTTACGTGTTAAAAATAAAATTAAGATATAGTTTGTTTACATTATATGCCTAGTTTATTTGCCGAACTAAAGGGGTACATATTTAAGTTTCAGTAGTTCGGTGCTTTTTTACAACCGAACTATCTCAACTGAAAGTTTAAGTAGTTCGGTCAACCGGACTAACACCCGAACTACTGGTACTAGAGGACATATTTAAGTTTCAGTAGTTCGGTGCTATTTTAGAACAGAACTATCGCAACTGAAAGTTTGAGTAGTTCGGTCAAACGGACTAACAACCGAACTACTGGTACTAGAGGGTTTCAGTAGTTCGGTGCTTTTTAGAACCGAACTATCACAACTGAAAGTTTCAGTAGTTCGGTCAACCGAACTACTGGTACTAGAGGTAAAATTGTAGTTATAAATGTTATTTGAGTTTTTTGCCTGTAAGTTAAAAAATACTATTTTTTGGTTTAAGTTAAAAACGTTACTTATGTATAATAAAATATAAATTCCAAGAAAGCTGATGAAATGTGCTATAAAACGTTTTTCTTTTCAAAACTCTGGCTTCTACAGTTTAGGAGAAATTGCAATTTTAAAAATGTGGTACTATGTTTTGAAGGCCAGTGTATTATCAGCCATTTTGTGTCCCACTGCCTTCAGGGCAAAGGACCCCCTTTCCACCTTCCACGATGCTATTATGATAAAAAAAACTTACTTCGTCACAATTATATTGAACCTATAAGTACAATTACATGTAGTTATCTATGCTTGACTACGACCATAATAGAAACGTATGGACAGGCAAAACAAACAAATATCTATTGTTGCAAGACCGCTACCGCCAGTCTTGATTATTTACCTTCTTATTTATTTAAATATGAAGATACTTAAAAACTATAAATATAATAATATATACACCTAATTAATTGTATATTTAAGCACAAATAAATGCACATAAATATACTAAAAGAAAAAAAAAAAAAAACATTACCGTTGTGATGATCCTGCCAGTTTCAGTTTCACGAAAACTCGTCTAATTAACACTTAAAAAATCAACTAAAAGACAAACAACTAGTAAGACTGCAAACCAAAACCGGCTCAAAGTCACTAAAAATGGAAACCTTCGCTCACTCGACTAATGAGTTGCTCGATTTTTTGCACGGTTTAAAAAAAAACAACTCGTGAATATTCCCCGAAGTATGTACCTGCGGCTTGGGAACTTTCCCGGCGTTTTTTGTTAAGACTGCACCGCTTGTGAGCGACGCCTGTGTTTGGCAGCTTTTCAAAGAAATATTGTTCTTTACTTTAGCGACGACACACGAGTACACGACTTTGGGTATGCAGATAGGGTAAGTAGGGTCTGTGAAATAAGACTTGCAAAATATAAAAATTAAAACTAAAACCGATATCTTTTTTCCATTTTTTAGGTGTGGTACCTACCCTACACAAATTCGTACGCTATGTAAATATCAGTAACAGTAAGTTTTATAACACCATCAACATACACGGAGTAAAAAAATACATATTATTGAAACTAACTCAAAAACTACTTAAGCAAAATTTATATGGGACCACCGCGCAAGCTTCCTCTACCAAATGAAAAAAGAATGTCAAAATCGGTCCACAATAATTGACGAAAATATCATTAAACAAATATTTAAAAAAAAACATACAATCAATCAATCTGCCTAGCTTTTTCCCAACTATGTTAGGGTTGGCTTCCAGTCTAACCGGATGCAGCTGAATACCAGTATTTTACATGGAGTGACTGCTTAACGGATCTCCACAACCCAGTAACTGGGTAATACCCCTTGGCAAGCCTGGTTGTCAACTTCCGGGCTTCTGACGAGCCGTACCTAACGACTGTCAAAGATCCACAAATGATAGCCGGGACCAACGGCTTAATGTGCTTTCCCAGGCACAGAGGAGTCTCTCTATAAAACGATGGTCACCCATCCATGGACCAACCTGTGCCCTGGCGGCTGGGAATATGTCATGCTTACTCAGATGTCTCGCTGATGGTGGCACGTGTGTGCGTCATTTAGCTACTTTCAAAATGGTTGAGCTGAATGGTGCTGATCCATGCGTTATGTTCGCGAACGGGCGCCGTCAGTTGTGACTGGTCATCTCTTAGTTGCCATGGCTTATTTTAATTTTTTCATTGTTTTTTGTTTTTATTTTATAATTGCGGACGCTTTGAACGTGCTTTCTACATCGTTCCACATGTATAATTTCAACATGAATGATGTAACCAATTTTTTGTATAATTTTTTTTATTTAAAAGCGTGTCTGTGATGTTTCTTGCCCGTTCTTCTCCATAGGTACCTACTACGCTTTGGAATGGGCAACGGAAAGGAGTCGGTCAGGCAGAAATATGAAGCTATCATATTTCTGACTGACCGACTCCTTGAAAATTCAAAAGTGCCTGTAAATGGTTTAATTGCAATAAATTAGTTGTAATAGGATGGTAGGAAACTTACGTAAACTGTGTTTCCGTCATTTTGGATGGTTTTCTGATACCTGTAAAAAATTAAAATAGTTATAAGTTACTACTACGCACAAGAAATGTTTCAATGTTATGATGAAAAATATCGTCGCTCATTGTATGTAAAAATACATACATATCAAAGAAAGTGATTCATTGATTCAATTTCTTTCGCTCGGGTCATGGGGCCCGAGTGCGCGTCTCCTTTTTAAGGACATTTCTTGCCGACTCGTCGACACTTCACGTAACCAGAGGGCTGGCTTGATCTTTGGCCAAAGAATTAGCATTGCCATTCAACGTGGCAATGCTGCTAGTCTTCTTTGCACGTTTCCGGATGACAGCGATGCGGTCGAATACTTCGACGCCTAAGGATCCCTTTGTTTTTATATTTATTGGCATAGTTAGTTAGTCCTTTTAGTTTTAGTTTTTTAGTTAATTTAGTATAATAAGTTATATAATGTAAATCTATTATATATAATAACTCAAAGATTTCTTTCTTGTATCAGAAAACCAAAATTATTCAATCATGCTCCTAGCTTTGAATTAAACCGCTTCCCCAAAAATCGAGTCAAAAAAATATAAAAAAAACCAGAAAAACAAAATTAAACAGAAACTTTCCGAATAACAAAAAAAAGGGAAAATAAAAATGAATGGGCAAAGCGTTAGCTTCCGAATAAATTTGGCTGCATTCAATCCGGTTCAGTAATAGTTCCGGATCCATCGGCAGATTTGACCAAGTTCGCGCCGTTCGCGTTGGGCCAAATCCGTGCCGCAATGAGCGTGAAGCCGGCAGATACGGTATCTGTACGGTTCCTGTTATTGTTTATTTGTATTCTATTAGTTTATTTGTTTGGAATTTTGTTTGGTGTTAGGATTTCATGTTTTGCTGCTGTCTGTAATTCAGTTTTGAATGCGGAAAACCTGTTCAGGTAGACATTCATAGACGACTCCGCCATAGAGCGTAAATGTGGTGCTAATCCACAAACGGTGGGACACTTAATATCCTGTCCTGCTTGTCTTGTCAGCTGCACGGTACAGGAACTTTTTCTTCTTTTCGTGTGGTTGGTGACTAACCTGGTGTCAGAGTTATAAAGCCGCCCATGGACCTCTGACTTGGCTTAACACGCCGTCGACAAAAATCTCTGAAGTAGGTATGCCGGTTTCCTCACGATGTTTTTCCTTCACCGTTTTTTAAACAAGTGATGATTATAAAATGGGCACATGAATCCGAAAAGGTTACAGGTACTGATGGACGCTAGTGATGACGTCAAATACGTAGCCGAAATTTGGGCCGAGTCCATTTAGATTGCCATCGACATGCTACGAAAAAGATTCAGTTTTCTCTTTCAGGTGTACGGTATACGTATACTTTCAGGTATACGGCGAGTTTCTGTTGTTGTTCCGATTCCTCAAGAAGGACTCTTGTGGTATTTTACTTGAAACGTCAACCAGTCTTTTGGCAGCATTTCTAAGTCAAGAAAGTGATTAGCGCCGGTTTACAACGACGAGAGTTCAGCATGCATTCTTATGCATTTAAGAGTATGAAAGATTGGTCTATACAACATTCTCTACTAAAACAGCCGTTGATAGGCTTCAAATGGGGCAAGAAAGACGCCTAGGAACGATCCCGCATAAGAGTAACTCAAACTTCTAAATTTCTTAACTGTAGTTGACTGAACGAGCGCAGCGAGCGAAGCGTCTCTGCATCAAGTCTGGCAAAATTTGCGAGTTTGTCATTCGTCTACAGGTCATATTTTACATCCGATCTGGACGGGTGTACAGGTTTAACGATTTTTTTAAAATTTTTAGTCATCGTGGATTTTTGATTGGACCCCTACTTCCTCCATAATGGGGTAAAAAGGTGGAAGGTAAAAAAATGGTGCAGATCTGTTGAGGATCTTCGGCATGATGAGTAGAATAGTTTCTCAAAATGCAGTAAATGGCTCACTATTTATTAAGACCTATTTGTTAATTTCTCTACCTTACAGGGCCCACAAATTTTTACTCATAATTTTTCTGGTTTTTAGGATTCCGTAATCAACAAGGAACTTCGTTGCAAAAAAGTTTGTGCTCGGGAGGTCTACTGTTCGCAGAACTACTAGTTTATATGATGGACATAATAAACACTTTTCTAGTCTACTGCGCCCAGAACATGTACCGTCAAACTACAAACGGATTTTTTTGGTTAGTCACAAAAGCATTCGCAACGACCACTCTTCATATGTCCATGTATTGGCGGAGACAAATCTGCCTGGAGCTGGCCGCGACTTTAATTACTTTTTATTGGAGCCTGCACCGTACACTACGATATTAGATCGGTAAACGTTCGAGTGGTTTTGCTACAGGATGTATGTATTTCTATTGGTACAGGATTTTGAAAGATGTTAGTTGCAGTGTGAGCAGTTAAGTTCAGGGTTTTTGAAAGCATATCACTGTTAATCGCAAAATTATATTAATTTAATTTGATTTCATGTCTGCTAATGTAATTGTATTTTGAGCTACCAATCAGTCGATTGGTTCATATTCAACTATTTAAAGTGTTATTTCTGAAACTCGGGGTAGACAAGTAAGTGACAAGAAAAACGTACAATATTGAATACAAGAAATTAAAATCCACGGCCAAACTTGACCTACCATAACTGATACTTCAAATGGTCAAATAAATAATTGGGTAATGATTATCTGTGCAAAAAAAAAATACATTAGCACACAGGAAGATGTATTTCATATAACAGAGGGGCAATTCCCGTATTTTTAAGAACGTTCGCATTCACATCTCATTCGCAATACGTCAAAAATACAATCAATTTACCAACATTTTTGACAAGTTTGACAGATTGCGTCTTCAATGTGAACGTTTTTTAAGTACGATAATTTTGGCCTTCAGGGGTAGTATTATGAAGTATTAATGCCATCATTATTCCACTGCGAAAACGGGATGGTGCTAGCGGCTTTGTCTAGCTCCGTCTCTATCTCACACTGGTAAAATGGTGGCATTAATACTTCATAATAAAGCACCTGGTAGTGTGCCATCTTCTTGATGCAATTTCTTAATTAATTTTATAACAATAACACAAGTTAGGGGTACTAGGTAGTACACCTATACTCTTAAGCTTATCATAATAAAACACAGCTTAAACTCACAAGTAGTCTAAGTGGTTTCCATTTGTTATACATTCCGCGCAGCTCCACGCCAGCTACGCCAACTTCTTTGATTACACTTTAAACAACATCGCCTTCAAAACTTAACTACTTAGTATCTAACAGAATTCTAAAACTATTCCAACTTGAATACATCTCCAATTAACAATGACAACGTCGGTTTAAGGAATTTCTGTAACTTAATACTTACACGGCCTTGTGTACAAAATGACTTAAAATTACACAAGCTCTTTGTTGAAGAGTTTGTCTGGGTACTCGTTACCACTAAGCCAAGCAGCCTTGATGGATTTTGGTTTGGAGACTGTTACAGTTTTATCTTATGATGACAGACGCATAACTACGTTTGGGAAATCCAAGATAAAGACGACCCACAATATAGCTTCGTCTGTTTTATTGTTTATCGTTAACAACAGCGCAAAGCCCGCGTCTCGTGCAGAGATTGAACCAGTTATGATCACCGTGCTCACTAAAAAATACCAACATACCTGTCTAACTCATTTGTCGCTTAACCTATAAAGTTAATAAAGACCTTGGAAGTAAAAATTATTTTGGTTTACTGCAGTGGGACTGTATACGCTGTTCAGGCTAGTTAGATTAAACTTAAATGCTCAAGAACTAAGTCCCTAATCCTTAGGTCTCTCCACTAAAACAATCTTCAATTTTTATATGAAAACACAGGTACACCCTTGGATGGAGCAAAAGCCGTACCCAATATGTTAAGACAATATCAAAGAATTAAAACCCAACATAGTTAGCACTACAAGATAAAACAATTATATAAATTGGACAACTAATTACGATTGTCTAGATCATGCGATTGTCTATATTAAATGGCTGAGTTACCGACTTATGAGAGTCCAATGTCCACATTATTAAACGAGGCTTAGTGTAGCGCGCGGCACCAGCGGCACTACCAGTCTTGTGTTGGGGGACACATGGATGAATAGGATAGCTAACTTTTATTTACAACATGTATTTTGATAATAAACAGGTACAGTATACACAGTGTAAACGACATCGACGCGCTTACTGTTACCAGGTACTTAGTACGTGATTCTAGACCACCTAGAGTAGACATTTTTCGTCAGATACAAAAAAAGACTGCTGTTTCATACAAAAGTACAATACATCTGCACGGTCAAGATATCTGGAACAGCTGAATTTAAACGCTAGTGGGTCTAGATATAATGTTATGAATTCATGGTCGGTAACAGTGCGTGTTGATGTCCTTTATGGAGTCCACACAAGTTACGATATGCTTAAACAAAATTGGACTTGCACAAGTATAAGATAAGATAATCGTTTATTTCTCACCACAACACACATTAGAGAGGTATCAATACAGATTACATAATAACAATAATTATTCTGTGGGAGACTGGTGCCTAAACTAGACGTGAGGTCAGTATTTCCGGACACCAGATATCCACCCCTTGGTAATGCATACATTTTAATTTTTGTGAACAATTGGTGCGGTAAGAATTTCTAAAAATATAGGCTTTTAAGTTTACCAGTAAAAAAAAAAGAAAAGGAAAATGGTATAATTTACAGGTGCTTGGTGTTAGTAGGTATGAATGTGTACTCGTATCTGTGAGTATACATTAACTATTAGCAATTTACACCGTACTGCCAGTCGTTCTATACACATGCAGTCTGTGGCTCAACTACACGCAGAGAGCATACAGCGCCCTGCGCGCTCAATACAATAATGCTTTCAGGGTGTTGATGGGGTTGCCGCGCTATTGGAGTGCTTCCGGCATGTTCGCAGAGGCGAGAATAGCCATCATGCGCAAGCGTTGCGCTTGTATTATGCGCAGGGTACGCGCCAGCCCCAACAGCATCCTGAAAACTATAGCTGATAGGTGGAACAGCCCCATACTAGGACATTGTATACGCCTACATGCCACTGTGGCGTAGTAATGAATAGTTTGTGTTGCTTTTCTAGTAGATGTAAGTACTAACACTAGTTTCATAGCCGAAGGACTATAAGGTCCGAAATAAAAGATTTTATTTCTTAACGTGTCACAGTGGAACGAATGTATGGGAGCGGTTGGACGTAGACATGTCCGAAAAAAAAGAGTAAAATTATGCCAAACTAATGATGCCATCTTATTCGATTACTTAATGCCTTCATAACTTGTGGTGATGAATTTCTTCATAACTCCCATATTTCGGGAGTAATTTGAGAAAATGTGAAATTTTACTATGAAAATGAGTGTATCGAGCTCTCTCCCTCCTGATTCCGGGCTTGTTTCAAGTAGCGGTCTCTAATATCATAATGCTAATACTAAGAGCTATATTTAATACTAAGACACATAGTGCGCCAAATGTGCACTTTCTGGGATAAAGAGTGATGTTTATTTTATAACACAATTTTTTAATTTTTTGTTTATTTTGTTGATTAAAACCGTTTTTCTAAAGGTTTACCTTATTACAATAACATTTCTGAGCAGCCAATTAGAGAAGATATAAGCTAATTAGGATATATAATTAGGGACTTAAGGTTTACATATAAAACTGATGCACTAATGATTACTGATAAGAACATTGCTATTATTTAATTACTAAATGGCTCTTAATACACTAATTTAGCATGCATCATTTA
The DNA here is from genome assembly GCA_949152455.1 of Lithophane leautieri. Lineage (NCBI taxonomy): Eukaryota > Metazoa > Arthropoda > Insecta > Lepidoptera > Noctuidae > Lithophane > Lithophane leautieri. Next base: position 19,195,762 of record OX424460.1, read on the forward strand.
CTAATTATCACAATAACTAATTACCTTGCAATATTTAACAAAGGATACCTGGGATACCTGGATTTTATATAAATAGGTCACTATTAGTAACTTTAAAATCAGTGTTGATTTACACCTCGTTGTATCCAAGCTAATCTCGCAATGTATTTTCCAAATTTTAATACAAATCTTGATATTCACGTTGCTTTATGCGCACGCGCACATAAAGATTTACGCGACTTTAACTATTTGTTCAGTGTTTTAAAAGATAACAGTTGTGTTCAGTTATGTGAAAGTGCTGAAACAAGTTTAAAAGACTGGTGTCGTCGATTTTGCTACCGCATTTATGCAAAATGTACACAGTCTGGAAGAAGCACAGATAAGTTTCGGAAGAAACATGAGATTTGGCTACAGGCTGCAATTCAATGGCCGGAATTACAGAATGAAAATATGGAACCTTCTACAGAAAATATAAGTGACGTCATCGAGCCCATAATTTCTCCTGCTAAATCTGATGCTTCAACTTGTACACATCCTAGTCCTCGTAAATCTTTTGAGGACCTTAGTAACCGGCAAAAAAGAAGACGCACCACTGAAGATAGTCTTTCATGCAGCAGTAGCAGCGCTGAAATTATGTTTTCGGCCGAAAGGGCGCTTCAAAAGGCAGGACAAAGCGATACAGCTTATGTTATGAAATACTTGACGGAGAATCCAGAAGAGGCCTCAAAAATCAAAGCCTTCATTGAAGGTAAATCAATTCAGGTACGGGAAATATCCCCTTTGAAGGCATTGGCTCTTTATGTATCGATGAACTTATCGAAATGGCGCTATAACACTCTTCGGGATTTCAACACTCAAGAAGGAGCTCTTCAATACCCGAGTTACTACATGTTGGTTAAAGAAAAAATTAAGTGCTATCCGGCCAAAGAAGATCTCACAGTTACAGAGAGCTCTGCAAAAATCAAATTACAAGCCTTGATGGATTTAACCTCAAGAAGACTTATTAGGTCGTTAGAAACCCCTGTTGATCCCAATCAACAGCTCGTATTGACCAGCAAATGGGGTTTTGACGGATCATCTAGCCAAAGCATTTATCATCAAAGGACGAGTGAAGATGAGCAAATCGATCTTGCTAGTAATTTTATGATTAGTCTTGTACCACTGCGGCTCGTCTCAAAAGGTGTAACAATTTGGGAAAACGAGCGACCATCTTCCACTTCATTTTGCCGGCCAATATTGTTTAAGTTTATAAAGGAAACCAAAGAAAATGTGCAGAGAGAGATGGCTGAAATCGAAGCAGAGATTGAAGCCTTAACTCCATCCACCATCACTGATGGAATTAGTGTCAAACACCAACTGCTGTTGACAATGATTGATGGTAAAATTCATTCCATTATATCCAATACAGCAGCTTCAGTGTGTGACATATGCAAGGCTTGTCCTAAAGAAATGAATAATTTAGAGTTAATCAAAGATAAACACGCAAACGAGGACATGTATAAATATAGCTTAAGCACCCTTCACGCTTGGATTCGCTCAATGGAATGCTTATTACACATTTCCTACAAATTAGACATAAAATCATGGCAAGTAAGGGGTGATATAGCAAAAAGGCAAGTTGATGACAGGAAGAAAAGAGTTCAAGAGGCTGTAAGAAGAGAAACGGGCTTACTTCTCGATGTTGTGAAACAAGGCAGTGGATCCACCAACAATGGCAACTCGGCAAGGAGATTTTTTGAAAACTACACTAAATCTGCTGAACTGACCGGAATAGATGCTATGCTTTTAAGAAAAATCTGTGTGATCTTGCAGTGTATTTCATCAGGAGAGAAGATCAACGTAACTAAATTCCGAGAGTTCTGCTTTGATACTGCTAAGCTTTACGTGGAGTTATACCCATGGTATTATATGCCTTCTTCACTTCATAAAATTTTAATGCATGGGCCAGACATAGTTCAGAACATGTCAATTGTGCCCATTGGTTTTCTATCCGAAGAGGCATCTGAGGCTAGAAATAAAGATTTTAGAAAATATAGAGAGGGGCATTCTCGAAAGCATAGCAGTATCTCATGCAATGAAGATATTATGCACAATCTTTTACTGTCTTCTGATCCACTTGTTACAAGTATCCGTCCAAAAGGAAATAAGTTTGTAAAAAAATCTTCTTTTAAGGAATTTTATGAGCTTACGGATTCTGAGAAAAGTGATATCGAATTTGTTAACATAAATGATTTAGCGGACATCGATTCTGAATTTGAATTAATTGATGATGATGATGATGACGAAGATAATTAAATGATGTTATTGTTTTAAAATGTGTAACTTAGTAAATTAGAGCTTACATCTTAATTATTTATTGTACTTTTAATGAAACTAGGTAATTTATTATCAACTTACTTAAAAGTCATACTCTCATCAGTTCTTGTGAATATTTTTGTTAATATATATTTCTGTATATATATAATATATTTATAGACCTCTTAATAAGTCTGTCTGCGGTTTAAAGTAAATACAAATGGGGAAAAAACGGTTTTTTTTTAAATTTTCATTTCCTTTTATCCCAGAAAGTGCACATTTGGCGCACTATGTGTCTTAGTATTAAATATAGCTCTTAGTAATAGCATTACGATATTAGAGACCGCTACTTGAAACAAGCCCGGAATCAGGAGGGAGAGAGCTCAATACACTCATTTTCATAGTAAAATTTCACATTTTCTCAAATTACTCCCGAAATATGGGAGTTATGAAGAAATTCATCACCACAATTTATGAAGGCATTAAGTAATCGAATAAGATGGCATCATTAGTTTGTCATAATTTTACTCTTATTTTTCGGACATGTCTACGTCCAACCGCTCCCATACATTCGTTCCACTGTGCGTGTGTGGGATGAATAAAGCACATGTCTCCGAGCCAGTCGGTGTCACGCAGACTAGTGCAAGTCTAAACTTGAGCAAGTATATAGCAACGTGTATCCTACCCCACCCTGTATAGTAGTGTAGCAAAAAGGCAGGCGATTTATGGAACATAGTAAAGTTTCAAAGGAAAAATCATTGTTCTAACATTAAAAAACACGCTCTGTAGCCTAAACGACTTGATGGATTTTAACATACGAGGTGTCGTTAGGTTCATCTTAATTGTGGGAGTGACATAACCTATATTTTTTTAATATAATATATTTCATCTGCAAATAACAAAAAAACGGAGGGGAAACAAAAGTTACACCATATTTCTGGTTATTGGTTTGTCGCCGCCTGCAGTAACCTTACAAAAAACAAAGTTCAATGCTTGTTTTTCTCTTTTCGGTTATAGGTTTTTGCAGTCGTGTTTTTTGTTTATTAAATATTTTGTTTTATTTCAACCTTTTTAGTTTTATTAATATATATATTTGGAATTAACTCATTACCAGCTTTTATTTGATATCAATATTGCTGTAATTTATTTTAAAAAAACCTTCCCCTCCGTTTTTTTTTGTATTTGCAGATGAGTTATATAAAAAAAAATAGCCTATGTCACTCTTACAATTAAGACGAACCGAACGACACCTCGTATGTTAAAATCCATCAAGCCGTTTAGGCTACAAAGCGTGCCAAAGAAATAGACATTCATACATACATCATACAAACATACATACTTACATACTCTCGAAAAACATTACCCTCCTTCTGGGGCAGTCAGTTAAAAAACAGGTAGTTACACAACTCCAATAAACGCATGTCAAAAACTGACAAGACGGTTTTTATTCACAAGAAATCATCCGCTGGTTTTTCGCAGTTTTCCATCCTTTACCCCCGTATGTCCCAGCGTATAGCTCGGAAACTCGCTGACGGGCAACATGCCCCTTTGTGCTACGTATTCTACACAACTTATATAGCCCATTCTATTAAACTTTACCATGGCCCCGGTTTTTTTTTAGACAAAAATATTAGTTCGAATTAGAAGGATTTCCTTCTTCAAATGGAGGACATCCTGGTTTCAATATCAACATTTAGAAAATTAGATAGTACATAATTTTGCTTGGTTACATAACTCTATTTTTTCGGGATGATATGTTTTCTAATTTATAATATAATGTAATATATTAATAAGTTTATTCAATAATTGTTTACAATGATACACATGTCTTATAGGCTATATTTTCTTATTTCAAAATAATTAGACATCTGTAGCCAAACTAGGCGAAAGTCTGTATTTCGGCTATCAGCGCCAAAGCTGTGTATCGATTATTAATTGTGATCGTCAAAATGATGAGCTCCCTAATTACATGCATAAAGCACTATCATCATTGCCATGGTGAATATTATTGAAAATCACCAGTATCATAAATTCTGCATCCGATCAGTCGTACCACATCCACACCACAACCACACTACAAAGACAACACGTGAACCGGCGCTAATTTGTATGAAAATGAATAGTTCATTCAAACGGACCACATTTGACCGTCCAAATCAACCGTGTGGGCGATACTAACCACATCACGGCAGCCACAACGCAACCACCAGGGTGACCGCGCCCTAGCGGCCGGCCACATCGCAAACACGACGATCTGTCTGCAAACACAACGTCACCACATCGCAACTGCTACCGACAACGCAACATCAAGAAGTTGCAGTGACACTATTTACAGGTAACCATTTGCTTGCCCACATTTGTTGCTGTCGTTTTGTGGTTATGGTACGTGTAAACGGGGCCTTAACATCGCCGTCGTTATAAAACGAAACCCTCTTTGAATCTGTCTCAACGCATTGAGTTAATACACTTTACAATTCAGAAATATTGTAAAAGTCACGTCCCGATATTACAGTAACCCCTTTCTTTCAATCGAGTCTCAGGACTTTTGTGAAAAATATAAATTATTCATATTCGATTACCCAAGCCGCTCCGATCAATATATGTGGAACCGTCTTTTTCGTTTTCCCCGAAACGTTTTCTCGGTCTATTTTTCAAGTACGTTTTTCTTGAAGCAATTGTTTTTGCTCTCATTAGTCACTCACGTAGCTATTAGGTACTGTTTTAAGGGTACCTCCTACCTACAATGTCTCTTTTCTGTACTAATCCGTTTAGAACCCATTCCATAGATTAGTACAGATTGTCTCCGCAAAGTCATTTAAATAAAAAGCGACTCTTACATAATCATACATAATCAGCCTTTAATGTTCCCACTGCTGGGACACATTCCTCCTCTCGGTGAGAGGGAGTGGGTCTTAATCCACTCGCGCGGGCCCAGTGCGGGTTAGTAGATGTCACATGTCTTCGGTTCTAGGACATGCCGGTTTCCTCACGATGTTTTCCTTCACCGTTTCGAGAGCAGTGGTGATGAAATAATTTACACAAACTAAAGCGCCTGCCTGGGTTTGAACCTACAATCTTCAACTCGTAAGTCGCGGCCGTTACCCGGTGGTAACGGTGGTGGCCCAGTGGCCACCACTGCTCTCACTACGACAAAACTACGCTTCGAAAAGCGACTCTTGAGACGATACAATAAAGTGCAAAACAGGTCGTACAGTTATATTCACCTAAAAGTTGCCTCTCTTTCTATCGCGTAACTCTTATATCTTCAGACCACGTTCCGCTCACTGAATTGGCCCGACATGACACGGCCTTAGATTATCGATGTTTGACACCGATGCATCAGATTAAGTAAGAACCTAGTCGAATAAAACTTATTTCATTGGCCTATTGTGTCCAAGCCCCCCCACCCAACCTTCGCGTAACGCACTTTCATTCACAATCCAAGAGTTTTGAAGCATATTGCTTCATAGGTTTGAAAAATTCTTCTGCCTAACAACGCAAATAACTCAATGAACGTGAGTGAACTGTCAAAAATATGAAACGCATTGCGATCAATTGTCATTTTATGTGAGTTACCCAATTACAAATGGGGCCGAAAGGTTCTAGAATGACGACATTTCTGATTCGAAAAAGCAGGGAAACTCCGAGCATAGCTTAAACAATTAGGTCGAGGTAATCTCACTGCTATCCTTTTTCAAAAGTTGTGCTAATGATGTTTAATTTCTTAGGTACCTATACATTTATTTCAAACACAGAATACTATTTTTGAACTCTAAAATATTCTATCAACAAAACGTCTTACAAACATCGTCCATCATTTCCAATAAAAGTTTTTGAACAAACTTGTTAACAATTCAAGTGGAATCTCTTTCCACAGATTACGATGCAGCTTGCAATTTTTTTGCATCTTAAGAGAATAAACAAAATCTACTCGCCTCGTCCAATCCGTCGCGTTTTCTTTTACATAGCACTGTGGCCATGAAATTGGAGTGGCAGCTTGACATGAAAACTTAACTTAATTTATTTTATGTCAGTGTATGTACATTTCTCACTATTCTAGGGGTGGCGTTCGTAGGAACCATGTGGAAGCCAACTGGAGCGTTCAAATGTAGGGAAAACTTCTGCCTTCTAAAAGTGTCTTAAGAAGATAATATTTATTATAAAGCCTGTTGTGTAAGTTGTAATTGCATTATTTTTAATGTCGTCGAATCTGGTATGAAAAGTATTAGCGCCATAGTAACCTCATGCTTAACATTAAATAAAAACCTTATCCCTCTTTATCCAATATTAACAAACTCATACTGTATTAAAAATATAAGCCAGCCAGCCAGGTTAGTAGCTCTGCACCTAACGTTCTCAACAAAAAATCATCACTTTATCCCCAACAAAAGCTAAACGCTGTTCTCCCAGCCTGAGTTTAAAGCGATATTTTCTGAGATGCCAGTCACTATCTCCGCTTTTGTACGGAGGCTATTCAACGTCGGCGGGTGAAGCGCGGAATTGGACAGCCAAACCCAATTACCGTGGAACGTCCGCGCTTGAGTTTTTATTTATGCACTGGTCCTTTGAAAAATGTGCCCCTTGCTAGTACAATAGCTTCTAGTTTGTTCGTATTTCTTGTAGGAAGGACGTAGATTAGGTTGATAAAGATCAGAAAGAGATAAAAAGGAGAGAGAAACTTTCCTGACGTCAATGAAACCTGTATTCCAGGACGTCCTGCGGATGACTAAGTAGGCTCTGGTCATGCACTTGATATTCTCCCAAGTATTCACCCAAAACAAATATTGGTAATGACGCCTTGAAAGTAAAAGAATCAATCAAAAAAAAATCAGTACGAAGTGATCTCTTTCAACAAACGATGAGAATCTATAATGATGTGAGATTCATTCAAATTCTGCAACTAGAGCTTTTATGAAAAGGAAAGCTGAATATAAAAATAAAATCTCCTGAAACCTTAAATTTTTATCTTTTCACTACTTAATAGCAGCATATCTAAAGTGCCTAGCTTCAATGCATTGAATATGACTGAACGAGACCCGATTCATTCGTTCGCGACTGAAGTAAGAACTGCGACTACACACGGTCACGTAGCTTGTCGAGCCAGCGATGAGCTAGTAAAAGCACTCGTGCGTCACAGATCATACAGATTGCTGGCAGCGTTCCATTTTCGAATATGATTCGTTTTTAAATTATCTGTGAACGTTTTGTCGTGACTTAGGAATTTTCTTGTTCAGTGAATCAGGAGAATGGCAAGCAACCGCCATAATGGTAGAATCAAATTGTGATTACGATTTTTCGTTTTCCTTGCAGTCTTGTGCGCGCACATGAAGTCTTATTTTTAAACTTTTTTATTGCTACTAATTAACAAACAGCTGCAATCAATACTGTGTTAAACCCTTACCACCGAGATTTAGTTATCAATATAATGAATGTAGATTGTTTCATGATAACTTCAGAGATTAGCGAAACTACTATTTTATGTGTCATCAAAACTACAATCTTAAAACATTTTTGGTAGTTTCTTTGCAGTGACTAAAGCAATTTATTCACTGTACATTTTATAGGTATTTACGTCTTAGCATACCTGACGGAAAAATATAACCAAATCAGAGCCAAAAACCGCCAGTCAATAAAACACTCGATTTAAAACACAACAATTTTACACAAACTTTTTACAAACTTTGTTTTTGGCAAGCAGTCTTAGCTTCAAAGTTGCAAGTCCATTTCAGCCGTGGATCACAGCTGGTCCAACTTGAAACCCACGGGTGCTTGATCCAGCCTCTCTTTTTTAATTAATACCACTTCGAACAGAGAACCGAAAGAATGCTTCAAGTCATTAAAAGTTTTAATAGCATTTGACTTCGAGTTGCAAGGATGGTAACAAATTTTAGACGAAAACTTTTTTGGTTTTTGAAACTGTAAGAAATAGTTTGCGTGGCTTGAGTTTTTCAGAATGGAAAAGTGTTGGCTTGAAAAGGGTTGGAGTTGGGAGTTTGGGAAAATATGGTGATTGTTTGTTTGAGTTATGCCGTACGAATAGGCTGGTAAACCTTTCCGTTGCTTTTGTGTTTACAAAAGTTATATCAGACTTTATGTAGGTAATGTTTATGGTTGGACGAGTGAAGGATAAAACATTATGACTACATAAATAATTTCCTGCGACCTTTCAAGGGATTTGACTAAAGTTTACAGTTTTTTACGAACGAATAAATTGATAATAACTTTTTTTTTTTTCTAAACCTCTCTAGTTTTCCCTTACATATCACGCGTAGTATAAAAAAAGTAAATCTAATCTTAATAAACCTAAATATCCCTAATACGCACTCCAGCATCATCCCAAACAAGCAACAGCCACACAAACAAACAGTGGACCAAATCGGCAATCATTACAGAATCCCCAATTTAAGCCGTAGGTACACTCGGGCACCTGCAAAAACATAATTCTGTGTAAGGCCTTACATAGCCAGCCTCTGCCTTTAAATCGAAAACCAATTACGGAAAAACTGTACATAAATACAGCCGAGGATTGTCCGGACGTGTGTATGTATACGCATATAGAAACTGGTAAATGCGACAACAGAGAATTGTAGCGACTGGATCTGAATCTGACCTGAATGTCAATATTCTATTAATGACACCAATATTCTATGAATTACAGAGCAGTGCTGGCCCAGTGGTTACAGACTCGACTTACGAGTTGTAGGTCGTGGGTTCAACTCAGCGACGCGCTTTACTTTGTGTAAATAATTTCCTCACCACTACTCTCAAAACGGTAAAGGAAAACATTGTGAGGAAACCAAAAATTCGAAGATATGTGTCATCTACCAACACGCACTAGGCCCGCGTGGTGGATTACAGCCCACTCCCTCTCGAAGAGAGTAGGCCTTTGTCCCAGCAGTGGGAACATTATAGGCTGATGATGATTCTATTAATTAGCTAGTCTATTCCATGCGTAATTAATTTTTAAATTGGAAACTTGTAGGTTTCGCTATTTGATAAAGTCCAGAGTTTTATCAAATATGGATAACGGTAAAGCATGCTTGCTTGGAAGATTTTGGATCCACGCTAGGATGAAGCACAGCACGCAAGAGTTGTAGAACGATACTTGTTTCCATGGATCAAAAGTTTTTGGTTAGAGCCTTACTACTTGTTTGTTTTATAAGCTGATCTACTGCAAAACGATCATACCACAAATCAGCAGGTAGGACAGGACTCAGGTCAGATAGGGTGGCGATGGTCAGAAACTGAAGAGTAGGTGAGAGTAGGTGAGAGTAGCCTAGGGCGGCGTGAAACGGCATGCGACTTCAGATGCCTATTTTTTTACAGTGGATTTCTATTGGTAGAAGATAAGTGCTCGGCGACACAACGCCGCCACCGCGCCGCCGCCGCGCCGTTCCGTTTGATTAATTATTATTCAGTATTATAAAGCGCGTGCACCTTTGCAAGCAGCCGGCGATGGAATAATAAAAACAGTTTTTTTAATTCTAATACTTTAATTAATCAAGCGGAACGGCGCGGCGTTGGAGTGACAGTGGTGCGATGGCGGCGCGGCGTCGTGTCGTCGAGACTTACGCTACTATGCCTAATTGTGTTCCAAAACCTTTCCAAGTCCACTACCCCATCCATAGAGCTCTATACCAGCAGATAGCACGTTTAATTAACACAAGTGACAGGGCGATGTGAGCCGACGCACCGACTGGCACATGTGAAATAACAAAACACCGCTATGTAGTGCGGATTATAAATGGGTTTGATTTAAACACGTTGGTCTGGAATGACGAGAGATCTTCGTTTGTTTGTTTGGATGAGGTCACGTGTTGATCTTCGTGTTGAGCTTGAGATTGGGAGCTAAGGAAAGGTGATGATAGGGGAATTAATAAATCTAAAGGTAACTTTAAAACTGTGTAAGAAATATCAATCTGAAACAGATATTATAAAAGTTACGAAATCGTAAAAAAACATTGTAAAAAAAAAAAAATGAAACATTGAACTTTGGACAATGAAACTTTGGACAATGAAACATTGAACATTGTTATTTAAGAAAAAGTAAAAATGCTAAATAATAGTTGTAGAATTACATGGCAAGACTGTAAAGACTGTATCCGTAATGGTAGTTTCAGACGACTACTTCTTTTTAATATTATCATTAACTGGCTCGCTGGTTTAGTGCGCGCAGCCTTTGAATGAAAATTAAAAGTCATTTATTCAAACTAGGCTGAGAATCAGCACTTTTTAAACGTCAACATCACATGAGGCAGTCCCTCAAAATGCCCGACCTTCATCACTTCCTAGTGCCAATGTGTTACCACAGCGACAGTTGTATAGAAACAGTAATGTTGACGCTGATGAAAAATTTCATGATTTTCAGAGGGGCAATTCTAATATTTTCAAGAACGTTCGCATTCGCATCTCATTCGCAATCTGTTAAAAATACAATCAATTTACCAACACTTTTGACAAGTTTGACAGATTGCGTCATGAATGTGAACGTTTTTTTAAGTACTAGAATTGCCTAACAGATTGCCATGCCTAACAAGAGAGCACTAGCGAGTTCTCTCTGCATAGAGTACTAGGGAGTTCTCTGAATGTTAGTTTAAATATTGAACTCCATATGATTATTGTAAAAAAATGTTTTTCATCTAATATGTACGCAACAAAAGAGGTGCTTCAAGAGTGAATTATCGTTGTTATTGTATTGTTTAAATCCATAATTACGCCGCGAACACGCTACTACATGATTATAAAACTTTCATATTACTATGCAGATGTAGTGCCCCACATAATGATTTACAAGCAAAGAACAACATTAAATCATTACGAAACAAATTAACATAAAATAACAAGAACGGAAAAATACATAAAATATAGAATAATATAAAATACAGACGGCCATCCATATTCACTAACAAGGGAAGGTGCATTACCATAATTTCCGACCTACCTATACAGATACAAATTCATATAACCTGTTTTATATTCCGCAAAAGTGTCCAGAAAAGGCCAGAGGACTTAACGAGTGAATTAGAATTTTACATTGTAATGGTTGTTGCCCGCAGAGAAGGTTAAAATAGGGGTAAAAACTAGGAGGATAAAAAACGCGAACGTCGAGTGGCATCTCACCTAGGCGCGGCGCACACTTCAGAGCTTTGAACTAATTATCCGGTGCTGTGTACGCCTCGCAAGCGGCAATTTCACTAATTATTACATTCATTGAGAAACTGTGAAAATTAAACCGTATTTTTTGGTAGCGAGTAGTGATTTAAATGTTTTGTCACGAGTGTGAAACAGGAGAAGTAAATTGGTTTTATACTTCTTTATTACAAGTGCGCTTGTGTATGCGTTTTCCTTGTTGACTTGTGTACCTGTGCTGTTGTATCGACAGCGATGAAAATTGACTGTATTATCGCTTGACACTAAATGCTTTTCGCTTACGGCAATGGCACTCATAGCGTTAAATGGCTCAGCAGAATTAAGTTTCTGTTTTGTTTCACAAATTCTGATATTGAAGAATATAGTGAAAAACTGTTTAGATACTCGTCAAAAATCGTCACAATCATATCATCTGGATAAATTAAAAATAATTTCAACTAAAGTAGATAGACAGATCTTATGGATTGAAATATACTTGACAAGAATTTAATTCTTGATAAAAGCAACGAATAACATTCTTTTGATAACAAATAAAGTAGGTATACTTGTACTAAGCTAAAATCATCCATCAAAATGATAACTTACCATATCCGAGTTATATCTCTTACCATATCCATATAAGAGTTAGATCACTTTAACTTATTTTCAACTTATATATATTAAAAGAATGACAGCGAACTTGAACGCAATTTGTGCAATCGTGACAATTCACAATGAAACTATATTTGAATTTAAATAGTTTGGAGTCTTCAGGCGAGGATAAATGCATGGATCTGAAGCTGCCAGGGGACTAGAGTGACGGTTGAAAAGCAGCCAAGAAACTTAATACGTTTAAATTCTTTACTTTATTATATTTAAGTCATTATGGAGGATAGTGCAGTGGGGATAGAAATGTGTGTTTCTAAGTTTTTAAGGTAATTAAGGCGATTTAGATTTAACCGATCCAATCTCAACATGTCGTATAAACTTTTGTAGATGCAATGTTGTCTTGTTATGATAAATAAAATAATTCCAATAATTACTGGAATATACGTTTAATGAAGCAGTCAATTTCACCCAAACAGAAAAATATAAATTAAAAGGAAAATCTCGAAACGAACCCATCCCATTTAATTTTTAAGTCCCAGAATTCGTTTTATATGAAAAATATTAATCCAAATTAAAACGCGGAATCGTAACACATCAGCCGTAACCGAGTTTACCGGCTTCCGATGAGTAATATACCACGCTCGATGGCTTGCAGATTACGAACTATAAATTATTATGAAGCAATCAGTGTATGGCAAAAGTTTGAACCTTGTTTTGTATCAGCGATGCGGGGACGATACGATGTGTGAATTTTCGTAGGAGAAATTATTAAGTATCGGTAAGGCTCAGAATTATTATGGAATCGTTAGAAAAAAAATGAGTAGAGCCAGAAATCAATATTTTGGTATAACCATAAGTAAAGCCGCAGATAGATTAATTGATTTCAACATTGTTAGACAGGCCACTTTCTTCCATAACATCTTCAATATAAAGCCAACTATGCATTTCAATAAACCACAGTTTTCATTTTCTTCGTCCGGTCCAGAATATTTTTCGTATCCTCCTGATATTATAATTTAAGAAGACAGAAAAAAATTCTCATTTACACCGGAAATGATTCGACACCGATACAAGATCGCCATCCATAAAGGCTCTTGCTCACGAACCGTGAGCCACCGTAGATTTATTGGTAATATAATTTTGATTGATCGAAGCGATTTCAGCCACCAACTTGAGGTTTAAACGACGCACCGAGAGCTTAGCCGTAATCAATCTTAAACGAGTGAACTAATAGGTTTAGCAGGTGACATAATATGTGTAAGAGTTTAGTGCATCGGGCTCTATGAGTTATGATGCATGTGGAAATTTTGTAACGGACATTAGGAGCTCGTTTTTTGCTAAAAGGCCACTTTAGTAAAATATGGATACTTACACTCATTGTGTCACCCTATGTTAAATTTGTATCTGTATTTTTTATGGTGTAAATAATAAAGAGTATTCTATTCTATTCTACACTCTATATTATCGAGTATTGTATGTTGCAATTTACCATAAACCTTTAAATTGACTGACGATGTGTTATTATCAATTTGGGGGTTTATTCAATTAATTATTATTAACATAACATCACGCCTGGAATTCCCGAAGGTTTGGGCAGAGGTGTACCTACAGTATACCTACATTACGCCCGTTATGGTTAAGTCCCATGAAATAGGGGACGAGCCTATTGGTTGCTAATTATTTGAGCATTTAGTTTCAATCAAACTAATTACAGGCAGTTTTAAATTGTTAAGGCCCACAATGGCTTATTTTGTTACCAGACTAGTATAGTATATATATTATGAAAAGATAGCTTGGATATATACCATACAAGCTATTTTTCTTTAATAGCGTTCAGTTATCTTTCAATCAACGAAACGTCACCCCTTAATAGAGCCTACAAAGACAATTAAATTCTAATCCGATTGTCTCGTATCAAGGTAACAGCTGTGAGATATGACGAAGACATTCATTTTTCATCCTTAATGTAGTAATGCTGTAATAAAGGCGACAGGTGACACTGATTCCCTTGTCCCGTATAAGCTTAAGGCGGAAGCGGAAATTAAATCTGAAATTAAAAGACGGGTTACTTTGATACGTTAATCTTTTTTTAGAGTACAATAATATTATAATATTGAATAACATTATGATATTTTTTAAATAATGCAAAATGTCTGAATGTTATTACAAAATTACTATTTGAAATAGAAAACTATTTAGAGATATGCCACGTCAGCGTTTCTTTTAATTTTTTTGAACAGGATCCCCTTTTGACTATGACCTTCATCATTTTCAATCTGTGCAAGTTCTAAACTAACCTTTAAAAATACTACTAAAATCCACTTAAATTCACTATTACAGGTAAATATCCACCCACGTCAACTCCTAATTACTCAATTATTTGAATTCATTAGAAAAACATTGAATTTAATAGACAACATTTGCAAAACACACAAATAAAAATTGTTTTGACAATTTTTATTTTCTTAAATCAAATACATTCACAACTCCGCTAGATACTCCCCAGTTAGGCAAAAACCTAAAAACATAATTTGTCACCCATTCAAATGCACGTTGTACAAAACAGCACGTCAGCGACAGAACGCCAGTTTTTAATTGCCAAACAGCGTTCCTAGTGCCATTTCATTCAATTACTGGCATGCCAACGCTCTTGCATAACACCGTCGAGTTTTGTAGATAATTCCATAATGTATGTTTAAACTTTGTTTTAATTCTGCTACTGTGAGAATGGGGAAAGGTACGCTGCAGGTACGTTGAATGGGGATTTGTGGACCAGAAAGTTCACAAATCCCCATTGATGGGGATTTTCAATGGAGATTTGCGGACTAAGAAGAGATTAGTGGAATAACCCGAAAAGTCTGCTGTTGTCACATCAACATTGTTGAAACCTTTAAATAAAGCTATTGCTGTTGAGCAACAACACTGTCTGACAAAATTCGAATACGAGCAACTAATGCTCATTCAATTTAAATTATTCTGCACATAACGAAACATACAATATAAACTGTGATAGTGGAAGTGAAATTCGAATCCGAAATTCGATTCGAATGAAAAATCAGTACCCGCTTTAAATCAAAGTCAAATAATTTATTTTCGGAAAGTCAAAAGGCATTTTTTGCGTCAACGAAAATAGAATCCATTCTAGTTGCCCCTTCCAAAAGCTGGTTTCGTATGGAGAAGGATGGGCAACAAACTCCATATTTATTCTTATAATTTTTTTACAATATTTTATAAACATTAAATATAACTTTATGTGAAGACGCTGTACCTAAAATAAAATTACTAAACTACATTAAGTACAAAGTATTAAAAATGAAGCAATGACAGATTATCAAGACATCGCCAAGAGGTTAATCGACTCTTCCTGTGACCAGAAGGCTGGCCTATATTTTAGTCAACGAACCAGCATTGACATACCATGTGGCAATTCTGACAGCTTTTTGGAGACTTTTCCTATTCACAGCGATTTCATAAAATGTTCTATAAAGAATAACATTTTAAAGTTATCTCCAAACCGAACAATAAATCGCTAGTATTCAAAAAAACACTTCAAATTGGATCATGAAACTCTGCATAATAACTGAACCAGATATAAAGCAGATAATATGTTTTTTTTTATTACCATTATTTTCACCGTAAAAATAAATTACCTAAACTATCGGCGCTTCGGAGCCGCCAGCACCACAGTCTCGCTCTCACTCAGTCTCAGTATCGTGCGAACGAGATAAAAAGTGTATTGGAGCTGAGTTACTCTATAGTTACCATAGAGCCTACTGCTCTTAAGTTTATCGCTTCTAGTGTCGCTGACAGGCCAGCAAACCTCATAGCTCAAAACACGAAACTAAACTAGAGAATAAGCAGAATTTAATAGCTATCAGTTTAAAAAACAAGAATGTATCCATCTCACACAATGCTGCACACAGTACGCCCCAATATACGCCACACACATATATACATACAAGCACATTTCCCGTCGCCGCTCGTCTGCTCACCAATCCGCAGCGCCTGACTAGGCGTTTACATAACTTGCATTTTCGGACATGATTAAAATTTCCACGCCTGGGAATTCTATTATGGAATTTAACAAATCTCGCACTGAGTGGATTTCAGCTGAAATCATTATATTCTGCGTAGAATGAATCCTATGAATTCTTGAGGACGAAATATTGGAAAAATTAAGTTGAATTTTATGTTCTTTGAATATTTAGAGGAGTTTATGTTATGAAATTATTATTTTACTGTTTATGTTCGTAGAATTTGTAATTATTCTAGAAATTGGGAGCTTATATTTCTATATTGCGCTTCAAAATATTTTGATTACATAGCTGGGCAAGTATCCTGTTTATTTCCACTCGCAGATAATTAAATAACCCATTTAAGCACAAAAATAAACCACTCATCCAACTAACAACGTTAAAACGTGCAGCAGAACATTGAAGTACAACGCAAGTTCAAACAAAAGAAAGTTTCCATCGATTCGCTCGGTACAAGTGCTTCCGCCGACCAATTATGTATGAAAGTGTTGTTAACGAACTTATTTTGTGAACAAACCTAAGGAAATAGTCATGTTTGTGTAGGTTTGAAAGTTAAAGAAAAATAAGGAAGCGGCCTTATGTTTTACTGGTTTCCATCATCGTATTTTGGTATATAACTACCGACGACTAAGGAAAGATGATTGAAAGTAAGTATTAAGTAATCTGCTTTTGCAGTATGATATTTATTTGGTTTAAGGAAAAAAGCCGTAATAGTGTTGATGGGAAATGAAATTCGGAAATAAGCGAGAAAATACTAAAAGCAAAAACAATCCATAATATGGCCATCAAGCACAATCAGTAAAGTAATCTGTTATATTCGCCTTATTTCTCTAATTCATCTTTGGTAGAAGTAAAAACGATGGTTTCATTTCAATTAATCATTCGTCCCCTCGGGACTGTTCCGAAACGTCCACCACTTCCAAACTTATTAGAGATAATATAAAAGAACGAACAGAAACAATAAGTAGCGTCCAACGAAGGAATATATGAATAAAATCTTTGTCAACTTTTGTAATCAATCTGAAGCGAGTTTCAACAGTCGCTAACGATCTCATTCATAACAAACTTCGAATAGAAGGCATGCCTTAATTAAATCGTCGATTCATATTCTCCTGTCCCGATACCCAATCAAAGGCAGATGGGAATCGGAAAAAAGTCGAAAACGTTGAAGACTTTTGTAATTAGCCGACTGTGGGAGCACACAAAAAATATATTTCTCTCGTCCTATGAATATGCAGGGGTGGTGTTTGTCGCGGCCCGCGACCACCGCTGAATTATTAATATTTACCTGAAGCAAACGAGTCTCACTCTAGATATAATGTGGGTAAGTAGGGATTACGTTGGCAGAAAGAGGGACCGCCTCTGCTTTATTACAATTAATTGTCGACGTCAAAGCTTAAGGACTAAGTCAGGACACAATAGAATTGTATAAGTTTCATATGATGAATTAGCTCAATGGATAAAGGACTTTGGAGTTTAATTTCAATGGGAATTACTGTTGAGGAAACTTTAGATAATATGACTATTGTTTCTCATTTATAGTTAGATGATATTAACATTAGAAAGGAATTTAGACTATTTTAAATAATCATAATGTATTACAAAATGATATAAGACATTAGTTTTCAATAAATTAATTAATACACATAAGATAACAAACTTATTATCTAAAAGACACTTAATGAAAACCAGTCCAATCCTACTTTACAGACTTGCGACACATTCATAAAACTGCGACCACAGTCACGAGACTTAGCAGCACAATCAACAGTCCATTGGCTTTGTGATCAAATTTAATTAAAATGTAACAGCCAAATGAATGAGGACGCTGTTGACATAGGAGAGATACAGTTCAGAAAACCCAGTCTGCAAGACCTCGCATGTAATGAAACTTTATACTGAAAACAGCATTTAATATGCCAAAAAGATATAGAAGTAAAGGAAATCAATGTCATTAATAATTATTTTATAGGATCGCTATATATTCAAACTCAAACTCAAAGCATTTATTTCAAATAAACCAGTTACAGGCACTTTTGAATTGTCAAGGGGGCAGTCAGAAAGATGAACCTAGCTGCCCATTCCAAAGCGTAGTAGTTTATTATGGAGAAGAACGGGTAGGAAACTCCACGGACATTCTTTTAAATCAGAATAAATTGTTGCTATATTGGTTACATCATTCATGTTGAAATCATACATGTGAATGTGAATACAATGTTGAAAAACGTGTACGTTAAAAGCATCCGTAACTAAATGACAAAAAAAAACAACACCATTCAAAAATTAAAATAAGCCGTGGCAGCTAAGAGATGACCAGTCCCTACTGATGGCGCCCGTTCACGAACATGACGCATGAATCAGCACCATTCAGCTCAACCATTTTGAAGGGAACCTATTACATGTCATACATGGCACTTAAACATAACTGGCGAAATGTGGGTTTACTATGATACACCTCTGCCTAACCCTTCGGGAAAAACAGGCGTGATGTTATGACAGCTTAATAACTATGAGATTATATGTAAATTCTAATCCAATCAAAAACATAAATGTGAAAAGGGAGCCAAATTCAATATTGTGGGTTGTCGACTTCGCCGACAAAAGAATAGAGATCTAAATGGGTGCCAAGTTCTATAGATAATCCTGAAATGTATAAAGAACATACCTACAACATTCTAAAATAAATGTAAAACAAAATTTCTTGTTTTTTCTGCTATAACAATGTTTGCTATTTAAAAATATAACTTCATTGAATAGTCGAATTATTTACACAAAGCAATTAGGATGAATTTGAAGCTGAAAATTTTACTTGGCTAGTTTTTATCAGCAAGCCAACATTTTAGAGGAGTAAGATATATTGGCCTTACTTACTTATGTTGGAATGTTTGCAACGCATCCATTCCATCCAGCACCATCCAACGTTCCACATCGTTCAATCAAATGATCCACCTTGGTTAAGGTTACACCTAACTATTACTATTTCAATGTCTTCAAGGACATTTTAATTAACTACAATGGTTTTTGGTACGCGGGTGTACCGCGCGCGGTCATACAGGTAAAGTCTTTATCACGTGTTAAATAATTCGGTATTAGTAGAACTTCTGCATGTCCTTTAGTTTTTCAATCGTTAAACTTATTAACCGTTATTAAACGTTAACCTTATTTAGGCAAATAAATGTTCTTTTTTTTTAAAGATATTTCCAATGACCTTCATTATTTTCGCGTGAGTTTTGTTTTTTTCTATTGAGATTGTATTGATTTTTTCTTCTTCACTCAGTCGCTCCTTATTTTAACGAGATGTGATATGTAGTGAGGCATTCCAATTATAATGATTTGAATATCGTTACAATATTTTTTTGTGCTTACATTTAGAAAATAATTTGTCTTGTTATAGAACCATGTAAGAAAATGATGATGTATTTGGATATTAAATTACAATAATTCAATAATAAATACATCTTACACTAAAATAATAATAATAAGTATGTACAAGTATATGAAAAAGAGGGGGGAAATAATCAAAAAATTCGTCCGTATCGCTGCCAGCAGGAGAAGTGCCCAAAAGGCTGGCAGCATTGCCACGTTTCATGGCAATGCTGATTCTTTGGCCGATATTAAATGGGTATTATAATGCGATTTAAATTTCAGAAAGATTTATTTTTGACTGTATTTTGACACTAATTTAAAGAATCAAATGAGCAGATAATCATTTTCAGAGTAATCAGTTATCATAAGTCAGTTATTGTATTTTGAACTTTATTTTTGACAAGCGTAAAGTTATTAACAAGTAAAAAACTTACCCTCTGTTCTAAAGTCAGTTTTGAATTAAGAACTTTACGACTGTCGGAATAAAGTTCAAAATATAATAACCGACCCAATCAACTAGCTTGAAGGTTTGAATTTGAACTTGAGAAGAACTTGTTTTGTAATAAGACGGAACAAGTCGAAAATAATAAGATGCTAAACATAACTAGTTCTAGACATGTTAACACAAGAACAATGCTACAATTAGCATCCCACGCTCAGTTAGGGATGACTGGGCTAGCCGGGGTACGTCTTCCAAAGCTACCTAAGTTCTAACAAGTTGTTTGGCTAAGTTGCGCCTCACGATGTCCAGTTACTAAGAGTACCTACAATCGTTAATTGAAGCGAGAAATTCGTGACTTTTAAGTGTTAGAACAGCCTTAGTACTTTGTACAATAAGTCGAGTTTTATTTGCTAGAAACATTGGTCGTTAACATCATCCAACTCTTGAACGTGATGTACGTTTTTTTTTTCTTATGTATTTTCACATATTTCTCCGTCAATTGTGGACCGATGTGCAAAATTCTTTTAGAGTCAGTTTTTTTTTTTTTTTTCACTTCCGATGTGGTCCCATTGTCTTCAGGTCAGGATCAGATAATGGGATCATGGAGAAATCGAGAGTACTCTTCAAATATTATAGGCACACCTATAGCGATTTGGGTATTTTTCATAGTAACTCGTGCAGTTGCTCTTAGAAAGCACCATTTGGTGAAGTGGAACTGATGATGAAGACAACAGATGGCCACCGGAACTACTCCATAATAAGTATTTCACGGGTTGCGATTCGATTAATTTAATATGGTTGCCAAGCAATTTACATATGCTCGTTCCAATGCATTTGGTGTACTGGAGTTGATGGTGAAGTACCAGGAGAACTCCTCAACGATTAACGTCCCTGCATCGGGAAAAGCAATATTTTGTAAAAGGTGATGTTTTAACTTACATAAATTACAAACTAACCCACAAAAAAGCCGGTCATTTTTTTTTAGTTTTTTTTTTAAATACATCTATTCACCTAATTTAGTCAGATACAATAATGATGATAATCTATACTTAAAATTATAAAGCTGAAGAGTTTGCTTGTTTGTTTGTTTGAACGCAATAACCTCAGGAACTGTTGTACTAGTTGTAATTGAAAAATTATTTTTGTGTTGGATAGTCCATTTATCGAGGAAGGTTATTGGCAATGTAACATCACGCTACGACCAATAGGAGCGGAGCATAAATGAAAAATGTTGCAAAAACGGGAAAACATATTCCTTTTAGAGAGCTTCCGTTGCGTGCGCTACGTAAACGGTTTAAGTTACGCAAATATCACGTATGATGGAATTGTTCCTGTTTAAAAGTTCTAAAAAAAGTCCGTAACAGCATGTCTATCTTTTAAGATTGACTCACTATAACCTTTTTTTATGATAACCAAATTTGTTCGAAATTAATGCATTATTTGCGAAGGAGTTTTATCAACATCATATTAATTCTTATTCAAATAAATAGTTTTAACATCAAGGGTATTTATGTAGCAGTAAAATACTTTTTAATTCATTCGAATCGGACATTTAATTTCAAAGTTATCACGAAATGCAATACGCGAACCGTTCGACGCCGGCGCCGCGCCGCCGCGACTTTCCATAGTCTAGAGAGGAGAGGATGGGCACACGGGTAGACCATGACCTGGAATAAGGCATAGGATACGTTTTATCCCTATATTCCCACGGGATCGAGACCTACGCGGGTGGAACCCCGGGGCACAGCTAGTAAAACATAAATCGATAATGTCAACAAATTCAGAGTTTAATATTTCAACAAAAATATTGCCTAAACCACATTATATACATACCTACTCAGTAACCAAGAACTCCAAGCTACACAGCCGAGATAACACGCGTAAATACAAAATATCAAAATCACAAGCAAGTGGTAAGGCTTGCGGTTTTTGGAACGTAGCACGCTCCGAATTTAACAGTATTAAATTATTTTCGATAGCATACAACAGTCGAGTTATGTTGGCTTGCGGATACAACTTGAAACTGAATCATTCAGACTATTTTGTTTGTAAATACGCCTCGTTCATCGTATTAAATGTTTTAGGTATGTGTTTGAATATCTGGATGACGAACTTTAATGAAAGTATAGGTACTGTCGGATTAAGATTTTTTAACGTGTTTGTGTGCAATTCCCAAAACTGATGATAACATAATGGGGGGACACAGTTTGATGCTGCAGCTACATATCTATCATCTACATCCAAAATTTAATTACACCACTCCATAGCTAAAGGATCAAGGCATTCGTCTCAAAGAAAATATTACTCGTAACGTACATGTATTCAAATAAAACACACGGCCGTGTGCACGACACAGCCACACACCATTGTTTTCTTTTTTTTTACCGACATTGCCGTTTATTCCATGTTTGACTTCTCAAATGTTTTTGATGTTGATACGAAAATGAATACGACAATAATGATGAACCTATGTACATTTCGGTTTAAAGGTCACAATGATGCCGATTCTCCTGTACACCGAACTAAACTAACTAAACTATCACTAAAATTCCTTACTTTTGGCTATGAGAATCTTGGAGCAATTCTGCCAAATAAATTCTCTAAAATTAAAAAATATTTTGCCTGAACTAAAATCGAATTTGACAATCGCGCCTCCACTTGGTACTTGTTTTCCCTACCCTGTGAATTTTTTTTAGAGCCTGAGGCGCGCAGTGGCGGCAAACTCGACGTGCTTTTTTATGGATTTTTTCAGATTTTGTATGCAAAATAAAGAAAAAAAAATAAAAAATAAGTACCACCATGTTGAGTATTACGGGTTTATATTGCGGTTTTCATAATGAGGGTCGAAATTTTCATTATTTTTGCGATGGGACACACCATTTTCATTTTTTTTTTCTTAATTATGAATAGACAAGTAAACACTTTTAGTATTTCAATTAGAGATGTCTAACAGTAGTTTCATTATTTGTTCTAGAGAAATACTGAGAGTCTGTGAGTCAAGATTTATGAGGAAGATGGTAGCCTTGCTAGTCGAACGTGAGGTGAAGCCCCGGCCGGTGCTAATTCACGAGGACCAGTGATGTCACAAGGTAATTTGAAAGATTATTTATTTCGATTAATGAATGATAAATAATAAATATAATGTTATTTATGTTGTTCTAGAGAAATACTGTGAGTCTGTGGGTCAAGATTTATATGAGGAAGATGGTAGCCTTGCTAGTCGAGCGCGAAAGCGACATTATTAACCGTTCACCGTGCACAACAATGAACTAGCTTGCATCATCCAAGACCAGACTTCAATTGACTGAATCGAGAATAATGGGAGTTATTACAAAATATTAACCGTGATAAAAAATGTTTAGATTATTTTAATAAGTATAAACAAAACAAAAAAAAGTTTAGATCATTTTAATAATATTATTATTTAGGGATTCAAATTTGAGGTTTAGTTTCAATCTTAAAGAAGATGTATACTTAAGCTATAACCTCAATACTTATTTACTAAAACCAAAGAAAATTTAAAATACATAATGTAACCAAGCTACCCATATTTTTCCTTAAAATCATTTATTTAGTAAGTAAGTAGTTGTTTTACATTTTGAATATAGTCTAATATTCTTATTTACTGCTTAATTACATCGATTATGATCGAAGCTTAATGTTTATGGTGAAATAAACAAGTAAATAATTTAAAACCTTTTTATGTCAAAATAATACAAATTGCATTGATAAAGATATTACTTGAAATCTTTGACAAAATTGCTTCTAAGTTTCTTGACATCTTATTCAGCTGAAGTAATAATAAATGCTTATTTTTAGCGGTTTGTTAACTTTATGTAAAATAAATACCTACTGGAACATTTTTTTTTATTTTTTTTAACTTATCACGCTTTTTTTTATTCTAAACGCTTTGCAATAACAACATTAATAAAAAAGGCAGCAATTTTTATAAATACTCGTATTATTGTAACAATAATTGCAAACAAAACTAAACATATTTGCAAAAAATCGCGCTGAGCTACACGAGAGTAGAACCTAAGCCATCTGCATCGCAGTCCAACGCAAGACGCTCACTGCTATCCCGAATTAAGCAATGGAATATACTGGCTAAGGTCACGCGCATGATGCGTGTGTGTGACCGTGTCTAGCAAAAGTGGCGGTAGTATATTTTTGTTTTGTTTAGTGTAGCACGACGCGCGCGAATACGTGACGATACGACAGTGTGTGTACTGTGTTGCTTACACATACGGACGTACGGACTGTATCGTGTGTTCAAACGGATCACAAATCCAGAGTTACACTTAATCTGTTTGATTTTAACACGTTTGATTCCGGATTTTTAATTTGTCTGCCTGTGATGTCCTTTTTAGTTGACTTTTTTGTCGTAGTTGTGTTTTAGTTTTATAACTTTTTTGTTTTCAGAACGCTGATGTTTTAATACCTATTATTTGTTTTCAATTTATTAATACATAATTGTTGGATATTGTACTGGTAGCACCGAAAGATTCGATAAGTCAAAATGGCGGGACAAGTGACGGTGTCTGGCGGTTTTAAAATATGAATTATCATGGAATGGTTGAACATCTACTGTAAATTAAGGTAACCTATTAGTTTTATTGGAAATATTCGAATATTTACAATAAAACTAATAGGTTAAATAGTGATAATGTGTGGGGAATAGGAGATGTGATGGTATGGTATATACATATATGATGTTGGTACAGAAATATAAATGAATGGCAAAATATCTTGGTGTTTCATCTTATTTCTAATCTAATCCTGTAAATAATATTTAAAATAAAATAAATGTAAATAAATTTTAAATAAAATAATGTAAATAATATTTTTTATTTTAATCCTGTAAATAATATTTTATTCAAGGTTCTTCTAGGTTGAAGATTGGATGAAATTTTAGATATTTTTAAAGTGTATTCGTTCGTAATTTGTTGAGTATTGCTCTTGGTATAGTTTCTACAATCATCATAGTGTTAAGAAAACCACACATGCTCTAAAACAACTAATTTAATTCCGAATTTAATTATTTAACCTCAAAATAGATACTAATCCCCAAATGGCTCAAAGTTACCTGTGCATGTGTCGAGCATGTGTGGTTTTCTTTACACTATGTTGATTGCAGATACAATTTTTTATAGAAACTTTTATAGAAACAACCAAGAGCAATACTTAACAAATTACGAACGAATACACTTTAAAAATATCTAAAATTCCATCCAATCTTCAACCTAGAAGAACCTTGAACAAAAATACAGCAATCAATATCGAAGTGCCACCTCGAATATTCACACTAGTACTGAAATAAAAATGTATTCGTGAAAGACCTAGGTATTCCGACCAACTGAGCCACGGAGCTAACTTTCTATCAAACTTTGAACGCTAACTTTTATTCCGCGAATGATCCCAGAAGACTATTTTATGAGACTCGACCCCTTGCGAGTCTGAAGGGGTGAAATATGTTTATTTCACTTAAAAATGTAAGCAGCATCTTTTCAAATGCTGTTAGGGCTAAACTGAAGAGATGAAGCTCTAGGGCGGTGGTGGAAGATTTCATGCTAAAAGTGTACAGGGTTAAAGAAACATACTTGAAACATGGCACATTTCAGCTCTGTCTCTGGGATGGCAACCCAATTGCGATGCCACTACTGGTATTGCAGAAATCCACAGCATATCAGCCTGTAATGTTCCCACTGCTGAGACACAGGCCTCCTACCTTCGAGAGGGAGTGGGCTGTAATCTATCACGTGGGCCCAGTGCGGGTTGGTAGATGTCACATATCATGGGTCTAGTATATGCCACAGTTTCCTCTCGATGTTTTCCGTCACTGTTTTGAAAGGAGTGGTGATGAAATTATTTATACAAAGTAAAGCGCCTGGTTGGGTTCGAACCCCAACCAACAACTCGTAAGTCTGGGCCGTTATCACTGGGTCACCACACCACTACTGCTGATATCCATAGACAGTGGTAACCAATAAGGGTGGGCCGCTCAATTGCTTGCCATCCAATAAAATAAAAAAAGACTCTGGTGCTCTGAAATTGAAAACCCTGTAATAACATCCGCAAACAAAATCGTACGTTACTATAACTTCTACCCCTTAGTGCTCGGCGACGTGTCGCCGCCTCGACTGCGCCGCCGCCGCGCCGCCACCGCGGCGACACGACGCCGCGACCTCGCCGCTGCCACGCCGCCGCCGCTCGGATGCCGCGCCCTTCCGCTTGATTAATTAAAGTATTATAAAGCGCGTGCACTTTTGCAAGCAGCCGGCGATCAAGCGGAACGGGGCGGCGTCCGAGCGGCGGCGGCGGGGTGCGACGCGGTTGTGGAGCGGCAGCGGCGCGGTCGCGGCGTCGTGTTGCCGAGCACTTACAGCTCTGCCTACCCTGCCTGATACAGTGAGCACACAATAAGTTGACAGTAGTGGGTCGACCCTCGTCACTACAGATAACGTCAGAGCAAACACTGACGCCGACGTTGACGTCACAAATTATTCATTAATGGGTATTCGGGGTTTATTCTTATTTCACATTTAAAAGAAAAATATGTTTTTTTTTTATATTTTACTGAAGCTGGTAAAATAAAACGTGAGGAAATCAGGATTTGAATTAATGGTCTGACGTCAGTAGCCCATTGAGCATGGGTAGTGGTCAATAGTGATTCCTTCTCTGTATGAGAAGAGGAAGCTGATATAGTAAAGCCATTTCCTAGTAACAAGTCTTCTAAGTAACTAACAATAATAATATCTTATAGCGGGTGTAAAAAAACGCTTAACGATGCCGAAAGTCACTTGTTATTCCCGTCATTGTGATCATTTTTTTGTTCTGGTTCATACCTGGGAACCTTCTAGTTACGGAGGTATAGGTCAAAGTTCCAACTTTGACCAATGTTATGTTGTTACACTTAATATCTAGTCCCAACGATAGTATTAACAGGAGGTTGTAGTCTATTATCTTTCCTCAACAATAAGCCTCATTAGCTGACAGTTCATTGGCTTTAAACTATACGTTCATCCATCCACGTCATTGGAGGTGTACACACAGTATACATTTTAGACAGCACGAATTATTAAGGTGATTATTTCAAGGCAAAGGCAATTACTGTCAGCCAGAGTCACGGAAATTAATTGTTATGAAAGTAACTACCAACTTAGATTGTCTGTTTATAAAAATCACAACTGTAATTTTTTGACAGTTGCATGAAATGGCTATAATACAGCAAATTAACTAAGTGTGTCAGTTTGATAAACAATTTATTTCCCAAACGGTATTTCAGGGTCTCCCATTGATTAATGTTCTTGTAAGTTTCCAATCAATAAGTAGGTAGTTGATGTCCTAGAACCAAACATTCGTAGACATATGACTATCAACCCGCACTGGGTCCGCGTGGTAGATTACAGTGCACTCCCTTTCACCGAGACGAAGCCTGTGTCCCAGCAGTGGGAACATTAATAATTATAGGCCAATTATGCAAGTAGGTAGATATATCAGAAATAAATATCGGCTGTCTAGACAAACGCCTGAATTTGGAAAGGTCCCTTTCGGGACTTATGATCCCGACACAAGTAGTGTCATATTTGCTTCTTTGTGCAACTTTTTGGACACATACTTTCTTAAGCCAATTGCTTATATCCAGAACTGTTCATTGTGTATTTTTCGCATAAACAAATAAAACGTAAAACTTCAAGCAGATAAGCTGTTTACGCGAAATTCATTACATTGCATCCCCAATATAATAACAAATGAAATAAAGTGTTTACTGGCAAACGTACAGCGAATATCATTTTATATAAAAGCTCTTAGTTAAATCCTGAATCGAATTCCATTTGTAGTAACTTTTGTTAGGGTTACATTCGTTAGATTAAGCCTCGCCCGGTTCTCAGCGATAGGAGTCCACAGGGACTGGCGGAGAACGCTTGCGTCTACCGTTGTGGTCTAACCCATAAGTGGTAGCGATTTGTGATAGCTACCGACCAGTGCAGTGAAGTGCAGTGTCATAGCCAAGTGGACCGGCGACGTTCCATTGAAAAATGAATTATAAAAGACTGAAATAAGTCGAAACTTCGTAGGTTATTGCTATAATCATGCAATTGAGTTACAAGATGGCAATATACAGAGTGTAAGGGACAGCCATCCACAAATTAACAGGGGGCATTCAGCTCCTTATTTTTAATCATATTCCATCGGAATTTTTCTCAGGTTTTTTTTTTAAATCCTTTTTTAGTTACTATTCCTTTATTTGAATGTAAAATTCCAGTCTCTGTACACAGCAGTCCAACTATGTAAATAAAATAGCTAAAATCAAAAAATCAGCAATGGATGTTGAAATACTTTAGCGAACGACGCGTGAAGCTCAGAAATTACATTGATAAATCACGCGGCGCTAGCGCGCCTCCTGCCACGGGTAGTGCGGCTACGTGGGTTGTGCCACGGTAACGATACATTGCGTGTGAGGTAATAAAACAAATCAGATTTATTTGATTCCCATAACGTTACTAAAATAATTTTATGTACCGGTCGGCTTAATATGATATGCTGAATTCATTTTATCAGTCTGCGGAGGCCTGACGAAATCTCACGAAATCACGAAGGGTCATTGTACTCATTATTATGAACAACTTTCACTCCTAAGGGACTGACACCGAAATCGCGAAAAAAAATCAGCTCTTCTCTACATCTTGACGAGCTAAGCGAACATAAATGTAGATAAAAGAAGTGAAAAAATTCCTGAGAAAATTTCCGATGGAATAAGATTCAAAATAAGGAGCTGAATGCCCCCTGTTAATTCGCGGCGGGCTGTCCCTTACATCCTGTATATGCATTAAATATAAATGGGGCGCATTAAAAGGGCAACCACAATAGGGAATATGTATGTGATTCAAATAAGGGGCAAGTATTTTTTTAATAAACTATTTTATTTCAGAATTATGCCTCCATTAATATTCTTGAATAATATTTCTTTTAGAGCGAGTTTTTTTTTTAAGTGCCAATAATCTGTGGAAAATTCAAATAATAATATATTTTAACTATTTGGCGATGTAAACTATCGAATAAAAATATTAAAAAAGTACATGCATATTCCCTATTATTGAAGTCGCCAGACACACCCTGGACAGTCAGTCTCCGCTACAGAAGTAGTTGTCAGGCAAATATGTCTACCATGACATAAAGTGTAACAAGGATCTTTTAGCGCCTGAATGACATTACCAGGGTGTGGCATTGTTGGTAAACGTTTGATAAATTTTCACAGAAATTGTATTGAAAAACAAGATTGGAGCATTAGTTCCGATTTTGGTCACGCGCTGTAAGATCCTTGTAGCGTTGTAAGTGAATTCTCGTGACGACATACCCAGTGACAAACGATAGTATCCGCTACATCTCATCACTTACAACTTCTACCGAGACGAAATTGGTCTCGAAATGATTGAATGCAGTTGTAAAAGCGAGTAGTTTGAAATATACGGAACCCTTTGTTTTAGATGTATTTATTACGGGCTGGCCATAATAATGTGTAACTTTCATTTATTGCTCTCATGCAATTTGTACGGAATGTGCATTCTGTGTGCACAGTCTCGCACTATATTGTTGCCAGATGCGAAGATTTGGTGTTGTTACGTAAATGTAAAGATTTTCTTGGTTTCGCCTTTAGTGTAAGATGAGTGACTTGTGTTGTATTATTGTGCGAATTTGTGGGAACGTTTTTGATGTCTGTGGTGTAATGTTGGTATGCTTTTGTAGTTTCAGCATTAAAGAAATGGAATGGGTTGGGGTTTTTCTTTCTTTAAGCTTGCTCGGTTGTTATTTTCTTTATTCCTCTGGGATCAAGCCAAATGTTGAATTTCGTAAAACTGGATCAGTAGCAGCCGTCATGCTAAAATTACTTTTGAAAACACTTAATAGAATCTGGTCAATTAACCAGTTTTTTTGATGCCATGTACATACCATAGTCTCATTGACATAATTATAATTACGACTAATGGATCCGTAAAATATTGTGAACGATGAACAAACTCTATTTGACATTTTATAAACTCAGTGAAGAGAAGATTCTCTCTCTATCTTGAAAGCCTCATGTACCTCGTCACCTCATTGACTATTTCCACGTTTTAAATAAACCTCTGTGCCTTTGTCTCAGTTGTCTAAGCCGCAGAAGATTATTCTTGCTGCTTTATTAAAAGCTGGTATTTTTCCGTGTTCCTGTCTCCACGGATTTTCTTGTAAAATATAAGATGCTTTAGTTTGTAAATACTCTTGTAAGTAAATCTTTTGAATAGTGGTTTGAGTAAGTGTATTTTAACTAGACATAATATTTTGTATGGAAAGCAGTGCTTGCGGCTCAAATACGCCGAAAAGGCTGAGTGTATTTTATTTTTTTAAACCCATGCAGACAGTTCTACTGTTCTACCTAGTTAAAAGTTGGTGGGGACAAAGTATGCACATTTTTGTTGAATCTAAACTCTCAAATTGCCTACCAAATAAAAAGCCAAACCAATTTCCCAGGAATGCCTTAATTGGTATCCGAATCACTTTCCCTCAGCATTATTGCAATTATTATTCTATCACAATAGCTCGGCTGTATATCTAATTGGCGAATGGCACTAATGAAAAATACGCACGCTTCGGTATTCGGCATCGATCCGTCGACGCGTTCGACGTTACGTGACTGAAGGACTGCCTGTTACACCGAAGTGTAATGCGTGTACGCGTACGTTACACAACTGAAAATAAAATGGGGCATTCAAGGTAGGACTGACCTTAATGGTGATTTAATTCAAAAATGGTTTGGTACGTTGTCCGTACTCCCAACCGGCACACGCATATGGTCACATGTATGAACGTGGATCGAGAAAAAGGAGTAGATTTACGTGTGAATCGTAACAGGTTGTGTAGCTTCTGCCCATGGGAAAGAAGCGTCAGTTTATGGCTGTATGTTATGCATTTTATCAACGTATGCTATCAAAAAGACTTAGTAGAAACATAATATGTAGATATACGCATCTCGTGTACATCGTGCACATTTGAGACTAAAAGATGTTTAGCAAGGCGGGAATTTGTGTACGAGTTCAAAAACAAAGGCACGCCTATATGCAGGAATGCGCATTATCTGTAGATAAATATACTGCAGTTGCGTTGGTTACATCATTATAACCATGTGAAATCTATAACTAGAACCAGTATTTATAAACCGCGATAACAATAAAAAGAAAATTAGCCCAAAAATTAAATAAAAATTAAACCACAAGCCGCACCGGTGTAAATGCCTTCCTACTTTAGCTTAACATGCCGTTGGCGTCGTAGAATATTGGAACAATTTATGAGAAGACCTTTGTAATTTAGAAGAGCACTCAAATTGAAGGTATGGAGACTGACACCATTGCCCCTCCACGGAATTTAGATGACTCATTTTGAAAGCCCTGAACCTTTAAGCCTCGGCAGTTATAATATGATCAGTCTTTGTAACCGTTGTGATTTTTATTGGGGCTGTTGGATTTTAAGGGAAGTGTAAATCTAATCAAAGTTTTCCCGTTTGAATATCAAAGGTACAAACAAAAAAAAG
Organism: Lithophane leautieri; assembly: GCA_949152455.1. Classification (NCBI taxonomy): domain Eukaryota; kingdom Metazoa; phylum Arthropoda; class Insecta; order Lepidoptera; family Noctuidae; genus Lithophane; species Lithophane leautieri. Next base: position 19,227,182 of record OX424460.1, read on the forward strand.
GTCCATACAGTTTTATAGCAGAATGTTTGAAGCGTGGGAGTTGTTTTGTAACGAAATCAAACTCACCGACACATTCAACAATTTTTTTTTTACGTGCTCGCTCTTACAACGTCCCGTCACTTAATGATCAGTCTCGTGGTAGGTAGGCGCGCTAAGTATTATCCTGGCTTAACGGGAAGCTAGTGACGTCGCGGCAGCCGAAGAGTTGACCACGAGGTAGAAAGACTCGCAGGGTTGAGATTTAACGTATTTTCTTTCTTTCTAAAAGATTGGTATTAGTTGAAGGGTTGTTTTAATTATAATAAGCTCCGCTTGAGCTATACGAAGATACCTTTATCTATACTTAATATTATAAAGCTGAAGTTTGTTTGTTTGTTTGAACGCACTAATCTCAGAAACTACTGGTTGGAATTGAAAAATTATTTTTGAGTTGGATAGTCCATTTATCGAGGAAGGTTATAGGCTATAAAACATCACGCTACGACCAATAGGAGCGGAGCATAATGAATCATGGAAGGAGCATGTATGAATCATACATGATATTTGCGTAATTAATTCCATCACACAGTATGATGGAATTGTTCCTCTTTAAAAGTTCTAAAAAAAAGTCGGCGACAGCATATGTCTATCTTTTAAGATTGACCCACTACCTATAACCTTTTTTATGGTAATCAAATTTTTTCGAAATTAATGCATTATTTGCGAAGGAGTTTTATCAACACGACGCCCCCAAGCAATAAGTTGGTAATCGTAAAACTTAAATTGTACAGGAGAAATGTTTTTCTGTTTTTGTTGAATAGCTTTTTAACAAGTCGGAGTAGTGAGGTCATTGATATATCAAACGAAAGCAAATTTTTTTCTTTAGTTCAATTATTATTTTAACAATAAATTTTGTGCTTGAAAAGCTTTGCAATTTAAGAAAATAAACTTAAAAAAAATATATTACGTAAATTGTTTAGGTAATATACACTTACGCCATTATTGCAGTAAATTAGTAAACAATGTTGATACGTAACATTACAATACATACTTTTCCAGCGTAATTTTTCATCTTGAAGACGATACGTAATTGGTTATTACGGTGTTATTGCGCTGTGGGGCGCAAAAATATAAACAGCAATATCGAAAACGGGACCAGACGTGTTCAAATTAGATACATATTGCAATTTTACACATATTTATTAATGAATTATTTACTTTATAAACCTTGTTAGTTCCCAGTACGGTCTGAGCTGACTCAAAATAATTCGACAACAACAACGTTCTAGCGTCTTACCAAGAACTGCACGAAATTCATTCACGCCAATAAGTCGGTAATAGCAACTTACCAAAATTAAATACGAAATACACTTTTGTATTGATATGTAAAGATACTTTTCTCGACATCATTTCGTTTTTTAATTTCCCTACAATAAAAGTGTTTTTCATGATATCTTCGTTAATATCACCACGAAAAATGTGAAATAAATTACTAAGATGTATCCCAACCCATAGGTTCCGAATTTGACATAACAATAAAAAGTCCATAATAGCACATTACCGACTTATTGCTTGGGGGCATCTTATTAATATTAATTCTTATTCAAAAATAGTTTTAACATCAAGAGTATTTATAAAACAGTAAAGTACTTTTTAATTCATTCGAATCGGACATTTAATTTTGAAGTTATCACGAAAATGCCGGGGCCGCAACGCGCCGCTGCGACGTTACGAGGGATGGGCACACGGGTAGACCATGACCTGGAATAGGACACGGGATTGAGACCTACGCGGGCGAAACCGCGGGGCACAGTTAGTGCTTGATAAACATTAAGCCAGTTACCAAAGCAAAGATAGCAGCAGAGCTGACCACTCAGGATGAGAAAGACGTAGATATGACACTAGAAAGTAATATTTTCATTCAAATACCTTAAAAAAAAATCACAAATGCCTACAATTCACAGCCTATAAATACCAGTCTACCAAAGACCCAGTGTTAACCCGGGCATCCCGAAACACCGTGTTAACACCGCAACAAGCCCCGCAAAGGGACAATAGCCTGAATTATCTGTACAGATCCGACAGGCCAACTACACGGTTTGCGTCGATACAAGGCAGTATTTAGCTGTCACATGCGTTGTGACGATTAGTGCGACGTATTGGTGTACTGGGTAAAAATGATGTGGCATGTGTCGTGTTATTTTTAACCCCCGAAGGAAAAAGAGGGGTGTTATAAGTTTAACTTGTGTATCTGTGTGTCTGTCTGCGCCATCGTAGCTGCCAAACGGCTGAACCCATTTTGATTTTTTTGGTTTTGTTTGAAAGGTGACTTGATCGAGTGTTAAAAGCTATATAAAAAATATCATTTATTAGATGCTTTGTTTTTGGCGGAGGTTTTTAAATTTTTAATTTAATTTATTTAGAACTATCTGATGCCCGCGACTTCGCCCGCGTGGATTTCAGTTATTATATACTAAAACCTTACTCGAGAACCACTCTATCCATTGATGAAAACAGCATGAAAATCGGTGCAGTAGTTTTTGAGTTAATCGCGTACAGGACAACAGATAGACAGACGTGGTGGAGGACTTTGTTTTATAATATGTAAGGATGATTAAAATGATTGCTAAAGACGACGAATTTTGTATTTTTATTTTTAAATTTACACACTTCATGTTTTTTCACTATAGATTTAAAAAAACAGCAATAAATACACGGAAAACTATTTAGTATACTGCTTGAAACTGCAGTAATTTTTTTTTTGCGTCATTTTTTTCACTACGCTTTTCATCGGCAAATAAATAATTGATATTGAAGCTTGGATATTGAAATAAATTGGATCGTTAAAAAATATAGACAGCTCAGTAAAGTAATGAAAAGAACTATTTTTCACATATATTGTGCCGATGAAATGTAAATATTTATAAGTTGGGAAAATTGTGTTTTTAATAGTAACGAAAGAAACGAGAATGTTATAATTTACGCAGTTATATTATTATGTATTTTCCTCCTACGTTAAACTTACATAAAAGAAATAAAATTCCCACATACATTGAATTTTAGCTTTAACTAAATATCAATTATTATAATAAATATTAGATATATTTTCGAAACTTTTCTGTATTTTAATTGAAATACCAACGGAATTATACTGATATAAAAATTGAAATCTTTAAAGTAGGTACCTACATTTCTTGAGGAAAATATCACTTTTTTAATTCTATCTGCCTAGCCTTTTCCCTAATATGTTGGGGTCGGCTTCCAGTGTAATCGGATGTAGCTGAATACCAGTATTTTGTATGGAGCGACTGCATATTTAACCACCACAACCCAATAACTGCATAATACCCCTTGGTAATACTGGTTGTCAAACTTTTGGCCTCTGATAACCTGTAACGACTGTCAAAGATCCACGAATGACAGCCGGAACCGACGGCTTAGTGTGCTTTCCGAGGCACGGAGGAGTCTCGGTATGTAAAGATGGTCACCCATCCACGGACCAACCCCGGCAAGCGCAGCTTAACCTGATTGACCGACCCGTGTGGCTGTTATTATTTAGCCACGAGCTCTTATCACCTATTAAGCCACGAGCTCACGAGCATCTACTTTTTCTAATTAGCACCACAATAATGATACTGCCAGACCATAAATCCTTCCACAGAAAGAGGCAAAGAGCATATCTGTCTCTTTCCTCACCAACACTAACTACCTCAGAAATGTTAATAAACCCGCATTTTGGTGACAAACAAAGTCGAGAAAATTATATAGTTTATAATAACTAATCACTCCTTTCTCTTGCAAATCAGCAGGCAGTCATTTAGTCTGAATTATTCATCGCGTTTCACCAAGAACTTTTCAAAGTATTTTATTATTCAATATTCCCTATATTTAGGCGATTGCATTATGAAAGTTTCGTCTGGAAGACTCTGAAGTAAATAATACAATAATGTTCATAAGGCTTCACTCGCAGATAAATAAAAAACACTATGATTGGTTATCAAGCCAAGCGATGACACCGTCATGTATTATGTAGATTGTGGAAGAAACCTACATAATCGGTCATTGTTGGCTCGAATTGAGGCCATTCAACAGCGGAACAATGTCTCTTATACTGGTATATAGTACCTATAGCATAATGTACCTATACTAGTCCTGCTCACCTCATCCTGTCTAGGCTTTTCCCAACTATATTGGGGTCAGCTTCTAGGCTAACCGGATGCAGCTAAATACCAGTATTTTACATACAGTGACTGCCTATTTGACCTCCACAACTCACACTTATTGGGTACCTAATACGACACCTTTCGGTAAGGCTGTTTGTCTGACTTTCTGGCTTCTGAAAACACGTAACAACTGTCAATGACCTACTAATGGCTTCTGAAGCACGGAGGGGTCTCGGTATGTAATCATAGTCACCCATCCACGAACCGGCCGCGGCAAGAGTAGCTTAACCTAATCGATCGAGTCGTGCGGTTATTATTACGAGCCCCTCCGAATAGTCCTGCTCACCTACCAACACAACACAACAACAACAACAACAACAAAAAAGAACAACACAATACAACACGAAACCAACACATCATTTTTCACCCTAAACCAATACCCTATCAAGATATACAGCCCATCTCCAGATGGATTCTCTCCATAAAATATACGACACTCCGAATTTTTTCACATGTGACCATATTTCGTACCCATTCGATTCGAGAACCATAGCTTTGTACCATAAAAAAACCTGCCAAGTACGCACACACACAAATATCTCAGGGTTCCGTGTTGTGTTGTGGATCTACCGGATGCTAGAAAACTTTGAACTGCAACTGTCTTACTTAAAAAACGTTCACATTCAAGTCGCAATCTGTCAAACTTGTCAAAATGTTGGTAAAATGGTTGATTTTTTTGACAGATTGCGAATGAGATGCGAATGTGAACGTTCTTAAAATTAAGGGAATTGCCCCGCAGTGATCATGTCTAAAATAATTTTCGTTGACCAATTTATAAGTATTTACAAATATGGGTCGACATTCCAAAGACACACCAGAATATAAAACGACGCAAAAAAAAACAATAAAGTTCACCCCTTCGTTTTATATAAATTTATATGGCTGCCCTGATTTTTTTTTTTTAACTTAAGTACATAACTGTTTTTTGGATAACATAAGTCGACCTATCTGTATAATTTCATAAGAATCTATGTAACACATGCAAATAAATAAAATCACGCCTTCTTCCCATGGATAACTACAGAACGCCACCTGCTACGATACTGATTAATCCTTTTTAGTTCATGTAAAATCAAGGTAAAGATGTCAGAATCATAATTATAAGCTCTAGGCATACAGATGGATATAACGAATCAATAAGGGTTCCATTTTTGCCATTTGTCCACGGAATCCTAAAAACACCATGGCAACCTCTCAGCGAAATTGAAACTATAAACAACAGCAGGTGAGGTGAAAAATCAATCCTGTTAATAGGAGTGTGCTAGGAGCGACGATATAAATTATTTCCCTTCAGTTTTTGATTTTTTCGTGAAAACTTACGAGCTATTTCGGTGACCGGATAGGCACTATCTGCCAGACAATTTTGCCCGATTATTTTAGTCAAAACTTATTGGGGAGTAGATTTGTCTAAATATCTATTTACCTATTATCTTTTTTATCGGAACCCGTTCCTGTGAGAAATAAATTTTTCTTTCTATTATTACCTAGAATAATATTGTTATAGTGACTTATTTTTTATTTTTTGTATATTTACTTTTCAATTTATGCATTAGGTACTTATGTCTAAGTGCCCCATTACTTAAAGAAAAGCACAACATCCAATGCGTTATATTAATTAAATTATAATGTTTCCACTAGTAATAATTTATATTTAAAGCCTAGATAATCGAAACTGTTGTCAGTACCCAATTGAAAAGCAATTACCTATCAATTTCCCAGTAAATGATAATAAAGGTAGTTCCATCATATGATAGTATCAATTACCTGCCTATAAGTATTTTGATTGACGTTTTTAATTTCAAGAATTGCCATCCAATTAACGACCGCCCACTACGATTTATTAATAAGGCTTATACATCTGTTGTTTACTGTCTACGAAAAATGTAGATAGATTATACAATACATTTCGATACATGACAGACAAGACAGTATCATTTTGAGGGATTACATGACCTATTTTAGTTTATGGGTCGTCAGAAGCCCGAAGGTCTGACAACCAGTCTTCTCTTATTCTTATCTTACCAAAGGAAATCGTATTGCCCAGTTACTCGGTTTGAAGGTCAGATAGGCAGTCGCTCTATGTTAATACTAGTACTCAGCTGCATCCAGTTAGACTAGAAGCCGACCCGCAACATAGTTGGGAAACGGCTAGGCAGATTGATAGGTAATGATTACCTATTAAAGTCTGTTTTTAATCTCGTAGACTAATTTGAAATTTCAAGTGATTGTTGTTTGTTTTTTCAATTTGGAGTTTGACAGTTGCACCTGTCTAATTAGTCTACAAGATTAATAAAAAGAGACTTTAGTACGTAATAGTATTTGCTATTTAAACGGAATGTTTTCCCTTCCTTATTTATAAAAAAAAACCTAATTGTTTTTAAAGTTCACTTCGATTCGGACATCACACGATCTCTTGAAAAAAATGTTAGGTACATAAAATTAAAATAAAAAAAGGGGATGGCAGACAGACGCAATTCCATAACAGTTCCATATACTGCCAATTTTCGCATAGAACACTAAAAAGAAATTCACAATTTCGTGCCCCAAATAACGTACCGCTCAGCATCCAATCAGTGTTGCTTAATTACCGATCTCCATACGGTTATTCAAACAAGTAGGAACATGCAATTTGCAACATCAAAGTCAGCTAATAGAGTCTGCAGATAGAGCACCGTGCAAAATTGAATACGTCCCAGGACAATCTCCGCGATAGATGCAGGACGGTGGTCTAAATTATAAGCGGAACGAGTTTTAAAGATTTTCCAAGGATTTTTTATGTGATGCTTATTGGTTGGCCATATCATGTACTAACAGAACAAAAATTTCTGATGAGCCTGTTATAGGCATGCATTTCAATTATTATTTGCCAATAATTGCCACATTCATCATTTCAGCCAATAGCCGTTTTCCAGATAAAATATTTAAATTATCTGCATTTACTTATAAAATATCTACGGATTCCCTGACGTCAATGTATTATTTGTGTTTTAAACTCATTCGTTTGATTAGGTACGTAAGACTAAAGATTTTAAGTGCCAGATAGTCCAAAAATTAAATGAAAATACCGACAAATTAATATCTAAAGTTATAATTCGATCCCAATCCAAATCCCACAATATCTCAAACAAAAACGACTTACTTATCTGTTAGTGAAATAATAATAAGAAATTCAGAGCTGAATTGTTAACAATAATCGCCACGACCTTTACAAGTTACCAACTTTATAAAGTTACATAAGTAAGATGGAAAGGTTGAGACAAATTGAGACGCGACCTTAAAAGGCTAGATATATTTAATTTATAAAAGATCTAGCTTTTTTTAAAGGTTTTGGGTTTTAGTGTAATATTTGAATTGATTGTATTTTGACATCTATTCTGTTGTAGTATTTGTAGAGTTGATTGTTGTTTCAACTAGAGGTTTACGATAGAACAAAATATTAGTTAGTTTTTATAAATACATAAAATTTTCTCACCTTTACCCATTTTATTTTTGGTGACAACGAAGCTTGTCTTCATTCATACATCTCTGAATATATTAGCAGTAGGTAATCTCAATATTCTCCCTTCTAACACATTTGATCTTTGAAACAATCCGTACATCGTATGTGTATCTTTCTCTATCTCTGCCCCGTTGGTCCTGCTGAACAGCTGTTGGGCAAAGAGTTATTGGGTTTTCCCATTAGGAATCTCTTAGTAACAGCACGGAGTTCGGAAGTTGGCGGTGTGATACCCCCGTGGCTCAGAAAGCATGTTAAGCCGTTGGTCCTGCGCCTGATCTCTCTCCGGTCGTGTCGGATTGCCGGCCCATCGGACTATGAGAATGAGGGAAGAGAGAGTGCACCTGTTTCTGCGCACACATTTGTGTGCACTATAATATCTCCCACGCCAAGACTACGAGTAGTCTTTGTTGATATTGGCTGCGATGGCCGAAATAAGGTTTGGACGATTATATCTTTCTTTATTCGAGTAGTAATATTTTTTTTAACTAATTTACACATGTAAATCTAAAAAAAATAAGCTTATAACTTGCACCAAATCAGTGAATGTAAACTGTAATAGTGAGCCACGGATCGGTCCGATAATATGTATTTCTAACGGCTAAAATGTGTTTGCTTTTTACGAACGAACGGACCCAGACGGTAGCCCAGAATAATATTGAAAGAGTTACAACAATAACGTTTTCAAGTTAAAATGGAAATTAGTTTCGTATTTTTTACCCGACTACGGCGAAGCAAAAAGGAGGGTTATGATTTTGACCTGTATGTATGTATGTATTTAAGTATGTATGTATGTATGTATTTCATCTGTTCCCTCATATATTCTAAACGACTTATCACAATTTGACAAATGAGGTATTGTTGGAAGCGTCTTGTTCGTCCGCTGGTTATAGGTTATGTGACGTCACATTAAATGAAAATGGCGCCCTCTAGAGGGCATAAAGTCATGAACAAAAAAAAAATTTTTAATCTTCCCATGTTGGATATCAAAAGAAAGGGCTTGATTAGCACATTTAAAAAAAAAACCGGAGTCACGAGTATTCTGTTCGATTTATGCCCTAACACGTGTGACTCCGGATTTTTAATTTGTCTGTCTGTGATGTCTTGTTTATACCTTTCTAGTTAATTGACTTTTTGCCGTAGTTGGGTTTTAGTTTTATAACTTTTATTTTTATTATTTGGTTTGTTGAAAAGGATAGTGCTTCGAGCTGTTAATGTTATTACACCAATTCAACGAGAGACAGTTTTATTTTTTTTCTTTCTTTATTTTCTTTAAAATCTTTGAGATGCCACAGATGACTAATGTACTTATTAGAAGTTAGTTACAGTTCCCATGACACAAACACAGCTCTACTGTCGAAGCCTCAGCCAAGATGATACATCGTAATGACACATGCATTCAGTACCTACTGTTCAAGAGCTTTACTTTTTGTCATCCCTTAGCTTCTTAATAAGCCTACAGTACAACTAAATCCAATGTAGACACATGCATACAAACATACAACCAACAATCCATTCAATACTTAATTCTAATCGCCATACATTCTCACCTACCTACACGAGACACACTCCACATGAAGCATCATTGTACTCAAGCACGGAGGGAATGCGCTCAGAGGCATAAACATTTTTACTTCACCATTTTACGTTGACCTCTTTCACCTTTCCCCGTTGACCACATCAAGGTGACTCAGGGGTAGTAGAACCAACTTCAGGGGTCAACTTAAATGGTTACACCATTAATAGTATTGGCATGGAGGCGCCATGGTTCTTTATGGCGGAGACGAGCGTGCGTGCGGCGCCGATGACGTCATTGTCATGACGTCATGTAGTGCGCGTTAATTGTTTGAGCCTCCAACGTTCAGTATGCAAATCGGGTAATGGAATGTCTTCAGACATTGAGTGGGTGAACGGGTAATGGGTTAACTATTTAGATGGATTCTTTAACTGCCTATTTTAATCGTAGTTGCACTAGACTACTAATTGTTTCTTCTTTTTATTTACAGGGCAGCAGATGGAAGGACAGCCTGAAAGTGGCTGTGAGTGCAGTCTGGAAGAAAAATTGGGAGAAATGAGTACTGTGATGCAGTTTAAAGTGACCAACATACAGCAGTGAACGTTGAAGGGCTAAGTTGAAAAAGCTCTGTTATGTGTTGAAACTATGTATCTACTTAAAAGGGTGTGAACTCTGTCTATAGATAAGAGTTAAAAATCTTGCAAAAGAAAAGTTCACACGTGGGTCAGGAGGCTGACTTTAGGTAAAGAAATAAAACAAATTATTTAAACAAAAAAAAACCAGACTGCAAAATGCTATAACTGAAAAGAGAAAAAAAAAGCATTGAACAATCAAAAGTTACACCATATTTCAGGTTATTGGTTTGTTCCCGCCTGCAATACCTTACATATAACAAAGATCAAAGCTTGTTTTTCTCTTTTCAGTTATAGCATTTTGCAGTCGGGTTTTTTGTTGTTTAAATAATTTGTTTTATTTCAAGATTTTTAGTTTTATTAATCTACGTATTTGGAAGATACTCATTACTAGCTTTTATTTGATACCAATTATGTTGGAATTAAATAAAAAAACCTTCCCCTCCCTTTTTTTCGTATTTGCAGATGAAATATATTTTTTTTTATAGCCTATGTCACTCCCACAATTAAGACGAACCTAACGGCACTTCGTATGTTAAAATCCATCAAGCCGTTTAGGCTACAGAGCGTGCCAAAGAAATAGACATACATACATACAAAAAACATACATACTTACATATATACTCTCGAAAAACATTACCCTCCTTCTGGGGCAGTCGGGTAAAAAAACAGTAATAATAAGCACAAGTTTTAATGAAATGTCAATTTTGATTAACAATTTTCCAAACGATAAGAAAGGCGTCCACATAGTTCACCGAACATCGTACCCAATCAAAGTTGTGGACTTCAAAACGAGGTCGGGTCATTAAAGTTTTGAACAAAAATCAAAAGTTTACTTCGAAAATATTTTCAGCAGCGAAAGTGACTTAATTAAAAATTCCTATCTAAACTGTCTTTTTCCCAATCTTTTTTGGGTTCCGTACCCAATGGGTAAAACGGGACCCTATTACTAAGACTCCGCCGTCCGTCCGTCTGTCTGTCTGTCGGTCTGTCACCAGGCTTTATCTCATGAACCGTGATAGTTAGACAGTTGAAATTTTCACACATTTCTGTGGCCGCTATAACAACAAATACTAAAAAACAGAATAAAATAAATATTTTAGGGGCTCCCATACAAAAAACGTGATTTTTTTGCCGTTTTTATAGATAATGGTACGGAACCGTTTGTGCGCGAGGCCGACTCGCACTTGGCCGGGTTTTTAAGTTTTTAATAAAGTGTCTGAGGCTAGGTAACCTTACCTTTTCAATTTTATCTAAAAACCTTGTTTATAGTACCTGATGGAGGTCGACGCAATCCACTACAGGCGCAGTCCGAGTGGGGGAGTCCTGGGGCTCATGACCCCCCAAATTAAGCTGTTAAGAGACTGAATGATTTACGTGCTTTACTAACTAAAAACTGTAGTACACAAAAACATGGTGACCCCCCCCCAAAATCTTGGGCTGCAACCGCGCCTGATCCACTAGATGCGACGCAGGACTCTTTCGTTGGGGCGATGCTTGGGGAAGGCTTATGTCCAGCAGTGTACGTCATTCGGCTCTTATGATGGGAACCAAAATTAATTTCTACGGTAATCTTGAAGATAGCAGAAGGACGGTGAAGGGAGACACTGTGAGAAAATGTAGACTTGTAATTATCTGAAATCACCAACACTTGGTCAGGCAGTGTGATAATCTATGGTCGATCCTTATTTAAATGACTTATGTATATGTTTTTAAAACTGTCATGGCTCTTCAATACTTCCATACTTAATATTATAAAATAACTCTGTCTGTCTATATGTACCTTTTCACACCTAAACTAATGAACGAATTTCGATAAAATTTGGCAAGGAGATAGATGGCATCCCGGAGAAGGACATAGGCTACTTTGTCTCAAAAATAACCCTATACTTGAATGAAAACTTGTATCATCATTTCAGCCGAAAGACGTCCACTGCTGGACATAGGCCTCCCCCAAGCACCGCCACTTCGACCGGTTCTGTGCTTCTCGCATCCAGCGCATTCCCGCGGCTTTTACCAGGTCATCGGTCAACCTTGTGGGGGGCCTTCAAATGATATGTCTTTCGGTACGTCGCCACTCCAGAAACTTTCGGCTCCATCGGCCATCCGTTCTGCGAATAATGTGCCCTGCCCACTGCCACTTAAGTTTGGCAATACTTCGGGCTATGTCGATTACCTTGGTTTTCGTACGGATCAAAATTTGTATGGGAGAACCTATCATAAACTTACTGGCTGTCTCATCTAAAGAAGAAAACAAAATAAAAATAAAAAGGTTTATTTGTCACAGAAATACGTGCATACAAAAAGATAACAGTAATCAGCAATATTAAACAAAATACATCTAAGTACAAATATGAGATCACGAGTATAAATAAAGTTATATAGTCGGCAACTGCTCGTCATGACTGTGACAAGAAGGCTTCCACTCAGCATGATGCTGCGCTATGCTATGCTATATCTGTTACCCTAACTCCGTAACGCCTCGATAGATAGACCATGACATGGGTTATAGAACATAGTATACTTTTTCTCCCGTTAGTACGTTATAATTTCCGACCTCCACCCGAAGCCGCGGAAAAAAGCTAGTACTTCATATGTTTCAACTTTTCTATAAAATATGTTGCGTGCCTAACTTTGTATAGGTACCCACTGCATAAAATAAAACTCCTCTACTTTTCTTCTCATAGATTACCACACTATACCTTGCCTACGGCAATACAAACTTTTGGCAGGAACATGTAAGAGTACTGCCAAAAGCTGCATATTGTTAGAATGTATGACATGCGCCTAGCACGAGTTTAGCTAAGTTTCACACAAGTTCATACAGTGCTCGGTCGTGCAGCGCGACGGATTGTAACTTGTTCGGAGACTTATTCAAGGTACGTGTTTCATTGGTTTAAGGAAATTTTGAAGTAGTTTGTAGAAACCAGGATGAATTAATATTGCTCTTGATTTTTACTCATTAATGTTGATAGCTGAACATAGGCCTAGCAACGAACAATTAAAAGAGAACTCGACATAGTCAATACGGCTGTCAAATTGTGGTTGAATTACATTTAAGGCTCGTGCAGACTAGTGCGACATGTCGCGCAACGCGATACCGGTAATTGTTCTACCGTGAAGTTTTCTCAGAAATTGTTTTATTAAAGTCGCGTCGCGCCTTTCTGCGGAACCCTTTATTATAAACCTTTGCTATCAGCCTACTCCTCCGGGGAATACAGGGTTTATGTTGCGATATGATTTTATTGGATTTTTCTATCGGGAATTTCTCAGTATCAGCCCGGAGCCTGGATTTGTGCACGGTTGATGGCAATAGGCTCGCCCCCTATATGAGACTAAAACATAAGTAGCGAAATGGTAGGTACACCTCTGCCAAATCCTTCGGGAATTACACGCGCCATGGTAAATTAAGTATTATTACGATTTAATAACATCAACCCTTATAATTATTATTCTTGTATCACCGGTATTGTTTGTGACGTATTTAGACATATTTACGCAAACCCACGCGTTTTTTGTTACGTTAACATGGTAACTTGGTAAGATACGAACTCTAGAAACAAATACACTAAAAGCCTTGATATTTCGCAATCACATCGAGACATGTCTGGAAACCATTTTAGGTCAAATGCGGCCTCGATTAAACTGTCTAAGTAAAGAAACCTTTTATTTGTAACCGAGCGGAATCTATGCAATATTACAATCTGACAATAGATGAATCTGAATTGGATGAGCGTATTTTATACATAATTATACTAGCTCTACCCGGCCTAAATGATCCCACCAAGATCTATCTGGACTTTAAAAGAGACTGTGACCTCTGAGTTTGTTTCGGTGTGTCTTCTCAGACCTACTCTAAGATATATATATACACGGATAGAAAACACAAACCTCATCTAGTTTTATTTTATTTTGTTGACTTATAGAAGTGTTTGTATAAACCTACTTGTAAAAATAAATACATTTTACCCTTATCATCATTTATTATAATCAAACGAATTTATAATATTTTCTATTTTGTAGACATCTCAGCTTCATCTACATTTATTTCATTCCACTACTTTAAATGAATTCCTCGTGTCCTCTTATATCCTTTTAATAACGTTGCTTTTTATCTGGCTCTGTGCCATTCGTAACTTAGTAACCAATGCTACTGACCTTCACTTAAACGAAATTGTACCTTTTAAGACAGGGTTAGGTCAAGGCTGACCTACGGGCAAGCTTTTACGTAAGTCTCAGACTCTGTTACACGTGGACTAAATAGATTGACGTGAATTTAACAACAACGTATCAATGAAGTAAGCTTAGCAACTCAAAGAGAAGCTTGACCATGAAAACAAAAGACGCCACATTTTCATAACTTTTTTCTGTCAAGTTTTGTCTGTCAAGTTTTATCAATCAAATCAAAACACTAGCAGAACCCGAGCAGCGACTTGAGGACACAATTTTTTAATACTATATTTCAATAAATCAAACATACTTAAAAAGAACATAATTTTCGAACCCGCAAAAAAAATCAGTCCAAAAAATGTAACTAAAACCCGTGCCATAAAACTAACTTTTGAACACTTTTATATGGCTTTACGGTGTACAGTTGGCTAATACGTTCAGGTTGTCTTCTGTGCCAGCAAGTTTCGATATAAATCGTTGGTTGGAGTGTGGTGTAGAAGATAGCAGGCAGAAATTTTGGCAGGCGGCGCCGCGGCCACCAGTAAAGGAGTAGGTTTGGCTCGCACAGTCGCCTTGTACTTGTGTTTAACAGTTACAGCCGTGTAAGTGAGCGAATTGAATTTTTGTTTTTATGCTAATTTTGGCAACCGTTTCGGCGTTAAATGGTCGTGTGAAAGCCGGGGTTGGGTATTGTCTTTTTGCCAATTTTCATGCTGACTTGTATGACATTATAGAATCGAAGGCCCTCGTCCGCTCGACCGTCGACGCTACTCAAAAGCAACGGGAAACACGATGCGACTTCATCATCAACATTCTCTTGACCTTATTTCAATTTATTTGTGTTCGGCGCAACATGTCTTTTTACCCTACTACGGCGAAGCAAAAAGGAGGGTTATGATTTTGACCGGTATGTATGTTCATCTGTTCCCTCATATCTTCTAAACGACTCATCACAATTTGACAAATGAGGTATCAAATAGGAGCCCTCTAGATAACATAAAGACATGAACTAAAAAAATAATATTTTTTTGACGTGATATGTTGAGTATCAAATGAAAGGGTTTTAAATAGCACGTTTCAAAAATATATATGACGGCGTCAGTAATAAATATAATAAACTTTTATAATCTACGACATATATATTATAACCCCAAAAAAAAAAATGAAGTAGTAATAACTAAAACCCAACTACGACAAAAAAGTCAATCAACTAAAAAGGTATAAACAAGACACCGCAGACAAACAAATTAAAAATCTGGAGTCACGCGTAATCTGTTCGATTTATGCTAACACGTGTAACTGTACACCGTACATCCGTTCCGTGTACACGTTTACTCCGGATTTTTAATTGTCTGTCTGTGGTGTCTTGTTTATGTCTTTATTGACTTAGTTGGGTTTTCGTTTTTATTACTTTAATTTTTCTTCCATACTACACACATACACATACTACATATTAAAACGACGCGACGACGTAACAAGGCTCTAAGTATAGTAGTAAAACACACCTTCCAATATAAAGAAAAGGATAATAAACGTATTATTAAAATCCCTAAAACGGTCCTTACTTTGGTGTCCAACCATTAACCTTAATAGAGGTGGATTCCATTGAATTACTTTGTCATAAAATCATGTCATTTGAGAACAAATCTAAC
Organism: Lithophane leautieri; assembly: GCA_949152455.1. Lineage (NCBI taxonomy): Eukaryota > Metazoa > Arthropoda > Insecta > Lepidoptera > Noctuidae > Lithophane > Lithophane leautieri. The sequence continues at coordinate 19,242,850 of OX424460.1, forward strand.
TTAGAGAGATGTATTTGTGGCGGCATCATACTTCTAAATATTAATTATTATAATTCTTAATTCTCTAAATATATATTTGTTACGGTCGCGAATCATACTTTGATCGGAATACAATCTGACACTGATCACCAAATTCCCAAAAACGAATTTCGCGGGCTACCACTGCGGAACCTCCTTTTACGGGTTATTGTGATTGGTTGTTCGTGTACGGATCACCATTGCAAATACTAGTGCTGTGACATTCTGATTTGACTAGTTTCATACTCGTTTTTGAATTCATTTTGTAACACATTTCTTTTGAGTAGCGTAATGGGCGATCGGCCTTCGACTACCTACACGTGCGGTAATAAGACATGGAAAATGTATAAATTCGATAGGTTTTCTGGAGAAAAATGAGACATATTTTAGCGCAGGAAAATTAAAACCGCTATGCATGAACGGTAAACCAGAATACATGAAATAAGATGCTCCAACAATTCTTCACTCTTATTGTGACGTTTAAAAGCACTGTCCAATTTATTTTCATACAGCATGTAACAAAATTCCTGTCCGATCCGAAAGGGGCACATATGCAGTGCAAAAACAGCAACAGAAAAAAAAAAAAAAACAAATTGCAATTTTAAATTCATATTTTTGGTATCAAAATTACACAAATTTCATTATAAATTAGCACATTTTCTACAGAGGTCATATGTTTAGGTCGCTAGATGACGGCCGCCCGTGCCCCATGTAATAACCCGGTAAAATTCCCGATTGAAAAAAAATGCGACGAATTTCTTCTCCTTTTTCCAGAAAAAAAAAAAACTTAAATAGACTCTCAGTATCATTCTTAACAACATCCTCTCGGATCGGACAGAGTTAGTTTTTTTTACACGCTGTATATGAGTTCTGATTTATATTTAGACTCAATTAAGTTCACCGGAATTCATTATGTAGCATATTTGTTAATTGATAAGCGTGACCTCCATTACATTAGTGAATGTTTGCAAATTAATTTGTCAAAATCATTCCAATGAACATTTTGAATAATATTATTTATTTGAATTATGCAATGAACTGATAAATTAGCATAGGTAACGTGTTAATGGCAGTCAATTCGTTATTTTGAATGGATGTAATGTATAAACGAATAAATACGTCGTAATTATAAGGTTAAGCTTTTAGGTATTTGTTTTTATAAATATTTGTGTTTTAAATGGCGAAAGGTATCAGTTGACTTAATCAATGGTAGATTAAGTAGGTACTCGTAATTATGGAGCAGTTCATCCAACAGTAGGGTGAAACTCATTGAAATGTTTAACAATATAAAAATGGTCAATCATAATAAATAATATTTTTTCTTAAACAATTTTTTACGAGATATTTCCGATCTGCACTTTATTGTATTACTAGCTGCGCCTCGCGGTTTCACTCGCGTAAGTCTCAATCCCGTGGGAATATCGGGATAAAAAATATCCTATGTGTTAATCCAGGTTATAAACTATTTGTTTGCCAAATTTCATCCAAATCTATTCAGCCGTTTTTGCGTGATTGAGTAACAAACATCCAAACACACAAACTTTCACATTTATAATATTAGTACGATAGTAGGACTACAGACCCGGTTCTGCTTCACACGGTTCTTACGACTTTACAAAACATTGTTTTTTTTTTTAATTATACGTTGCTTAGTTAAGAATAACAACGCGGTCACACAGACAGACACGAAAAGCGACTTTAATTTATAATTTGTATGATTGTAAAGATATAGATGTTAACAACACTAGCTAAAACGAATAATTCAGAATAGAATACTCTTTATTATGTACACCATAAAAAATACAAATACAAATGTAGATATTTAACATAGGGTGACACAATGGGCGGTCTTATCGCTAAAAACGATCTTTTACAGACAAACTTTGGATGGATTAAAGCGCGAAGGAGAGATAATCTTATTATTAAATCATATACAATAAATATATACATACATAAAGCATATAATTATCTATATGTATATATATATATATAAACAATACAATAATAAACATGAAACAAGAGGAAAGAGCTATATTTAATGACGATGTTTAAGGAGAGAGGAAGTGTTTTTTTACCAGAATTTTAAAAGTTTACCTTCATGATAATCCCACCGAAAACATTTTCATGTAAAATGTTGCTAAGACGAGACCATATATGGCTCGCACTGTCAAAAAGTTATCAGTCCTTAAAATTTGCGGAAGTCTCATACAAACTTTCATCCCCTAATTTAAGGGGTTGGGGGTTAAAAGTTCCAAGTTTTTTTTTTTTTTTGTACTAACACTAGCTTACGTACCTCAGCTTTCTAGGATCTCAGGATGTACCCTAAGAATTTTGATGGTCATCAGTGAGTCAGTGAGTGACGAAATCGGCCATGCAATTGAAACTTTGTTTAATTAGTCCACAATTGACATCATATCCCGAGAATTTTGTTTATCCAAATAATACAAACCAAAATTATGAGGGTTAAAAAAAACGACGAAGCGCTTCGAGAAAAGGTGGCACTCCCGTGCCTCCAGATTCGTCACCGTAGCGCATCTGCTACGCGAGTGCTACGAGAGCTACGAAGATACGGCGTAGCAACGCAATATGTGCTTTGTCATTCACGCGTCGTTCTCATCACAACCGGATATAGTTTAATTTGAAATTAAATTCATGTAAATTGTTTATTTATTAACCGACTTCAGAAAAAGGAGGAAGTAATCAATTCGCCATATTTTTTTTTTTTTGTAACCTCTGAACTTTCGACTGGGTTAACCGATTTTGATGATTCTTTTTTTATTTGAAAGCTGGTACTTCCCGTGTGGTCCCATGCAATTTTTATTAACTTTGCTTGAGTAGTTTTTGAGTTAGCTTTAATAATTACGTATTTTTCTCACTTAGTCTATATAGACGACATCTTATTTGATACAATCACTGTTATTTACATAGCAGGTAGTGGTATTCGAATTTGTGTGGGGTATGTACCACAACTAAAAAGTGAAAAATAAAAACTTTTTACAAAAAAAAAAGCAACCGACTTCCAAAAAAATCACTAAAAAAGTGAAAAATAATTTCGGAAGTCGGTGGCAAAAAACGAAAATTGAAAAGCAAAGACACCGACTTCCGAAATTAAAGTTATTTTTTACTTTGTAAGTGTTTTTTTCTGAAGTCGATTGTTTTTTTTTTTGTAAAAAGTTTTTTCACTATTAGGTATTGTCTCAAGAAGTGACAAAGTATTTATGAACATTATCGTAAGATAGTTCATCTTAACATATTTCAAATTCAATAAGCAAGAAGAGAGATAGATTTATGCCCGTTTTCACCGACATCCCCTAAGTTTATGGGATCCTCTAAGAATGGTTAGGGGGCTGTTAGGGGGTGGTTTCTGTTTCACCAACAGTAAGGGGTCAATGATAAAAGGTCCCCTAAATTTAGGTGGTCGAAATGTGGGCCCATAAACCGGCACATACGTAAGTGATATCTCAAGCAACGAACATGGATAGTGATATAAATGAATTTATTGAAAATTTAGAAACTGTTTCTACTATATTCGAAGTAAATAACAGCCGTAGACCAAAAATATACTTCGAAAGTTTTGATGAAACTGACTTTTTTCGGAGATAACGGTTATGTAAATCTTCAGTGTAGTATTTATTGGAAATTATTGAATATACCTTAGAATTTCCTGACAATAGATTAGGTTATAATTTAATATTTAAAAAAAAAAAATATCTAAGTACATAATATGTACGTGGTATTTTTTCTTTGTTTAGTTAGCGATACTTACGTGGAGACCTAATTACCAATGAAAACCATACACTCATGAGTTAGGAACCTCTGTCCTTATTGTATTCGCACAATAGCGGCACGCCACAATAGCGGCGATAAGTCCCCTCTTTGAGGAGTGGCTAGAGAGGCGCCACGGCGTCCTCACCTTCCGCCTGACACAGGTCCTCACCGGACATGGCAGCTTCGGGAGGTTCCTGTGTAGGATTAGGCGGGAGGAAACGCCCGGGTGTCACCACTGTGCGGATCACCCGGAGGACACGGTGGAGCATACGGTGGAGGTATGCTCTGCTTGGGCGGAGCACCGCCGTGTCCTCGCGGAAGCGATTGGTGGCAATGACCTCTCGCGTCCGGCCCTGGTCCAGGCCATGGTACGGAGCGAGAGCGCATGGGAAGCCGTCACCTCCTTCTGCGAAGCAGTAATGCTCGCGAAGGAGGAGGCGGAACGCGTGAGGGAAAGGCAAAGTTTGCGCCCTCACGCCCCTAACCACCGCCGTTGGAGACGCCCTGGGCGTCGGGAAAACCAGGCGGATTCCCGGCCATCATAGGCGCGGGCTTGCGGACGGCGAGCAACGGGCAGCTCGCCGTCCGATAAGGACCAGGCCCGGGTCGATGGCGCGTCGTGTTCCACGCGCGCCTCAAAGAGATGTCAGCACAATTGGCGGGGTCCGCTAGGACCGATGCCTGCCAGGGTTGCGGGAAAGTCCGAAAGGGATACCGGGACCTTGGCAACAGGCAAATGAAGGAACACGGGTGGGTTTTAGTCAGTAAAAGTCTGACACGCCCTTCCGCTCCGCCCAGAGCGGGAGAAGTCATTGGATGATTTCGCACCATCAAAAAAAAAAAAAAACAAAAAAAAAATTTTTTACAATTAAGTACTTTTTTTTTTCAGAAATAATTCGAAAGAAAGAATTGTCAAATACAAATAAGTCCACAGATAACCCGCGAGGTTTCATACACACAGAGTAAATAAGCAATAAATTATGAAATTAATTACAAATATGAATGAAATAATATTTACTTTTACTATCAAAGCATAATTTATTAGTAATTGTTTCCATTTATAAGTGTATACTTTAGAGAATTTCATTAAAAACTATATTGTTCAAAGTATCGATAAGTTCAAAAACGGATCAGTCACTATTATCGAAAACAAAACGTCACCTAAGTATGTGCCCCCTAGTTAGGTGACGAAAATGATGGTGAAACGAAATTTAATTTAGAGGCTAGTTTGGGGGAGCTTTTAAGCTAACCGTCCCATACGTAGATGGTAGTTTATGGGATGTTGGTGAAAACGGGCAGTAGATTTTCATACATATTTTATTCACTTTCTCAAGGAAAGTCGCAATATGTATTATTATCAAACCTGAACAAACATAATATTATATATTTAGGCACTATTATTAACTTTCCACAAAAAAAAGACATCATCCGCCTAGCCTTTTCCTAACTATGACCTAGTTAGTCTAACTGGATGCAACTGAATACCAGTATTTTAGATGGAGCGACTGCCTAACGGACCTCCACAACCCAGTAACTAGGTAACAAAATACCCTTATAAAGACATAATTTACTTAATTTAAACACCACAAAAGATTACTATATCAGTCTAAACACCAAAACCCAACAACTAAAGCCTTGCAACAATCGCATCATTACGTGCAAGTGGCCGGCTCCTGCTCCGCCCCTCCGCGCAGCCGCCGTTACCCCGAGATGAAGATATGATCCAAGATGGTGGTCATGAATAATTCTAGGGCGATTACCGATGCCGACTGGGCAGCTACCATTCATTGGGTGATGCTCGGGTTTATTGAACAGTTTTGAGAATAAAAGGTTAAGTGTATTTTAGTTTGGAGGATAAAGCCGGTGATGCTGTCCTTTTTTGAAAGCTTTAAATTTAGACTATTTAAGTTCTTCTTCGCAGGAGCAGTGGTGGCCCAGTGGTAACTGCCCTGACTTACGAGTAGGTCGTGTGTTCGTACCCAGCCAAGCGCTTTACTTTGTATAAATATTTTCATCACCACTGCTCTCAAAACGGTGAAGGAAAACTTCGTAACGAAACCGGCATGACCGAACCAAAAATTTTAAGACATGTAACATCTACCAACCCACAATGGACCCACGTGATAGATTACGGCCCACTCTCGAAGAGAGGAGACCTGTGTCCCAGTATTGGGAGCATTATAGACTGATTATGCTATAATACTAAGTTCTTCTTCTGACTTGGAGGGAAATTAACCTACGTTAGATCTAACTTACAAATTCTAACTCTATTGACGTTATTTCAAAATAAAAACAGTAAGTTATCGATTTTCTACTAAACAAATAATTAACCCTCTCTACTTACGCATACCTGTGTGAAAATTCACAAATACAAAACACCGTAACTTCTATTCTACAACGAAATAAAGCGAACTTTCCGCACTATTTAACTTTTTTCATATTTTTATTTCCCGATGAATGCTCGAAGTAACGAGCGACCCGTAATGCGACCTATTCATGAGCCGTGTAAATATATCGACAGAGCAGTAATGATGATATTTACATATGAAGAAAATGTTAGTATTGTTAAAGAATTCGAGGACTACTTCTATCACATTGTTTATATTCCAATAAGGTGCGAGAAATCTTACAATTAATTTTATGCGAATGTTAAAACTTAAGAAAATGATTTGGTTATAAAAAAAAGCAACGGCGGCGGCTTGAGATTAAATACTTATTGTTTTTATAATCTTTTGCATGACCTAAAACACATATGTAAGCCTGATTTACACGGTGCTATATATTTAATTGCCTGTAGCATACCATAAAAAAGCAACGATAAAAGTTGCACCGTATTATAGTGTTTAGGCGATGCAAGTCAATTGTCGCTTCAATTTTATTATATGCCACAGGCAAGAAACTGCACCGTGTTAATGGGGTTTCAGCATGAACACTATTCTCCAATATTGACCCAAATTCAGCCTTTGAATTTTCTATAATTATGAAACTAAGAAAAATACTTCCAAAACAGCACTTGAACCCACAAACTCAACAGCAATCGTTTAACAAATCCACAACATCAATCAATACTGATATAACACTTGAGGTAATAACATTTTCATACACAATTCCGTAATGTAATCTATTTTGAATAATTCCGACGCCCGGAGGCCTCAGGCCTGAGGTGATACGAAGTGTCGGCTAGAGATAGCGTCTAGGCCGATATCTTGGCACGGAGCCTTCAATAACCGCTGCCTGGACTTCGGCATGGCCTATTCCATAGACAACTACGAACGAGAAACGATCCAAAGATAATGATTAGTTTGACAAATTCTTAGTAACACGAGTTGTTTTATTGGTTTGTTTGTCCTGCTTTTACGCGTCAGAGAGTCGAGGCATTGTCGTGAGATTTGGCAAGAATCTGAAGGCCAATTCACGTACATAAAAATTGTACACATTCAAGTCGCAATCTGTTAAACTAGTCAAAAATGTTAGTAAATTGACAATATTTTTGACAGATTGCGAATGAAATGCGAACGTTCTTAAAAATTACGGGAATTCCCCCTCTGATATAGTAGCAGGCCTGTATTATATGCGTGGCTCGTGTAAGGACGCTAATCAAAACCATTGCTATAACTTAAAAATATTTCAACAAACTAACACAAATTATTATTTTTTTCATTAAGAAAATTTGGCCTCTTACAGAAAGAATATATTAGGCAAGGATTAAAATCTTATTTCTAAGCTAACAGGGCCATTTGAATTTAAATGTCGCAATAAAATCTTAGGGTTCCTACAGAGTTAACTACTTCTTCGGCCTTGGATTGTATTTAAGAAAAATATTGTAGTCAACAAGCTCTTTTAATCAGCATTCCGTTATCTGAAGTAATACAAAAGCTCACGCCTTCTTACTATGGGGTTAGGTAGAAGCTACAGAACCCCAACATAATCTGTCTAAAATAGACCATTATTATTATAACGCTCAAAACTGACCAACCAAAAACAATTTCCGCACACAAACTATTTTCAATCCCCCTGTATTCGCAAATCAATATTTAAGAACGAAAACGGGGCATAGATAAAACCCAGTTCGAACTATCGAATTTTATAGGCCACCTACAAATGATTTGTTTCCCCAAAATCGGTTATCCGAATATGTATGCACTGTGGTCCCAAAATTGCGTTCGGGCTGTGAGCAAAAAATGATTAATGAAATTTTGCTGCCGGTCATAGCATAAAGTTTAAGAAGTTCTGGTACACCACAAAAAGGCAAGAAAGGAGGTCAAGTTATAGTAGTATATTAGTTTCGGGATATGCGGTGTTGACGGTGGAATTGAGGTTGAATTTCGTCATCTTATTTTTGGTAAACTCCGGTTTTCTTAGCGATCGCATGATGCTGGGTGCTATAAATGATCATGATTTATCAACTGATTGAACAAGAAGGTCTAGTAGATACGTGACAGTCGTTTTCAAATCGTGTCGCATTTCTACAACGACTTTCAACAGGATTGATATTGGAGCTTTTTGGTAGCTTATCTCAGTACCATAATTTTTTTACATTTCCATCATCGTTATCGCTTATAGAATATCACCTTGTCTGACCCTCTGATATTCAATTGTTTGTATACAAAGCTGTCTTAATAAATTCAGCAACAATAGGCAATGGCTATAGTAGGTATGTGGGTAGGTAGGTGGTGTGGTAGGTATACAGTGCTGTCACTTTTCCCTTGTCTGACTCAGAAACAGAGTTATACCCTTCAGAGGATTACTAAGTATAGGTCCAGTTTAGAAATGCATGAAATTACCAAAACTCTTTCACCGACAGTCTTTTACTCAATACACAAGTGGAATAAAACTACCTATAACAAGAACACGAGCTAACATCCACTACATAACTCCATCCACCTCCAAACTTACTGGAAACTCAACAAAACTCATTTGGCAAGTTAAAGAACTGTTCACGGATGATAGGCATATCAAATTATCCAAGTGTGTAGGGGTAATTAATTAAAACCCTGGAGCGTCTTAGCGAGGTCTTGAGATTCCCGAACTATCAGCTTACTCGACTTGCTGCGACCTGGAATGTTCGGGATATTAACCTCTTAGGGGCTGGTGTAAAAGACAGACTTGTTCGGGTAATTCAAGAAGATTTTTTGATGTTATGGTGATTATAAATATTTCTATATTTACCACAACCAGCATGGTTAGTTATTACGGATTAGTAAATTATGCATATTTTTCGCGTGAATAATGCTCTCAATATTTCCTAAGTTACTTTTGAAGATCCGAACGAAGGATGCGTGAGTGTGAAGTTGCGTTGATGATTGTTGATGAATTGCATTTATTTAAACCAAATAATTATTATTCATATTATTTAACTATTTACATATAAGTTTTATTTTTAAATATTAGAATAAAAAATATAAAAAGATTTAAAATTAAAAAAAATAGTAGCCCACCGGTATCGGGAACAGGTTATTCATATTATTATTGCTGACCAAAATCTTGCAACTCGTTTTCTCATAAGAATTATTCAATATCAACGCATCACAGGCACATGAACTTTAACTGTAAATATTTTAGTTTTGATAATTTGATTTTATTTAAATAAAAATATTGATTTGTAACGAATGTATAGTTATTTTTTCAGCGAATAATAGATAACCTTTAAGAAAAAAGATACTTTGCATTCAGACCAAGTTATTTCTAATGCCAACCATTCCGCTCTCCGCTTGAACCTTGGACGGAGACTTAATAATTCCATAACTAACATTAGATGACTATACTCTATTAAAACACGATCAATTGTTGATCACCGTGACAAATTTTATAACTATGGTAATCCTATTAGATTGTCTATGGTACTTTGACACACTATTGTGCATTATGTGGGATACACTATTGTAAACTACGTGACTACGTTACGTAGACAAAAACTTTTGACTGTCAACAATTCAGTATACTATGTGCCGTGCTACATGTCTAAATAGTGTACTTGAGTGTTAGTGGCTTGGTCACTATTGACTTTGTCAAATCAATACTATAATCCATATCCATAATAATAATTTATAATACAAAAGTAACTCTATCAGTCTGTCTTTTACCTTCACACCTTAACAGTTGAATTGATTTAGATGAAATTAGTACGTTCCCGTGGGATAATTTATGACCTACACGCCGGCGACGTCCCGCAAGCAAAAGCTAGTCGGTCCATAAATATCTAATGACATGCTATTACAGCTTGGAAAAAACTATTAATACTTCACAGTAATTCGCAAAAATATCACACTAATTATGAGCATTCATAATGCCCTTAACCAATCAAACCTCTATCGCATATTAAAACAAGAAAAGGTTATAAAACAAAACACGCCCGATACGTTATCGCCAAAATCAGGAATATTTTAATAACACAGAACAAAAGTTAAGTACGGTACTTACTGGGCATAATTGCCGTAAAAACACACTTTAATAATCTTATAAAGTAAATGGCATGCATTTTATAGCGATGACGTGTATTCACCGTGCTTTCGGCTTGGTTTGATCCGTATTATACTTACGTAATTACTTAAATATTAATATCTGATTTATAAAACTTCATAATCTCACGTTACAAAGAAGAAAGTTTATCTTGGGCATCACTGCCATCGGTGAAGAAAAACAACGTGAGGAAACCAAGACTTATCTTTGTATACATATTATAAATTAAACACGCTTTTCATGTTTGTCTGTATGTCTGCGTTGTTCTTCTAAACCACGCAACAGATTTTGATAAGGTTTTCACCATCGTTTAGAGAATTTATTACGGAAAGTTAATGTATATAATACGATATTATTAAAGTTACAGATAACTAAGTAATCTCGATGTTTTGTCAAGTCGTAAAAACCGTGCGAAGCAGGAGCGGGTCGTTAGTAATTAATATAACCCTGCAGTGGGACAGTAATGCCCTGGGGTCCCGGATCTTTGGAAGGCGTACGAGGGGCCGAGACCAACTCATTTTAGCCGCACTCGTTAGCCGCACTCGTTAGCCGCATTTAATTAAATAAGGCACCAATCGACGATTATCCTTGAAACAAGCATACCTAACAACAAACTTTTTCACAAATAGCAAAATTAGCCAGAATTTTCAGTCTTATGAGTAACCAGTCATTTGTAGATCTTTGACAGTCGTTACGGGTAATCAGAGGCCTGAGAGCCTGACAACCAGTCTTACCAAGGGATAAGTATATATTACCCAGTAACTAATTGATTGTGGAGGTCAGATAGGCAGTCGTTCCATGTAAAATACTGGTATTCAGCTGCATCCTGTTAGACTGGAAGCCGACTCCAAATTAGTTAAATGATGAGTAGCCGACAGCAGTTGTATTACGAGCCAAACAAAAGTCCACGTCCTACAGTGTATTTTATTTCAAAATTTCAAAGAAGAAGCCTTTACCCATTTTTCTTCGTTCCACTAAATTATTTCTCGTATTGCTGTCTGGCGACAATTGTTAGGAATCGATATCTAAAATAGTGTTCCAGTCAGTCATGTGTTGTCGGATCAGTCAATATTTTAGAAGTATTCGTTTTGGGGTAGACTATGACATCTTTGTACTGTAGTCTAGGTGGAAACTTCACTGAGACTGATGTGATAAATACAATAACTAGCACATATTGATTCTGTTTTACATCAAGCGTTTAAATTAATACAATCTTTATTTTAGATCTTAAATAATAATCGCGTCTTAACTTTTAGAGTACCTACCTAGGTATTTATTAAAAAAATGTTTCGTGTACTTTGGCCACAATAAAAAGATAAAACCCATCTAAAAGTCTATGGGACAAATCAATAAAGATAGGGCACCAATTTTTTTGAAGTGAAAACTTCTTAAACGAAAATCATTGAACTCGCGTCATCGTCACCGAACGCTTGAAGAAATGAATGAATGTTACTTAGTTTTCACTTCTATTGGTGGTCCCCAAAGACTGCCCCGCATGTTTTTTTAATTAAGAAATTACGGTTAATACTTGATTCAAAATCAAAATCAAAACATTTTATTTCAATTAAACCTACATGAAACGACAGAAGCTAGGTGCACGGTTCCAATTGGTCGTTTCATATAGAGAAGAGCTGGCAAAAGAAAATACACAGTTAGTCTTTTAAAAATAATTGGCTGTTACAATATTTTCGAATAACAGTGTTATCAGATAAGGGAGGACATTGTAGTCCTTTCAAGAAGTACCAGGAGAGTACTTAACAAAATAGAAAATGTTCAACAAATCTACAGTCCACTAAGCCTACATCGTTCTCACATTCACATGAAAACTTATTACAAAAAAAAAAACAACTGACTACAAAAAAGAACTAAAATAGTGAAAAATTACTTTAATTTCGGAAGTCGGTGGCAAAAAACGAAAATTGAAAAGCAAAGACACCTACTTCCGAAATTAAAGTAATTTTTCACTTTTTTAATGTTTTTTTTTTAAGTCGGTTGTTTTTTTTTTTAAGTCGGTTGTTTTTTTTTTGTAGTTGGTTGTTTTTTTTTTGCAAAAAGTTTTTATTTTTCACTTTTTATTTGTGGTACCTACCCCACACAAATTCGAATACCACTAACTGCTATGTAAATAACAGTGACAGGCAAATAAAATATCGTCTACATAAACTAAGTTAGAAAAATACGTAATTATTGAAGCTTACTCAAACCCTACGCAAGCAAAATTAATAAAATTTATATGGGAACACATCGGGAGAATACCCTTTCGAACAAAAAAAATAATTTGTAAACCGGTTCACAATTGGCGAAAACATCGATGAATATACACAAAAAAAAAAACATACAGACGAACATATACCTCATCATTTTTTAAGAAGTCGGTTAAAAAAAAGACATACAGACGAACATAGAACCTCCTCCTTTTTGAAGTAGTCGGTTAAAAATGGAAAATAATCTTTATTCAAGATAAATAAGATAATGAAAACAAAAAACCTATTTAAACCAAATGACATGATTGCCATCACAACTGCAACAAATCTGAATAATTATCATGTCCACAAAAGCCATAAAGTCCAAAAAGAGTTGAAATTAAACTGTAGGTATATAATGTCAAATAATACGATGACTATGTCAAGGTGAATGTACAAAAATTAAATAAACATGGTAATTTGGGAGTAGTTAATAGACTCTTACAATCATAATTATGCCGTTAATGAGGTACCAGACACACAGAGGTGAGGTACATGTGCAGAAGGAATTATTGCCAAACTTCCTTGTCTTCAACGTAGTCTTTAATCTTATAATATGCTTTTTTGATAAGGACATGTTTGATATGGGTTTTGAACTTTCCATCGCTAAGTTCTATAACCGACTTTGGCAACTTGTTATAAAAGCGGATACTGTTTATAAGAAATGACTTGCTAGTTTTAGTTAATCTAATTTTGGGGATTACGTGATATATATTAAGATCTCACATGCGTCTCATTCTTACTAACTAGAAAATTAAACACTCGGGACTTTCCCGAAATCAAAGATGAAGTCAGCTAAAAACAGAAAGCTATTTTCAGACAAATTAATTGACTGAACTTAATCGTTTCTAGCTAGTTCAACTGCTCACAGGGGATCGTGTATTTAAGCACTAACGAAACGACTCATCAATACCGTCTGACGCATGACGGTTCAATTAGCAATTGAATTCCAAAATGTAGTGCTAAGTTAAACGTGTTACTTAATTAGAACTATTGATTTTATTAGTTACAATTTAATGATAACAATTACAATATAAAAATAATATTATAAATATATAAATATCAGTTGAGGGCCGATTTTTCAATCGTCCGAAAACTTTTAACTGGGGAATATGTTTGACGTTTTGACAGCTTTTGTGTAGAAAATATGTCTAACCGCTATATTTATTCCTCAGATAAAAGATGTCTGACGGTTGAAAAATCGGTCCTTATTAGACAGATAGTGAGTATTAACAATTCACAGCCACATATTGCAACAACGAGTTAAAAAAAATGTTGTATACCTTTCACTCCGTCAATCATATAGCTGTGTGCTATGTGTATCTCTATCTCAAGTATGATATGTTATAATAACACGTATATTGTTTTCGAACTTTAATGAAAGTTTCATTTGTGTGCCTCAATGGCGGGACATAGCAGGCTTACCTGTTACTAACACAAAATCTTATGATCCACAATAAATGATTTGATTTGATGATTTGATTTAATTTGACTCATCATACAAAAAAAAATTCTAAAAAAAATGTAAATTTGTTTACCTACTCTCGTAATTTTTAATTCAGAAAAATAGAAATTGGCATTTGTCATAAATATTTACAAAGAAAACCAATAATTATGTTGGTAGGCACATTACAATTATCATTAACAGTTTCAAAACGTAAATAACCTGTTTTTCCCTGATATAAATCACACACATTTATTTAACCAGCGTTTTTAATTCGTATAATCTTTTTGCTTTTCACGAATGTTCCAATCCTGTACTGCGGATGAAAGGCATCACACACACATGGTCTCTTTATTAATGCAGCAATTAAGTAAAAGAGATATTTAATCACACTCGTTTGCGACAAGCTTTACAACTCCAATTTCAATATTGAAACAATATTATTTCAATGAACAACCGTTAAAAGTCAAGACTTGTATTTCTTTGAAAGAGTTAACTGTAAATAAAATGAATAAATAAATATTTGATCTTTTCAATTAATATAAAACTAACTGGAGCTTTATAAGGCTTTTCATTACTGCCCTTTTTAGGGTTCCGTCGTTAACAAGGAACCCTTATAGTTTCGCCATGTCTGTCCGTCTGTCTGTCTGTCAGTCTGTCTGCGGCTTAGCTCAGAGACTCTTAGTACTAGAAAGCTGTATTTTAGTATGGGTATACATATAAATCACAACGACAAAGTGGTAAAATAAAATCATGAAAAAAAAATTTTTTTAGGGTCCCTCCCCTGCACTTAGTGTTGGGATGCTTTTTTTTTCTTATCTATCCCATAGTGTTGAAAACCATTTTTGGATTCAGGGATCCGTTTACGAAATATTAAGCTTTAAAGTGCCAATTTTTGTTAGAGTCAAGTGTCGCCGTCCCTACCAGATTAATGGCTGGTTTTGGGTATGTGAAAAAATAGCGTAGGTGCCCTAAAAACAAATTCATCCCTTACTTAGGTACACAATAACACTTTAAAACGCCGTTCTATCTTGTTCAACATTATTTGAACAGAATATGCCTACTCTCTTGGCCTAATCTGGTCTAAGTTAAACAGAACTAATTTTGCTAAATAAACACAAGTTACGTTTGGTCTTGAATAGGTGAGTACGCAGAAGAAAAAGCATTTAATTTGATTATAGAAAAATAAAAGTAATAAACCTAAAACCGGGTTTTAGTTTATTACTCATTTTTTTTTTAAACCTTTCATTTGATACGCAAAATGGCCTCATAAAAAAAAAATGTTTTTAGTTCACGACTTTATGACCTCTAGAGGGCGCCATATTCAATTTAAGGTGACGTCACATGCCTATAACCAGCGGACGATCAAGACGCTTCCAACGATGCCTGATTTTGCGGAAATCCATTATAAAATACAATATATTTAGTAACCTATTCCGCTTAACTATACTTCAAGAGTCATAAAAAACCCTGTAAGAAATCGACACGTGTTTTACCTCTCAACGCGGCATCCTCAGGATTACGATTGACCAGTTGCAAACCAGAACACGACGTGTTGCCACACCGAGCCCTGGACGCAGAGCCATACCCCTTTTGTCAAATTGTGACGAGCAGTTTAGAAGATATGAGGGAACATACAAACAGTCAAAATCATAACCCTCCTTTTTGCTTCGCCGTAGTCGGGTAAAAAAATATAGAGCGCTAATCCGAAATAAAACTGTACAACGAGGTAATCTTCCTCATAAAAGATACAAATTGTGTATCACTATTGATCTGGAAACGAACTAAATTTTAGTTAAATGAGACGAGATGCTTCATTTAACCAATACTTCGTTCGATGGTTTGATTCCCATTGCATGCAAGCATGATTGACAGGAGCATGGGGATCGACACTAGAAAATTTCTCAAGCCCATCAGTGGGTGAAGTCGGGTGTAGATGATGATTGACTTTCCGGGTGTTAGTGTGTGTAGGTAGGTGAGATTCATACATACGAGTACATAAACTCACGCCTTCTTCCCATGGGGGTAGGTAGAAACTACATAACCTCACCTATTACGATACTTACATACTCCTTTTGCCTCGTTTACGTTCATACATGTCAAACACGCACGCCACCGGTTGCGAGTTCTTGTTGGCAACACAACATTTAGTTTATAAACTGGAATCCATCACTATTGTCAATGTCATTACCGTCAAAATCACTGTATAAGAAAGCGATAAAAGAAGCACACGTTTTGATTCTGATCTGCACTTTTTATTATAATAACACAATTACAAGTTTCCCAAAAGTACTACGTAAGTGAGATTCATATGTAAACATACATCGATATTGTAAATAAGAGGACGCGATTCTCGATTTGGCATTATTTTCGTTCTGGGTGAGAGTGTGAGTAACGATACCGCGTACATCTTTTCTACTGAAGGTCCACGCAATCATACTACAGTGCATGCACTCTATAGAATATTCAAGCTCCTAAGCTTTATGCATCCCAAGCAGAACTAGGTCACTGTGCAATCCGCCTAATATAATTCCTTAGTCACCGAGGACACATAAGAGAAGAGATTGGGTGAATTGATCTTAGCCCTAGACTTGAGGTTCTCGGGCGAGCATAAGCCATGCAATTTCTTCCGTTAGCTAAGTGGTTCGTCTGAAACGGTCTGATCAATACGCATGCAACAGCGAAGAGCCCAATCACGTTAAAGAGCAAAATCTATCATGCGACTAAGTTTCATTAAAAACTAAAGTCCGGTCACTCGAAAAACACTCGAGTTTTAATCACAGAACAAACTTAGTGTGATATCTAAAGAATAAATTAACTCGTTAATTATACCTTTCCAAAAAGAGTACAGGCTCACTAGGAAATACGGAGTCATCCCAATACGACACTGTCATAATATTAAAGCGCATCTCGAGACAAAACTTTCAACATACACATAAAACATGGAAGCGGTTCACTCCGTCACGCACGACAGCCGCCATAACACCACATTTGCATTTTATTAAAATCACAATTTTTATTTTCAACGTCAAGCCTTCAAAATCCACGCTTTTACGGAGGATTTCGACTGTCTCTCTTAATTAATTCCCCGCCTGTTTTGGATTTTAATCATGCAGTCTTTTGATTAGGACTGGCAATAAAGACTGGGAATCTGATTAGATGTACCAGGGCGCCATAAAACGGTGGCATTGTGAAAGACTGTGCGGTTTAATTTGTACGGATTATTGTGGATCGGATTGGATGTTGCAGTAAACCCATTTTTAGTAAGTTCTTTGTTTAAAAGATTCACCTCTCTTAAACAAAGAACTTACTAAAAATGAGCAAACATTCTAACCGGCTATGCAATGCTAGTACCTACCTTCATAAGTTTGAGGCCTAGTTTTTCCGTTATATAAACTGACATTGTTATAGTCTAGGGTTGAAATGGTGGCCGATAAATTGAGATAAGGTTACCCCTAATAATAAAGCGACCCTTACTGTCATCAGAGAATTGCGGATGTAAGTTAGTGCACTACCTTCGCTATTGCCTTACGTTTTGGTGACTTTAGGTGTGATAACTAAAAAATATAGGACGTTAACTGTGGTTAAATATTTCAACAGTGAAAAAAAAAAGGAAACAATAACATCCGAAATCGTCGAAATGCAGTGACTAGGCATCATGAACAAAGTTGATTCGTTCTCCATGAAAAGAATTAACTATTATTTATGACCAACTGTTGTTATACCTACCTATGTATACGAGTCAGTAAATAAGTCAATACATTTTATTCCCAACCCAAACAAAACTTTTACCTCGCAAATAAACATGAACGCAAACAACCACACATCAAATAACATCGAAAAATGTTGTCTACATAAAAATTCAAAACTATAAAAATCCGTCACGAATTTTACGATTCGCTACGAGATATTTTTAATGTGAAAACAGGGTCCATTAGTGAGTAAAATTCTTTGAAGCGGCGACGTAGTTTCATAGCCAAAACAAACCATGCATCACTGCCAAAATTCTCGTGACGGCGAGCCGCATTAGCAGGGACTACCTATCTTTGTGCTACATTTTATAGGCACTTGCAGACTTGCTAACGAAATTTTGGTGAGTTGAAAATGAACTGGAGTGTATTATGTGTCGTTTTATGTTGGCAATCTGACTGTATTATAATTGAATTAGTAGTAGCTTTTTGTAAAGACATTCAGAAAAACTATCGAATCATTACACCTATTTCGTATTTTATTTCTTTCAAACACTGAGCAGTTGTGCTGTAAGCATGTTCAATCAATCAATCTGCCCAGCCTTTTCCTAACTATGTTGGGGTCAGCTTCCAGACTAATCGGATACAGCTTAATACCAGTATTTTACATGAACCGACTGCCTATCTGACCTCCACAACCGTTACTGGGTAATATGATACTCCTTGGTAAGACTGGTTGTCAGACTTTTGTGCTTCTAACTACCCGTAACGACTGTAATTATGTTCAATTGTAGCGTAAATAAGCACAAAAGTAATCCATGTTAGAAAGTGGGTTTAATCTTAATAAATTATCTATAATAAACCATACCATGGACACCTTGCCAGTACTTATTAATTTGAGACTCGAAGACCCACGTAGCCTCATCTAGTTTTGAAACATTATTTATTTTTTAAGTGAAAAGTGTTCTTACGATCTATTCACAGAAATAAATCAGTTATCAGTATAGCAAACGGGTAACGCAACTCTCCTTATTTACACGATCAAAACTCAACTTTCCCTTTTCAATCATCTCAACGCACCTGCCACCTGCCAACCACGTCTAGATCGTCAGTAAATTAAGAGAACATAATGATAATAAAAAATGTGACCGCATCTTTCAAATAATGAAAAAAATTGATCGCATACCAAGCAATTTGTATTTGTAATAATGTCCTGTCCCATCTTATTTGAATGTTCCTTATTTTATACATAAGCTGTTTTTATTATTCTTACTTTTTCCTTGAAGCACAGAATATTTAGAAAATGTATATAATAGAAATTATATATCACACCGCCACCTTCCAAACTTCGGGCTGTTACTAAGAAATTCGCTGGCGACCACGAGAAACAGCACACATAAAAAAGTAGGTATACAAAGGACATACACATCCTCGCTTTGAACGCAGTCCTTAAATCAATGGCGTCATAATAAAAAGGGCATTTATTTATAACCTCTAATAATTCCTATTTTGCGTTCCTAAAAATATTATTGAACACTCTAATAAAATGATTAAGTACACCTCTTTTTGTGAACCTGAAATTTTGGGGCCACTGACACTAAATAGTAACTGCCACCAACTAGGACGTAGTGCTCGCTGGCCCCTCTCTGGTACCGCTTGCTTCGCTCGTTCGGCTCGCGCGCTGTTGATCACACACAGCTGTAACATAATCTAACCCAAATGGGCTAGGTTATGTTACGATTTCACGGAGTGCCTCGATACATGCGCAGGCTGCTGGCCGGCTACCTGGATGATCGGGCGATCCTCCTGGTTAATAGGACTGGCCAAGTCCGGCGGTATGCCGTTGAGGCCGGCGTTCCACAGGGGTCAGTCTTAGGACCTCTCCTCTGGAACGTCGGCTATGATTGGCTCTTGCGGGGAACTCTCCTCCGAGGCACGAGTGTCGTCTGCTATGCGGATGACACTCTCCTCACTGCCCGGGGGGGGAGTTTCAGGGAGCCGGCCAACTTGGCCTCGGCGGGCGGATCCTTGGTCGCGGGGAGGATCCGCCGCCTGGGTTTAACGGTGGCGCTGCACAAGACCGAGGCCGTATTCTTCCACGGCCCTCGGCAGCGCCCACCACGACCTGACGCCCACATCTTCGTGGAGGGCGTCAGAATTGAGGTGAAGGCCCAGATGAAATATCGGGGCCTTGTACTCGACAGCAGGTGGCGCTTCGGTCCGCATTGGGGGCTGTCGTCGAGCTTGCTGAAGACCGCGGGCGCGGTCTCCTGGCTGCTTCCCAACTTGGGGGGGGCGCAGCGCGCGATGCCGGCAACTTTACGCCGGCATCTTGAGGAGTATGGCCTTCTACGGGGCTCCTATCTGGGAGGACTCCCTCCAAAGGAGGGAGAACGCCGCCGCCTTGCGGGCACCCCAGAGGGCCATAGCCCAGCGAGTGGCGCGGGCTTAAACCGCACGGTGAGCTTTGGGGTAGCATGTGCTCTGGCCGGCACCCCTCCTTGGGAACTCGAGGCGTGGGTGCTCGCCAGAGTATATGAATGGACGGCGGAGCGGAGAGCGAGAGGACAACGCTCAGCCCCGGAAGAGCGGGAGGCCGTCCGGCGGGAGGCGAGGAACGCTATCGTCGTCCATTGGACGGGGGACCTCGCCACCGCAGCCGTCGGCCGCCGAACCATCGACGCGATTGGGCCAGTCCTGCGAGACTGGCTCGAGCGGTCGCATGGGTTCCTCTCCTTCCGTGCAGATGCTGTCCGGACATTGTTGTTTCGGATCGTACCTGCACCGAATCGGACGGGAGAGGACGCCGTCGTGCCTCGACTGTGGTGCGGCGGAGGACGCGGCGCAGCACACCCTCGAGGTATGCCCGTCGTGGTCCGAGCCGCGCCGCAGTCTCATCGCGGTGATCGGACCTGACCTCTCGCTCCCCGGCTTGGTTAACGCCATGCTGAGGGATGAGAGGTCCTGGGCGGCAGTCGCCTCCTTCTGCGAACACGTCATGTCCCAGAAGGAGGCGGCAGAGCGCGCGCGGGAGGACGATCCTGACGCAGCGCCGCTCCGAAGGCGGAGGAGGGGTCGAAGAAGACGTCAGTTTGATAGTCATCTCCGACTCCTCCCAGGTGGAGGCCAGCAGGCAATGGGTGCGGGGGCACCCTTGCCTGTATTGCACAGGTCTCCACCAGTGTCGGACGGGAATGGCCAGGTGTTCCCAGCCATTCCTGTAGCCCCCCATTTTGGGGGGCATGCGGGGCCCGCCAGCTAGGCGGGCATGCGCCGGGAGGGTTGTGGATGAAAAGGCTGAGCCGGTTTCCCATGGCCCTCCCATCACGGCGATGTGGGAACACCGCTGAGTTTTAGTGGGTATACTGTCGTTAGCGACAGGAGTCCCACATACCCCAGACTCGTCCCCCACGAGCGGGGATGCGGAATATAAAATTATAATAAATATTATAATGCGAAGACAAAACACAAAAAGAAATACATACATCAACACGGTCTAGGAATATTTTTTAAATAGCGAATTACTATCAATGTGTTAATTATTTATATGACATGTATATATTTAAAAGATACGTTATTTAATATTCTACCATTTTTTTATAATGGTTAAGGTACTTCGATTAAAATTTCAGGATTTTATGGAAAAAAAATGAAGCATAGACGGAAACCGCATATGAATTAACTTTTAATTTATGAGTAAAAACTGAAAAAAATAGAAAAATCATTTAATTTGTGTTTATAAACTTGAAGTTAGTAGTCTGAGAAAGCGCCCATGATGTTCATAACACATCGGCAACGATTCGGCATGCTCAGAACAAGGTTGTCAATGTCTTGCTGCGGAATATTGTCCCATGTCCTTCTGAGGTGCGCAAAAAGTTGATCTTCTGTAGCCAGATTTTCAGGAACTTCCTTCAGAGCTCTTCTTTGCAGCATATCCTACGCATGCTCAATGGGATTTAGATCTGGCGATTGAGCAGGCCAGTCTAAGGCCCTAACATTGTGTGTATGTAACCAAGCTGCTACCGTTCTCGCCGTGTGTGCCCGGGCATTGTCGTGCATGAGCAGGAAATCTTGCCCCATTTGTGTTCTGTGGGGCAAGATTACGGGACCCAGCACCTGTTAGACGTATCATTCTGCCGTCATATTGCCCCGCACCCAAACGAGATTCGTCCGTCCTCCAAGACGAATTCCTGCCCAAACCATAATTGTTCCTCCTTGGTATGGGTGAACTTCCTGAGGGTTCTGAAGACGGCTCCATCGTCCAGGAACTCGCCAAACACGCGTCCTTCGTGAATCTGGATGGAAGCCGAACCTGGATTCATCCGTGAACAGCACATTGGACCATTGCTCACGGCCCAAGTCCACGTGGTTCCGAACCCATTCTAATCGTCGTCCACGATTGCCTCTCCGTAAAGGTGGGACCCGGAGTGGTCTACGAGAGCGTAGATTGCTTTCATGCAGTCGCCTTCTTACAGTTTGGTCACTCACAAGCACTTGGTGTTCCACTCGCAGCCTTTGGACCAATTGAGTCGCCGTTGCATTTGGTTGAGCTCGCGCAGTAATTTGCAAAAATCGGTCTTGTCTGGGGGTAGTGATGCGACTTGGCCCCCGGTGCCTCTCCGCTACTTCACCTGTGGCACGATAGCGTGTCCACAATCTTGAAATTACATTTTGGTGGGTCCTTATGGCCTCAGCAACATTACGCTGAACAGACCCAGCTTCCAGCATTCCCACAGCTCGTAACATCTCCGCCCTCGTCAAATGTTGGCGTTGCATGGCTACAATACCTCAATTTTAACTTTATCTTTCGTTTAAAAATGAAAAAAAACTGTAACTAAACGTAATTCGTATTGTTTTCTAAATTTCGCACAAATGAAAATTCCCTCTCCTACACATCAAGACATTTTTATGCCACCGAAACAAAAGAATTTTCAAAAATTTGAATTTGGAATTAGTCTGAGATAAATTACAAACAAATCGGTGTATAAAAGATTCCAATGCGGCCAGTACTTTTCGAGTTATTTAATTGAGTATGAAATATCCCTAGACCGTGTTGATGTGTGTATAATTCCGAATTTAAATAATAAAAGCCATGGGCGTGTACTTACGTTTTAAGTTTGGTTAGCGTCACGCTTCTGATATATAACACTATAAGAATAACTGTGACTATGGACTAATTTTAGACATTCAGGATGCCTAGGTAAAGTACTGAAGAAAATCCAGGTAACAGGAAATAGAACTTTATCCTTAATCACAACCTTCTCGTCCAACCGTTTGAGTCAGAATGTTCAACCGACCTTTTCCCGCCTCTCAGGTCTCCAATAAATTGCGCGGTAAAATCGAGTTCAGTGCTGGCCTCTGATTGGTCAGCCAATCAGAAACATCCAACGACCAACTGACAAACCAAAGTGTTGCCAGCACAAAATATTCGAATCAAATAGTTACTGGCCTGGAAACTAGCCTTTTTGCGTTTCAATTTAATTAAATCAAAATGTAAATTAGCGAACCCTAACAAAAAATATTAATGTTTTTGTTTTTAAAATAATTAAAAAAATATGCATCAACTCGAAAGCGTGAGAAACAATAGTAGTTCACTAGACATTACGTAGTGCTACTCGAACCGCATGCGCGGCTGCGCGGTGCCGACAAAGCGAAGAGCAATTTGTAAATGTTCAGAGCAAAATAAGCTGTCGCGCGTAGTGATACGGCATAATGTAGTCCGCACGCACGCGGCGAGCGCCCGCGCACCCCCACTCCGCGCCGTCGCCGGCGCGCCGGTTCCCGACTCGCTCAGTTGACCCGCGGAGACCGTCATACGTGCATCATGTCATCCGAAATGTGATTTGCAAAAATGGATCGGCATTATAATTATTCAAATTTGGAGTACGTCGCAATGGCATACACAACTGTACGCTAGGGCTCCCACGCTGCCCGGCGACTTTACGCGGATTCGCAAAGCTTGAAGTCGCTCCCGTCTTCGCGGGGTTCTGAACCCTCAAGTCCGACAGGCCCGGACGATCGTAGCGACGACAAAGCGGCTACTCGATCATGGGCAGTTCTTGGTCATGGGCTTTTAATATCGTAAGACGTGACTTCAAATGACACAGACACTTTATTGAAAAACAAAATCAAATAAAACGTGCTCGATTGTGTATGGAACGCAGTGGCTTGGACTTCTAACAACTACTACGTTACCGGGAAGTGTAAGTACCTTTGTAAATAGCAAACATCCAAAAGTAGGTTTGTTAATCAAAATCATTGTAAATAAGTTGATTCCAATTTTTAAATACGCCTTAAAATACTTCAGAATCTAATTCAGAAAATTATTTTTTATAAGATAATATTAATGTTTTTCAATTTCGTGTTCAATAAGTAGTAGGTAAAAAAAAGTATTTATGACGGCCCTAAGACCGTAAAAGGGGAAAATTGGAATAACAAATTATCTTTCGTTCACTCAGGAGTAGGTTAGTTATCTGCTGTAGCGCGGGGGCAACGACCGCGCGTCGGTCGCGGTTGTCGAGCGCAGTCGGACATTCGCGCTTTAATACGCTTTAATATTGGTTCGAGAACGCTTTAGAGTTTCGTTTATCACAATTCTAAATCTGCCATTTTTTAATATTTTATTTTTATTTTTTTATATATCAATTGTACTACCAAGACAAAATCATTTCGCTGCGGGAAAACAACCATTAAAATTTCAGTGTATATATTTTTGGAATGTGCTCATTAAGCCCTTTCATTTGATACCCAACATGGTACGATTAAACAAGTTTTTTTTTTAAGTTCCTTACTTTATGTCCTCTAGAGGGCGCCATTTTTTATATGTGACGTCACATAGCCTATAACTAGCGGACGATCAAGACGCTTCCAACGATACCCCATTTGTCAAATTGTGATGAGTGGTTTAGAAGATAGAAGGGAACAGATGAATATACTTACTTACATAAAAACATACATACTTACATACATACTGGTCAAAATCATAACCCTCTTTTTTCTTCGCCGTAGTCGGGTAAAAACAAGGACCTCAGCCGCGTCTGTCTGTCGGTCTGTTCGCGATAAACTCAAAAACTCCTGCACCGATTTGCATGCTGTTTTCACCAATAGATAGAGTGGTTCTCGAGGAAAGTTTTAGTATATAATAACCGACATCCACGCGGGCAAAGCCGCGGACATCAGTTAGTACTTAATAATAACAATGGAAACAAGTGCTCTCTATATGTCTTATCCTGCACTGTACAGTTTTGCGAACTTAAACCTAAAAATTAATCCTAGTAAAGTCAAGAGTAAATTAATATAATATATACCTACCCGAATCGCTTTAGCGTGGCAATAGCGGTCACTGCCCTTTCCCTAATATCTCGCCGTAGGAACCCCAACAATATTTTTGTTATTAAAATATATTGAAGATCACGATATCACGAGTGACTTCAGATTTTAAATAAAGAACGCTAGAAAATGTAGGTGGGTCAATGACCGATATTGCCACGCTAAAGCGATTCGAGTATAGACTCCAGCACAGGCTTCTGATGCACTCTGGGCCGTCAGCCTCTTTGCCACCTGCTGACTGGCAAATTTTTATACCACAACCTGAGCTATTCCAACATATTTATGGGTTCATGCCTACAAGAAAGTAGAAATAGAAATCTGGTTTCGCACAGCTAGCGTCACTCACTCGTATCTATGTATACAGTCTTGGAGACTTAAGCCATTGGTTCGGTTTTGACTGTTTTATTCGCAATCAAACACCAACTTGAATAGATGGAATGTAAAGTTCTGCAGCATAATTCGTTGCACTGTTTAGTTCTGCTTTTTGTAATGTTGAGCACTCGCTAATAAAATTTTCATGGACTTAAAATTCATAACAAAACGACAGACGGTCTATTTGTCGAACGGCTGTCGTTTCGTTCAGTTCTAATGATACAACTTCGTTTATTTTTATTTTATCGTTTAAGTAATTTTTTTCAGCACCAGTACTGGAAAATGTTTCAAAACTATCTGCGTATCCATTTTCTTGTGAAAAACTATATTTTCGTATTTTAATGTTTTTTTTTGTTTTTGCTGGTATTCAGCATCATCCGGTTAGATTGGAAGCCGACCCCAACATAATTGGGAAAAGGCTAGGCAGATTGATTGATTAAATTTTGTTTTTAATGATCTTGGATTTATATTATTATGGACAATGATTATGATTATGGAGCAGAGACGGTTGACCTACTCTTATGTTTATTTTTTTTATGTTGTTATTGACTTTGACAGAGATTCTATCAATAGATAATTAGAGGACATAGAACCTTGACACCCAAATCGATTTTTTCACAAAGATTCCATAACCTCCACCTCTGATCATTCATGCTCATAAAAACTTACTTCGAAGTACTTCGAACGACCTTGCGCACATACATGTATAAACAGTCCGTAACCAAAACGTCTCGATACATTTATTTTACGTACCCGTTTTAACGGAACCAATAATGTATTGTCACTTTATGTGACAGTGTGGCAAAAATGTGTAAGATAATGTACCGATACCTCGTGCCAAAGAATGAGAAATCCGGATAGAAGTGGCACTCTTGTAGAGTCCGCACAACGAGCCACGAGCTCTGTTTTTGTGCGAAAGGTCAGAAACAACAACTAAAAAGCCAGTGAGTTTTAAACATAAGTCACAATCCAGTACAAATCTGTTTATGCAGGTGCAGATGGACGACAGTGTACATTCAATTGTGCTTACGCCGATACTTCGGAAATGATTACCTACAGTTTCCAACCAGGCGCTCGCCCCAAGCAAAACAGAGTTGTCAATTTTGACGATAATCAATGGAAGTGAAGAACAAGTAACATGACCGCAAGCGGTGATACAATCCTGGCTGTGTTCAACGTTTTGAACGCACCGAACTATAGGCATAGCACGTTCTGAGCAAGAGTGACGCTTCTATACATTCTAATTCTATGCTCGAATCGAATGGGGGACGGATTTCGTAAGGTACCGAAGGGAACGTGCGAATAAATTCTGTGTTTTATGAATGATGAGAGTTGTGGCTCGATGTATGGAATAGTGGTTCGGTTAGGTTTTTTGTGATGATAGGTTTTCAGTAGGGGATTTCGGTTTGGTTTTTATTCATGGTAGGTATGTTTATTTATTGGATTATTATATTGTTTTGTTTTTAGATAATACAGGTCGGTAATAGTTTCAGGTTTGTAAAGAAACTTGAAATTAACACCGAACTGTGATATTATATCAACCTTTGTATTTTATTAAATTGTATAAGTTGCAAAATAATTTATGACAAAAACTCATTAACAGCCAACCTATTATGGTTAAAAAGGTACAGCTCAACAGACAGAGTAGGCTTTATAATAAGGAATCAATTTCACCGTTTGAGTAGGGAACCTAAAACTAAACTCCCACCAAATCTAGCCCAATAAAAAACCAGAGATAATAAAAATTCAACTAAAACGAACGTACTTCACTGCCATAGGGACACAAATACAAGTAATCCAATTGTTTCAAACGACCAATCGGCAATACGAGACATGAAAAAAAATGTAAATTCGTTAGAACTAGCAATCAGTCGGTCGCTAGTTTGTGGGCAACAGATTTGCATATTGCATTATGCATCGATGCATCGCAACGTCGTGGATTGATGCTGGCACTTCAATTCTGATGTTGAACGGGGATGTCGAAAGACACCCTGTTTGTTCAGGCTTTGGTACCTACTGTGAATAGGACTCGTTCGATTTTTGGGCTACTTATGTGTCATTCATGGATAGGTATAGTTAGCAAGACAAAATATCAACTGAAAAAGAACAATAGATCCCCTCACAAAAGCCTGTATTCTAGAACATCATTCTAGGAAGACCTCATGAGCCAAAAACAGATTGCAGCGCAGATTAGCGTGAAATATGTCAGATTTAAATCTATTTTCATGCCCGAACCCTGTTTACATGGGCCTTTATATGCACTACCATCTAATCTCATACATAGCAACATAAGCAACATGTCACGCTATACAATACATAATCACACGTAATCACTGAACCCGTCTCCTCATCCAATTTGCCGGGCTCCTAATCCTGACAGAGCGGCAACGTGCAGCACCATCTAGCGACACAATTACACATAATATTTACACACATATTTGTGCAGCTGCGTACGTTGCCGTTGATTCATTGTAAACAAGCTGCAATTTGCATATCACTCGGTGTATTCCTGTCTTTAGGCGCGGATATTATTTCAGTATAATTAGTAGTTTGATGAAGGATGTTGCTTTTGGAAAAGTTTTGTGGTTTACTTTAGGATGCTAGAATAACGTAACTTATGTTACCTTGACTTTTCCATGTTACTGAACATCATTTATGCCATGGTACGAGTATATATGGTAACATGCTTGGTTTGTTAGGAAAGTGTTGACAATGCCGCCTCAAGCAGAGTCGCAGAGACACCTCCGTGCTCTGTGATCTCACCCGATGGTGAGTTATGATACTTTTGACTATGTTGTAGACCTGTATGGTGGAGGCCTGCAAGTAACATATTTACTCTTGACAGTGGAAAATTATCAGCTGTGGTGAAACACGAGTCCGTGTGGAGGAGGGGAGGAGTGTACTTATGTAACTTAGGTACTGTAAGGCAATAGATGGCGCTCGACAACCGTCATGAAGTTGAGAACTACGAAGATAGCAACGCGCGTGCGGCTCGTCTAGCTGACATATTGCGCCGAGGCTTTTAAATCTTTTTTCTCGTGGACACTAACGACTTAGCACCTACCAAACATTTTCTAGTACTGCATAATGTGTATTTTTATTTATATAATTATATACTTATTTTACCTTGTTTTCCGGAGCTCTTACAAGTACTCTTTATGTTATAAGTATTCAGTTAATTTACCCTTGTCCCCATAAATCTTTCTGTTCAATACATAATCAC
This sequence comes from Lithophane leautieri, assembly GCA_949152455.1. Classification (NCBI taxonomy): domain Eukaryota; kingdom Metazoa; phylum Arthropoda; class Insecta; order Lepidoptera; family Noctuidae; genus Lithophane; species Lithophane leautieri. Next base: position 19,271,395 of record OX424460.1, read on the forward strand.
CCGCCTGTATTGGCAGCGATGTTGTCAGATGCCATATGGCACCCTAACTAACCTACTTTCATATGAAAGTAGGTTAGGTTTACATACAGACATAATTCTAAACCTGAAATAAAGTATCTTTTTCCCGAATAGGTAGGTAGATAATTATGTAGTCACCAGTTATGTTTGTGTCCCATATTATAGGCGGTGGTCCTATCATATTGCTATTAATCTGTACACAAATCCAGCAACTCAATTGCCTCTACGAGAGAGAGAGAACCCAGGATTCTACGCTCAGTCTTACTTGTGGCCGCTGGACCAACGAGACAGGAAAGTCAACCTTATCTCAAAAACAATAACCGTTTTAACTAACATTTTTTCATTAAATGCATGATTAAGTTTCTACCTAACACAACCAAATAACTAAACATGCCATGCTTTATATTCCATACAAACGTAGTTAAAGCATTTAGGAAACAATTTACTAAAACAGGCTGAGCCGAAAAACAGCTTGTTTGTGGCAAATAACTCAATTAGCTAAGACTTGTAGCAGTTTATTGTTGTACTCGATTATGTGGCAAATGTTTCGATGTTATTCGTGTTTTGAGGTAATTGAATGAGATGGTAAGGTAAGTAATTTCTTTAACAATAAATTATTCTTATGCTTAAGTTTTTTTTTCTAGAAATCTTTCTTACATAATATATGATGTTGCATGCTTTTTTTCAGTCTATGTTAGCTTTTCAGTTATATTCTAAGTAACTGTTGTGTACTGGTTACTGTGTTGTGTGCAGATCTGTATGATTCTACCCCAATTTCGAATTCATTTGATTGATAGGCAGTGCCTATCCGGAGACTATGAAACAGCACCTCAATTGCGTAACACACCAACAATCACAATACGAAGGTTTCAGAAGGAAATTCATAATCAACTCCAGCATATTATGTTTAAGAAATTTGTGTGCTCAGCAACGCAACGTGTGCGCAACGACTCAACTGTGTAACGCAATGAATATTGTTGAACTGCCGAAATGAAAAGCATTGCCATTGTAAGTGTTTTACGCAATAATACGCTGCTGGTCTTTAGTACCAATCTAGTTAGCAAATACGACATAGATATTTTTAAGCTGTAGAAACACATGACCTCTTTTCCTCTCGTGCCTAGCATAGGACATGGTGAAAAGCTTTGCTAGTTAGCTAAACTTGTTAGCAGGGCTGTCAACCAAGGTTGAACGTATCGCCAAACAAAAAATGTGTCAGCTGGTTGTTGCAGACGCTGAGTGTCTTCTTCGCTATGGATCAGGTAGTTGTTACGGGTCTGGTAGGACATGATGTGACATTCGTGTCAAAGCTCACCCAGGGTACCTACACAAGAGATATCCCAGAGAGGAGCATAATTTAATACGTAATATTAAAATGAAATTGTATGTGAACTTCAAATGGCAATTCGTATAATCTAACTTCAAAATAATCTTAGCAACCATCGGCCTGAAATTTGATTAGTTCAAACGATTACAAAGTTATCGTTCACGTCCTTTTTACTTGCTTACACAATCATATCATAACGATACCTCCCTGTATGATAACAGGCAAAAGTTTGAAACACCAAAATATTCATCGATTTATTTAATTAGATCGATCTTTAATGAATGACAAAACTAGCTCACCCACCGTGCCTTTAATGCGGTATCGTCTTCATATATGAATGCTCTACATAGAATTGCATTTATTTTTGTAATGCCGTTCATCTCACCATCCGCAGATAAATTTGCTGAATTGTAATACCTACATGCATGCTTTACTTTGTGTACATTATTTCACCGCTGCTCTCAAAACGGTGAAGGAAAACAACGTGACGAAAGTGGCATGTCCTAGAATTCAAAATTCGAAGAAATGTGACATCTACCAACCCGCACTGGGCTCGCATGATGGATTACGGCCCGCTCCCTCTCACTGAGAGGAGGCTTGTGTCCCAGCAGTGGGAAAATTATAGGCTGATTATGCATGCACATCATTTTCACAAGGATAAATATTAGCGTACTATAGATCCTTATAAAATGATTGTCCTAGTATTAGTGCAAGACCATTGCCAGCATATCTGTCTAAACCTAAACTAATACGGTTTTAGGGATGTAAAATTGCTTGTTTGTTTGTAGCTTTCACTGATAGTTAGCCACACCATCGTGCATTGCCGCATGCCATAGGTTATGTTTTATGTTAAAACAAGACACTTCATGCGGAGAACGACGCAGGCAAACGCTATCATAAAAATATAGGACTGTTTCATCACCTTTGCTTTATTCAATACCACGTGCTTGCACCCTTCATTCCCAATCCTTACGTTGCACCTATGCACTAAGTATGGGCGTTATTTCACGTCACTAGTTACAATAACTGGCTACAGGACATGTAACCGAATAACTAGTTTCGAGTCACATATAAACACGTGATTTTTGTAACTAGTTACATTACAATGCAGTGATCGAATGAAAAGCGAGAAACGAAACAAAAGTACATTGAGAGCGCAAAAACTTAAAGCTAACGTAACTTAATGTAACGTATTACATAAGTAACCATTTATATTTTCGTTTCGCAAATAACTGTAATACTTCGATATAATCATTATGACATGTTGAATCACCGAATAGAATTTGAAAAATAACTAGTTACTAAAATCAATAGTTTTCAAAACAGGTGACGCGTTCCAAGTTTCTAGTTACGTTACGTTTCGCTAAAATCACGTAACGACCCATACCTACTATGCACTTGACATTTAGAAACTCTAACATATGAATGACCTAATGTATGCTTTCTTAATGCAGATTATCGATTCAAATTAAAATAGGAACGATGCATTCGTTGTTTGTATGCTTTTATCTCTCAGCTTTGTTGACACTTTGACAGCATTATGAAATGAATAAATAATTATGTTTATAATTAATGAACTATCCACAGCATACATAAAATTAAAATCAGATAACGCATGTGCAGCTTTAAAAGTAATCTTCTTATCGTATCATCGTAAAGTAACTGCCGCTATGAAAGCGGCTTCATCAGCTTAATCAATTAATTCATTAATTATTGCTCTGCCATCAATATCTCTATCTCTATCAAGATCTGCCATCAATTATTACAGAGATCAATATACGACCACTGTTTACATATCATAACCTCACTTTCCTAAAAACAAAACATCACTCTAAACATAACATCTCCACATCTACTTACCATGTACATCCAAAACAAACGCACGGGAACTAAAAGTAAAACAGCTGGTTTACGCGCTACATGTGTCCGTGACGTCACCGCCACGCGTGGCGCGTGCGTGGCGGCTGTGGAGTCACGCGGTACTGACAACGGTCTCGCGAACGCCCGCCTGCTATCGAACTACAATCTCGTGTCAAATAACGAATATTCGGATTTTCGGTGTTTTATAGTTAGTGTGAAGGTTAAGGTTTTAGTCTTTGTAGTCTGTAAGTTATGTATTAACTTTAGACTTTACTGTCGGTTGATGTAGGACTCTGTTAAATTATGACGGATAGGTACTGTTTCTTGCTGGATTTACTTCGCGGAAAAGTCTGAAACTTGTTGGAGATGCCTATTTTAGCTTATGTATGAATAAATGGCCATTGAAAATATGTTTTCTTTTTGTCGGTTATTGAACTGCGTTAATAATTAATTAAACCATTTCGAAAGCAAGCACGATTGTGCTGCATCCAGCAATTTTCAAGTAGATTGAAGCAATTTTAGCCACGTTTTTCTACTGCCACCTCATAACACGCATAAATTATACATGCATTATGCATACTTACATGGTTCAGGCATGTTATACCTCCAACTGTCACTACCGAGTCACAAAAGAATTTTAATTGTTATCGCCTTCTAAAGGCCAATCGACAGTTGAGCGACAATCTCACCTGAAATACAGTCAATTTTAGACGGAAATCGAATCACGATTAAAACCTACGTAGATATTAACGTATTGGATGAACTCATGGCTAAGTAATAACAGCCGCGCGGGCCAATCAATCAGGTTAAGCTACGCTTGCCGGGGTTGGTCCGTGGATGGGTGATCATCTTTACTTAACGAGACTCTTCCGTGCCTCGGAAAGCACGTTAAGCCGTTGGTCTCGGCTGTCATTAGTGGATCTTAGACAGTCGTTGCGGGTCGTCAGAAGCCCGAAAGTCTGACAACCAATCCTACCAAGGGGTGTCGTATTCCCAGTTACTGGGTTGTGGAGGTCAGATAGGTAGTCGTTCCATGTAAAATACTGGTATTCAGCTGCATCCGGTTAGACTGGAAGCCGAACCCAACATAGTTGATAAAAGGCTAGGCAGATTGAGTTGTTAACGTATTGCTAGTTAACTTTTACTCTTGAATCAATAAAGGGCGGACCCTCAAGCGCGCTGGAACCGAACGAATTAGATGCATTGACTGTCGAGAGCGATTTCGTTGCAGATTAGACTTTTTAATCGAGAGACCGCATCCAAATAAATAGTGTGTCCTCTCAGCACAGTATTAAATATGGTGAAAATAAATCGAGTTAAACTTCAAGAATATTTAATTTTTATTTGCACAACCCTCTCGTTCACTGAAAGTCAAATATAGTGTTGATTTAGTAACTTTCGTGAAGGGTCTAATAAATAAATATTTAACAATATTCATGCTGATCTCATTTATATTCTACTAGCTCTTGTCGGCGACTACGCCCGCATTGATGCCGGAAAATATTCGGGAACGTACGTAAGTAATAAATCCTGTGTTAATCCAGGTTATAAACCTATGAAACTATTTATTTGGATAAGTATATGATACTAATGTTTCTTAGTCAATCTAAACACGGGTAGATCGAAAAATGTTTTTTTTTTATTCTACCCGTGTTTAGATTGACTAATTGGAACAAAAAACGGTTAAAAAATACAATAGACGTAGATATATTTAGTAACCTATTCCGCTTAACTATTCTTCAAGAGTCATAAAAAACCCTGTAAGAAATCGACACGTGTTTCACCTCTCAACGAGGCATCCTCAGGATGACGATTGACCAATTGCAAACCAGAACACGACGTGTTGCCACACCGAGCACTGGACGCAGAGTGAATCAAATCGCCCGTCACCCCCACTTATATAGGATTGCTGCTCGGCGCTCCGCGGCTTGGATCGTTATCAGTGCGATAAGGGGCAAACAGTCGCAACAAAGGCGACCTTGGATTACTGGTATTTAATTCGTTCAACAGTGTAACGTTCGCTGTATTATTTTTTACGATTTCTAAACTCTCTAATACTGACATTTTGAATCCTTTGTTACATGTGTGTAAAATTTTGAAAGTGTTATTATTATTTAATGAATGACCTGAATCTATTAAGTGTTGAGCAAAATGGGATCTTTCTGGACAACTATTCCTATAAGCTGCAATATGTTCCTTATATCTTGTTTGGAAATTACGACCAGTCTGACCTATGTAAATACAATAACAATCATCGCAATGTAGCTTGTAACCACCTGATTTTTTATAGTTTTCTAAACGATCTTTTCCGTTACGAATCCGTCTCAAAGAGTTATCTGTTCTAAAAGCTACCCTTATTTCATTTCTATACAAAGTTTTTGAAACCCTATCACTAATTGACCCTAAGTACGTCAAACTACCTATATATTGATGCGGTTTATCTGGAAGCAATGGATACAAAAGAGAACGAACTACATATGTTACGGCGTTTTGTTTGTATCAAATCATTAACCATTTCCTTGTTGTAACCGTTGCTCTTAGCTATATGATAAATAATGGTTAGTTCTCTGTTATAATTAAGAAGAATAGTTAAGCGGAATAAGTTACTAAATATATCTACGTCTATTGTATTTCATAATGGATTTCCGCAAAGTCACGCCTGAATCAAGCTATCATAAAACGGTTATTGTGACTTAACTATGGCCTTTTTGTGGGCAATAATGAATAGGTACTATAAACATGTAGTAGGTACTTACATTATTTTATATATCATCAATAGTTTTAAATAATTATTTTTATAGGCAAATGGTTGATACCATGGTTTACATTATTGCAATTTTCGTAGAGATCTCAATTTTTTTTGAAAAATAAAATACATCGCCCGTGTTACTCGCTGATAATGTAGCTTTTTATAAGTTTTTAGTGGTAGTAGATACAGGGTATAAAGTTCACTCATACTCCGACCAGACGGGTGTTGTGTCTGGCGGGCAACTGCCCAACGATTGACGTCGGGTTCTTGTATATATGTCCATTGCACGGTAAACTTTAATTGCGCGATGCAGGATTTATGTTTATTGTAACAATATTCTGATTCAAAAGAGTGTCCGTGGAGTTTCTTGCCCGTTCTTCTCCATATGAACCTACGCTTTGGAATAGGCAACTAGCTTCATCTTTCTGACTGACCGACCCCTTGACAATTCAAAAGTGCCTGTAATTGGTTTATTTGAAATAAATGCTTTGAGTTTGAGTATACGACGTCAGGATTTTTGTGTGACATCAGGTCTTTGATGCGTAAATCGCATGTGGCGATGTAGATACCGCCACAGGTGAAAGATTTTTTTTAAATCGGTAAAATATTTTTTTAGTTTATTAATTTCAAACACATATGGCATCATCATCTACCTAGCCTTTTCCCAACCATGTTGGGGTCGGCTTCCAGTCTAACCGGATGCAGCTGCATACCAGTATTTTACATGGAGCGACTGCATATCTGACCTCCACAACCCAGTAACTGGGTTATACGAAACCCCTTGTTCAGACTGTCAGGCTTCTGACGACCCGCAACGACTGTCAAAGATCCATGTTTAACTGCCGAGACCAACGGTTTAACGTGCTTTCCGAGGCACGGAGGAGTCTCCGTATGTAAAGATGGTCATTGGTCACCCATCCACGGACCAACCACGGCAAGCGTAGCTTAACCTGTTGGATCCACCCGCGCGGCTGTTATTACTTAGCCGCGAGCTCTTCTATTACAAACAACAAAAATCAAATCTTTTCTCTTTATAATATAAGTTTAGACATACTACGCAAAATGCTAGGGAGGTACAGTCAGTATCAAAAGTTCGTGAACACTTCAGTTTTTTAAATCTTAATTAATGAGCAAAACATCAGTGAAAAGTTTTAGAAAGTAGGTATCTACATGAAATGCTGAAAATCAATGTATCTAAACATTTTGTATCAATTTAAATGATATAGTTACAGTGTTAAATAAGTAATGCTGCAGACTGTAACATTGCAATTTCACCCGACCCTAAAAAGAACGGATAATATTAAAACTAGTACAATTACACCTCTTTTACACACGAATTCGCACTAAAAACCGTTTTTCAAACATATTACAACCACTATCAAAAACTTACTCCATTACAAACTACCCACTAAAGGCTATAAAATGCTCCCACAGTGTCCACATGAAATTTTGAAGTACAATTATAATTCTAGTGTCTCCTGGCAGACTATCATGTTCTAACTAAAGTGCCTAGTCACGTGGTCTCGATAAATTACAATAAAAATTACCCGCAAAACGTGAAGATAGTCGGAACCGAAGTGGGTAGAAAATGTTGAAGTGTGTGTGAATGCTGGGTGCAGGAGTTCCGTACTGTTTTTGTGAGATGTTTTAGGTGTTTCTCCACTCAGTCTTACCCCTGTCCATTATCGGTCCGATGTACAAATTCATTAGATCATTATTTATTTAATAAGTTACTGCTTATTTTCTTTTCTGGCAACAAAATATAATTTCAGACATTAATCTGCATAATTACATGATCTGTGTCTACATAGTCTCACAATGATATAACTAGGATTAGGTATGTCTGGACTTTAAAATAGACTGTGACCTCTTAGTATGTTTCGGCGTTTCTTCTCAGACTAGCCGGATATTGAAAGTTTGTGTGTTTGGATGTTTGTTAGTCAATCACGCTAAAACGGCTGAGCGGATTTGGATGAAATTTAGCAAACAGATAGTTTATAACCTAGATTAACACATAGGATACTTTTCATCCCGGTAGTAGGTTCCCGTGGGATAATTTGCAACATCTCGGGCTCACGGGCGAAGTAGCGCCCTTGATTTATCTTTCATGTGCACAAGTTTTATGTGTTTCCTAATTATAGAAAGCTGAAAAAACTTTCCCTTATTGTGACTCATACTCATTTCCAACAGCAGTTATCTATGCTGCACTTTATCCTATCTAATACAAATCTCTTTCTCTAAATACAGAAAAACTAACGAACGTTTCAAAATCAAAACCAAACAGTGCATAAGAGGAAAAAAATTATTAAATATTAGGTGAATTTGTTTTTTGCGTAACTCCACAGATGCCGTATATAATTTTCAAAGATAATTTTATTAATTACGACAACGTTAAATACCTAACGTACAAATCCAAAATTCTTGTAAATTCGCTATAGAAAATGAACAATAACATTTTCTGAAATCAGGTTATTTCCCCTTCTCATTTTTCAACGGAACCCAAAAAATTAACAGGTGAACGCGACTGTAATGAGGAAAGTTGGGAATACCGAAGGATTGCAATTTAGATATTCAAATCGTGTTTGGTTCATTTTGCGGATACTTTGTATGTGTAAGGATGTTTTTCCTAAATAGAGTGGATTGCGGAAGTGGGGGTAAATTTTCGATGAAACTCCGGTATTTCTTCTTGTACGTATACCGGAGTTTGTATGGAGTGAATTATCGGAGAGATTAATGGGATCCTTTCAGGTGCTGGGTTAGGTTGTTTTATCGCGATATTGAAAAGAGACGTAATTTATGTTTGTGGGTATGTAAACAGATGAGTTGAACTGAGAAACGAACTCCAACTCTGAAGAAGGATTTAATAATAAATTTTCTGAAACATGCTTGGAAATTCGAGCATTATTTTGACAACCTGCTTCGAGATAAATCGAAATTGCTGTACCGGTCAAAAACAAGTGACGATGCGGCCAGAAAAGTTAGTATGAAAATTCATATCTGGCGTGTTTAGCGGCCAAATAAATTTCTAGGAAAACTCATATCTGTCGTGTTATTTAAAAATGGAATGAACTTTTTACTTCAACACATGGCAACCAAGGAGGTAACATAACAAAGATTTTATTTAAATTTCGATTTGGCTTGCAAATAGAACTGTTTAAAGTAAAGAAGAAACAAATGAACATATTGGCGCATGAAAAATTATAGTTGTTCGCCATTGATTCTGGATTTTTTATTTAATATATTCAGTTTGAATTTCCGCACATTTTTTGAGAAAAGTACTATACATGCCTTGGCTGCAATCAGGAATAGATGGACTCACGTATGGTCCATCAATCCCCTTATTGCTGGCCGCGACAGTAATGTACTAATTCCTGTTAACAACGATGCGAACGAATTTTTCGTTGCCCTAGGATTCTTTTCCCTCCCTTTGTTATATTTTGTACATATTTTAATAAATATTATGCTAGTTACATTTTATTAATTTAATATGTTGTATTTTACAACAATTTATACACGGTGATTTTTAATTCACTGTAAACCTTTTAGAAGGTGAAAGTACCCATGATTATAAACAACTTTCACTATAGGACTATCTACAAAAAAGCAAAAAAGAAACATCTGTTTCATACATTTTCATTGCGTAAACATAAGAGATACAGATATGGGTTTTTGAATGAAACAGTTGTTTTATTTATCGATATTTCAGAGTTGCTCTCATAGTGAAAATCACCCATAATCATGAGGACTTCAACCTCCTGAAAGATTAACAGTGAATTGAAAATCATCGTGTAGATCAAACGTTGCGTAACCTGGGAATTGGACCCAAGATCTTTCACTCGAAACCCACAAACAAGCACTTTAACAAAGAGCCATTCTACGTCTCACCTTAAACAAAAAACCGTATGTAATTTTAAATTTATTTCAGAATAAAAACCGAAAAAACGGCGAAGACGTATCTTATTTGATTGCCAACATGAATACGGTAAGAAACTCAATTGAACTAGTACTAATGTCGCAGGCGTCGTCAGTAGCGAACTGCGAAATTGCTGTAAACTCAAACATTTCGGAAGAGAGTTAGCTTGTCACAAAAACTTAGACTCGCAACTTGAGTTGCGCGGCAATGGCTGAAAGCGCCTATATTCTTGTAGCGCTAGATATGTTTCCTTTAATAGTGCTAGATATTTAAAGACTGGAATAGCCAAGAATAACAAACAAATTTCAGTAAACTCAAACAATTCAGGAGAGCGTTAGCTTTTCACAAAAACTTAAGACTCGCTGCAACTTGAGTTGCACAGCAATAGCTGAAAAGCGCTTTTATTCTTGACACTTTCCCGATTCACTAGATTTTTATGCTTTTCATCAGAAGACATCGAGGTCAAGAGCCGACACATTTATTAATTAACAGAAACTTGTCTAGTAACTTCAAACAGAGTTTAGACAAATAAATATCAAACTTAACTTTTACAGAACCGTAACCAAAACACGTTCAAATCCTACAAAAAAATATTTACACGTTTACACAAATGTAGGCAAATCCTGTAGGTAACTCAATTTACACCTTTAGCCAAAGTCTTTGTAAAAAGGGAACGTGTTGAAACATTTTGTAAAAATAAGTGTAACATTCATTTTAGTAGCAACGATAGGCTGAGATTATTGTGTTTCAGAAGTTTTCAAAATGCTCTGAATAGCACGTAGTATTATTATTATTACACTCATGCGTAATTATTTACGGTACTATTTTTAAATTATATGTGTACCTACTCTGGCTTATTTTTTTGCTAGCTCTTGTAAATTGAATGTTACAGTATTTTACATGACACTAATGAAACCATTTGTATTTGATTTCAGATCAGTCGACAATTTAAACCGCTCGCTTTGCCATATCGTGCGCTCACACAATCAGCCCGCTTCTTATAAATCTAATGCAACAAACTACTTCTCTTCCCGCTGACTATTAGTTGAATGGCTCTGACATTAATTTTTACCAGTACACAAGAGTCTACACTTTTGTACACAGTTTTATTTTGTGAGTACATTTCAGACATTTTTAGTGAGGTCAGCAAAATGTTGTGGAGTGAACAGTTTTGAAAGGTTTGTACGGTGATAGAATAAAGTTTTCAGTTAGAGTGTGGAACTGTTAAACGTAACTTCCACTGTAATTATTATACTAAAATGATTCTTTTGTTTCCAAAAAAAGTGATTAGTAGGGATACAATAAATTATAGTACATAATTAATGACTGCCAACTGTAAAATATTTTCAGATACCTAAATAAAAAATCCATCTTCCACTCTTTAATTATTTCTTTGTCATTCACTGGGAAATGTCATGGGGTCATGCGGTTCTAACAATTACAGAATGGAAAGCAGCCAACGCACAACATGACTTCAGCCGACAAAAAATAATTTCAGAAAATAAGTGTTCAAAAATAGCTAAATACTCATGTGTAAAGCCATCACTAAATCTCCGTCTCACAAAAATAACTACAAATAAGTTCATCCATAAAAATGTAGTAACATTAGCTGCAACAGACACCAGCGGTAAGACATGATAAACCGTCGGAAACACTCCTTGGCAAGGCCTACGTCCATTATGCATGTTGCTGGCAATCTTGGCGAAATTGTGTCATTATGCCAAATACCCTGTACTCTGAGAATTTAAAGTTGGGAATATTTTTAGTTGGCAACTGCCGAGATATTGTTTTTAATTTTGTAACATATGGCGTGTAGTTCCTGGTGAAAAATTGGCAGAGATACCGTTCCTGTGGATATTTTGACTTAGTTTCAGCGTCAGTTATTCGTGTAGGTGGAAGCAATGAAGACTAATGTACCGATAGACAATATATCTATTTTATTATTTTAAGAATCTTTTGTCGACTAACCTTTTGTATTTTGTCTGTTTTTTTGCTGAATTTTAGAGCATTTTTTGCGTTAATTTATTTATGAAAGCATCAAGTCCCAATATACCTACTAAGTACTTTACTTATTTCAGATGCTAAGCACCTTTACTGTCTTCATATTCAGAGGGAATGATTGCTGGTGTAATTACAGAAGCACACAAGATATTTTTCAACCAGCTGATGCTTTGATAAGACCAAAATTGGAAAGGCACTGGGAAGCTCCTTAATGCTGAATGGGAATCGTGAACCCAGTCAGTTTCTGGCGTTGCACAAGTGTCCCATGCTCTAATGTAGGTTCATGTGAAGTAAAATATTGTGAATTAGAATTTGCAGGTATACTAAGATGGTTTACTAACTCAAACAAAGGAGAAGTTCGTTGCGCCACTTCTTACTAGGCCAGCCAAAGCACAAGCAGGAAGTGGTGAGAGAGAGGTGTTCTCCGGGACTATTTTATGTAATTTTGACGTACAAAAAAGCTGCTGATTCTCGGATTAATTTGAATAAATGACCTAATCCTAACTAATATTATAAATGCGAAAGTGAGTTTGTTTGTTTGTTTGTTTGTTACGCTTTGACGCTAAAACGGCTGAACGGATTTGGTTGAAACTTAGCACAGGGATAGGACATAGGATACTTGTTATCCCGATATTCCCACGAGACTCACGCACAGGTGAACCGCGGGGCGCAGCTAGTCTCCAATACATAAAAACAAAGCTCCACAATAATTTATTGCTTTACTTAACTTTAACGACATAAGATAGAGTATTAAATCAATTATGATTAAAATGTCTTAATTAAAGTTTATTTTTTGCGGTTTATTAAGTTTTAACGAAGCCGTGGTGAAACACGAGTCCTATTAAAATGTGCGCGTCTTCGTACTAAGTTTATTATCAAGTTGGGGTGATTAGAAAATCATTCTGGAGTAATTTTTCTTCGAAATTATGTACTTGGAGATTGTTTGACAGCTAAAATTGTGCAGTATCTATGTGGATGACTATAGAGGTATGAAACGATTGTTATAATTTCTGCGATTTCATAACGATTAAAAATATTGGTTGGCTATAACGATGACCTCAGACATTTTTCTTCCCAAGTTTTTAATTTTCTATTGTATTTTATATAAATATGACGGCGCGTCTAAAGGTTTTACGACGGTAAACTTACGTAGATGATTTTCGAACGATTGTGACAGCTGTCAACTTGACGTAACCCCGAGTACAGAGGAGGCGGCCCCCCGCCAAAACAATTGAAGATCTCGAAGATGGATCGAAACCGGGAAACCGGCAAGGATTAAGGGTGACTGTGGTATTGGTGATAATGGTGACTACTCTGGCAGGGTAGTGAGTTGATTGATCTGCGCTCGCGCCTCACGTACTCGGTGGAACGTCGTTAACACTATTATTAATTCCCATTTAATTACATCTCCTAGCCCGCAAACCCACGCATACGAGACAATAAGACCTCTTCTGATAACGACGCCTTTAAATATATTTTGGTATTCGTCCAATTGTAAACAACCTTTTCATTTGCAATTGGACGAATACCTAAGATAAGAAATAACGGTGGGGAGCACGGCAGTCTAATTTTTCTCAAAATTCATTCCCAGCACGCGGTAAATAATGCAAAATTTAAGTTTTAGAAACCTACACTTCATAATACAACCATATTGAAGTGCTCTTAAATCACAGTTACCGGAAAGTGGCTCAGTTATAACATAATCGCATCAGAGACGGCGCTATAAACAACGATACCTTGCCCGCCGTGCGTAAATTTTCATTTGTTGCCCGTGCCCGCACAGCGCAACACTATATCATAATTCTACCATCCTACCATTGAACTCTAAAATATTTCCAAGCCTCACGTGAATTACCGGGTTCTGTAAAAGTGCCGTATTTCATGGCGTAACGTTATTTATTGGTAAAGTTTTCGATGCAATATGTATGAGACTTTTGTTTTTGGGCTATGATGCCCGGTGATGGGCCTGAAGTGTATTAAAGCCTGTTCGCGTATAGATAGATTTTTTTGAGCGGGCAATTTATTTTGTTGGGAAAAATTGTGCTACAAAATCTAACTGCTACAGTGAACGGTCAAAAAGAAAGATACACAAGCTTACCATGTAAGTACATATAATTTATTGATGATCACAGTTTGTGTTTATTACCATGAACTACCTTGAAGTGTATTAGCTCTACATATAGGCATAGAATCACCAACAACTTTGTAGCATTTATTAACAAACAAATACAGGCTATTCTAAATTCAAACAAATTTTTCTATTCAACCAGACTCAACATCAACCACACAACATAAATTCATCCGACATCCTTGACACATAAGAACCTTTAAATTCTTATCAGCCAGCATAACCACGGCTATACATTTCACAGTAAGTAACCGATTAAAACCTCTTTTAACGTCTGGTCATAAAAGCGCATACGATGTCACTTTCTGGGTTCTATAACCCAACCAAAAGTATTTGTTGTGAACCCAGCAAGTACTTGTAAAATACTTTCGAATAAGTAAACCTATACAGGGCGTCCCACGGATATGCCACATGGAAGAAAAGTACCTTGAATATTGTAGATGGAACATTTTACTTAAAGAAGACATTATTCGAATTTTAAAAAAAAAATTAACTGCAGTCATAGATATTATTATTAAAATTCATGGTCTTCCTTTTATTTGTGACACTATGTTATTTAGCAAAAAGTAATCCTTATGATGAAGCCTTGCGATCGGTATGATAAAGCTACAGGCTGATAATTTTTCTCATGTAACGGGTTCGATTCCCGGTTCAACCATGTAATTATTTAAATATCTATGAATGCAGTTTAAATTGTTTTTTAAATTCAAATAATGTCTTCTTTCAGTAAAATGTTCCATCTACAATATTCAAGGTACTTTCCCTCCATGTGGCATATCCGTGGGACGCCCTGTATATAGCTTGATTAAATTTAGTAGTGCATGACTGCATGCACTCTTTTAATTTAGTTACCTATTGCTAATAAGAAGGATAAGGCCAGAATAATGGTGCCGATTCTGTTGTTCACAAACTAAACTAAATTTAAGTTCAGTGCTTCTTATTCTTTCTATTTCATTAAGAAAAGGACAGAAGATAAATTTTAGTTTAGTCCTGTCAAAATAATCACCGCCTGTCACTACTCCCTTAAGTTTAGACGTGATTAAAAACTTGCCTACTAAAATTACATCAATTTACGTCAGGCGCTGATTAATAAGAGTAGGTGTTTATAAGTTTTTCCGACCTCCACGTGGACAAAGCCGGGTGCAAAAGCTAGTATTTTATATACTTGATCTTTTCAGTAATTATTTTAATATTCTAGCACAATCACATTGTCATTAATTCTTACTCAATAAAAGTACTAAAACCTTTTCGTCCTAAAAAAGCGTTTCCTTCCAAACCATTACAGCTGATGACACCGTAATCTAAAGTATTGACCAGTACTAACCATATTTGCCTTCCTATCGTCAGTCGTAAAGCTGACCCTAGCACTAACATAACTTATAGGAGACTTGGATAGTTCATGATCGGTCAAATAAAAACAAATTGCCTACGTAAACGCTGAGGTCAATATTACCTGAGTACTGTAGGTAAAATATCTACGATTCGTACCAAAATCAGCGGCAAGTCACCAGAAAATTGCCCCAGACATTATGATAATTTGCAATTTGATATTCAGGACAATATCCAAACATCTCAACATTTATTCAGAGTGAATTCACAAAATATGCCTGTTTTTAGTTACATCATCATCTGCCTAGCTTTTTCCTAGCTTTCTATGTTGGGGTCGGCTTCCAGTATAACCGGATGCAGCTGAATACCAGTATTTTACATGGAGCGACTGCATATCTGACCTCCTTAACGTGATCGATCGATGCGTGCGGCTGTCATTGCTTAGCCACAAGCCCCTCCATTTTTTAGTTACAAGTTACAAAATTAAATTATTTTCAAAGTAATAAGTTAGGATAAGAGTTATATAAGTACACAAATACACAATAACAGTAACAGTGTAATTAGTACAGTAATAGGGAAAATAAAGGAATCCCTAAAAATTGGTAAAGTGAATGATTTCCGGACACCTATGGCCAAAACTGCAATCAGATTATAAAAAATATCTCCTAAGCGTTGTTGATTTTTTTAAATTTTCACCACAGTATGAACTACATAACTAATTATACTTACCTCAAGAAACGATAAAGATCCTGAGTTATATAACCTCGTTTACTACCAACATAACAGGCATGACATCCTGTCATGATAGTATCAACTTCTATAACTTTTTATTTCAGGTATAATTTTTACAGCGCACTTCCCTTTCGTAATTTAGGGCTGTGAATTGACCTCACTTCGCTTTGAATTACTTCAACCGGAACATGTCTTTGACATAAATTTGGTAATTCGCAAACTGTATACGGGGGAACAAACAATTTTATTAGCTTAGATAGCACAAAATGTGCAACAAGCAGGACTGAGAGAAGGTCCACTTTGTTCGGAGTCTGGCTATAGCCATCAGGTACATCTATGTAGCACATATTATTATGTGGTTATTAATAAGGAAGAAAGGAAAGAAAATAACGTCATTGCCAGCTGTCACTGAAAACCAGCGCTGGGGCTCTGTCTCGCATAGGGTCGCAGCATTATGCTGAGCGATGGCCGTTTTGCGTGAATGTATCGCATATATTCCCCCAACTTGTTATTTTCGTGTATTTTGTCTTAGCGTCATGTTTGCCGCAAATAAACGTATTTGCTCTCTTTCTTTCAAAAATAAGTCCTGGTGCTATCATCGGATAGGGTGAAGAGGAATATTTTCTATATTATACAGTGTGATTCTTCATAATGTGCACACATCGAAATTAGGGAATTTATGCATAATTTTATCGCAGGAAAAAGATTTAAAAAAATCTATTATATCTTTATTTTTTTTATTGAGTTCTTAAAATTTCTGTTAAAATCAAGTTCTTTTATAATTCAAGGTCCCTTCGGCTGGCCCTGCCTCCCCGCACCCCAACCCGCGCACATTCACACAAAAAAGGTTAGCTATCTGCTAAACAAGTGCGTAGCCATGCGCTGGGCCTTTCTTTGACAGTTGATAAGAAATGTTGGGATTGAGTTACAAACATGCAATTTTTACTATTGGGTAGCTAATACGATGAAGATTAATTATTTAAAGTAATAAAAAAGGTAGGTAATGCGGGCGTCTTATTGAGATTTTTTACGATTAAGTATTGTAAAAATTTATGAAGAAAAAGACGATTTTCGCTAAATAAACATGTTTATTTTCAAATGAGGGCAGTTTTTTTTCCATAATTTTCTTTTTTGTTTCATCGTGATAGATCATTTAGTTTAAAAGTTACACCGTTTTGTTTACACTGAATTTTGGGTCACAGAAGCGAACAAATTTTTAAAAAAATCCATAAAAAATCAATAAATAAAATATTATTTCTAGCGATAATATTAGCATAGATTCCCTCATTTCGATATGTGCACATCATCAAGAATCACACTGTCACAAAATCATACATCATCATCATCTGCCCACCCTTTTCACAACTATGTTGGGGTCGGCTTCCAGTCTAACCGGATGCAGCTGAATACCAGTATTTTACATGGAGCGACTGCCTGTCTGACCTCCACAACTTAGTAACTGGGTAATACGATACCCCTTGGTAAGACTGGTTGTCAGACTTTCGGGCTTCTAACGACCCGTACGACTGTCAAAGATCTACAAATGACAGCCGGGACCAACGGCTTAACGTGTTTTCCGAGGCACGGAGGAGTCTCGGTATGTAAAGATGGTCACCCATCCACGGACCAACCCCGGCAAGCGTAGTTTAACCTGATGGACGGGCCCGTGCGGCTGTTATTACGTAGCCACGAGCTCCACAAAATCATACATCCTACTAATATTATAAATGTGAAAGTTTGTGTGTTTGGATGTTTGTTACTCAATCACGCAAAAACGGTTGAATGGATTTGGATGAAATTTGGCAAATAGATAGTTTATAACCTGGATTAACACATAGGATACTTTTTATCCCGATATTCCCACGGGAACGAGACTTATGTGGGTGAAACCGCGGGGCGCAGCTAGTAAATGTATAATTTACTATATTACATAATGTGGTTTTATTCGATATATGGTAAATTAAGTCTTCACATTGGGCAGGCCGATGCCATTTCAGCTATTTGGATATTTCCGCATTATGTACTTTAAACCTTTTGTTGCCAATTATTTTACATGGCTAACATGTAAGTTAGGCGTTGTAAAATGAGAGGCCGTTGTCGGCTCGCAAGTAGCTTTTTACAGCCAATAACAACGCTAATAACTTTGTCAGTAAAATGGTTTTACGTTATACGAACGATCCGACGTACGGATGAATTTGATGGGGATCAGTCAGTAGGTGGGTACAGGTTTTATTTGTTACTCTAATTCAATGGTATGTACTTTTCTATTTATTTGTTTCTATACTTAGTTGTATAAATAAAGTTGATCGTAAAATATATCGTTTGCTCTTGCTGTTTCTTTAATTTTCCTGTATTTATTTGTAACAAAAAATATTAATAGAACTTTCAACACACTTGCTCGTAAAGTGGCTCTTATTGAACCGCTTTTAGGTTCATAATGCAGTGTAGTATGGAAGCGTGCTTTTTACTGCGCCACAGACAAAAATTAACTAGTAGGAGTAATGACATGGCAGTAGGTACCATACATATATAGAAATTGACTGGTGACACTTTTTAATACCATAGGCAAATCATGGGCGTTTAGTTAGGAAAAATAATTCCCATGTGCAGGTCAGTGAGATATTATAATTACTTGGAACTGGTATGAACTATCCTATAATATTAAATAAGCATTCTCTATGTTCACAAGAGCAGAGTTGCGCTTTTTAATTAAATCTCATCAAAGAGACTTCATGCCAAAACGCCAAGAAACAAAATGCCAACAAAAACTGTTCGGTATAATTTTGAGAATTGTACTTTTACTAATTGTTTCAATAATTAAAACATAAATCATTATAACTCTGTTTTTTACTCGCAAGTGTGTTGAAAAGCGTCGTATGAAACTGGCTCGCGCGATAAGGGAGCTGAGTATGTGACCAACACAGCACTTTTGTATCATAATGCACTATTTCACTATAATTTACGTACCTAAAAAAAATACCATAGGCAAACCAGGGGCGTTTTATAGTAAAAAAACTATCTTGTGTTTAATAACTTTTTAATATAGGTTGTTTAGCGGGTTTGCCAGTGCCTTTATTTCCACCTATGGAAAATCAAAACCAGCGCGCCATTTTCCTTATAGTTGTTATTGTTTTCGTTGTGGTTAAATATGTATTATCAAAAATACGAAATTTAAAGTATTGTCACCAACAGACGTAGAAAAGTTTTTAAACGAAGCTCCGGATAGTCAGTACCTGACAATAAAGGTCAGTTGAACTTTATAAATCTAAATGTGTCATCTGTATAATTACGTTATTGTAGCGTATGTTCTTACACAAGTCTGTGTTTTTCCTCGCAAGTGTTTTGAAAAACGTCGTATGAAACGCATGTGCATTGATCATTACATTCTCGGCTACCTTAATAATACCGCCTCGACTGTAATATCCAATAGAGTACACTCGTATCACAATGTACTATTACAATTATCTTTATTAAAGTATCATATGACTCAAAAATGATTAGTAAGACTTACAACTATATTAGTAAGAACTGACACTTCACAAAAACAAACGAATAGTAGTGGATTACCGTTACATTAACCCATGTGAGATATACATATACATGATTGTCATATTTAAGGATGTGGTACAGACCATCAAACTAAACAACTTCCTCCAAGGGACCAAATGATCAGCTGTCTCATACAAAACTTCAATACTTTGAAACTGCTACTTCAAAACTACACTACTACAAAACTTTAACAATTTTCGCGATAACGATGTTGGTCCTATAGAGAAGGTTAAGTACCCTTAATTAATATGACCACACATTTCTGATACACGTTGTAGATATGTGAAAACAGGCAAGCTTCTTACATCTTATGCAAAGGGCTTTCACTTGTTATTTTTAGGGTTCCATACCCAAAGTATAAAACGGGACCCTATCACTAAGACTCCGCTGTCTGTCCGTCTGTCACCAGGCTGTATCTCATGAACCGTGATAGTTAGACAGTTGAAAATTTCACTGATGAAGTATTTTTGTTGCCGCTATAACAAAAAATACTAAAAAGCAGAATAAAATAAATATTTAAGGGGGCCCCCATACAACAAACGTGATTTTTTGCCGTTTTTATAGATAATGGTACGGAACCCTTCGTGCGCGAGTCCGACTCGCACTTGGCCTACTACACAAAAATTTAATTTAAGACGCACTACGCCGATATCAAAGTCTTGACTACACAGACTTTGATATCGCCGTATTGCGTCATGTTAAAAAGTGTTGAATATTCAAAGATGCTTGGTTCTTGTTCACCTGCAACACCAAACAGTTTTGATGACAAAACATAATACCTACTACAAGCCTGAATTATTACGGATAACATTAAAATACTCTGTGTTCATCAGGATTCAGGGTATATGTAAATATTTTTAATCAGAAATCCCATCATCCCTAAAAAATACAAGATTCTCATGTGATGAATTTGCTTATTTTTTTTACCGAAAAATGTTTTTCAACTACATAGCGCACTAAATAGTGATAAGTGTGATAAAGGTCATGGCCCATATCTGACCCGGTTGGTAAAAGTTGCCGTACAAAAACCAAATCAGTTTTAAATTATAGCCATCCAACCCACTTTTTATTTTATGTAAAAAAAATATTAAAAATCGATGGGAGCACGTAAAAACAATTGAATAGTTTTGATTTAACATATTTTTGAATGTACTAAAAACCGCATTTTTTACTTTATTGTAGTTGACTTACAGTCAAACAAATATCGTAAAACTCATCCACAAACTCTGCGCAGTCAGTTTTGGATAGTGGCATCCACGAAGATGCGCCCTACTCTGCTCCGCTCCATACTAAAGTACAGCAATCACGGAGAGGGGCGCGTCTTCGTGGATGGCACAGCTGTAGAATAGTATTGTTGTGTTCGCGCAGTATTCACCAGTTATGATCTAGCCTGTCCGATATTGCTGCCCTCCCCCACAGCGGTGCCCTAAGCCAAGGTTCGTACCCCACAAGGGGCGCCCTTAGCAAGAAGTCGCCTAGTTTATAATTAGTATTATGCCCTGAGTAGAGGCTTTAAGTTAGCTTAAGGCAGCCAGCCACAGGATAACCCAGTTAGTGCAATATTCAACTCGCCTCTCGCAGTCCTCCATCATTTTGTCGTTGCGATCTGTGCCTTTACAGAGTTTTTACTATTTGTTTTTTTACTACTTTGGCGTGCTTAATGGACTTTTTTTGCTTTTTGATAAGGATTTTGTTAAAATAGAAATACTTGTTGTTCATAGCTGTGTAGCTGCCTGGGACCGA
This sequence comes from Lithophane leautieri, assembly GCA_949152455.1. Classification (NCBI taxonomy): domain Eukaryota; kingdom Metazoa; phylum Arthropoda; class Insecta; order Lepidoptera; family Noctuidae; genus Lithophane; species Lithophane leautieri. The sequence goes on from OX424460.1 coordinate 19,292,744, forward strand.
TCTGTGTTACGTCGCATAAAATACAGTCTAACTGAAGCTTTTCTCAAAAGTTATCGGCATCACGCCGGATTATTACTAAGGGACGGGGCATTATTTCTTTAATGCCCCGTCAGGTAAGTTATATATACTACAAATAAACTACTAATTTCTATTAGAAATGTATTATGATAAATTACGGGATGTGTTAATAAAAGGGACCCCATAACTTCCCATGGGTATCGTAATAAGTGGCCAAGGGTACGCAGATTATGGCAACGACATGCATTCAAAATTCTAAGTTTAAATTTTTATATCATATGCTTTTACACAGGACTGTTTGTTTCAGGAGTTTTGGAAAGTTTACCCTTGTAGACATTTTTATGGTTATGCTCATAGAAAGAAAGAAATATTGTTTATTCTGCATAAAAACGCACATTACAAAAAAAATACATAAAATGCACACATATAAAGTAGCCAAAAGCCTCGATTCAAGCAATAACAGTAATTATGACAGTAAGTAATTTACTTGACAAACTCTTTCCAAGAAGATTTGCTAAGGTAAATCACGACCATAGATGGCGGGGAGTAACAACTTTCCATAAAAAAAAACAACCTTAAATTACTTCGAGATATAGTTTTTTTTTTTGATGATTTGTTTAAGGGCTTACCCTACCTCAAATTGCTTAGCATGATCCTCTTTTATGCCGAAAATATTACAGCATTAATTTTGAAATAAATATAATTATATGTTAAAGTTGAGAATTACAGCTAGGTCCTATGTTTGGCGAAAACACGATTACATATTCTCGATAAAAAAATATTCCAAAGTTACCTCTAAAACAAATTTTAATATGTAATGTAAATCTTTAATAATGTCAATCTTATAATATCTTATATTTAATGTTAATCTGAATTTAATGATATTTTTATTTATTGTTTTTATTTTTATTTTTATAATAATTCTAGTTATATATTCAGAGCATGTGTACTCAATAATGTGTAAGCTGTGGTTACCTGTAATTGAGTTTGCATTACGGGATAATGTTTATTGAACTATTTTTATTATTGTAAAAGATAATTGTAATGTATCTCGTTGGTAATCCTTGAATAAATAAATAAATAAATAGAACTATAAACCGCTGGTATTCAAAAAATACTTCAAATTAGATCATGAAACTTTGCATAATTACCGAACTAACTAAAGAAGGTCCAGTTTTTTTTATTTCCATTATTTTCACCGTAAAAAGCAATTACCTAGACTATTCGAGAATTAAGAGCACCCCACTCCGTCTCGCTCTCACTCAGGCCCGAGTAGTATAGTGCGAGCGGGATAAAATTTGAGGTAGGGTACAGCCTTAATGATTACACTAATTAATGTCACTTTAATCATCATTAAACAACTTATCATCAAAAATGTATATCTACATTTTTAACCGACTTCTAAAAGGAGGAGGTTTTTACATACACAAAATTCTGTAGGTATGTTCCTTCTCATTATTTTAACAAATTATTTTTTCATTACAGTTATGAACAAAACTACATCGTTACAAAAACCGCCAACTTAAAAAAAACCAGACCGCCGACTATCCCTACACAATTTAACACAAAGCAGCTGAATCGATGCATTTAAGACCACAAAACTCTAAAAGGAAATAGCGTTCAAAACTTTGATCAGCGGCCAAATGTAATCCGTACCTGAAAGGTCCCGGCTACACAGATCTTGGCACGAATTCTTAAACTGTCCCAAGCTATGTTAAAATGAATACCTAGCGGAGGTGGGTTAACACAGGAACTCGATGAAAAATCGTCTGGGAAGTAGTGGGGTTAGCACGCGTTGATTTGCCTGTTAGTTTGGTGAAGAAAATGATTGCTGATGAAACTCAACCGCCTGAACTTACGTATCCCTCAATCTCAAAGGATGTAATGACAATGAAACCTATGGATACTGGCGCTAAAGCTACGCTACGTTATAAAACCAGTAGTACCAAGTCTAGACTGTCAGAAATAACTGTTGCATATAAGTTTCATCATGAAGACGCACAAATGTAAAACATTATTATGAGGAAAGTCACTAACTCCTAAGCGAAACTGACTTTATTGCAAACCAACACTCGGCACTAAAAGCATCCAAAGATTTGTAGACTCATGATCTACCATGGTTTAAAGTCAAAGTCATTAATTAATTTCAATTATGCACATAGAAGGCACTATTGAACGTGAAAATTTCAAAAAAAAAAAAATAGAATTAATTCTAGACGCCCCATAGATATGAGTCGCCTCTTCCAAAACGTAGTTTTCGTATGAAGAAAAATGGAGAATGAACTCCCCCGTTACTCTTTAAAAATGTTTCACAATATTTTGTATACATTTATAATAATTATAATTATGTGATAGATACTACATGGTGTTCATGTTTAAACAGCACCATCCACCGTCAGAAGCAAAAGGATTACGAGTGCTTGATTTAAGACTACCTCGTGTTCCAAACTAGTCGAATTTCGACTGAGTGATAACATTATCGTCTACCCATAGTACAACAAACTTTCTCACTATAGTGTAGTGTAGAAATTTTGCCTACATGCCCGCGCGGGACAGGTAGACGAAAATTACTTAACGACAGTCCCGAAGTAGTGCGGAGAATAATTACAGTGGTACTAGTTGCTACGTCGTAAGCCTCTCGCAGACTGACGCGACGCGACTCTCGCGAATAGTTTTGTCTCTCTAACAAAACAATTTCTAAGAAAACTTCACGCTATAACTGTTACAGTTATACAGTATGTTATCTAAAGAAGGGCTTTCCCGTCAACCTGCAATAGTAGAGCGTCTATACGAGGCAAAAAAAAAATTACCATTAAAAAAAATAAAGATTTCACAAAAAACATTAAATTGATACGGAAAAGAAACAATCTGTACAAGCACACTTGTGACACTTGTCTTTCTATGTTGAAATACAAATGTGCGTGTACAGAGTGTTTCTTTTACGTATCAATTTAATTGTTTTGTGAATATTTCACTACTTATATTTTTTTTGTTTTTCAGTAAAGACACGTAAATAAAAGGTTCATAAAAACTTTCCAAGTAAAAAATGAACATTACAGAAAAAGTGTATTGTTGAGTCCACCATTATTCCGTACCAACACAGCCAGCCTTAATCAAGAAAGAACAAAATAATTTACAACAGTATCCTCTTACAAATTACGCCGGAAGTTTTTCCTTAAAAAGATTCTCATTAGCAATTGCTATCACGCAACGATATCTCGGTAAACTTTAATTAAATATAGTCATTAAAAATATTTATAACACCCAACGGTAAGTCTTGCATTTTTATGAGTTTTTAAAAGATACGTAAGATGGAAGAACAGCAGCCCCGATAAATAATAAGGCCTGTGTTGGTAATTAAGACTGCACGTATATAATTTTATGCACGAATAGTCTTCTTGCAAAATTAGGTCGCTTTTCTACCTTTGTAAGTAGGAATTGCGAAAAAAATATGTTTAACCGACTTCTTCAAAAAGGAGAAGGTTCTCAATTTGTCTGTATGTTTTTTTTTTGTGTGTTTTTTACGCGATTACTCCGCCAATTATGAATCGATTTTGATGTTTCTTTTTTTTTGGTAGGTCATTCTTCAGAGGTGGTCCCATATAAATTTTATTAACTTTTCTTGAGTAGTTTTTGAGTTAGCTTCAATAATTACGTGTTTTTCCCACTTAGTCTATGTAGATGATAATTATCTTCTTTGACTCCGTCACTGATATTTACATAGGGTAGTGGTATTCGGATTTGTGTGGGTTAGGTACCACAAAAACAGAAAAATATAAACTTTTTACAAAAAAAAAACAACCAACTTCCAAAAAAAACACTAAAAAATGGAAAAATAACTTTAATTTCGGAAGTCGGTGGCAAAAAACGAAAATGGAAAAGCAAAGACACCGACTTCCGAAATTAAAGTTATCTTTCCTAAAAATAGGTTATAGATGGATGTCTGGGTCTGATGATGGAGTAGGAAAGAGAAATGACACTGAATTAGTAACTAGCTGCACTGTGGCAAACATAAAGGTACAGCTACGCAGATTTCGGCGAGACACGTGTCGATCGTAGCGTGTCTACTAGTAATATAATAAATATAAAATTTAAAAAGCAAGAAATAAGAGTTAAATTTAAAAAACCGACAGAAACAAAGCGTCAAAAAGTAAAAAAAATATATGTAGGTATTGGCCTTATAAGTTTAATTTATCCCCGATGCGAAGACTCTTAGATCAAAATATTACCTACAAATTTTTTACAATTAAACTTACTTTAATACCTACATATTATTAATTTTTTTTTACTTTTTAGACGCTTCGTTTTTCTCTTTGGTTTATGACTTTAGAGCAATGATTTTTTACAGTAATATCAACTAGTTCTATGCCCCTATGTTTTCCATTTTGATGATACATTATTTTGTAGAAGCACTAGAACCTTCAGAAAATTCTCAATATTGCCTGTTTAGACCGCTGTCATCAGAGGCCTATTGTACAAAGACAACTATTAATGAAAAAAGAAAAACATAGGAGCACAATAAATATCCTTCTCATTCAATTTATAAAATATCTTTCAAATCCAATATTGGAGGAGGAAATAGACGAGACCTCGAATTATGACTTTTTGTATGGAGAAAAGACCGACCCTATTTCTTCTTACGAGTCTTATCCACCAACTCGTTATTTGAAGACAGCGTAATTTTAACCACGTTCGCAATGATCTCTGTCCCAATCTGCCATGTTATTTAAAAATGGTACGAACATTTACTTCAAGTAAATAGAGCTGTTTAAAGTTGTAAGATGTTGTTTATTGGCGCGTGAAAAATTATCGTTTTTCGTCATTGAGCCTGGAATTTGTAATTAATTTACATAGTTTGAATTTTCGCGCATTATTTGAGAAAAGTATTATACAAGCCTTGGATTATTTGAGAACTATATAAGCCGTGGCCGCAACCAGTCATTGATGAAACGATGTTGATGAAATCAATTCCTCTGTTGCCGCGACAGTAATACTTTCGGCAACCTCTAAAAAACACTCGTCAAGTTTTCGACATTGATTGTCGTTGATATAAAATTGTGACAAAATTTTGAACGTTCTTAAGTTTGGAAATTGGCTTTCAGTTATCTAGTATCTCTGTCAAACCTAGGTACAAATACATTAGGTAATAGGTACCATAAATGCAACATATCGGTTTACACCGCATCGTTAACTTACAATGTAACGGATTTCAGGAGCCAGTGTAACGTCACATCGATATTGTTTTATGACGCCAATGGTGGCGTTCTCAGACATTTGCAGGTGATGTTGAAAGCTTTTAGATGTATATCAGCCTTGTGTTATGTCCTGTATAGTGTATGCTTTGTGTTGGTATTTTGTAGACAAAGATAATGGCATATCCTGGATAGGTACCATCGGGGGAAGGTTGGTTAAATTATCGAAAAAGACTCTAAAGATAAGTGCATTTTCAATCCTATAAAACTACTAAAATGGTAGATACAGATTTTTTCAAAATACTGAGCCACAAAGTTAGGTATTGTTTGCACATTTTAATATTGACACCTGTGGCGAGTGTGACAATTGGCGAGGGAACACAAACTAAACACCTTGAAGGTTAAAAATTAGAAAAAAAATTGCGTGTTCCATGATGCACTAGTGGAGGTATCTTGAACGCGATCTTAATAATGTAGACGATGATTGAGGATAATTAAAACCGTGTCAGAAAGCCTGATGTCGATTCACACAAATCAACCTCCCCACAATTAAACAAACGACAACACGAACCGAACATTTAACAGCTAATCCAACGCTTATCTAACACAACCAGTATTTATCCGAACACTGCAACACATCACTCGTTGGTTGCAGCAACCATTACATCGCCCGACACGCGATTAATCCCGGGAACCATCTACATCGGTGACTGAGCGGCAACCGATTGTGTGTGCAACCAACTATTTATCGTGGAGTATAATGAGACCGAAGGGACATCGGCTATTAATATGTGTTTAGAACAAGCTTGATTGGAGAACGTTTGGTTCTTGCTTTTGGTGGAACGAAGCATGTAACCTGTAGTGTGGCTGTGTTCTGTGAGCAGTAATTGGTGAGTTCATTAAACAGACTGTTCGGAAAGTAAGGTAAATGTAAATACTAAATACTTTCCGTTGCCTATGTTTCGTCGGCCATGGTTGAAAAGGTCAAGTATTCTTTCAAAGTTGATCTTGATGGACGTCAGACCTGACGTTGCTGACGTTTGTAATAGGTGATTATAATCGGGATAAGCCGATTAAGGTAAAATGATGAATTTCTTACTTTCTGAGTACCTAATTGAGGGAGTTAGTCGTTCCATAGTGAATTATAAGTAAAAACAACAAAATCTTCATGAAAAAAAATGATTTAAAATAGTACACTTGTTATAATTTACTTGATATATAAATCAGAGAATCAATCAGTAAAACCACTTAATCCATTCAGCCATTTGAATGCAAGTGGTGCTCATAAAACGGCTGCCAATAAAACAATCGTTGCAGACAGCAACAGTTGCACTACCGGTTGTTGAAGACAATCGTTGTATAAATTAAAGAGCATGAAAACATTCGCGACTGCGATTTGGTCGTGTCAGGAAAGTTGGGTACGGGGGTTTATTACGGGCGGTGACGACGCGGGTATATGGTATACATGGGGTACTCAGAAAGTGTTGCGATACCTACTAGAAAAAAATATACTACAGGTTATAATTTTTTTATTACGTCTTTTCAAAGAACTCTCCATTGGCGTCTATACACAGTTTCAAACGTCTAAACCAATTTTCCACATTTTCAAGTCCGCAACAGAGCACCTCTTCAATCCCCTTCTCAAATGTAGCCAGTGCATCTTCTATCATCTAGAGTTGGTTTTCTTATTTTGTGGAACAAAAATGATAAAACCATGATTCATCACCCGTAATGATATCGTAAACGCGCCGAGTCGAGCCTGCTTCAAATTTTGCTATCATGTCTCGGCACCATTCTACCCGAACCTCCTTCTGAGCCAGCGTTAGATTGTGCGGTACCTAGTTTGAAACTATCTTCCTGACTCGAAGATAGGTGAGAGGTGTAGAATATCATCCACACTTCCCGATTCAATCTGCAGTATATGCTGAATCTCTTCACATGTAATTCGCCTATTCTTTTGAATAACATTTTTCATAGCCAGCACGTTTTCTTATGTAACAGCCATCATAGGGCGGCCACTTCTTTCTTCGACCGCCAAACTTACTCGATCACTCTTAAATTCGATAAACCAGTGGAAAACAGTCGCTTTAAAACGATTCTTCTGGTTTTAGTCGACATTTGAAATCATATAATATCATGGCGCGAAAATGTTTTCGTTGTAAATCCATTTTTCCGTGAGACAGAGTATATTGATTTGTCTCGTAAAAAAATTTGGGGGGAATTTAAAATTTGGAATGTTGTTTATTTTTATAATAAATAGTCCTAGTTTTAATTGATATCAAAACCAGCCAGTGTCCCATAGACAAAAACTGTTACTCGCAGAACTTTCTGAGTAACCTGGTATTTTTCAGCAGACGCCCGTCTTGTAAGTGACCACAGACACCTATAGACTTTGGTTATTCTGACCCTCAGAATAACAAAAGTCCATAGGCATCGGTGGTCACTTACCAGATACCTGCTTCGCAATAACATTACCATACCAAAAAAACGAATCTGGAAATTCTCATGTGCCTTTAATCATACAGACCACGCATACGCTTTATTTTTATTTATTTTATTTTATTTTTTAAGGCACCAAGTCCCAATATTTTGTATATTAGTACAAACTAATTAAGATAATCTTTAAACCGGACCATAGCAACACTGCTTGGGGGCAGTAGTATAGACATTTATATACAAAAAAAATAGCTAAGTACTTCTCCGGACCAGCTCCGTCTCTACTCATACAGGTGCTATTAATATTACACTACCACGGATCATCTTTCACAGCGTTTATTGGAAACCAGCTGTGCCCGTAGTTTCACCCGAATCTCCATAGAAAACTGTCAAACAGATGAATTATTTCGTAATATGAATCGCAAGCAGATCATAATTATTAATTGTCAGTTTGTGACATTTTACGATGATTCATAATATTTTCCTATTATGATTCTGCCAAAGTGACTGTTATAAGCCCCAAGTTACGTATTATGGAGTATTAATGCCACCATTTTTCCAGTGTGAGAGAGAGACGTAGCTAGACAAGGCCGCTAGCAGCATCCCGTTTTCGCAGGGCATTAATACTTCATTATACTACCCTAGGTTATGGTCTACCCATGTGCCCAATTTCATCTTAAGCCGTTCAGCCGTTTAAGCGTGAAAACGTAACAAATAAACAAACTCACTTTCGCATTTATAATCCTTACTAATATTATAAATGCGAAAGTAACTCTGTCTGTCTGTCGTGCTTTCACGCCAAAGCTACTGAACCGATTTAAATGAAACTTGGTACACAGATAGTCTATAGCCTGAGAAAGGACATAGGCTACGTTTTATCGACATACCACGCGGGCGAAGCCGCGGGCGGAAGCTAGTATTATTATTATATATAGTTAGGATATTTGCTGTTGAACATGATGGGATCTAGTAGAATTTAGACTATCGTGATTCATTTTTATTTTATGCACAGTAAGATATACCGGATTGTTTGAATATTTCTTTTCAATCCACCGTTCGAAACGTTTTGTAAATCTAACAAAAAAACAAACACAGCGTTGCTGAACACAATAGACTCCCCTATATATCTACCAGTTTGGCTCCAACTTGGAGGTTGGAACCGCGGCGGCCTGTAAAAAGTGGTCTATAATTAAATCGGTGCGAGCCAAGAAACTGTCAATATCTGTGCAATGCCGGTAGGCTCATAACCGTAAACTTGGCAGGTGACTGCGAAACTGCCATTGTTTAATTTTGTTCGGATGAAAGAATATTCTGATAATAGAGGAACACTATTGTCTAGGTAAATGGTTTGGTAGATTTTGGTTGGGGAGGAAAGGATTACAGAAAGTTTGCAGCGTAAGGATCTTTGATGAGGAGACGATATTGTAGTATTGGTACCTACATTATTTTGGTTGTATAGGAAGTTAACACTGAACTAACGTTTAAATAAATTGAGGTTAATGTGGGAGGATAATGATTTGACCTAAAATATTGTGGAAAATGCGTTTTCTCTTGGTAATAGGGCTGCTTGCTAATTTCCACTGTCACATGTAGAAAATGAATGAAATATTTTTTATAATTAGAGTACTCCGCCAAAGCTATCAGTAGTTTTATTTGTGCAGAATAAACTATTATTTTCATTTAAAGTACAGTTTTCCAATGAATTTAGTATGGTGATAGTGGTGGAGGGTCCTGTGAATTTGAGCGCCATATTTGCGATATTATACAGCGTGACCGGATCTGGACCCGCCATAGCACATTCGCATATAGAGGAGGTCATTTGCTAATTATTAGACCTTACTTTCCCTAGCTAAAGTTTTATATTTTAGAAGATATGACAATTTGCATATTTTATTGTGATTTTTCTAAAATTCATTATTTTAGTATTTTTTTATTTGTTAGTAGTCATAAACATTGGTGATTAAAATACCTCGGAACTTCACTAAAAATAGGATTAAAAAATTAGATAGTAAGCTTTTTTTAAAAAAAATACAAAACAAGAAACCTTTACGATCAAATTCAAGTAAGGTTCAATAATTAGTAAATGATCTCCTCTTTATGCGAACTTGCTATGGCGGGTCCAGATCTAGTCACCCTGTATAATGTATCGTTGTTGAATTGCATGGGTTTAGATTTAGTAGTGTTTAAACTGCACATAACCCTGTTATGTTATTATTTCATGAACCACTATTTCCTTATTTTTCGCTTTTATTTTCTATCAGCCCGTGAAAGTCGAAAGAACCCTTATATACCTTCATTCACTGTACTTCTGCCACCAATCCATTACAAAATCTTTGAAAGCTTCTCATCATTCTAATCTTTTAACGTTACTTTATTAGCTCCCTGAGGTGCCACGTGTTTATCGCGTCGCTTTGTCCAGAGAGTTGAGCGTTGAGCAAGATACGGTTTTATGATGAGCGCGGTTAAACATTTTGTATTTCTAAGTTTGGTGACATAGACTGTGGAAAAATGGAAGCATTTCAGGGAAGAGCATTGTATACATGATACATAGCAACCTATCATCACACCTACAATCCCCGAAGGTTTAGGCAGAGGAACATACATGAAAAAATAAATAATGAAAATACATGACGGCGTCAGCGATGGCTGAGCGATAGTGCCGTCATCATCTCAATTCGGTGATACGGAATCCATAGTGCAGGTATACAATAAAACACGATGATACAGCAAATCAGTTAGTATTTCACTTTCAGAATAATCATCACAGTAGGTACAATACTAATAATGTTCACGCACTACTTTCTACGTCTGGGTAAACCGACAGTTTCGCATAGGAGATGACTGCATCCGTTCGTTGCCCTCACAACACTGACTCGTCGCTCAGCCACTTCCCTTAACACGACTCTATCCACGTGCCGCCCCACTCTTGTGAGCCCGTTACGGCGTTTACCCTCACCTTAGTACTACAATAATCAATTGAGGGACTATTATCGCTCAACTTTTGTAATCTACGACATACATAAATAAGTAAGTACTTACTGTATAAATTGTTTATATTATGCTAAATACCTTTTTACCTATTCATGCAATTTTTTTGCACAGCAGAGATACCACACAGGTTTAAGTGGGCCTTTGGTAACCACGGGACCTTTTTTAAAAGGTACATAATGTTATAATTATTTTTATTCGCCTTTCCCAACCTGCCTCGTTGGTCTAATGGTCGTAAGCGCTCCTGCTGACCATGAGGTCCTGGGTTCGATTCCCGGGTCGGACAAATAATTATTAGGTTTTTCCATATGAAATTTCTCAGTAGCAGCCCAGAGCATGGATTTGTGCCTGATTTGGATTGCGGTTGATGGCAATAGGTTCGCCCCCTATCACATGTGACTCAAACTTCCACCATATTTCAAGTACACATCAAATCCCCTAGACTGTCCACCAGTAAGTCCCACACCTTTATAGCCAGACTTCGCGACATATACAGGTTACAAAGTCACTTTTATCTACCAACATAATACCTACATTAAAACGCAACGCTTAGCCGCACTCCTCTGGCGGTTGGTCGTAAACGACAATGTAACGCGCGCCGTACGAAAGGATTTTAACTGCGCTGTTGATGGATTGTCTGTTCGCGACGATACTCAGTAGGATGATAAAAATGAACTATGTGTTTATGTATTGGCACGGATTGGAGACGTTGCCAAGATGGCGGATATTGTATGGTTAAAATGAATAAGCGGAAGAATTAGTAGTATCGTTTGATAATACTGTCTGGACTGGACCATTATCGTTACCAACCTCACCCAAGTTCTTTGGGGGTCCAGGCAGCATATGTTTTTCTTTCATATTTCTCTATTAGTCGTCATCTCAGTAGTGAACGCTTTTCTAGCCAACTCAGCTTTTACACAATACATCCATCGTTTCATTAGTCTATAGTCTACTTATATAGCCACCCACATTCATACTCAAAGCTTTCCTCACGAAATTTTCGTTAAGATAAGATTCCCGAACGACGCTGCACGCGGCAGTGCTACCGCGTCAGTACTGGTGGTTTTCTACAGGTTTAGGTATATGAGATTACATGAGCACGGCAGCAATGCTGTGCGCTATTGCTGCGACGGCACTGCTACGCGGCAGTGTCGCCCTGCCGCCGCGGTAGACCAATAGTGCAGCGTTTGTCACAGCGATAACACGTGAATGTTGAGAACATCTGAGAAGTAAACCAGGCAGCAATGGTGCGCAGCACTGCCGCGTTTTTCGGAATCATACCTTTATTCTCACTGCATCACATACCCATAGCATGACAACCGATTTGACGCTGGACTGGACCAGACTAGGATTTACTTACATTATTTTCTATTGACACGCTAAAAACATTTGAACTGTTCGTGACAAAGGTAATTTGCTGATTATAATCCTAACGACGTCAAGAAACTCATTTGCAAAACCTGCTTTTTCATACTTCACCACACATCGATGAATTGATATCTGATCCTAAAAATGATTAACCCATGATAAATGAATGTCTTTATTTTGATATCAAAGTTTTGTGGCAGAGCCATTTACGGCGAACTACTAAAATAACGATAGGCCTGGGCCCTGTTTATCAAAAGTTACAAGCCTAGAATGTTAATATTCGTTAAATTCATAGCTCATCTCTATATTAATAAGGGCATCAGATCATCTCTCTCTTTTGACCACATTTATAAAAAGAAAATCTAATTATTGCGGTACTAAGCACGACACTTGTAAACTTGTAAGACGGAATAGACAGTCGCCGGACACTCAGGATTTGCTATGTTATTCTACAAGTTGTTACTTACAAAGAATTTTTTGATAAACAAAATCACGCATAAATGTGTAATATAAGTACCTTATGAACTAAATAATGACACTTGGTAATACAAGGTTTGTAAGTTTTGTTAAACAGGGCACTGGTTTAGTTTTGAACTCTGTTACCCCTCTATGACAAAGTATCAATAAGCAAATGTAGGAAACATTTTGAACTAAATATCTCTCGATCTAATCTCAAAAATCAACATCAAAATATTTTAATACTGTCACTTCTCATTCTCCTTCAAACTGTTGCAAAAGTAAATTGCTTTTCCAACTTACATATAGAGTGAAGCGAAATTTACAAGTCGTAATGTTTCAATTTATTTGTAAAACAGTTTAAGTTGCACAAACACAAGACGGTGCGGAAAAATCCAGAGTAGTGTTGCGTCTGTAGCGAACGATCCCTAATATGTTAAGGATGATAGGGATGGGAAATTATGAGGTAAACACATGAAAGGCGGAGAGTTATTTATGGATTTTTTAAGGGTATGTGACAATGAAACTTGATGAAGAAGATTTTTGTGTGTAAGTCCGTAACTCCTGACTGAAAAGGTATAGTGGCATAGCCACGTTGGATGGCAATGCTGATTCTTTGACCTAAAAATTGGCGAGCCTTCTGGTCACGTGAAGAGTCGAGCAACAGCTTGGCGATATCCCGAAATACTTGATGAGCAGTCGGACTCCACGGCCCTAGTGTTTCAACCCCAAATGACTCAAAAATATAACTACCAATATGATTGCTATATTGGCGCCGTTTGCGGTTTTCTGCACCTGCACCTACTGTGTATTGTATAATCCAGCTCAGTCTCTCATGTCACATCACTAGACGCCTTCTCAAGGCGACGCGTACTTTGCATGTTGAGTCCGCCTGGTGATACCAGCACAGCAACGCCTTTTGCACTTCACCCAGAATGCATTTTAGTTATCCAATTCAATTCCAAGTTTATGGTGCAGGCTTAGACTTAGAACACGCTTGAATTATGGCTAGGGATTTTGCTAGCACGCAAATACGTAAAAAATAAATATAGCTTTGAATACTGGAAATGAATGAAATGAAATGAAATTGTTCATTCTGTAAATAGGATATTAGAATCACTTTTACACGTCATATTATAAAATAGTAAGCTAGATGAGATCGGCGTTTCCTAAATATCTAACTACTCTGAGGAGAAAGGCCGAAACAAACTCAGATGTTGCAGTCTCTTTTAAAGTCCAGACATAATCTTGGTCAGACCATATGAGGACCATTTAGATTAGCGTCTGAAATGGTCTTTTGAGGAAAGAACCACACAGATTTGAGTGGACCTGTCCAGTTAGTGCAAGCATTTGTCAGTAATAGTGGAGCTCAACTCAGAACTTAAGGATTGGATTTATTCCATTCTAATACCAAAAACGAATACCACTGGTATATGATTCAACTCATATTTATTTTCTATTCCGAACGGATACCATTTTCTGCATACGTAAATTTCAGGGCCTTTTCCGAAAATGACCCCAAGAATAACAGGTGTTTTTCAAAATTGTACTACTTTTCAACTTCTAAATATGGACTAATACATATTTATAGTTTGACTTGATAAAACCTCAGTTTAGTTAGGAATACTGCGTTAAAATAGATGCATCACCAACCAAAATCTACGTCATGCATGGTACAGTCACGAGAACTAATTGGTATACACTAAGCAACTTTTAAAAGTGTTTTTCTCCAATTGATTGCAAGTTTATATTGTTTCTTACTTAGTATTTTGGAAATTATTTTACTTATTATGAAAAAAGGTCTTATCTCAAAATAGCAATCGTTATTCTACGAAAAAACATTACATACATTTAACTAAATAGCATTGAGCAGAAATAATTGCTGGGAAACGACTTATAGTTTTGGTAAATGAGACCGTTGTTAACCAAAACGGACCTATTCACTAGTTTTTCCAAAACCAGCACCCTTGAGCACCAATTTGCTCTCAAAACAATGGACGAAACACAGTTTCAGCCACTGCCATTCAAAGCTAACATCCACTGACGCGACATCTAAAAGGCTCTTAATCAGCGAACCAAATATAACATTCATAAAAGTACGATTTAGTCGCGAGTACACATGACGGCAGTACTCGTACGAGAGCTGTCTCTCCTTAACTATGTACGAATTTATGAACAAAGACTTATAGCCTGGAAAATCCTATTCAAAAACTAGCTTTGGTAAACGATAATGAACTGTAAATGGTAAAGGTAGAGTAGGTTTTGCCTTGGTGGTACAAATTCCGTTGACAATTCTGTTTTGAAAGGTGCCTCCGTCTCGCATCAGTCTGTTGTTGATTCTTATAATTTTGAATTAATAAACGTTGTTTTTTAGGATTAGTTCCAAGTTTGAGCTTTATGCATTCGTTTTGTCAAGCCCAATAATCATACAAGCAGTTTATAATACAAATCGTACATACAAAGGCTACGACGTAGCTGATGCTACACAAGCTCTACTTTCGTAGCAGTTACACAAGCTACGCTGTCGTAGCAGGTGACCCATCGTCTAATAAATCACAATTTTATTGTTTGACCATTGGACTAGCTTTTTTTCTTGATAATATCGTACTTTGAAAGGAGATTTAAATCAGAGGGGATCTAAGATTCACTTAATTTGTCAAAAATAGAAGTAATTTATCAACATTTCCGACAAGTTATTGACATCGATTGTCGCTAAGATGAGATTGTAACTACATTTTGAACATTTTTATTTATGGGAATTAGGGGGAATTGTCCCTTAGGACATAACTCTTCTAAATCCTCATAGAACATAAAGTTCTCTTCCTACACCCACCTCCTTTTATATACAACCTGACCAGCATAACAAAGCCGCACTTCTATCCCAACATTTAGCGTTCAGCTTGCCAATTCATCCCACTAAAAAGGCTAAGACCACAAAACGTTCCATTCACAAATTCACATCGCAATTACGGGGACAATTTTACGTTTTTTTTTTCGGCCATGCGGTTGCCAAGTGTCCTATATGTCCAGGATGTTTGTGGTCCCGAGTGGCCGGCCAGATTGTAATTAAAGCCTCTCGTGCCAAGAAACTGTCGCCCAACAACATGTCGACCGCACATGTCCCGGGATTTTTTACTAAGTTTTTCAAAGCTGATGTTTTATAAATTTTTTTTTGGGAAGTTTAGGATTATTCTAGTTTGGGAGGAGGCGTGAGTACGTCTAAGTACCCTTTCATGTGGCGGTATCAAAGAGTCGTTTGTATAAATCTAACTCACTCGCTTCGTTAGACGTGTGTGACTTATTTACTAACAAAATTCAATTGACGTAGATATATTTAGTAACCTATCCTCCAAGAGTCATAAAAACTCTGTAAAAAGGGTCTCTGCGTCCAGCGCAATTATAATGGATTTCCGCAAAGTCACGCCTGAATCAATTAACTGTAACTTATATAAGCTTACCAAAGTTCTTCAATCTAAACTCGATTACCGTAACACAGAAAGAATTGGCAAGCTCTGCCAGTAATTAAAAGGAACGTAGATTTCGCTAGTTTGATAATGCTGCAAAACTAACTATTATATTTGTTTATGTTGGGTGTCTACAAGAAGAGTTAAGTATGTAATGAAACGATTACCTATATAATACTTATACGTGTATATCCGTATTTGAAAGTAGTAGTCCCGCAAACACAAAATACGTTAGCGAAGCCACAATAACACGCAATGAAGATAAGTTACCGCCACGTTCACGGCATAAAATAAAAACATTCCCAGGAAAAACTAAAGTAAATCACACTTGGGCGATATATCGTAAGTTTAAAGACAATGACGAGTATCGGATTTGGATCGGCGCCACACGCGCGCCACAATGAGGCGATTTAGGCGCGCGTCGTGACGAGAAACGCAAGTGCGCGCCGTCACTCATGTCTCCTTGTTATAGCTCATTAATTGGATGGTATACGTTTTTATCTTTGAGGTAGGAAGAATTTAAAAGTTTCGATCATCAACTATTGAAGAAATTCATGAAAAATACGCTCAGAAAATAAAAAATTGTTCTAACAACCCAATTACATGAAACATTAAAGCTTTAATCGGAAAGCTGATGGATAGTTGGGGTAGACTAGAAGGGGAAAAAGATATTGGGATATGACGAGGCTTTTGGCTACTAAGTAAATGACATTCTTTTATGTTGTAATGTGTGCGTTTAGTTTGTGCAGAATAAACAATTTTTCTTTTTTTTTTTTTTCCTCTTTGTGACTAGCAGTTCGCTAAAGTATCTAACAATAGCAGAGAATTTTGTTATCGCAGGCGGGACAAACAAAAGTTACACCATATTTCAGGTTATTGGTCTGTCCCGTCTGCGATACCAAAATTGTATAAATAATAATGCTTGTTTATCTATTTTCAGTAGGTACCTACGTATTTTTGCAGCCGAGTTTGTTGGTTTTTAAATTATTTTTTTATTTTCAGCTTTTTATTTTTGTTTTGTAAATTAGCTTGTAGCAAACATGGCCTATTTTTACGCTATCAAAAACTTTTTAAACCAATTTATTTTTCCTAATTATAAATATATAATTTATTACATACTTTTGTAATCCCCTTTTAATTTCCTGTATTCTGATACCCTCCTCGATAGGTTTGGTAATTTTTTTTTATTAATGGGTTACTATTTCCCTCCAAAAATCTGCGGTTTTTTTTTTTACATTCATACACCTATATAAGGATACTAAGACGAATATAACGATACCTTAAATGTCGAAATCCATCCAGCGGTTTGGAAGATACGAGGTAATAAAGAAATTTCCAAAAAATATACAAGATACGCGCGAAAAACATAACCCTTCCTTGGCAAAAAGAATCAGATAATTGTTGTCTGCGGTTCATTCTTTGAAAACTAGTTCTGACTTTATTGTAAGTGACAAACATGTTTCAAAAAGCTAGAGAATACTTAGAAGTTCTATATGTAGGTATAACCTGGCAAATCATATAATTTCAACCCATCCAACATTTGTATAAAAATAAAAATTGTTCGTATAATGTTGAGATTCGTTACCTGTCGCATAACGCATAATGGTGCTTCTGTATTCAGAGTCCGCGCCAAAGTACAATGGCGACGATGTTCCGTCATAGGTGGCCAGTGATTAATGAGCCCCGACTATGCACCCACTTTGTGGTTACATTGACTGATTGCCACGACTGGCTGGCACCGTGTTTTACAAATCGATGTGGGCTTTTTGGCAGTTAGGTTTTGAAGACTAGAAGCTGTATAAAGCGGCTACTTTTTAAACTTGTGAATAAAGTAATAAAAGTGGGAATATTGTTACTTTTTTTGAGGTAATGTCTGACGTGTGAAATGCAGCACAACTATAATTTTATAATCGAGATTTGGGAGGGCTGTGTGTCGTGTTAAAATTCTAACCCATCACATTTTGTAAAACAAAAACCGGTCTAATGCAAAATATATTATTTTTAAAGCGTGGTGATTAATCGCTTACCTACCAAATGTCATTAATCACCACACATTTCAATTACACGCTTTTCACCTTTAATGAAATCACCCATCCCCACTTGGATCTCAAAATAAATAACTGCTGAACTGTTGTACAGTTCAGCATAATTTATAAGTCTAACAAAGTTTAATTTTAATTAGAGAGACTTTAGCACACACTAGTCGGAAAGAGATTGTGTATGTTGTCGTATTTGTTTTATGACTGGCTGAAACGTACGGCTCTGCTTGGTATATCTAACATTTAAGATAGACATAGCATGCAGTAGATGGCGACAGAAAAAAAAGGAAAAATAAAATTGTTAATGACATTAAAAATTTACAAACTAAAATGAAAAGGCAATAGTTTAACAAAAACCTTTTACAAAAACAACCGACTTCCAAAAAAAAACACAAAAAACGTGAAAAATATGTCTTTGCTGGTGACTTTGCTTTTCAATTTTCGATTTATGTTTTTCACTTTTTTGTGTTCGTTTTTGGAAGTCGGTTGTTTTTTTTTTTGTAAAAAGTTTTTATTTTTCACTTTTTAGTTGTGGTACCTACCACACTCAAATTCGAATACCACTACCTGCTATATAAATAACAGTGACAGAGCCAAATAAGATATCGTCTTCGTAACAAACATACAAAAAAAACATGCAGACGAATTGAGAACCTCCTCCTTTTTGAAGAAGTCGGTTAAATAAGTCGGTGGCTTATTTAGCTAACAGTTTCTAGATTTATATCAGTAATGTATGTAGTGTTCATGATAAAGATGTATCTATCAATATATCTAAATATTTTTTTATTTATAAACATTTCAGGTGGGTGAGCTAGTAGGTGAAGCCGGCCACGTATTAGAAACAAAAATATCTGCCTAGCCTTTTCCCAATTATGTTGGGGTAGGCTTCCAGTCTCACCGGATGCAACTGATATCAGTATTTTGGTAAGACTGGTTGTCAGACTTTCGGGCTTCTGACGACCCGTAACGACTGTCAAAGATCCTCGAATGACCACCGGGACCAACGGCTTAACGTGTTTACCGAGGCACGGAGTATTCTCAGTATGTAAAGATGGTCACCCATCCACCGACCAACCCCGGCAAGCGTAGCTTAACCTAATGGATCGACCCGTGCGGCCGTTATTACTTAGCCACGAGCTCCTCTATTAC
Source organism: Lithophane leautieri (assembly GCA_949152455.1). NCBI lineage: Eukaryota > Metazoa > Arthropoda > Insecta > Lepidoptera > Noctuidae > Lithophane > Lithophane leautieri. Next base: position 19,311,854 of record OX424460.1, read on the forward strand.
AAACACACGTATTACGAACAGAACTTCAATAATTTCTGTAATGATAAAAGAATAAAAATGTCGCGGACAGACAGACAATTTTATTACCTAAGATGACGCTGTTCTCTCAGACGTCTAGGTTTCGGCGCAAAGTGCGAGACAGGAAGCTTACATTCAAGGTAATGTTTGGTTTCATTCAGTTCCAGTTAGTATTCTTAGTAGTGAGGTACTATGAAGAGTAAAGAACGAACGAGAATATATGAAAGAAGGTAAGAGACAATCTTTTATCAGGAAAATAACATAACTCTGCTCATTTCCTGATAAATAAAAATACATAATAAACTATAACCATTAATCTCTAAATATCGAATATTTATCTAGATAAATATATATATTTTCAAAAACTAAAAACCCGTCGTTTACTAAATCAAATTTCAACAGACTAGAGAGTGGGCGCAGTGGAAGTAACCTCCTGAACGGAAAATACATTTTTGTGCCGCCTGGATAGACACGGACCCAAGGGATGCTGGAATACTTCCCTGCCTTTTACGTATAGATCGATCATATTTCATTGGAAGTTTATGTTTTTCATTAAATAAGTAATCGGCTCGTTGGTCTAGCAGTCGAAAGCGCTACTGTTGAACCTGGATTCTATTCCCAGGTCGGGCAAAGTGCCCGTTTGATGGCAATAAGCTGGCCCCCTATTACAGGGGACTTAAACATAACTGGCGCATACTATACTATAGGTATCTACACCTCTGCCCAACCCTTCTGGAAAACAAGGCGTGATGTTATGGTTATATAAAACATATTTTTACAGGCCAACGCAACGGTCTACGGAATGGTTGGAAAAATTGAACTTGGGTTCAGTCATGTGCATCATTGATGTTTTTCTGATAAGTCGCCGACTTTAGAGATTAAATTGAAATCGTATGCGGCTGCAGTTTTACCCACCCGTTTCAAAGGGAAATAACCAATGTTTCTTGACGGTAAAAGTAAGAATGATGTTAATAACTACTTAACCGCTATGAAAAAAAAAGCGGCGAAATGCGAGTTAGACTCACACACGAACGGTTCGAACCACCGTACAATATATACCTACTATATTACATTTATTTTTTTGTTAAATAGAAACTTATATTTCTTTTGTGGAGATTAAACGGGGTCCCCCTAAAAGAAATATGAGTATATAACTAAAAAAAAAATTTTTTTTTTTAATTATTTGTTTTTAATAACGGCCATTGTAGTACACACTCTGAAAATGTCAAGGGTCTACTATTACGGTTCAAAAGTTACAGCCCTGTGACAAACGGAAGGACGGACAGCGGTAATAGGGTCCCGTTGGCACCCTTTGGGTACGGAGTCCAACAAAAAAGTAGTTAGATAAAAAAGAGTTTAATTAGGTACCTACCTTTTATCCATCGCAAAATTGCTAAGCAATTCATGTTTTAGCTAATTAGGTGTATTAGCTAAAACATTAATTCCTTAACAATTTTCTGCTAGCAAATAAACAAACAAATTGTATGCGGATGAGTGTCGTCGGCCAGGTAGGATTAATCTACTGTGACGCCTAAGACAAGCCTAGATTTTCTACAGGATTATCCGGAGAACCTAACACAAGAAGGTCACAAACACTATGGGAAAGTCCTCGCCGCAACTAATAAAACTGAATAATAAAGTTAGACGGAAGAGTAAGTTGTTGTAGTTTCTTTAAAATAAGCTAAGCAATTTAGGCGTAAATGGAACAAAAAATTACATCGTTACAGCGTTATTATTGAGCATTACAGTTATTTATTCTAATATTACTGAAGTACTGCATTGATATAAATTGGTTTTGGTACCTAAGTAAGTTTTTTGTGGAAGGTACCTAAGGCGCGGGACATACACAAGAGATGTGGCGCGGGTAAGGCGACGGTGCGGTATACAGGCAGATAACTTAAAACTACTTTAAACAATTTTGTGAATGTTTTCAGTAGTCAACAATCCTTTTACGTCACTCTCCTAAGCCATAAGCTCAAAAAGTTAAATTACACACACAATCAAAACGAATTTTGGCAGTGTAGCGGAAAATGAACATATTTTGCCTGTATACCAAATAGCTGGTTCGACTGTACCTCTTAGTCCTCTTCACGTAAAAATTCATTGAAAATCCACCGAACGAAATAGGTACTAAGTAGGTAGTAGGTACCTCCTAATTAAAGAACAAAGTGGTAAGTAGCAGAGTATTAATCAAGTCGCCAAGTCCATTAGCAAATGTTCGCGGGACAAAAGAGTTGGAGGCCAATCGATATAAACGCGCGTTGCTGCAAAACGCTTCGTGTTTCCTAGGGAGACCATGAACACCAATTTTTGTGGAAATCGCTCTCTGTTGCTCAGCGAGACGTCGACCGGTGTGCGAGAGATCGCGCGAAATTTAGTTCGCGATAACGCGACAATGTAGCCCCAGCATTGCGGGTGGGCGACGCGGTGTGACGCGGTAGGTCGGAGGCCCCAATTTCACGCGGATGAAGTCACAGGCAGAAGTTCGTTACAGATAATTTTGGTAAGTATTTTACACTTTACGGCCCTTCATAGTCATATTCTCTCTGATTTTGCATCACTGCCAATATTAAAGTGATCTTTATTCTCACTGTTATAACGTTACTGGTGGGTTGCTGCTTGGATTGCTGTCATGCTGGGGCCACACTAACGATCAACGTCAATGCCCATTACCGCCATAAACAACGCGGTAATTATTCCGATAAATATAGCGATAAATTGAGTGGCCCACTTGGTTGATTACACTGATAATTAGTTTATTTCACTTTACAATACAGTACAGTTACATTTACACTGATCGTAATCAATACATTAAGGGCTATGTTTAATTTTACTTTTAAAAAAGAAGACGCGTACCAAATTAAAACAAGTATGCAATAGGATAAATTAACGAAGAGTTCGAAAATCGAACATTTAACTTTTTTAAGCAAAATATTACCAACTGAACAAAATTAATGTAGTCATAACTCATAATCGTTGCTTTTTTATAAATAGGTATAACAGCAAAAAAATATACAAATCTATGCTCTACTTACATACATGTTACCAGATTAATAAATTAACAATTTATTAATATAAAACTGTTTGGTATTATTAACACAGGCGATATCACAGTAGTTTTGTTTTTGTTTCACACACTCATACCATTGAGAAAAATAGAATAGAACACTCAGACCAAATAAAAACCAAGACAGAGCGCTGTCAACAGTGACGTGAGGTCGATTTCGTAAACATGTGTGCACTTAGTTTGGTGTAGTGCCATTGTAGTGCCATTGTAAATAGTTGTAAATGTATGTGTGTGAGAGTGTATGCACAGAGCGGTGGTGTAGTTTTAGCATGCTTCACTGTACTATTCGGAGCGCTCCGTCTTGGTTTTTGATTTGGTCTTAGATAGAACAGAATAAAATACAGTACGTATTCGGCCTATTCTATTTTCAAAAACTATGAAAACGAATTTCAGATAGCTCTGTTGGAAACTTCCTACCTACTGTTTCAGATTTAATTCATTTAAGTAACTACTTTGAATGGCTTTACCATTAAAATTTGTAAATGAATTAAAGCTGAAACAGTGGTAGAAACACTTTATCCGGTCCAGTTTACACCGATTTACAGGATAATAATTCGTCACTCTCACGACCATGGTCGCCCTACATATGGATGTCACCTACAAAAGAGCAATGATGGATGATCGGTATCGTCTGAGACGCTTCTACACAGAGTATTCTGTTCTCTAATACTTTTTAATGAAATGTTTGTTTGTGTGGTTTCATTCGGACAGCACTGAAGAAGATTAGGTAGTTTCTGTACCTAGAAGAGTAAAGGTATGATTCCGAACAACGCTGAACGCAGCAGTGCTGCCGCAACAGTTTTGCCGCGTCACTACTGGTCTCCATACATTTTCTATAGGTTTAATTATGAGACTTATTTATTCTCCAAGCCAAGGTCTACCTCTATGCCAAATCTGTAAAGCCGTTTAAGCGTAAAAGCGTAACAAACTCACTTTTCCATTGATAATATTAGTTAGGACTAGCTGCGCCCCGCGGTTTCACCTGCGTAAGTAATTAAACTATCCTATGTGTTAATCCTTATAAACTATCTATTTGCCAAATTTCATCCGAATCCATTCAGCCGTTTTTGCGTGATTAAGTAACAAACATCCAAACACACAAACTTTCACATTTATAATATTAGTAGGATTAGTAGGTTAGTAAGAGCTTGCTTGAGCTCGTGGCTAAGTAATAACAGTCGCACCGAGTCGATCCATCAGGTTAAGCTACGCTTGCCGGGGTTGGTCGGTGGATGGGTGACCATATTTACATACCGAGACTTCTCCGTGCCTCGGAAAGCACGTTAAGCCGTTGGTCCCGGCTGTCATTCGTGGATCTTTGACAGCCGTTACGGGTCGTCAGAAACCCGAAAGTCTGACAACCAGTCTTACCAAGGGGTATCGTATTACCCACTTACTGGGTTGTGGAGGTCAGATAGGCAGTCGCTCCATGTAAAATACTGGTATTCAGCTGCATCCGGTTAGACTGGAAGCCGACCCCAACATAGTTGGGAAAGGCTAGGTAGATAGAATATAGTAGGTTAGTAAGAAGTAGGATAGTAGGATATTAGGATTAGTAGGATGGTAGGATTAGTAGGATTAATAAGTAATGGACTCAATAAATATTAGTAACAATATATTTCTTAACAACTGTGGTAGTAAACTACCTACACATTTAACCTATACACTGCCATATACTTAGTTATGAAAATCCCTGCTGCAAGTTGAACACTGATGCGGAAAGCTTGCAGCAGCTAGATTCACACAGAAGCAGACCAGTCTGCTCGCGAACATCCCTGATGCGCTACAGAAGCGGAACAGGCCCATCAACACCCGGAACCCATTATTAATAAAATCTACTCCAACCTATCCACTCGAACCTATACGGTTCTGAAAAAGCCCAAGCCCAGCGTACCTGACTGATCAGGCGTCCATACCAGCATTTAAAAATGTTTATCAAATCTGGAGGAACCCCGGCGTGTTCTAAGTTCGACCAGCCCAGACCAAAAGCTTTGGCTCTCTATAGCTTTTGATCTCGTCGCATACAGTATTGAACCTCTGTCATGGAAACAAGTATTCGTAGGTGTGTGATTTTGAAGGGGTTTTCACCATCATGTCTATGCTACTTAATATTAAACATACTTAGTATAGAAATTTTGATGTTTTGTCACGTGGCAAAAACCCCGCGAAGCACCGGCCCATCAGGTATAAATATAATCATCGGTTTCCTGCCCTTGTCCCATGTTACTTGAGGTCTGAGTAGTGCATTTTCATCATCTTTCAAAAGTCTGACCACCAAATAAAAAAAATGATTGATAATAAACACGTTTGCCAACAGTCGCAGCATATGCAGCTTGCTGTGTGTGCCTACTATTTGCGATAACTTCATCTCATTTCATATTTTGACAATTTTACATCTTTTCTTTTATCGGGGGCAATTGATATTCGATTATTTGGCATGCGATTTGGCATAGTTCACCCGTAGAATATTATAATATTTTTATTAGCATTAAAGTATGGTACCTACCTCTGAATTATTTGTAAAAGAACCTCCAGACGAAGTAAAAACCTCCTTATTTTATACGCCATCTCTGTAGTTACAGTTTAACTTTTATAAACTTTGCACGCATGACTCACAAACACAAATCAGTTGAGACTTGTGAACATAGATGGGGCGCGTAACAATAGTTCTGTTTCGAAACAACTGTTTTTTGTTTTCAGAAGAATCTGCTTGCTTCTCTTCTGTGCTCCTCCTCACCCGACTGTGGCGAAGCCAAAAAAGGAGGATTATGTGTTTGTCATGTAGGTATGATGCTATAACGTTCTTTTGGCGCCTGAATGACTGGACTACATAGTGCAATAATTCGCGTTGATAAATGAAATTAAATTACACTTATTTAAATTAAATAAAATTTCAAGTATCAACACGAATTATCATCGCACTGTGTACAGGGTTGATTATTCCCAGTCATGAATTTTTTTAATTTCACGCGTTTTTTCGGTCTCAAGTTTCCAGTCTCTATTGTATTCTATTCTCTATTATCGCTTTTAAATAAGTACTCATTCTACTCTGCTCACCAAATACATGATGAATAGCAAGCAGTCGTCAAGCAGTGGATACTACACATAATACAATAACTAACAAGGGAGGTAATGAAACAAATCAACAATTAGTTATTTACTATAATTTTATAAACTTTATTTAATTGATTATAAATAGACAACAGGAATGTTAGCGTGTTTACATACGAGGACCCTTTCCAAGTACAAAACAAAACTTCCTCTATCGCGAACATCAATCATTTTACAGACATCATTTGAGTGGGTGAAAGTTCCTTTGGGTAATGGCTAGCAGGGAAAATTTTACAATGTCGCTACGCATCTATATCGTTCGTAATCAGAGGGCAATTCCAGTAAATTTTAAGAACATGCACAGTCTGAAATCAGTCTCAATCTATGAAGTTCTCTAGATATACCATTTACATCTCACGAAGCAACTCGCGCTTTACTTGTGTGACCAAGTGTGAACAAGCTGTGAAAGTGTGCAATAATATGAGTAGTGTCAGCACGTAACACACACATATAATTAAACCCCCATACACATCCAATTTCGCCCGTGTCTCGGACGATACCAAGAGTTGCGCTAACACACATTAAAAACAGCGTGTTTACCTAGTACTTACCTCTAGTTTCCCTATATTTTTGACAAGTTTTTGACATTGATAGTCGCTGAGATGAGATTCCGGCTAGATTTTGAATGTTTTTAAATACCGGAATTAGTCTTAAGGTTTCTGTGCCGTAATGTGAAATGGCAGATTGCTGTTAGTTGTGAACTAGTGATATATAAAATATATCATTTACCTGTGTCTTTTACCCAAAATATCCATACGGTTTGTAAGAAAATTACGAGTTCTTTCATTACTTTTCGCTTTTTTGTGACAAGAAAACTTTGTCCACAATATTAACAGAACACTTGGTGAACAAACCCAAACAACATTTAGAACTTTACTATGCATTTGGTTACATTGGTTAGAACAAATACACGCAGAACATAATATTAATCATTACATACACAATAAAATCACGTTTGTATGCCCCGCAGGGATAGGCAGAGGTATCTAAAAGACCTACATTTGAACAGTTTATAATAATGCTCATGTTTCGTTAATTATAATTGTGATAAATTCCGGTACAACATTGTAAGTAAATAATACTGTTACAATAAATCTCTTACCAAAATATACAATTATCAAAATCGTTTTAATTCGCTTTTCATCTTAGAGAAGTAATTGTTAATAAGTAGTACTTATTTAATAATGTTTTTGTTATTTTATAATTATTTGTATTCATCATTATTATAATTATTTTTTATAACTTGTTACATAATCATGTCATGTTTCTTAAGGGCTAGCCCCTGACTTAGAAGATCATATTTTACTAGCTTTTGCCCGCTGCATCACCCGCGTGGATGGCGGAAAATATCCCACGGGTATATAAATTCAATTCAGTCACTAAAAAAAAAAGACTAGGACAATTCAATGTTTTTTTTTTAATATGCAAAATGTTTCTGCGCCAATTATTAGGAACCATTAATTTAAAAAGTCACCGAAAGAACAAAACATTTAAACCACTACTCATAGAAGAAATTAACATTAGAATAGTCGCTGTTATTTAAAAGCCATCGTCGCGCTCATGTCCTTTTTGTGCGGTGAACCTTAACGCGTGGTCCCGCCCACAGAGGGCGTTTTCCGGTTTTCCGAACAAAAAGTGACATGCACGCGACGACCAGGTATTTGCGCGGCGATCGCTTTTAAATAGAGACGCGGGGTTAATATGCGGAACCTTTACAACATTGGAAGCACATCCATTTCTCCAAGAATATACCAACAAAGTCTTAAAACATAATTACATTTTCTAAAGGTTAGTTGATACCAAATTCTTTTCGTTTGTAGTGAAGTGTAGTACTGCAGCTATAGCATTTAACATGTGTTTTCTTCCGGCGTAGTCCGTTGACATTAGGTACGCCATTACAACGTTCTTCAAATATTCTAGGTTCGCTCCTTCGCGGGATTGGATGCGGCGTAACCTGGAAAGTATGATGAGGAATTAATTAGATTAGAAAGAAAATCAGGGATGCACGTAGAGCTAGTTTATATTATACCACTTTGTCCCAATTTAAGGTTTCAATAATACAGAAAAGAAAGAGAAACGCGATGGCACAACACTTGTAATTTATTGCAACATAAAAAGCGTTGTCTTTTTACTAAAAATTAAGTTGAGTAAACGAAAATAAAAACAACCAAATTCTGCATTCAAATAAGACATTCTTGTTATTAAAAAAAAACCTACGTTGATATTTAATACAAATATTTTGTATTGGAACTCAAGGTAAAAGGATAGTTTACCGTTTGTTTGTAGTGATCTTTTTTCAAAACATGTTTTAGTAACACCCATTTTCTGAGACACATGTTCAAGATTAACATTTATAGTGTACTAGCTTACGCCCGCGGCTTCGCCCGAGTGTTATGTCGATAAAAAGTAGCCTATGTCCTTCCCCGGGATGCCATTTATCGCCTTGCCAAATTTTATCGAAATCCGTTCAGTGGTTTAGGCGTGAAAAGGTAACATACAGACAGACAGAGTTACTTTCGAATTTATAATATTAGTATGGATAGCTACCACAAACTGGAAGTAGAAGAGAAAGACCAGGAAGGCTGACCCCACCACCATGTGGGATACATAGCCAGGAAGAGAGAGAGCTACCACAAACTATAGATTTGGATTTTTTTTGTTTAGGACAAGCCTTCTTTTAACATTTGCCTCTTGTCAGCGCCTTAAGTATGCCAAAGTGCTTCAGAAACCTCCTTTTATCTAGAGGGACAAAGACGCGTATTTAATTCAGTTCAATGTGAACAGAGGTCAAAAGTGTCTTCGTCATATTAAAATCGCGACAATCTAAGAAGTCCGTTTTGACGTTTCGTTCTCGTACGTGTAATAAAACGCCTTGAGAATCAGTTTTAATCAATGTAGATAAGTCGTCGATTACAAACTCTCTAATTATGTTCAATCGATATGTCTCGAGAAACAATTTTTTTTTTTCATCTCTACACAAAGGATTTTTATAGCTGTCAAAACGGACTTCTTAGATTGTCGCGAGTTTAGTGCGTTTTTTTTACTATCTTGGCGTGACAAAATCTCATAGGTCGTTGGTATTGAATGTAAAAATAACTCAAAATGGCTCTCCTGTAAAATCACAAAAAGTGCAGAGCCCATATCTTGCCGAAGATGCGACTATCTTTAAGTAAGTTTTATTACACAAGTTGACGTTCTCAACCCAATTATTCTGTGGAAACATTCAAAGTAGGAAGTTTTACTAAAACTAAATTTCTCATTTGCGGATTTGCATAACGTTCCATCCATACTAATATTATAAATTCGGAAATAACTCTGTCTGTCTGTATGTTATCTTTTCACGCCTAAACCACTGAACCGATTTCGACAAAATTTGGCAAGGAGATAGATGGCATTTTGGGGAAGGACAAGGGGTACTTTTTATCGACATACCACTCGGGCGAAACCGCGGGCGGAAGCTAGTAATTCATAAAAATTTTACCTGTCAATCTCCTCTTTCAGTGTCCTTATAACTTCTTTGAAGCGTTCTTTTTCTATTGTAGCCTCACGCTGACAATCTCTGTAAAACATAATAGCAAAAATTTTAAAATCTAAAATAAAACTGTTTCGTTACCTATAATGTTCCCACTGTTGGGACACAGCCTCCACTATGTGAGAGGGCAGGCGCGGTCGCAGCCTAAGATTTTAGGGGGGGTCACCATTGGGGCCGAGGAATATTTTTAGGGAAATGGTTAATTGATACTTTTAAAAACTTTTTCACCTTCTAATGATGCACACTTTTTTGAATAACTGAACCTCTTTTTAACTTTTCTCACAGTTGGTCGCAGTAACTAAGCTAGTGACAGTGACAAACCGTGCGCGAGCGAGAGCTATAAGTATTTTTTACATTTAACTCTATGATGCTGCCAAATTGTTCGCCAGCTTTTTGATAAATAATAGGTGTTATAAGACAGTACATGATGTAGGGTGATAAGAGCGAGCGAAGCTAACTCGATAGTTAGAAGATAAGTTAGATATCTCGGATAGGTTAGAATTTGATTTACATTTTCACACATACATAGGAGTTACATTGCCCACTTATGCAGGAAAGGCCAACTAAGAAAATATAGAAAACAAGAGCGAGCGAAGCGAGCTCAAAAAATTTGCAGATTCATATGTTAGATCTTAGTTCATTCCAAAAGAACTAAGAATTACTTGCTTTGTCGACTCGAGACAAGCGAGTTACGCGAGGCTCTAAATTTTAGCACCCCGTCTTGAACAGGTTCTGAATATCAAAGTTCTCTTTCTGTATAATTACAGAAAGAGAACTTTGTCGAGAAGAAAAGCTTAAACTGGTTTTACAGCAGTTTAGGTTTTGAAATTAATCTGGCATTAACCCGAATTGCTCAAATTCCCGAGTTTTCTTTGCTCGCTCTGTATCCTATATCCTGTATTTTGACAGATAACAGGCTTTTTTTCTAAATGTTTTGTTTAACACGCCACAGCCACAATGACCCCATCGGGGTCACTATGGCTCAAGTACCTACAATTTTTTGTTAGTAAAGCTCGTAAATCATTCTGTCTCTCGACAGCTTGAATGATTTTGGCAATTGATTTTGATTTTTCATGACCCCCAGGACCCCCTCGGACCGCGCCTGGAGAGGGACTGGGCCGGTATCTATCACGAGGGTCCAGTGCGGGTTCGTAGATGTCACATCTCTTCGAATGTTCGGTTTGAGGACAATGTAGGTTTCCTCACGAGTTTTTAAATTATTTCAAAACCACTGCTCTCAAAACGGTAAAGCCGTTTTGAGAGCAGTGGTTTTGAAATAATTTACACAAAGTAAAGCGCCTGTCAGACCCTACGACCCACTCGTAAGTCGCCATTACCACTGGGCCCCCACTGCTTGTTGCATACACATTTCAAATGATTGTATAGACATTGTAGTTGATGGGCGTGCAATTTTAACTTAGCCGTTCTCTATTTTGTTTTATTGGCCCAATACAATACTTCGCCACTGCCACATCAATAAGCATCAATAAAACCATCATGACGTCTGGACCTTAACATCACGCTCGTATTCATAGCAGGAGCAAGGCAGGTATGTATAGTATACCCACTTTTCGACAATTATGTACTGTGTTTATAAAAACAACTATCAAGTAGTATACAGGTGGCAATATCGATTGATGGGGTCTCTGGCGCGGCCTTTATGTTCGATTAAACTGACAAAACGATTATCTTCATCTTCTCGTTAAGGGCACAGGAATAATTATGCAGATTATCTGCAAAACTATTCCCGCCTTTGCCCATTCGCCTGACTATAGGTAATCCTATAGCCAATTCCAAAAGTAGACAGTGAAAATGTAAACAAGGGGTCAGAAAACCTACTTTTGTGTACTTTCATTTGATTATTTGGAAGCTTAAACCCGAAATTCTAAGTTCAAATCACCTTAAAGATGTTTTCCATTTGTCAAATTGAGGTTAACCATATAACCTCAATTTTCGTCGATGATTTTTCAATTACAATTCAATAATGTTATTCATATAATAATTTTTGAAACAACTGGTGAGATGTAAAGATGAAACCTTTTAAATACAAATGGACGTGTTATTAATTCATTCAGTAAATATTTCACCTGAACAAAACTTGTTTACACTTTCAGCAGATAATTTTGGAACGACCACAGTTACATCTATTATGGCTGAAATAAATAAATATTAAGGTCCATACCTAAACTGTCCCTCCATGATATGTTTCTCCTTCCGGAGCTGCGATATGTCGAGGTCCTTCCTAGCCAACTCGTGCGCATAGTGTAGCATATGCGGCGGTGCTGTCACGTCCTGAAAATTATACAAATAAGAATAAGATGTTTTATTTTTTTCGCACTTCTTTTCCTTCATGTCAAACTGAGCATTGCTTTGATTCTACAGTGCATTGTATAATTTAATTCTAAACCTTGTTTGTGTTGATAACTGTCCCAGCCTTTAAAGTAATTAATTTTTATATTTTGCCAAAAATTTCACTGCTACCGCGTCGTGTAGCATGTTTTAGTTGAAAAAATATTCGTCCTGCTATAATATCCGGTAGGCTATGTCAATCACAAAAGACATGAAAAGCGACAGATTTTAGAAACGGGCTTGTTTCTTCAATGCAAATGGAGGGCTCATACATTAATTTCTGAAGGAATATTGATATTAATTGGCAGCTTGCAGCGGAACTCATATAATAATTATAATCCTAACTACAACAACCTAAAACTTGTGAGGCGACGGATCCGCACCCCGCCGCCTGTGTATGTTCCGCGCCTCGTCGCTCCTATACATTTTGTTTGAAATATGAAAGCAGCGGCGCAACGCCCGCGCCGTACCGTCGCCTGGCCTGTTGTATATGTCCCGCGCCTAAGGAAACAAAAGTTTTAGTTCAAGATTTCTCACCGTTAACATCCCATCTTTAAAATGCGTGTGTTCCTCAGCGCTGACCCGGCGCGAGCGGTCGTTGCGAGCGCGGATATAGTTGTCGGTCTCGTCCAGCAGCGCCGAGTAGCGCTCGCGTTGAGTTTGTACTTGTTTCTCTAGGCTCAGAATACGGGTCTTGAGGTCTGACACGATTTCCTTTTGGTAGTCTTGTTCGTTTTTTATTTTCTGAAACATTGGAACAAATATTGTATATCTTTAGGATTGTGTTATTGACTTATGTTTTAAGTTAACCGTCTACCCTCAGAGGATAAATTTCTTGGCTCTGGTTTTGAGGGTTGCGACTGGTCAATCTTCATCCTGAGGATTCCTCGTTAAGAGGTGAAACACGTGTCGATTTCTTACTCTTGGAGAATAGATAAGCGGAATAGGTTACTAAATATATCTACGTCTATTGTATTTTAACAGGGTTTTCGACAAATATTGTACTGGGCTAAGGATACGGGTATCATGGATCCAGAACAATTGGCATAAAATTAAAAGAGTTTTTTTAACGTAGCGGAGGGAGGGTAGGGAGGGTAGGGAGGGTAGGGAGGGGAGGGAGGGGAGGGAGGGGGGAGAGGGAGGATTTTTCTTTTCTAGAGAACCAAATGTTCAATAACCAAAATAATAAACTAAAAATTACCTCCTCATATAACTTCAAAGTATCTAACTTATCTTGCTTCTCTTCTTCCAACACCATCTTATAAGTCTCCACCTTCTCTTTTAACAGCGCTATTTCATTCTTCAAGTCCCCTACGTCATCTGTCTCACTGCCCGCATCTTTCACTTTCATCTGCTGCTTATAGAGATCAAACTCCACTTTTAAACTTTCATATTCTTCTCTACACCTAAAATGTACGTTTTCATAGCCTTGGACTTTGAAAACGGTTGATATGTCTATGGGACTGCCCAGTTTATCGTTTTCGGCTATAAGTTCTTTTTTTAGAATGTGTATCTTGTCTATGAGTGTTTGTAGGTATTCACTGTCGGCTAGCTTATCGTTGTCCGTCTCGCTTTTTTGTGATGTTTCTTTTATTTCTTCTGGAATTTAATGAAAAAATTGTTATTAAAATGATAAATTAAAGTTACTGCTACACATATCGTACGTTAAGAACTCATTTCAAGGAATGAACTCATTTTTGTGCTAGATTGGTAAACAAAACAACCCCCCATAGAGACATCAGTCTGCAATACTTATGGTAAAGTAGTCACCGCCCCATAGAGACATCTGCAATACTTACGGTAAAATAGTCACCGCCCCATAGAGACATCTGCAATACTTACGGTAAAATAGTCACCGCCCCATAGAGACATCTGCAATACGATAGGCATTGCCATTCATGAGACAAATGAAAAAGTCTTATGTCCCTGTAATTGACGTGATACAGTTTTATACTAGTACGAGGGGACAGAGCGAATCAGTCCAAAGAAAACCAAACCATTTTTTACGATCTACCATTTCACATTCTCCAACTGTTGACCTCTCTAAATATTGTCAAAATAACTTTAAACGATTTTTTTGGTCTTTACTTAGCTTATTATTAAGTTACTCTGTGTGGTTGTATCATATTCATGAAAGCGGGTGTAAAAAAATTAAAAAAACTATGCCTGCACCCTTACCTTTTAAGCCGGAACACAGCTATGCTAGTCGGCGAAAATAGGTGTTAGTACCAGACCAGATCCTTTACAAAGAGCTCTAGAGACTAATACTACTAAAACCACAAAACTTCTTACCAAAATCTACTGTATAAGTTGCTGCTATCGAATTGCACACACTTTCGTAAACGATTAAGACTAATCTGTTTTATTTACGATGTTGAGCAGTAGTTTTTTTTTAACTTATCAAGCACAATAGGATTGGCAATCTGCTTCAAAACGATTCAGATATTGATTGATCGTGTATTACGCAACAAGGGGCTGGTTGTGTCTTCGTCACAAGTCGTACTGCCCCACAGAATCAGACAACTCTGCTATCTTACTCTCTTGCTAGAAGAGGATCTAGAACGTCAGTCTATGGACCCAAGCCCACCGTACCCATCCCCTTTCAACCAAATACGCAGGTGGCTATAGGAGTTCACCCACACACAAGCGGAGGACTGGTGGTCCTCGGCACCGGGCTGCAGGCAGTCCAAGGAAGCTTTGCCATCCCTGGATGGCAGGCTAACCAGGCGTTTGTTACGCCTGGACAGGAATGAATGGCCCGCGTCTAGTGGCGGGGACTATCACAGGACACCGCTCGCGAAACAAAAACTTCCACACAATAGTCATAAGTCATAACAGACAGTCCTCTATACAGAGCGTGCATGGAGGGTGAGGAAACCGTCGCGCACGTGCTCTTTGAATGCACAGGCGTCACCCAGATTAGAACCGAAACCCTCGGGTCACCCAGATCTTACACGGAGGTGCTGTAGAGACCAGGAGACTTAATTAACCTCTGGAGGGAGGTGGGCCTGTTGGAATAATTACCACGGGCGGCCATGGCCCACGCACAATGGTCCACCTTAGGGACTTAGTGCGAAAATCAAACCCCTAACATCGAACATGAAACTCTCTAGTAGGGCCAACCTTTCTTTGTATTTTATGTTATTTGAACCCGACGCCTGCCATCTTAGAGAAGTAAAGACAGCTGAATTTTTCTCATGCACCTGTTATCAAACCGGCACCTATATACCCTTCACAGCAACGCTGCTTGAAGGCAGACACAGGTATGGTGGTAGGACTTCCCCGGACTAGCTAGTTCACAAAGAGCTCCACTATTGCTAAAGTACGTAAATATAATATCCCGCACCATGAAATAAACTAATTAAAAATGGCGGACAAACAAAGCTGACTATCATGCACTTTCACTAGCAATACTTCCATTTTTAATCTGTTTCTATGGCACGGTTATTGATATTTTATGCTCACCAAAATCAGTATTAGCTGCGATTTTATCCATCAGCCTGCCATTGACCGAGTCTTTCAGCTGCTGTATAAGTTGCTGGTCGTGTCTTCGTCTCAAGTCGTACTGTCCTACAGTTTCCGACAGCTCAGCTATCTTACTCTCTAGAAAGGCCACCCTTTCTTCCTGACGGGCGCATATCTTGCGAGCGGATTCTTCGGCGCGTTTCGCTTTTATTTGCTCCTGTAAATCAGAATAGACATGTTCACTCGTAATGTAATTTTCCCGAACTACGCATCAAAGACCTGACGTCACACAAATCCTACATCGCGCAAACAGTGTTTACCGCGCGATCGACAATATTATATAACTTCTGCTGCAGGCGCACCAGGTGAGCCGGCGTCTGCACCGTCCTGACGATAACATAGCCACAGTCCTCACCTCTCGTATAGCAACAGAATGCGACTGCTCCAACAGCGCCAACTTCTGCTGCAGACGCACCAGGTGCGCCGGCGTCTGCACCGTCCTGACGATAACACAGCCACAGTCCTCACCTCTCGTATAGCAACAGAATGCGACTGCTCCAACAACGCCAACTTCTGCTGCAGACGCACCAGGTGCGCCGGCGTCTGCACCGTCCTGACGATAACACAGCCACAGTCCTCACCTCTCGTATAGCAACAGAATGCGACTGCTCCAACAGCGCCAACTTCTGCTGCAGACGCACCAGGTGCGCCGGCGTCTGCACCGTCCTGACGATAACACAGCCACAGTCCTCACCTCTCGTATAGCAACAGAATGCGACTGCTCCAACAACGCCAACTTCTGCTGCAGACGCACCAGGTGCGCCGGCGTCTGCACCGTCCTGACGATAACACAGCCACAGTCCTCACCTCTCGTATAGCAACAGAATGCGACTGCTCCAACAGCGCCAACTTCTGCTGCAGACGCACCAGGTGCGCCGGCGTCTGCACCGTCCTGACGATAACACAGCCACAGTCCTCACCTCTCGTATAGCAACAGAATGCGACTGCTCCAACAGCGCCAACTTCTGCTGCAGACGCACCAGGTGCGCCGGCGTCTGCACCGTCCTGACGATAACACAGCCACAGTCCTCACCTCTCGTATAGCAACAGAATGCGACTGCTCCAACAGCGCCAACTTCTGCTGCAGACGCACCAGGTGCGCCGGCGTCTGCACCGTCCTGACGATAACACAGCCACAGTCCTCACCTCTCGTATAGCAACAGAATGCGACTGCTCCAACAACGCCAACTTCTGCTGCAGACGCACCAGGTGCGCCGGCGTCTGCACCGTCCTGACGATAACACAGCCACAGTCCTCACCTCTCGTATAGCAACAGAATGCGACTGCTCCAACAGCGCCAACTTCTGCTGCAGACGCACCAGGTGCGCCGGCGTCTGCACCGTCCTGACGATAACACAGCCACAGTCCTCACCTCTCGTATAGCAACAGAATGCGACTGCTCCAACAGCGCCAACTTCTGCTGCAGACGCACCAGGTGCGCCGGCGTCTGCACCGTCCTGACGATAACACAGCCACAGTCCTCACCTCTCGTATAGCAACAGAATGCGACTGCTCCAACAGCGCCAACTTCTGCTGCAGACGCACCAGGTGCGCCGGCGTCTGCACCGTCCTGACGATAACACAGCCACAGTCCTCACCTCTCGTATAGCAACAGAATGCGACTGCTCCAACAGCGCCAACTTCTGCTGCAGACGCACCAGGTGCGCCGGCGTCTGCACCGTCCTGGCCTCCGCACGCTGCAGGCGACGCTGCGCCGCTTCAAGCGAACTGCTCAGGTCGCGGACACGCTTTTCTAGCTCTGCTTGTGATGCTGAACGGTATAAAGTTGTTTTAATCAATAATACCAAACTACTATTGTCTCACTGCAGGGCAAAGGCCTCTTCTCATAAAGAGAAGTTAATAAAAAAATTAATAAAATACAATAATAAATTGAAGTCGCTTTTCCAGTCTTATTGCGACCGCGTTGTTCTTCTTAATTCGAATTTTGATGCGATTTTCACAATTATTTAGAGAATTTATCCTGGAAGGTTTACGTGTAGAATACATGAATATTAAAGTTACATATAATAAAGAAATCTCCATGTTTTGTCTAGTCGTAGAACCCTAGCGAAGCACGCGTGTCGCTAGTAATAGAACATACTTATTAAACATGGGTTTATCGGACAAATGGATCATTGTTACAATTTAATTTTGAAAGTAAATACTACTTTAAATAAAATCTTTCTTCTATACTATGGGTATTTTTTCAGAAGCGAAGGCCCATATACACCTACCAACATACAAAGTTTGCATATCTTTTATTTTAATTTTAATTTTCTTTTTGCATATTTACGAGTTTTATAATACCAATGACAGGTAAACTATAACCACACCACAGGTAAGTCTGGAATAATTTGTTTCTTTCCTTGAGATGGGCGTTGATAGCTGCGACATAGTTTTTAACTTTTACAGCTATCATCGTTACTACTGTAATTAATTGCGGCAATTTGTTTTTGTTCCAAATAAATACCTTTTACTTTTTTAACATTACTTTTTATATTGTAGCACCTCTCAAGACTCAAGCATTACTTAAAACTAGTTTCAACCAATCAAAAGGCTTAAACGAGTTTTAAGTAATGCTTGAGTTCTGAGTTAGGTTCTGTAATATTGGCCTAAAAGATATAAACGCAAACTATTGGGACAAGTATTTTATTTATAGAGCATAAAAATATTTGTACCATGTAAAACTAACCTTGAGCCTCACTGGAATGCACAACCTTGTCTTCTAACTTCTCTTTTGTTTTCCTCTCACTATTCAATTTCAGGTGCAATTCTCTGAAAATGAAACATTCATTCTTTTAGATTTCAGATAAACCTGATTCCTTCACAGAATTCGATAGAGAAAGATCAAATCAATCAATTCTTTCTTTCAAGTTTACACTTTGGCTGTCGGGCCTTAATTGTAATGATGATTTGCAACAAGATTATTTTCTTCATTTTGCGTTTGTGTGTTAAATAGGTCCTGGCATTATTCTAGAACACTATGTTGAACTCAACAAAGTGTTTTGGATTAGTGCCTGAATTTTAACCTAATCTTCATTTGTAACTTTATTTCTGTGTCATAAAATCAGACGTCCTACTCTAATACATACTTCATCATAGCCTGATGATCAGCCCTCTCTTTCTCTCTCTCCTGTATCTCATACGCTACTTTAGCCTTCAAGTTGTTTATCTCAGCCAAGTGTTGCTGCACTAATGTTCTGGTCTCTTCTCTCATTGCAGCTATCTGGTTTTCATACTGTGGATAAAAGTGTATTAGGATGATTATCATGGTCTGTTGTGAATGGTTTGTGATGTGTTATTGCGTTATAATCTGTAATACTGCCGCTGTAAGAAAATTAAAGAAAAGTAAGCCTTAGGTACTAGGAGGCCTCTTTTTGTTTAGTAGGGCTTATTTTATCCGCAAAAGCGCCCCTTATGTTTACGGCGGCATAATAGCGGTCATTGTCCCACCTACATTTATTCATAGATTCTAGTATAAAAGCCGAAATAAAGTCCGTTCGTATCCTGAATCTACTTCTTCGTCGTGTCGATGGCACGAGTTTATTAAATTTTGTTGGCTCATAACTTCACCACTTCACACATGTCAACGGTGGCAACGCAGGTCACTTTGGCTGCATTTTTTGGGACACAGAGAGTAGGATAAGATGTGGAGCATAGTTTGCGACGCAGCTCCACATACACACCCTGGTGCCGTTCTTAAATCGATGTCTATCATTGTCCTCAACATTTATCGCAAATCAATCTGCCTAGCCTTGTTCCAACTATTTTGAGGTTGGCTTCCAGTATAACCGGATGCTTATCTGACCTCCACAACCCAGTAACTGGGTAATACGATACCCCTTGGTAAGACTGGTTGTCAGGCTTTCGGGCTTCTGACGACCTGTAACGACTGTCAAAGATCCACGAATGACAGCCGGGACCAACTGCTTACCGCACTTTCTGAGGCATTTATCACAAATAAAATATCCTATGAAGAGTGACCTAGAGAAAGTGCAATGACCCGAATGGCCGCTGTTGCAAACCTAATAGCACTACTTAAAATCAAAATCAAATCATTTTTAATTCAGGAATACACCCTTATAAAATTTACAACAGATTACAAATTCTTTAATCTTGTTAAAAATAAATTGCTAGAAACCCAAACCACAATCTCAATTTAATCATTTGTTTTACACTGTAACCGATTTTAATGAATCTGTTCAATTAATATACCTAGCTGGATAACAATCTTGTTATGATTGAAATGAGTTCCTAATGTGTATAAATATAACATAGGTACTTAATGATTTGGTGTGCAAAACTTTTTAATTTTATTTGATTAATATTGAGAAAACTTAGTGACATTTGAATATGCAGTACCCAACATTATGTAGAAGATGGCCTTACAAGCATTTTATTGATATTGATTGCATTTTTTATTTTTTTTTATTTTAGAATAGCTAGCAACCTCATCAACATGGAATTGAGAATTTATAGAACCCTCTTTTTAATTAAGGTTTTTTGTAACTCATCTGCTTAACATTTTTAAACCATTGGGTTTTGCGCCAGTGTAAACAAAACTATCTGATACTGCTTACCATTCTGTCTATAGTCAGACCTACCTACACAACCTTATAAATAACTTATTCTGTGATAAGACTTGGTTTATCTTATTAATGAATCATTACATAAAATATTATAGCAATCTTTTAATGGAACCATACATTAAAGCCTGATTCACCTGATTGACACAATACTGCTTTGTTTACATCTATTTTTAGCCCTGATTTGAGGCTAAATGTAATTTAAATTATGTTTTGTGCTTTATTCAAGCAGAATAAGCACTTACTTACGTAAGTACCCTATAGAGAATTAATTTACTTTTGCAATAGTAGTTTTTACGTCTACAACGCGTTTTGAGTTTGCGTTCTGTTCCACAAAAAAAACGCAACACAAAATAATGAAAGAGTCATGCATTTAAAATTAAAAAAAAAACAGGAATTTGTTTCGTATATTTAAAATAATGAATAAGTTTTGAAATGCCTCAGGCATGAAGCTTGCATAGTAATAGTCTTTAAGAGATGAAGCTTTTACCTATCAACGATGCATGGTTAAATTAATTTTATGGATACTTTTTAGATTTCTTCAATGTTATCTTTCCTTGTTGAACATACCTTGTCTCTAGTTAGTTTCTTGTCTGCCTGGAAAGCCTCTTCCATCCGTGACTTCTCTGCTGTTAAGGTGGATAGCGACAGCATGAGTGCTGACACCGACTCATCTCTGCTTTCCTCTGAAAAGGAGAGACAAAAAGTCTTAATTTTTGCAGGGATATTAAACAATCAAACAAAGTAGAGTCACTTCCTCTATTTAAAGGGATGTTGAGTTAGTGAATAAGGGAATCACTGAAGCAGTAAGCTAATTTTTTTTTGGTGTTTTGAGAATAATTTTCTAATGTTTATGAGTTTTTTAGTCTGTTTCTCCACCTCCAGAAGTTCACTTATCTAGCAGATAATATAATAAAAACCTTATTCTAATTTATCTGGTAGATAGTACCTTTGTGTCCCAATGATCATTCAATTTCATCAGTACTTATACTTATTTATTGCTCTAAAAGTCTAAATATTCTCTGAAATTGATTTCAAAGAGTCAGAGCACTGGCTCTGATAATGGCAGCAGAAGAAGTAACATGCTTACCCCCCCCTCCTCCTTCAGTAAGACTTTCAGTTTTATTGAGGGCTTTCAAACTGATCTCCAATGCTTCCTTTTCTTTGATAAGTCCTTTGTATGCAGCAACAACATCTGAAAAATGATTTACGGTCATCTAAGAACAATTAATTTTAAGATAAGAGATAATGCTACGCAAGGGACTCAAAATATTGTCCAGGTAATACAGTAAGCAGGTTCAAAGGTAAACTTAAAATAAGTTGAGGCAACATGAATAGATTAAAATATTACCTACTAGGACAGCTATACTCCATTTGAAATAAGATTAGATATTTTAATAAACCTTTATTACAGTCCCTTCAACCAATTTTGACTTCTATACTGTAGGGATAAGGATGGCATTAAAACCAAAAAAGTGGTTACAATACCAACTGTTTTCTGCAGCTGCCATTTTCGATGCTACCATCGCAATAGAAGTCAAAATCGTTTAAACAGATTGTAAAAAGGTTTATTCAAATGTCTAATCTTATTTCAAATGGAGTACTTATAGGTTAAAGTTTTATATGGGAATGGCAGCTGAAGCTAATGCTATTATGTTACTTTTACTCTTATATAAAACTAGCTTCTGAATGTGGCTTTGCCTGCTTGGATTTTGGGAATTATCAGGAACCCCAGGAACACACTCAACATTCTCCTGCCCTTATCCCAATTTATTTGGGGTCGGCGTCACAGGTCCCTTTCTTCCATACTTCTCTACTAGCCGTCATCTCTGTAGTCACCCATTTTCTAGTTATATCATCTTTCACACAGTCCATCCATTGGTTCTTTGGTCTTCCCCTACTCTTATAGCCATTGACATTCATACCCAAAAGTTTCTTCACAACATTTTCCCTGGAACATACTACTGGGATAAAAAGTATCCTATACCAGTAGCCCTAACCCAGGTCATGATCTACCTATGTGGAAAATTTCATTAAAATCTGTTCAGCCATTAAGACGTGAAATGTTAAGAGACAGAGCTACTTTCGCATTGTATATATTAGTAGGTATGCATATTATGGTATTTATTGTGCCATATCAAAACCACCTTGGTTTCCATTTATACTATTTTAAAGCTGATTTCAGACTAATATATAAGTATATATTACATCTCAAGATATAATATAATATCGCTCACCATACTTTTAAATGGAACTGTTTACACAGTTTATACTGATCTCTTTTGTTATCGTGGGATATAATTTATCTCAATGTCTGAAATCAGCTTTAAGGTGGAGATAATTTTTTTAAATTAATAGACATGCATGGCAAACTGTTACTACATAAAATTGCAGTTTTACTTTACAACATTGCTGAATACTGTGGTAAAAGTATAAGTAAACAGATCTTGGACAGGTCAAGGACCGAATGCCAATAATTTTTCCCAGGAAATGTTAATACTTAGGTAACAATAATATTGAAGATACCTACGTATTATATAAAAACTAACTTCTGCCTGTGCCTTTGTCTGCGTGGACTTCACATTTACTGGGATAAAAAGTATTCTAAGTGTTAATCCAAGTTAAAGGTACCTATCTGTACCCCAATGCAAACCCATAAAAACTTTCACATTTATAATATTACTTGCTAGGAATTACAAGTTGTTCTAATAGGATAAACATTTCATCATTGAGCATCGTAAAAACAATCCCACAGAGTTATTCACCAATTTATTACGTTGTGTTCGTGTTTCAATTCAATTTATAATATCCACTTACCTCTTAAACGACCTTCATATCGCTTGATTTGATCAGCTTGTTTGGTAATAGTTGATATCAACTCTTGTTTGGATAATGATTCCATGATTTTTCAGCACTGCTGTTGTAAGTTTGATCGACACACACTGGACACACGAATTACTAAGTTTAGGACTTCAATAGGATAAACGTTACGGAATTAGACCTACTGACCGAATCAAAAACAATTTAATAATTATTTTATTACCTACGCAAGTTTGCTGTCACTCATTACTTTTTTCTCTCAACTGCTTTTACTCCTTGATTAATTTAGTGCAAAAACAATAGTACCTATTTTCTTTGACTGATTGACTGACTGATTGTGAGTTATGACTGACAATCTGACATAACGTAATGTGACATTTATTGAAATGACCTAAAGGGGTGGGGAGTATTTATCGTAACAGATTGGCTGTTGTTACTGATATTATAACAATTCCTACACAGACTGTTACTTACGTACACACTCACACAAAGGAAGGCATATAGCATGTTTATCAATTTCTCTCTCTTCCTCATTAAAGAAGCTAAAAAGAGAAACACCTATTATTTACTTCGAAATATGCTTACTTCTCACTCTTACTAAAGCGGTTATCACTACGCTAAAAAATTTACGAAAAAGTGACTCCTAAATTAGGTCGTGTTACCTGTTACCATTCCTAGTCAAAACTTGGGATACGATTTTCGGTTTTCGAACGAAAAGAAATAAAGAAGATATTGAATTGAGATTTAAATACGTATTTATCGTCCGTACAAAAATAACAGGCTGTTATTTAAACAGGCTGTTATTTAATAACAGATCTGTTATTAACGGATCTGTTATTTTTTGTAATAGTAACAGTGATAAACTGATAACAGATCTCGTGTTTAAACCTGGTAAAACCCATCTCTAGTGATGTTCACACAGTAGGTAACGTTGACGTGTCAGATGAATGAAAGAATGAAGTAAGCTGTGATTTCTATTTTACTATAATCATTTGCAATAAGAATGGATTGTTTGTTATTGTTACTAAAACGGTACGTGGTAGAAAAAATATTCTCTCTATACTATTACTGTAACCTATAAATTAAATCATGAATTTAATTAGATTGCTGTTTTTAATGGAAGATTTTTTACGTTTTGCTACACTTTATTGATTCTTGTCTTACTATTAGTACGTACTCACTTATGTAAATTGGCAACATTAAAACTTCTGGTAGATCGAATCCTATTTGTAATCGAATCGACCACGTGGGATGACGATATCAAAATCACAACCAGGAACTTTGTACCATTCGAAAAGCTACAAAGGCATTGGTCAAGAATAAACATAATAATACTTACTTACTTACTTAAATAATTTACAGTAATTGCCCATAGATAGGTAGGTACTTACTTTATACACCTCTTTATTTAAGAGTAAACCTTGATTAAACGAATCAAAGAAAAGATGAGAATTAAAACGCTACAAGAATAGTCATCTACGTATTCTAAAAACTGTTTTGTAGTTTCTTGCATTTACATTATCCAAATTCACATCTTTGTGAATGAATCCCGTGTGAAGACACTGCAACCATTTTGCAAATCCTAGCGTACACATAGTTGCTATAAGAATAATAGCAGGCGTTATCGATGTGTTCATGTTCACTCGTAGTATCCTTCTGTGGGTCATTGACCCTCCGATTTAAAAATGGGGTAACATTCACCCCCTGTTTAATTAATGCACATGTTGTTATATACGCAACGTCCAAATGTAGAACGTAATTATTGTTTTGAGTTATCGAGTCATTGGCCTTAAGTTGGTCATCGACATCATTTTGTATGATGGTTGTGGGACAAAATCACAAACAAGACTGCTGAAATTGTTGTCCGCTAAGCATCCAGGCGGCACGCGCGTCGACCAAAACACATTGTTGTTAATTAGAAAGTCCTTGACGAATTGGTAGGTATGAGTAGGTGCATAAACGATAAGTAGGTACCTGCTTACCTATTTAGTTAATAATATACCGAATAGAATAGGTATCTACCGGATGAGAAGGTAATTACCAACCTACATCCAATCCTCTTTCGAGATTTCGCAAGTAAGACCACTTGATTAAATAGGAGACAAGATTATTCAAGGAAGATACTTAAGTATACCTACTAAGGTGTGCCTATTTAATTTAGTGGCAGTTTGAGAATCCCTGATCGTTGATCCTTACTTACACACGGCTACAGTTCCAGTTTAAGCTGACCTCGCATTATACGGAAATCCTATACCATGCGAGATCAGTATAAACTGGAAATGTATAGCTTGATGTGTAGCCGTGTGTACCTGTGCAGGTACGTAGGTCAGGATCTCAGGACCTACTTACTGCGTTCGGAGCTTTCGAGGTTACGACTTAGAAATCGACTTTTAATTTCTGATTTTATTTAATGTTCCAAGATGTCCACCGTCAAAAATGGACCCGACCCAAAAAATCAAAGCGCATGCACGGAGGAACTACCGTATAAGAAAAATTTGGGCAAAATCACATACAATGCCCATAGAGCCTAGTGCTTTATACTTAGTAGCCACTGAGTGAGTCTTCAAAGCTTTGTTGGGAATCCGATTCGCGAGTATCCAGCTAAATAAAACGGGCGTGGCGCCTCGCTGTCTGTAGTTTGGATCGATGCATGCGTACTGCGTACATACACCCCCGACTTACATTAGATACCTACCTACCACTTTTGGAGTCTTCCGCACTTTCCTAAGGATAAATCTAGCCAAGTAGAAATGGATTTATAGGGAGTGAGACAAAATCAGGCTTGTTTTAATTTCCAGGGGGTCCGACTCGTGGTCGGCGACAATCGTGTCACAAGCAAATCACCCTTGCAAATGGCGTAATCCGACCGATGCTGGCGTGGATAACCCCAAAAAGAGAAAATGCTTTGGATTTCAATAATTTGGTTGAAGTTAAAGCGAATTTTAAGAAATAAAAAAGAATCTTTGAAATAAAACATTATTTATATGTATTATTGCTAAGGTCAATATTTAATTTCTATCAATATCCCCTACGTCAGATTACATTCGTTGACATTATTTCAAAAATTAAATGTAAGTAAGCCAAACAATTTTTCATACATTATCGGCGATTTGTACTCTGTCTTATAATTCTAGCTACATTCTAGGCCAAACCCTACAATACCCAAACCTGCCCAAAGTAAATACAAACGAAAAAAACTAAACCAAATCATTAAACATGGGATAAATAAACACTAAATAGAAAGATGTTAGTTTTATATAAATTAAACAGAAACTATTCTAAATAAATAAAATACCACAACTTATAACACAAAATACTAAAGTTGAACAAAACGAATAAGTGGACAGGTGTGTACTGGTATTATTTTCGGTGGAGAAAGCAAGCGTATTTGTTTTTACCATTCAGGGACGACACAACATAGACTATCAGTAATTGTAAAATGCATTCTTGCTTATTTTATGCGCGAGTGTTGCATGTTAGCACTGTTAGCACGGGAAGCCGAAAGCGGCAATAAAATTCAAGTTATAAATTGGGTTTTATAAACTTTGGCCATTTCCTTCCAGCCGAATTTCGAGTCTGTATCAACCCCTTTCAAATTTATCTTCAATTAAAAGTTAGATGCTTGTAATTGCCACTCGCAGAGTTGGCGTGTACAATCGCGCACAAGTACAGCACATCCACATCATAGCAATATAACTCAGAGGTACATCTACCTTTGACTAGTTTGAAACACACCATTTAGTATTTTTATGTATTGTGTGCTGTATATGGGTATATTACTTATATTAAACCAAACACCACACCAACATAATTTTAAACCAAAATCCTAATCTACATTTTAAATTAGAGAACACAGTTTTCTTTAAATACTTAAGTATACATACTTACTTAAAGATTTAAATGTTGCGCAAAATTATAACTGACTAGTTTCGCGTATTTTAAGTACTTTAAATAAATAGTTAATATTAATGAAACATTTATCCTTACCATAGAAATTAAAGAAAATACTTCAAAATGCATTATACAAGCCATCTATGTGTCTGTGAATATCTTCGCCATGGTTTTTATTCCACTTTAATTATGATATGCATTTGACTATCAATAATTTTACTATTACAGAAATTACTATAATGAATATCAGAAACGATACAAACAATTGGATAAGGTATAGATAGTACTGAGTAGATTACCCAACTAATTTTGAACTTACACTACATTCAATATATTAATATAAACATCGAAATGAAATCTATAATTTCTATTACGATTATGACAATAAATTATGTTTACAATGAATTTTTAAGTTACTTAAATTTAATAATAAATAGTGATGATTATACAATCAAATTAGAGAGACAATATCATGATGTGAAAGTCAAACGTCATGGATTTTGCTTTGTGCAAGTGTATATGCATATTTTCTGGGGAAAATTGCATTGAAGTTTTCAAATTTCGATTTTAAATGCACACGAAAAATTTCTAATGAATAATTATCAATTTGACTTTCACTATTATACAATCACTATAATAATTATGTGCCCAACGAGATACATGGAGGTATCCAAGTCATAATAAAATGTTGATCAATAACTAATTTAGTTGTAATGTCATGGTCCTTATACATAATTTCAATCGAGATTTTTTTGTCAGATTTCAAGTAGATTTTATCAATGGAATCAAATTACACATAAGTAAATAATAATTATGATCCTAATTATAATTGTTCTATATAAAATGTATCCACCTTACTTATGACTTTGTGCACAATTCAAGCTCCAGAATTATATATTATTATTATCCAATATTATTATAATAATGGGGCCATCCTTATTTTATCAAAATGAATGGAAGTATAGTTTTTAGTAAAAGTTTTACTTACAAACATCATTTTATATATCAGTCAATGCATTTCTGACATCTTTGGTAATAATTATACAATGAACATTTTGTTTACATACACTATGTTTTATTATTGCAACTATTTTTCAAAAGAAAAAATAATAATAGTTGTAGGTACAATAAAAATTGCACAGCATTTCAATATACATATTATAATAAAATATTTTTTTTATTTTTTACTTACAGTAAAAAAACTTTAATATTGCACTGTCAATTGTTAAACATATTATAATTATTGCCTGAATTACGGTTAAATATTAGAATCTTGTTGGCATCATTATCCTATTACAATACCAGAACTCTACAGGTTAGTCTTAGGAAAAAAGACTCATACTGATGGACATAAGTTAATAAATACATAAACATTGAGTTAGCAAAAAGTATGCAGTTAATTATTTATATGTATGTATTGTATGTATTGTTCTCAATTTATATGAGTATGACTAAGCTACTGACTCTATCTGATTTATAATTCAGTTAGTCAGGTAAGCCATTAAAATATTACACAAAGTTTATCCATCTACTGCATCACTTGTTACTAACTTTATTATCTTAGGACATATTATATCAGGTATTTCTCTAGACAGGTAGTTCATGGACTCCGTAAATTAAAATTAGGTCAATTTTGTAGAATACTTGGTGTATAATGTCAGTCATTTAGAATTTTTTTCTAGTTATTATTGTGATGATTTTATTTTGTACTTATAACATCGGTTCAAACTGACATCATGTCATGATTTGAATCACATTTATTCCGTATTTCACTCAGTAATTAGTCAAACTTCAAACCATGACAAAGTAATGATCAACATTTTTGTATTAGCTACAATTTATTGACTAGAATCTGGCTCATTTAAGATTTACTCTTGTTCGTTTTGAAGCTGACCTGGAGTACCTGGCCATTTAGCGAGTATCCATTCAAGGATTGGATGGCAACAACAGCCTCATCATAATTGGTCATGGTGACAAAACCATAGCCCTTGCATTTGTTGGTTGTGGGATCTCTAATTATTTTAACACTCTGGACGGCACCAAACGGGCCAAAGAGCTGCCAAAGTACACTCTCTTCGGTATCAGCTCCAATGTTATAGACAAAGATGCACCAACCTGAGCCGCCAATGGCATTTCCCTGTATGAGCGGGTCGGCTAAAGGAGAAAATCTTTGAAGACCTTTGTTGATAGCCAGCAGAGCCTTTCCAGCAGGACCTACGAAGCGGCGAGCTGCAGCAGGCGCGAGGTAAGCAGCCAGTGGAGCAAGTGCCTTGTTCTGGTTACTTGGGTTGTTTGCACATTTGACTGTAATGGGACCTGTACCACCTGGAGGTATTGTGCCATTCAACTCACGTATTGCGTTCTCGGCCTCGTGTCTCTGGTCGTAGCGGATGAAAGCGACGCCCCTCGAAGGCCCGACGATGGTCGGCTCGTCGCCGCCCACTTGCAGTAAATGGCCGACATTCACATTCTCATGTAGTATGCGCGAGCTGATGATGGTTCCGTACGGACTGAAGAGCTTCTCCAATTCTTGCTGAGTCATATGCTTCGGCAGGCCCGATACGTAAAGATTGGCGCCTTTAATCGCGTCGGAACTAGGGCGGGCGTACGATACCTTTATGATCTTGTTCTGCAGTCTCAGGCCATTGAGCGTGTTCACAGCCTTCTCCGCGTCCTCCGCCTTGTGGTAATTCACGAATGCGTATCCCAAACTCTGCCCGTTCAGAATGTGGTCAGGGAATACTGTCACTTTGTCTCTAATAAGCTTGCAACTTTCTACTTCGCCGACACTCGAGAACAACGATCTTATCTCTTCCTGGGTCATCGTTTGCGGCAAATAGTTGATTATTAGGTTGGTCTTAGACTCATTATTACAAGGTTGGACCTTGCTACCATTTTGCGTGGGCTGGTTCGCGTTTACGCTGTCGAGTGTATTTGCCATCATTTTTCTATTTCTATGTTTACACCAAATTAGGTGAAATGTCACAGGATCTGTGACTTTTTACAAAATATACAAAACGGATGAGTTAAAACATAGATCCACGTTCTTCGCTAGTTATAACAAACACCACCACTTCGCGTTGGTTGAAAGCATATGCAAGGGAAGAAAATCAATAAGATGCTGTTCACTTTTGTACTTATCCTGTTTTAGGTGGTACGGCGCCGAGTCCGTTGAATCAAAATATAACGAGGAACACAAATAAGCTCTAGTTTATTAGATCTTATGGAGAATACGAAAGAAAAGTGAAAAGGAAATCAACCAAAAATCTATGCGACTTGCGACACTAATCTCGTAAATTCATTTCTTTCACTTCACTTTCTTTTTAAAATGTTGCCAGACTGCGAATTGAACTACCTAAGCTACGTCCTTTCCTATTTGCGACCAAAATATTTCCCCGAATTTCAAATATTTCATTCCCTTTAAAATAAATAAAAGCAATGAACCGTTATTGAAAATACGGCTATTAATTATTATTAATTATTGTGATCGCAGGTCGACTAGTAGAATTTCTTGATGTTTTTGAATATTCTGATTATTTAGTTAATATATTATTGTACCTTAGAGGGTTTGTTGCAGAAACACTTTGTTAACTTTGACCAGCTTTAAAAACTAACCAGTAGCAACATTTAATTCTCTTTGATACGTACATAGGAACACTAAGTATTTTAATACTTAAATGCAATGATGATGATTCAATATCGAGAAGCATAGGTATAATTATGATTTTATTTTGAAGGCACATGTTAATATCACTATATATTGGCCCCATTTTACTACTCGCTGGCTCTATCAACAGATTTTTAGTAACAAAGGCAAAATAATGTGTTTCATTAGAAATAAAAAACCGGTCAAGTGCGAGTCGGACTCGCGCACGAAGGGTTGCGTACTATAAATGCGTAGCTATAAAAACAGCAAAAAAATCATGTCTTTTGTATGGGAGCCCCCCTCAAATATATTTGTTTTATTTTAATTTAATTATTTATTTTTAAAGTGAGTATAAATAACTAAATATTCTGTGAATATTTCAAGCGTCTACCTGTTGCCGTTATCAATACCGAGCAAAAACGAGCAAAAAAATCACGTTTGTTGTATGGGAGCCCCCCTTAAATATATATTTTATTGTTTTTTAGTATTTGTTGATAGAGCGGCAACAGAAATACATCATCTGTGAAAATTTCAATTGTCTAACTATCACGGTTCATGAGATACATCAGACAGCAGACAGACGGACGGACAGCGGAGTCTTAGTAATAGGGTCCCGTTTTACCCTTTGGGTACGGAACCCTAAAAAGATCTCATTCAGTCTACGTTTCGATTTTATTCCAAATCGGCGATTCTTTTTTTTTAATTTTATGAATTGCAGATGTGTAGTTTTAATCTATGATTTCATCTCGAAACTTGGGTAATATTTTACTTCTTGCCACACCAAAACAGCAGTGCCAACCTTAACGCCATTCAATTTAGCCAATATAAAAACCAATAAGAAAAAGCGTTCATGGAAGTAGCTAAAACTAAATAGTATAATTATACTTTCAATTGATTAACTAATTTTAATATATTGAGTAATTACTATCAAAGCATTTTATCTTTAGTTTAGAACATAACAGAACATCTCCTGGTTTAGTTTAATTTGGTTTACATAATAAGGAGTTGCAACGATGCTACTGCCATCTCTGTTTTCTTAAAGGAAACTATAAACGGGGTCAAAAAATTCTAGCATGTCAATGACCATGAAGGGGTTCCACTTCTTGTTTATTTATGTAAGAACGATCATTTTATGTACTAGTAACTAAAATAAAACTCTATTTCTTAGTTTAGTCTAAACAAAGTTAGGTATTTTTCGGAGCTAAATACAAAACTGACCGTATGTTACAAAAAATTATAAAATGAATAATGAGTATACCTGGAACTAATTTAATAAGTCCTATCACAGAAAAAAAATATTATTTCGTGACCTACTAGCAAAACAATCGTGATTAGTAAGAGAACTATGACTACAGCGTGCACCGTATATTTTGGCAGGCGGCTTTATTAGGAACTATATGTAACCTGTGGTACAGTACCTGGCCGTAAATACGGCGTAAGTCCAGCAGCGGACTGTTTGAGGTTGCTGATGAAGATGCATCCTACTGTGCATTATCAGGTCTGGCTACTACTTATAAGTTACTAACTGCGCCCCGCGGTTTCACCTGTGCGTGAGTCTCGTGGGAATATCGGGATAAAAAGTATCCTATGTCCTATTCCAGGTCATGGTCTACCCCTGTGCCATCCGTTCCGCCGTTTTAGCGTGAAAGCGTAACAAACAAACAAACTCACTTTCGCTATTATAATATTAGTTAGCATAGTCGGTCAGTCGGGTCGTCCATCTGATCTTACCAAATCTAAAAGTCGTCTGTGACTGTCTATGACGGCCATCGATCGCTTTCGACGGGCGCGGCGAAGTGAATATTTTCTTGAATACAGAGCACGTGGACGCCGCGCCAGTAGCGGCCGAGGCGTCTCCGTAGTCAAACTTCATACAAGCAAATCGTTAAAACTAAACAGTCATTGTTTTATGTAGGTATTTCTACACAGCCGACAGAGGTAAAACAATGTCAGCATCATACGGCACTAACCCTTAATTATGTATGGACGCATAAATTAATGGATTAGCCCCTTTTTCTATGGGGGACCACCGAATTATGCAGCAGCTGTCTGTGCATTACTTTTTGATAGAAGATCAAAATACCCGAGTTCAATTTACCGTCTTTCATGAGTTAGCAGCATTCTTTCACCTAGTTCTGTACTTCCAGGGTCTGCTACTTCTTATTTTAACTAGGTACTTGCTAAATCGTATGCTATTCAGAGCTTTCTTTTATAAGCTTCATTTCCCTGAGATAAAAAGTTAAATACGAAAAACTAAAGCTTACTCAACCTAATTCAGAGGCTTCAAAGGTCATTATTAGATCTTCTTCAGTACAAAGATGGTCTTATAGCGTCCGTATGTGCTATCAGGGATTCCTAATATGCAAAACAAAGGCATGTATCACAGACGGATGTCCACAATGGATCCGAACTGACTCACCGTTGCCGGGTGACGAGCATGTACATATTGATTTGGTCCAAGTTACGGGTTACAGCGGGTGGGTTTACAGATTTCATTTTATGAGTTCAGAAGTATATCATAAGTTCATAACTGTTGTCGCTTCGAAGACAGATCCATACATACATATATATCCTTACATATTATAAAACAAAGTCCTCCTCGCGTCTGTCTGTTTTCCTGTACGCGAAAAACTCAAAAACTACTGCACCGATTTTCGCCACAGTGATTATAAAGTACCTACTAGCTTCCGCCAGCGGCTTCGCCCATGTGATATCTTTATAAATTACTAGCTTTTGTTTGCTCGCGGCTTCGCCCGCGTGTTTTTGGGAAAATATCCCACGGGAACGTACTACCGGGCTTAAAAGTATTTACCCTGTTTTAATCCAGGCTATAAACTTTGTTTTCATATAACTCTATTGGTTTACCCGGCGCACGTTAGTAAAGCAGCCCAGTCGGCATGTTTTTTTCCGACATCTTCAAAAATCATCGTCCGATTTCAGCCAATTTACACAAAACCTAAATGAATACCCCTTTTCCTCATTTGTCACTCCCTAGATTGGTAAAAAAAAAAAAAAAAAAAACTATCATCCGAACATAGTACCTCCTCCTTTTTGAAGTCGGTAAAAAAGAAAACCATATGAAAATACGCTCAGTAGTTTTTGAGTTCATCGCGTTCAGACAGACAGACGCGACGGACTTTGTTTTATATTAATATGCAGTGACAGTATAGTATTCTACTGGTGAAAGAATGATTAAAATCGATCCAGTATTTTTTTTTATT
Organism: Lithophane leautieri; assembly: GCA_949152455.1. Lineage (NCBI taxonomy): Eukaryota > Metazoa > Arthropoda > Insecta > Lepidoptera > Noctuidae > Lithophane > Lithophane leautieri. The sequence goes on from OX424460.1 coordinate 19,345,620, forward strand.
TATATCTTACAAACAAAAATAAAAATCTTTTCTTTTTTTATTAGTGTAGAAAATAAAGTAATGAACAAACTGTTTACCATTCGTCCCACACAAAATTGGAAATAGGTAGGTACTTGCAGCAAGGAAATTATTTGATAATCGAAAAGTTATTGACATGCAACATTGTAGCGAAGAATGGCAATAACTTTATTTATCAAGAGATAGAGTGAGATTACTATAGAGTGTAGATTATTTAGTGATAAACTCTACGTTGTATTGATAGCATCACAACATGTCCCATCTTTGTCAACTAAAATTGCAAAAGTCTGAGATTTTTCAGTAGATACAAAAGTGCACCTGTGTCTAGATAATGCTATCTTGAAACCAATTGTGACTCAAAACTTCTGGCTTTTTGGCGTCATAAGAATATTTAGTATTTACCTACTGAATTGAAATAAAATTTGATGTCAGGAAGTCTGCAACCTATTGGGAACAGAGGAAAAGTTCTCAAATACTACAATGTTATATCTGGATTCTGGATTCATTTTCTAGTGAATCTACACGTGAATTTTTTTCTCTTCCGGGAAGGTGGAATATTTCATGGGATTGAGAATCTGACATGTTTATTGTAATTGCTAATTCCTTTAGACAAACATTGCATGTAAGTATGCAATAGGCTGGAGAGCATGAGAATGTTTCGTCTTCTTCTTTCTTGTTAGCACAAGCTACACCAGAACTTTTTTTAACTAAGCTAAGCTTAGGGATGCGTTGTGAAAATATTTGCTAAAAGTTATCAAGTTTTAGTAAGTACTAGCTGCTGCCCGCAGCATTGTCCACGTGAACCGTAAAGTAGCCTAAATTACTCAGCTATCTGCCAGTGAAAGTCCCGTCAAAATCGGTCCAGCCGTTTCGGAGTTAAGCCGGAACAAACCGAAAGAAAGACAAAAATTTTAAAATTTGTTTTTATTTTATGTAAGTATACCGTATATACTTTCGTCATCATGCATTTGGTAAAAAACTGTTATTTTGACATTAAAAACAGATACTTCAATTATATAGATTTATAGATTCAATTCAGTGTCTTTACATAATTATATTCTATATATCAGATTAACATACATTATAAATCTAGCAGGCATGCACACTTAATTATGATAATTAAATTTTCTGAAACTTTTTCCTTATTACCTAATTAATTAAATTTTTAAAAACATTAAAATTGCCAGAGTGGCCTTCACCGATAACCCAAACAAATGTTTGATAAAATTACGTAATTACGCTTAACACTTGCACCACATTCAGACGTTGTACTGGGCGGTTTGAGCACAGTTTGAGTGCGTTCGGTGCGCGAGCACCGGTGACCGGCTGGTTGCTTAACATACGGCTGGTTTCCTTTACTGGCAACGGTTGGTTTACTCTGTGAACTCGGACCGTTGTTAGTTAATACGTAATTTTGCAATCTAATGTTGAACAGATGTTGTGTAGGGAAAATTGTAGCAATTATTTAGAGAATGGTTTAATGTAGAAATTATTTTGTAAGCTTTTCCACTGATTTAGCGTCTTCATCATATCGCTTGTCAGCACGATCGATACGAGAATATCTCTTGGTTTGGTGAAATGGTTATCAAGGTTGGTAGCGGTAGTCCATGGTGCCGGATGTACTTACTTGTTTGGACACACTGTTGTTGGTCTCTATGGATCTTTTGGCACCTGAATGATTTTGCCAGGGGTTGTTGTTGGTAAACATTTCTGAAATTCTCACATAAATTATATTGAAAGACAAGATGGCGGCGTTCATTTCGATTTCAACCGCGCACCAAAAGAGCCTTGTAGCGTTGTAATGCCCCCCCCCCCCCCCCCCCCCCCCCGACTATAAAGTTGTTATAATAGTGGTTTATAAAGGTCAGGCAGGCCGAAATTACTGTTAATAATTATGTTACATAAATCAGTAGCATCTGGTCAGATTAGCAGCCACCCCAAACGTGGTGCTTATGATCTATCGTAATTTCGCTGTGCCTCAATTTATGTTTAACTTCTTTATCACTCTCAGGGTTCATAACACGTTTGGTTATCACACATAATCCCAGTCCCGTAAACTTTGAAATGAGTTTAATCCTAATTCTAACATAAACCTGAACTCTTACTTTATATTGTTGTTTTATTGCTGTCCAGGAATTCTTCCTAAATTAACTTGCAACTTGAACTTAAGTCTTCGAGGTTAGGCGAGTTTCAATAGCTTCCGGCAACGTGATATACATAAGTGCAGATTTTTCTGCAATCCATGCGTATTCATGTTAATAAATTAAATTCGATGATGTCAATGACGTGGTTAGTTTACAATATCTCGATTTAAAGAGTCTCCAGGGAGTGACTTGCCTCTCCTCTACCACTCTCTATTCTTTTTCTTCATAGAGTTCTACATTTTGGAACGGGCAACTAGCTTTCCTTGACAATTCAAAAGTGCTTGAAAACGGTTTTTATTGCAATACATGCTTTGAGTTTGAGTTTTAGGCTGTGAAAGACAGGTGCTTTAGTTTGTTTAAATAATTTCATCACCACTGCTCTCAAAAACGGTGAAGGTAAACATCGTGAGGAAACCGGCATATCCTAGAACCAAAAATTCTAAAACATGTGACATCACCACAGAAATCCGCACTGGGCGCGCGTGGTAGATTACAGCCCACTCCCTCTCACAGAGAGGAGGCCTGTGTCCCAGCAGTGGGGACATTATAGACTGATTTTGCTAAATTTCCTTTCAACTTTATTCCTGGGAGTTGTAGTATGTAGAGATGGGTTATAACAGGATAAACACGATATCTGTTATCACTGTTACTGTGACAAAAAAATAACAGATCCAAATATCTGTTATTAAATCACAGCCTGTTATTTTTTGTATGGACGATAAATACGTATTTAAATCTCAATCGAATATTTTCTTTATTTATTTTGGTTTAAAGCCGAAAATCGTATTCAAAGTTTTAACAGTAACAGCCGGGGTAACAGTCTTGAGGATCTGTTATTTTTAGTAACAGATGTTTTATTGTTAGGAACAATTGTTATCTGCTATTTTTTTAATATCTGTGATTTCTATCTGTGACGATAAATACGCCTCACTCCTAGTAGTATGTCTTTGTATAGCTGCTTTTTATGAGATGGGCCTTCGCCGTCGTCGTCTTGTGTGCCATATCCTAAGAAGAATAATGTTATCTTCTACAACTAGGTATAGATAGAAGCACCAATACTAGTCTTAATAATTGGCAAATGTTTCTACCTAACCACTTGATTATCCCAAAATATAATTGAATCTATTCCTTCCCACGGGAGGAGTTTTGAGTACCTAACTGAATACAAACTCAGACCAACAAAAAAAGAAAGACGGATCATTACCTATATCAAACGTGTAGCCACAAAACTATGCTCCTGCAAGTAAACACACAGGCTCACGCACACACCTACACAAAAACTATGCTCATCACTCCTAGTACGTCACGAGTCGTCGTCTAGTAAACTTCAATAAAAAAAAATAGAATTATGCCTTCTTGTGTAGTGAAAACTTGTAAAAACAATAGCAAATCACATAAAAAGTCTCACGGAATCACTTTTCACATGGAAGTTCTTCAAATAACATCGTTTCTTAATTTAGTTAACTATGAATTTTTAGGTTATTTGGAACAAAAACCTGAACGAATGAACGAACGAAAACAGTGACATTTAAAGTGCGAGGGTTGCCATAATATGATTTGAAATTTTCCCGTTCGATATTTTTTAGTTCGAGTAATTATATGACTGTTTTTTTTTATGTATTTAATATTTTAGATTTCCAAGTAATATTGAAAATAAAAGTAAATGGATAGTAGCTATAAGAAATAGTCGGAATGATCCGGAATGGCTGCCATCGAAAACCAGCGTGGTTTGTTCCGATCATTTTTATAATAATGACCTTTATTCAACTAATCGTGGACTTCACCGTGTGATCAAAAGCGGATATAAAATTTGAAAAACAAAAATGAGATTTTATCAAAACAGTAATTAAACACGAGACTGTATTTTTATTTTTTATTTTAGTTAGTTTCTCAGCTTAGTCTAGCTAATTTAAATACTACTGTATCAAATTTTATTTTTTAGATGTTATTTCCATCGTCCTACGTAATTGCTAAAAACTCAGTTTCACAAAGTTCTGGCTGTACGTTTGTTCAAGTATGTCCTAATTCTTCATTTATCTTCCTAAGGTTTTAATCAAAGCTGCCATTACTCGTGTAATTTTTTTTATAGGACTTACCAGACTTGCCTCATGTAGCCATTGACGATAGGGCTGTATGTACTTAATTATTATTTTATTTTGCGATGTAAAAAAAAATGGTTTTGTTTCGGAATCCTTCCTAACAATGGAGGTACAATACCATACTCAACAATATCTTACTCGTACAATATTATCCTACCCAAAATATTATTCCCCAAATTATAGGGAAAAACTTTAACAAATGACAACCCTTTTTACACACACATAGATAAAAAGGTGGCTTCACTTTTGATGTACGTAATGCTCCGTCTTTCTTATTTTGTTGGTCTGAGAATACAAAGTAAAAATTGAAAGAAGAATTGAATTGAAGTGAAAATTGTTCAGTACACAATCTACCTGAACATAATTATTATGGACTGTGTGGTAAATTAGTTTTCTTTTTGTTCAATTTGAATTGATAGAGAATAATTTACTCCGGTTGCTAATTTAATAAATTAATTACTTTACGTTTTTAGCATTTTATTATTTAAATAATAAATAATACCTAATAAACTCACATTCATTGAACAAATAAATACATGAAACTGAATTCAAAGAAACATTCTAGGCAGTACTTTCTGTGACAGTATTCATCATTATCATTTCAGTCAGTAGGTAGGTAGGTACCTACCATATCAAAAATAAATAAATAAAAATAAAATAAAAAATAAGTTTAAGTATTTTTTGTTTGCAACTTCAAGTAATAAAATTTGGTTTACAACAAAAATAGGTCTTATGGTAAGTAAGATTGTTTTGTTAGAGTTTCAGCCTCACTTCAACATCGATGCATGGTCCAAACTAGTTTTGTAAAGTACGTAGGTATTATCGAGTCTAAATTATTTCGCAAACTGGTTATTTTATGCTTCTAAGTTTCTTAGTTCTTTTGGTGAATGTCTTACATAATTTGAACAACATTTAACGCACGATTAATCTTATTCTAAATCAGAGTTCTGTATGGAAGTTCTGAAAAAAAAAAAAAAAGCGGCCAAGTGCGAGTCGGCCTCGCGTACGAAAGGTTTCTTACCACCGTACCATTTATTTAACAGGAAAAGAGAAGTACCTATAAAAAAAAGAAATGTTACGCAGACTCCAAGTAAATTGGGTAAAGGGCAGGAGAATGCTTTTATAGGGACCTCTTTTATTTTTTTAACTATATTTAATTTTTATTACCTACTTATTTGTTCATAAAGCGGCCATAGTGCACACGGCTACACATCAAGCTATACATTTCCAGTATATGCTGACCTCGCATTGTACTGAAATCCTATACAATGCGAGATCAGCATAAACTGGAAATGTATAGCTTGATGTGTAGCCGTGTGTACATAGTACACACTCTGTGAAAACTTCAGGTGTCTACCTATTACGGTTCAAAAGATACAGCCCTGTGACAGACGGGCGAACGCGGGCAGCGAATTAAGCCTTAGTAATAGAGCCCCGTTGCCGTTGGCACCTTTTGGGTACGTACGGAACCCTAAAAAAGTTCCGAACCTTGTGATTGCGAAGTCTCAAGGTTGTCATCATTGAATATTCAATTAAAAAGGGACTGAAACATCTATCTGTTGTTGAATGTTATCATTGTCTTGTCTTTTCAGTCGGGTCTTATACATATATCGAGGGTTCACGGGCTGTTTTTATTAAGCGACATTTTTGGAACTTTATAGGATAGCATTTCAAAGTTTCATTTTTAGGATAAAAAAAACATTATAAAAAATGTATTAATATTATTACAAAAAGTGTTCTATGTTGTTTTCCTTTATAAAAACCGCACAAATTAGTCTAGTTTTCATTTTTGTAAAGCTATTATTACCAAAAATAAATGTCGCTTCATACAAAATTACCTCAAATCACTTTTATTTAGAAACAGGCTAAATGATTCAAGCGCCATAAACTGTATATTATAGGTTCAGGAAAAAGGATTTAAGCAACTCGGTGTTGTTTTAGTGTAAGGTTAAATGTAATAGCTACCATTGCGATAGTAATATAGAATCAGGCTATTCAGCTTATGCCGCTGAAGTATCGTAATAGTAGTTTCAGACCAAAATGATTTATGTACCACTTTACATTAAGTATTTATAATCAATTCCACGTGCAGGCTAAATGTTTCAAACGACATCAGGCATGGATTTCAGATGCAGGCAAAACGATTCAAACGCCCTATGTTACGAAATTTATGTCAGGACAAACAGCTTAAGTCAAAATCACAAAATATTTGGGCTATGTGAAGTCCATCTTTACTAAAATTGTATAAAATTTGTGTCGCATCAGTCAAGTCAGATTTAAACTAGACCTAACTTTACTGATGTTTCAAGCGCCAAAAAAGTGCCCAGAATTGTACGAATCCCAGCTCATAAACAAATAGCCTTTTACCCCTCGTATATACAAGATAAGTATACTTGTTTTGTTCGTTTTCTTTGTTCGCGTTTGTGGTTTTGAAACCGCAAAACTGATTGGCTTTTGTTTCAGTTGTGAACTGATTTTCTGTATCTATCGTTGTGAGTAGGTATTATGTAATAGTCACTGCCTCATTGGTCTAGTGATCCCAGGCGCTGCTGCTGAGCATGAGGTCCTTCCTGGGTTCTATTCCCAGGTCGGGCAAAATGTTTTTGGGTTTTTCTTTCTGTAATTTCTCAGTAGCAGCCCAACGGGGCAGTTAATAAATGATTATAATAAAATAATATTTATTTTTAGGGTTCCGTAGTCAACAAGCAACCCTTATTGTTTCTCCATGTCCATCCGTCTGTCTGTCCGCGACTTAGCTCAGACACTGTTGGTACTAGAAACCTGCAATTTGGTATGGGTATACATATAAATCACGCCGACAGAGGGGTAAAATAAAATCATGAAAAAAAAATTTGGGTACCTGCCCTACACTTAAAGTGGGAACATTTTTTTTCTCGCCTATCCCATGTTGTGGGGTGTCGTTGGAAAGGACGTTTAAAAATATTGGGAGTTTGCGAAAAACATTTTTGGATTCAGGGATCCGTTTGCGAAAATTTTTAATAATCGACCAACTTACATTTGCAATTGCAAAAACATGTTCTCCCATACATTTAGTATGGAAGTAAAAGTTTTTCAAGTACAATGTTAAGTTTGTGCTTGGGGTAAATTCATCCCAACTACGGAACCCTTCACTGTACGTGGTCCGACTAAGCTAAATAAAACTTATACACGGTGGCAGGAAAAATTAACGTCCAAAAAAAATTTGATGTTGTATGTTCCGCGATTTTTCATAGTTTTCGAGTTATGATTTTTTTTCTGAATTTTTGAGAATTTTCGACATGACCAACATAATAAAGAATTCGTCGAGATTTGTTTTTTGCAACTTATTCTTCATGAGTATTTCTGAATAGTAGTATTCTTCATGAGTTCTTCATTCTGTGATGAAAGTTATCATTTTGATCTAAAGTGAAAATTTTACGTTCGGTGAATTAAGACTTAAATTTTCAACTTCAAATTAAAAATCTAGACAGGTGACTTCATGGTTCCTAAAAAGGCTTCAAGAATGCGCTTGACTCTCAGTTTTCATAATCAAATAAAAATAGTAGTACTTAATGTAGCTACGTTGGCTAAACTCGGCCTTCAAAGATAGCGAGGTGGAAAATGCTTAAAATAAGGCAACTGACAAAAAAAAATTTTTGCCCATTTACTCGTTCCTAAGTAGATTTTTTTTTTATTCTGAAAAAAAATCAAAACTCGGAAACTATGAAAAATCGCTGAACATGCATGGGGGTGATTCGGATACCCCACGGCACGAGGGTCCTAATAATATTTTTTTTAACGTTAATGTTCCGGCCACTCTGTATATGGTAACAGTACCTCGAAGCATTTTAGCAGTTATATAGTTTTTCCAAGTATTTGCTTTGCCTCTATTTATCTGTTACAACAGTCACCTAGTTACACCGACCTAGACTATAATTTGCACTACACCAGTCGAACTGTAATAAAAGTGAAAGTATTGGACTTAGTAAACTATTTTAATGTGACTGCCTCATTGGTCTATGGTAGAGCGCTGCTGCTGAGCACGAAGTCCTTCCTGGGTTCGATTCCAAGGTCGGGTAAAGTGTTATTGGGTTTTTGTATCTGGAATTTCTCTGTAGCAGCCTGGAGTCTAGATTTGTGCCCGGTTGATGGCAATAGGCTGGGGCCCTATAACATGGGACTAGAAATAACTACCAAAATGTGGGTGTACTATAGGTACACCTCTGTCTAACCCTTCGGGATACACAGGCGTGTAGTTATGTTATGTTTAAATTCATAGCAAGTGAGACGGACTTATTCTGTTGTTCTCTGAGTGAATTCACATTCATTATAGATGTTAGTACCTATTTAGTTAAGATAAGCGCATTTATCGCTTTGGGTTTTCCTGTAATGGTAAATGTAAGTTGATGAATCCTTACATAAAAAAAGTCCTCCGCCGCGTCTGTCTGTCGTCCTGTTTGCGATAAACTCAAAATTTGCTACACCGATTTTCATGCTGTTTCACCAATGGATAGGGTGGTTCTCGAGGAAGGTTTTAGTATATAATTTGGCAGGCGAAGCCGCGGGCATCAGCTAGTAAATAAATAAATGTTGTGGCACTCCTCTCCAATACTAATAGGTAGGGGAAGTTTTTTCGTACATAACATAGGTACCAAATTTTTTGTCCCATGTTCTAAGGGGCCACAGCCTACTACCATCAACCGGGCACAAATCTAGAATCTGGGCTGCTATTGAGAAATTCCAGTGTCGGGGAAGCCTTTTCCCAGCAGGGGAAAAGAGAAGGCTAACATAAAAAAAAAATTGGTAGGTACCTGCCTACTAAGTATGTCACTTCACACATCAGCGTATATTTTAGCATTGCCTAAAATGGAACAGAAAAGTAGGAAGTAAGCCCAAAATAATTTAAAAAAATTTAAGTAATTAAAACTAAAACCCAACTATACCTAAAAAGGTATGAACAAGTCACCACAGACAGACAAATTAAAAATCCGGAGTCACACGTAATCTGTTTGATTTATGTCCTAACACGTGTGACTCCGGATTTTTAATTTGTCTGTCTGTGGTGTCTTGTTTATATCTTCTTAGGCGTAGGTGGGTTTTAGTTTTAATTACTTTAATGTGAATGTGAGAACGATGTAGGCTTAGTGGACTGTAGATTTGTTGAACATTTTCTATTTTGTTATGTACTTAACTGGTACTTGTTGAAAGGCCTACACTGTCCTCCCATATCTAATAACACTGTAATTCGAAAATATTGTAACAAACAGCCAATTATTTTTAAAAGAGTAACTGTGGACTTTCTTACAGGCTCTTCTCCATAGGAAACGACCAATTGGAACCGGGCACCTAGCTTCTGACGTTTCGTAAGTGCCCATGTAGGTTTAAGTGAAATAAAATATTTTGATTTTAGATTGAGCCATTTTAGATAATTGACATTACAGGCATTACTTGTTTAAGACACCTTCGGGCCAAAGAGTGACCTATTCCATAATATTCTTTTTAAAACCACATTATACGTACACACTTAGTAATAAATACAATAAATAGTACCTATTAGGTATTGATACTTGAAGTAGGTATTTCCTTAGAAAAACTATTCAAGGTCCTTAGTTCTCTTGTCTTTGTTGTTCAGTGCTAATACCTATTGTGGCTACGACTTGTGGATATTGTAGATAGATAGATAAATGTTGGTAGCAATTGTACGTTTGGATTATGAATTATTGTGACAAAGAACCAGAAGTATGTATTACGTGTGTTAGGCAGGTCAATCCAAGCGCGGTCGCAGCCCAAGATTTTGGGGGGGTCACCATTGATGCCGAGGAATATTTTTAGGTACAGTTTGCTACAGTTTTTAGTTAGTAAAGCACATGATTTTGGGGGTGGTCATGGGCCAGGCCCCCCCCCCTCGCGTCGGTCATTCCTAGATGCTATATTTTCTTTTTTTAGTTACCTATGTTTGGGAAAAATAATAACGCCGGTGCTGCTGTGCAGGGACTGGGCAGCACTGTTCTGTGAGGCACCCCCAGCACAGTTTCTGACAGTTAAGAATAAAGAATAAGGCATTCTGTCTGAGCCGCGCTATCTAAAAAGTTGAAACTCACAAAAGACACAGTCCTACTTATCTAGCTTATGATTGATGTCTGCCTCCGTGCGGCCGAAGACTACCAGAAAAAACATACAATATCAAAACAAGTAAAGAACAAGATTCAAAACAATCAAAATTGTTTAAAACCGATGCCAAAGATAACCAAAACACATTTCAATTTTCACTACCTATCAACATTTACAAATGGGGAAACCGCAAGGCGCAAAGTTATTAAACCAAAGTTACATCGTCGAGTGCGTTAGGTGCACGCGCACTGAGGCCACTCACCTTTGTACCTAGGTACTCACTACATTACTAAGGAGTACCGTACTAAAGTACGACGAAGAGCTCGTGGCTACGTAATAACAGCCGCACGGGTCGATCCCTCAGGTTAAGCTACGCTTGCCGGAGTTGGTCCGTGGATGTGTGACCATCTTTACATACCTAGACTACTCCGTGCCTCGGAAAGCATGTTAAACCGTTGGTCCCGGCTGTCATTTGTGGATCTTTGACAGTCGTTACGGGTCGTCAGAAGCCCGAAAGTCTGACAACCAGTCTTACCGAGGGGTATCGTATAATCGTATTACCCAGTTGCGACTGAAGCGTGCCATGAAGCGACTGTCTATCTGACCTCCACAACCCAGTTACGATACTGAAACGCCTTGGTAAGACTGGTCGTCAGACTTTCGGGCTTCTGACTACCCGTAACGTTTTCTATTTTCTACCCTTTAACTTAAAAATATGTAATGATTGGCGTTCGTAGTTTCAGGCTATTGTTTTCAAGGGAAAACATTCATCAGGAAGATACTGCAGGGCCGAAAAGAAACGGTCTGGGTTAGCTTATTGGACTCGGACTGCAGTCATTCGGCGGGATAGCGTTCAGAAATTCGAGCTTCCACTTTTTTGTCTATCCCCAATAAACCTCTAACTTTCACTAACGAGACACAATAGAATTTTAATTGGTATCGCCTTCTAAAGGCCAATAGACCATTGGGCGGATGAGACAGCATCCTCTTTTATGTTTATTTAAGAGTGAAGCCTCCATCTTATAACATTCTTCCTTGTGTTTTACCCATCCTACCAAAGTTATTTTAATGCTTCGTTTTTATCGTCCACTTTTTCTTTTTATTACGTTATACAAGCTAAGACTAAAATATATGAAGTATGTACAAGTATTTATCAAAACTTAAAAAAAAAGAAAAATATCTCAAAAAATTCGTTTACATTATGTTCATACGATAAACGCGCCCGCGTTGTTATATTTAGCCATGTATTTGCCCATATTAATTGAGATCTTTCTTACACATTTAGCATAATGAAACCCACCTTATTTTGCTACTACACAGTCAGATGGTACCACTACCAACCGCGCAATTATATTTTTAGTAATGTATTTGTCCACTGCTACCCATAGTTCAGTTGAATAAGCAAACTACGCACTCATATACAAACCAAACTGGTGATGAATAACATCCAAACAATGTCGGACGTGAAACCACAAGCTTAGTTATCAAACAAGAGAGCGGTTGCGCTTGCGACGACGCGCGACGTCCAGTGCATTTGGTGCAAACGCACTTGGGCAATCTCCTTTGTTTTTTGTATTTATTTTTATTGAGGTTATCGACTTATTGTTACAACTTCCAAGATTACTTGAATAACCGTTTTCGTCTTTTCCCACGTAAATCTTGGGAAATGATGTTCATCCCGCAATAAGTTTCTCAGTTTATAGAATCTCTACCAGTATGACGTGTCGCCATCGTATAGGGGTGCTCCGCTGCTAGAGATCTGGATACCCCTCCACTTGTGCTGAGGATGGCCGCCTTGCCAGTTTTAGCCAGTGAGAATCCATGGTCATCGGCTCATACCCCGGCATTTTTCAAGAGTTCAAGGCAACCTGAGCCCGAAAAGATTCTGGAGAGCCTCTCCATACGGAGGGGCTCCAATGGACCGTCAATATTTGGTTTATGGTGATAAGTGTCGGACAAACTCAACCGTCTTCTTTCCCCAAATGGATGCTAAAACGGGTTGGTAAAAAAAATTGTGACGTCAGAATTAGATCGCTAATATTTCTTGAATTATATAGCACCGCAAGCTACCAAATGCGTCTAACTTATGTGTTTGACTCGTCAACTATCGACAGACATGACGTAACTATGTAACTTGGACACCGATAAAACAGCTACCTCCATCGCCAGTACTAAAATTTTACAGCTTCAGTCCTTTCGACTTTCACACCAAAACGGATGACGTTTCATTGTCTATCCGTCGCGGATATTGTGAAATAACATAAAACGCTGTTGTCGCCATCGGCATCGCCACGGAGTGTTTGTCGTTAAACAAGTCGGTCGCTTCGAGCCGAGTGCGTTCGGTGCAAATGCACTGAGGTGTACAGAGTCGAACGATCACCTTTGATGTACAGTTGCATAAAGGTTGAGGTAAAGGGCTAGCAATTAAATCGCTGTAAATGCAAGTCGCGGTTGGGAGACAATATTTTAGATTTATGTACATAAGTATTTAAAAACGTTATGTGTGTTGGAATATACTCTAATTAATAGAGTTTTTTTTCTTTATAAGTAAAGTTTTTAATAGGTTTGATTTTCGTTTGTTCTTTCGAACAGGATGCTGCGGTCGAACACAGTGCAAGCTTGCACAAAAAATAATAGATTATGCTATTAGTTAACGCAAACACTGCAAGAAGTTCCCCTCTTTAGCAACTTGTGTACAACTGTCAGCGAATGTCATTAAATGTAAGACGATATTATTCTTGTGCTAGAACGAAATTAAAAACAAAACTGCGTCTAAATATTAGTTTAATATAATTTTTTATCTGTTTCAAACTTACAACCATATATATTAAAACAATCGAGATTAGAGTTTAGTTTAATGCAGATTTTAAGAGTTTCAAAACGATGTTAATTATGTAGGAGCATCTTTTTTAAATGAAAAATAAAAGATTAAAAAGTTGAAGCATCCGAAGGACTCATAAACACACCTCTACCTGTTGACATTCTTGTTTATGATTAAAATACCGGAAAATACATAGTTATTTGTGGAAAAAAATATTGCTATGTCAATCTGAGTGCATTTTGAGTACACGCGCACTGAACTGTCTGACCGCTATGATAATATTTTAATTTATTCATTCTTGGAATCAACTAATCAGTTGTATGACTAACTACATCCTGTGACACTATAGTTAGAAAAACCATTGACCATTTCAATCAAGGGTAATCACGATTGTCATCTGAGTTCATAAAGTTTTCCATGGAAGTTCTACCATTACTAACAATATGAGGTACTTCGTGGTAGACAATCTTGGAAGTCTTGGTAGATTTCTCGGAAAATTCTAAGATATTTCTACTTCTACCTACCACAACTTGTGCGCTCAGCGCCAGACAATGCATTGCCACTTCACACCATTATATTATTATTTGCATTCAATAGCTAAAAGTTCTGACGTAGGTAGGTAACTATAATTATAATTATAAAAAAGTAAAGTCGCTTTTCACGTCTGTCTTGACCGCGTTGTTCTTCTAAACTACACAACGGATTTTAACGTGGTTTTCACCGTAGTTTAGTTAGAGAGCTTATTCCGGAAGGCCGGAAGCTTTATGTGTTCAACACATTAATAATAAACTTACTCGAGGCTCTCATTAGGCGGTTGGGTCAAGGGCCTGATTCAGAAAGCAGTACTCCTTGACATGGCTCGTATTGTGAGGAGGTTCCTGTCTCTGCAGCCCTAACCGCCGGTAGCTTGGACCCTGCTCCCGACACCGGCGGACTTCTATTTTTTATATTTCATTAATGTTTTTATATTTTTATATTCTAATGTTTAAAAATGTAATTTATAAGTGACTTTATGAAATAAATGATCCTAAGAACTTACTTATAATAAAAAAACATCGATGTTTTGTCAAGTCATAAACACCATGCGAAGCAAGGGGGCGGATAGCTAGTATCATATAAATTGCGATGACCGCAGCTGAGTTAAGCTTCGTGCAGACTGCTGCGACGCGAAAGCGCTATGCGACTCTAACAAAACAATTTCTATGAAAATTCACGGTATAACAATTACCGGTCACGCCTGTCTGCACGAGGTTTAATTATCAAGCAAAAAAACTGGCCGGCAACCTAAAGTTGTTAAATCAAGTGCACTTTAAGTGCAAATGTACTGAGTTAGTTTCCGCACGGTACTAAATGTACAAATGACATTGTAATTAATTTGCATCGTTCAGTAAATTAAGTCAATTAATATAGGACTTTTTTTTTTTTTTTTTGAGGGTGGGAAATCATCCAATGACTTCTCCCGCTCTGGGCGGAGCGGAAGGGCGTGTCAGACTTTTACTGACTAAAACCCACCCGTGTTCCTTCATTTGCCTGTTGCCAAGGTCCCGGTATCCCTTTCGGACTTTCCCGCAACCCTGGCAGGCATCGGTCCTATTGGACCCCGTCAATTTTGCTGACATCTCTTTGAGGCGCGCGTGGAACACGACGCGCCATCGACCCGGGCCTGGTCCTTATCGGACGGCGAGCTGCCCGTTGCTCGCCGTCCGCAAGCCCGCGCCTATGGTGGCCGGAAATCCGCCTGGGATTCCCGACGCCCAGGGCGTCTCCAACGGCGGCGGTTAGGGGCGTGAGGGCGCAAACTTTGCCTTTCCCTCACGCGTTCCGCCTCCTCCTTCGCGAGCATTACTGCTTCGCAGAAGGAGGTGACGGCTTCCCATGCCCTCTCGCTCCGTACCATGGCCTGAACCAGGTCCGGACGCGAGAGGTCACCGCCGCCAATCGCCTCCGCGAGGACACGGCGGTGCTCCGCCCAAGCAGGGCACACCTCAACCGTATGCTCCACCGTGTCCTCCGGGCGATCCACACAGTGGTGACACCCGGGCGTTTCCTCCCGCCTAATCCTACACAGGTACCTCCCGAAGCTGCCATGTCCGGTGAGGACCTGTGTCAGGCGGAAGGTGAGGACGCCGTGGCGCCTCTCTATCCACTCCTCAAAGAGGGGACTTATCGCCGCTATTGTGGCGTGCCCAGCACTGGGTTGCGACAATCGCACTCTCCATGCCGCCATGAGATCTTGCCGGAGCTCTGTCCGCTGTGCCGCGATTTCTCGCGGCAGCGGAGTTACACCCCGGCGCTTCACCTCCTCGCGCCACTCCCAGATGTGCGCGAGGACCTTCGCCTCCAGATCCCATGGCGGTAATCCGGCAAGGAGGCTCGCCGCCTCACGGGAGACCGTGCGGTATCCCCGGGCCAGCCGAATGGCCATGACCCTTTGGGACGCGTTCAACCGGCGTGCTGGCCGCAGCCTAAGGGAACGCGCCCACACCGGTGCCCCGTAAAGGGCCATGGACCGCACGACCCCCGCATAGAGCCTCCGGCAGGAGGCGTTTGGACCCCCTAGATTGGGCAGGAGCCGCCTCAAGGCGGCCCCAGCCCGGTCCAGCCTTGGAGCCAAACGTCGGAAAATTAATATAGGACTGGCTTGGGATTTGCATACACTCCGTATGCAAATCCCAAGCCGGACTAATGCAGATTCTAGACTTTGAAGGAAGCTCAAGGTTGGATCTCGATTTTTATCTAGTTTGAGTTAGGATAATTATTATGAAATCTGTCCTTTTTGAAATATGACTTAAGTATTAATTTTATGTAGTTTGTCCCCGATTCTAGCAACGTGGAAGGTGGAAAATAATATAAAACGTAAGATACGAAAGTCAAAGTTAAATAATTCATTTAAATTACGCACATAAAACGCTCTTTTGAACGTCAAACAAAATAGTATTGATTCTAGCCCCTTCCTTCCAAAAGGTAGTTTTGTTACTCTTTTAGCATGGTTACTCTTTTAAAATGTTTTACAATATTTTGTATACTTCAAATATACGGTATGTTAACTAACAAAGGGCGTTCCCGGTAACCCGCAATAGCATAGCGTCCATACATACAAAAAAAAAAATTACAACCTAAAAAAAAAAAGTTGTGAAATATTTACAAAACTATTCAATTTATACGTAAAAGAAACACTCTGTACACGCACACTTGTATTTCAACTTAGAAAGACAAGTGTGACAAGTGTGCGTGTACGGAGTGTTTCTTTTCCGTATCAATTTAATATTTTTTGTGAATATTTTACTGTATAGAAATAAAATAAAAAATTCAACGTCGTACTTGCGTGTTACTTTAGCATTCAATTCATAAAATTAAATTCAGTTTTACGTTTTATAATTTTATCTCAATTTGGTATCAAATGACTAACACCGCTCCATGCGATTTTTTTGTTACTCACACACAATACAGGAAGTATTGTGAGTAACAAAAAAATGTCATGATTTTGTTCGAGAGAATTCAATCGTTAATTGACAAAAGCCGTCTCGTTTAGCCGAGTGCATTGTAAGTGCATGTGTACTGGACCGGCCGATTACCTTTGCACTCAATTAAAGTGCGTAACGGTAGATGCAATGATCACTCTGAGTGCTGTTGTGCTGGTGCGTGCAAATCATTCTATGTGGTACTTTGATGTTGATTATTTACAATTTAATGGTACAACTATTGCATTTTATGATTGATCTAGCTGTCTATTCTAAAGTAACTGTTGCCTTGACTAATATGTACATACATATTATTGTATAACTTACTTTCCGTTCGTCATTTCTGGACAACCACTGAAAATCAGCACTGGGCTGTGGCTCCCCCATAGCACAGCATCATGCCGAGTGGGAAGGCTACTTGTCTCAGCCACGATGTGCAGTTGCCGACTGCTTTTTTCATATTTCTATGGGTTTTTTTTTCATTTTTTTTTAATTATAAATATTTGTCTTGTTTTACTAAGTATGTATTCGAGCTAACTCGTCTTTTAATATGCACGTGTTGCTATGACAACATTACTTTTTTCTTTCTTTCTTTCATTCAAATACCCCGTTTGACTAAACCGGGGGCGTAGTTGCGGAAAATCCTTTCTTTGTGCAGCACTACATTCTGTACTATAAAATTTTCGGTTTTTGTTTTTTTTTACTCTCATACCATAAACTTGGAATAAGAGTGATCATGTGGGTTAGTCAGTTACGAGTTTGAGTGTGGTTGTGAATCGTGTTTGACCTTAGAGAATGTGTGTTCTTTAAATGATTGACTCAACACGACACTGTGTAACTAAATATTTGTATTTTTTTTTAAAGTAATAGAAAAAAAAAAGGATTTTTAATTTGTCTGTCTGTGATGTAACGATACCTCATTTGTCAAATTGTAATGAGTCATTTAGAAGATATGAGGGAAGAGATGAACATACATCCGGTCAAAATCATAACCCTCCTTTTTGCTTCGCCGTAGTCGGGTAAATAGTTGAAAATAAAACACGATCACTATTACTCATTATTATGAGTAGGTACTGTCTGATTACTATAGGACCTAATAGCTCGGTGCCTATTGTTGCAGAACCGCTGTACAAATTATAAATATCTGTTAACGTTATACCACACGGACCAACTACAATTTACCGGCTGACCTTCACAGGACCACAGGACCGCAACACAACCCAATTAGTGGGGAATACTGAAACGTTTAGTTAGAGCATTCGGCTGACCTTGAACTTTCTGACTGCCGATAACAACTGTTTTTGTCAACTTACTTATACCTAATTGCATACATATAACAAAACTTTTTACAAAAAAATAAATAAACGGCTTCCAAAAAAAATACTAAAAAAGTGAAAAAATAACTTTAATTTCGGAAGTCGGAATGAAATGAAATGAAATGAAATGAAATGAAATTGTTTATTCTGTAAATAGGATATTGGAATCACTTTTACACGTCATATTATAAAATATTTAAAATAAGCTAGATGAGGTCGGCGTTTCCTATCTGACTACTCTGAGAAGAAAGGCCGAAACAAACTCAGAGGTCGCAGTCTCTTTTAAAGTCCAGACATAATCTTGGTCAGACCATATGAGGACCATGTAGATTGGCGTCTGAAATGGTATTTTGAGGAAAGAACCACAACGATTTGAGTGGACCTGTCCAGTCAGTGCAAGCATTTGTCAGTAATAGTGGAGCTCAACTCAGAACTTAAGGAGCTCAACGACTCGACAAACAATACCAAAGAAAGGACATTTGGGTAGGTCGCATAAAATACTCAAATTGCCAGACCATCGTTAAAACTAACTGAGAACGAAAAAAGAAATCAAAACAAAAATCCACATAGTCCTCACATTTACAATAAGTAAAATAATACAATACTTTAAAAGTAATCATGTCATTTGGTTGTAATATTCAATAATGTCAATTTATATATAAAACTGGTGATGATTTTCCATAATATTCAAAATGTTACAAAGCTTAGCAGAGCGAGCAGTTCAATCCCATGCTTTTTTGTCTTCTAAATAATCTGAAATTTTATAGTACCCTTTTTTACAAAGTTTGGTTTTAATATAGCTTTTGAATCGTATAATGGGTAAGTTTCGAATGTCAATGGGAAGTTTGTTATAAAAGTGTATACATTGACCCATGAACGAGTTGCCTACTCTGTGGAGACGAGTGCGATGTACAGCAAGATTATGTTTATTCCTGGTATTTAAACTATGAATATCGGACATTTTCTTAAAATTTGATATATTTTTGTGTACATACAATAAGTTTTCAAATATATATTGTGAGGCTACAGTCAGAATATCTATCTCTTTGAATTTTTCTCGAAGGGAATCTCTTGGACCAAGGTTGTAAATGGCTCGAACAGCCCTTTTCTGTAAAACAAAGATAGCATTAACGTCCGCACCGGTTCCCCAGAGAAGAATCCCATATGACATAAGACTATGAAAATAACTAAAATAAACAATTCTGGCTGTATCTATGTTAGTTATCTGTCTAATTTTTTTAACGGCATAGGCGGCCGAGCTTAGCCTTCCTGACAATTTTTCTATGTGTGGGCCCCATTGTAGAGTGTCGGAGTCTTTGCTTTTCAATTTTCGTTTTTTCCCACCGACTTTCGAAATGAAAGTTATTTTTCCTTTTTTAGTGTTTTTTTTGGAAGTCGGTTGTTTTTTTTTTTTTTTGTAGAAAGTTTTATTTATTTCTTTTTAATTGTGGTACCTACCCCACACAAATTCTAATACCACTACCTGCTATGTAAATAACAGTGACTGTGTCAAATAAGATGTCGTCTACATAGACTAAGTGAGAAAATTACGTAATTATTGAAGCTAACTCAAAACCTACGCAAGCAAAGTTAGTAAAAATTTTATGGGACCACACGGGAAGCACCAGATTTCAAATATAAAAGAATCATCAAAATCGGTTCACTTAGTCGAAAGTTCTGAGGTAACAAACATAAAAAAAAATACAGACGAATTGATAACCTCCTCCTTTTTTTGAAGTCGGTTAATAAAACATTAGAATCCAGTGTCTGTCTGTTTGTCTGTTTGTTTGTTCGCGCACATCTCCGGAACTACTGAACGAGTTTTCATGTAGTTTTCACAGGTAGATAGACATTCATTTAGAGCAGAGTATAGGCTTTGTATCATTAATATCAAATGTTATTGTCAGAAAAAATAAGTTATTGTCAGACAAGACGGTACTGTTCACGACACGCTGTGCACAATTTATGAATGCATGAAAGATCATCACTAGAGAATGGCTCGACCAATTTGGCAGATATTTTTTTTGTCGTATCCGTATCTGGAGAAGGTTTGTATGAACGAAAATTTTGGAAAATCCATAGGAAAAGTCGTGATTAATAAAATAAAAATATAATATCGCGTTATTTTACTTTTGTGCTGCGTTTTTTTCTCCTAGCACCGTAATACCGAACAAATTAACGATTTGTCTATAAAATAATCTTGGTAAGTAAAAACCCTCATAATGCCTTCATGCAAAAATATTTTCTTAACAACAAAAATTTGCAGCACCTCAAAACATAAATCAGCAACAAACTCTTCTTCATCCTAAGTCCACGTGTACTTAAAGTGCGCTTACCTTTGTACTGAACATCGCGTCACGGTATAGGGACCATGATTGCCTTAAGCCCGGGGACTTGACAACACGGTTCCTTTATGTAACTAGCTTCATCTTTCTGACTGACCGACACCTTGACAATTCAAAAGTGCCTGTAATTGGATTATTTGAAATAAATGCCTTGAGTTTGAGTAAGTTTTGTTTTAGTATGCTCGTTAAAAGATAAGGCGTAAAATTGTCGATAGTGCAGTTGTTTGTTATTTTTGTCCATGGGTGGAAGGCCGCCTGCTAGTTGGCGAACTTATAATAAAGAAAAAGCAAAATAAGAAAAAGAAAAAAAAAACCAAAGTCATTTATTCAAACTAGGCTGAGAATCAGCACTTTTCGAACGTCATAATTACATAAGACAGTCGCCAAAATGCCCGCCCTTCACCACTTCCTAGTGCTTTAGCTGGGAAGAAGTGGCGCAACAAACTCCCCAACAGCACAGCTGTCTGTTCAGTTAGAAACAATTGATTCTATACAAAAGTATGCAAAATCATTTACATTACGCAACATAAAATATAAATCTAATTATTAGCCATATGTCAGCTAGCACACGCCAATATACCTACCGCCCGCAAAAATAATAATAAAAAAACGAGAACTGTATGTACTCAAACAGAAATAAGAAGTAAATGTAAACATAAATTAACTAAATAAAAGCCTTCAGGCACAAAAGGCGTGCCCGTTTACATATAGCTATTTATAGCTGTAACTGGAAGTTTAAATGATAAACTAGGACCATCGAAGTAAAATAAATAAAAAGTTAATTACTAATAACATTAACAAAACCGAGATCAGCAAGACGACCACTCACCACAAGCAGCACCCGTTCACGAGCATAACGCAAAGATCAGCCATTACCCCCCTCGCCATATTTGAGGGAATGAGACAACCCGACCCCCGACGCTACCGCAAGCAGGGACATCTAAGGGAGTATGACGAACCTGCTGCTGGTGGTTGCTCAGGCAAAAATAATAATTTTCAATTGCCGAGCTCGCTAGCTGACCACATATTATTGCAATACAACTCTTAAACAAAACATTGTAAGGAGTAGATTATGTCAACAATAAATTAAATTAAAAATAATATTAAAATAAATTGACTATACAGTCCAAATAAAATAAAAATGAAATTTGTATGAACCCATATAAGATATAATCGATGGTTTAGAGTTCTATCTAATTTCCCACAAGTACCTAAGTTTCCAAAACCCGATTGTCATTGCGGTGTTGTTTATGAATCTTCAATCTTACTAGCCTTTTCCCAACTACGTTAGGGTCGGCTTCCAGTCTAATCGGATGCAGCTGAATAACAGTATTTTACATGGAGCGTCTGCCTATCTGATCTCCACAACCCAGTTACTGGGTAATACGATACCACTTGGTAAGACTGGTTGTCAGACTGTCGGGCTTCTGACGACCCGTAACGACTGTCAAAGATTCACGAATGATAGTTGGGACCACAACTTAACGTGCTTTCCGAGACACGGAGGAGTCTAGGTATGTAAAGATGTTCACCCATCCACGAACCAACCCCGGCAAGCGTAGCTTCACCTGATGGATCGACCCGTGCGGCTGTTATTACTTAGCCACGAGCTAATGTCCCTATGTTTATATCTGTATGCCCCGAATCCAGGAAACACTTAATACAGGTACTGTTGTACACTCAACGAGGGGACTACCGGTGCATTCTGCTTGATAACAGGTTTCAGGCAGACATGGGTAACTTCCGCCACACTTCCGCAGCCCTAGTGGCATTTAGGCTTTCATGGAGTGTTGTTTGTCTAAATGAGGTATTTCCTGAAAGATAAATGTTTATTCGTTAAAATCATCACGATAGGTATGAATTCACAAATAAGATTTTAGTGACCAATAGAGCATTCTTTCCAAGTTCTTATGTAACTAATAGAGTCTGGCAAACGAAAGCTGACCCTGAAAACACGCGCGAAATTTAAAAAAAACAAGACTGGTTGTCCTTGTACAAAGTGCGATAACACGTTTTGATGCTTGAAATATTATTATATTTATATGAAATTAAATTTCAATTAACAACACGTGTTATCGCACTATGTACAGAAATAAACTATCTTGTTTTTTTAAATTTCGCGCGTGTTTTCAGGATCAACTTTCGTTTGCCAGACTCTAGAAGCTTTGTCAATAGTTTACTGTTTTCCAGTTTTATATGTAAAAGAACATTAGGTCCCGGATTAGATTCCTGGGTCGGGCAAAGTGTTATGGCTTTTCCATCTGGAATTTCTCAGTAGCAGCCCGGAGTCTGGATTTGTGCCCGGTTGCCCGATGGCATTAGGCTCGCCCCCTATTACATGGGACTTAATTCTTCAAGGACATTCTAATTAACTACAATGGTTTTTGGTACGCGGGTGTACCCCTTTCGGGGAAATGCAAGCTGATGTTATATTATTGTGAGAGAATACTTAAAAAGCAATTAATTTCAATTGTTTCAAAAAGTACGTGGTTGCCTTCTGATAAACACAACGAATGCAATGATTTGGTTTTATCCTACTGATAACCAGAAGAGTAACAAAACCATTTCATTCAGAATTTATTTTAATTTTAGGTACCTATGAGTGTTCTTCAGCTCATAATTTTTGTTTCTCACGACATCAGTAGTGCTTCATTTTCGTAAATGTGATAGATATTATTAACGCTCAGTTATTGTACTAGAATTACTGTAACTCAACCATCATGACCCTAAACTAGCTGAGGTGAAGACAATAGCAATATATTTATGTCCATAGGTTTCCTATGGACATAAACATAGATCTTTTGTCTTGGATATAGATATGCATCTGTTGTCCTCACCTCTAGGGTCATGGTGGTTGGGTTACAGTAATTATAGTACAATGCGATATTTATAGATAGATTAGAATTAAGTATTGAACTTTATATTACTATAAACTTCATATTCATCAACTCTTAAACAATATTCCTATTGCATGAAGAATGCTGTCAAACATGCAGCCAATAATAATATAAATAATAAAATTTCATCTTAAATACACACCACACGCTACATTTACTTGGCTTTGGCCAGTAAACGTAGCTAAAACCAGCATAAGAGCTGAGAAAAAGGATAAATTTAAGTAAAAACCTTTTTAAAAACAAGCTTTTAATGTCCTGCGTGCAGCACCAGATTATGGTAAAGATAAGAACGGGCTATCGTAATTGAATGCCTATATAAAATTTAATGTCTCTGCTTTCGTTTTCTGAGCAGTTTCCTCGTTTGGAGCCAATCTTGCTTGCAGCAGCCAGGTCATGGTGGACTTTAGAAAGGATTGTCATTATTAAATTCGTTTAAAATGTCTTGTTTGTACTGTTGACCGTTGAGGAGTTCCCTCGTCTGGAGCTAATCCTGTGTGCAGCAGCAATGTCATGATAGACTATGGAACGGACTATCATAATTAATTGCGTATATAAAACGGAGTGTCTCTGCGGTTGATCACTAAAGAGTTTCCTCGTTTGGAGCCCACCCTGTGTGTAGCAGCCAGATCATGGTGGACTGTAGAATGGACTATTATAATTAAATGCGTATATAAAATGTTTTGCTTGTACTGCTAACCGTTGAGGAGTTCCCTCGTCTGGAGCTAATCCTGGGTGCAGCAGCAATGTCATGGTGGATTTTAGAAAGGACTATCACTATTAAATGCGTATATAAAATTTCTAGTCTGTGCTCTTGACCGCTGAGGAGTTCTCTCGCATGTAGCCAATCCCGGGTTAGCAGACAAGTCATGGTGTTTGAATGCGTCTGTTATATTTTGTCTACGCTGTTGACAGTTTAGGAGTTCCCTCGTCTGGAGCTGATCCTGGATGCAGCACTTATGTCATGGTGGACTTGAGAACGGGCTATCATAATTGAATGCGTATATAAAATTTTGTGTCTGAGCTGTTGACCGCTGAGAAGTTCCCTCTTCTGGAACCAACTCTGGGTAAAGCAGCCAGATCATGGTAAACTTAATAAGGAGCTATCATAATTGAATGCCTATATAAAACGTAATGTCTCTGCTGTTGACCACTGAGGAGCTCCCTCGTCTAGAGCTAATCCTGGGTGCAGCAGCAATGTCATGGTGGACTTTAGAAAGGACTATCATAATTAAATGCGTATATATTTCTAGTCTGTGCTCTTGACCGCTGAAGAATTCTCTCACATGGAGCCAATCATGGATGCGGCTGCCAGATCACGGTGAACTTAATAACTGGCTATCATAATTGAATACGTATATTAAAAAAATTGTTTGTACTGTTAACCGTTGAGGAGTTTCCTCGTCTGAAGCCAATCCTGGGTGTAGCAGGCAGATCATGGTGGACTTTAGAACAGAATATTATAATTAAAGCTTATATAAAATTTCGTGTCTGTACTATTGATCGTCAAGGAGTTCCCTCGTCTGGAGCCAATCCTGGGTGGCCAATCAGGTCATGCTTATCACAAAAATTCATTGTCTGCAAAACTGAACCAATTTGTAAAATTTCAACTCCGTAGGATAAGAGGAAATGGTTTTAATTCAGCTTGTAAGATTTGACTCCAACATATATACTAACTAACTAACTAACACACAAGGAAAGTTAAATAAAAGCTTGTAAAAAGAATATCATTTGGCTTTGATCGATGCGTATCTACGTTCACAGACACACCAAGCCTTTAAATACACGTATTTAAGGTATCTACTAGCGTTTTTATAAGAAGTGAACATTTGTCCTACAATCACG
Organism: Lithophane leautieri; assembly: GCA_949152455.1. Lineage (NCBI taxonomy): Eukaryota > Metazoa > Arthropoda > Insecta > Lepidoptera > Noctuidae > Lithophane > Lithophane leautieri. Next base: position 19,370,653 of record OX424460.1, read on the forward strand.
CACAGCATGGCATCACTAACGATACCCAGTCATTATTTCTAGATTATTACTACGAGTAGCTCCTACTGAGAACTCAGTAATTTCTTCTCTGCCCGCAGAATGTTACGCAAAAAACCAGTCATTTATGGTGTTATTGCAAGATAATGAGTTTAATGATAATATATGTATACCTACATTGTTTAGTTTAGCGTCATTATTCTTTGTAAGTGGAAAAATCTGTCTGTTCATCAGATATGGTTCATAAAAACAACTATGGGTGGTAAACTTGTTAAGATGATTGTTAGTCGATAGATTAAGAGTATCGAAACGGATTTTTATGGATTAGAATAAATTGTGGAATAATATTTCCATACCACCCTGGGCGACAAGGTAGGTACTGAGTAAAAGCCCATTTAGTAATCATCTTTAAGATTTTATCAATCTTTAAGTTTTTTCAGTAAAACCCTTTGACAACTTACTAAAACTGAAACTAACAAGCATCATTATGCTTCTGAAACTAACAACTTTTTAAACTTACTTCAAAATCTGGATCCTTCACATCCGAAATTTTAATAGCTACACCTAGTTTGGCGTCTAACAAGTATGTCCTATAAAGTTTTGCCGAGTCAAATCTACCCGGTTTACGATTACGACCAAAACTCTCCGACTATACACACGTCTAGTAATGTAGAGTCGGGGAGTTTAAGAGTGAAGTCAAAACATTTTATGTAATGAAGTTACCTCCAAACCGAACAATAAACCAAAATATTTCAAAATATTAGGCCATGAAAATTCGCGTAATAAACTAATAACTGAACTTACTATGAAGCAGATACTATTGTGTTTTTTTTTTAATTACCGCTATTTTCGCCGTAAAAATAAATTACCTAAACTATTGCCGCCTGGGAGCCTTCTCCCCGCCCGCCGCCGCCGCCCGCTCAGTCTCATTCCGCGAGCAGTAATAGTGCGAGCGAGATAAGTGAGCCGTGGCAACGTTGCCAGCCTTCTGGGCACTTTTTCCATTGACGAATTTTTTTATGTCCATAAGCTCTTCTCTTTTTATGCAGTTGTTTATATTAGTGTTATATTGTATTTAACATTTACCATAGTGAATTAAAAGTTAAAGCTAGTAGAATATTCCATGAACAAAATAAAACACGATACAATCATAAAACAAGGACTATATTTAATTATCATTTATATTTAAACGAGCTGATGCCCGCGACTTCGCCCACATGGATGTCAGTTATTATATACTGTTACACCATTGGTGAAAACAGCATGAAAATCGGTGCAGTAGTTTTTGAGTTTATCGCGTACAGGACGACAGACAGATGCGGCGGAGGGCTTTGTTTTATAATATGTAAGGATGAGAAGTTAGTTTTGAATCTGATTATTGTTTTTAAAAACAAACAGATACGTACCTAATACACAGTTCATATTATAATAGGCTTTCATTCTTATTTTTGGAAAAATTTGCATCTATCTTCTTTGTTGCAGCTTCATCAGTGACAATGCTCATTGTGGCTCCAAAGTACCTACTGTATGTTTATACTAACTATGTATGTTTTAAACAATCCTTTGTTATTCTTATTTATACAGACATGGTTTTTTGTTATACCTAACTTCCTCTGTTCATCGTGTATCATCCATAATATTATGTATATTTCAATTTCTTCTGTGTTGTACACACGGCTACACATCAAGCTATACATTTCCAGTTTATGCTGATCTCGCACTGTATAGGACTTCCGTACAATGCGAGGTCAGCTTATACTGGAAATGTATAGCTGCCTCGGCCTCGTCGTCTAGTGGTCGCAACTTTGCAAGCGCTACTGTTGGGCTTTGGGCATGAGGACCTTGGTTCGATTTCCAGGTCGGGCATAATGTTATTGGGTTTTTCCATAAGGAATTTCTCAGTAGCAGCCCAGAGTCTGGATTTGTGCCCGGTTGATAGCAATAGGCTCGCTCGCCCCCTATTACATAGGACTTAGACATAATTGGCGGAAAGTGGGTTTAATATAGGTACACACCTGCCTAACCTTTCAGGGATAATAGATTTTATATTTAAATAGACAGATGACATGGAACCATCGATTTGTATCGCTCACTTATGTACTGAGTAATCTGTGAGATAATCAACTGTCTCGGATTTTTCCAACTTGAGATGGTCAGTCAAACTAGATACAGCTGAATACCAATATTTTATATGGAGCGACTAATAAGCTGCCTATCTGACTTCCACAACCCAATTTCTGGGTAACACGATGCCCTGGTTGCCAGACCTTCGAGCTTCTGACTACCAGCTGGGACCAATGACATAACGTGCTTTCCGAAGCATGGAGGGGTCTTGGTATGTAATCGATGGTCACCCATCCATGGACCGACCTCGGCAAGCGTAGCTTAACCTTCGATCGACTCGTGTGTAGAGATGGGTAGCACACCTTTTTAAAATGAGGATCATGCGAGGCACTACGCACATACTGTGCTACCACGAATGAGGCGAGGCTGCGGTGGCTTGTTAGCACGAACGTGCTGTGAGTGTGTCAGTAAGTCGCGTGCTCGCCGACTCACCGAGTCGCCGCGCTAGTCGCGTGTGTGCTGTGTGGTGTGTAGTGAGTAATGACGATAACGCGACACGGCACACATACGCAGTTGAGTAGGCACACGTGCGGTGAGTTCTGTGATGTATGTTTTTTTGTGCTAGCAACAGTGAACGAAGACATCAATGATCAAAATACACAAAAAGACTCATTTCGTTCAAAACTCATTAGTACAAAATGTTCTGTGTGTAGCTAATCTGTGCCAGTGTGGTGTGTGTTAGCAAATCAAAATAAAATGAGTGAGTGACTCTTTACATCCAAGTGAGTAGCTATTACTGTGCTAGCACGTGTGCTGAGTTACCCAACACTACTCGTGTGGCTGTTATTATTTAGCCACGGCCGACGCGACGTAAGATAGTAGACAATAGTACAATATCAAGTATGAATCTTGAATTACCTACAACGAGTTAGAGACATAGTCATCATCTGCCTAGCATTTTCCCAACAATTTTGGGGTCGGCTTCCGGACTAACCGGATGCAGCTGAATACCAGTATTTTGACCTCCACAACCTAGTAACTGGGTAATACGACTTTGGGGCTTCTGACGACCCGTAACGACTGTCAAAGATCCACGAATGGGAGCCGGGACCAACGGCTTAACGTGCTTTCCCAAGCACGGAGGTGTCTCGGTATGTAAAGATGGTCACCCATCCACGGACCAACCCCGGTAACTGTAGCTTAACCTGATGGATCGACCCGTGCGGCTGTTATTACTAGTGTGAAAGATTAATCACTAGGTACACTCCAACTTTACATAATGGTTTAAAGTTCATTCCTTTGTTGTGGTGGTGGCGGGGATTTCCATTGTCTGCCGTCTATTTCTTTCGTATGAATGAAGAAAGGGATGGAAGAAGAATATTTTCGAGCACCAATCGTTTCGAATGTCGACTATAATTTTCTTTGAATTAAAACTTGGAATGAAATGAATGTTCCGGCTATTAATGCCGTAGTAGATGCTAGGCGAAAACAGGCTTACTACTAGTAGTTCTGCGAACAGTAGACCTTGCGACCACAAACTTTGATAGGGAGTAGGAATCGCCCGTAACTTCAGCCAAATCATTGGATTTCGTGTTTTGAAATCATATTCACGATTTTCAGTAAAAGGTCATACGAACGACTAAGCACCTGAAATGTACTTATTTACCAACACAACAGCAAGTTATGTGTCAGAATGAGTTATATTATTATAGTTTATATAGTAGTTTACCGACGTTGCTTGAGAGTTAGCAATCTGAAGTGGCAGTTGGCTGGCCATGTTTGTCGAAGGACCGTTGGCTGGTGGAACAGACGAGTTCCGGAGTGGAGACGCCCCCCAGCCATCCGACGACCTCAAGAAGATGGCTAGGACAGACTGGATGCGGGGTGGAGGATAGGGCGTTGTGGCGCAACCTGGAAGTGGTCTATGTCCAGCAGTGGCCTGCGATAGGCTGAGTTGATTGGAGTAGTTTATCCAGGCAGTAAGGTTAGTAGCATTTTTGGTGGTCCAGGGAGCGCTGAACGGACACATTTATTAAGGCAATATCATTGTCCAAACCATTGCCTATTACACAACGTATTACGTTTTATTCAAAAGAAGAATATGTTATTGTCAACATTCAAAAGACAGTTATGGTTCAATTAACATCCGCTTAAAACAAGTCCAACCTACTCATAATCAACGACTAGTATTCGTTAGCTCAAAGCCAAGTTGATCCACAGCTGCACTCCGTACGCGCAAATTGATCTGATTGCCGCTAACTGAAGTAGTATTTGTGCTAACTAATACCAATTGGGAAGCAATTGGTATTCGTTTTGGAACAATTACTTTGTCTTTTTAATTAGTGTTTGAGGTATGTTCTAAAGTTTAGTTTTAATTAATTATTGATGTTGCTGTTAATTAAGTATGCACCAGCGACTATATAGAGCTGTCGACATCTAGTCTGTATGCCAACAAATGAAATGTATGTTCAAAGTCCTATAAATCATAGGAATCTATTTTAATCATAAATATAAATCTTGTTTTTTTCAGTTAGGTTAGGTTAGATCTTAAACATCCTAACTAACTAATAACTTAGGTGTTAATTGGATATGCGCGTGCTCTGGCCGGTTGTTTAGAGGTCACAACCACCACTGACATGAAAACGGCACAGACATGAACGAATTCTGGGATCACAGAACCGAATTGGTCAATATAGTCACTTCAGATATTATTCTTTATTAAACCAAACACAAAATTCGTATATTATTTTATTACATACGAGTAGTACCTGGTCGACCGAGATCTGCTCGGATGAATTTTTTATTTCGAATTTTCCCAGATACGAGACCTAGCTAGATCGATTTTTCGCTCCGTAAACCATATTGCAAGTTTCATCTTAATCGTTAGAATCGCTTTCGAGAACGTGTTTACAAATATAAATATTGCTCATTGAATAGTATATAGGATTTAGTGCTGTTATAGTCTGTTTGGTTATATAATACCTAGAACATCTTTTTTTTTTTTGGGGATGTTTAATCATCAAAATAAATGACTTCTCCCGCTCTGGGCGGAGCGGAAGGGCGTGTAAGCCTTGTACTGACTAAAACCCACCCGTGTTCCAGATCCGTCGGAAATGCTCTACGAAGTTCCACCGGCTGTCGAGGACGAGTCCTAGGACTTCATCGTCGACTCGACGCCGATTTGAACCCCTCCTACCGTAATTTGGGAACCCGACGGTGGCGCGTTCCGAGGACCATGAAAACATATGACCTCGGACTTGTGCAAGGCTGCCTCGAGTCCCAGCTGCCGGATTCTATCGACGATTGTCGCAACCCCGCGTGTCGCTAGTTCAGCCGCCGCCTGGTGCGACCTCCCCTGCGCCAGAACCAGCGTGTCGTCAGCGTAGCAAACTACGCTGACGCCGCTAGTGAGGTCGGCGCGCAGCACCCAGTCGTATGTGATGTCCCACAGATGCGGCCCCAGGACCGATCCCTGCGGGACACCGCACGACATCTCTCGCCGGTTCCACACTCCCTGGTGACCGGGGTAGATGACGGTCCTGTCCGTCAAATAGGCCTCTACCACACGACAGAGGTAGGTCGGCATCCGGTGGTACCGGAGTGCCTCCCTTATGCAACTCCAGGGCAGGGTGTTAAAGGTGTTGGCGATATCTAGAGACACCGCCAAGACGACCCCACCCCGGGCCACAGCAACCCCCGTCGTGAGGGCCCGTACGCGCATGGTGGCGTCCACCGTAGAGGGCCCTCTGCGGAACCCAAACTGGCTCTTCGCCAAATCCGGCCTCACCCGCACCAGCCGCCTGACGAGGCAGTTTGCAATTACTCTTTCAAAGAGCTTGCCCACCTCGTCGATACCTAGAACATCTGTAGTCTAGATATCTGACGCTTTCACTTTATGTATCTCGCTGTGTTCCACTTATTGAAGCGTGGTGTATTCGAGTGCATTGATTTTGAGTTCACTTTGTCAGTTTATCGACACGAATTTAATACCTAGTTGCTATTTGCTGATCGCTCTGTTCTTTGTTCAGTGGTTGATTCCTAAGGTATCCGGCACCTTAATTTTGTAACACCATTTCCATAACTATCCGAAGGATTTTGAAGCAATTTAATAATACATTGCTTCACATTATGTTTGAAAAATTCGGCTGCTCAACAACGTAAATAACGCAATGTATATAGTTGAATTGTCAAAATAAATAATTATCATTGGAATTATGAGTCTGTTACGCAAACCACCGACGCGCGACGCGGTAGGCTTAAGACCCTACCCTACCTCAAATTTTATCTCGCTCGCACCATACTACTCGCGGGAGCGAGATGGAGTGGGGTGCTGGCGCCTCTCAAGCCTCGAATAGTTTAGGTAATTGCTTTTTACGGTGAAAATAATGGTAATTTAAAATAAATAAAAAACATAAGACCTGCTTTATAGTTAGTTCAGTTATTATGCAAAGTTTCATGATCTAATTTTAAGTATTTTTTGAATACCAGCGGTTTATAGTTTGGATTTTTTTCTATCGAAAAAATGTTATGTAATCGTGTTTTCGCTAAATATAGGATCTGGCATCAATCCTCAACTTTAACATATATTTATTTGAAAATTAATGCTGCAGTATTTTCGGCATAAAGGAGAATCATGCTAAGCAATTTGAGGTAGACAAAACGTAACTCACGGCGCATGAAAGAAACTCTCTATATTCCATGCATCCCCGATTTGGGCCTTTGAAAGGACCGATTCAGCTTTTTATAGCAAAAATATTATGAGTATGACAATGACAACCAAAGTTCTTTTAGGAGTAAAGAATCCAGACATCATCGTCATCGTTTTATCTATCTATCTAGACATAATATAAATAAATGTAAAACAATGTTGCATCCTTAAGTTGTACTTTAAACTGCTTTGTCACACCTTTAAGGTGCTATGGTGCGATGCGATTTCAATTTCCATGGAGTTTTCATAGAAATTGTTGTACTAGAGCCGCGTCGCGCAGTCGCGTCGCGTCTGTCTGCGGGAGCCTTTATCCACGTTACAAAGATTAGTATTTAAACACGTGTTTATTTTTAATTAATTTAAGTAAAAAGTGAGCTTGTTTGTTTACTTATTTGTTTGTTACACTTTCACACTAAAACGGGTGAATAGATAAGTATTTCATATTATTCATATCAATGTATTTTTACATAACTAGCACATTATGTAGGTATAAATTACAGATAATTATAATAAAAACATTGTTTTTACTGCTACCGTAACTTGACCACTGTGACCTATAGTTATTATAGTTATAATAACAATAATGTGTAAATGTTACTAGCTGCGCCCCGCGGTTTCACCCGCATAAGTCTCGATCCCTTAGGAATATCGGGATAAAAAGTATCCTATGTCCTGTTCCAGGTCATGGTCTACCCATGTGCCAAACTTCATTCAAATCAAATCCATTGCTACTGTTAGTGTGTTACGCAATTTGCTACCCGCTGTTTTGGGTGAATTTGAATTTGTATTGGGTACGATGAGTCGCTTTAGTTTATTCCGTAGTATATTAATTAATAAATTAACTTGAAATATCGGTCGAACTTAGTGCAGCACAAACCGGATATAAATTAGCAAATTCCTGATAGTAGAATGTCAATAATAATAACTTCACCTTTTCTTTTTCACTAACTAAGCGAATCTAATAGTAACAAAAGTGTAATTAATTAGACACTGATAATGTGTTATGTAGTGTAAATGTAGTCCATTCTATGTAATTGATAACGTTGCAATGTAATATAGGTCACACGTGGTCAGATACATTGCTCACAGTTCACGATGCGTGTAAATAAACAGACCGTTCTGTATGTGTCAGCATTCAATTGTTTATCACTTTGTGCCAGTACCTACTAGCCTCTACAACGCTATAATAAGGTTATATAGGCGCGTGGCCAAAATCGGAACTAACGGCGCCATCTTGTTTTGTCAATACAATGACAGTGACAATTTCACAAATGTTTACCAACAACGCCCCCGTGTCAATGTCATTCTGGCGCCAAAGATTTCTGTAGCACTCTAGTTTGAGTTAGGTACCTACCTTATTTTGGTAAATCGAAGTAGGTACGGTGCAGTTGTGCACTAAGTATCAGCATGTGCGAATTGGTTTGTAATAATTACTATACGGGGGACACGGTGAAGTCATTTATTTCACAATAATTTTGATAGCCGTTTGTTATTAATATGATTGATAATAAGGTAAAATAAATATTATTGATTACAATACAGTAGGTAGGTACAAAAGGTGTTCATTAATAGCTATATTGAACATAATTAACGATCATGATTGTGATGAGGTAGACAAAGGTTATCAAAAACTCGACTGTTCCTATGGAAATCCACTTCAGAAAGTTCTCTACAAATCCGTCCGTGATCTTGGGTCTTGAATTTTCATGTTTATTACTTGTGTGCGTTACCCCAGCAAGAAAATGTCTTCTAGAAGGAATTGAGTTCTACGAAAAATTAGAGCATAACCTGCTGTAAATGTGCGCCAAGTAAAAAATTTGTGCGTGCTGTTGTTTTGGAGAAATAACGAAAAGACGAATTCTGTTGGGGTAACGTTTTTCCAGCTAGAAAATTTTAAACGAATGACATGTCATTCGTTTAAAATGTTCTAAAAAAAAACACAAATTTAAGCTATCTGCGCTGAAAATGAAATTTGTGCTCCTTAAGGTTTTCGAGATATTCAATTTCCTGCCGGGGTAAGGTTTTGCAGAATCTTATATCTCGGAAACCAATGATTGTGCGTCCGTAGAATAAACGTACATCAGTAGCTCTTAATTTATGCGTATTTAATTTTAAAACGCCTCACAAACTACCGTTCAAATCAACGAACAGGGCGAGCGAATTGGGTTGCAGGGCGCGAGGGGCGAGCCAGAGATGATTCGGGGATTCCCCGTTCGTACAGACAGCGACATGCGTTCCGACTAGGCAGAATTAGTTCAGACTAGGACGTACCAGTGTATCCTAAAGCATGTCAATTCTAACTATGATAAACCGATTCGACCTAGGCTATACTGGTTTATCCTATCGGTAACAGGATGAACGAGTTTGGCCTAAGGCCCTAGGCTATACTGATTTGTCCTATCGCGTGTTGGCCTAGTCGAAACTAGTTCATACTAAGATCTGGGTTTGGCCGGTAACATAATAATATATATTATAAACTCAACTCAATAAGTACACGCGCACTTGAGATAAGCGTTCCGCTAAAAAATATTTACATTAGTGCAGATTTTATATTTAGTCCGCGATTTAGTTTATAGATAAGCAGTAGCGCTTGCGACCACAACCACTGGACCATCGAGGCAGTAAACGAGGCAGGAAATATTTAACAGACTGCAAATACTCTTTCACTGAAATGAAGCAACACAATATTCCCAAATGAAATACAATACAATAAACGTAGATATACAACGTGCCGCTACAATTTAACACACGTATACGATTTCGCGTATTCGTTTTATGAAAATACTTGAATTTCATTAAACGATATTATTTATTGATTTATTTACAATTTTCTAAATTACCATCTTGGAGCAACCTGTACTTAAAGAACTGTAGCGAAGAGGTCATTTGCCGGGGTCACGGATCATATGTAGGCGAATAAAAGGAAAGCCGCGCAATTTCTTAGTAATTATGCCGCCGACAAAGGATTCTACCAATAGAACGCAAGCCAGCTGGTAGGTAGCTTCATGAATGAATCTTTTACACAGAGTGAGCTTAATATTGGTTTTTATTATTTAGTATGTTAGAAAATTAAAAAATTTCAATTTTCGAATTATTTTATTATATTTTTATGTTTGCTGGCCCTACCCGTGTGTTAAATTAATTTCGCCATTGTTGCGGCTCGTTGTATATAGAGTCGAACACGCGTGTTTTCTGCGTTCAGCGCTCGGTGTGGCAACACGTTGTGTTGTGGTTTGCGACTGGTCAATCGTCATCCTGAGGATGCCTCGTTGAGAGGTGAATCACGTGTCGATTTCTTATAGGGTTTTTTTTATAAGGACTCTTGGAGAATAGTTAAGAAAATTCGTTTTGTCATACATTTTGTATAGAATGGCTTTTTTGATGATATCTAGGTAGGAAGGCCTTTCGACATAAATTCAGACTTTCTGAATGCCAAGCTAACGGGTGTAAAGAGACGCTTAACGAAGCCGAAAGTCACTTGTTAGGGGTCATTGTGATAATTTTTGGGAACCTTCTGGTTCCGGAGATATTGAAGCTCGAAGTTCCAACTTTTTCAGACGTTTTTTAAAGAAAGTAAGTTTTAAACCTTAAGTGTAATTCCGATTTTAGCAAGTTTTATAACTTAATTTTAAATACCCCCACGAACCTTGAAACCGTTGCATGCACCCATAAACACAATGTTTTGCGTGCGTTACGTTGTGCGATTTTCCACACCAAAAATAAAAGTCGTTTCCTAGCAACTATTTTTGTGTAATGTTACTTTATTTGAAGTTCAGCATGCGTAGTCGATGAATATGTGATGGGTCTTTTCACAACCTGTATATATAAACATTTTTTTTTTCTTAAACGAAATTCCCTACCTTCCTTTTTTTATTCAACCTCAACTTTACAACATGCAAGAATACCTTACAACCAAAATCCCTAGATACCGGAATAACGAAGTAGGGTATATCCGTCACATAATTCTCTTATGCCTCAAAGGCCGACGCGTAGTGGACTTGTGGCTATGATGTTTACATATAGCCTTTCTGAGCCGCCTGCGCGATCCTCTCAAAGCGAAATAGGTTAACCTCTTTAGCGTGACCTGCTTCGATGCTTTATGGGATTTGATCGCTCTGGTTCTATTTACAATTTTTATTTATTTACTAAACCGTTATGCACTAGTTAAGGAAAAATACTGCAGAAAGGCGGACTTAATGCCTCAAGCATTTTCTACTACTTAGTCAACCTTAGGGTCATGCAGACAAAACATGGCAGGTGCAACATAAGTGATTGATTACACGAAAATAACTATAAAATACAAGAATAATAAATTCATAGATATCCAACATTCGTTTTTGTTTACGCTAAACCCGAAAAGGGGTCATGTGTAACCATCATTTTGAAAAAAAAATCTATATTTTTTCTATTTACGGAATTAATCGACAGCAATGACTTGGCAAAATAATATTGAAGTAAATCTATATTAATAACTACTCACGGTACTTCTCGGAAAAGTTTAAAAAATGCAAATAGTAAATGTAGGTTTTATGTCATGTGAGTAAATGATTTATCAAATGGACTCCGGAATTAAGATAAAAAATATGTTGTTGTTCCCAGCAATATTTAAATAACTGGTATAGATAAAAAAAGTTGTATTCTGCTTTTGACCTTGAATCTGCAAGCATACAATGATAATGATAAACATCAACATAAATTATATTAATTAATTAGGTACTTAAAAAACGGTCGTTCAATTCTCGTACTTAAAAAACGGTCACATTCAAGTCGCAATCTGTAAAACTTGTTAAAAATGTTGGTAAATCGATGGTTTTATTTTACAGATAAGCGAATACGATGCGAATGTTAACGTTCTTTCTATTCTATTTCATTCGAATTGGCCTACCTACCTACCTTACCTACCAACCCTACCTACCTACCTACCTACCTACCTACCTACCTACCTACCTACCCTACCTACATAAGAATCTTCTAACAATAACAAACACAACAAAAAAAAAAGTGAAATCGGTCCAGCCGTTCACGCGTGATGGCGTGACCAAGGGAAATAGGGATTCATTTTTATGTATATAGATAATAAAATAAAATTATAATTTATATTTTTGCTTAGTTCGCAATTAATATAACAGAAAGCGGCCAAGTGTCAGTTGCACTTGCACACGAAGAGTTCCGTACCAACGTACAATATTTAACTTTTTTTTTTTAGTTCGATTTTTACCCGTTGGTTTTTGGTAGGGGGTAAACTTATGGATTCGCGTAGTGCTGGGCTGGCTTGACATATTATGCGTTCACTTAAGCATGGTCTGGAAAGGCTTTTGATACTGGGCCGGGTGGAAGGAAAACGCGCTCAACGCGCCCGGTGCTCTGCCACCGGCAAGATGGTCAAACGCGATCAAGAACACTGTTGGACGCAGCATCTACCAAGCGATCCACACTGCAGAAGACCGCAATGCTTGGAGATAGGAGAAAGAGGAGACAGTATCGCGACCAGATAATGACACATTATGTGGTCGCGATACTCAGCATTGAGGAAACGACGAAGAAGAAGAGAGAAGTGCTGGGCTATAGAACATAGATGGCGCTAATACGAATTTTAAGTTTTCACTTCTATCGGCACTCCTCATGACTTCCTATTTTTACTCGACTACGGCGAAGAAAAAGGAGGGTTATGATTTTGACCGGTATGTATGTATGTATGTTCATCTGTTCCCTCCTATCTTCTAAACCACTCATCACAATTTGACAAATGAGGTATCGTTGGAAGCGTCTTGATCGTCCGCTGCTGGTTACAGACTATAAGACGTCACATTAAATAAAAAATGGTGCCCTCTAGGGGACATAAAGTCAGGAACTAAAATAAAAATATTGTTTAGTCGTACCATGTTGGGTATCAAAGGAAAGGATTTCAAAAATATAATTATGTATTATAAGTTTATAACCATTATGTATTATGTCGCTCCATGTAAAATACTGGTATTCAGCTGCGTCCGGTTAGACTGGAAGCCGACCCCACCATAGTTGGGAAAAGACTAGGCAGTAGATGATGATGTATTATAAATTTATAACCCTATAAGAATGTAAGTTTTTTTTTTTAATACTTTAGTAAAAAAAACGCGTTTCTGATTTAGGTAAGGACTCACCGACTCACCCCTTTAATTTTAGTTTTTTTTTTGTCGTATACGACATTGTTATGATAGTAGTAATTCACTCTGCAAAAATGTTAATGCCGGGGCTACATTGTCGCGTTATCGCGAACTTTACTCGCGCGCTCTCTGTTGCTCAGTGAGACGTCGAGCGGTGCTCGAGAGAGAGCGCGCGACGTAAAGTTCGCGACAACGCGACAATGTAGCCCTGGCATAAGTGTCTACCTATTAGGTTCAAATGATACAACCGTGTGACGGACGGACAGCGGAGCCTTAGTAAAAGGGTCCCGTTAGCACCTTTTGGCCCTGAACCCTTTAAACGTTATTAAAACAACTTTTCGTTGATTATTGATAATTATATTTTATAGAGTTTTGAAGCCTTCCCTTTGGTCAAAGTGGTCATTACCAAAATTGCCATAGATATTGCATGTAGCGGGACAGGAGGTCAAATCAGGGCTTGAAAACGTTACCAATTCACTTTAAAAGTAACGTTAAGTAACGGTATTTCCGTAGAGATATCTGGATATCGGTACGATTTGGTAGCGTTACTTAGTAGCATAACATAATAATAACCTTAAAAATTGTGGTAAAAATTACCGGTACTTTTAATGTTATTGTAAAAATAGCGGTAAAACATTACCGGTATTATTTTTGTTATTTTATTCGACGTTGCCGACCCGTTTTCTCAAAGGCGGCCGGCGGAGAAACCAACCAAGTATATTCACAAGAACAAGCACAACACAGAATAGCAAAGAGAATACCTATTTTATTTTATTTTATTTGTCTTTGGGTGGCTTACAGCTATCAATACAGAGTTAACGAGTGAGGTAATTGACGACAAGCCATTTACAAGCCTCCACAGTTAGCAATAGATTATTGTTGTACTTTTCAAATTGATTGAGAATTCATAACATTAAATTAACTAACAAAATACTTATGCAGGTATGCATAGGTACTGATGCATGCACAACCGCTAATAGTATGCATCCGCATCCGATACAATATTAGTGTTTAGTTAAAACAGTAGTAATGGACGCTAAGCTGCTGGCAAACAAATCGATTGAGGGGTGTTTATTCATAACAATTTGGTTAAACACTTTAACCGAGCGAATCATGTAAAATTGCTACGGTAAACTGTGCGAGCATAAGGAGCATGAAGAAGATTTCTCAAACGAGAGTGACGAGGTGGAACATTCAGAGACAGCTTATAAAGAAGTTCGGGACATTCAATCCTTGATTGTGCTATTTTCACTAGGAACCGTAAGTCCGATATATTTCTCCGAGTTACAAGTGGAAGTAAGTGGAAACGAGTGCATCGTTCATTGTAACTCAGATAAGGGATTTTAAATTGGTAGCCTAAGTATCTTGTGAATTTCCTTTGTATTCGTTCCAATCTGTCTGAGTGCACTGCATAATTCGGATTCCAAATTTGACTACCATAATTATTCGAGATGACTGCGGACATAAGCGCAATATAAAATTTTCAATGTTTTCATTTTGTTGAAGGAGCTGGCAATACGAATAATGAATCCCAGGGCCTTAGATGCTTTTTTGGCGATATGGTCGACATGATACTCAAAGGTGAGCTTACTATCAAGAAGAATACCAAGATCCCTGGTGACATGGGTTCGAGATAAAGGATGATTTGCAATTGAGTAGCGATATATGACTGACAGTTTCTTCCGGGTGAAGGTGATAACTAAGCATTTCGAGATGTTGAGATCTAATTTATTCCTTGTACAATAGCTTACTAATCTGGATAAGTCCGCCTGCAAAAGTCTAGCGTCATTCAAATTGTTAACTGATGTATAGATTTTCATGTCATCAGCAAACATTAGGAATTTAAAATGTTTGAAACACTCGCCGATATCATTAATGAAGAGTACAAATAATAACGGCCCTAGCAGGGAGCCCTGCGGTACACCAGAGGGGATGGTTGACCAAGAGGATATAAAGCCACTGAAAACCACTGCTTGTGTCCTATTTTGTACATAAGATGTAAACCATCTGTATAGGTCTCCCCTAATGCCCAAGTCGAAAAGCTTCCTTAGTAGAATGTCATGATCAATTCTATCGAACGCCTTGCTATAATCAGTATAAATAGCGTCGACCTGGGATCCATTACGCCTGTGACACAGGTTTATCCTAGTACAGGCATCATACTTTGTAATACCTACATTATTTCTAAGCTTTACACTGTATTTTACCAATTTTTATTTTTTGAATAAATTTATTATTTATTTATTTTTTATTATCCATGTTCTCCGTAATACAATCAGTGAACAGAACCAGGTTAGAGACTGTAGACCTTCCTTTCAGAAATCCGTGCTGTTGAGGGCTATTATATACGAAAATAGTCGTACGGCACAGTCTTAGCATCGATGCAGTCTGAAATTTTTAACGATATCCAGAGCGACGGTAACAAAACTAAATCATAACGATAAAATTTTCGATAGCGTAGATTTTAACGTTACGTATGTTCAACGGTAAAATGTGCCAGATATAACGTTAAATATTATAACGTTATTTAATAGTTAACGATATCTGCATCAGAAGGCTGTAACGATACCATATTTTTAACGGTATTTCAAGCCCTGGGTCAAATAACCCTTAACCCTAATTTTTAAACAAACCTTTTTACAGTCTCAAATCGGAAATCCTATACAATGCGAGATCAGCATAAACTGGAAATGTATAGCTTGATGTGTACAGTAGCCGTGTGTGCAAAGCCAGCATCAAAATGTTGATCTACTACCTAATGGCGATGACGATTATTTCCGCTCCTAGACGTAACATCCGATAATGTACTGCGTTAATTAATATTGATGTTATATTATTACAATATTATTAATACGATATGCTATTAAACAGGTTTGTTTACTGTTGAACATAATAGGTTTGATGATCATGTAATTGATGTCATATGTCTTGTATTGCATGTTTCTGTTTAGATGTTTT
This sequence comes from Lithophane leautieri, assembly GCA_949152455.1. Taxonomy (NCBI): domain Eukaryota; kingdom Metazoa; phylum Arthropoda; class Insecta; order Lepidoptera; family Noctuidae; genus Lithophane; species Lithophane leautieri. The sequence goes on from OX424460.1 coordinate 19,386,523, forward strand.
TAAGCTACACTTGCCGGGGTTGGTCGGTGGATGGATGACCATCTTTACATACCGAGACTCCTCCGTGATTCGGAAAGCACGTTAAGCCGTTGGTCCCGGCTGTCATTCGTGTATCTTTGACAGCCGTTACGGGTCGTCAGAAACCCGAAAGTCTGACAACCAGTCTTACCAAGGGCTATCATATTACCCAGTGACTGGGTTGTGGAGGTCAGATAGGCAGTCGCTCCATGTCAAATATTGGTATTCAGCTGCATCGATTAGACTGGAAGCCGACGCCAACATACTTGGGAAAAGGCTAGGCAGATTGATTTTTTGTTTAGATGTTTTTAAACATTATTATTACAAGCTTTATATTAGCATGCTCTGTTCGTATGTTTCCGGTTACTCCAATTGTCATTCATTTTTCAAGCACTTCCTGGAATCCGATTGAGCTGAAACTTGGCATAATTATATAAATACCGAGACATTTTGAAAAAATGATATCTTGGAGCTGGTGTGATGATTGAGCCGGAAGTTCGCCATAGGAACTCATCAATCAAACAAGATATCACCATCGTGATTGCACTAATTAAATATGTATTGACAATTGCTGTAACACTAGGTGGTGTCCAAGGTCTGATAATGGAGCAGGAAGTTGGCCATATGAACTTCTCAAGAAAACGAGATAGCACATTCGTGTTTTGACTTGTTAGCTGTATCTTGACAAGTGCTATTAAACTAAGTGGTGTCTAGGATCCGTTCATGAAACCGGAAGGTGGCTACATGAACTTCTCAATAAAACAAGATAGCACCATCGTGTTTGGACTCGTGGGCATTGTCTCGACACGGACTATAGCCCAAGGTAGTATCCCGTAGTAGTCTAACTAGTTTCGGAGTAGTCGCGACACGACTAGCTCTCTACTAGTTTCGGAGTAGTCACAAGTAACGGCTTTTGTAAACTGGCGCGATATCACGGGCGCGACAGGCAGCGGTACCCTTGTCGAGCCCGCGATAACGCGCCTGTTTGTGGGAGCATTAAAGGCAAATTCATTAAAGCATTAATTCTTTAAAAATGTTTAAAAAAAAATATGCCCCGCCTGCCCTAGCTGTAGGCAAACAATTTATTGAAAACTATATAATTATTCTGAAAAGATACAAAAAAAAGAAAATCTCTTCAACTTCATTGAAGCAGACGCCAAAAATACAGCCTCACACAATATAATTCAATGAACAGACTGATATAGACAGGTCTAGACTGTCCCGGGAAGTTTGTTTAGTTCAATGTCAGCCATTGAAAAGTATAATAGTCTGTGCTAGTTAGTGCGCAGGCGAATCGATTCCGCTGCGTTTCCTGGCCCCTACGACGTAAATTGAAGCGTAGGGGTCGTTGCACTGCCTGAAAGGAGGCTTATTCAAAGTAGACGATACGGGGACGATTCGGATGGATATGGAGGTCAAAGAAAATTTGATATCTGTAGGTAAACTATTTAATTATATTTGGATAAATATCAGTAAAGTGGCCACTAAGCTGAAAATGGATATTTCAGTCTGATTAATAATTTTAGTATACTAGCTACGCCCCGCGGTGTCAACCGCGTAAGTTTTGATCTCATGGGAATATCGGGATTAAAAGTATCCTGTCCTATTCCAGGTCATGGTCTACCCATATGCCAAATTTCATCGAAATCCGTTTTAGCCGTTTTAGTGTGAAAGCGTAACAAACAAAAAAACAAACTCACTTTCGCATTTATAATATTGGTTACGATTTTTACGTTTCCATAGATAAAAAAAACATGATAAACACAATAATTAGAAATTCACAAGAAGGCAGAGGCTGCTCAAAAACGATTGTATAAAATAGTGAAAGTTTTGTATTTTTGTGAAAAAAGAAAGCAAAGACTCATGGAAAGAATCTGTCCTAAACCGAATAATCCGAAGAAACTCAAATAATTGTCGTTTACTATGAGAATAACAAGAATAACAATAAGAGAATGAGTCTGGATTTGTGCTCCGTTGATGGCAATAGGCTCGCCCCCTATTACATGGGACTTAAACGTAACTGGGGAAATATGAGTGTGCTTTACATACATCACTGCCTAATCCATCGGGAAATACAGGCGTGTGATATTTTATGTTACTAACAGATTTTTTTCAGGGAGAGAACACGATGACCTTGAAATGTAGGTAGGTACCAGCTGCAAACTGCAGCATAATGACAAATGCAATGGTTAACTCGTCAGGCAGCATAAAATAGCTTGTTATCCTCGCTTTTACCACTTTAAGTAGAACACAGCAGCTCCTATAGTATCAATTAACCATTTTGGCATAATTCATTATATACGCCTGCCTAAGAGGCTCAAATAACCAGTTTATCCAACCTCCACTTTAAACGACTTAAAAAAAAGGAGGAGTTATCAATTCGTCTGTATTTTTTTTTTATGTTTGTTATCTCAGAACTTTTGACTGATGAACCGATCGATTTTGATGATTCTTTTTATTTGAAAGCTGGTGCTTCCCGTGTGGTCCCATATAAATTTTATTAACTTTGCGTAGGTTCCTTTAATAAAATTTTCCGTAGTTTTTGAGTTAGCTTCAATAATTACGTTTTTTTCTCACTTAATCGATATAGACATCTTATTTGATACAATCACTGTTATTTACATAGCAGGTAATTTTATTAGAATTTATGTGAGGTAGGTACCACAACTAAAAAGTGAAAAATAAAAACTTTTTACCAAAAAAAAACTAACTACCTTGTAGTGACTTGTAATTCGAGTGAATCCATAACAACCGACTTTCAAAAAAACACTTAAAAGTGAAAAATAACTTTAATTTCGGAAGTCGGTGGCAAAAAACGAAAATTGAAAAGCAAAGACTTCCGAAATTAAAGTTATTTTTCACTTTTTAAGTGTGTTTTTTTAGAAGTCGGTTGTTATGGATTCACCCGAATTGTAAGTCACTACAAGGTAGTTAGTTTGTTTGCATCTTAAAATACTACTAAGATATGTTAATTTAAAAACGTACTTCACTGTGACCTGGGTCTTGCAAATTGGTTTTTAGTTAAGTAAATTCTATTTGTATTTTAAATGTCTTTTCAACACCAAGGAAGCATCTCCTTTTCCTTATATATGGTGTACACATACCCTGTAAAATGCATTGAGCTTTGTAGGCCTTGCACGAACGCTATTTTTGATTCAAACGATTTTTGAATAGAAAAAATGTTGTTTTTTTTTTGTAAAAAGTTTTTATTTTTCAATTTTTAACCAACTTCTTCAAAAAGGAGGAGGTTCTCAATTCGTCTGTATGTTTTTTTAGTTGTGGTACCTACCCCACACAAATTCGAATACCACTACCTGTTATGTAAATAACAGTGACGGAGTCAAATAAAATATCATCTGCATAGACTCAGTGGGAAAAATAAGTAATGATTGAAGCTAACCCAAAAACTACGTAAGCAAAGTTAATAACATTTATATGGGACCACATGGGAGAAACCAGCTTTCAAATAAAAAAAGAATCATCAAAATCGAATAACACAGTCGAAAGTTCGGAGGTAACAAACATAAAAAAGAAAATACAGACGAATTGATAACCTCCTCCTTTTTTTCGAAGTCGGTTAAAAATACAACTACCTATCGTTTGGCATTTTGGCAAAAATTTTTGAAGCATTATGTATGAGTATCGCCCATAGATAATAATAATTATGAAACAAATAGTGATGGTAGTCTTAAAACTAAGTAAATAATTATTATGAGCGAAACGGGTATTATTTTCCATTTTGAGAACTTTTTAAATCATTTGAATTTACGTTACGTTTACGTTTTGCGTTCATGCTATGGCCTCTGGCCTGTGGTGCAGAATAATAAGGCTTGCATCATCAGATGGACAAAACTTTTAATTGGTCTTCGACCAACATCAACAAGACTTAACTTCACATCATCATACAGCGCAATAGGTTATTTCGGCGCGTTGCCAAAATCGGAACTGACGCCACCATTTTTTTTTTTTAACATTTCAAGTTACAATTCAAAAAATAACTGCATAAATGTTTACCAGCAGCGCCCCCCTGTCAACGGAATAAAAATCAATTGGAACGCGTCATGTCGTTATCGTGTCGTCCGTCGATATCACGTTACCACCTCGTACCATAAAAATGGTGGTGAGATTATGGCGTGGTATCGGTGCGTTGTCTGCAAGTCTATGGTAATAAATACGTCCTTGTATTTTCAGGCAAAGAGGTATTGACAACGTAAGTAATGTAGTTGTTTATCGTATTTGTGTGTGTGTGTGTGTGGAGTTTCTTGCCGGCTCTTCTCCATAGGAAACGACCAATTGGAACCGTGCACCTAGCTTCTGACGTTTCATAAGTGCCCATGTAGGCTTATGTGAAATAAAATATTTTGATTTTGATTTTTTTTGAAATAAATTAGGATTCGTCAGGTTTATGGCAAAGTTGGAATAAGTTAGAATACGGGAAAGTAGAAAATTAAACCAGGAATGTTATGTCGTTACGGGTCGTTAGAAGCCCAAAAGTCTGATAACCAGTCTTAGCTAGGGGTATCGTATTATCCAGTTACTGGGTTGTGGAGGTTAGATAGGCAGTCACTCCATATAAAATATTGGTATTCAGCGGCTTCCGATTAGACTGGAAGCCGATTCCAACATTATTGGGAAAAGGCTAGGCAGGTGGATTGACGTTGTCTTTTTCTTCATTTGTTAGATAAAACAACCATATTTGTATCTACGAGGACATGCCATAATCCATGATATCAGTAAAGGGCTGAGTAAATTCATGAATAGTTTTCGAATGGATTGATGTTGACAACTTATGAAAATGAGCGAAATGCATTGAGACCAAACTTATAAATACAGGCTAGGTTTATTGAACTTTGTTAAAATGAAAATAAACTTGTTTGTCTTTTTGTTGGAGTATGTGTAATGAATTTTAAGATCTTTTTTTAACCGACTTCCAAAAAGGTCTTAGGAGATTCTATGTTCGAACTTGTTTATTTTTTTAACCGAATTCTTCAAAAAGGAGGAGGTTCTCAATTCGTCTGTATGTTTGTTTTTGTGTGTATGTTGCACGATTACTCCGCCAAATATGAATCGATTTTGATGATTCTTTTTGTTTGGTAGGTCATGCTTCAGAGGTGGTTCCATATAAATTGTATTAACTTTGTTCGGGTAGTTTTTGAGTTAGCTTCAATAATACGTATTTTCCAACTTAGTCATGTGGATGATTTTATAATAAGTTCCTGTCACTGTTTACAAAGCTGGTAGTGGTATTAGATTTTGTGTGGGGTAGGTATCAGAACTAAAAAGTGAAAAACTTTTTACAAACAAACAACCGATTTCCACAAAAAAAAAACACTACAAAATTACAAATAGCTTTAATTTAGGAAGTCGGTGGCAAAAACGAAAGAAAGTAAAGAATAACGGACTTCCAAAAAAACACAAAAAAAAAGAAAATTACACCATTTTGTGTTTTTTTGGAAGTCTGTCGATTTTTTGCTGTAAAAGTTGTCAAGTTGTCAATAGGTGAAGGTAATTCAACAAAAGTTTGTAGATTTTACTGAGGGCATGCTGTGTATATTATTACACACAGCCCGAGTCCCTCCCCCGAGCTCTTCGCCTTCCAAGCGAGCGCCACGCGGCTTGTCAACCACCGCGCGGTCGCTGCGGCCCTAAGGCCCCCACCCGTCGCTTAGGAGGCTCCTATACGAGATCCCGTGCGGCGCCTCAGACGCCTAACTATACCCGTGGAGAGATGAATAGCGTGTACAGAGACAATTTTAATTTTAGCGTTAGTCTCGTACACTGATGGCGTCTGAGGCTGGCAAGGTTAAGTCGCTAGATCAAGCCGCGACAGATGGGTCGGTCGATGAAAACTGCCCAAGGGAAGACCGAAGGTATATCGTCGACGCTTGTATATAAACTAACGTGTAGGAAAACTTTAATTGCGCGATGTAGAACGAAAAAATATAAATACATTTTCTCCTTAGAGGAAACATTGCCACAATGTTTTTCGAGGTTCACTAAGCTTCATAATTAGCTAGTCTTTCAACTGTACAGTTATATTTTTCGAGTTTCTGTCATTAATTCTATTATTTCACGTTTTTAATTTTTTAAATCCGAAACTGCTCGTCGACCTATCAAAACGCAAGGAAGAAGCAGGGAAATCCCGCGCCTGTCATGTTGCACGTTTCAATCCCACTATAAACAATGACTCATGTAACATAGGTATCTATCTACATATAAACACGTCATTAGTATAAGTACTCATTTACAATACGCAGCAGATACATGTGTATGTTTAACACGAGTGTTCCGTTTCTCTGAATATCTTGTACATACGGCTACACATCAAGCTATATATACATTTCCAGTATAAGCTGACCTCGCATTGTACGGACATCTTATACAATGCGAGATCAGCATAAACTGGAAATGTATAGCTTGATGTGTAGCCGTGTGTACATGCTCATGTGCGGTGCGTAATTGTGAAGTTGTAACGAGCGCTATGTTGCAGGACGACGACGGCGATGCGCGACGCCGCGCGCCGGCGCGGGCGCTGTCGCGGTACATGAACCACGAGTGCCGCGTGCTGCCGTTCTACGGCTCGCACGACATGTGCCACATGCTGTCGGCCGTGGCTCTCCATTTCTCTTTCAACGCCATACTCACGTGGGTCGATGGACTCGCCGCCGAGATCGCTGTGTTTTAATTTTATTTAATAAAGCTGTAGGTAGATACCTAATTTCTTAATACTGGTTTAATTTTTACCTGGCTACGGCAAAGCAAAAAGGAGGGATAAGTTTTTGTATGTATGAAATGAAATGAAATGAGATTGTTTATTCTGTAAATAGGATATCGGAATCACTTTTAAACGTCATATAGAAAAAAAAAAACCTAGTTGAGGTCGGCGTTTCCTATCTGACTACTCTGAGAATAAAGGCCGAAACAAACTTAGAGTTCGCAGTCTCTTTTAAGGTCCAGACATAATCTTGGTCAGGCCATATGAGGACCATCTGAAATAGTCTTTTGAGGAAAAAACCACACAGATTTGAGTGGACCTGTCCAGTCAGTGCAAGCATTTGTCAGTAACCGAGGAGCTCAACTCAGAGCTTAAGGAGCTCAACGACTCGACGAACAATACTAAAGAAAGGACATTTGGGTAGGTCGCATAAAGTACTCAAACTGCCAGAACATCATTAAAACTGAGAAAGAGGAGCAAAAAAATTTAAAAAATGGTCAACATAGTCCTCACATTCACAATAATTAAAATAAAATAATACATTACAAAGTAATTATGTCATTTTGTATAAAATATTCAACAATGTCAATTTATAGGTACATAAAACTGGTATATATTAATGATTTTAGATAATAATTAAAATGTCAAGTTCTAGGGTTTTATCAAGGCTTAGCAGAGCGAGCACCTCAACCCCATGTTTTTTTGTCTTCTAAATAATACGAAATTTTATAGTACCCTTTATTACAAAATTTGGTTTTAATAAAACTTTTAAATCGTTTAATGGGTAAGTTTCTAATATCAATGGGAAGTTTAAGTGTAAAAGCGTATACCACCACCTAGTGGTAGAAATGTGACTTGGATTATTTATATTTTTAAATAAATTCAGTCCTTCTGTTGTCTTGTCACCATGTCGTTTCATTTCATTAAAGGTATCGGCAACTCTAACTGACTGGATCTAGGTCGGACTTAAGTCAAGAATCTAGATTTAATGCCAACGTTTTGGACTATAGGTACCATCTGCTTAACCCTCCGGGGAATACTGGCGTCATGTTATGATGTTATGGTTTTGAATATTTTGTTTTTTAAGAAGTGTTATTTTTTTCCATAATATCATGGAAATCCTCGTAAAGTAATATCTCTTTTGAAGTTAATTTATGTGAGGCAAATGAACAAAGTCGATTTACGTGAGGCAAATGAACAAAGTCGATTTTGAAGCCAAAATAATGCCCTTTAAACCTTCCTTCAGCTTTGTGTAGGACCGAAGAATAATGGAGTCTATATAAAGCAAGTATAAAGGCTCTCGCAGACACGCGCGACGCGACACCCGTAAAATTACTTATTACTTTATTACTGGTAAACACGGGAATTGTTCTACCGGTTTCCGCGCCTATCTGCAGTAGCCTTAAGGGTCACAGCTTTTATTGAAACATTTGGAAAATAGGCATTTGTCGTGATGGTCGTTAACGTCTCGCCTCTCATGTGCGAGGTTGTGGGTTCAATCCGGGCAAGTACAAAGTGACTTTTCAATTGATGTGTACTTTCTATGATTATCTTGGATATTACTGACATCGGTGAAGGAAAACATCGTAAAGGAAACCAGTGCCCTGTTTATCAAAACTTACAAGACTTGTAGTACCATAATGTCATTATTTTTTTACAAGCTTTTATGTACGTTGCCTTGTTAGTATGTATAAGTCAAATCTTGCCAGTTGAATTAAAACCACTCCCTGTTATCCTACGGAGTCGAAATTTTACAAGTTGTATCAGGTCCCATGACAATGAATTTTTATATGATGCATGACTTCATTCTACACCCAGGATTGGCTCCAGACGAAAGAACTCAACAACTGTCTACGGTACGGACACGAAATTCAATATACGCATTTAATTATGATAGTCCGTTCTAAAGTCCACCATGACCTGACTGCGGCACCCAGAAATGGAACTCCTCAGCGGCCGACAGCAAAGACATTCAAGTATATACACGCATTCAATTTTGATAGCTCGTTCTAAAGTTTACCAAGTTCTGGTTGCTGCACCCAGGATTGGCTCCAGAAGAGGGAACTCCTCAGCGTCAACAGCAGAGACGCAAAATGTTATATACGTTTTCTTTTATGATAGACCATTCTAAAGTCCACCATGACCTCAGTGTTACACCCAGGAATGGCTCTAGACGAGGGAACTCCTAGACTGTCAACAACACAGATAGTTAATTTTATATATAACTATATTTTATATGATAACCCGTTCTAAATTATAGTATGACTTGGATAGTGCAACTTGGCTGAGTTCGCACCATGACTTATGTTAAGGCGTCTTTGGGTTAGTTGGAGTTGTCTTTACAAGTTCCTTTCAAATGAAGGTGATAGAACAGATATTTAAACACAATCTAATACTAAAAAGTACAAAATAAAATTTAATTTTATTAATTTTTATTAATTTTATTCGTGATTTTGTTTATCAAAAAAATTATTTGTAAGTTACAACTTGTAGAAAATCATAACAAATCCTGAGTGTCCGGCGACTCTCTATTCCGTCTTACAAGTTTACAAGTGTCGTGCTTAGTACCGCAATAACTGTTTAAATACGATTTGTGGTTAAAAGAGAGAGATGACCTGATGCCCGTGTCCCAGCAGTGGGAACATTATGGCTGATTATGAATATGGAGATGAGCGACGATGAATTTAAAGAAAATTAACATTCTAGGTAACTTGTGAACGTGTAGATTTGTAACTTTTGATAAACAAGGCCCTGGACTTATAGTTATTAATTATGAGTTTGAAATCACCAACTTGTCCTGAGCAAGTTGGTGATCTATGCTCGTGCTTCTCTATAAGAGAAGATGCCTTTGCCAGGGCAAAAATGGCAAAAAAAACTTCAAAAGGAAAAAAGAAATGGCCGCCACACATAAACTTATTATGTACACACGGCTACACAGCAAGCTATACAATTCCAGTTTATGCTGATCTCGCATTGTATAGGATTTCCGTACAATGCGAGGTCAGCGTATACTGAAAATGTATAGCTTGATGCGTAGCCGTGTGCACGGCCTGCTCTTCCTTCGCACGGTTTTTTGGACTTGACAAAAGATCGAGATTTCTTAGTTATAATAAAATTGAAATCACAAAAAACAAAACTGCTGTTCGTTACATTTTCACGAGTTAAGGCTCTTACATACTGGCGCGAATTATCGGATTGTTCTGCCGTCAAGTTTCTCAGAAATTGTTTTGTTAAAATTTAGGTCGCGCGACGAGTCGCGCCTGTATGTGAACATAAATGATGAACAGCAGATATTTTCAGTTTTGCCCCATAGTAACAGTTGCACATAATGGTGAGTAAAGTTACGTATTTAAGTATCGGTCACTAATTACCAGTCACCCTGTAGGTAACTTTAATTTTAAACGTATTAAGTCTCTTACATACTGGCGCGACTTGTCGTGCGACTCGAATTTTAACAAAACAATTTCTGAGAAAACTGTTGGAGTATAGCAAAAACAAATCGATCCTACATCAACACTTGCACTATACTCGTTCTCTTTCTAACTCATAAATATTATTTATATTGTCCGAGCCCGCCCTTACCACTTGACTGAAATCCTTACTTTCTCATAGAGACTGTACTATACTTTGAGCCTTGTGTGGGATCACACGTCTCTCATAATACTAGTAAAACACACCTTCCAATCTATAAAGAAAAGGATAATAAACGTAATATAAAAATCCTTAAAACAGTGTTTCCTTTGGTGTCCAACCATTAACCCTAACAGGTTATGGGCCCAGAGCGCTAAGCCAAAGAGCAAATAATATAAAGTGAATTTAAAGGACACTGAAATAATAAAAACTTTCTGTGAAATAACCAGCATAAATAAAAAGTTATTTTAGTGAGAGTGCTTGAAAATGGATTCAAGATCTAGAAGGAACATCAGACAATTTGATGGAGATAAGTATAGTGTGTGGAAATTTCGTAACCGCAATCTATTAAGTGAACTGGAAATACTGAACGTTATCGACGATTAAGCTCGTAACAGAAAGAAGTGCTGAGTGGCTTAAGAACCATGCATCAGCTGAAACTGATAATCGAGTTAATGTCAGACTCATTACGCACTTCAAACTGAAACTTCAAATGTTTCAAGAAAGCACTATCAACAAAAACAAAAGTCAATAAAACCGTTCAGGATCAATTTTAAAACCAAGAAATGTTATCACTGTGGCAAGAAGGGACATTTGAAAAAGCATTGTTTTTCTTACAAAAGAGCTATTGAAAACAAAGGAACCAACAATAAAACGGTTCAGTTGGTGAGCTTGAAACCACATGATGGAAATACTTCGGGATTTGCTTTTATGACAGGAAGTGATACAAAAAATAGTAATGACGGGCAAAACGTTATTACTTTTGTTTTGGATTCTGGAGCATCAGACCATTTGATAAATCGAGAAGATTTGGCGCTAAACTTCACTGAAGCTAGAAAAATCAATAAACATTCCTGTAGCAAAAATGGCACGTTTATACAAGTGACGAAGAAAGAAAATCTCCCGGTTACTAGTGAGATGGGCGTACCAGGCACACTACAGGATGTACTTTCCTGTTCCTTTATCCTAGGGGATATAGGAGTAGGTTGTAAGACCTACTGTTGGTAAGGAAAGTGAAGCAAGTAGGAACGACGCTCGTTTTTGATAAAAACGGTCGTGTTGTTGTGCACAATGATGGTAAGCCGGTAATAAAGGTGAGTCTTTGAACAATCTTATCGGCGTTAACTTTGTGCTTTTTAAACATGCTTTAAATAGCGAATGCTCATTAAATAGAGTCGTAAATTATACTTATGAATTGTGGCATCAAAGGTTGCCATATTGGCAAATCAAAATGTATGGAAATAGAAAGAGACTATTTTCTGATATTGATAAAATTGATAATTTTATGCATAACGATAAATTGTGTTATGCTTGTATTTATGTAAAACAAGCATGTTTGCCATTTAACAAATCGAAAACAAAAGATTTGAAACGAACTCTATTTAAAGTGCACACAGATGTGGTCCTAAGTCTTTCGTCTGATGGCAAACTTTATTTTGTGATGTAAGTGGATGAATACACTTATTATTGTGCGACCTACTTGTTAGCTCGTAAATCAGACGTTTTTGTTACGTTTCGGGATTATGTCGCAAAAAGCGAAGCTCGTTTTTGTCTGAGAATTGTTAACTTATATTGTGATAATGGAGGGGAATTTGTGTCCAATGAAATGAAAGAGTTCTGTGCGCAGAGAGGTATTAGCTACCACTTAACAGTGCCACATACTCCGGCTTTGAATGGTATTGCCGAACGTATGATGAGAACAATAACAGAACGGAGTCGTTCAATGGTACAAGGGTCTAAATTAGATGAATCGTTCTGGGGTGAGGCTGTGTTAACTGCTACTTATTTAATAAATATCAGTCCCACGAAAGCACTGAGGTTGGAAAACACACCTTATGAGTTATGGCATAATACTAAGCCACAACTGAAGTATTTAAAGGTTTTTGGTTCTACTGTTTATTTTGTTAATAAAAGTAATAAAACGAAATTTGACAAAAAGTCGTCAAAGGGAATTTTCGTTGGTTATGAACCAAATGGTTATAAGGTGTGGGATGTGGTAGATGAAAAGTTTGTGAGAGTCAGAGATGTGGTAATGGATGAGATTAATTTCTTATCGAATAGGCCAGTGAAACCTGCGCCGGATCGGATTATGGCTAGACGTAGCAATAACTCTGTTGACAACTCTGACTTAGTAGACCTTTTTGAAAAGAGGTGTGAATCTGATAAGAATAAATCAGATTGTATCAGTAAACAAACGGAAGTAATACCTGCTAATAAATCTGTACATGATACAGGAAAGCGCTTGAACTGGTCTTCATATCACAATGGCAATGAGTTAACTTTATATCAAGACAATGAAAAGTCACATAATTTGAGACGAAGTAATAGGATCCAAAACATGCCAACTGTTTCTTATAATGAGAAGGATGAGGATAGTATTTATGATAACTATTTGTTGTGTGCTGAATCTTTAATATTTCAAATTCCCCAATCATATACAGAAATTAAATCCAGGGATGATAAGCATCTATGGGAAAAAGCTATAAAAGAGGAAATTAATTCCCTTATTGAAAACGATACCTGGATTGTAGTACCAAAACCAGAGAATAGAAATATTATCGATTGTAAGTGGGTGTTCACAGTTAAAAATGATGAGTTTGGAAAACCCTTAAAGTATAAAGCGAGATTAGTGGCTCGTGGTTTTAGTCAGAAATATCTAATTGATTATAATGAAACGGTTGCACCTGTTGCAAGGATCGCAAGTTTTAGGCTAATATTAGCTTTAGCGAGTCAATTTAATTTGTTTGTTCACCATATGGATGTAAAAACAGCATTTTTGAATGGGAAACTGAACGAGGAAATCTATATGAAAATTCCCGAGGGTATCCCGGTTGAAAGTAATATGGTTTGCAAATTAAATAAGTCATTATATGGATTAAAACAGTCTGCACGCTGTTGGTTCCAAATGTTTGAGCAAGCTTTGTCAAAAAGGGGTTTTCAATACTCATCGGCGGACCGGTGCATTTACATTTATAATGCAGGTCATGTTTTATAGAATATTTATGTTTTACTTTATGTTGACGATCTTGTGATTTCAACCGCAGATATAAATACTATGAATGGTTTTAAAACATACATAATGAACACGGTTAAGATGGTAGAATTAAAAGAGATCAAATGTTTTCTGGGAATCAAAATAACCAAGTCTGAAAATAAAGTTACTTTGGATCAGGAAATGTATATAAAAACAATTCTTGAGAAGTTCAATATGAGTGACTGTAATTCTGTCACTACACCCCTTGAAAGTAAACTAGATTACGAAGAATTAAATTCGTGTGAAATAACAAGTGCCCCTTGTAGAAATCTTATTGGGTGTTTCATGCGTATCACGCTATGCACTCGACAAGACCCAAATTTTTCGTTAACATCTTAAGTCGATATGCAAGCAAAAACAACCATTCATTATGGTCACACTTAAAAAGGATCTTGCGTTATTTAAAGGGAACTATAAATCTCAAGTTAACTTTTACACGAAACGATTACAAAAATATTCTAAGTGGCTTGTTGATTCTGACTGTGGTAGTAATGTATTAGATAGAAAAAGTACTACGGGTTATTTGTTTAAATTATTTGATCAATGCACAATATGCTGGCAAACAAAGAGGCAGCAAACAGTGGCAACTTCATCCACTGAAGCAGAGTATATGGCTCTATATGAAGCAGTAAAAGAAACTCTGTGGTTAAAGTCATTAGTAACAAGTATTGGCATTGCAATTCCAGATTCTATTTGTATTTATGAGGATAATAATGGATTTATAAGCATCGCGAACAATCCTACTAGTCACAAAAGATCTAAACACATTGATATTAAGTATCATTTTTCTAGGGAACAGGTTGAGAAAAATGTGATTAAAATGGTTTATGTTTCTACAGATAACCAGCTGGCTGATATCCTGACGAAATCATTACCCGCAGTGCGTTTCACCGCAATGAGAATGAGACTCGGGGTGACGTTGTAATCATGTACAACGTGGATAAATAAATGTTAAGGATATGTTAATTATAAGAGCTTGGTTTATAATAAGTAGATGAATAACATTAAGAGTATCCAGTTATAATGGATGAATTGATTGATAATGGTCTGATTAGGTTTTTCTGGGTTTCCCTAATCCTGCGCAACGAATGTTGGACCATGATGATTGTTTTCCCAGAGAGAGAGAGAGAAAGGAAGGTGTGTGTAATTTTGTAATTGTATACAGATGTTTGATAAAGGTCGGTAAAGGTAAAGGAATCGTAATTAAAAGGAAAGGGATTTATTTTTGAGGGGGCGTGTTGGAGTATAGCAAAAACAAATCGATCCTACATCAACACTTGCACTATACTCGTTCTCTTTCTAACTCATAAATATTATTTATATTGTCCGAGCCCGCCCTTACCACTTGACTGAAATCCTTACTTTCTCATAGAGACTGTACTATACTTTGAGCCTTGTGTGGGATCACACGTCTCTCATAATACTAGTAAAACACACCTTCCAATCTATAAAGAAAAGGATAATAAACGTATTATAAAAATCCTTAAAACAGTGTTTCCTTTGGTGTCCAACCATTAACCCTAACAAAAACTTCAAGGCGAACAATGCGGCGGCGTCGCGTCGCACGACTAGTCGCGCCGGTATGTAAGTAACTTTATACACATAAACCTGCCGGAATAATAATAATAATAATTCTCTAAACAATGAATGGAGGATGCTCTACTAACGTTACTTACTACGTCGCAAGCTAATTTGGTAGTGAGCTGGCCATGTCTGTCGACGGACTGACGGACATTGGCATGTGCCTGGGAGGGACTGGATGAAAACAGGTGGAGGACCGGGTGTTGTAGCACAACTTGAGAGAGGCATATGTCCAGGACTGAGACTGAGATAAAAGGCTAAGATGGTCGAGGACGTTTATCTTCTTGATGTAATTCTTAAGTCCCCTTTTTCGACAGTAAAGCGAAGAGGTGGCCCATTAGACTAATCTAACATACATTGAGATGATCCTAATTGGTTTATCTCACGCAAAAAGTTTGATTTTCTACTCTACTAAGCAAGGTTTCTATCTCCACTAGGACAACATACTTATTTGTTTGTCCATCTTCAAGAAATTATTCGGGAATGGGTGCTTGTGGCATCCTTTGAACTAATTTCGTTGCCCTACGTAACTTATTGACAATCTTTACTTATTGTTATTCTATCTTTGGAAGACCATAGTAGACAACCAGTCTTACCGACGGGTATCATATTATAAAGTAACTGGGTTGTGGAGGTCAGATTACTTGGTATTCACCTGCATCCGGTTGGAAATTGATGATGAAGGAAGTTAAGCTTGCAAAAAACTGCTACAAAAAAAATCGATATACCGTTCTTTTTTTTCGAGATATTCAAATCGATATTATTTTTTTTATTTTTAATATCGATACGTTATAATGGCACTTATTTCATCCCTAGCAGGAGGGACTACATAACTAGGTCGCAGTTGTTTTCATGTCATCTTTGTATATTATTTAACGATAATCGTGCTACAGTTGCCCTTGGAGGCTCCGACATTGGTTTTTAGAACACTTGGAGTAAAATGCACTCTCAAATTTTATAGGTCTTAGCAGCTGTATCCATGTAATATCGATCGACTGTTATGTTTATCGCAAACGAATGGAATTGCAAATAATAATAATAATAACCCCACCGCCTTATCTCTACGTTGACGTCGTGGTGGGGCTTGCGTGCTCCGAACTCTAGGTCTGTACCAGAAGAGTTTACTTTGCCGGAACAGGTCTAGAATGAGGAGCCAGACCAAGAGAGATACAAAAACCCGCAGGGCAGCATGTGGCGAGCTGTTGGGCAATAGCGACCCACGGACCCTACCTCCCGGGAGAAGTCTTGTTCCTCACCTCTGGCTTGCCTTTATTGGCCGGCTGGAGTGAACACTGACGAGGAACTGAGCTCCCACCTCATTCTTGCCTTTATTGGCGGGCTTGAGTGGAGATTCGCTAGAGCAAACGTGCTCGGAGGAAGGAAGTATTCCAGTAAGATGCTGGTAGGGATCTTGACCGTCCTTCCGGGATTGTCCTGATAGCCGTGGAATACCTCTCCACTCCTCTCAAGCACCTCAGGACATGTTGCCCCCTTTGTCGCTACGACACTGTGCTAGCGACCATTTTTGGGGGGCCCATTATTGAGTGTGCAAGTCACCCCCTGCCATTTTATCTATGTATTTTATATTAAAAACATTGGTCAGGCAGGGGCCATAGTCTTTCCATAGTTCAAAATAACCAGTCCACCAACCCACCCAAACCCATAGTCCAATATCTTTGTTTCAATGTTCTGCAAAAGTCCTACACCAACCGGGGGTTGTCCTTGGCTGCATTGCATAGTGCGAACAGGGATAATCGTCGGTTGGTGCCCCATTTCATTATGGATGTCTAACGGGCCTCTGCGAGTTGGCTTTGGCCCCTCGTACGCCTTCCAAAGGCCCGGGAGTCCCGGGACCCCAGGGTCCCGAGATATGTCAAAGACATTTAAAAAATAATAATAAAATTGAACATGATGAACTTTTTATACGTCAAATGTTCATCATGCTTGTTAATACAAACGAAGACAACCTGTCTTAATCTGTCCCTCAACCCTGTTTATTATAACACTAGCTGCGCCCCGCGGTTTCACCCTCGTAAGCCTCGATCCCGTGGCAATATCGGGATAAAAAGTATCCTAAGTGTTAATCCAGATTATAAACTATATCTGTTTGCCAAATTTCATCCGACTCCATTGAGCCGTTTTTGCGTGATTGAGTAACAAACATCCAAACACACAAACACACAGACTTTCACATTTATAATATTAGTAGGATTTTCCTCTTTAGATTGATAATTGAGAAGCCATCTTCAGCAGAAGATTTATTTATTATTGAACCACAAACACTATCCTTACAGGATGACCCCAATACAATAGTGCCTACCTTTGTAATAAATATCATACATGCTATAAAATCTTAACCTAAAATACATAATAAAAAATACAATAATAATATTTAAATATAACTAACAAAATTCAACAAAACCCTTGCGAATTCACTCAGATTGCACGAAAATATGTCAATGCTCTCATGCACTTCATTTAGTACACATATTGTGCGGGTGAGGGGAGTTTTCGACAGCAGGTTGGTTTTGGCAGCAGGCACGGCCAGCAGTGGCGGTCGCCGCCGCCTCCACACGTACCGGTCTGGCACGCACAGCTTCAGGTGACGCAGCACACCCGGGTTATGAGCTACTCCACGCAGGAGCTTTAGCGCATACGCCGCAAGCGTAAATTCCCGGCGCACTCTGAGTTCGTTGTACCCCACCATACCCAGTACAAACAGTGTAGGATACATCAGGGGGTAAAATGGGTAAACCCCATAAAGTTTAAAATACAAGTATCTTGTAAATTTATTCTGTACTCGCTCCAGCATGACATTGTATTTCGCTTCGTGAGGTGCCCAAATCACCGCACTGTGTTCCAAGTGACTCCTTACCAAAGCGTCATACAGCACCCTGAGCGTGGTAACGTTTGTAAATCCCTGCGACTGTCTCAGCACGAAACCCAGGTTTCTGTACGCCTTCTTGCAAATCTTAACTATATGATCCCGGAAAGTTAGATCCGGGGTAAGCAGTACTCCTAGATCTCGTACCTGCGACACTCGCTGCATCGGCGCTTCCTCTACTTTGTACTCGTAGGCTAAGGCAGTCTTCGCGCGCGTAAATGTCATCACTGAGCATTTCGCTGTGTTGAAATAGAGTTTATTTTTATGGCTCCACTCTACCACCCTATCTATGTCTTCCTGCAATCTCTCACAGTCCGACTCACCCTTAACCTCGAGCAGCAATTTAAGGTCATCTGCAAACAATAAACATAAACTATGTTTGACTACGTCAGGTAAGTCATTTATCATTAAAATGAATTCGAGTGGACCCAAATTGCTGCCCTGGCTCACTCCTGATCTGGTGTAGTATGGCTCAGATTCGAATCCGTTGTAGTCCACGTACTGCTGTCGGTCTTTCAAGTAGCTGGCGAAGAACTGTAGCAGGTGCGGAGTGCAGCCACTTTTTGCCAACTTCATTAGCAGTACGTCATTGTCGACGGTATCAAACGCCTTCTTAAAATCAAAATATGCCGCGTCTACCTGCACACCAGCATCGACGGCCGGCACCACCCTCGCCATGAAGTTAAGCAGATTAGTGGCTGTGCTGCGCGCCGGCTGGAACCCGTGCTGCGCGTCCGTTAGTTGTGCGCTCACTTGAGCCTGCACGCAGCGTTGGATGGCCGACTCGAACACTTTTGCAGGTGTCGACAACACTGCCACCGGTCTGTAGCCACTTACCTCCGGACCTGATTTACCCTTGGGTACCGGAATCACTCGCGTGATTTTCCACCTCGGCGGAAACTTTGCTTGTTTTAAACTAGTATTATAGATATGATGCAGGGGTTCCGCCAGCACCCTGCCACAGTCTCGGAACAGAAAAGCCGGAATGCCATCGGGGCCAGCCGAGTGCTTTGGCTTGAGTTTTATGAGCGCCTTCCTTACGTCTTGAAGACTAAGGGTCTCGATGTGCACTCGAGCACTGTTTGCTTCCGCCTCCGCCCCCGCCGCCCGCGCCTCCAGTCGCGGCCGCTAAGATAGGTGTTAATAGCCATAATTATGTGAATTAAACAATATTATGGCAGCCCTCACACCGTGGAAACTTCTAGCACCTCACAATCAATTCATTCAGTACTTTTCCGGTTTGCGACAATGACAATCACTTTTATAAATTGCATAACATTAAAGTGATAAATTGTTGTTCTGGAGATGTTGTGTTATGCAACTGGCAACCAGTTGTTAGTTGCTTTATATGGATGATAAATATAAGAATTGATGATAAATATAAATATAAGATATTTTTAGACTTGCATTGGTGAGTTGGACCTAAATTCACGTGCCAGCCAGTAATATAGGTATATATTTAGACCGCCTACGACATTTTAGTCCGTAAACAATGTGTCTACTCTAAGCCAATACCTATATGATGGTGATTTGCATTGTTAGGAGTTTTGTCAATGAGTTCGATTGTTTAGCCATAGTTAAATATGTAGCAGTATTATATCTCGGCAGTGACTTTGAAATAATTACCTATGGCCGCTCGGAAAACAAACCTTCCGCGTCCGTGCGTAACTGCCGCGCATTCGATACTGTTGCGTACTGATATACACTGAGATTTCGAAGCGCGTCGTTTCGGCTGTTTTCTATGAAGATAGAATACTGTACTTATCAATATTGTGGTTTAGCTGTGGAGTTAAATAGCTTTATTGCATTGTAAAGTCAGATTTTCTGAAATTTGTAATTAATTATTGTTTTGGAATTGTTCCTTTCAAATTCAATTTTGGTTAGAGAAGATTGATATTTACAGTTCATACAGAATAGTTCATTCTTTTAGAATAGATGGCTTTCACGTCATCATGCGCAAGCGTTGCGCTTCCATTGTGCGCAGGGTACGCGCCAGTCCAAACAGCATCCCGAAAATTATAGCTGATAGGTGGGACAGCCCCATACTGGGGCATTGGATACGCCTACATACCACTGTGGCGTAGTAATTAATAGGTTGTATTGTTTTTCTGGTAGATGTAAGTACTAACACTAGTTTCTTAGTCGTGTGTATACTAACCAAATGGATATTAAGGTACGTTTTTTTTTTTTTTCGAAATATTTATTCCTATTTGAGGTTGCTTCCAAACAGAAAGTTTATTTGATTCATGAATGTTTTACTTTACTATGTCAGTACTTTGTGTGTTGATGACCTAACCTTTGTGAATTGATAACCTAACAACACCTATGTAGTGGTTTACCCTCTGATCCTCGAAGCGAGACAGAGGTGTAATATCATATCACAGTTCACTGCTCGTCGATATTAGATCCAATAGATCCGGTACGATGAACTATTCAAAGCCAGTAATGAAAAACAAGAATCGGACTGGTATTTCTCAGTAGGAGCCCGGAGACTGAATTTGTGCCCGCTTGATGGTAATAGACTCACCCTACTATATGTGGCTTAAAATATAACGGCCGAAATGTGAGTTTTCTATACGTACACCTCTGCCTAACCCCTCGGGGATTACAGGCGTGATGTTTGTGTGTAGTCAATGGATATCGAGACAGAAATTAAAAGTAATTTCAAACATCCTCATTGGTTATTCTAATCCTTGCTAATATTATAAATGCGAAAGTAACTCTGTCTGTCTGTCTGTCGCGCTTTCGCGCCAAAACTACAGAACCGATTTAAATGAAATTTGGTACACAGATAGTCTAGAGCCTGTGAAAGGACATAGGCTACTCGTACTTTTATCGACATATCACGCGGGCGAAGCCGCGGGCAGAAGATAGTCTTATATAAAATCTACGCGGACTGTCTGCCAAGTTGCCAGCTCAGTCATTCCGCTCATACATTTTCTGCATATAGATGTACAGTTTGAAACTTTTTAATACCTATTCTTTTAGCCTCAAACTTTTTTTTTTTTGTTTGGTAATCATCTAATGACTTCTCCCGCTCTGGGCGGACCGGAAGGGCGTGTCAGACTTTTACTGACTAAAACCAACACGTGTTCCTTCAGTTGCCTGTTGCCAAGGTCCCGGTATCCCTTTCGGACTTTTCCGCAACCCTGGCAGGCATCGGTTCTAGCGGACCCCGCCAATTGTGCTGACATCTTTTTGAGGCGCGCGTGGGACACGACGCGCCATCGACCCGGGCCTGGTCCTTATCGGACGGCGAGCTGCCCGTTGCTCGCCGTCCGCAAGCCCGCGCCTATGGTGGCCCGGAATCCGCCTGGGATTCCCGACGCCCAGGGCGTCTACAGTTAGCCTCTAAATAAATGTAGAATAAGATCTTTTGGCTGATCTTGTGGAAATGTTTTTTTTTTTTGGCATAATCGCCACGCCTGGCAAACGTGTTGATGACATTCATCATAGACTGATGCTGCTGCCTGCCCCCTTGACTTTGTCATACTTGATAATCTACGGGAATAACTATCCCTGTGTGGCTTTTCAGGAGACGTGTAATATATAACATAATAACAGATAGTATAGGTACTCGTAATATCACTTGAAATAACGTTCACATTTATGATATAATTTACATATGCTATAAAAACAAATAACCTAATTTCATGTGATCTAATGTTATTTATTTCATATAACTTTTTTTTTGCTCTAATAACATTTAGTATAACGTTCTTTTACCATAATTAAATTAGGTAAAATGAAATTATATCATCATATCATTTCATCGTTATATTGAAAAAGAAGTATATTGAATGAAATTAAGTCATATGACCGTTAGAACTTTTGTTTATGGGGTACTGCGTTAAATGCTATAACAAAATACCTTGTGATATATTGCAAGTAAATGAAAGAAACTTTAAAACTCATATTAAAAGTACACTTTGTAAACGAGCTTATTACAAATTAGAGGATTATATCCAAGATAAGAATGCTTGGAAACATACTGGTCTTGCTCCATAGGACAATTTAGAGTCTGGACAAAATCAAACTGGTTGCTAATTTAGTTGTATATTTTATTATTTGTATGTCATAGATTTTTACACTCTGTGATTGCTTGGAATCACGCACTGACTTATTAGTATTACTTGTAAAGATGTTAGGAATATTGTAATATCGTATACTTTTACAATGTTTGTAAATATGTGAGCACCATGTACCTATCACATAACTGATTTATTTGTCATTGCTCCATTTATTTATTTTTTTGCCTTTTGTGGGACAGTAATCTTATTGTAGGTGCATCGTCTTCACATATAATTATATAATTCATGTACACAAAATATTGTAAAACATTTTTGAAAAGAGTAACGGTGGAGTTTCTTGCCCATTCATCTCCATACGAAAGCTACCTTTTGGAATGGGCAACTAGAATCAATTCTATTTCTTTGTTTTTCATTGACGTTCAAAAGTGCCTTTTATGTTCCTATTTGAAATCAATTATTTGATTTTGACTTTGACTTTGTTATTATTTCAAACGTTAGACACCCCTTTTTAGGGTACCTACTGGGCTACTACACGTGTTACTGAAAGAATCTCTAAATAGCTTAGTACGAGTGGCGTTTACGAACATAAATAAGATTTCGTATAACCCTACTCAGGTTGTTTTTTTATAAGTTTACATAAACATTTATACCCCTATTTTTATGCCTTTACGGTGGCAATTTATTCCTGATTACAATCAGTGTTTAGGATATAATTATAATTGTTGTCCTAGTTTAGGAGCTCGACCTAGATTCATTTTAATAATCTTTATTAATTTTTGTGTTTTAATACTTAGTTACTTTATTCAATGATACAATTGGGCATACAAATTCAAATAAGTTTAAATCGTGCAAAGTCGAAATTGAAACAATTTTTTTATTAATCGCTTTATATAAAAAATAACAAATAGGTACTTGCCATTTCAGTACAATAATTATGTTTACCTATAGCAAAAAAAAGAATTATTATTTCAATTTTATTTTAATAAAATTTATTGTTAGGTTTTTTTTTGGCGTATTAATTATCTCTGAGTATACTTTAAGCTTCAGAACAACGGTTTCATTAAAATACTCGTAAAAAAGCAACTTGAATCGTAAATTTAGAAAAGATATGAGAAATCCCAATATGAATTATACTCTAGAACGATATTAGTTAATAAACTATGCAAGCAATTCTATTAAATCAAGTACATAGATATTAAAAAATCGAAACAGGCAGTATTGATTGATTATTTCTAAAATAAATCCATTTAAAACGACTAACCAATTTTATTTTTTTATGGAGCGTGACTACGATGTTACTAGCATTATTTTTAACATGAACTGACATGGTTAGAGAATGCATTCAGAGCTTTATCCTAAAAATAGGGCAGTTATTTCCCGAGCCGCTACATCCGCAGTGCGCGGCCGCTCCGTTAGAAAGAGGGTCACATTGCGCCAGAAAAGGACGGACACAATGACCGAAATCGATGTTAGAAAGAGCGAGTGTTACATAAACCTGTCTCGCTCGCCGCCGGTACACTCGCACTAAGAATGCACCCGCTCGCCGAGCGTGAACAGTGCGTGGTGTACTCGATTCGCACTCATTCTGATGTAACCATGGCAAAACGTACTGGAAACGATAAATTGAAATGTACTCAGAATTGCGAATCGGTTTGATTTTAAATGTTGGAATTAAATCGACTTCCGCGGTTTAAATCACGTTGATTATGGACTGGATCGATATCATACAGGATAAAAATTACGAATTGATTAAAAAGAAAAGAAAATTAATTCTTTGAAATTAGTAGAAACTATAGAAGCATAGGGCCCAAATCGACTTTAAAATGCCAAATGTGTTACCTTACGTCACAAGATGTTAGAATTGACAATCGATTAGCGATGTGTTGGGTTCACAAACATTAAACAGCTGTAGAGCTTCGGCCACCATCGTCTTTGTTCGGTGCCAGGGACGCACAAGTACATCCAGTACGTATAGTCCAACCGCCGTGTTGAGTTCGTTGTCGTGATGAATCAGTAGCACATGAGCGTTAGTAGTGAGAGAGCGCGTTGCCGCGAGCTGCCGCACACAATAATAAAATATTAACCAAATCCTTTGTAGTGCGTAGACATTCCGTTTTTTTTTTTTAAATTTCAATGTGTGTGACAGGCGTGTGCATATTGTGACAGAAGATTGTTTATGATCCCTGGATTTGGATAGCCATTTTGAGAATCAGGTAAGAAATGTTTATTTATGTATTGTCAAATATTTCGTTCATGCTGAATGGTAAAATGTCCGCTTTTGTGTTAAACAGGTCGTATGAATATTCATTATTTTATTTATTGCTGTGAAAATTATGGTTGTGTCCATTTCAGTGTAAAAATTGGTCAGCTTCATTCGAGTGAAAGAAAATTATTGTGATGTTTTTGTTTTGTTTTTTACCCTTACGTTAATAGTCGCAACAGAACCAAATCAAGCTAGCTACCTACAGAAGAATTTACCGCAGAAAAAATATAAAACAAATGATTCAATTGAAAGTGCTGTGAAAATGCGTGCTTTGGAGTCATTATTCAGGTTATAATGAGCCAAGTTGGGTGGGTAGCAGCTGAACTATTTTTACTTTCGGTTCACTTTTTCTCGCATTGAAATTGAAAGCAAATTAATAAAATTGACTTTCGAGAAAAACAGATGAGTGTTGTTATTGTCTTTGTCATTTAACCAACCTACATCAAAACACTTTAGTGCAAATAGATCGTATTCTGGAGCCATTTTGTAGAATCTGTGAAAAACAAGTGTAAGTACTGAAAATGTTTATTCTGTCGGAGTACACATGAAATAATAACACTTACAGATGAAAGTTCGAAATTATTGTAAAAGCCAATTATCTTTTAAAAGAGTAACCATGGAGTTTCTTGCCGGCTCTTCTCCATAGGAAACGACCAATTGGAACCGTGCACCTAGCTTCTGACGTTTCATAAGTGCCCATGTAGGCTTATGTGAAATAAAATATTTTGTTTTTTTTTTTTTTTTTGAAAGTGACTTTATATTTAAAGTTGTACATCGTGACTTCATGTCGTAGTCATCTTGGTACCAACTTTTGTCATTGAATGTTCTGAATCCAGGAGAAATTTTTGCTTTTGCGTTGTCTTCTCACGATACAGCGTAGAAAATATAAATAAGTTTGAGATTCGAGATTTTCGAGATTTTCGAGAAGAACTTCGAATTTCTAGAAATCTAGTAAGTTGAATTTCTATTTATCGATATTCTTCTCAGAAATCTCTTCAAACTACTCATCAAGCTTTATTGGACTCGACGATTATTTTTTTGTCTATTATCATTTTGGGATCATGTCGAGGGGTGTCTCACCCAAATAATGCTTTTTTATACACCGAATAGATTGGTAGGTATGTGAAATGTTTCATACGTCTGTGCCTATTGGTGATTTCGTCATGACTCATTCATTACATCACAAACCAACAAGATTAATGTGTAAGTGAATTAGACGGACCTGTTATTTATAAGCATTATAAATTGTAATAATTTATGAAATAAAATTGTTCGCAAAAGAATGCAGTCTAAATAAGCAATAAAAACTACATTGTGAACAAAGGAAAATTAATTTCTTGCAAAAAATATTGAGAAAATATACGTACCTACGTAGGTACCCAGGTATTGTTAAAGTATAAATTAAATAAAAACTTTTTACAAAAAAAAAACAACTGACTTCGCTTTTTTCGTGTTTTCATTTTGGAAGTCGGTTGTTTTTTGTTTGTAAAAAAGTTTTATTTTTCACTTTTTAGTTGTCGTGCCTACCCCACTCAATTTCGAATACCACTACCTGCTATGTAAATAACAGTGACGGAGTCAAATAAAATGTCCTCTACATAGACTAAGTGGGAAAAATACGTAATTATTGAAGCTAACTCAAAAACTACGCAAGCAAAGTTAATAAAATGTGAGACGACACAGGAAGCACCAGCTTTAAAAAAAAAAAACCATCATCATAATCGGTTCACTCAGTCGAAAGTTCTAGGGTAACAAATATTTAAAAAAAAACTGACGAATTGAAAACCTCCTTCTTTTTTTTAAGTCGATTAAAAAATTGTCATCGCCGTTATTTTCTTTCACAGTAATTACATTTAAATATTCATTTAATACGCGTGTTATTACGGTAAAAGCGTTCACAAAGGTAGCACGTGCAAATATAATTAATGGCCTGTGTTAAAATTCACGAACAATTTGAAGCACTTAAGGGTGATAAGTGCATAGATGCTGTTACGTACATAAGAGGGAGCTCTTAGACGACAATGCTCGGAACGTCGCAAATTGCATAATAATATTGCCACGGTGGTAATTGTAATTATGCTCTTGATGTATGTGCTACAAAGTAAACATTAAAGTAATTATGGCAACAACTGCTGTAAACCTGCGCACTGCAAAGTTCTGCCAAGTTGATAAGAAAAATAAAAACTCTTAATGCACGTTTTATTGCCAAATATACTGTCTGCACTTTATTAATTTAAAACATAATTGCAATAATATAATGTTCTCAAAATTGTAGCGTAGCTCTTAAATATAACGTGATTTTTCATTCGACGAAAGTTCTATAGATGAAGGTTTTTTGACATTTAATTTGTCATCGTCTCCGATAAATGAATAACCACAATATTCACTTTCGTCGTCCCTAGGTATGTCCTTCTGCAAAAAATGATCAGCCATCAAAATATTTACAAGATATTAAGAAGAGACCAGTACTGTAAGAATTTTGGATAATATCCAGCGATTCCTCGTAAAAAACTTCAAGATACGAATAAACAACACTGACTGGTATAGTTGATATTATTGTTGAAAGAATTCATTTCCATATCATTCGAATTCTTCAAATTACTCATTTTATTTCCCGTTTACTGTACAACGCTTGACACCACAACAAAAATATTGTGAGTTAAGGGATTCCATAGCATTTCTGTAGAACTATCATATAACTGTAGAATTACTCTTTCTTTCTTTCTTTCTAAATATACATAACCCAGTATCTCCTTAGCTATTACGATATTAAAATAACTTAGCCACGAGCTCCTCCGAGCGATTCAATACCCTGATTACCCTGTATGTTCAGAAAAAAGATCTGGCAAAACATATTTGGACCTATGTTATTTTCTGTGCCAAAATAATTATACTAAGTAACCTAACATCAGCCGATGTATCTTGTCGTGTAAAATTTGAGGGCCAACTTTCAAGGGCTAAAAGATCAGCCTCAAAACACGCCCTTCTGTGCCCTTGACCTCAAAAGGATATACGTTTGACTCGAAAAAGGACATTTTCCTATAATTGTACGTTCCTCGTAGATCAGTTGGATCCTTAGCGGTTTATATAGGCTGATTTGGAATCCAAGGCTTGGTCCCTCCATCTTGACGCTAACTAGAATTTATGTATAGGTTTACGTATCATACTGGAATTTTCGGGTATTTGATTTATGTGATCACATGAAGAAGAATTTATCGATACTAGAGGAGGAATGTTAGTAAAGGATTAGGGCTTCTTGGGGGATTTTATAAATATTCATAAGAAAACCGTACCATATGGTGTTACACAGCAACTGGGTTGTGGAAGTCAGATAGCCAGTCGCTCCATGTAAAATATTGGTATTCAGCTGCATCCGGTTAGACTGTAAGTTGACCCCTACATACTTGGGAAAAGGCTAGGCAGACTGATTGATGGTTAGTAACGCTGTCTGTAGAAATTGATATCAATTTGGTTGTAAATTTTACCACTAAACAAAAAACCTAGGAAGAATCTCGGAATAAAAGAGCATAGAAGCTTTGCATAACGTGTTTAGAATAACAACGATTAGGAGCACCGGTTGAAAATTGAAACTAAGCAATCGATACGAGATTTTATCGGAGATCGGATACGCGCACGTAACAGCCAGAATCGTAATTGTGAAACACATGCATTGTATTGGCACTCGTATATTTCACGTGAGTTTGCTCCCAAAATAATCCACTTATCAGTATCACCGCAAGAAAAAGCAACAAAATTGTTGTTTTTATTTGGTTAGTCCAAATTTTATTTGCATCTGAGTGTGAAACGTAGCGTTTATGTCTTCGTTACTAATACCTTTGATACGGTTGTCCTATACTAGAGCAGCAATGTATATGCTTGTCTAGACTTTAGCCTCGCGTTATTCAACAAGGAGCGAGGGAGTGATAAAAAATACCTAATGAACTCTAGTGTGGTAATAAAAGATTCTAGTTTTGCTTAAACTAGATTTCTTTGCTTATAAACCACTAAATACGAAATATATTATGCATTGGATGTGTTTTTAAACGATGATTCAGAATCAAAAGTGACATTAGACGCAGGATAAATAGAATGTCGAAACTCCCGCTGAGTCTGTACACCAAACATCGTTTAACAAAATGTTTCTTTAGGTCGTAAATTTAAGATCTTCATTGCTATGGCAAGTTGGCTAAGCAGACTTGGAAGGATAGGTCCCATTTCTTCAATGGGGTAAGCTAAGCTAACAATGGTGCCAAAGTTTTGGGATCCCCGCTATTCGCGTCTGATGAGACAATTTTAAGATCTTTTTTTAATTGGATTTCTGGTTCCTTCTTAGATTCATCAGTCATTGCTTCATAATCTCAGAAGGAGAAGGCAGCAATATGTATTTGTCCGAACTTTTTAATAAACCGAGTGTAACAACAAGTTTTATAATAGGCAGCATCTTTTGCATTACATGAAATTACAGTTTCATACTCAGACCAACAAAATAAGAAAGACGGAGCATTACGAACATCAAAAGTGAAGCCACCTTTTTATCTATGTGTGTGTAAAAAGGGTTGTCATTTCTTAAAGTTTTTCCCTATAATTTGGGGAATAATATTTTGGGTAGGATAATATTGTACGAGTAAGATATCGTTGAATATGGTATTGTACCTCAATTGTTAGGAAGGATTCTGAAACAAAACCATTTTATTTTACATCGCAAAATAAAATAACAATTAAGTACAAAGTGCATTTACATATAGCCCTATCGTCAATGGCTACATGGGGCAAGTCTGGTAAGTCCTACAAAAAAAATTACACGAGTAATGGCAGCTTTTTATTAAAACCTTAGGAAGATAAATGAAGAATTAGGACATGCTTGAACAAACGTACAGCCAGAACTTTGTGAAACTGAGTTTTCAGCAATTACATAGGACGATGGAAATAACATCTAAAAATAAAATTTGGTACAGTAGTATTTAAATTAGCTAGACTAAGCTGAGAAACTAAATAAAATAAAAAATACAGTCTCGTGTTTAATTACTGTTTTGATAAAATCTCATTTTTATTTTTCAAATTTTATATACCTTTTTAGCATATCCGCTTTTGATCACACGGCGAAGTCCACGATTAGTTGAATAAAGGTCATTATTATGAAAATGATCGGAACAAACCACGCTGGTTTTCGATGCCAGCCATTCTGGATCATTCCGACTATTTCTTATAGCTACTATCCATTTACTTTTATTTTCAATATTACTTGGAAATCTAAGATAGTAAATACATAAAAAAAAACAGGCATATAATTACTTGAACTAAAAAATATCGAACGGGAAAATTTAAAATCATATTATGGCAACCCTCGCACTTTAAATGTCACTGTTTTCGTTCATTCATTCGTTCAGGTTTTTTTTCCAAGTAACCTAAAATTCATAGTTAACTAAATTAAGAAACGATGTTATTTGAAGTACTTCAATGTGAAAAGTGATTCCGTGAGACTTTTTATGTGATTTGCTATTGTTTTTACAAATTTTCACTACACAAGAAGGCATAATTCAATTTTTTTTATTAAAGTTTACTAGACGACGACTCGTGACGTGCTAGGAGCAATGAGCATAGTTTTGTGGTTACACGTTTGATGTATGTAGTGCTCCGTCTTTCTTTTTTTGTTGGTCTGAGGTTTCATAACGCTTCACCAGACAGTGAGTACAGGTACAGAATTCGTAGTACAATGCACCTAAATTACCTTGAGAACTTGGCACCGTTCCATAATCGCACAATTTCGTTTGCCTGACTCTGAAGATGACTATAACAATACTATGCTTACATAATAAGGGTGTAAAACTTACCGAAACAGTTCTTATAAGCCCTCAAACTGGGTTAGGAAGCCGCTAAATGCTATTACGTAAACTTTATAGAAGTAGGTAACTACAGCACCAGCGCATTGAGGATGAGACCCAACTCCACATAAGTAGGGTATGAACTGAAACTTGGTAAAGTAATCAATCACGGTAAACTAGGCTAGTTTCCCAGCTTTTGGAGAGGGTCGGCTGTTCACAATTGCTGTACGGATTTTCACTGGAATTTGATGAGCTATTAATTAATTACTCAAATTTTATTACATTTTTTGCTATTTGCAGTTCAGTATCAGATTGTATGTTGATCTAAATATGATTATCGGCCGTAACAAATATGGATTTACAGAATTATTAACATTAGAATCAGCAATACAACTCTCAAGGTCATGAAAGTGCCAAATGTCATGATTTCATGAAATAATCATTCAATGCACTTACATGAACTTAGAGAGTTATATTTATATTTGACTTCTTCATCTATATTTGTAGTACCTACAATTATTATCTCTGACAGTATATTTCATATCATTTAATTGTCCCTAGTATTTATTTTGTAATCATTAATTAAATTGTTCCATCGCAACAGGAATCTCAAGTTTTCATTTCTTATCGATAAATAGTAACAGTTGCGTGCGTTCCTTGGGTAAGCAAGGATCGGTAATCCGATATGAAATTGAAGCTATTCGAACTTGTACGAAGGTCAGAATTTTTATATGAGAATTTGCGTGTAAGGGTCGCGTGTTCTGGAACAGTCAAAAGCGTATCGATCGCCGTCATTGTTACGGTGACTTTAGTAGTGTTTCTATTACGTCAGCTACTATGAGAATTATTATATAAACTGGTTGTGAGGTAGAGTTAATCATTGTTTTCGAACAAAGTGAAAAGTTTTGAGGTGCTCTGGATGAATATCTTAAAGTGATCGAGTAATTTGTAGTGCACGTTTCTCATCAAAACAATTGTAATCAGGGATGTTTAGGCAGGCTATATCAGAAGCGTAATGAAAAACCTTTATAAAAAAATAAAAATAAAATTATATCATTTTAATTCGGACAACTAAGATATCCATAAATTGTTAGTAACAGGCACTTAAAACACTATTATTAGTAACTAAAACCTTAAGACGAATTTGTGAGAAGACCACCCATCACTAGACAACGAGAAATGGAAACTAGGGTATAAGTCTTCTCACAAATTGCCTTAAGGCGCAGGAAGTATCTGCCGCCACAGCCTTCAGGATGCTATTGCGACTACCCCTTATTCTGCTCAGGATTGAGGCCTTTTTCCGCAAAGGATGATGGCATGAAATCCATTAAAAAAGAAAATACTCGATAAAACTTGGAATTATTGCAAGCATTTCCATAATATGTAACTGGAAGTAATGCATAAAATTATAGAACATCTAGATATTTGTAATTTTTCTCGTGCCCGAGAAAACGAGATGATACGAGGACAAGAATAGTGTAGATATTATAAAATAATACTGTATGTCTCTTGATCTTGAAAACGTGTGGCTTCTTCTATTCTTATGACAAGACTCTCGCCTACAGTGGCCGACGCTGATTACATTATAACGTTAATTCATGGATTATGTACAAGAGCTGGGTTAAGTTCTACAAAATAATCATTTTGGACCGTCACTTCATTTTATTCAATTCCAACTTCGAGTAATTACCGAAAAACCTTCAACGTGGACCTCAGTTCCAAAAGACCCATTATTCAACCAACGCGATATACGGATGGTCTTTGCGATAAACATTGAAGTATGATCCTTTGTGTTCAGAAGTTACATAAGGCTTTTCATGATGGTACTAATAAATCAAATCTATTCATTATTCAGGCAATAAACTAGTTGGCATAGCAACGTGGTTGAAACATGTCGGCGTTAGCTGTAGCTCAGTTAAGTCTTTAAGCTGCCTACCTTCCTTAGCGTAACCTACTTTTGAATAATTGTCTTACCCAAGTCCAAGGAACCCCAAAACTATTATTCCTAGTATGTGTGGATTAAATAAAGATATTTCAATTAGAACACAATTTTTTTTATTTTCATGAATTAAGATACTCTGATATTTATATTTAATCTGGACAGAATTTCTTATCAATTTTGTACTCGACCCAACCAAGATTTCATGATTTCCAGCAATCGCTTCATCGAACAGTCAGTCTGAACTTAACGTATACTGCCTGATTATGTAATATACCATACATTGAATACGTTTAAATTTCGACTTTCGTGGTCAGTCGGCTGTTCAGATACGACTCTTCTGCCTTCATATGCATTTACTGATTTACTGCTTTGAATTTCATCTTATTTAAGCGAGAATCGAGAATTACTGTTTTATCATGGAATTTGATTGGAGCTTTAGAACAAACCAATTTGTGCTATGGGATTGTATGTGGGATGACTTTGGCCATTGGCCACTCGGTTTAATTGTCGCATTTCCCATTGGTTATTCGATGTTTTTATCGTTATTTTCCAAATTGCCTTGAGTCCCTGGTACTTGTTTTATTACCTGTTTTATAATTATTCCTCAAGTTATCTTCCCATCGTGTTATTGTGCAACAGTCAGTTATGAACAGTTTCTTACTTCAACTATAGAATGTCTGATAATAATAGAGCCACAGTTTCGCCTCGGCTCTCATAATGTTCTATGAATTAGACTTGCTATTTCTATCAGTCTGTTCTTGAATTTTCTAGACACATACGAAACCAACGGCCTTTTTATTTACTATTCTACCCAAAGCCTGCAAAGTAATATCAAGCCTATTTTATTTACTTACTAAGCTTCGTTCCAACAAATTTATGAAGATTCTTGCCAAGGTTAAGACCCTTCTATATGTATAAAGGGTCCGTGCCAACGACCAATTAAAAGCAACTCCATTGTAAAGTCATATGAGTTCTCAGCCTCTATTAAAATACCGACAAGTTTCATACTTATATCTTGGTATTTTGATCGGTATGATTCGAAGGAATCTCCTTGACGTCATGAGTGTTTTTTTTTAATTCTAAGGATTTCAAATATTTCTTTTTTTCTTGAACCTGCATACTGGAGGTACGAATTGTTTATTTCAGTTCGCCTACGAATTGTATTCTTGTAACCAATTACGGCAATTATGAGTTTATTTTTGTACAAGAATTGTCTTTGTTATTTACCTACCTTTTGATTTAGTCGGTATGAAATGATTCATTATTATTAATATTTTCGAGCAAAGTTATCTTTCTATTAAAAAGAAAAACAACAAAATAAAAATACTTTGATGCCATTAAATACTAAAACTAGAAAATGTTTCTCTTGTCACAACTTTACATTAGCAGGCTTGGAAATATTATCAATCACATTTTCAAGAAGACTTACTCGTAGGAATCCGTCCTTACAGTCCGCAAGCTAAGAACAGAAGCAAACTCGCCCCTCTTTCTGAATTTAAAGATTTAAATCAATGACTCGCCCATCAACAATGATCTTGCGATGATGCGTCATTAGTTCATTGCATTCGTCTTATTTGCCTTACAAACAGTACGAACACGGTCTTCGTCTGTAAACATGGATATTAATGTAATCCTTTCATTGTTAAGTTCACTAACACTTCGCAATCTCATTATCTTATCGCTTCGCCTGCATTGTAGCTGAAGTAAAACTACTGAAGTTATTTCCTTATCTTCAACTCTCACTGCATGATCTGAATTGTTATTTTCATCAACAGTCAAGAATATGTCGTCAAAATTTTTAAGTATGGATGTGGATGGCTTACTTGTAGGGGAAGACCAAAGATTAAGAAACGATGGATGGACTGCGTGAAATGATATGGCTAGAAGGGAGTGACTACCGAGATCATGACTATTAGAGAAGTACTCGTATGGAGGAAAGGGACATGTTGCGCCGACCCCGAATTAATTGGGATTATTTTTGCCTTCTTCGATTGTTGTGCAATCATAGAAAGAAAGAAAAATTGTTTATTCCGCACAAACAAAACGCACACACAACAGAAACAGACAAAATAAGAAATAATACAAAAGTAGCCAAAAGCCTCGTATTTAACCAATAAAAAATAACAAAAAGTTTGACATTATTGTTCCTTGCCGTTCGTTCACTGGCTGATGTCAGGCCATAGAAGAATTTATAATTCTAATATTGTAATTTTCTTATTAATGACGTTATTTGACGACGGTTCGATATCAAATAAGAGAAATCTGATTACCACTACTTTATAGCCCATACGTCTGAGATACTGTAAGTACCTAAATAAAGAAATAAAGCAGATTTCACAGATAAGTCAACAATGTTACAAGCAATAAATCTGTTTTTGATGCGCGGACAAATTTGATGTTGTGAGTGACGTTATTCAATGTACAATCATCGACAGCAGTTGAATATAATTTTGAGATAGTGTTAATAAAATGTGTCAAACAAATATTATGTCTAGTGCTGTTTTATCTCCTTTATTATTCAAGAATTAGTTCAAGATTAGTATTTTGTGCTTCAGAATGATGATTTAGTGTTATAGTACCTTTACTTTGTTTTCTTTTTATAGTAAGACTACCTGCGCCCCGCGGTTTCACGCGCGTAAGTTTCGATCCCGTGGGAATATCGGGATAAAAAGTATCCTATGTTCTATTCCAGGTCATGGTCTACCCCTGTGCCAAATTTCATTGAAATCCGTTAAGCCGTTTTAGCGTGAAAGCGTAACAAATAAACTCACTTTCGCATTTACACTCCACTCCACTCCAGAACTATACTCCATTTGCAATAAGATTAGAAATTTAAACAAACCCTTTTTTTATGTTAAGTTACTCGTATGAGTAGGATGTTGTTAAAAAGTACGTTAACATTTTCAAAATGAAATAACAGCTGTTTAATTTTAACTACTTTTTTCCTTCCATAACTATTTCGCTGTGATTATGTTACGTACGTGTTATACTACTTATTGATGAGCGATAAATATTATAATAGTTCCTCAGCTGTGGCATTCGATAAATCTGACGACAAAAGCAGATTTAAATAATAACGCAAACAGTGACTATAAATCTTACAGGCGGACTAAGCTGGTTGTCAGCTGTTTACGCCCTAAGACCAACAAAACAGGATAGACGGAGCACCCCGAACATCAAAAGTGAAGCCACAAAACTATGCTCCTGCAAGTAAACACACAGGCTCACGCATACACCTACACTAAAACTATGCTCATCGCTCCTAGTATGTCACGAGTCGTCGTCTAGTAAACATCAATAAGAAAAATAGAATTATGTCTTCTTGTGTAGTGAAAACTTGTAAAAACAATAGCAAATCACTTATAAAGTCTCACGGAATCACTTTTCACATGTAAGTACTTCAAATAACATCGTTTCTTAATGTAGTTAACTATGAATTTTAGGTTACTTGGAACAAAACGAATGAATGAACGAAAACAGTGACATTTAAAGTGCGAGTGTTGCCATTTTATGATTTAAAATTTCCCCAATCGATATTGTTTTACTTCGAGTAATTATTTATTCTTGTTTTCGTATTATTGATGTATTTAATATTTTAGATTTCCAAGTAATACTGAATATAAAAGTAAATGGATAGTAGCTATAAGAAATAGTTGGAATGATCCAGAATGGCTGCCATCGAAAACCAGCGTGGATCATTTTGATAATAACGACCTTTACCCAACTAATCGTGGATTTCGCCATGTGACCAAAAGCGGATATCCTAAAAACGTATATACAATTTAAACAAAAATGAGATTTCATCAACACATTAATTAAACACAGACTGTATTTATTTTTTATTTTAGTTAATTTCTCAGCTTAGACTTGCTAATTAAAATACAACTGTCCCAATTTTTATTTTTTAAGCATCTAAATGCACTTTGCACTTAATAGTTTTTTATTTAATTTTGCAATGTAAAAAAAATGGTTTTTGTTTCGGAATCCTTCCTAACTCACCTCAACTCAACAATATCTTACTCGTTCAATATTATCCTACCCAAAATATGATTCTTCAAATTATAGGAAAAAACTTTAACAAATGATAACCCTTTTTACACATACATAGATAAAAAGGTGGCTTCACTTTTGATATTCATAGTGCTCCGTCTTCCTTTTTTTGTTGGTCTGAGTTTACGCCTTATTATTTATGCGAGACCTAATAGATTGGACCTTGGCACAGCCGGAAACTTCCTGGTCGATGCTAAAACTATCGCTTCCTCTAACGAACAAAGAAGCGACAATTAATAGCTTACCATGTTAATGTATTGACTGGTTTTATCATATTTCCGTGAATAATGCAAAAATTTAAACCTTATTTTTGTATTACACAGAAAATTGATCTAAGAAAGATATAGGGAGAATCCAGTCTAATCCGGCGTTGTGTTGGACATCTCGGTCACAAATGAAAATGCTTTTATTCAGAATAATTCTATTTAATTGTCGTTAAAGGCTTTTGGAGACAGACACGACGCGACCGCGGTAGAATAATTGAGTTATTCCATTCTAATACCAAAAACAAATACCACTGGTATTTGTTGGAACTCATATTTATTTTCTATGAACGGATACCATTGTTTAAGGTGGATGCGCTAAGGTAGCCCGCGAAATTCAAATTTTCTTACGTTTTTTGCAATTCGCAGGTCAGTATCAGGTTGTATGTTGATCTAAATATTATTTGCTACCGTAACAAATATGACGCATCTCCCTTAAACTAATACCAAAACCAGTTCGAAGATATAAGGTACAGTCAGTTAGGAGCTCTATTTTTTTTTTAACAGCGTTATGTGGAAGGTTCTTGGAAAGCGGCTCGTTTTCTAAAAGATATTGTAATAATAGGATGTTCATAAAACCCAACTTGTTTCGCTCTATTGAAGATTTATCCATTAAATAAATTCGATAGACAACACCAGCACGCGTAGCATGACCACCGTAGAAACGGGTTTTGTCGACGGAAGAGTAGACAAAATGACAGATAAACAATCACAATCTGTCAGTTTGTCTATTCTTCCGTCGACAAAACCCGTTTCTACGGTGGTCATGCTACGCGTGCTGGTGATATTACAGGTAAATTATTGGCATAACCTTTGAAGCTTGGCCATTACCATAAATAAATTGATGGCCATCTCACTTCGGATGAAGTAAGACTACAGGAAAAAATAAAGGTTAAAAAAATGTAGTTACTGGTTTTACAATCTACGTACGTATCTTTACAATTTTGTGGGTGATTGATTATTATCTTATGGATTATGATTAAGCTGAAAAGGGTAAATTCATTTGCGAAGTATTACAGCTACTAGCGTCCTACAAATGTTACTGCGGTTAGCAATCTGTGTGCCATACTTGGAGATTTTCCGTGAAGTATATATATTATGTACGTTTCATAAAGCAATACCATTTTTTTTTTTTTTTTTTTTAGTTTGGGAAATCATCCAATGACTTCTCCTGCTCTGGGCGGAGCGGGAGGGCGTGTCAGACTTTTACTGACTAAAACCTACCCGTGTTCCTTCAGTTGACTGTTGCCAAGGTCCCGGTATCCCTTTCGGACTTTCCCGCAACCCTGGCAGGATAATGTAATACCCTAAGGTCTGGTTGTTTATAAATCTCGCCTAGACTTTTGTTACTCAAATTAAGCTTCCATGTTTTATGGAGTAACTTAAGTAAAACAAAATATTAGGAAAGAAAATCTAATATTATATATTATAAATATCGTAAAATCCTGTAGATATACCTATACACGACCTTGCCCTTACAAACAAGATATGCAAGTGTCTTAGTTATGGAAATTGTGATCCATTCCATTCTGTTGCTTCGACCTTACCTCCATCTTTCCTTTAATGATGCTAAGAGCACTCATATTATGTGAGAGCCAGTACGTTTTTGTTTAGGCCATAATATTTTGTTTTTTACCTAGCAGTCGTGGTGTTGTTGCTACGAATGTCAACGAAGTTCATACTGCATTCGATTTTTTTACGCATGAGCATAACATATTGAATTATAGAAGAAACTCTATAAAGTTGGTAGGTATAATAGGCTATGACGAGCTAACAGATGAAACTAAAAAGGATTTTCGAAATATTAGCTTTTGTTTTTCTTTTCAGGTAAGAATTGTACCTAGTTTTACGTTCATAGGTATGATGTAAAATGTTGAGGGCATACTGATTAATAAAAAACATAATTTTCAGAGCAACCCAATTAGTTTATGTTTCATGAGGTTTCAAAATCCTAAAGTTATAAAATCACATTATAAAACAACTTTTTTTTTAAATAGAACTCCAAACTTCTTCCAACATTGTTTTGATAAATTAAAATTCTTTATTCTCGTTTATTTTTCCATTGGCAGAAAAAGTTCACTTAATTCCGTTATTAGTGAAAGAAACCAAAACCCTGGAAACTACGTTTTGCAATTTAACTTAATAAAGGCACATGCCAACGCTATGGTAGGTACTTCCTAAGTTGCTCCTTATATCACCCTATGAAATAGGGTAGGTACCTAGTTTTAGAACTGTATCAAGTTGCTGGTTTAGCAGCAATACACGGTGGGCATGCTAATAAAACAAGGTCGAAACAAAATTCAAAATAGCACTGGAAAATATTCAAAATAGCACTGGAAAATATTCAAAATAGTACTAGAAAATATTCAAAATAGCACTGGAAAATATTGAAAATAGCACTGGAAAATATTGAAAATAGCACTGGAAAATATTCAAAATTCTCGATGCTATTTCCAATAATGATAAAGTAAGCTTGATAATAAATTGCTAGCTACGAGTAATCGAGATTGAGAGGATGAAAGTTAAAGTAGGTTGTTACTTCGATAAG
Source organism: Lithophane leautieri (assembly GCA_949152455.1). Taxonomy (NCBI): domain Eukaryota; kingdom Metazoa; phylum Arthropoda; class Insecta; order Lepidoptera; family Noctuidae; genus Lithophane; species Lithophane leautieri. Next base: position 19,425,304 of record OX424460.1, read on the forward strand.
CTATCCTGGAAAATAAGGCTGTAAAATGATCGAGCTGCATTTAAAAGTTTAAATAGGTTTACCATTAAAAATATAGGAGAAAATGAACTAAAATTCAAAGCAAAGGTTACCTTAAACTTTGATTTAACTTAACCAAAATCTGTCGAAACACCAAAAAGATTTGAAATTACTCATTGATTCACGATTTTGATAAATCCATTCATAACGTCTTATCAACATGATCAAACAGCATTATTTAATCTAATCTACCTTGTTAACCTGACCTTTATCAAATCAATCATCACCCATTGTCATGGCAAATGATTGTTATCACCGTTGTGAAAGTATACTTATCAACTGAAGCAGATATCGTTTTTTGTATATCTTAGAACGTGGGAAGAAAGTTATTGAAATACTATTCTCGTTTCAACTATTGTTATCTCGTCATTGTTAACGGAATTGACATTTAATAGAGAGAAAAGGTGCCTAATATTCTTTATTGTTTTCATGACTGTACCTACTTCTGTAGATAATTGATTATCTAGTTGTGTGAATTATTGCTACTTAACTTGTTATTAATTCTTTATTGCATTTTTAACTGGAAGAATATTTATTACTTTCTTTCAACTTCTTTGATTTAAAATCAATAAACTATACATTGGTGCCGATTCTCTTGAACACCGAACTAAACTAACTAAACTATTACTAAAATTCCTTACTTTTGGCTATGAGAATCTTTGGTGATATTCTGCCAAATAAATTCTCTAAATTTAAAAATTATTTTGACACAACTAAAATCGAATTTGACAATCGCGCCTCCACTTGGTACTTGTTTTCCCTACCCCGTGATTTTTTTAGAGCCAGGGGCGCGCAGTGACGGCAGGCTCGACGTGCTTTTTTATGGATTTTTTCACATTTTGTATGGAAAATAAGGAAAAAAAAAACAAACATGTTGAGTATTAGGGATGGGTTTCATAAAGGGGGTCGAAATTTTCATTATTTTTGCGATACATCATTTTCGAGATATAAGCAAAAGAAAATAAAAAAAGATATAGTACCGTTTTGCAACTGAAGTCGAGGCGTTGCCGTTGGTTTGAATTTTAGTTTAGCCATTTGCCCACCTGCTTCGCTGCCTGGGGTGATCGACTTTTTTTTTTTCCAACTCGCTATCACCCGATCGTAGGCCGAAGGCCGGTGGCGGAGTGAGGGCAAATTTTTTGACAGAAGATATGGCGGCACTTTTTTTTGTATTGCGAGCGTAGCGAGTCAGAGCGAGTTTATGGATATGAAAAGTATTTCAAAAGATGAATCTAACTGTAAACTTTCTGAGATATATAGTTCTGTCTTTTAATGACTACCGATATGAAATGTATGCCAAAAGATGATTCTGACTGTGTACTTTCTGCAATATGATGGTTCTGCTTTTAATTATTATGGATATGAAATGTATGCCAAAAGACGATTCTGACTGTGAACTTTCTGCGATATAATGGTTCTGCTTTTTAATTATTATGGATATTAAAGGAGAATGCCAGGGTCTCCCACAAGACTCGGCCAGAACCGAAAAAGATGAACTATATTTCATAAAAAAGGAAAATAAATATAGAATTTGATAGTATAATTCGGTTTCTATTTGAAGCACACCAAAAAAGTTATAGTTTTTTAAAGTTGATCACTTGATACTTCTGATTTTAACTATACCATGGAATAAACTATTAAATGATTAATTAAAATAATGACTTTTAGCACATTATCCTCAGTTTCAACAGCCAAGGTAGTCGTAAATGGTAGAAAAATCGGAGTCCAGAAACACAGCAATATACAACACAAAACTTAACAAAAAAAAAAACGAAAATACTTCGTTTCTCGTGATACGTGGAAGAAGTCAGACTTTTTGACATTGACAAATGCCAGTTAAAGTTTTACATCAACTGCTGCCAGCACTATAATTACATTATTAGGAATAAACTATTCTAAACGATATCGACAATCGAATTAAAAAATATTTTTAATTTTTACATTACTATAAAATACAATATACTTATTCAAAAATATAACTAAACGCTATTTATTAATGTAATTACTAGTTACGATTTATGTAAGTAATTTTACTTACGTATCTTCATATTGATATTCTTGTAATCGATTTGCAAGTGCAATTTCGTATCGATATTATTTTATTTTGGTATTGGTAACATTTCTAATCGAAAATGTAGCTATGAAATGTGTTGTTAAATTGAATAACTATTTAAAATGACTTTTCAACGGTGTGCTTCCACAGATTTTATTTATATTGTATAATTCTTCCTATTTTCTAATATGAATTATCATTATTATGGAAAGTCTGTCGTACACTACATACAATTCGAGCCGATTCTTGGTATTGTCTTTTATGCCTAAAGATGATTCTGACTTACAAAATTATGAGTTTTGAATGTTTGCTATATGAGTGTCTGCCAAACGATTTTCTGCGAAATGAAGTTTTTGCTATCAGTTGTTATGCAAAATAATATTATGACAAAAAAAGGTCTGCCATAAAAGGTAGACCCTTTTCAATTCTAGATTTCATAATCTCATACTAAATTGATTTCACGATTGCCAATAGTTGTAATGAATGCTTGGCATTGGATGTTGAGCCAGGTGTTACCGTCACCCGCCATTCCACCCTTTGGTTCATGCCATTTTGTTTTATTTTAATTTTGTTTATTCGTGAAGCTCAAAGGCTCATTTATCTCACGTCATCTACCACAAGCTGGTTAGGATTCTCTACTGAAGTCAGCTGTTGAGTCAATCGAATTTACAAAACGTAATCTTCTGAATTTCATGTACTGTTAATCCGTAATCCCCAATATTCAATACGCATTTCCCTTTCCACTATCCAGTCTGACGTGAATTGTTATCAAAAGATTTCGGATAGTTGCTAAGTGGGCACGCGAGTATTGGTAATTAATTCAGACTAACCGATATGTAATCAATTGTCAAAATTTGTGCCGATGTCCCGCAAGTGTTGGACGTGGTTGTGGTTCAATATTGAGTAATGTTGAATTTAAGCGCAACTTGGGTGCAGGTGGGTCTTTATTATTAATTATTTAACGTCGTTTGTTTTGATTTCGGTGTGTAACGTGGCTTGCTTACCAATTTTGAATGAAATACGAACGACTATAAATCCAAAACTATACTGTGTGACTGTTACTTTGCAATTAATCTGTCACGTTTTTATGGGAACTGCAGTATTTAAGTAAGTATTTTTCTTCTCTCCAATACATGTGTTAACAAAGTCGAAATTGTGATTTTTCCTAACCTAGTGCGCTATTAAGATTGTGTCATAGCTCTGTTTTATGTCTTTCGTAACGAAAGACAAAACAGTTTTAGTAACTGCTTTTTGATGTGTCTTTGAACAAAACGGCCTAAATCATGCAGTTCGAAGCTGAAAGTACAGTTGTTGCTGTAACCGCGTTGAATTTTCATATGTCTCCAATATTTAATTTGTTTTCAAAAACGTTTGTATTGTGGTTCTTTTTTTATTTAAAGGCCTTAATTATAGTATTGATAAAAAAATACTAAAATTACCTTTGCCCAAAATATCTGTTCGTTGTGGATTCTTCTCTTTTCCCTTTTTCAGCTTAGCTGTATTTCAAGCTATATTTTTTTTCTTTACTATATGAAAGCAAAACATACATAGTAGTTAATTTTCCCGCGCCAATGTATGAAAGTAGGCTAATAAAACGCTTACAGGGGGCGTAGCTACTTGCTAAGCATACTCTTGAATAATATTATATGAGTGGTATATTTTTTATTTTATTAAAGTGTAGTCTACAAACGCTGTTGAAACATCATTATTCTTCAATTTATTCTTGTCATATGAGAAGAACCTGATTACTTTTGATTTAATATATATTTTATACATTACGTTCTTAACATGAAACTTTCTCATTCGGAAGGTTGACATTGTCTCCGCCCACAAAAGTTCAACAATGTGAATATTTGTGTTTCGTTTTGTTTCGAAATTATACTACGGAACTTTGTCGCTATTTACTTGTGGCCTCCTTTGATTGCTCGTAAATAATTTTATTAAAATCAACAAAACCGAATCACAAAGTGGTAAACCTAATAGAATTTCAAACTCATTATGTTTTGAGTTTGTATCATTAAAATCTCTTTTACCCTTATTTAAACGGATAGACACTTTTCTTTTGGGCGCTTCCTTATCTAAATAATGACAGGCTCGTACAGTATTGTCAACCTTAACAGGCTCAACCATTTCAATTGGCACCTTATTGGAGGCATGCCCTAGTTGTCCAGGTCAAACTGGAAACCTTTTTCCTATACAATTCGAAACAATGTTCCAAACTGCTTGAAAGCCATGAAAACAATGAGTGCTCTATTGATAAAACTTGGTTACAAGACCAATTTCAGTTTCTAACTACAAAAGCTAATATGGCGACACCTAAACTTGTGTTAACAATAAATTTGAATAATCTTTAAACTCAGCTGAAATTGTTAGACGCTTTTGAATCGATATTTTGTTCAAAGACGAAGAAAAACTGAATAAGTCTTAACCAAAATCTTTGTAGCGTCAGAGACAAATTAATAATGCTATTTGGGGCAGTGTAACAACAAATTGTTAGCAGTACAAAAGATTAGTTAATCAAAGGGCATTAAAATCTAAACATTTATTTATTTAACCATGTTTCCTACACACTACATAACATGGATCTATTTCGTGCTTTAGCCATAAGCCTCATAAGTAGACCAATTATTATTTTCGTTCAATGAACTGAAAATGCCTCGGGAGTCGATCTTTAACAAAATTTTCGTACACGAACCTCGATAGAAGACATGGAAATTATTAGATCAGTCGAATTTAGTTAAGATAAAATGAATTTCTGGTTGCGCTAATGGAGACGTGGGTTCAATGACTGCTGGCCTAAATTGTTTTTTTTTATCTTGGTGGCGTAATAACCTTTTAAGCTCCTTAACTGAAGTGCTTTTGTAATAGTTGATTCTTTGCTTTAGTCCAAAAAGAGGGTTACAAAATACAAATTATGTTACAATAGAAGTACTTATACAAATTGTATGAGATATTCATCTTGATTCAGTAATGGTAGTTTGTCGTGTGAATAGAATAAAAATCTAAGTAATAGATAAAGCAAAAATTCCCTCTGATACTTTAGTCAGAATAGCGAAGATAGTAAATGCACATAAAGGGATACAAATTCTAGAATCCGAGAATTGCTTTATAACGAGAGAAATATCGTTTAGAGCTCAAAGCTTTGGTTCAGCATCTGATTTAAATCGTTTAGGTGAACATGAATACCTCTTTGGTTTTTGTCAGTCTGTAAAATTTGCTGTATCTACCATCAATTTACGATCAGAGCTTTCTTTTAAGAATATGCATGTCCTTGTGGCAATTTTTTTTCTTGTTTAGTTTTTTGTTGGTGGTTTATGTTTAAAAAGGAAACTCAGTAAATGTTGTTTCATTGGTTAATTCAAAATTGCCATATATGTATACTGTTGCTATTTTTTTAATGAAACCTTGTAATTTGAACTGAACAATATGAGAGGAAATTGCTTACCTATTGTATTTCTTTTGGTTCAGGTCAAGAAAGTTAACGGCAAAGTGGTCTGTTGTTTGAAATACAAAATTTTGAGTATTTAACTGTTTATTTAGCTATTTAGCAACGTGCTTGTTCAGTTAGGAGCAATGACACGCAGAGGTCGTAGTTGGAAGGTTTCATTTGATTGTTGTTGGTCTGTTGAATTATAATTATTTAAATAGAACTCCTTTTGAAATAATTCGCGTTCATCAGGCGGACGATAAAAGCACCAAATGTTGTTTAGATCTTTTGGAAAATTCAACTGTCACTGACAGGTTTCAATTATTTTGAAATATTCAATGCTTATATTTTATCGCATGCAAATACGAAACAGTGACCGATTTATCATATGACCTATCAACATGTATTGGAATGGGGATTCTTTTGATTACAGAGTATCTACTGAAACTTTGTAATGATAATTACAATACTCAGGATGTGTTTCGAAGTTCTGAAAATACCTACCTAATTAGTTTAGTACCTAATGTTATTGTAATGCTATTTAGTTGTATTATATAATATTGTCTATAGTAATTTTAACGTTTAATGTATATTTTCATTCATTTAATAAATATTTTTAATATCCCTACGTAAGTTCTTAATCTGCTACATTAAAATTGTATCTTTGACAAATTATAACATAATGCTTGCAACAAAAAAAAAAAAGTGATGGGCTATGTTCAAGCCAGAGAATATTTCGACGAAAAATATGTATAATGTAGTACACACGGCACGGCAATGTATAGCTTGATGTGTAGCCGGGTGTACTCGACTGAATAATCCAATAAGTTTTGTTCCACGTACTTCTTCTAAAATAGGTAATCCTATTTTACCTTTGCTTACTAAATTACGAGTGAAACGTGCGCAATATAATTCTGTAATATTGAACAATGTGGATTACCTTACAAGATTCTTAGGAAACTAACTCTCTGCAGAACTCTAGGCTTATTATACTTTTGGGGTTAAAAATCGTAATTATTAAGTTACTGTTCTTAGTATTATGACGTACGTTTATTGGTAAATATGAACTCAGGGTTGATTTAATTATATTTGTTCGTGGAAAGGGTATTTTGGGGTACATACACACATAGACTCACGCCAAACGTGCGTCATTTTGGTGTAAAATTATATTAATTTGAGCTTATTCTGGTCTTGAACGCAAAATTACACATAATTTGTATGTATTTCCTTATTTCGTGTCAACCCTTGGAATACTAGAAGCTTTTTAAAGAGAATTAATTGAATTGAAATTACACGCTAGAGATAGTATGTTCTGTGTTCAATCCTACTAATATTACCTATAATTAAGAAGTTTATGAGGATGATGGTTGTTCCTCTTTCACGGAAAAACTACTGAACTGATTTAGATGAAAGGAACACAGATAGTTTATAACCTGGATTGACACATAGGATACTTTTCATGCTGGTCCGCAGACGGAGTCGCGGGCAACAGCTATTATATGTAAGTTCCGTACGCATGTCCCAAATTATACTCGCGTACATACTATTTGGGTAGGTACGCTAAAATGTCCGGTAGCTTTGTTTTTAGGCTAATACATTGTTTTTGTCTTGATTCCAAAGGTTCCTATTGATGTAGCCTAAAATTTATTATTATTTTCATTACAATTATAATAATATATTTCCCGTTTCTGCTTTTCATGTTGTTTACTCCGATGCAGTGGGTCAAAGAAAACAGGGAGTGCTCGAGCAATATTTTAGAAATATGGGTCACTGTGTTAGTCAACAATCAATAGTGGTTGAACTAGGAACTCTTTTTACACTATATCAATTTTGATATTCAATGTGACATAGATGATACCAGTTTTGTAAATATGATGTCAGCGCGCTTAGAATCTAGATCATAATTATCAAAGTTTAATACCTACATTCATAGGTTTGAACAATGCAAGTTCTTCTATTGACTTTGAGACATAAAAATATTTATTTTTAATAAGTTAACAGCTGAATTCATTTATTATTAAAACTTTTTTTTTCGTCTTTTTACTACTTACGTCTTACTGAAGTCTTACAAACAATAGTAATATGATGGATGCTAATATAAATTGTTGGAACATTGTAAATAGTACCTTCATAAGTCGGTTGCAGACCCGGTTCTGCGAAGCATAGCGATCAATAATTGTAATTACTCTCATCCTGTTTTTATATAAAATAATGGTATAACGTCTGGTACAAAAGTATTGGATTTAAAATAAAAACAGTATGAAGGTCGCCCAGCCACAACCGGGAGATATATTGCCATAGCAAACAAGCTTGGCAGACTGATGGATGATAGCTTACAATTTAATATAAATATTGTCTGATAAATGCTTATCCTCCGAATATAATACGATCTCCATCCTACAATTTTCTTTCTAAGAAACATCTTTAATGTACAGTCAGGGACTTTAATTGATGAGCCACTTTCAAACTTTTCAATTTTGCTGTTTCATACATTCACGAGATTACACGATTAAACACGAAATAAAATCGCATGCTCGAGAACAAGATGACAATTTGCTAGTAATCGGAAATAGTCTTATCCATAGAGGTTGACTAATAAGTTCTCAACGATAAATAAATACAAGGAGGTCAGTATCAAATAGATTGGATAATAATCTATTTGATACTGACCTCCTTTGAATCAGACCTCATTAACTCGATATTTCTGAAAACTTAACCGAAGGTAGTGACAGTTGAAATGTCGATGTCAGAGACGTTATTATCGAATTTGTCGAAATGAGTAATATTATTAAAATTTCTCCGTACGCTAACGTTACTATGGCTACGCTAAAACAATCGTCGCTAGGTTACGGTTGCTAGACCTGCAATTGGTTGACTTTGGGTAGTCACTGCTGTCAAGTTTGTAGTTCTGGCTCTCAGGTTAGCCAACCGGTAAAGATATTAATAGTACATTACTGTCGCGGCCTGCAATAAGGGAATTGATTCGTGATTGCGGCCAAGGCTTGTATAGTACTTTTCTCAAACAACGAGTGGAAATTCAAACTGAGTAAATTAAATAGAAATTCCAGAATCAATGACGAATAACTATAATTTTTCATGCGCCAATATGTTAATTTGTTTCTTCTTTGTTTTATTTGCAAACCAATTCGAAATTTAAATAAAATCTTTGATAAGTCACCTCCTTGGTTGCCGTGTGTTGAAGTAAAAAGTTCGTTCCATTTTTAAATAACACGACAGATATGAGTTTTCATAGTAATTTATTTGGCCGCTGATATGGATTTTCATAGTAACTTTGCTGGCCGCATCGTCACTTGTTTTTTACCAGTACAGCAATTTTGATTTATCTCGAAGAAGGTTGTCAAAATAATGCTCGAATTTCCCAGCATGTTTGAGAAAATATAATTTTCTTCTTCTTTAATACGAAGACATGACTTTCCGTGTCTGGATGTACGAGTATAAACGACTAAGCCCGATTTGCATTACACGGCTAAAATACGAACAGTTCCAACTGGCTCATCAATTAAAGTCTGTGACTGTACTTAGCTCTTAGAAAACGCAAGAATGGCACGATCGGACTAATTTTGTTACAAGATCAAAGGCAACACACATATAAAAGAATGTGTAAACTGAATATTTACAGTTTAGTAATTTCAGTAGGAGAAACAGATCTGAGTTTACTTTCCAAACTGTCTAGAACCAGGTCTGCGCAAAGTAATTTTGTGCTGCCATCCAACTATTCGCGAAATGCTAACGATATTTTAGTTCAGTAAGCTTTTCAGGAATCGAATCGTCTGAATCGTTTTGTATAGTGAATGGAATCGTTTTAAAGTTAGCTTTTATAGAAATTTTGGTTCCAACTTCTACCTTCATGTTTTGAGTGTGTTTCATTCATCGTTATTATTATGTATGTATGTCCATGTGTTCCCTCATATCTTCTAAACTGCTCGTCACAATTGGACAAATGAGGTATCGTTGGAAGCGTCTTGATCGTCCGCTGTCTATAGGCTATGTGACGTCACAATAAATGAATATGGCGCCGTGTTTGGTATCAAATGAAAGGGCTTAATTAGCACAAATCAAATCTAATCAAATCAAATCATTTATTTCTTTGCAAACATGGGTATAGTAGGTACATAGGTGTTTTAATAATAAAGTCTACATAAGCACATTTCAATATGTATATACCCCAAATTTTCTTAAATAAAAATAAAAGTTATAAAAGACCTTTTACAAAAAAAAAAAAACAACCTGCTTCCATACGATATCGTCTACATAGACTAAGTGGGAAAAATACGTAATTATTACTAACTCAAAAACTACGCAAGGAAAATTAATAAAATTGGTCTGATAGTTTTGGGGTGTCAGTAAACCCCTCAAAGTGTCAGGCCATTGTAATCGGGAGCTCACGCATGATGAGTAGGGTGACGCTTACCTCTCTTCCTCCTCTAATTTTCAATGGCACCGTCATCCCCATTACCTCTACTGTGAAGGATCTCGGTTTGCATCTGGACTCGACACTTTGCTGGCAACGCCAGGTCTCTAGTGTTAGTCAAAGGGTCAGCGGTACTCTTCGATCCCTGTATCGTCTGAGGAACTTTTTGCCCGCTAAGACGAAGACTATGCTTGTGCAGACTTTAATTTTCCCCATCATCGACTATGGTGATGTGTGCTACTTTGACTTGAATGCAGTTTTGCTGGATACGCTTGACAGACTACTCAACAACTGTATCCGGTTCATATTCAACCTGAGGAAATATGATCATGTGTCGAGCTATAGGTCTGAGCTCAAATGGATGTCCATTCGCCAAAGACGAAGTTTGCGTGCTTTGACCACGCTTTTCTCCGTTCTCAATTCTCCCTCTCCTCCTTCTTATCTTGTGTCTCACTTCCAATATCTATGTTCTTCACACACTAGGAATCTGCGTTCTTCTAACAATCTTCTCCTACTCTGTCCTTCTCATACTTCTGACTTCGTTCATTCTTCTTTTCATATTCAGTCCATTCTTCTTTGGAATGCGCTTCCTCTTGATATCAGGACGGCCACCAGTCGGTATGCATTTAAGCGGAAATTGCAGAGTTTTTTTCTGAACAAATAGAGTAGAGTCATATCTACACCTCTCTCCCTAGAATTTGTATATTATTAATGTATATATATATATATATATATATATTATAGGTATATATATGGTGAATCAGTATGTAGGTAAATGTATCATAAGTTTATAGCTTCTTATTCTGTAAAACCTGTCTTATCTATGCATTATGATATAATATTATATTATTAATTTTTTTTTTTTTTTTCTCTTTGTTCGTCACAGTCAGAGCACCTGCCATCTAATCTCTTCACCACCCTTGGTTGACTGGTAGAGAATGCCTAAGGCATTAAGTCCGCCTTTGTACCTCTTTTTTGAGTGCGAAAAGTTTAAATAAATAAATAAAATTTATATTGGACCACCTCGGGAGTATACCCTTTCGAACAAAAAAAGAAAGTAAATCGGTTCACAATTGGCGAAAATATCGATGAATATACACAAAAAAAAAAACGTAAAGACGAACATAGAACCTCCTCCTTTTTGAAGAAGTCGGTTAGAAACGTATAAACAAGAATCTTATTTATACCTTTTTAGTTGACTTTTTTGTCGTAGCTGTTTGTTGTCCAGTAATGGCCACAGTTCTGTACTGTCTATTGTACTCGTATTTCGTTTATCTTTTGGTTTTTCTTCCACCTGACTATGTTATTCAGAATCAATATTATGCAAACTGTTAGATCACACAGATGTATTATCTTACACTTCCTTACGTAAGACATTATTATGAGCAGCATATATTTAGTTGATTGTTTGATATTCTTCTCACATCGTCTGTTAATAAACATGTCTAACTTTATCTTAGTTAACAAGCATGACAATCTGTCAAAATGTTTTCTGTCTTTGAATTTGTTTATTTTTAATTTTGAAGGACATCTTAATTTGAAAGGTCTTGATTTTGATTAATAAAATTGATTTCTGGGAGAATACAGCCTGACCTCTTAAACTGAGCTTTTTGTGGAAAATTATTAATTATAAATTATTAATAGAATTCAAATAGAAGCTTTTATCCTTCCACTTTAATCTCATTTTCTGTAATTTAGATCTCAGCGTTTCCTTTCATTGAATTTCCATAAGAGGAACGCTTTCAAGAATCTTAAATCAGGTTAATTGTCAGCAACCTTTGGTGATTAGTGTCTTTATCAGATTTTAAACAAAGACAGGCTGTGTTATCTCTCTACCTACTGACACAGTCGTTCATTTATTTCTTATCGAGTCTGGTAAACATAATTCTCATCAAGCTACCGTTAATGCTCTTACTGATGAATGTTACCTCGGTTTGATTCGATCGTTTATGATGATGATGATTTTAATTACATAGGTGAAGTCAATGATGATTTACTATTTAATTAGGTAATCAAAAGACATAAGATCTCTTTTATTTTTTGGTGACAAACGTCTGCGTTTTTCAGGTTTTCATTGATTTTAAAACATTGGTTTCAAATTAGACTACAAAATAGATGAATTGTGTAAACTGTAACTGTAAACCAGAATTCCTATTTTGTTTTATTCCTTTCTTTTTCAAACTGCTATCCAAAATGGCTAACACTGAACTACAATAAAATATTAAATATTTTCATGATATATGAAATAATTATGAAATATCTTGTGAGTAGTTAAATATTTCATAATTATTTCCATTTAAATGAGTTTGTAAAAACCCGTCTACATCGTTGTGATATAAAGCATGCTTTCCATGCCTCTCTTAAAAGCGTTCCCTAGTCCTCATGACAATGACGCGAGAAGTCTACAATACAAAGAAAGACCCTCATTCACAGTAAAGTGTCTCCAAGCCTAATTGGAAGAACATTTCAAAACTTTCATGACATTTTAGTTTTCCTTATATATTCATGCTTATGTGGTGTAGCTATGGTAGTTCTCTTTTTTCATTCGTGGATTGATCTTTACAATAACAATATTCTTCCAAACGGTACAGCAATTGTTGATAAAATACTGTGAAGAGATAGAAATCAAAACATCTGTAACTGATTAGCAACGTTGCCCACGTTTAAAAACTGTTTGGGTAACTAGCTAGGGCAATCAAATTAACTGCATCGGTGGAGTTGTTGACCAATCAGTTGAATTGAACATCAGTATCGTTGTATCCACAAGTTCATTGATATCGCATTTAGAAACGTTTTGTAGCTCTTCATTTTGTCTAGTTTTCTTTTGTTTTCTCACAATTATGTACAACATAATCTTCATGATTTTGTTTCTGTTATTGTGATGATTAAACTCTATGATTAGAATCATACCAAATATTGTCTTAGATATCTGAACGTTATCATCATAGATTATACAATTTATTTGTATAATCCTGTTATACTAAACAGGTGTACACCTAAGCTTTTCTTTGTATATAATGGCACAGGTGTTCAATGCTAATTTAGTATAGGAAGTGATTACTATATAATAATGATTTTTATCTAAGTCCAAAAGGCTAATGATCTCTAGAATAGTTCCTAAGTGAACATGAAAAGAGGCGAGCGGAGCCCAAACCTATGTTTTTATCGGAAAACGATAAAGCAGACATAATTTATGCACAAAACCAATTTCGTTTGTTCGGGCAGTCGGGCAAAGCTGAATGTTAGGCACGATTTATATGAAAAGGAAGGAACACGGAACCGCCTGTCTTTCTTTGTAGGTTAAAGGCCAATTGTCCAATAACAAGATTGATTTAAAGTTATCTATTGATTGAACTAAATCAAAAGAGCAGTGATGTTACTTTTTTTACTAATATATCTGTCATAGTCCTCTGCTAAATAGGAAGGTAGTGTCGTTTACCAAAAGCAAGAGCGGAAGAACAGGCAAGCCTCTTCGTCTAGTAATGCTGTCCACGTACTAGTCGTAATCCCAAGATGCTTCAATCATTAGGGCCTTGTTAATTTCGTCGTCTCTTTCGTCTTGCACCTCATGTCTTGCTTCTTTGAATGCTATAAACTGCTCGTGTCATCGTGCATCAATATGACTTGCACCTGAGTGACTTCTCATCGAAACATTATTATTAAAAGAGGTTTACGATCGACCTTCTGATAATCGGTCATTGAAGCAAAAACTGTTGTTGGTGATATAACTGGTTTCCAATACTAGTAGTATTGGAAACTAGTTACAATATTTAAATAATAATAAGGGCTAAGAGACGAATAATTAATAATTTATTGATTGTCTGAAAATTATTGGCTTGTGATTACAGGATTTTGCTAATTTTTTTTTTAAATCTGTTGTAATGTCCCTCGGGATTCGCTGGAATCATCTAGCGATACAGGTTCTCAGGAAATAACTCAAGCGCTTTACCCTAAATTGGAAAAGGACACAAGGCGTTTTACTGATTAAAGGAATCATCACTAATTTCCCCCAACTTTAACAGCAATCGAATCGTCGATACCAATAAAGCTCACACAATAAAGTAATAAAAGTCCGAAGAACGGTCTCCAATGATCATAGATGACCATCATAAAAATTTATTGATTGCCATCGTTTTTCAAACTCTCTGACGTGTGACCTTGCGTCGTGCTATGAATACTAAGTACGTATCCCGACAGTATCATTGAATATCATACGTGATATTAGCTGGATATTTCACTATGGATTTTCCTCTAAACCCTCATTTACGGAGACGCGGAACTGACCAGCTGTTTGGTGTTATATGTAGAATTTTGTATACTTTTTGGGAGAGTGCTAGAAATAGGTACTACAAATTCCAATATACTTAGTAAAATAAACCATTTATGGTTGTTGATAGAACGATATAATTTGTGGTCCTAATTATCATTCTAAGGTAAAGACGACCATCGGAAACTGTGAATTCTTCATTGTAGGTGCTGAAAAAATCATTTACCTGCCAAACGCCACGGTTGTAGAAACGTATAATCTCTTACATATTATGAAATGGTATAGGTACAAACAACTAACTAATACGGGGTTTTGTGGCCACTGACGTACGCCGTAAGTACACGCGTAGTTACTTAGCCTTGAAATGAACCATCAACGATTCGTAGTATTGAAAAATACTCGTCGGTAGCGACTTGAGGAGTTGGTATTTGATACCGCCCGTTTTTATTACTAAACAAATTTAGTATCTAAATTTTGAATATTTACAACCAATTTAAACACAGCTCGCTAACTCCTGAAACTTCTAAGATGACAGAAAAGTAAATAACTGAAATTTCATTTGCTAGTCGTAACAAGAATAACGTAATACATTTTTCCGTACCGAAATAGTCACTAGCTGGCGATGGCGTGGGTGTTACATTCATATTTTAAGGCCTAACGGAAAACTAAAGTGTGAATCCAGAAATAGTTAGTAGTAGTTCCTGTCTTGATTTACTCTAGAGGGCGCCATTTTTAATTTAATGTGACGTCACATAGCCTATAACCAGCAGACGATCAAGACGCTTCCAACGATACCTCATTTGTCAAATTGTGATAAGTAGTTTAGAAGATAGGAGGGAACAGATGAACATACTTACATACATACATACATTCATACATACATACATACCGGTCAAAATCATAACCCTCCTTTTTTCTTCGCCGTAGTCGGGTAAAAATAACTAAAATCAACAGACCAAACCATATATAAAACTGTCGTCGTGAAAATATTATTTGTACCCTTGAGAGTGGCTACAATGATTCGGTTAATTGATTTGTTTGGCTTCCACTTCTATTTTTCGTAGTTGTTTGTAGAACTTTTAGAAGGTTTTCATATTATCCGGTACTGTTCCAAGTATTTCTTTTATTTTTCCATTAATGATGATCTGCTCTACCGATGTGTGGTTGGTATCAACTGGATAATAATAATTCACAATAGGTAATCCTTTATTATTGTAATAATTGGATATATTTAATAAAATAGGTCAAAAATGCAATTTACATTATACAATAGAATGTCCAATTTCATGGAATAATTTATTATTTTAAAGGGTCTCTCTGAACATTATCCTTTGTTGGAATCTATTCTGTTTCAGCAATATAAAAATGGAATTGCGACATTTGCGACTCGAACCCTATCAATAAATCAAGCGAGCTCTGTTTGTCCGATCCATTTTGTTGTTCAATTCTGGTCGTGTGACGTCATGCGAAAGAAAGTCAATAGTCTTCCTACGCCTGACAAATGTCGCGGTCAATGTTTCTCCCGTATGAATTGCGTCACAGTTCCTTTTAAATTTTGATCCAAACGTAAGTGGCGTTAAGGTAATAAGTGTATTTGGAAAAATGCGGCTGGTAGAATCAATCGTCATCATCTCATCTGCCTAGCCTTTTCCCAACCATGTTGGGATTGGGGTCTGGTAGAATCAATCAATAGAGATTATTTATTGGTGTGAGAGGTTTGATAAGTGTACCTACTATCGAATCACTTACTATCGAACTTCCTGAAGAAGAAAATCTGGGGTTCTGGCCTGTCACGATCGTCTCTGGTAGAAGTACCTAATTGACGGTAATGGTACCAAAGAAAACACAAATTTTACAGATTCAATATATCGCTTTATGATCAACCAACGTTAAAAAAACAACACTGTTAAAGATCTGTCACTAAAATGTGCGGGTTCATCAAATTTTAACAACACCTGTGCCAAATGAACTTGGTTTTAACTGAGGCTTTTGGCTCTAATTGTAACTGATTAATCCAGTGGGAGACATAGACCTTGGGACTTTAATAGCACGGGTGGAAACCTATAGCTACCTATAGCTTGGTATGCCCCCGTTGTGTACATTCGTATCATTGTGATGTGAGAAGGTCTTTTTAGGGTACCGTACCTGAAGGGGTGCCAAACGGAACTCTTGCTAAGCCTCCGCTATCCGTCTGACTGTCAGCGGGCTGTATCTCATGAACCATAAACTGTCTACAGTTGGAAAATTTCACCGATTGTGTATACAACCTGTTTTTTTTTATATCCCATAACTCTAGGGTTATATTCTGTAGGTAAAAATAATACTATAACTCCTAGAATAGGTGGTCCAAAAATGCATCGTTTCGGAGATATCATCAATCATAATTAAATTAGGTCAAAAATTGTCACCAGTATGACGAATCTTTACTTTTGCGAGGTTGCCAAACTTTGCAGTAGTGTAGTAAAATAAATAGACCCTCGATGTGTCTAGGTATCTAAGTTTCATTGATAAATACAAGTAATTCATTTTTATTCAAACCAATCATTCATATTTAAAGCTAAGAAAATGCGACGTTGTCATATTTCACGTAAGGGTGTTTTACATTAATAATCGTGACTTTGCCGAATTATTTTGTATGAAAAATGAAAAAAAAAATTACGAAGGATTGGAACATAACTCATATGCCAGTTGATTCTTTGATATGGCCTCAATCATACCCTAGAGTTATGGGATATCAAAAAAAACACGTTGTATAGTCGCTATAACAACAAATAATTAAAACCAGTCCGATCAACCAGCCTTACCAATGGCTATCATGTTACCCAGTAACTGGGTTGTGGAGATCAGCTAGGCAGTCGCTCCATGTAAAATACTGGTATTCAGCTGCTTCCGGTTAGACTGGAAGCCGACCCCAACATAGTTGGGAAAAGGCTAGGCAGATGATGATGAACAACAAATAATAAAAATAAAATAAAGTAAAAAATCAACGGGCGTCCATAAACAAGAAACGTCGGCGTTTTTTGCTAAATATTGTACGGTGGTACGGAACCCTCAGTGTGCGAGTCAGACTCGCACATGACCGGTTTTTACTTTATAAATGATCTTTGTATCTACTCACATCTTTTTTCTCTATTTGAGTTGTTGTTTGGGTTGTCAAAACGCCGCTTCACTTTTTTGCGAATGTTAGAAGATATTGTGATGTCTGAATAAAATCAATCTTCTTCATTTTGATTGGCAGTTGTTATCCACCTGGTTGACAATACAAGCCTCTGCTCAAGTTATTACTTTTCTTATGCATTGAACTATTTTGTTTTTCAAATGATTAACTTACAGCTACAATTTTATCAATTCATGTCTAGACTTTTCTTTAATTTTGTTCACTTCATAATTATGATCAGCTATCTAATTACTTATTTTCGTAACCGACTAATTTGACTAGACTAGACTAATTTGTTTCTTTTGACAGTTCAACAACATTCATTGCGTTATTTATTAATTGCGTTATTTATGTCGACGAGCAGATTTTTTTTCGAACTTATTAAGCAATGGATTAGACATTTGTTTCAAAGCGATTCCGATTCTGATTGATATAGTGTGTAGTACATACGCTATTAGGGTGCAGTTTATCCATATTTTCTTTAGTTTTGTTCACTTCATAATTATGATCATTCATAATTATCTGTCTTGGGCGCAATAATGATTTAGCTTATTTTCAGTTGCATCATAATCATATTTAGTATTTGTATTATAATGTATATCTTTAATTAAATTGTGTTAAGCAAGCCTGATTTCAAATTGTCGATTCGATAACAGGTATGGAACTTTTAATCTTTTTACAATCCACTTTAAAATAAGCTAAGTTTTAAATTCAAAATTATAGTCTTTATTATAAATATAATAAAGACTATAATTTTGAATTTAAAACTAATGTAAAAAGATTAAAAGTTTCATCTCATTCCTAAGACAAGACGAGTCAAAAAAAGTTACTAGTAACGTGCTCAAGTTTTTATTGCATTTATGAAAATGTCTTTGCTTACTTATGTTTAACCTATATGTATATTATGCCAATAAGTTTAGCAATCAAAATGAAGTTATGATTTGCATTTTTATGTTTTGAAACTATCGCATAATCATTAGTTAAAGATGTTTTAATGGTAAAACATACTGGTTTTATTAATTAGGTACTGTTGCTTTAAGACATTTTAATAACTTCGTTTTCGCAGAATGAATACAATACGTAGTGTTTTGTAATAATTCTGCTAAATATCATTGGACTGTTAAGATAATAAGCTAGTTAGCTTACTTATCATCCAGCCAACCACTCAGTTGGCTGTTAAGATGATAAATTGAGTTAATGAGATGACAGTTAATGAGATGACAGTTAATGAGATGACAGTTAATGAGATGACAGTTAATGAGATGACAGTTAATAGAGATGTATGGAAGAAGAAGATATGCTGCAGCGACTCTAAATAAATTGTGATACTGAATACTGATGATTATAACTTTCAAAATCGTGATTGATCAATACCTCCTGTTATTTTCTTTTTCAGCTTAATACCCTTCAAAGATTCACCATCACCAGAAACCTTCCCAAGGTATTAAACCTTCTGTTTCCCTCTTTTCAGGGCCCCAAATCACACGATGTCAACGCAGCGATGACGTCTGGCCTAAAGATGGAGTCGAAAGGCACCCAGATCCACCTGCCGCTGATGGGTCGCGGCAGCCGAGGAGAGCTGAACGACAAGGTGACATTCGCGCAGGTCAAGTCACCGCCGTACACAGAGCCGCTCAATAATGGACAGCTGTTGGGGTAAATATCTTTCTATATTTTTGGTGATATTTTTTTGACAGGATCAAGTGTTGTTTGGATCGGTCTGGTTGGTACTCGTAAGTGCAATGAAGGTTGTATGCGATAGAAGAAATCAACATGTATCGACAAAATGTGGATGTGAGTGAGGTTTAAATGATAAATATGAAAAATTATGTTTATTTTTCATATTTATCATCATTTTATCAATTTTTAAGAAAAATGGAATAGAAACTAAGTTAACTAAAAAACAGAAAATATTAGAGGTAAAATTAAATGAAATAATAATAAACATAGGAAGGGGAGGATTTTTAAAGAGTTAAAGTCACAAGACATGATTCGATGTCATCATCATTATGTCCATCGCTAGCAAAAAGCCAATAAAAGTATGACACAACATTAATTCTGATAAATTAATAACAGTCAGAACGAGCATACCCTTT
This sequence comes from Lithophane leautieri, assembly GCA_949152455.1. Lineage (NCBI taxonomy): Eukaryota > Metazoa > Arthropoda > Insecta > Lepidoptera > Noctuidae > Lithophane > Lithophane leautieri. The sequence continues at coordinate 19,444,793 of OX424460.1, forward strand.
GATGAAAAACCCTAAGACCAACATAAGAATTAGTAATTAAAACACTGAGATACGGACAGAGAATAATAATTCTTAGCAGTCTGGAAAAGGCCAAAACCAATTTCAGAAAATGGGACGGTCAATGACGGTTGCCAACCGCGTCCCCGACAGAGATGACCTTGGTTAGCGACCGGCAGAGCTGTTTCAGATTTGGTAGTAAACTATCATCTGTACGGTTGTAAACCACCAAGGTCGCCTCTGTCGGGACGCGGCTGGTGACGTGTAGCAGGCACTTTAGACCTTTCTAATATAATTGGTGATGCACAATTACCTCCTTAAGTTTAAAACTTTTTGGTTACTAAGATGATAACATACTATTTTTCTTTTAGAAAAGGTTATGGTAGGTAGACTCAATATGTACATACAAGAATTATCTTGTGAAATATCAAAAGGAAGTAAAAGAAAAAAAAATACAGAAATCTGGAAAAGTGTGCAGACATCTGAATCATAGGCACTTGGCTCACTTCTTACTCTAAGGGTGCCGTGAACTCAACTCACATACATATGCAATAGCCAGAACCTAGACATTCCGAATTCAATACGAGATCTGCTAAAAAAAAAGCACAATGAAGGGTTCCGTAGTTGGGATGAATTTATCCAACAAACTTAACATTGTAGTTGCAGAACATCTTTTGCAACTGCTAATTTAAGTTGGCCGATTGTTACTCGATAACTTGTAGAGCCTACGTAGCGGTGATAGTTTTCCTTTTAATTTCGTTATATATACTACTGCCGTGAATTTTTTGACATACCAAAACCAATCATTTAGCTGGATAATTCGGGTGGCAGACACGTCGCAGAGCAGTCGTAACGTTACGTGAAAACAGTTGTGCGTGTGTATATATAATTGTGGATTGGGACTTAGTTCCATGCATTGTTTCATTTGTTGATCACTATAATATCGCGATGTTATGTCATACAGACATTCGTGAGCTTGCACAAGAATAATCAATTTTTCTTCTATCATCGTCAAATAAAAGGTACATGTGATTTTATCGGGTGGTGCGAGTTGTGTAATGTGTAGTTTCATGGATTATTTTGAATGATAGTGAGTTTTTAAAGTAATGGTGGTGTTTTCTTTTGGTGGTGGTGGTGGTCGCCAAGTGTACCTGCAGGCTAATCTGGTGAGATCTTTCCATATTACAGTGACTTGCTCCTCTCTGCAAGATACACGCCATAATTCCGCCATTTTAAGTCACTACAGGTTTAATTGGCTAAATAATGTACCCAACTTTAAGATATAATGCGTAGGTGATTGTGTTCCAAAATCGTTATTGAGTTCAAGTGACCTTTTTTTTGTGAGTGGTCAGTGATGCTCTTATTGTCTTGGGCACGCATACCTAACGGCTTTGGAAACAAAATTGCGCAGCCCCTATATCCCTCGCCAGATGTGGGCGCCCGCGCCGACCCTTAGGCCGCATAGCAATTGGTATTTTAACTTTTAAGATACTCACTATTTGGGTATATTATAGAATGCCACAACGGGGCATCTCAACAAAGCTGACAGTGAAAGTGTAAACTGTAGATTGTGTAGAGTATGACATACCTACTTTGATTTTCATTCACTCAAACTGCTGTCTGCAGGTGCAATCCTTGAAAAGGGCTTATTACTCGAGCTAATTTAAAACAAATATGACGGATGGCTATCAAGTTTTAACGCCTTTTAAATTTACTCTATCCTGGGCGCTATTTTCATTTACAAGAAAGGGGTCGCAACAAAAAGCTGATGCTGCAATGTTATTGGTTGATCAGCATGGGTAAGCGTTACATAGTGGCTGAAGTGGGAATAGACCTTGCGGTGCGCGTCCGCCATAGTACTATCGCGGAAAGCCAGCAAAGGCACATAGACGCTATTATAGAACCTGGGCGGTAACAGAGGTGGTCATCTTGTGCGCGGGATTTTGTTTTAAAAGTAGTTGGTTATGAGTGTCGGCGATGTAACTATGAACAGAAAAGAAGAATTCGGGTGACGCGGGTCGGGATTTTTGTCGGGGTCTTATTAATTACTTGAGCCGAATAGTGCGCTTTTAACTCCGAACTATACATTATTTGCAATCGCATCAACCCGAGGTGAGCAGCGGCGAGCTACAGATTGAACTTGTACGGCGACGGAGCTGGACATAAACAACGAGGATCGGGCCGATCGCGATCTGAACAGTGCTGCTGAAAACGCATCAGAACTAAGAAGAAAATAATCGAGAAAGCAGTTTAACCCCGCCAAAAGATTCACCGGTGAAGCTGGACTTGAACCATCCTGACAGAGAGAGTCATCATGAGAGACTTGATTAACCACGCTAGGAATAAACCAAGACAAAAGTAAATGCACGAAATCTTAGAAGTAAAAACTGTTACGAAACACATCAAGAAACACAGGACGTGCTATCTCGCACATGTTCACAGACGCGGCAAACCACACCTTTTATATGCAGCAATGCAGTACTAGGCCAAATCCAAGAGAGTAGGCTGACCGATTTACGCATGGAACGACAACCTAAGACAGGACATGGCGTGCTTCAACAAGGAAATCAACTTCTGGATGGACATGGCTGAAGACCGATACAAGATCACGAAAGCAGCCAGCGAGATATACAAGAAACCTGAAACGGACAGCAGCGAGTCCTTGGACAAAGACTCAGAAAACAGCAAAGTGTAACACAGCACAGCAGGGAGATAGAAAAGAGCCGAAAACGAAGCATATCGCCGCCAATGGATTCAACGGTGAAGATGGAACGGAGCCAACTGGCGGCGACGTCGTAAAAAGATGCCCATCCTTAGATAAATATTACCCGTCTCTCCACTAGTCCATTGCTTACTCAAGGATGCATATCCGGTAGGCTCGCAAATTCTTCCATATCCCGACGGGCACGGTCTATTCCCTACCATTACCCGCGGCCCCCGGTCTACTCTTTGATATGCAATAGCTTCTGTAACCCCATGAACCATGAGGCTCCAGGGGCTAGTGCAAATCCTGGGGTTCATTCGATTTATCGAGTCTGGTTAAGCCACGCTGGGGTCGGTGCATTTCATTCATTCATCATACCAAAACCAATCATTTAGCTGGCAGGGGAGGGGGTCACTTGACTCTAACAAAAATTAGCACTCCCTTACTACGTCGGGCCTAGGTTTACCTAGAATCTAAAAAACTGTCAAACTAGTCTCAAGTTTTTTTAATTTTTGGGTAGGCCTTCCTAAAAATGGTGATTTCATCACCAATCAGTAATTTGCACAGCATGTATTATAGCTTCCAAGCTTTATTATGAATTAACGAAGCCAGGAATATACTTAAATAACCTAAATATACTGACCTTTTCTCGCAGTGATGAATTTTCTTTTTATTTTTATTATTTTCAGTCGAAACACTTACAAAACTTTACACAAAAACACGAAGTCACACATTCATTCACTCCACAAACACTTGACACCGTTAGCACAATGTATAGGCCTAATTATAAACACGATAACAGCACCTCATTCCACTTGTAACACGATCTTTGCGATAAGAAACATTTTGTTTACACAACGAAAAAAACTCGGCGGCCATTACGCAGCGACGCGCGCCGAGCCGGCCCGAAAACTGGTTTATACTGGTTCGGGGTACCGTCAGCGCATCAGAGTAAAAAACTGCGAATATTTGTATGTTATAATTTCCAAGTACGATTTTTGTTGTTATTTTATTATAAATTGTTAATGTCCTTTATTCTGTTTATTATGTTACTTTAGTTTAGATAGCATAATTCTCACTATTAGTGTTCTATTACAATAGTAATGACCTGTTCAAAAAAATATACGAAATTAAATTTATGGTTTGAGATATCCCAATTATTATTTCGATTTTTTTTTAAATAATGATTCATCATTATTTGTACCTAGGTACACTTATTTACTAACAGCTGTGTAACAATTATTATGGACAAAACATCATAAATGATTATTCTATCTTTCCTTATATGTAGGTAGGTACCCAAATCCATCTACCAACCCACCCACTCTCTCTCACGGAGAGGAGGACCTGTGTCCCAGCAGTGGGAACATTACAGTCCGATTATGCCTAACCGTGCGTTTGCACTGGCGAAACATTCAAGATAAAACATGTTGAAATCTCAACTTTCTGTCAATGTTCCATACAATTTTTGACTGGAACTAGAGATTTCAACATGTTTTGTATTAAATGTTTCGCCAGTGCAAACGCACGGTAAGCAATAAAAACCGGCCGAGTGCATGTCAGACCACCCACAATGAAGGGTTCCGTTGTATGGATGAAATTAACCCAAAACAAACTTAACTTTGTAGTTAAAAAATATGTTCTCCCATATATCGATATACGTCACGGTGAATTCTCCAACTGCAAATGTAAGTTTGTAATCACAAAAAATACTTTTTTTTTGCGATAGCGAAATATGTGGAGGTAATTACTGTGTTTATTCATCATGTTAAAGTTTGCCTGTTAGAATTTTTAATTCTTCATGTATCAATAGTAGTCGGATTTTAGAATCCCTAATGCACCGCAGTTATGCACCTATGCGGTGCATTAGACATTCCCTCTAGTCGTATGCACCTATGCGGTATCATGTGACATTCTCGTGACAGTAATGCAAATAAAAAAGCAATACATGCGCTGCGAACAATACAGTGATACGGGTTGCAGACCAAGAGCTAAGCTAAGTTAGTTTAGCTTCGTTCGCATAGCTGACGCAGTTTTCCATACTTGTGTGCAGACCGCAAACTATGCGAACTAAGCTATGTGAGCTAACTAAAATATGCGAAGCTAAGTTAGTTGTGTATGCCGATGCGCGCTACACGAGCTAAGCTAAGCCTCTCCCGCTTTCCCCGCACACCCTTTGCACATCTTTCGCCAGTGCTGTCCAGTGTTCTTTGTCGTACGCACGGTCGTTTAGTAGCGATTATGGAGCAATTTATTGAAACTGACAAAACAATTTCCTATACTATGGAACACACAATCAAAGGACTATCATAACTTAATTATAAAGGATGTTGTATGGAAAAGAATAGTGGAGGAAATAAGTAATCCAGACTTCTTCGTCGTATTAATCGACGTAGACGTCAGTATTAATCTTCTTTTTTTGTGTAACGTATTCATCATCGATTATATTCATGACGAGCGACGTCTGTCTAATTGAACTACGCAACACTGACTGAGCTTTGGCTTAGCTGTTGGTGTGCACGCTATTTATTTCTAGCTTAGCTTAGCCTAGCTTGCTTGGCATAGCTTAGTTTAGCCTTGGCATAGCTTAGTTTTCGGTCTGCAACCGGCATGAAACATGCCAAAACTATACCTTCGGTCTGTGCATACACGCTCACTCGGTTTTTAGTACAACAACTTTTCCTAGCTCTTCGTAAGTATATGGGATACTTACGGAAAGCTAGGAAAATTTTGAAATAAAACACATGTTGCTTTCAAAAAATATATTACAATAAAATAAAACACAAAACTCGTACTCAAAGCATTTATTTCAAATAAACCAGTTACAGGCACTTTGAATTGTCAAGGAGGCGGTCACTTAGAAAGATGAAGCTAGTTGCAGTTGCCCATTCCAATGCGTAATAGGTACACACGTATCGACGGGTCGCTAGAACCGGGACAGCATGGCTGAAAAGACAAGAAATACAAATTACTCCACTGAAACTAATTAAATATATATAGTAATGTGCTGTACTGAAAATACTTACCGCGGTGCGCGGTGGGGATGGGGACAGATCAAGGCGCGGGGCAGCGTCAAGGAACCCCATGATGATAGCGCGACGGGCGGCGCTCTGTCTAGGGCCCCTTTTGCACGGAGCGGGGGTCACACTCGCGACCGAGGTCGAGGACAGCCTTGCCATGCTGAAAATACCATAAAATAATCATTTACTAAATTAATGGCCTAGGAAAATACCATGATCCTAAAAAACATTCATACTTTTTGAGGAAATCCACCTTTTTTGAAGTCGGTAAAAAAAAAAAACAATAACCTCGACATTTATTTTTCGTTCACATGTCAGTTATGTAAACTGCAAGAAATAATAAAATGTAATCTTTATTTTTTTCTTTCTTTCTTTCTTTCTTATTGGAACAAAAAAATCTAGTTGGATTTTATTTGCAGATAGTACTTTTGTACTGGTCTCGCCTACTATGAGCGCTGTGTCATGGTACGGGGGAATCGCCGAATTGGAAATACGATTACGATAACAATTCGCAATAATATCGTTAGCTATTAGCAAAATTATGTTCGTAGATTATTATGCTAGCTACTTATGTGTATTTCAAACAGTATACAAGAATATTTATCATAAAAACATTACTAAACACGGCAGCGACAGCGTCAAAATTGTTTACTACCAAACTTTCGTTACTTTTTCACTGATATATTTATCACTTTTCGATAAACTAACACTCAATACAAAATCTACACTTATTTCTCAGTAATTCTGTATAAAATTCTTATAAGATTACTCACCGTTTTCTTCTTTTATTCTGTTGCGAACACACGTAAACAACACTTGACACTTGACGAATTTTGCCAATATGGCGTCCTCGCGTCTCACTACCACAGATACATTTTTTTTGTTAAGTTTTTGTCCGTTCTTAGTGGTGTTACCAAGAAATTGTTACTAAAATCGGTAGATTATTAATCGATTATTCGAATGATACAGCCAGATCGTGTTGCAAGTGCAAATAAACGTTAAAAATCATCAACCAATGGCAACAATTGTTGCGTGATACCCCATAGGTGCCATCGACATTTCGGGCGCTTTTTTTTATGATACCTATGGGGTATCACGCGACACTTAAGAAGTTAAAGCTTAATATTTCGCAAACGGATCCAAGAGTCTAAAAATGGATTATGCATAAACTCACATTATTTATAAACGACCTTTCCAACGACACCCCACATCATGGGATTGACGAGAAAAAAAAACCGTCCCGACTTTACGTATAGCCTGCCCGGGTACCCTAAAAAAATAGATTTTACGAAATTTTACCACTTTGTCGGCGTCATTTATATTTATATCCGTACCTAATTGCAGCTTTCTAGTACCAACAGTCTCTGAGCTAAGCCGCGGACAGACGGACGGACAGACAGACGGACATGGTGAAACTATAAGGGTTCCTTGTTGACTACGGAACCCTAAAAGGGGTCTTCAAACTTTGAACTCTTTACTTTATTCTCAGTGCGAATGTACCCAAAAGTTTTTGCTGCTAACAAAAAGTTGGACAAACGTACTTAGCCGTTTCTTCATCATGTTACGGCCGTCATTCGCTCATCTGATGTATGTTATTAGCTAGTAACAAACAAGTTTATATAATAGATTGTTCGTTAGTTACGTTGCTATGCTCGCTCATGTTTTTTGGTCGAACTTAGGTTCAAGGCGAGAATTATTTAGAGTTGGAGAACCACGGAATTATTTTATCGTTTTTGTGGAGACGTCTAGTTATATCTGAGACAAAGTAGAAATTTAGAATGATATTGAAAGATCTAAAATGTTAAGATTCGACGTCTTCGATTAAATTTATAACAAAGGTAAAGATAAAACATAATTTATTTGTATAACAAAGCAGTCGTATAACTTTAACTAACATAAACATCTAATTAATATTCTACCAGTAAGTTCATGACGGGATTTCCTAATTACTTTAAATTAATTACTCAGCTGAATAAGAAAAGCATAACTGTCTATAAAAACTTGTACACGAGAAAATCTTTTAAAACATTATTTACCTCAAGAGTAGTGTTGTGGACTGTATTTTGAGGATCTTCTTAAATAAAAGATTTCTTGAAAGTATTCTTGATTTATTTTCCTGTTCGAGCGTTGGAATCCGACTGTGTCGATCCGCGCCGTCACGCGTCTTTTATACTGATTTGCGTCCTTTTGACGTTACCGGAACGAGAGCCTCGAATTTTGAGACCACTTTGCAAATAATTTTCACTATGTGTTTGCTCTTTGGAGCCTTATTTTTATATGTTCCTGACGTCGGATCGTTACAGTTTTTACATATTTTGTAGCTTACATACTACCCTGTTATTATATAAAACAATATTTAACTTATATTCACACATATAAAAGTTTTCAGTACATGGTTTACATTTACAACGGTTTCGCTACATTTTCACTATATAAAATCGCCTATATCTTCTAAACCCGTGGATCAATTCACACAATTCAAACGGGTAAAATGGTTTTAGGCCTAACCCTCTTGTTTGACACTAATTATACACGAATATCTCTATAAACAAAAATCCTCATTTTCAAGTTACGTAATTAGTACTGAATTCTCACATAAACTTTAAATTTGTACAAAACTTATTCTTACTCAGTCTTAATAGGATTCTAATAAAGAACCAACATAGAATTAAGTAACTAGATTAAGTAACTAGATGCTAATTAGAATAAATTAAGCGACATAAGTCTAATCAAAATGTTATAAAATCAACTATTTTACCGAGGTACAGCCGCTACTTGCGCTACGGTACCCAGATAGGGTCTCGATGAACACTTTCTTTGGTAGCACGCTCGGCGTCCACTACACTTCTCCCCCCGGCGCAGCTTGCGTAGCCTCTTCTTTCTTCATCACGACGACGAGCTTGCTCACGGGGCGTCGGAAGGTGCCGGTCCTGGTGCGCACCTCGACGATCCTGATGCCGCCGTCTGGTCCGCAGTGCGTGCGCTCGACGATTCCCATCGGCCAGGTGTTCCGGGGCAGCGTGTTGTCGACCACGAGGACCACGTCGCCAGCTTGCACCGGTCGTGTTTCGTTTTGCGGCTCGCCGCGAGGTACCAAAGTGGGAAGGTACTCGCGTAGCCAGCGCCGCCAGAAGTGGTCAGCGAGCGCTTGACTAGCTCGCCAGGTTCTTCGGTCGGCCTCGTCGCAGGGTCCCGTCGTAGGTAGCCCGTCTGATGACCCCAACAGGAAGTGGTTGGGGGTCAGGGCCTCGGGGTCGCTGGGGTTCACGCTGACGTGGGTCAGCGGTCTTGCGTTGATGGAGAACTCAGCTTCTGTTAGTAGAGTTCTCAGGACTTCTTCAGCCGGTGCCTTCTCCCGCAGGGTGATGCTGAGAGCAGTCTTCACTGAGCGCACCATACGCTCCCACGCGCCGCCTTGGTTGGGCGCACCGGGGGGTATGAAGCGCCACTCCATTCGATGCAGGAGTCCTTCGTCTTGTAGGGCAGGCATCCACTCGGTGTAGGCGTTGCGAAGCTCTTGATCAGCCCCGCGGAAGTTAGTCGCGTTGTCGGAGTACATCAGCCTTGGCCAGCCTCTGCGTGCAGCCATACGTCTCAGCGCCATGATTGCTGAGTCGGTGGAGAGTGATGCGACGAGCTCGATGTGCACGGCGCGGGAGGTGAGGCACGTGAAGAGTGCACCCCACCTCTTCTCTCAGCGACGTCCCACCTTGACCATCATTGGCCCGAAGTAATCCACCCCGCAGTTGGTAAATGGGCGGTGGAACGGGTCGAGGCGGGCACGTGGTAGGTCCCCTGTAGCTGGCGGCTGCGGCGTCGCTCGTCGTCTTCGGCAGAAAGCGCAGTTCTTTTCCACGGCGCGTACTGTGGGTCGTAGATGAATGACCCAATATCGCTGCCGAAGGTCGTTCGTCACACGCTCCCTGTTGGCGTGTCCCGCTGCACAGTGCTCCCGTAGCACGAGGAGCTTGGTCAGCTGGTGTCGGCCGTCCAGTATGACTGGCCGTTTTGCTTCAGTTGGTGCGGAGGAGGCCTCAATTCGGCCCCGCACCTTCAGGACGCCATCTTCCAGCACTGGATCCAGTCGGTACAGTCGACTCGTCTTCTTCAATGGGCGAGCAGACTGAATTTTCTTCAACTCTTCCCCGAAGCTGTCTTCTTGAGCCTGCTTTATTAGCTCGGCCTCGGCGCGCTGGATGTGACGATGTTCCATCGCTGTTGCTTTCTTCCTGCAGATGTCGGTAAAGGCGATGACCCTTGCAGTGGCCCTCACCAACACCTCATATTTGGAGAAGCGGGCTGGGTCCGGCAGCCAGCTGTCTCGTTTCTTCCCCTCTACGACGTGGAGAACCTCTTCATCCTCTTGCTCGTTTGTTGCTGCTGTGGGCCACTGCTCTTCCGGTAAGTACAGGAAGTCTGGCCCCTGGAACCAACGATCCCTTTCGTTGATGGGTGCGTCGACTAGCCGGGTGGCGTCATCGGCAACGTTGCTGGCTGTGGGCAGCCAACGCCAATCTTCTTTCTTTGTTAGTTCGGCGATCTCTCCCAAGCGATGTGCGACGAATGGCGTGTACCGCCGCATGTCATGATGAATCCAGTGCACTACGGTTGTAGAGTCGGTCCAGTAGGTTGTCCGGCTCACTTTAATGCGATGTTCCTTCCTGATAGTGTCGGCCAATCTCGCCCCGATTACTGCCGCTTGCAGCTCCAGACGAGGTATGGTCTGGATCCGACGAGGTGCTACTTTAGCCTTAGCTGCCACGAGCACGACGTTTACGCTTCCGTCGACGTTTCTCACTCTCCAGTAGGCCACGGTTGCGTAGGCTTGCTCACTGGCGTCGCACAGGATGTGTAGGTCGATGCGCTCGTACTTCTTCTTCAGGTAGCATCTTGGCAGTCGGAGTTGAGTGAGCTCACTCAAATGAGCGAGCCAGGACGCGAACAGCTCGTTCTCTTCATCCGGTATCTGTTCGTCCCACGTTATCTGGAGTCGCCATAAACTCTGTAGTATGATCTTCGATCGTATGGTGTAGTGGCTCAGCAGTCCCAGCGGGTCGTAGATAGACATCACCACACTGAGGGCTTCACGCTTCGTTGGCGCACGGCTTCTTGCTCGTACTTCGGCCGGAACTCGATTCATCGATGTGTTGAATCCCAGCTCATCTCGCTCCGTGTTCCAGTACAGCCCCAGGATCTTGCTCTCGGGCTGTTCTCCCCCCAGTTGTGTGGGAGAGGTGGCGTGCAGCTCCGAAGGCACGTCACGTAGCACCGTCTTGTCGTTGGAACTCCATCCTCGTAGCGTGAAACCTGCGTGCGCGTGTACTGCTCTTGTCTCTTCGACCACCTTCCATGCTTCTTCAGCGTTCTCGTAGCTAGCCACCAAGTCGTCCATATAATGACTTCTCTGGATAGCTTCTAGCGCGCGTGGGTACCCCTGTCCATATATGTCCGCGTTATAGTTGCGGACATAGTGGGCCATGTATGGGGAGCTTGCTGCGCCGAAAATCATACTTGTCATCTTGTATTTCTTTGGAGGCTCTTCTCGTTCATCGCCCCTCCACAGGAACTGCTGCGCTGGTTGGTCTTCCGGCCTTATCTTGATCCTCAGGAACATCTCTTGCACGTCCGCTGTGATCGCCACCGCCCGTTCTCGGAATCTGAAGAGGATTCCTGGCAGTGACAACAGTAGGTCGGGTCCCTCCAGCAGTTCGTCGTTCAGACACACGCCGTTGCTCTTCGCCGCTGCGTCGAATACCAGCCGATATTTGCCGGGTTTGTTTGGGTTCTGCACGGCGAAGTGTGGCAGGTACCAGCAAACGGCGCTCTTCTCTTCGGATCCGTCGCACGGCACCGCATATCCTTTGTCCAACAGATTGGTGACCTGCTTGGAGTATTCGCCGGCGAATGTCGCGTCCGAGTCCATTTTCTGCTCGATTTTTCGTAGCCGCCGGAACGCTTGCCCGTAGCTCGACGGCATGGAGACATCGTCTCGTCTCCAAGGCAACCCCACCTCGTACCCGGAGTCAATCTTCTTTGTGGTCTTCCCGACTATCTCGATGGCCCGTAGATCGGCGTCCTTGATCCTCGGTTTTCCTTGTATTCCGAGGGAGTCGATCTTGAAGTGGCCTTCGACTAAGTCGTGAAGCCCCTGGCTGCCTATCTCCGTCGTCCGTTCGGGTTCGTAGACGTGTAGTACGTTTCCTTCTTGGTAGATGGCGTTGCGTGGCGCGGTTCCGTGCACCACCCATCCCAGTTGTGTTCTTGATGCGGCTGGTTGATCAGGCTCGCCGATTCGGAGCTCGCGGGACACGATGCATTCCCAGTGGTCTGTCCCCACTAGAAGACCTGGGCGCGCCTTCTCGTAGCACACCTCTTCTGGCACCAGGTCCCTTAGATGCTCGTAGTCCAACAACTTGTCCGGAATAGACTGCTGGTGCAGACGAAGATTCTTCATGGTCCTCGCTCTGACTCTGTAGCTGTCTTCATTCTTCAGTCCTCTGATTTGGACGTTCACCAGCTGACTCTCCATCTCTTCCTGCGACATGTTGACCCCGTTTAGATGAAGTGGTTGCGACGGTCCTCTTGCCCCGATGCTCTCCGCCAGGTCCTTGTCGACTAGGGTGATGGTTGCTCCTTCATCCAGGAGGGCGTACGTTCTCGCCTCCCCCCGTGGTCCGGACACGACGATAGGGCACATCTTCAGTAGGACTGATCTTGATCCAGCAGCTAGTTGCGGTGCTACTGACATGACCGCTTCTTCCTTTGCAGGTTCTGCTGGTTTCGGTTCTTCTTTCTTCACTTCCCTTGCTTGATGGAGGGTCGCATGATGTGGTCGGCTGCATTGGTCCACGCCGCATACCTTTGCTTTACAGCTCATGCGCCTGTGTTGTTTCTGGGCGCACTTGAAGCAAATCCCCTTTTCTTTCAGGAATTTCCATCGTTCGTCGATATTTAGTGCCTTGTACTTGGGGCACTGTGTCAGGATGTGAGCTTGTTCACATTTAGGACACTTATCCTTTTGTTCTTCCTCTCCTGTAGTAGTGTTGAACACGTTTGCCTTTTTCTTCAATGTTATTGTCGGTCGAGTTTCCTTCTTCAGGCTTGCAGCGCACGTAGCCGGAGTGTAGGTGTACCGCAGCGCCCTGTCCGCTTCACGCATCAGGAATCGAGACATGACGACAATCTCTGGGTCCGTTGTTCCTTCGTGATCGTAGGCGTAGTCGCACCAACGAGATCGGAGATGCGGGCTCAGTTTGTCCAACACTTCTCTTGTCATCAGGGGGTTGAATAAGTATCCTCTTCGGTCGATCGTCTTCAACACGCAGATGATGTTCTGCAGCTTGATCGCGAAACTGTTGAGCTCGGCCGCTGATGCACCAGGTTTCGGCAGCTTCTTGAGATCTTCCAGCGCTTTGTCGATTATTACTTCAGGTCTCCCGAAGCACTGCTCGAGGGTCTTCATAATGATGTCTGGATCGGTGGCCGTATGCAGAAGGGCGGCCACAGCATCCCTCGCGTCCCCTTTGAGGCAGCTCCTTAGTCGCTGGATGTTCTCCGCTGCTGATATTTGATACATGCTGGTTGTATCTCGCACTGCTGCTTTGAATGGCAGCCACTCGTTGGCCGCTCCGGTAAACGTCGGCAGGTCCGTGTTCCGAGGCCTGGGCCTGGCCATCTTCTCCAATGTGGCCGCCAGGTGCTCGATGCTGCTTCTGTTTCTTGTTGGAGTCGGCGATCTTGTTCGTTGAACCTCAAAGCGCAGCTGCTTCTGCTCTTCATGGTTCGCTTCTTCTCTGGCTTCCTCCCCCCGTGTGTTGAGGGGGTTGGTCCTAAGCCAGTCGTCTACTTTTCGATGTGGCTCTTCCCTAGGAGGAGCTGGTTCTTCTTCGTGAATGCTCTCGTCGTCATTGATAACAGATACTTCTACTGCTAACCGCTTCTTGACGAGTTCGGCTTCTAGTTCTAGTTCTCTTCTTCTTATTGCTGCTAACTTCTCTGCTGCCTCTAGTTCTGCCACTCGTAGCCGCGTTGTTACACTCGTTGTTGACCTGGCTGATCGAGTGGGTGACGCAAGTCTTTTTGTTGCTTGAGTCCCCGAAGGTCCAGCTGTGCTGGTGTCCGCTGGCTTGGAGAACGGTGACGCCGGTGGGTCCAGTGAGATTCTTCTTTGTCGCTCCTTTTCTATGAGCTCCGCTTCCTTTCGTCGCGCCTCTTGCTGCAACAGGGTGCGTCGCTGTTCCTCCATTTCGGCTGCGTCTCCCTGGCTCCTCGTGATCACCATCTCTTCTTCTCGTTCGGTTCAGGCTTCAGGTCGGCAACGCTTCGGCAGTTTCAGTTTGGCAACTCTTCCGTAGCTTTGGCTTCAGGTCGGCGACTTTCCGGCTCGGTTTAGTCGACCCTCTTCAGTTTAGGTCGGCAGCTTCCGGCACGGCTTCAGTTCGGCAACGCTTCAGCTTCAGCAGGGTATGATACGTCGGCACACTCGTACTTTGGCACGACGTCGGCTCGGCAATGTTGACACGATGGGTTGTTGACGATACTTCAACTCGGCGATCGTTCCGTACGTCGGGTCGTCACGTCGTTTGCCGCGTCGATCAACTCGTCGGGCGATCGGTCGGGTGACTAGTCCGACCGGTCCAGGTTTCCAAACCCGCAACGCAGGGCAGGTTTAAACCAGTTCCGGATCCCGTTTTTCGCTCTTGCTGCGTGTTCCCTTCGTACTTCTTCACGATTCTTCCTTGCAGCAGGGTTTTGTGGCGGGTGTCTTCGTTCTTGAATTTATCCGCCGCTCGATGGACCAGAATGTTCTTGAATTTATCCGCCGCTCGAAGGACCAGAATGTTGTGGACTGTATTTTGAGGATCTTCTTAAATAAAAGATTTCTTGAAAGTATTCTTGATTTATTTTCCTGTTCGAGCGTTGGAATCCGACTGTGTCGATCCGCGCCGTCACGCGTCTTTTATACTGATTTGCGTCCTTTTGATGTTACCGGAACGAGAGCCTCGAATTTTGAGACCACTTTGCAAATAATTTTCACTATGTGTTTGCTCTTTGGAGCCTTATTTTTATATGTTCCTGACGTCGGATCGTTACAGTTTTTACATATTTTGTAGCTTACATACTACCCTGTTATTATATAAAACAATATTTAACTTATATTCACACATATAAAAGTTTTCAGTACATGGTTTACATTTACAACGGTTTCGCTACATTTTCACTATATAAAATCGCCTATATCTTCTAAACCCGTGGATCAATTCACACAATTCAAACGGGTAAAATGGTTTTAGGCCTAACCCTCTTGTTTGACACTAATTATACACGAATATCTCTATAAACAAAAATCCTCATTTTCAAGTTACGTAATTAGTACTGAATTCTCACATAAACTTTAAATTTGTACAAAACTTATTCTTACTCAGTCTTAATAGGATTCTAATAAAGAACCAACATAGAATTAAGTAACTAGATTAAGTAACTAGATGCTAATTAGAATAAATTAAGCGACATAAGTCTAATCAAAATGTTATAAAATCAACTATTTTACCGAGGTACAGCCGCTACTTGCGCTACGGTACCCAGATAGGGTCTCGATGAACACTTTCTTTGGTAGCACGCTCGGCGTCCACTACAAGTAGCTATTAGCATGTACATTTTAGTGCAGGTAAAATTTAAACCAACATCCTGGTGTAGAATTTTAATTAAGGCAAACACATTTTGTGTATTAATGTGTCGTATTTAGGGAAAAGGACAGGAGGTCTAATTTTCCGCCAACCCTGTATGAAAGCGAGCGTAAATAAACGTGATGGTGAACAACATGTCTGTTACCACAGACTTGGCTGAGGCCATGTTTGGAAAACAGCCAAAAATTTTAATTTGGAAGCTTTAGATCTACAGTCCGTTCAATAATATTGTTTCTTTAGGAATTAGGATTCGTGATTTTTTTTTTTTTTTTTTTGATTGGCATCTCGTAGGTTTTACCACAAAGGGTACTATCTACTTAACCGGACTGTCCTGCGAAGATGCTCTAAGCTATGATACTAACTCAAAGCGCCTCCAGCCAGGGGCATTTAAAAACTAATCTAAAACTAATTATAAACTAAACGACGGCTCGCTAAGGGCACCCCCTGTGGGGTACGGACCTCGGCTTAGGGCGTCGCTGGGGGGAGGGCAGCTAGTGGGGACAGGCTGGATCGGGGAGTTTAAATTAACTATTACTACTACTGGCGGCTCAGCGTCCGCCTGTGCGGGCGCTTCACCGTCGACAGACAAGGGTCGGGGAGGAGTAGGATGAGTCGTCATCCTGTTAGATCGAGGTCGCGGTCGAGGAGGTCCTCGACGTCGAGGTCGGAATGAAGGACGGCGTCTGGTTTTAAGAACCGTACTGGTGGCCCTATTGCTCTCCTGGAGGAGAGTTATGGGGTCGTCGGGGTCGGTGAGAGCATGCCTCGGACGGCGGGTATGACTGATGCGAGAGGGGGTATAATTGGCCGCCTCGACAACCAGTGGGTTGCGATGTTTGGCGGCGGAGTCAAAGAAACGCTTAGAGAGGCGTTTTAAGAATTGAGCTATCGTGGGGATTTTAAGGTCGAGATGGAGGATCTCGTTACGGACATAGTAGGGGGAATCGGTAGCTCTACGGAGGAATCGGTTCTGGATGGTTTGCAACCTATGAATATGGCGGGGTCTAGTGTGGGCAAAGACGGCACCGGCATATGTCATGATGGGACGGATACACGCAGTGTAGATACGCAATTTGCACCTAAGTGACAATTTGCTACGTGCATTTAGGACGGAGTGAAGCCTACCTAGAGCGAAAGCGGCTCGCGAGCGAACCTGTTTTATGTGCTCTTGAAAAGTGAGGTGGTCATCGAGGACTACACCGAGATATTTGGCTCGCTTCTCCCAAGGGATCGGCTTGCCGAACATGGTGATGGGCTCGGGGAGGGTGGGTTTCTTACGCGGTTTGGAAAAGAGAACCGCCTGGCTCTTATCGGGATTGACCTCGATTCGCCACTTCCTGAACCATTCGCCGAGCTTGTCGACTGAGGTTTGGAGAGTGTCGCGAATCGTAACGGGACTACGGGCCTTAAAGTAGATGGCCGTATCGTCTGCGAACAGAGCCAACTGTGCCTTTCTACTTTTGGGAATATCGCTAGTAAACAGCGTGAAGATGAGCGGGGATATGACAGAGCCCTGGGGGACACCTGCGCGAATGGGACGGGGTGAGGATAGGGCACCCTCTATGCGGTAGCGAAAGGTGCGGTTTGACAAAAAGTCTCGTAAGATGAGCACGAGACGATCGGGCACACCGAGTTGGTATAGCTTGTATAATAAGCCATTGTGCCAGACTTTGTCGAACGCCTTCGCTATATCGAAGAACACCGCCCCCGCCATTAGGCCTCGCATAAAGCTTTCGCTTATGTGCTCGACTATGCGGTGGGCTTGGTGGATGCTGCAGTGTTGGGTGCGGAACCCAAATTGCTCGTTCGGGATGAGACCCTTGGTCTCGGCGTAGTCTCTGAGACGCTTATAAATAAGCCTCTCATAGATTTTACCGAGAACCCTGAGCAGACTGATGGGACGGTAGCTAGAGGGATCGGATTTGGACTTGCCGGGTTTGGGGATACCTATAACGGTGGCTTCCTTCCATGCCTGGGGGAAGATATTATTGCCGAGAGCACCATTGAAGATGATGGTCAAGAGCATTATTAAGTGAGAGGGGAAAAGTTGGATCACTCTATTAGTGAGTCCATCTGAGCCGGGGGCTTTACGCGTTTTAAGACCTTTGATGATCTCGTGCACCTCATCAGGAGTGATGGGGGGCAGTGGATCATCGGGGTCTTCGACGGGGGGGAGAGATGCTCTGCGTTCGACTTCAGCGTCAATCTCATCGAGATGAGCTTGGTCTACAGGCAGTGAGCTAGGCGAGCATTGAGCCTCGAGACTATCGGCTAGGCATTCCGCCTTGTCGGAGTCGTCGAAGGCTATGGTCTTATCGGGACGGATTAGGGGGGGCATGGAAGCGCCCTGTTGGGACTGGAGGTTTCTCTGGAGTTGCCAGAAAGCTTGGTGAGTGGGCTCGAGATCGCTCAGCATCTTGTCCCAGCCCGCTTCACGCAACTCAGCAATGCGTGTCCTTACTTTACGCTGTAAGTAGCGCATGTGAGATTTGTTAGCGGAGCATGGGAAATTGCTGTAGGCACGGGTGGCCGCGTTCTTCTCGGTCATCAGATCACGCACATCGGCCGGCAACTTGCAGCGGTGGTCGTCCACCACTGGAACCTGCCTTGAACAATCGTTCAAAACCGATTGTACGTGATCCGTGAGCGAGTCGATCGCGGCCGTCGTGTCTGCGACAGAATCGAACTGTTCGGGAATAGAGTCCAATTGGGGGGACGTGTTGGATTTCAGCAGTTCGCCTACTTTCCTCCAGTCCGTTACCTTCTTGGTGGCGGGGGGTTGGGTGGGGTCGGGGAGACCTATGCGGGGGGCCAGTTTCATGACTACTGGGCGGTGGTCAGAGGTGAGCTCGTGCACCGTTTCTATGGAGTTTAACCTAAGGTTGACGTTCTTAAGGATCGCCATGTCTAGGATATCGGGGGAGTGACTGGGTTCGTGGGGGAAGTGAGTGGGAGTCATCGGAGCGATGATATCGAAGTTATGGGAGTTTGAGAGGTCGAACAGGTGTCGCCCTCTAACGGAGGTAGTGGAACAATTCCAGGCCGGGTGTTTAGCGTTGAGATCACCCGCTATAATAACGGAGTCACTCAAGCCGAGTAGGGCGGTGAAGTCATTGGAGAATTCCTGGGGATTCTCCGTGGCGGAGGAATAGGGAGGGAGATAAGCAGAGACTAGGGTGATCGGCTGATGGCCGGACATGCCTAGGCGGCATACTGAGACTTCTATCCGAGAGAGAGAGGGAGGATCTATTGGGATGCAATAGAGTTCCTTTTTGTAATATATAAGGGTGCCGCCCTTGTGACAACGGGTTCTATCGTTGCGAACTATACGATAGTTTGCGATAGAAGGGTTCCGTTTATGGGGTTTGAGGAATGTTTCCTGTACTAAGAGGATATCTATCTGATGGTCGCGGAGGAATTCCGCGATCTCATCTCTTTGGTGTTGAATGCCGTTGGCATTGAAAAATCCTAAGTTAAGGGATCGGGGTTTGAACCTAGCTACGGTGGTGTTAGACATTATGGGGGGTAGGGTGGTTGGCTAGGGAGGACATGGCTTGCGTGATCTCGGGATACGCATTAAAAATTTGGTGAATCCTACCTACGTCGTTGGCATTTCTGGCAGCAACGATTTCGTTGGCCATTTGCCTAGCGCGTGGGGTGAGGAAGGTCATGTAGGTAGAGGTGATCACATTGAATGGATCGAAAGGGGCCGCCTGGGGAGGGGGGTGAGGGCGCGCTGCTATCAGAGCAGGAATCGGACGAATAAGGGGCGCAGGAGCGCGAAGACGGGGATCCATAAGTGGGGGGGGGACGCGAGTGGGGGGGGGGACCTGGGGCTTGGGGTACCCTAAAGCAGGGAAGGCCTGCTGGTGATGGAGTTGGTTCCAGGGGCTAGGCCTTTGGGGGCTGAGCCTTTCTGGGATATGGGCGGAGGGCGCCTTGTAGGCGGAGGGAGCTTCCCTCGACTGGCGAGCGTCTGTACGCTTCGCCAGTTTGGAGGAGGGGGCTTTGGGGGCCTTGGGGCAGCCCCGGTAGTTGGCTGGGTGCCCTGACTGGCCACATAGCACACAGCTAGGTGGCTCGGTGCAGAGCGAGCGGTCTTTGGGACGGGAACATTCTGCCGTGCCGTGCTCACCCAGGCACTTGACGCATCTGGGGGTGGCATAACAATGTTTTTGTGAATGCCCGTACAGTTGGCAACGGTGACATTGACCGACTGTGGCATTCTTGTGGGGCTTTTCAATGTCAAAGCCCATCAGGTTGCAGATGGCTTTGACATTGAATATCGGGTGTAGGCGGGCCTCTGAGGGGGGGCAGACCACGAGGACCATGTCGAACGCCTCGCCGTTGCGAGCGCGATGCATGCGGTGAACCTCGTCGACGGGGATGCCCTGTGAAATGAGATCATTTTTAATCTCGGATGTGGCGAGTTCGCGTGGGATACGTTTAATCACCACGCGAGTCTGTTTCTCCTCCGGTAGGGAGAAGGTGTGGAATGCCACACCTCTGGAGCGGAGGAGTCTAGTGAGATCCCTGTAGTCGTTAGACGTAGGGATGGTCACTTTGATACCCTGTTGGGTATTGCGGGCATTGGTGTACGCGATCTTTTGATCGCAACACCATTTGGAAACATCGGTCCACTTCCCCTTGTCCTGAATGAACACGGGGGGAGGGGGCGATTTTTTGTTAATGCGAGGCCCCGGAGCAACTTGTGCTACTATCGCGGCGGTCGAGGTGGAGGGGGAAATCGCGGTGTCAACAACGGTAGTGCTACTGGGCACTGTACCGGCGACTTGCGCTACGGGGGTAGGGGTGGGGGAAATGACGTCATCGATGACGACGTTGTTTATTTGGGAATCGGAGGCGGGCTCCTCGACCGCGGCCACCTTGGTGGCCTGGGTGGAGCTATGCTTCTTCTTCCTCTTCCTCTTGTTTCCCTTGCCGACGACGGGCAAGAAGCCATCGTCGTCGGTTTGGGACGTAGAGTTGGAGGATAAGACATCCTCCGAGTCGGAATGTAGCGGGAAAGAGGCCGCTGCTACACGCTTTGAGGAAGCGGGCATGGGGGTATCTGCCCGCTTGGAAGAAGCGGGCTCGTCTATGTCCATCTCACCGGTGAGGCCGGATGAGCATGGTAGACTATCTGAGACAGGGGGAATGACTAAAACATCGCTGAAACCAGCGATGGTAGGGTCGATCGGGGTATTGAGCGCTCGCTCGATGCGAGAGACTTCATCGGCATACTTGTCGGAGAGGCCTTCCTTGACCAGGATGGCCTTGAGACACTCAAGTATGAGGCGGGCCGTGTCGTTGGGCACGGCGACAGCCATAGTCGTAGGAAGACTAGGCTAGAGAGAGTAAAAGGGAGGAAATGTAAGGGGAACCTAACATTTGCCCTAACACCTAACTCCCCGGGTGGACTTGCCCGGGGATGTGTGACCCTCCCTGTCGGGTATAGACAGGGAGGTGTGTAACCTATTGGTGAGCCCTAAGCTTGCTTTGGCCCGTTGCCTATCTTATTTGTGCAACGGGGTCCTAACTGGGTCTGGTGCGAAGGGGTAGACACACCCAACCGACACCAGGTGTGTTGCTGTGAAAGGAAAACTGTCACCAATGCCGACTAGGAGATCCCCCAAGGCCGAACACTGGGACCCGTCCAACTTTCTGCCTCACCCTGATGGGGATTGGCGGGTGCGTTTGGGTCAACACCCCCTCGGTTTCGTTGGCACCGTAAGGTATCCACCGAGGACCACGAAACTGTGGTTTTTTACCCGGAAGGGGCAAAAATCACCGTCGAACGTATATTTTAACAATATTCTGTTAAAGAAATAATTATACTAGCTGTGCCTTGAAAAAGGCACACAGCTAATAAGTCGAAGATAGTCAAGGCGACTATGACGTCCGTCGCGGGGCGCGACGAAAACACGATCACTGGCTCTACTGAGCCAAACACACGAGAACACTTAACACTGCGCAAACACGTCCGTCCGGGACCGCTGCCGCGCGCTAAGTGTAGGATTCGTGAAAGAATAATACCTGTAATAAGTCACGGTGCATGATGAATTTGGTAAAGGAACTGTATGACATGATAAAATATAACAACTGAAATTGGATATAAATAATTGGGTATTAGTACCCGTCGCTTTATTGTTATACAAAATGCCTATTTTCTATTGATACAGTTAATCAAATCTAAAAGTAAAAACTGCTATGATGAAGCAAGCTTTCCACATCAGTGTTGAGCTTGGCAGGAGTTTTCATAACTATGTATAAGGCAGTGTTAGTGTGTAAGTTAAGTTTACCAACATAGTTGATAAGAAATATTGTTATTAACATATTGAGTCCATTGTTACTTGTTAAATAAATGTAAATAAATAAACCAGTTATCTAACGATTAGAAGGTCTGTGTGAATTAATTTGAACTTAATTTTATTGCTTGATTAACGCAATCAGGATATTTGCGTCCTTTGGATCTAAATTAGGCCTCATTCGAAGGTAACTTCCACTCTATATACATATATTATCTATCGATAGATAATCCTATAATTAAGTTCTAAGTGCGCTGGAGCGCTGTTACCATTAGAGCACTCACGTGAAGCACTTTATGATTGGCTTTTAATTACTGCAATTAGCACCTTAAAAGGTGAATGATAGTATGTATATTTAGAAGGTTCTATGTCTGTGAATACAATTATTTTTGCTCTTCTCTGGTAACTAAATTACTTGATATGCTACCTACTGCGTCTCGGACGTCAATTGTTGAAACGGTAAATTCACCTGGCTGTGGCATCATTTGAACGGTAATTTGAAATTAATTTAACTTTTACTTCATAATAATTTTGGAATGTTTCGGAAGTGGATACATGATTTTATTTCTGTTAGTAGGTTTGTACACACAAACACTTTACACGTCAAAAATATTTTAAATTATAAAACTACCTATTATAAAAATACCTTTTTAGCTGACTTTTTATCGTAGTTGGGTTTTAATTTTATAACTTTTATTTTTATAAATTTTTTTTGGGATTATAATATATATATTTTTGAAATATGATAATTAGGCCCTTTCATTTGATACCAAACACGGCCTCACTAAAAGATATTACTTTTTAGGTCATGACTTTATGTCATCAGAGGGCGCCGTATTCAATTTAATGTAACGTTGCAACATAGCCTATAACCAGCGGACGACCAAGCCGCTTCCAACGATACCTCATTTGTCCAATTGTGACGAGGAGTTTAAAAGATATGAGCAAACACATGAACATACATACATACGTATCGGTCAAAATCATAACCCTCCTTTTTGCTTCGCCGTAGTCGGGTAAAATCTACATGATGCGTTGGCGTTTCGTATCTGACTACTCTGAGAAGAAAAGCAACAAAATCACAACCCTATTATTATTATCATATACTATTCATTATTTTCCACGCAAGTTTCCTCCATTCCCATGCTGTTTATAGCACACATCAGCTGATTCATAAAGTTGCTGACGATTCTCAAGACCCACCTCAAAGGCTTCCCTTCGTTTACACTTATGTGCACACTTACCTACATAATATACCTACATAAATCCGTTCTGTTACATGTTCTTCTTCGAATCTTATTGAAGCGGCTCTTATCGAAGTTTGGGTAAAATACTATTTAATATCATGAGGAGTACACTGAGTTCATGAGGGTCAATCAATAAATACATTTGTAGTTCTTGTCTCAATATTAATAAACCAATCTTTTTCCTGGGGCAACGGCATTACCCAAGTATACTGGCACAACAAAAACCTAATTTTCCTAAAGGTTGTGCTTCTGTAAAGGTCGGACGGTCATTGCTTTAAATTAAACCAGAATATAAAATGTACTGCTGAGCTCAGGTCTCCCATATTAATGAATGTGTAAGCAGTAAATTGGCTCCGACAGTTTGCAGCTTTGCATTTTTTTTAATGTTCAACTTTTTAATGCGACTTGAAAAGATAAAAAGTAACATTAAAACCTAATTTAAAAATCGTAAAACCTTTCTGTGGTTTTTAAACAGCTAACACAATCGTACTAAGAACGCAATCACCTTTTATTTCTACGCCTGTTTCTTGAGGGTCTCCGTTTAATAACGTTTCCTTTCAGATATTCTGGTTGCTTTCTATCGGCACGTTTATATTTTCATGAACAAGAATCTTGGTAATCATTATAAAAGGCGTCGGCACGGTTTGTTGGAACGACGCTCTTGTCCCTTCCATTGCTTAGTTCGTTCATTTTGTATGATGCTCCACTATTATATGTTTCAAGGCTGAATATAGTACGTTGATACATTAAAGAGGGTATAATTACTCAAATATTGTACGAAACTTCGTTGAATAAATAATGGCTAATGGTTTTCTTCGTTATTTATGATATCATTATTTTCATAATCAGCTGCAAGATGTTCTATACACTGTAGAGATATTATTACCAATTTAATCCCATTTATAAAAGTAATCTGGACCATTTGTGTCCAACAGCTTCTGTTACTTTCTTGATCATTAGTTCTCTATCATAAACTCTTAAAAACTTCTGACTTCTGGTTGTAGGCATGGATGTCTAAATCTAGAACAATTTGTCAGATTCCTGTTTTTGTCGGAAAAATCCAAGCTTTTTGCAATAATCCTTACTAATATTATAATTTATGCGAAAGTAACTCTGTCTTTCCGTCTGTCTGACGCGCTTTCACGCCAAAACTACTGAACCGATATAAATGAAATTTGGTGCACAGATAGTCTAGAACCTGAGAAAGGACATAGGCTACTTTTTATCGACATACCACGCTGGCGAAGCCGCGGGCGGAAGCTAGTCTAATAAACCCGAAGCCCACATCTTTTTCCCTGTTATATAAACAGACATTATTAATAGGGTGTGTCAGTGGGTACCTATGTAGAATATTCGGCATTCCACGAAGCATCAGTATTGCACACGCTATTTGAAAAGGGCGGTTGAAAAGTGGTGTGACCGTAATCACCGTCATTAACTGACGTAGGTGCAGAATTTTGTTTATGGGTTCTTTACGCACGAGGTGATAGAGAAAAAGTTTTTTAGTAGAGGAATTTTTTTTTACAAAAAAAAAAAAAACAACCAAAAAAAACACTTTTTTTGTGTTTTTATTTTTCACTTTCTTGTTGTGGTACCTACCCCACACAAATTCGAAAACCACTACCTGCTATGTAAACAACAGTGACGGAGTCAAATAAAATATCGTCTACATAGACTAAGTGGGGAAAATACATAATTATTGAAGCTAACTCAAAAACTACGCAAGCAAAGTTAAAATTTATATGGGACTACCTCTGAAGCATGACCTACCAAACAAAAAAGAATCATCAAAATCGATTCATAATTGGCGGAGTAATCGCGTAACATAAACACAAAAAAAAACACAGACGAATTGAGAACCTCCCCCGTTTTGAAGATGTCGGTTAAAAAGGAAAATCATTACGAAAGTTCAACATCATTAAGTAATTTATAAGTCACCATTTATTAATTACATTAATTTGTGCCTACACAGAACTGGCACAAATTAAATTGTAAATTGAGCTTGAAAATAAATATCATACTTACGGCTTTTGTTATAAATTGGTTTGACATTACACGCTATCAATAAAATATTATGTTGGTTCAATTAGATACTGTTAGTAGTAGATAGGTATAAAGGAGCATTTGTAAGTTTGTATGTTTCGTCAGATTTGATTTTACAAAATAAGTAATACGTAATATCATAGTTTCTCTTTTAAGAGATATTCAGTGAAAAGAATATCAAAATGCAAAGGAACAGCAATAATAAAATCCTATCACTATGCGAAGATAAAACTTGACAACGGTTTGGGGAACACTGAAAAAGTCATGACGCACTGAAACACATACTCGTACATATTATATCGAAAGCAACAACAAGAATACGGATACAAGAAACAATAAAACGGACATATAATACTGTAATTAATATTCCTATTCCTAAATATACGGTAACTTTTATTGGTTATTGCTTAGAAATCTCTTGTTACAAACAAAATAACGAATCTAGTAACAGTGTTGATAACGGGATCTCTCCGGATCTATTCAGATGTAACTGGTGAATTGAATACAGCTCTGACGTCAAATGGCACCTGCACTATGTATATGATAACTGTGCAATCGTAGGTATTTATGGATAGTGGATTTTTGATTCTCAAATGTGCCTAACATTATCTACCAAATAAATAATACATAAATGTAGTACCTGATTTAAATCAGATCATGCAATATCGTCTACGGACTAATACTTTCAGTTCGATTTGCGATCTCGACGCGTGATAAGTTATCTGAAGAGCTCCGTTAGGATTCGAAAAAATTAAAAAAAAATTAAAAGAATTTAAAATTATGTAACGAATTATTTGTATACCAATTGCATTGGTAGAACATAGAGATCACGCTAAAAATGTATATTTTAAGACCTCTTATATACCTATGTTCACAAATAAAGTTTGATTTGATTTGATTTAAAGATATCGGGCTAATTCGAAATGGATACGTGAGTAAAAACTGCACAAAATTGTATATTCCTTAAAGTTTCTGGGTTAGAAATATTAACGACAATACTGAAATTGAAATCACGGGCCGAAATAAAGAAGTCCAATATTTAGGCCACTGTCGTCACTGGCGTTTATATTTACAACACTTTTATATCTTTCGTTGTAAGTTAATGGCCAAGTACGCTCGAGTTTAATAGTGCTATTAGAAGTCCCATAGGGACAGTTACTTCATCACTTGGAACATGCAACTGTGTATTAGCGGTAATTACTTGTAATTCATTACGCCCTACTAACGTAGTGTAGAGGCCTTTTATCTAATGTTTTACAAACATTAAGTGCAAGTTGACTTAAAATCTACATAATAATATTGTTGAATGATAGATAAAGTACTACCTTTTTACGTTTTACAATAATATTTCGAAACAACGTTGAAAGTAGATAATAATTATATTTACATTATTGACCTTTTTCCAACATAAATATTATGCTTCTGTGTCATGATGTCAGAAGATAATTGAATGGAACCCATCCATTACGCGAATTGCGATATCGCCCTTGGTTCGGTTTCCACAACTAATTATATCGCATAGTGACCTACGAGTATTAGTAATATTATCTTTAAAATTGGCTTCATTTGTCATCGGTTATATACATTTGTGCGCTCTGAATATGTTTGCATAATATTAATTTAGGCGAAGTAGCAGTAGCAGGAGTGTTTTAATCAGTGTCAGTTCAAGTTAACCAGTTTTCTTTAAGACTAATTTACCCTTTTACATTTAATAACATTTTCAGTCAGGTTTTTTTTAGACGTACCTACGCTAACTGATAATCCATCTCCATCTTCAGCAAAGAATTATAAAATTATCCTTTCACATTTAATAACATTTTCACAACTCCATCTTCAGCAAAGAATTACAAAGTTCTGCAAGAGCGGGGAGATTATTGCCAGGCTTTCGCTGACAATATGGTCATGATCTTCGTCGGCGACCCAGCATTGGTGGTTCAAAGACAGGCCTCGAGTATGATTGGAAACGGGTCATCCGAAATAACCTGAAGTTTGCACCACATAAAACCTATGCAATGGTAGTCACCAGGAAGGTACAGTACAATGTCCCACTCCTGAGCATGGGCGGGGTCGACATGGGCATGTCTAAGGAAATAAAAATGCTGAGTCAATTGCTCACAATTGACCACAAGCCCCACATTCAACATCCACGCCACGAACAAAATCAATCAATCTGCACTTTTCCCAACTATATTAGGGGAATGGGATTGACATCGTCGCTTAAGCGTACAAAAATCCCTTAAATAAATAAGAAAAAAAAAAAAAAAAAAACTATGTTAGGTTCGGCTTCCAGTCTAACCGGATATAGCGGAATACCAGTATTTTACATGGAGCGACTGCCTATCTGACCTCCATAACCCAGTAACCGGGTAATATGATACCTTGGTAAGACTGGTTGTCAGACTTTCGCTCTTCTGACGACCGGTAACGACTGTCAATGAACCACGAATGACAGCCGGGACCAATGGCTTAACGTGCGTTCCGAGACACGGAAGAGTCTCGGTATGTAAAAACCCATCCACGGACCAACCCCGGGAAACGTAGCTTAACCTCATAGATCGCCCGTTATTACTTAGTCACATCCACGCCACTCATGTGTGTAGAAAAGCTTCCAAAATCGACAAACAGCTATCTAGAGCGGCCAAAGTGAGCTGGGGCTGCACCCGGAGGTCATACGGAGCATTAACACGCCAGCGGAGCCGGTGGTGATGCACGCAGCAAGCGCCTGGGCGCAGGCAACTAAGAAGATTGGAGTGCAGAAAATGCTGAACACGCAATGAGTATGCGCCCAAAAGCTCTGTAAATCCTACCATCCCTGATGCTGGCTGGGATAGCCCTCGATTTCCGAATATAAGAAGCAGCCGCTCTGTATGTGGCAAAGAGTACCCCAGCCAGGCCTTGCGGCAGGGAGGTTGAGCGTGTGGTGGCGTTTGCGAAAACTCCATATCCAGCAAACCAAGGTTCCCTCCACGCTCTGGCGGTGGAAACGAGTGCTAACGTGGGCGTGGCCTTTTTCCAGAGCAAAAATGTTTTGTTGTGTAAAAGCTCACGCAGGGCTTAAGAACGCGCAGAACACCTTGCGAAAGAGCTGCACTCAAGTTGAAAAAGAAGCCGGATTATGACTGCTGCGTAGTTTCATTCGTCAAGTGGCAGATCCGTATGGGGGTCGTTCGACGAGTGCAACCGAAGATTCAAGAACGACGAAACACTCCGTCACCAAAATTTTCCTCCCATTCGCGACTTGCCCGACGTAGGTGACATACTTTTTTCGTTTACCTAAAATTAGGAAATAAAAAAAAGTCCTCGAAAAATGTTTGGGTGGACTTCTCCGACTTACGTGACATACTTTTTTCGTTAACCTAAAATCTAAAGTGCCTCATTGGATTTTGGGCCCAACGTTGTAAAACGTGAATGGTCTCCCTTTAAATGAAAACAATTTGGTTGGTTTTGTAACAAAAGCCGTATTCAAGCAGATTCCTTCAAAAAGGCCTATGAAAACATTAGAGGCGTAATAATAATGCCTTTTACTAGCTTTGCATAATCGCTAATGTCGGGAAAGAAAATAAATGTTGGCGCTATAGTACTACAGATCCCATAAAAAGGTCTGAATCTAATAAAGTAGCAGTTCAAGGTTTTATTCATGCCTATAATTAATACAGCAGTGATAGTAATAACGATGTCGTCTATGTAAACGAAACTAGAATCTGCTGTGGTCTAGAATAGAATAGGTGTTTATTTGCTTAGAATGTAGGTACATAAAAATAAGTTGTTAAATTATATAATAGGATCCATGTACATTCTGCCATAGTATAGCATGCAAATGTAATGCAAAATAAAGGATCAGATATTACAAAAAATTATCATTTAAGAAATCCTGCACAGAATAATAACATTTATCCACCAGTAATTCTGTGAAACGTTTTTTAAGTTTTTGCAATGGCTAGTTTTTAATTTGGTCAGGTATTATATTAAAAATTACAGGAGCCATACAAATCACATTTCTTTTTAATAAGCTAGTTTTAAATACGCCCGTGCATAATAGATTCTGGTATTGAGATAGACCATGGTAAGCCACTAATATGGTTGGTAAATTTACCTTTTTTGATAGATTATGGAACATAGATGCGGCTGTGCTTAAACGTTTACATATATCTTATGTTTACGGCTTCCAAGTTAACTGGCTGTCAAAAATGATTCCTAAAATTTTTCTACTGTAAATTTTTCTATAGTTTGACCATTCTAGTTTATGTCCATATCTCCCGGAGATATTCGTTGGTAAAAGTGCATGAGTTTAGTTTTTTGGAGATTAATAACTAAATTATTATTATTCTAGACGGTCTTTCTTAGTTTAGACAAACGTTCTATTTTGGTTCCATTTATAATTGCATTGGCTGGATTAGGTACTTGAACGTGTATGCACCTTAAAATATATCGTGTTATTGACAAAATTAACCTGTAAAAACGTCCTTCATAGATCTAGAACAATTTTATAACTACTTAAGCGATGTCGTCTGAAGGCGATATACTCAAAAACAATCGAACGTATCTTCATAGGGTTTTTACCAATGAACGGAGTGATTCATGAGGAAGTTTAATAGGCTATGGAACATGACGTTACGACCCTCAGGAGCCGAGTAAAAAGTCAAAAAGTCAGCGGGCGGGCCATGGGACGCCGTGGGCCGGGGGTACCGAGAGACTTTTGTAAAAATGTGGCTTTTAGTATACCGTGTATCTTACGACTTCCACGCGAACGAAGTGGTGGCCAGAAGCTAGATAGAAATAAAATGATAACTTCGAACACGTCTATTTATGTAACAAGCGTATTACAGCCAGTGCTAGGCAATATAGCTTATTAGTTTTGAAAAAACCGTGTCCCTCGCAGATGGCGAAAAAAAATAAAAAGACATTATTGACGAAAAAGCGTCATTTGTAGCAAAATTTTAATGCTTATCTTACTTTATTGTTTTTTTTTGCCTGTACTGATACAAAATTGGAATCAACAGCTGACCTGGATATGTTACGATAATGCATTAATATTATGTAAAGATATTTGTATTACTTAAGTTATTAATCTTCCCTTACATATTGTTACAGAGGCTCACAGATTAACCTGTGCAACGGTGGTGCCGGCACAACAGCCATGACAGGCCTTCCAAAAATACCCAACGGATATGGAGACCAGAAGAAACCCATGGCCACACTCACACACTTGCCCAAACGCCCTCCGGTAGACATCGAGTTCTCAGATTTATCATACTCAGTCAGTGAGGGAAGAAAAAGGGGCTACAAAGCTTTGCTCAAATGCATCAACGGCACATTTAGATCTGGTGAACTTACGGCCATAATGGGACCTTCTGGGGCTGGGAAAAGTACGCTTATGAATATTTTAGCGGGGTACAAGTAAGTAGATAATTAATCCTGTATAAATAAATAGCTTTTTATTAATTACAATATCAGTGGTATAGTGATCGTTAATTTATTTCCGCGTTTGATATTGATGTAATATGTACTTAAGGTCATCTTTAGTATTTATGTACTCACAAAAAGTTAAACTACGTTATCTACCTGAGTCTCGTAATCGTAATGTACGTCGTACGTAGACACAGACACAGTATACACAAAAATATTTTTTCTTCAGTTTGTGGCTTTGAAAATGACAAATTACGTGCGGAATGCTACTATTAGAGTATTGCCAAAAATGTTCCAAATTCCTTTTGCGTTTACGATCCACTTTTTGTTTCCAGAACGTCCAATGTCAGCGGATCGATCCTCATAAACGGCAAGGAGAGGAACTTGAGACGGTTTAGAAAGTTGTCCTGTTACATAATGCAGGATGACTGTTTGCTACCACACCTCACCGTGAAAGAAGCTATGCACGTCGCGGCGAATCTAAAGTTAGGGAAAGATATGACAGTCACTGCCAAGAAGATCGTCATAGACGAAATTTTGGAAATGTTGGGGCTAGTGGAGGCGAAAGATACGAGAACTATAAACTTATCCGGCGGCCAGAAGAAACGGCTGTCCATAGCTTTAGAGTTAGTAAACAACCCACCTGTGATGTTCTTCGATGAGCCCACATCAGGATTAGACAGCTCATCGTGTTTCCAATGTATATCGCTCCTGAAGTCACTAGCGCGAGGCGGTAGAACTATCATATGCACTATACATCAACCGTCCGCAAGGCTTTTTGAGATGTTTGACTTTTTGTACACTTTGGCCGACGGGCAGTGTATATATCAAGGAAGAGTTTGTGGTTTAGTGCCATTTTTGTCGTCAATGGGTCTTCACTGTCCGAGTTACCACAATCCTGCTGATTACGGTAAGTGTTACTCAACTAATTAAAGTAAGTCATGTTGATTTGAAATTAAAGGCAAACAATGTTAGAGCACTGTTATTGAGTCAATAATTCTTTAGATTGGTACATAAATCCATAAAAGTGGCACTTTTATGGATTTATGAAGCTAATTTATGAAGCTATGCTATCTAGATTCAGCTATTTATAATAATATTTAATCTTAAACTTTATTATGATTTTCCTTGATTTGGTCTTTTTTTTCAACTTGATTGCATCAGTTATCGAATTAACTTTACAACTGTTAAACATGGAAGGACTCGATAAAACTATAAGGTCAGTTGAACGAAATTCAATACCCGATTCTCAAACAAAGTCTTGTTAAATGAGTGAATTATGTGGAAATGTTATTTTAACACGCTGGAGTTGTTCGTATAAAATAAAATATTATGATTGTGCTGATATATTGCATTTTCGCGATCGGGTGTTTGGTTTTTAAAATTTTTCTAAAGATTATTAATGAGAAATAAAAAAATATGCTTTGTATTTTTTTTGCCCGTTCTTTTGCTGTCATCCGGTTATATCCCCATATTTAATTTCCAGTAGTGAAACTAAATTCCAGTTGCAAAAATTTCCTTTACCTCTCATCTTCAAATTATGCGTATAAGTCTGGTCTTCTGTGAGAGAAAGTGTGTTCACTGTTCCATGTTAGTTTTTACATTATATACAACATAATTGTCATCATTATGGAGCTAATTGTTATTCTACCTTTTTAATTCCCTATGAATACATAAATAAAATCATTATCATATCGACAGACATTCAAATATTTCATGACTAGTCACATAATCAGATTATAGACCAGTTGGTATCGAAATAGTATATGGAGATGAAAGCAAATGAAGTTTGTTTTCACTGGCGCAAGTAGTTCAGTCTCATTTATTATAGCCCGAGTTATTTGAGTCCAAAACAAAATGATCAACTATTGAGATCACTTGCAATTATCTGTCTTTATACTTCTTTGCTCGGAGCAAGGAGCTCGTGGCTAAGTAATAACAGCTGCACCGGGTCGATCCATCAGGTTAAGCTACGCTTGCCGAGGTTGGTCGGTGGATGGGTGACCATCTTTACATACCGAGACTCCTCCGTGCCTCGGAAAGCACGTTAAGCCGTTGGTCTCGGCTGTCATTCGTGGATCTTTGACAGTCGTTACGGGTCGTCAGAATCCCGACAGTCTGACAACCAGTCTTACCAAGGAGTATCGTATTACCCAATTACTGGGTTGTGGAGGTCAGATAGGCAGTCGCTCCATGTAAAATACTGGTATTCAGCTGCATCCGGTTAGACTGGAAGCCGACCCCAACATAGTTGGGAAAAGGCTAGGCAGATTGATACTTCTTTGCTCCAGTTTCCGGTGATTAATATCAACTAAAAGCGAAATAGTATTGACTAAAAACTTGTCACAGATCTTATTTTACAAAAAAGAATTAGGTAAACGTGTCATCTGTTATTTTCTTTATCTTGATTCGTGTTAGTTTCCATAAAAAAGTTAGATACGGTTAGGAGGAATATGAAACAGCTGAAAAATAATTACATTCGGACACTAAAGCCGTGGGTGTGAAGAATAACATTTATTATCAGCACCACTATAAATACCAACCACCCCTTTATATCATTCAAAAATATTTTGGATTGGTTCAAGAAGATTCATACTGCGCAATGCATTATCTAGAAATACAAGAAAACATAACGTAACCTGTTTAATTGTACACCACAGAACGGCCTCGCTTTGATGTAATATTATGATGAAGGTTGAATTGGTTACGGTTTATTTTTAAACAGACAGCAGACTGACTGACGAAATGAAGACAAAAACCGTGAACCGTGCTTATCGTGTGGGTCATTACATAAATATGTCTCGTCTAAAATATTGTCTCGCTACAAAATTTACTAGAGCAGAGCTTATTTAGCTAATAATTGAGTGAGGCGCGCGTGGAACACGACCCACCATCGACCCGGGCCTGATCCTTATCGGACGGCGAGCTGCCCGTTGCTCGCCGTCCGCAAGCCCGCGCCTATGGTGACCGGGAATCCGCCTGGGATTCCCGACGCCCAGGGCGTCTCCAACGGCGGCGGTAAGGGGCGTGAGGGCGCAAAGTTTGCCTTTCCCTCACGCGTTCCGCCTCCTCCTTCGCGAGCATTACTGCTTCGCAGGAGGTGACGGCTTCCCATGCCCTCTCGCTCCGTACCATGGCTTGGACCAGGGCCGGACGCGAGAGGTCATTGCCGCCAATCGCCTCCGCGAGGACACGGCGGTGCTCCGCCCAAGCAGGGCATACCTCCACCGTATGCTCCACCGTGTCCTCCGGGCGATCCGCACAGTGGTGACACCCGGGAACCGGCATATCCTAGAACCAAAAATTCGAAGATGTGACATTTACCAACCCGCAATGGATTACGACCGCGTGTTGGATTGCGGCCCTCTCTCTGAGAGGAGGCCTGTGTCCCAGCAGTGGAAACATTATAGGCGTTTACGTTACACAATTTAAAAGGCTGCTTACACATAGTTTGTCTATACCCAACAGAACCCAGTGTGTCTTAAAGGATGATAGGTACATCTGTGTAGGTAGCATCTTTTAAGACTCTGACCTTAGAGAATGTTCTCTCAATGTGTAAGGAAACCTTTTTGATCAATCAACATTTGTATCTGTTTACCTGACTGAACCAAATTGAACCTTAAATAAAGTGCGACCATCAAACCCTCCATTTTTATAAATGTACTTCTAAAATTCAGCCTTTTTTATACACCTAGTGGCAGCACCCAATTATTAGCACTGCAATAACCTAGTTACGTCTACATAAATTTTTCTTCATCGCTTACACTTTTTGTCTTTACTTTTGAATCAGCGGCACTGAAAGTGAAAACATTGGTTCAGCATCCGTTAATTTCAACATTATAGAGATGTTTATTTATGACATGCGATATCTATGATGCAATGAAAATAAAGTCTGATCTTACAAATACTATTACTACTTATACTTACCTTTCTAATAGTTACCTTTCCAAATATACAGTTCCTTATGATAAAACAAAAGTCGTACTAAGACTGTTCATCCATCATGTTTTCAGCAGTCTTCCGCCCTTCTCCCAAAGTTTTTTTTTGTTCCATACTTGTCTTATAGTCGTCATCTCGATAGTCACTCCCTTTCTAACCATATTATTATTATCTTTCACACAGTCCACCCATCGTTTCTTTGAAACAAAACTTTCCCTTTGACTTTATTAACACTATCTCTGACGCATTATTTAAGTGACTAACGACAGGTTTTATGAAACCACAATTATCTCTTATTACTAAAGTAATATACAAGACAAATATTTTACAAGACCATCTTCATAAGGAAGTTTCGCCCAACGATGATCAAAATTAAATCTTTTTCACATGTAGGTATTAACCTTCTTTGTGTTATCTATATTCCAGTGATGGAAGTAGCAACAGGCGAGCACGGTGACTGGGTACATAAGTTAGTGATGGCAGTCAACAAAGGCAACTGCGGCCGAGGCCAGTCGTCATCGTCATCATCATCGTCCTCCGTACCACAAAACATGAACTACAATAACCAGACTAGCAAGAACAATGCCCAGAAGGCGGAACAACAGGCACTTGCCATTGTGATTGGTAAGCACGAATTTTATTTGTGCAAGTTGATACAAAGAATAAAAGAATAGAGTTTCTTGTAAATCAAATCAAATCCAATATTATGTCAACATGCAGTATATAAAGCAAAATTGGTGGTATTAAATAAATAAAATTAGTGGTTGCAAATGATTTGCAGCAAAACAGAATAGAAACAGCTATACAGAGTTTCAGATTTAGTATTAATTCATAAGAGACTTCACTGCTGCGATGCAGTCCGTCTGATGGCAGCTTTAGTTGCAGACGATATTATGTTCGATAGACTTATACAAAAACATGCAACAATGTACTCTAGCCAGCTAAGTTAAAATTTGAGTTGATGCCAGATATATAAATCGAGAAATCATCAAGGTTTCTCACTGCATTGCAAGAGACACTTAAAATTCCTTACATTTCTATACAGTGATACTCATTTTATTTTTCTCGGTTCCAGACAAACCAACCTGCACTGTGATAGACATGTCTGAACCAGTCCTTAACTCAGAAAAACAGATTGCTTTACCCAACTCCACAAACCTCGCACCAGTTACCTGCACCACATCACTCCTTGACTCCAGCGAAAGCTTCACGAAGAAACCCATCAAGACCGGCTTTCCCACATCAGGGTGGAAGCAATTTTGGATCTTATTGAAACGTACCTTTAGAAGCATTTTGCGGGATCAGATGTTGACGCACTTAAGGCTCTGTTCTCATACGGTGGTTGGGCTGCTGATTGGTTTCCTGTATTATGATATTGGGAGAGATGCCGCGAAAGTGATGAGCAATGCTGGCTGTATATTCTTTACTGTGATGTTCACTATGTTTACTGCTATGATGCCTACTATTCTTACATGTGAGTATTTATTTTACCATGCATTTATATTTTGTGTTTAGTCTGTTCTCAGCGATGCAATGATGTGTGTAAATATTTACTGTTTACTCGTTGTGAGAGTTAATAAAAACGTAATTTACTTCATGAGTATAGTGAGACTGTTGTTTTACTGGAAATATTATTCTAACTTCATAAAACTATGGAATTGCTGCAAAGCGTAGATAGACTCAGTATAATATCTTGGTGGACTCCTACAACTTTGAGAAATATGTGGCCCATTAGATGAATCACAATTTGAAGATAATGATTTAAAGCTTAACATTTATTTATTTACGTAAATCTGTACATTGTAATAAATATTGTGTTTTGTTCTTTGTTACAGTCCCTACTGAGATGAGCGTATTCGTGAGAGAGCATTTGAACTACTGGTATTCGTTGAAAGCCTTCTACTTCGCTAAAACTATGGCGGACCTACCGTTCCAGGTAATTACTACTCATTTTTGTAAATTGTGTGACGTCATATTGGTGCAAAGTTCTTCTGAAAATCGAAAGGCCGTGAATCCTGTTTAAAGACTAGCCTTAAAATTATTGCAGTTTTGGGCTCAAATTAGTTATATTGTAGATATCAAGGCCAAGTAAATTTATCTAGGCCAACTTTGTAATCAAATAGGATTAAATGGTCACGTTGACGTTAGAAAGTTAGGTTTGTTGTTGGCACACTACGTCGTGCGCGTATAAATTCTTGTTTTAACATAAAATTGGCTATATTATAATGAGAGAATTTTAGAAATCGGATCATTACTTTCCGAGATTACCTTTTACAAATAACATTTACACTTAAATAATAATTATTTGTTATGCAAGGCTGTAAAGTTATTTTTTTGGCGCGAGTACAGGTATTTAATAAAAAAATTCAAAGGTACGAGACGCAGAATTATTATCTGCTGAGCGAAACACACAACTTTTCACCTCACTACAGCGAGGAAAATGCTAGGTTTCCATGCATTGAACATTAATATTGTAAGCTTTTATGTGCTTTTCGCGCAATTTTTCCGGAAGAAAGCTCAATTCGGCAAGCGGTACCGCTTGCACTAACTCTGCACTGCTAAACAAACCAAAATGATGGTAAGCGAATTGAATATAAAGAAGAAAATTATATAGTTTTTTGAAGTGAAAACTTCCTTAGGTGCGTTGAGCTATATTTTCGTGCTTGGCCAGCACGAAAAAAATTGCTCAACGCACGAAATTTTATTCTACAAAATGAGGTTGGCGAACTGAGATGTAATAAGTATTAATAAAATATCATTGGACCGGCGGCGGCGGTATAGAAAGTTATTGAATAGAAAGGTTCGAATTTTAAAAACTCTTTCCACGCTAGCGGATAAAATGCACATTGGCACTCCGATTTCGAATGATAAACAGAATCTTTCCGAGCTTGTGAGGTGAAAATAATTTTACCTCTCTATAATATTTAGTTTAGTAGATTTATATGGAGATACAAACATTGATTGTTGTCGGTGTACTTTGACAAAAATGTTTTATGATATTTATCCGTTCGAGACTGAGATGGTCCTTAATTGCTCATAAAGGCACCGCTACTGTATTGATTAGGTAATTGACTACAATCAAGCAAAAATTTAAAATTAAACATTGACACGAGCCGGTCAATGTCAAATACCGAGTCAACAGAAATAGACACAATATTTCTAGAAATACCTATTTATTTCTTTGTTGATAAATTAATGAACGTATTTAAAGTAACACCTGAACATGGAATGTTGCACTTTGTTAAAGAAATAAACAAAAGACGTGTTAATGCAGCTGTTTATCGCCTCCAACAAATTATAAAAGATGTCTCGTCGTGCTCGTGAGAGATGATATGAATAATAAGGTTAATCTAGATTTAATTAATACACTGTTGGGTATTTCGAGTTTTATTTCGTTTATATTTTCTTGTATATATTATCCATACTAATATTATAAAGTAATTCGAAAGTAACTCTGTCTGTCTGTCTGTATGACCTTTTCACGTCTAAACCACTGAAAGGATTTCGATAAAATTTGGCAAGGAGATAGATGGCATCCTTGGGAAGGATATAGTTGATAAGATATTGTTTAGGTTTACATAACATAACGCCTGTTTTCCCTGAAAGGTTAGGCAGAGGTATACTTACTTATAATACACTCACATTACGGTAATGTTGTAGCAACCAACCGGGCACAAATCTAGACTCCATTTATTCGTAGATCAAGGTTTACGTCCATCTTATATCTGCCAATTAAAACTTAACTCACAAAAAACTTTATCTTCCTTTTCCAGATTGTCTTCAGCGGTGTGTACGTGATGATAGTCTATTTCATGACAGGCCAGCCAATGCAGACGGACCGGGTACTTATGTTCACGACCATTAACATCCTGACGGCCCTGGTGGCGCAATCCCTCGGGTTGCTCATCGGGGCCGCGATGAAGATCGAGACCGGAGTCTACCTGGGACCAGTCACTACCATCCCTGTAGTACTCTTCTCAGGCTTCTTTGTCAACTTCAACGCAATACCCAGCTACCTGCAATGGCTTACTTACCTGAGCTACGTTCGATACGGATTCGAAGGAGCCATGCTCTCAGTCTACGGCTTCGGAAGAGAAAAACTTCACTGCTCTGAAGCCTACTGCCACTTCAGGAATCCTAACTTGTTCCTGAAGGAAATGACTATGGATAAGGCGAATTTCTGGATCGATGTTGGCGCACTAAGCGCACTCTTCGTCTTCATTAGGGTAATCTCTTACTTAGTCTTAAGGTTCAAATTGAAGATGATGCAGTAGGCGCATGCACAAAACGATCAGGTCGATCAGCTTCGTAGGCGATGACTATTTGTTTCAATTTGTCGATTTTGATGGAATCGGAGTTAAGTGAATCTTTGCGTGGTTCCGTAGGGTGTGTGTGTACCATAAGGATATTAATGAATCATTCCTAAGGATAAATTATTATGTTTTAAGTTGGCTTGAGCTTCGTGTGTTTGCTGATGAGGGGTTCCGGCTCGTAGAGTTAATGGGAGTTGTTATTTTTTAATATAAACGTGTTGTCACAGCTAGCTATGCTTTAATATTAGGGATATACTTTATGGGGTATGCCCCATATAGCTCAACGGTCTTAAGTCCGATTCTATTCCAAAATTTTTTGATCATCACGGGTTCTGGTAGCAAGTTTATAGTATAATAATAAAAAATAGTTTTCGAAATACTTTAGCTTTTTAGTACGCAGATAAAGTATAGATTGTTTATACGTACCCATAGGGGATAGTCGTTAAGGGTATAAAGGAAATCGGGCCCATGACTTAATTTTTAAGTTCCTTAATTAGTGATTTTTTAAACATTAGTTTATGATTCCTGTATAACATCACACGTAGGCGATATCAACTTGTATGTACTCAACATTCTTAGATAATTAATTAGTATTTTAAAGTACCTTTCATTACGCTAAAGATTTTTTCGTAAATCTCTATGTCTATCCTAATTACCAGTATTTATTAATAAATAAACGACTGTGATTTTTATAATGTTGTTGTTTGAATCAATACCTTCACACCTCTATGAATCCTACAGAAAGTAACATCATCATCATGTAGTTTCCTATCACAACAAAGATAAATATTTTAGTGAATATTATCGAATTTAATAAATAAATCCGTTCTTTTTTGACATAAGGTTAAAAGAACCTTAAAGTAAAAGTATTAATACACTTTGTAAAAAGAAATGGAGCAGAAATATCGACGCAATTTGAAGATAGCGATTATTAAAACTGTTCCCTCAATCCTCACCTCCTTCCCTCTTAACTACAAAACGGCTCAATCGATTTTGATGAATGATACGTCGTTACATTCGATTTATTCTTTATTGCGCAAGTGTCACTATTGTATATTAAAATAACAAAATGGCAGATTTTTGGCTCCAAAATATATTAAAAAAATAGAAAAATCTTCCAATCCTATCAAAATAAAGGGTATTAAAAGGTGATTCCAAAAATTCATACACACCGATTATAAGTGAGTATTGTACATACGTACGAGACTTTCATTTTGATTTGAAGACTTTGAAGTACGCGCATGTAATATTTTACAATAGCCATTTTCTGAATATCAGAGATTATGAAAAATAAACGGATCAGATCGACATTTATCTTATTTATCAATCTACCTACAATGTTACATCTTAAGGTAGGTAGTCTGTTAGCAGATGTATGCAAAAAATGATTGGGTATAAATTATCTGTTTTATTAAATTCTTTCCAAATTGTTTTTCTCTTTTCGGTTACGAATTTTGGCAGTCGGGTTGTTTAGTTTTTTTAAATTTTAGTAAGTTGGTTAATCTTAGTTTTCATTCAATAAATATACGTCATGTAGTATAATGTTAATTTAACCATACAACCTTGTTTTCATTCCGTCATTTATGCCATATTGTATGACCCCGCGCGGCACACCTGCGTACCAAAAACCATTGTAGTTAATTAGAATGGCCTTGAAGAATTAATAAAAATTAAGTACAGTCACGGACTTGATGAGCCACTTTAAAACTTTTCAATTTTGCAGTTTCATATATTCATGAGATTACACGATTAAACACGAACTCAAATCGCATGCTCGCAAACAAGATGACAAATTACTAGTAGTATTTTTTTTAATAATAGTCTTATCTATAGAGGTTGACTAATAAGTTCTCAATGATAAATAAATACAATGTATGTCCAATCTATTTGAAATTGACCTCCTTTGAATCAGAGCCACAGAACATTAGTACTCAAGAGAAGAAGAACAAGCTCATACAAAAAATATGAGAAAGGAATTGACGCCATCTAGTGGCACCCCACTAAAAACTTGACAAACCAGAATTAGGCGGGAAATTCGAATCTTGTAAGTAGTAATAGGGTACCTATACATACATATATTTATTTATAGGTATGGTACGGATTACCGTACCATACCTATAAATAAATATATGTATGTATATATAAGAATGTTGAACATATTATCAACTTGAAGTTATTATCAAACTCATACTCAAATTCAAAGCATTTATTTCAATAAAACCATTTACAGGCACTTTGAATTGTCAGTCAGAAATATGAAGCTAGTTGCCCATTCCAAAGCGTAGTAGGTACCTATGGAGAAGAATGGGCAAGAAATTCTACAGACACTCTTTTAAATAAAAAATTGGTTACATCATTCATGTTCAAATTATACATGTGATAACAATGTAGAAAGCACGTAAAAAGAACATAAAAACAAAAAACAATTCAAAAAAACATAGTTCTCACACCTGTGCTATGCAATTATATAATACAAAGGAGATTTTATTTACAATGCAAAGATGGTCTTACAATCTTCAGCAGTTCCAACAGTATTTTCAAATGTTAATTAGTTAAGTAGTTGTGTATCAACTTTTTTTGCCGAAGTTTGTATGTTTTTTTTGTTTGCGTGTTAATTTGAAATGTTCCTGATAGCTAGGTCTGGATATTATCAATTTATCACTAAACAGATTATTTAAAACAGAACCAGTTCAAATTTGCAGTCTAACTGTGTGGGACCAACGGCAGTACCAGTAATACTATATTTCAATAATTTGATGTTAATAATTATTATAAATAGAACTGGAAACTACATTGTCAAATTTAGTTTAAAAAAAATATTTCTTTTGGGCGATAGCTTTTGAATTTCTTTAGGAGAAGCCGTTTTCTGTGTCAATAAGAAAATGTATGAATGGAAAGACGCTTTTATTACACACACAACTGTCATTAGAAATATGTTTTTTTATTAAGTTACTGGTAAACCTATTCTGTTACAGAAATAAATATCATAAACTGTTTTTTTTGTATTCTGCCAGTTTACCATTTAATTTCAATAATACCTTGTTACAGGTATAATAAATCAATTTCTGTTGCAGAATAATCAGTAAAGACAGAAGACACTCATGAGTAATCACAATTAAAACAACTTTACAAAAAGATTGACTAGTAATAAAAATAAAAAAAACATATTTCCAATGACAGTTGTGTGTGTAATAAAAGCGTCGTTCCATTCATACATTTTCTTATTGACACAGTTAAAAACGGCTTCTACTAAAGAAATATTTTTTTTAACTAAATTGGACAAGATAGTCTCCAGTTCTATTTATAATATTAAATCATAATGATAATGTTTTAAGCAAGGACATTATATGGTTAAGAATGATACACTAGTCATCAAAAACACTTACAACAAACTTACATGAGTAGTGAGACTTGTTATAATATTAAATTCTGTTCGAATTATCCTGAATTTCATATCCAATACATAAAAGGCACATTTTTTTTTGTAAAATAGATGGCGAAACCGAAAATTTCGTGTTTCGTACCTTGACGATAAATCTGTGCCTTTATGAATTCGATATGAAATAATTTCATTATTGTTAACAAAATTTTACATAACATAATATCACGCCTGTATTTCTCGAAGGCTTGGGAAGAGGTGTACCTATAGTACACCCACATTTTTGACCGGGCACAAATCCGGACTCCGGGCTGCCACTCCGAAATTACAGATGGAAAAACCCGATAACACTTGGCCCGAAACAAAATCTTATAAGTCTGTTAAGAGCGTGTATTCTGAAAGTGGGAAACGTCGCAAATAGATGTCAAATATTTCGGTGTTTTGATTAAATTATCAATATCACTGTATGGAAATATGAAATATGGCTAACTTGTTGTCTAAAATATTGATTATGAAATGTAATAAACAATATCGTAACACCGAATATTTAGTTTTAGATGTAAAAAAAGGATTTGGAAACTTTCCAAATGCCTTTTTCCACCTAAAACCAGTTACAACTTATCAGTGTTATAATTGCAATTCATTATTAATATTCTAGTCAGTTAATTAGCGATATTTCATAGTTCCATACAGTAATATTACGGTTAAAGATATTTATTTACTCAAAAGAATTTACAAAATTCACTTACAGAGTAAACATGGTTAAAAATTAGCGTATTTAACAACAAGCGTAGACAAAGTAGATACGTATCTTAAAAATAAACATTTTTAATAATATCTATACTTATAGCACTTCGACTCAAAAAAATAATTATATACTCGCATCA
Organism: Lithophane leautieri; assembly: GCA_949152455.1. Classification (NCBI taxonomy): domain Eukaryota; kingdom Metazoa; phylum Arthropoda; class Insecta; order Lepidoptera; family Noctuidae; genus Lithophane; species Lithophane leautieri. The sequence continues at coordinate 19,487,722 of OX424460.1, forward strand.
AACAAAACAAAACATGTCAGTAACAGGTAGTTACACACAAGAAACATAAGTTTTAAGCAATGAGGGTAGGGTGCAATTCAATAGTTGTTGCGTGTTTACTAAGGCCTATGACACAGTGTAGGAAGCGATTTTTTTAACGTAGGTATTTTACTGTTGAATTGTAAGTCCACTTTTCAATATTGCCAAAATAATCAAAGCAGGTAAATATTTGACAGTTATTTGCGACGTTGCCAACTTTTAGCATCAACGCTCTTAACTGTGCGTTTGCACTGGCGAAACATTAACAAGAAAACATGTTGAAATCACTATTTTCTGTCAATGTTCCATATTTTTGACAGGACTAGAGCCTTCAACATGTTTTGTTGTGAATGTATGTGTAATGTAAACCAGTTTTCATTAACCTCACAATTTCCTGACTGAATGTGTGACAAATTACTCAGGACAGCAGTTTTTAAACCAGCTACAAACTGCCTAGTAGTAGGGTTTGTGTTAGCTCCAGTTACTGCGAATGCACCCAAAAAGATTTTCTAATGGGTCCTGCTGGGTTCTTCTTGTTGATAAGCTTTTAATCGATTTGTGTTTTACTTTAAGGTTTATCCATAGTCTCTCCAGCCCATTCTAACTCCAGACCCAACCTTCCTTGGACGAAGGAGAAATAAATGTAGCACAACAAAAAAATTAAATTTCTAAAAAATTGCTTCATTTCTTTAAAAAGCTTCATATGGTCTGTACTATCCTTTAAATTTGTGGACATTCGTTGCCCCCTTCGAAGGTCTGGTGTATACGCATTAACACTATCAAATAATTCATCCATCTTTGTAATTACGTCTGCTGTAGTTCATCAAATGATAATTCCCCTGAAAAAAATAAAAAACAATGTTCAATAACAATTTATCACAATCGGAATGCAAAGATGCATTGAAAGAGCCTTCATTGTAACGACACAATTATAAATGATCGACTAGCATACCCTGGGCAGTCAGCCTCACTACCAATCTACTGACTGGTAGACTGGCTAATCTTTTTATTACGATCACGACATGATCTGAATATGTCATCTTTACGTCGTGATTGTATAATATAAAATGTTTATTTAACAATTTATTTTATTTTATTTAGTTGATCATACCAACATGAGGAATCCAAAATAGCTTTGGAGGTATTATTGCTATATCAAACACTTGGTGAATTAATCAAATGTGACATTAAGGCGATTAACACACGGCACCGCGGTAGGCGGTCTCATGTCGCATTGGCCTCTATTAAATCCGCTGATGCCTAACACACGTTCACCGTCGAATTGTTCGAGACCGCGGCGGTGCGCGGTGCCGTGTAAACCGCCTTAGATAAATTCGTAATCATAATACATGATCAAAACAGATGATCAAAATAAAAGATCCTTACCTTGAGCTATTTTTGCATACATGCCTGCTGCTACTGAATGGGTTAAAACTTGAGCAGCAAGCTTGACTTTTATTTTCTGTTTTGTGTTTGGATTAAGGTGGTCTAGTTTAAGAAGTGGTGCAAACACAAACTTGGGGTTACTGCTGTCCAGCTCATAAAATTCTTGAATGTAGCTCCATTTAGCAATACCTGTAACCCAAATTGAAGAGTATAGTAGGTGTTAGGATAGACTAAGGTATTCAAATTCAGATTAATTACCCGACTACGGCGAAGAAAAAAAGAGGGTTATGATTTTGACCGGTATGTAAGTATGTTCATGTGTTCCCTCGTATCTTCTAAACCATTAATCACAATTTGACAAATGAGGTATCGTTGGAAGCGTCTTGATCGTCCGCTAGTTATAACCGTGCGTTTGCACTGGCGAAACATTTACGATGAAACATGTTGAAATCTCTAGTTCCTGTCAAAAATTGTATGGAACATTGACAGAAAATACAGATTTCAACATGTTTCATCGTAAATGTTTCGCCAGTGCAAACGCACGGTAAGCTATGTGACTTCACAAAAATCCGGAGTCACACGTAATCTGTTCGATTTATGCCCTAACACGTGTGACTCCGGATTTTTAATTTGACTGTCTGTGGTGTCTTGTTTGTATCTTTTTAGTCGTAGTTGGGTTTTAGTTTTTATTACTTTACTTTTTTTTTATTGCTGAGCATCTGCCATAGTAGTCTTCATAGTAACATGTATTTTTAGGAAATATTGGTATTTCAATTACCTACCTATTACAGTTATAAAGATACAGCCTTGTGTTAAACAGACAGACAGAATAAGTTCATTATAGGGTATATGCCACCCTCTTGGGTATAGAACCTAAAAAGGCTGATAATATATTATGATGATCGTAAAATATTGAAAATAATGTTATTTTACAGCTACTTACCAATTCTACATTTGTTGTCAGATGTTATATTAGTTTGACATCCTATGTCATATTTTAGAAATAAATTTCTAAAACACTTAAGTAAATGTGGTGTCAAAAATAGTGACAATTTCATTATTGCCTAATTTAGTATAAGGCTGCTCTACAGTAGCTCCCAAGATGGTTACAGCTCTCTTGTTCACTGAGTCCAGATCACATAGTGTGGCAGCTATATTAAGCCCGGCATCAAAACAGCACTTCAAAACCTGAAATGATAGAACAAATTATGATTATAAACTGAGTGAAGAGAAATATCATGAATAATTAGAAAATAAAATAATTCTTCATCTACTGTGTCAACATCAGCTGTACAATTTATAGCCAGACACTAGACAGGTAGTGCAGCTGACTGTTTCATAGTGCACAGGATGATCATTTTAAATGTTAGGAATGAACTAAAGGGAAAATATTATGCTCACCTCTTTTAGAAGAACTGTCAGTCGATCAACAGTTACAGATCCACTAGAAAGATAATAGGCGACTGGTTGTTTAACTGGTTTTCTAATACCAGCCACCATAAAAAAGTTCATATGATGCCATTTGTGCCAATCTACCCTGAGAAGCATGATCTTGGTAACCTTCTATCAAATTCTCTTTTATATTGTACCATAAATTCTTTTTTATGGACACCTCATCGAAGATCAACACATACTCTCTATCAGATGGTACAAACCTTTTAACTGTTTTTTTTCAAAACATTAAAAATATTTTTGTTGATGCCAACGCACGCACAAGTGATATTTATTTAAGACGGACTTTAATGGCTGGTGAACAAATCATTCTTCCTAACCGCTTGTAACATCTTGGGGATCTGTTTTAGAGCCTTAGAGCTGTTATTTTTGTTTCTGTATTCCATCTACGGGTTCTTCTTTTTCTTTTAAAGTTTTGTAGTTCTCCTTGCAGTAAGAGTGCAAAGGTTGATGACACTTCTGATTGCAAAATATCGTTGACTGTGCTGTCTTTGCATAAAACATTGACAAATGACACATTTTTCAGGTGCTTAATAGTTTTTTGAAGTCTACTGACTTTCTTCATATTTCTTATCATCCTTGTATACAATTTTCTTTCTTACTCACTTTGTGGTTGTTTCAAAGACATTGCAACTGGTTTTAATTGCCGTGCAGACTCATTAGTTGTGTTTAGCACATTTATATTTTCAGCCAATGGTTGAATTATTCTTGATGGGCCTGCTACTGGTACACACTGCTTGGTTCCAAAGGAACAACAGGATTACAAATCCTAGAAGTGAAAAAAAATAGTCAAACAACGCATTCAATAATATTATTTGTGGACAACTGTTGAAACATAAGCGCATTCTAAGTTGGCCGGCCGGTTGTAAGTCCACTAACTATTAATTAGTTACAATTACGAAAATGTTTATTGACTGACCTCATCATATTCTTCAGATGGTACTGCAGTTCTAAAGAGCTTCTGATTGATGAAACATGTCTTTTTGAAATGATTACTGCACAGCATTTTATGGTTAGAAAACAGTTTTCCTTGGAATTCAAGTGATGACCATGGTTCATTCGGGAAGGAGTATTTTGTCTATTTCATAACTGAAAGGAGTTTAATAAGTGAAAAACTTTTAGCTTCATACAAAAAATTAACTCTCAATTCATAACTCATTGTTCAAGAGACAAGTAAAAATAATACCAGAGTTCCTAGACACAATTTTATTTTTTATCGTGTTTAGATATCGGTGCCCATCACGTCTGTGGGGTTCCGCTAGCTAATTTAATTTGACTCTATATTCTACTATAAAGAGAGAGTGCGAATTACAGGATGTAAACAGTTATAGAAAAAAAAAACCGGCCAAGTGCGTTTCGAACCACGCACAATGAAGAATTCCGTAGTTGGAATGAATTTATTAAACAAACTCAATATTTGCAGTTGACTTCAAGTCGACGTTGAACAACAAGTTGTTCAACTGCAAATGTAAGTAACTTGTGGAGCCTACTGAGATGTGATAGTTTTCCTTTTAATTTCGTTATATATATATACTACTACCGTGATTTTTTTTACATATCCAAGACCAATCATTTAGCTGGCAGGGCACTTGACTCTAACAAAAATTAGTACTTTAATCCATGAATCAAAATCTCGCAATATTTTTGAATGACCTTTCCAACAACACAAAACAAATCAACACAAAAAAAATTGACGATTATTTTTAGGGGTTCCTTGTTGACTACAGAAACCTAAAAACCGTGGCGATTTTATCATGGAAAAAACTAGTAAGTAAAATGTTTTTTTTTACTAGTTTGTTGTTTACTTACAACAGATGAGTTTGGGGTCTGTATAATATCAATAGTTGAACTAGTTCCAGGTTGTTGCACACTAGTTGCTTATGAAGTTCCAGGCTGTTCCAAATGTGAATACTAAAACACAAAAAACCATTCGAATTAGTGGAAGAAATAAAAATGTAATGATAATGGCTGCCTATTAAGAACATAAAAAGTTTCTTCCTTATTATAGAAACTAAACTAAAAAAAGTTGTTCATGTTTTCTTATGATTAATCATAAGCTGCTGTTAATAAATATAACAACATTAAAATACCCAAGTGGAACTGACATGTCTTGAAAAGGTATACTAGATGTCTTCAAGACAATAACTCTGAATCTTAATTAAATATTTTTAAGTATTATGTTTCATGTATAATACTCTATTATATACACCATAGAATATGTAGATGAAGATATAATTGTAAAATTATGTTTGATCAAGAAGAGAGCCTAAAGTGACAAAAAACAAAATAACTAATGTTCATATTTTACATAGTTCAAAATAGCATTAAATCCATACTATCTGAACTGAGTACATGTAAGTAAAGACAATATGGTTTTAGTAAGTCAGAGTTAAGGACCAATTAATTGATTTGGCTTCATATACTTTTAAGTGATTCTTCATAGTTCAACTAAGCATTAAGTTGTTCTTTAAAAATTCTGTTCGGTATATATATGCTTACTAGCATTTATCATGGTATACTTAAGACTAAGTTTATATTAATTAGATTTTGATACTCTAAGTAAACTTAAGCCTCTGAACAACTGGCCGGAGCCGGAGTAGATTTTAATTCAAATAAAGTATTTTCTTAATAAAAAAGAGAACTGACATCTGATGAGTTAATTAACTCAGATGATCTTGAGGTTCCGGGGATGTTGACTGGTTCCAGTTTCAGCAATGGACATCTCAACTTGCGAGCTGTTGTTGATGTAGTGGAGAGTTCAGACAAAACTTTGCCCATGCTCCCAACCTGATTTTAAGTTGAATTTTTTTATCTACAACAGAATGATAATACTTATTGAAATTGGTACTACACTTTAGACTATTTACATACCGCTGTACGTTGGAATGTCCTAGTTTTGGAAAACGATGTAAGACCAGTGCCGAATATTGTGGCCTGATGCATTGTGCACATTTTCGGTATCCCGTACGCGGAGTCTCGATGAAGGTGGAGGAGGATACTTAACTCGACGCACTTTGAACGAAAAATCACACGAAATACTGGAAAAACGACAAGTAAAATCAAATTAACACACCGTTTGAAAAGAATTCACAACCAAAGCGTCAATTTCAGGCAGGAGTCTTAATTTCGTAATTATTGAATTCACAACACAAAAAGCGTTAATTTCGCACAGACCTAACAAACAAACCGGCAAAAAACACTTTTTATCAGCAGTTGAAAGCAGAAAATTAATTAAGTTAATAATAATAAAGATAAAAATGTACTCTTTGTAAAAGTTGCCATCACGTAAAAACTGATTTCAATCATATATTTTTGTAAATGAAGCTAATAACTGTAAAATTTAATTAAATAAATGATAAATCATTAGATTGCAATTCATAAGCTACGCATATTGAAGAAAACGCTTTTATAGCACATCGATATTTTACTTTATTTTACATGGTAACATTAAAGTGCATGACATGTCTGTTGGAAAGAGTCGGCAACAAAAACACTCGCTGTTCTTGTCACGTTTTAGGCCCTGATTAGATTCCAAGGTCACCTATACATAGTTGACCGGGCCTGATCAGAGCACAGACTACTTAGAGAACTAACGTTCAGATGCACAACTCCCATAGAAAAGATACTGGACCAGGCCCCGTCAACTATGTATAGGTGACCTTGGACTCTACTCAGGGCCTAAAACGTGACAAGAACAGCGAGTGTTTTTATTGCCGACTCTTTCCAACAGACATGTCATGCACTTTAATGTTACCATGTAAAATAAAGTAAAATATCGATGTGCTATAAAAGCTTTTTCTTCAATATACGTAGCTTATGAATTCCAATCTAATGATTTTTCATTCATTTAATAAAATTTTACAGTTATTAGCTTCATTTACAAAAATATATGATTAAAATCAGTTTTTACGTGATGGCAACTTTTACAAAGAGTACATTTTTATCTTTATTATTATTAACTTAATTAATTTTCTGCTTTCAACTGCTGATAAAAAGTGTTTTTTGCCGGTTTGTTTGTTAGGTCTGTGCAAAATTAACGCTTTTTTTGTGTTGTGAATTCAATAATTACGAAATTAAGCCTAATAGCCATTCTTTTCAAACGGTGTGTTAATTTGATTTTACTTGTCGTTTTTCCAGTATTTCGTGTGATTTTTCGTTCAAAGTGCGTCGAGTTAAGTATTCTCCTCCACCTTCATGGAGACTCCGCGTACGGGATACCGAAAATGTGCACAATGCATCAGACTACAATATTCGGCACTGGTCTTACATCGTTTTCCAAAACTAGGACATTCCAACGTACAGCGGTATGTAAATAGTCTAAAGTGTAGTACCAATTTCAATCAGTATTATCATTCTGTTGTAGATAAAAAAATTCAACAGAATTTTTAAAGAACAACTTAATGCTTAGTTGAACTATGAAGAATCACTTAAAAGTATATGAAGCCAAATCAATTAATTGGTCCTTAACTCTGACTTACTAAAACCATATTGTCTTTACTTACATGTACTCAGTTCAGATAGTATGGATTTAATGCTATTTTGAACTATGTAAAATATGAACATTAGTTATTTTGTTTTTTGTCACTTTAGGCTCTCTTCTTGATCAAACATGTGGCGGTACCTACATCGCCACATTCGAACTACGCATCAAAGACCTGACGTCACACAAAAATCCTGACGTCACAAAAATCCTGCATCGCGCAATTAGAGTTTACCGTGCAGTGAACATATATACAAAAATCCAATATCAACCATTGGGCAGTTGCCCGCCAGACACAACACCCGTCTGGTAGGAGGATCCTCCCTTTTCTATGGTGGATGAGTGAACTTAACACCCTGTTCCTCATACCCCTAAATTGGTGACCCCGAATATGAACGTCAACGCAGCCTTCGTGCAACTACTCCAGCGTGACGTCATCATCATCACTCCCGCAAGCTTTCAGTGAGGCGAGTCACACAGCCAAGCCAACACCCGAGGCGTCAACGGGTATCCTGACCACCAGCATGCAGCGAACGCGCATTCCTGGTCAACACCCGCAGCCTCATCACCCCGACCCACTGGGGAATCACCTCAATCACCTCAATCAACTCAATCAACTCAATCACCACAATCGCCGCAAACAGTTCCGACCCACTGCGAACAATGCGGCACCCGGTTCCGACTCACTGGAACCACAACTGGCACTGGCAAGCATCGCAAGATACAAGACTCAGCCCACTATCGACCTTCGGTCTCCGGAGGGGAGTGATGTGGCGGTACCTACATCGCCACATTCGAACTACGCATCAAAGACCTGACGTCACACAAAAATCCTGACGTCACAAAAATCCTGCATCGCGCAATTAGAGTTTACCGTGCAGTGAACATATATACAAAAACCCAATATCAACCATTGGGCAGTTGCCCGCCAGACACAACACCCGTCTGGTAGGAGGATCCTCCCTTTTCTATGGTGGATGAGTGAACTTAACACCCTGTTCCTCATACCCCTAAAAACATAATTTTACAATTATATCTTCATCTACATATTCTATGGTGTATATAATAGAGTATTATACATGAAACATAATACTTAAAAATATTGAATTAAGATTCAGAGTTATTGTCTTGAAGACATCTAGTATACCTTTTCAAGACATGTCAGTTCCACTTGGGTATTTTAATGTTGTTATATTTATTAACAGCAGCTTATGATTAATCATAAGAAAACATGAACAACTTTTTTTTAGTTTAGTTTCTATAATAAGGAAGAAACTTTTTATGTTCTTAATAGGCAGCCATTATCATTACATTTTTATTTCTTCCACTAATTCGAATGGTTTTTTCTGTTTTAGTATTCACATTTGGAACAGCCTGGAACTTCATAAGCAACTAGTGTGCAACAACCTGGAACTAGTTCAACTATTGATATTATACAAACCCCAAACTCATCTGTTGTAAGTAATATGTTTTTTTTTACTAGTTTTTTCCATGATGAAATTGCCACGGTTTTTTAGGTTTCCGTAGTCAACAAGGAACCCCTAAAAATAATCGTAAATTTTTTTTGTTTTGTTTTGTTTTGTGTTGTTGGAAAGGTCATTCAAAAATATTGTGAGATTGTGAAAACCATTTTTGGATTCATGGATTAAAGTACTAATTTTTGTTAGAGTCAAGTGCCCTGCCAGCTAAATGATTGGTCTTGGATATGTAAAAAAAATCACTGCAGTAGTATATATGTATAACCTTATTAAAAGGAAAACTATCACATCTCAGTAGGCTCCACAAGTTACTTACATTTGCAGTTGAACAACTTGTTGTTCAACGTCGACTTGAAGTCAACTTCAAATATTGAGTTTGTTTAATAAATTCATTCCAACTACGGAATTCTTCATTGTGCGTGGTTCGAAACGCACTTGGCCGGTTTTTTTTTTTCTATAACTTTTTACATCCTGTAATTCGCACTCTCTCTTTATAGTAGAATATAGAGTCAAATTAAATTAGCTAGCGGAACCCCACAGACGTGATGGGTACCGATATCTAAACACGATACAAAATAAAAAATAAAATTGTGTCTAGGAACTCTGGTATTATTTTTACTTATCTCTTGAACAATGAGTTGAGAGAATTGAGAGTTAATTTTTTGTATGAAGCTAAAAGTTTTTCACTTATTAAACTCCTTTCAGTTATGAAATAGGCAAAATAGTCCTTCCCGAATGAACCATGGTCATCACTTGAATTCCAAGGAAAACTGTTTTCTAACCATAAAATGCTGTGCAGTAATCATTTCAAAAAGACATGTTTCATCAATCAGAAGCTCTTTAGAACTGCAGTACCATCTGAAGAATATGATGAGGTCAGTCAATAAACATTTTCGTAATTGTAACTAATTAATAGTTAGTGGACTTACAACCGGCCGGCCAACTTAGAATGCGCTTATGTTTCAACAGTTGTCCACAAATAATATTATTGAATGCGTTGTTTGACTATTTTTTTTCACTTCTAGGATTTGTAATCCTGTTGTTCCTTTGGAACCAAGCAGTGTGTACCAGTAGCAGGCCCATCAAGAATAATTCAACCATTGGCTGAAAATATAAATGTGCTAAACACAACTAATGAGTCTGCACGGCAATTAAAACCAGTTGCAATGTCTTTGAAACAACCACAAAGTGAGTAAGAAAGAAAATTGTATACAAGGATGATAAGAAATATGAAGAAAGTCAGTAGACTTCAAAAAACTATTAAGCACCTGAAAAATGTGTCATTTGTCAATGTTTTATGCAAAGACAGCACAGTCAACGATATTTTGCAATCAGAAGTGTCATCAACCTTTGCACTCTTACTGCAAGGAGAACTACAAAACTTTAAAAGAAAAAGAAGAACCCGTAGATGGAATACAGAAACAAAAATAACAGCTCTAAGGCTCTAAAACAGATCCCCAAGATGTTACAAGCGGTTAGGAAGAATGATTTGTTCACCAGCCATTAAAGTCCGTCTTAAATAAATATCACTTGTGCGTGCGTTGGCATCAACAAAAATATTTTTAATGTTTTGAAAAAAAACAGTTAAAAGGTTTGTACCATCTGATAGAGAGTATGTGTTGATCTTCGATGAGGTGTCCATAAAAAAGAATTTATGGTACAATATAAAAGAGAATTTGATAGAAGGTTACCAAGATCATGCTTCTCAGGGTAGATTGGCACAAATGGCATCATATGAACTTTTTTATGGTGGCTGGTATTAGAAAACCAGTTAAACAACCAGTCGCCTATTATCTTTCTAGTGGATCTGTAACTGTTGATCGACTGACAGTTCTTCTAAAAGAGGTGAGCATAATATTTTCCCTTTAGTTCATTCCTAACATTTAAAATGATCATCCTGTGCACTATGAAACAGTCAGCTGCACTACCTGTCTAGTGTCTGGCTATAAATTGTACAGCTGATGTTGACACAGTAGATGAAGAATTATTTTATTTTCTAATTATTCATGACATTTCTCTTCACTCAGTTTATAATCATAATTTGTTCTATCATTTCAGGTTTTGAAGTGCTGTTTTGATGCCGGGCTTAATATAGCTGCCACACTATGTGATCTGGACTCAGTGAACAAGAGAGCTGTAACCATCTTGGGAGCTACTGTAGAGCAGCCTTATACTAAATTAGGCAATAATGAAATTGTCACTATTTTTGACACCACATTTACTTAAGTGTTTTAGAAATTTATTTCTAAAATATGACATAGGATGTCAAACTAATATAACATCTGACAACAAATGTAGAATTGGTAAGTAGCTGTAAAATAACATTATTTTCAATATTTTACGATCATCATAATATATTATCAGCCTTTTTAGGTTCTATACCCAAGAGGGTGGCATATACCCTATAATGAACTTATTCTGTCTGTCTGTTTAACACAAGGCTGTATCTTTATAACTGTAATAGGTAGGTAATTGAAATACCAATATTTCCTAAAAATACATGTTACTATGAAGACTACTATGGCAGATGCTCAGCAATAAAAAAAAAGTAAAGTAATAAAAACTAAAACCCAACTACGACTAAAAAGATACAAACAAGACACCACAGACAGTCAAATTAAAAATCCGGAGTCACACGTGTTAGGGCATAAATCGAACAGATTACGTGTGACTCCGGATTTTTGTGAAGTCACATAGCTTATAACCAGCGGACGATCAAGACGCTTCCAACGATACCTCATTTGTCAAATTGTGATTAATGGTTTAGAAGATACGAGGGAACACATGAACATACTTACATACCGGTCAAAATCATAACCCTCTTTTTTTCTTCGCCGTAGTCGGGTAATTAATCTGAATTTGAATACCTTAGTCTATCCTAACACCTACTATACTCTTCAATTTGTGTTACAGGTATTGCTAAATGGAGCTACATTCAAGAATTTTATGAGCTGGACAGCAGTAACCCCAATTTTGTGTTTGCACCACTTCTTAAACTAGACCACCTTAATCCAAACACAAAACAGAAAATAAAAGTCAAGCTTGCTGCTCAAGTTTTAACCCATTCAGTAGCAGCAGGCATGTATGCAAAAATAGCTCAAGGTAAGGATCTTTTATTTTGATCATCTGTTTTGATCATGTATTATGATTACGAATTTATCTAAGGCGGTTTACACGGCACCGCGCACCGCCGCGGTTTCGAACAATTCGACGGTGAACGTGTGTTAGGCATCAGCGGATTTAATAGAGGCCAATGCGACATGAGACCGCCTACCGCGGTGCCGTGTGTTAATCGCCTTAATGTCACATTTGATTAATTCACCAAGTGTTTGATATAGCAATAATACCTCCAAAGCTATTTTGGATTCCTCATGTTGGTATGATCAACTAAATAAAATAAAATAAATTGTTAAATAAACATTTTATATTATACAATCACGACGTAAAGATGACATATTCAGATCATGCCGTGATCGTAATAAAAAGATTAGCCAGTCTACCAGTCAGTAGATTGGTAGTGAGGCTGACTGCCCAGGGTATGCTAGTCGATCATTTATAATTGTGTCGTTACAATGAAGGCTCTTTCAATGCATCTTTGCATTCCGATTGTGATAAATTGTTATTGAACATTGTTTTTTATTTTTTTCAGGGGAATTATCTTTTGATACTACAGCAGACGTAATTACAAAGATGGATGAATTATTTGATAGTGTTAATGCGTATACACCAGACCTTCGAAGGGGGCAACGAATGTCCACAAATTTAAAGGATAGTACAGACCATATGAAGCTTTTTAAAGAAATGAAGCAATTTTTTAGTTTTTTTTTTTTTTGTGATGCTACATTTATTTCTCCTTCGTCCAAGGAAGGTTGGTTCTGGAGTTAGAATGGGCTGGAGAGACTATGGATAAACCTTAAAGTAAAACACAAATCGATTAAAAGCTTATCAACAAGAAGAACCCAGCAGGACCCATTAGAAAATCTTTTTGGGTGCATTCGCAGTAACTGGAGCTAACACAAACCCTACTACTAGGCAGTTTGTAGCTGGTTTAAAAACTGCTGTCCTGAGTAATTTGTCACACATTCAGTCAGGAAATTGTGAGGTTAATGAAAACTGGTTTACATTACACATACATTCACAACAAAACATGTTGAAGTCTCTAGTCCTGTCAAAAATATGGAACATTGACAGAAAATAGTGATTTCAACATGTTTTCTTGTTAATGTTTCGCCAGTGCAAACGCACAGTTAAGAGCGTTGATGCTAAAAGTTGGCAACGTCGCAAATAACTGTCAAATATTTACCTGCTTTGATTATTTTGGCAATATTGAAAAGTGGACTTACAATTCAACAGTAAAATACCTACGTTAAAAAAATCGCTTATCTTCCTACACTGTGTCATAGGCCTTAGTAAACACGCAACAACTATTGAATTGCACCCTACCCTCATTGCTTAAAACTTATGTTTCTTGTGTGTAACTACCTGTTACTGACATGTTTTGTTTTGATTGATGCGAGTATATAATTATTTTTTTGAGTCGAAGTGCTATAAGTATAGATATTATTAAAAATGTTTATTTTTAAGATATGTACCTACTTTGTCTACGCTTGTTGTTAAATACGCTAATTTTTAACCATGTTTACTCTGTAAGTGAATTTTGTAAATTCTTTTGAGTAAATTTAACCGTAATATTACTGTATGGAACTATGAAATATCACTAATTAACTGACTAGAATATTAATAATGAATTGCAATTATAACGCTGATAAGTTGTAACTGGTTTTAGGTGGAAAAAGGCATTTGGAAACTTTCCTAATCCTTTTTTTACATCTAAAACTAAATATTCGGTGTTACGATATTGTTTATTGCATTTCATAATCAATATTTTAGACAACAAGTTAGCCATATTTCATATTTCCATACAGTAATATTGATAATTTAATCAAAACACCGAAATATTTGACATCTATTTGCGACGTTTCCCACTTTCAGAATACACGCTCTTAACAGACTTATAAGATTTTGTTTCGGGCAAAGTGTTATCGGGTTTTTCCATCTGTAATTTCGGAGTGGCAGCCCGGAGTCCGGATTTGTGCCCGGTCAAAAATGTGGGTGTACTATAGGTACACCTCTTCCCAAGCCTTCGGGAAATACAGGCGTGATATTATGTTATGTAAAATTTTGTTAACAATAATGAAATTATTTCATATCGAATTCATAAAGGCACAGATTTATCGTCAAGGTACGAAACACGAAATTTTCGGTTTCGCCATCTATTTTACAAAAAAAAATGTGTCTTTTATGGATTGGATATGAAATTCAGGATAATTCGAACAGAATTTAATATTATAAAAAGTCTCACTACTCATGTAAGTTTGTTGTAAGTGTTTTAATGACTAGTGTATCATTCTTAACCATATAATGTCCTTGCTTAAAACATTATCATTATGATTTAATATTATAAATAGAACTGGAGACTATCTTGTCAAATTTAGTTAAAAAAAATATTTCTTTAGTAGAAGCCGTTTTTAACTGTGTCAATAAGAAAATGTGAAAATGGAACGACGCTTTTATTACACACACAACTGTCATTGGAAATATGTTTTTTTAATTTTTATTACTAGTCAATCTTTTTGTAAAGTTGTTTTAATTTTGATTACTCATGAGTGTCTTCTGTCTTTACTGATGATTCTGCAACAGAAATTGATTTATTATACCTGTAACAAGGTATTATTGAAATTAAATGGTAAACTGGCAGAATACAAAAAAAAACAGTTTATGATATTTATTTCTGTAACAGAATAGGTTTACCAGTAACTTAATAAAAAAACATATTTCTAGTGACAGTTGTGTGTGTAATAAAAGCGTCTTTCCATTCATACATTTTCTTATTGACACAGAAAACGGCTTCTCCTAAAGAAATTCAAAAGCTATCGCCCAAAAGAAATATTTTTTTTAAACTAAATACGACAATGTAGTTTCCAGTTCTATTTATAATAATTATTAACATCAAATTATTGAAATATAGTATTACTGGTACTGCCGTTGATCCCACACAGTTAGACTGCAAATTTGAACTGGTTCTGTTTTAAATAATCTGTTTAGTGATAAATTGATAATATCCAGACCTAGCTATCAGGAACATTTCAAATTAACACGCAAACAAAAAATACATACAAACTTCGGCAAAAAAAGTTGATACACAAGTTACACAACTACTTAACTAATTAACATTTGAAAATACTGTTGGAGCTGCTGAAGATTGTAAGACCATCTTTGCATTGTAAATAAAATCTCCTTTGTATTATATAATTGCATAGCACAGGTGTGAGAACTATGTTTTTTTGAATTGTTTTTTGTTTTTATGTTCTTTTTACGTGCTTTCTACATTGTTATCACATGTATAATTTGAACATGAATGATGTAACCAATTTTTTATTTAAAAGAGTGTCTGTAGAATTTCTTGCCCATTCTTCTCCATAGGTACCTACTACGCTTTGGAATGGGCAACTAGCTTCATATTTCTGACTGACAATTCAAAGTGCCTGTAAATGGTTTTATTGAAATAAATGCTTTGAATTTGAGTATGAGTTTGATAATAACTTCAAGTTGATAATATGTTCAACATTCTTATATATACATACATATATTTATTTATAGGTATGGTACGGTAATCCGTACCATACCTATAAATAAATATATGTATGTATAGGTACCCTATTACTACTTACAAGATTCGAATTTCCCGCTTAATCCTGGTTTGTCAAGTTTTTAGTGGGGTGCCACTAGATGGCGTCAATTCCTTTCTCATATTTTTTGTATGAGCTTGTTCTTCTTCTCTTGAGTACTAATGTTCTGTGGGCTAGGCAGATTGATTGACCTAGGTATAAGTATTGTAAATTGATCACCTTCCGAACCTGTCAATCAAAGAAATTGGGAGTCGATGTCTTTAGTTTTGTTTTACCTAGGTACCTACTCCTTGTCAGATGGAAGACGGTTGTATTTATTGTGTTTTTTTTTTACTGTCTACTAAACCAATTCACAGGAAAATATAACGTCTCTAAAAGAGTCATGTGTTTGACTCATAAAATTTCCGGTCGGAAAGCAAGTCGATCAAAATGAAACCCCGACCGAGCCCCCTGCCTGACTAGCCTTGGCAACGCGCAAGTTCATTATCAAAAAATTGATGCAGCACCATCTGTTGTTACCTATGTGAATCTACAAAACGAAGCCATGAATCACGTTGGATTGTTGTTACGCTTCACGGTTATGCACATAGATGTCTCTTATTGAAATCATGTATGGACTATAAAATGAAAAAACCAGGAAAAATAAAATTAAAAAAAACACTCAACATTGGGGAACATTATACTAATGCAAATTTTTAATTCAAAAGTCTACTTAGTAAGAAAACAAATACCGTTCGGCAACTAATCAATCAATCTGCCTAGCCTTTTCCCAACTATGTTGGGGTCGGCTTCCAGTCTAACCGGATGCAGCTGAATACCAGTATTTTACATAGAGCGACTGCCTATCTGACCTCCACAACCCAGTAACTGGGTAATAGGATATCCCTTAGTAAGACTGGTTGTCAGACTTTCGGGTTTCTAACAACACGTAACGACTGTCAAAGATCCACGAAGAACAGCCGGGACCAACGGCTTAACGTGCTTTCCGAGGCACGGACGAGTCTCGGTATGTAAAGATGCTCACCCATCCTCCGACCAACCCCGGCAAGCGTAGCTTAACCTGATGGATTGACCGCTGCGACAGTTATTACTTAGCCACGAGCTCCTCCGGACGGTTCGGCAACTAATAAATGACAATTTTTGTTCAACACCATAATAATAATTATAATTTTTTCAATAAAGACCACCTACTTTTCGCTACAAAAGAGAAACAACCGGCCAGTAGATAAAAATTGGTATCAAAATCTACATCAAAAATTTAAAATTTAACCACAATAAGTAAAATAAAATAAACTACCTGTCTAAAAGCTAGCGCTGGCAACACCACAAATTATTTATTTATAATATATATATATATAAATTGCTTTGCAGGAGCTCGTGGCTACGTAATAACAGCCGCATGGGTCGATCCATCAGGTTAAGCTACGCTTGCCGGGGTTGGTCCGTGGATGGGTGACCATCTTTACATACCGAGACTCCTCCGTGCCTCGGAAAGCACGTTAAGCTGTTGGTCCCGGCTGTCATTTGTGGATCTTTGACAGTCGTTACGGGTCGTCAGAAGCCCGAAAGCAGGCCTCCGTCACTCCATGTACTTGCGCGCTATAAGTGCCTACCGCCCAGCCGAGCGGTCTCGGTCCGCCGGCGGATCAAATTCAGTGCGGTTTTCGCAAGCGAAGCGCGCGCACGCCGTTCCGCTTTTTCTATTCGTAATTACCAGCTGTTAGCACTAACATAAAAAAAAAACAAATTATTTCTTACGGCTTAGTGCTTTATTTGAAGTCGGTTCTCTTTTTTTAAGGCTTTTTTTTTCATTTCTAGTGAACATCTCCGAAGATCATCATCAAACTAAGAAGTAGATATTATACTTATTTTAAAACGTTCTCCTAAATGTAACTAATCCTTTTCTGAAAACCGCATCGATATCGGTTTAGCCAAACGCGAGATTATCGCGCACAAACATACATACCTACAAACCATACAAGTCAAACTTCTCAGTTTGGCCTGTATGTCTGATCGCCTCCTTTTTTTTAAGTTGGTTAAATATTTTATAAATGATAAAATTTTTAACTGCCACATAAAAGTCAGAACATATTCACAGTTCTCAATAACATAGATAAAAAGTTATGTTAATTTAATTTTATCGAAGAGGCAGCCCTGCGATTACTGTGGAATCGCGCGGTGCGAAGCAATCAGTGCTGTACGCTTGAGCATTTAGGCGCATTTTAGCATACAGTGGTTGTTGACGCGAGGGAGTAGGCAATTATCGTAATAGGTATTGGAAATTTTCTACTGAGTGAAGTATCTGTTACGTAGTAACTATTCAGTAATCTGTGCCGAAAGTCTGACAACCAGTCTTACCAAGGGGTATCGTATTACCCAGATACTGGGTTGTGGAGGTCAGATAGGCATTCGCTCCATGTAAAATACTGGTATTCAGCTGCATCCGGTTAGACTGGAAGCCGACCCCAACATAGTTGGGAAAAGGCTAGGCAGATGATGATATATAAATTGCTTTGCACATTAACTTGTCTTTTATGCTCACTAACTGTAGCGGCGAACGTTAATTTTCAACACTAAAGCGTATTAAAAATGAGTTAAGGTACACGATGGGTCAGGAACGTCAGAGTCATCTCTCTTTGATGAGTACAGAATATGATTTACTCAAAGAAATTGACACTAACAGTATTATTTCTAAATTTTCCCATATTAAATGTAGAAATAGTAAAATCAAAATCAAACTCAAAATATTTTATTTCACATAAGCCTACCCATGTAGGCTTATGTGAAATAAAATATTTTGAGTTTTCATAAGTGCTCATGCACTTATGAAACGTCAGAAGCTAGGTGCACGGTTCCAATTGGTCGTTTCCTATGGAGAAGAGCCGGCAAGAAACTCCATGGTTACTCTTTTAAAAGATAATTGGCTTTTACAATATTTTCGAATTACAGTGTTAATAGTTATGGGAGGACAGTGTAGGCCTTTCAAAAAGTTTCAGGTAAAGTTCATAAAAAAAAATTAAAAAAAATGTCTACAGTTCACTAAGCCTACGACGTTCTCACATTCACAAGGTAGAAAAGAATCTATATACGATAAATAAGATACTACAGATAAAAACCTATTTAAACCAAATGTCATGATTGCCATTACAACTGTAGTAGATTGTTGCACCGAGCGCCAAGTGAGTTATGTTGGTGCCCGAGCGCACGCGAGGGCACTAAATTAACACGAGTGCATTAATTACTCACTTTAGCAAGGTGCGTAATCTACTTTTCTTTCAACTACCAATCTACCTACCGTGATAAAATATACCTACTCAAAATAAAAACTCAAGTTAATGAAAACAAAGTTATCCCGCGACAATTTCATTTGCTGCTGTTTTTATATTTTCTGGAGTTGCATTCATATCGCTATCGAAAACTTTGATATTTCATATATAGCAAGAAAAGTTTAAAAAAATGGAAAGACAGACAGACAGGCAGACAGACAGAAAGACAGACAGATTGTCGGACGGACGGACTGATGGACTGGCGGATGGACGGACGGACGGGCAGACGGACAGACAGACAGACAGACGGACGGACGGACGGACGGACAGACGGACGGACGGATGGAAGAACGGACCGGCGGACGGACGAACGGACGGGTGGACAGACATACAGACAGACCGAAAGATAGACAGATGTACGGACGGACGGACGGACGGGTGCACGGACGGACGGACGGACGGACAGACGGACAGACAGACAAACGGACGGACAGACTGACGGACGGACGGGTAGACGGACGGACGGCCAGACCGACGGACGGAAGGACAGACAGACAGACAGACGGACAGACGGACGGACAGACGACCCTTGGTAATAGGGTCCCGTTTTACCCTTTGGGTATGGAACCCTAAAAACAGTGCATTAATGAAAAACAGTACAAGAATGAAATTTCATACAACTTTACTGCACTGTTTTGGTTCTAAGCAAAAAGTACGTCCTTTGTGATGGGTCTTTAGTGATTAATGATAACATTACTATGTAGTTGAAAGAAAAGTTTATTTGTAACAATTTTGTTTTTCTTTTACTACCTTAACTGACTTAAAATCGTAGCAAACAAAGGAGCCTCGCCATGGAATTTCCTACGGGACCCGCGCAGGCTTGACTTCGAACATACAGACTAGATTCACCTGTGAACACAGTCGACATTACAACTAATTGGGTGCATTAGCTACGTATCAAGTAGCACGTTGATTGCGCCCTGACCACGGCAATAGCGAGTAATATGCATTATTGTGTGCTCTGCTTAACATTATTAATAGGTAATCTAGAGAAGGATCGGAGACACTGAAATATCTATTAAATAGAGTCAACAAGATGGTTACGTGTATACTTAGTAAGTAGAAGCCACGTAGATATCGGGATAAAAAGTATCCTATGTGTTAATCCAGGTTATAAACTGTCGGTTTGCCAAATTTCATCCAAATCCATTCATCCATTTTTGCGTGATTGAGTAACAAACATCCAAACACACAAACACATAAACACACAAACACACAAACTATCACATTTATAATATTAGTAGGATTCGAGCTCCGAGCCCGTGTCTTATTCATAACAGCCGCTCGGGTCGATAGAAGGTTAAGCAACGCTTGCCACGTTCGGTTTGTGGAAAGGCTACCATCCATCATATCCTAACTATATATTATATATTAATTATATATATATTATATATTAAGTATATCCATCCTTACATAGTATAAAACAAAGTCCTCCGCCGGGAAAACTAAATATCAACCATAGGGCAGTCCCTATAGAAGAAGTTAAAAGTACAAAAATTTTACGTTTAATGATAGACAACAAACTCACGTAGAAAGATTATACAGATAACATATTATGTAGATAGATAGATAGATAAAACGTTTATTTGATGCACACAAAAGACAGCACAACATACAAAGACAAGGTTAAATAATAACTAATTACATTAATAAATAGCAACAGGGTGCCAATTTACAAAAAAAAAATAAAAAACAAAAAAAAATAGAAACAATAAAAGAAAACTAAACTAGACACAGTGATGACAATATTGTCTATGACAAACTTTAAAAAATAACGAGTTATACAAAGTGCGGTGTGCGTCTTAACGTTGAACCAAATGGGAGTCCAACTCAGCATGTGTCAGGCGAATATACCTGACGCTTATATTCTGCTGGATCCCTGCGGTGACATACAGACTTAAAAAGATAAGCAAATCAGAATATGCTCTTTTTAAATTGTCGAGAATGGTTAGCCGTGAAACCATTCTAACTGCATACCATGGTCTCATAGCATCTGTCATACGCTATGGAATCATATTCTGGAGAAACTCAACTAAGAGAGAGAGACTCATGATATTTAGAGCACAAAAACGCGTGCGTTCTAGCTATGTGCGATCTGAGAACAAGAGATAGCTGTGTACCATTTTTTTAATCCTTGAAAATATTAACGTTTCCTTCATTGTATATATTAGAAGTTGCAACATTAGTCAAAAAAAAATTCAATGCTATTTAAAAAACTGTCTCAAATACGGAGAGGATACGTTCTCAATATAAAAACGTTTTATGTGCCAAGAAATGTAAGGCAGCTTTAATGCGCAAAAGCTTGCTGGGAATTAGCACCCAGAATATATAATAAGTTACCTGACTCCTTAAAGCAACTGAAGATTAGCTAGCTTTAAGAAGAAATTATCAATGTTTCTAATGCATAAATGCTATTACACTGTTGATGGATTTCTTCATGATAATAATATTAATATAATGTGACTAAGTAATGAATGTTTGCTTTTTGTTGTAATATATCATTTATTTATTGAATTTAATATGAATTTATCTAAACTATTGAAATTATAATTAATTTACAATTTATACCTAATGTTTCTGAAATTAATTTTAATATTATTGTACTCACCTGTAATCATAAAATTTGTACGCCACTGGCAAAACATAGAGTCAATTGAAATTTTATAAGAACAAATGTATGTACCTATGTTAACAAATAAATATTCATTCATTCATTCATCCGCCGCGTCTATCTGTCTTCCAGTACGCGATAAACTTAAAAACTATTGCACCGATTTTCATGCTGTTTTCACCAATGGATAGAGTGGTTCTCGAGTAAGGTTTTAGTCACTTATAGTTAGGATATCTATAGTTTTAGTATATAATAACCGACATCCACGCTGGCGAAGTAGCGGCCATCCGCTAGTTATTCGGGGCGTCCCACGGATATGCCACATGGAGGGAAAGTACCTTGAATATTGTAGATGGAACATTTTACTGAAAGAAGACATTATTTGAATTTAAAAAACTATTTAAACTGCATTCATAGATATTTAAATAATTACATGGATGAACCGGGAATCGAACCCGTTACATGAGAAAAATAATCACTCGATAGCTTTATCATACCGATTGAAAGTCTTCATTATAAGGATTATTTTTTGCTAAATAACATAGTGTCATAAATAAAAGGAAGACCATGAATTTTAACTCCAAATGAGCCAATGAGCCACTGTCAATGATGACTTTTTTGAGCTCCAAAGCTCGGTTGGTCTGCTAAGTAAATATAAGACCATCCGAGCTTTGGAGAGCACGTTAAACCGTTGGTCCCGGATGTCATTCATAGATCTTTGACAGTCGTTACGGGTAGTCAGTCATAAGCCCAAAAATGATCAGTGATTGAATTTAGAGAGCCTAAAATTTATCCTGAAAAGTGTTTGTTTACACTTTCATCACATATTTTTCGACCGGACTGTTAAAAGCATCACTGTTACCGTTATTGTTTAATCATCATCACCTTACTAGCATAAAAAGCTCTTTTGCAACTAAAATGTCGCAAACTATCCCAAACGGCCCATAATGATTCGTTATATTAAACGCCCATACATTCGCAAATTCACACTCGCTCGCTCGGGACTCGATTAATTTGTAATCGGGGACATTTCCGACACGCGCGTCCGATTAGATACCTCTGCTTTAACTGAATTGATTAATTAAATTATTTATCGATGGGGACCTTTGCCCTAGCCGAATCGATTAATGAGGGTGCGATGAGTTGCTTATTGAGCTTGAAACCCTTGATTTGTTTAACGTTGCGGTTGTAAATTGATATCATGACGTCACGTTTGCCAATTAGTAAGGAGGGTAGATTGAGGTGAATCATAGTGAACCTGCGGTCGCCTGTTCACTCATTCAGGTAGGTATCATAATATATAATTATGTTATCAAGTCTAATGTGATTGGATGCGCGCATGATAATTATGTTTGGACGCGATTTATAATTGCCAGCCTATCCGTCTTGTACCAGCGCTGCCACTGTAGGTTGCAGGTAATATTATGGTATGGTATGGCCTCCTTTAGTTAAAGCATGATCGATATAGAAGATTGTGGTTGTAGAATCATCAATCTCTAATTATCTCAACAACAGTATTATTGGTAGGTACTATTTAATAAATATCACAATCTTAAATGTAGAAAGGTGTCTGATGTAGGAGCGTCCTGAAACTATAAAACAAAACTCCCCAAAGTGGAATATTCAATTATTTAGTAAAACAAGGAATGATCGAACTCTCTGAAATAAAATAACGGTGTCTAGTGACATCCCGAAGTAGCATTGTGATGAAAGGACCGAGAAAATTATCATTCGTCAAGACTGTCATATCTGTAACATGTGTTTATTTACTACATCCTCCTACTATATAATATAATATAATAATATTATTGTATAGTATATAATTATAATATAATATAATATTATAAATGTGAAAGTTTGTGTGTTTGTGTATTTGTGTGTTTGGATGTTTATTACTCAATCACGCAAAAACGGCTGAATGGATTTGGATGAAATTTGGCAAAAAGATAGTTTATAGCCTAGATTAACACATAGGATAGTTTTTATCCCAATATTCTCACGAGATCGAGACTTACGCGGGTGAAACCGCGGGGCGAAGCTAGTTAATAATAATTCCTATTTCCTTTTATAAGTTTCGTCCTTATTGCGGTGAGCATAGAACACCCAAGGATAAACCTTAGTTAACCACATCCTTCAAAGAACACGTGTTTATAACGTGTAACACGTGTGTACATGTGTATACTGTCTTCTAAGTAAGTGTTGGGTGAAAACCACAGTATTTGCGTTAACTTTAATGACGAGTTGCCAAGCAACGGGGTATGGCAGTGATATTGCGATGGCAGGAAAGGATCCCGTCGACATCTAAGGGTGATTATTTGAAGGTGACATAGTGGGTTAGGGGTTACCAAGAGATGTTTTATCTCATAACCTAAAATTGTAATCAGCGTCCGCTACTAAGCATGCAAGCATCATTCATCATGGCGAGATTTGGTCACTACCAACGCCCATGCAGAGGTACTTTTGTGTTCGCAGCTCTCAACATCGCAATTTCCTACTGCATCTCAAAGAAACTTTCTTCAAAACACCTTTTTACAAAAAAACTGCCTATAGAATTAACTTTATATAAAGTTTATATAAACTTTGTTATCTTTCGATAATACGTACGTAATAGTATTATACTCGCCTCATTCGATGTCTTAATAAAACCCACCCATGAAAATAAATAGAATCTTCAGTCGGGGTCAAAACCACACATTTTCTCACAAGCTCCCGGGCCTCCCCACCGCATATTAACAAAGGCGCTCTGCCCACCGCTTTTTAACCACATTAAAATAAGATGAATTAAAAAAAAGTAAGGAGCGCTTTTTATACTTACCAGGAGTGCAGAGGTTCAAAGATAAAAAGATAAACGTTGTGGCTGAAGCTCTCGGGAACAGCCACTGTTTACTGACAACTACAAAGTCTGTTGCATTAGCGCTGAAGATAACATTGTTGGGGCTTTTGAAGAGATAGTGTTATTAAGAAGCAGTTCTTCGCTTTACGCCTGAATATTAATAATGAAAAACATAGTTTTCCTTTGGATGAAGAAAGTGGCGTAGTTTTATATATTTTTTCTGGTTAAGAATGAGGCAGCCCTATACCAGGAAAGCATGTCTTCAAAGATGTCTAAGGAAAAACGTTTTTAGATGGTCAGCAGTAACAAAATCAACACGATTTTTATGCAAGTAGTCTTCTTTGATAGACATCTTATTTCCTATCACCAGTATATAAAAAGACAACCTGAGTTCAACATAAAACATCATCATTATTTTAGGCTCGTGTTCAATACAAAGTAGAATAAAAAATCTTATTTCCAAAGACCACAGGAATCCTAAAGAGTTTTAAAACTTTTTTCCCTGTTGAGAAATTAGCATGGAAATAAAACATTTACATAAGAAACTTTGTTTTATCTTGTAATTTGTATGTTAATCAGTTTCGTTTGACCTTTGAAATGTTCGGCACAGAAAAAAAAAACAAATAAAATGAAATTGATTTTGTTCACTATTGGAGTTGCTACATTTTGCGAGAGGTATTTGGGTTTGCACAAAATAAACTTCATTATTAAAATTTAATTACTTCACTGATCTGTTCAGGCCATCATTGCCCGAATATACTTTTCACCCAATTTGCGATGAATTAACGAATATAATTATATTAGTTTGCCTTTGGGTGACGGACGTTGGAACAGTTAATTCGGTTGGCATAATTTCAGGATAAAATCATTTGACAAAAAATTGGCGTCAAGTGCATAAAAGGACGCTCCACTCACCCTTGACTATCAACCACATCTTTTTTTTTTTTAGAGTGGGAAATCATCAAATTACTTTTCCCGCTCTGGGCGGAGCGGAAGGGCGTGTCAGACTTTTACTGACTAAAACCCACCCGTGTTCCTTCAGTTGCCTGTTGCCAAGGTCCTGGTATCCCTTTCGGACTTTCCCGCAACCCTGGTAGGCATCGGTCCTAGTGGACCCCGCCAATTGTGCTGACATCTCTTTGAGGCGCACGTGAAACACAACGCGCCATCGACTCGGGCCTGGTCCTTATCGGACGGCGAGCTTCCCATTGCTCGCCGTCGGCTATCAACCACCTAGAAGTTACTTTACACCATCTATCTTATCTTATCTTATTTATCTCTTTTCTATATAGATAAAAATTCAATGCTGTTCGTTATAAGCGCTTAAAGCGCTTAACTTGAGAACGGCTGGACAGGATTCGGTATTTTTCGTTTTTAAGTGCTTGTAAGAATAAGATTTATCTCGTTACTAATAAATCCTCCTAAAAGTTACTATACATCATTTCATTACCTACTAACATAAAATATTCAGACACATAACCATAATAACCTAGTTTAACAACTCTATAATTCTACTAAATAAATTAAAAAAATCGTCAAAAAAGCGAAGTTTCTTATTTTTCTAACATAGGAGAAAATCGACTTTTTGTACTCCTTTTGGCCTAGCGTTGCCGTATGGCAACAGTCCAAAACTCAAAATTGGGAGATTTCTATTATTATTTTTTCCGCTACAATCGTGTTTTCTGTAAATCATTAAACCCTTAAATAAACAAAAAGAAACAGGTACTCAATTCCTAATGGGCAAATCACCACCACCGGCATTCAGAGAGTACACAACAAATAAACACCGCAATAACCTCTCAGTTACAACACTAACCCGAACTCGGCAACATTTGACAGTTTATTAAGCGTCAACAACAAAATTGCCACATTCGAGTTACAGCCACCATTGCGAGTTCGTTTACGTTTGTATTGTTATGTTTTATGGCCACGTGCTACAGATTTTTATTGTAGTTTTGATCCTTTCGAGATGATTGCCAACTTAGCTTTGAATAAATTTTGTTTTGGTTGTTGATGATGATGTTGATGTTGTTATCTTAATATTTTTATACAAATTGTTGTTATAAAAACGGTGGTTGCTTGGTTGCATTAATTGACTTTGTGTACTTTCATGCGTTCCGTAAATTAGTCCCATTTTATTACAGTATCAATTTTTTTA
Organism: Lithophane leautieri; assembly: GCA_949152455.1. Classification (NCBI taxonomy): domain Eukaryota; kingdom Metazoa; phylum Arthropoda; class Insecta; order Lepidoptera; family Noctuidae; genus Lithophane; species Lithophane leautieri. The sequence goes on from OX424460.1 coordinate 19,514,153, forward strand.
ATGAGTTCTGGTTTCTATTCCCGGGTCGAGGAAAATAGTATTGGGTTCAGGAATTTCTCAGTAGAAGCTGGGAGTCAGGATTTGTGCCCCGATGGTAATAGGATCGCCCCCCCCCCCGCACCCTATTACATGGGACATAACTAGCGAAATATGGATGTTGTGTAGTTCACACCTCTTATAACCCTTCGGGGTATACGAAAAAAAAAAACAAATGCCGCTTCACTTCTTCTTGCTAACAAATTCTTAATAAAAACTTTTTACAAAAAAAAACAACCTAAATCCAAAAAATTTACGAAACTTTACTTAGAGAGTTGTGTTGCTGATTCTAATGTTTATAATTCTGTAAACCCATATTTGTTACGGCCGCTAATAATATTTAGATCAACATACAACCTGACACTGACCTGCAAATTGCAAAAAACGTAAGAAAATTTGAATTTCGCGGGCTACCTTGGCGCATCCCCCTTAAGTTAGCGAGAGATGCGAGCGCACGTGTCGCAACTTGCAACTTGCAAAGTCGATCATATCAAAATCAAAAAAATCAAAATATTTTATTTCACATAAGCCTACATGGGCACTTATGAAACGTCAGAAGCTAGGTGCACGGTTCCAATTGGTCGTTTCCTATTGAAAAGAGCCGGCAAGAAACTCCATGGTTACTCTTTTAAAAGATAATTGGCTTTTACAATATTTTCGAATTACAGTGTTAATAGTTATGGGAGGACAGTGTAGGCCTTTCAAAAAGTTTCAGGTAAAGTTCATAAAAAAATTAAAATCATATATTATCATACTCCATTGCGACGGTGACTACGTCTCCGATATGAGATTTCCAAATAAGACTGGCAGAAGGTTCCGCCGCGGGCATCGCTTCATCGAGAATGGCCGCTGCGTGCACCGCTGCCTGCACCGCCGCGAATAAAGGCTCTTACATACTGGGGCGATTCATCGCGCGACGCGACGCCGCCGCATTGTTCGCTGTGAGAAATTGTTTTGTTAAAATTAATTAACGTCGCGTGTGACGCGGCGATGCCAACCGCGAACGTGTGAAAAAACGCTTCTCCGTAAACCCACTCATACAACGCCATATTATGTTTGAATTCAGTGCGGGCCGCGCCGCCCAACGCCTCGCTCGACGCCCCGCATCTCCGTAAATGAGGCCTAACCGTGCGTTTGCACTGGCGAAACATTACAACAAAACATGTTTAAATCTCTAGTTGCTGTCAAAAATTGTATGGAACATTGACAGAAAATAGAGATTTCAACATGTTTTGTCTTAAATGTTTCGCCAGTGCAAACGCACGGTAAGAGCGCACCGAGGGAACGATATTTTACGAAATAATTGCGTTCGTGTGTACCTTGCTGCATCCTTTAGTTATGTAATAATGTGTAAGATATTTAAGGATTCACTCTATAAATCAAACACTATACTACTGTAAGACTACATTATACTATGATACTTTAGAAACACGATTACAAGTAATGTCTAGAAAACAAAATAATCCCTAAGTACGGCGTCATGGAAGACGAAAGGTCATCAGTATTTTATTAATAACAAAATACATTTTACATTTTGCAAAATGTGTATTTGTTTTAGTAATAATGAAGGAAATATCTAAATAAGCGCGCGAACCATTCTTTACTCCGCCCACCCTATTCATTAGCGCTAGAAGCTTAGTGCGCACTTACCTATTATTATGAGAAATAAACTGATATAAAATTATGACGTACCTTTGTGAGCCGTGACTTTATAGTGAAGTTATTAATTATTTTAGGTATATCCTTGAAAAATTCATCTAAAAAGGTATAAACAAGACATCATAGACAGACAAATGAAAAATCCGGAGTTACACGTGTGGACATAAATCTAACAGATATTGTGTATACTTATTGTGTTTATATTTAGTTTGTAATAATTAGTAAGTAAATTGGGACTTGGTGCTTTAATAATTAAATATAACCAGCATATGACCAAGAAGCTTGCAACGATACGTCATTTTGTCAAATTATGATGAGTAGTTTAGACGTTATGAGAACATATGAACATACATACATATATACCGGTCACAATCATAACCCTCCTGTTTGCTTCGCCGTAGTTGGGTAAAAAGTATTATAGTATCTACCTATATCAAATGCACTTAATTTCGGTTTGTGAAAGTCCTAGACTTCATGAATCCTCCTTGAATGGTAAATATTTGTCGTCAATATAATTATTCTACATTGCAATCGCTAACTCTGAGAAAATACCCTTTCTCAAGCCGGAAACCACACAACATAAAGAAGAATATAAAGAAAAAAGCATGTCGCGTAAGATATTTATTTAATTCACCACATTTTCCTTTGTGGAACAAGAATTACTTACCAAGCGCGACCAATGCATGTAATGCGAACCCCACGGAAGGAATAACGTACCTATAGAAGGTCGCCATAAAATAAAGTACAATTTTATGCAGTTAATAAAGTTAAGTTATTTATTGAACTCGAGTTGTTGTTCGAGAGCCATTTGCATTGATTCTGATAATTCCTGCCTGAGCTTTCGAGTTTAACTCACTGGTTTTTTCCTATTTCGTGTTCTTGATATTTGGAGATTCGAAATCAAAATATTTTATTTCACATAAACCTACAGGGGCACATATGACACGTCAGAAGCTAGGTGCATGGTTCCAATTGGTCGTTTCTTATGGAGAAGAGCGGACAAGAAACTCCACGGTTACTCTTTTTTAAAAATAATTTTATTGGCTTTTACAATATTTTCGAATTACAGTGTTAATAGGTATGGAAGGATAGTGTAGGCCTTTCAACAATTACGAGTACCAGCGGGGCAATTCCCTTATTTTTAAGAAAAAGTAAGAATATGAACGACTTTCGACATCTGTCAAAAAAACCATCAATTTTGACAAGTTTGACAGATTGCGACTTGAATACGAACGTTTTTTAAGTTAGAGAATTGGCCCTCAGGTACTTAACAAAATAGAAAATATTCAACAAATCTACGGTCCACTAAGCCTACAACATTCTCACATTCACAAAATAGAAAAGAATCTATATAAAAGATAAATAAAATAATAAAAATAAACAAAACCTATTTCAACCAAATATTCAAAGATTCATAGATTACTCTACTATTGGAGCGTAAATGTAGTGCTGTTCCACAAACGATGGGACACTTAATATCATGTCCGGCGTGTCCTGTTAGCTGCACGTTACAGGAACTGATGGACACTAGTAATGATGCCAAACTCGTAGCCGATATTTGGGCCGAGTCCATTTAAACTGCCATCGGCTCGCTAGGATGAAGAAGCTAAGAGTACCCACCAAACAAGATTTACGTGACAATGCTTTTCTTTGACCATAAAAATAATCTCCGTTATTAAAATTTACTGCCTAGAAACGTGGTTTGGATTCGATTCTAAACATCATATTCTTAAATAACTCGGTAATAACCAGTAGAAATCTGAAACATTTATCTTTTATTCGTAGTGGAGTAAAAATTACGTATTTTGTAGGAAGTTCATTCACTCTATCAATCAATGAAAGAATGAAAGGATACCGAGTGAACGGACTTTCAATTGGTTGAAAATACCAGCTGCATTGCTACAAATTCGTTTACTAGAATTGAATATTAGAAACATCTGGAAACTCTTCACGTTTGTAGATATATGTAGTGTTGAAGCGACAAATTTATTTATATTCAACTTATCGATGTGGAAGTTTTGATCAATGATAGTTGATAACTGACACTGTCCACTGAACTAAGTTAGTTCCTAGTTAACTAGTGTCAGTTGGGCGCCATCTTTAGATGATTGGGCGCTATATTAAAGTAGTTGGGCGCCATTATAAGCCAGGTTGGGCGCCATTCAGTCCCAGTTGGGCGCCGCAACATTACATTACAGAACACATTAAAAAATGTGTGCGGTCGAGGAACCACCGTAGAACTTACATGATACTTGCACACACACATACACACACACAAAGAGAGAGAGAGAGAGATAGTCGCATTTAGGGGGCTTTTTCCTTACATGACGATTTCTACCAGTCAACTCTTACCGCAAGCCGCGTTAAGGAACTTCGTTCCAATAATTATGGAGATGATATCTCTTTATTTCCAACAACTGTAACACAAAATTTGTATTTATTTATTACCTGACTACGGCGAAGCAAATAGGAGGGTTATGATTTTGACCGATATGTATGTGTGTATGTATGTTTGTATTTATGTATGTTCATGTGTTCGCTCATACCTTCTTAACTTACTCATCACAATTTGACAAATGAGGTATCGTTGGAAGCGTCTTGAATATGGCGCCCTCTAGAAGACAAAGTCATGAAATATCTTTTTTTATTATGTTATGCTGGGTATCAAATGAAAGGGCTTGACGAGCACATTACAAATATTTATATAGATAATATTGTCTACGCAAATAAATATGTTTAAATGGTTAAGGACAAGCAAAACTGAGACTGTGCTACGAACGGCGCGGCTGTAATCAATCTGCCTAGCCTTTTTCCAACTATGTTGGGGTCGTACCAGTATTTTACATGGAGCCACTGCCTATCTGACCTCCACAACCCAGTAACTGGGTAATACGATACCCCTTGGCCAGACTTTCAAACTTCTGGCAACCCATAACGACTGTCAAATATCCAGGATCAACGGATTAACGTGCATAACGAGGCACGGAGGCGTCTGGGTACGTAAAGATGGTCACCGATCCACGGACCAACCCCGGCAGGCGGAGCTTAACCTGATCGATTGACACGTGCGGCTGTTATTACTTAGCCAGGAGCTCCTCACTTAAAATGTAATGCAAAATGTTATTATACAATAAAAATCATGAATACATTACACGTGTAGTTTAGTTCATTTCTCATCCAATCCCATTGTAAATAATATAATCTTCAATTCTAACATTATTAAAAATTGTCACCTGTTACAAGAATGTTATATGATGGAATATTTAGTTATAGTTATTAGCGATAACGTATTTACAACATTATATTTATACCTACAGTATCAGTTTTTTATTCATTGTAATTTAATAATTTTTCTGATTAGTAATAATAAAACGTACGTATTTATTTGAAATCTTAAGTTATAAGCTACTAGCCAATTGTTTGATGATGTAATTATTTACATTGTTGTTTTTTTAAATGTTACTACAGCTAACAATTTTTTTATAATGTAAGAATGAAAGATTATGTTATTTACAATTGGATTGGATGAGAAATGAACTAAACTACACGTATTTATTGTAATATCATATAGGCACCTATTCTGTGCTATAAGTAAATAGGTAGGTACGGTATATAAATGAAAATAAAAACAATGAATGAAATTACAATACATTGATTACGGCCTAAGTAACTTCGGGCGTACATACAAGACTTACGTCGAGGACATCTACAAGTTACAGTTACGAATTTTGAAAACGATTGTACCCACAAGAGTAAAGCATAAATTCCAAGATAATGACACGGGTTTATTTAAGCACTGTCAAATTGTAAATGTCTTTGACAAGGTACGTTTACGCGTTATAAGTGAGAATTACCATAACACGAGTAATATTCGTAAATACGTAAGACTAAAGTCGTTGCGTTGTTTGACCTACTTTCCCACATTTATTGTACCGAAATCTTATAATGCATATGGAGCGCGGACGTGGGAATGCATGCTACCGTCTTTTATGATTTGCCTATTGAAGTCCGCGATGAATTGAATGCGAAGAACTGCTCATAACTATTAAAAATATACTTTCTAGATTGCAGTGCGATCTAGAAAAACTATTTAAAATCTATGTACATTACACTATAATTAAGTAATTAATATGTAGTGGCACCAAGTTGCCGTGTCTGACCATACCGCTGTTAAACCCGCGATGGTTTGTGTGGTTGGTATATTTAAAGTCTAAACAAATGTATGCAAAATATTGTATTCTGAAAAATTAAAAAAAAAAACAAAACATGCTTATACCAGTTACTAGGATTTCCACTCGTTCATATGATCGTTTGGTTTTATAACATGCCTGATTTCAACTCACCAGCAGGAACCAATCTACTCTAAGATGTGATTACATGTAGAATACCAGAACATGACTCCGAATTAAAAGATCTTGTGACTAAACTACAAACTCACCGACATACACATACGTCCTATGACAAAGGAGCTCCGAACACGTGCAGGTTTGGTTTTCCAAAATCAAGTTCAGAAAGGAATATTATATTAGTTTTATAAATAAAAGAGGCGTCCTGAAGACGCGATGATAAATAATTTTAACGAAAAACTATTACGGCTGTGGGGTGCCAATATTGATATTCAGTGTATATGTAGTTTCGGCTCTTGGCGTGGCATATTACATCGCAAAATCTGAACCGGCGAATATGCAGGCAGCAATATCGGAGGCACTTTATCGAGTTAGTTATCGAGTTAGAGAAAGGGGTGGAAATTTTGGGCGACAGATATTTGCTGTCCAGAATTGCTTACTGAACCATCGTCAAGCATGCAAGCATCGCCGGAATGTGCATACTGGTTGTGCCACCTCAGGCTACGAGATAGCTGTAGAAAACCTATATTTGTGAATACATGCAAGCCTGAGCTAAGATATAGAATGCTGCGTTTTGATTCAGACACAGTTGAGCCTTACAAGAATATATTCGAGCGCTATGAGAATCGACCCCTGAACTTAAAAGAGAGAGTCTTTGTGAATCGCAGTAAATTATGAGCCGGTGAGTTCAAAGACTTACCAAGAAGAGGATTCTGGTGATGCAGATGCATGATCAAGAAAACGAAGATCAAGGCCCGAGTATAAATTTGCGAAACAGAATGGGTAGAATGAAAAAAAGATTACGACCAGCCGTTCTACGAACTCGGTATTACACAGCTGACTCAGATCTTGAAGCGTACTATTACAGTTTGTTAGTTACGCATTGCCCTTTTCGTACTGATAATTCGCTACTAGAAGGATTTGACAATGCCAAAGATTCATTCTTAGCACAGCGTGCTCTGTTAAGGTCTCTATATAATAGATATTATAGAATTATTATCCCGTTGGGAAAACGAAATACAGAATGCTCTTCGACGTCAGGAGCTGAACACGCAGCTGACTTATGTAGGTACCAATAACAACGTCACGACAAATCATGAGGCATCGGTATAACAAACACAACTTCATGACATTGTCATGCAGGAAGAAGATTTCGGAGAAAATGTGGTTATAGATTTCTCTGAATTTCTCATGAAGATTTTTTGAGAGGGGTGAATTCTCTCAATCATTATCAGAAACAATTATTCGCTAAAACAGTAAGTGAAAAGTTAAGAACCGGTTCTAATAATGAACATCAAAGTTCTCTTTTAATGTTCATTACTGGTGGCGCTGGAAGCGGAAAAAGTTGATACTATTAGTGGAACAAATTCGAGGATTGTCAACAAATAGATCATGTGTTGTAATATCAGCTTCAACTGGTGTTGCCGCAAGACTAGTCAAAGGGTGCACTACTTTGCACAGCACCTTTTTATTACCTATTGAAAAAGGTCAGGCTGTAACATTAAGACCGTTAACGGGATATCATCTGCAAAGGGAACGAACCAAATGGAGAAGTATTGAGTGGGTTAAAATAGACGAGATTTCCGTGGTCCCGTAGAATAGAATAGAATAGAATACTCTTTATTATGTACACCATAAAAAATACAGATACAAATGTAGAAATTTAACATAGCGTGACACAATCGGCGGTCTTATCGCTAAAAGCGATCTTTTACAGACAACCTTTGGATGGATTAAAGCGCGAAGGAGAGATAATACTGCAGGTAGTCAGTGGTGTACCATTTACATATACAATAAATACACATATACATAAAGCATATACTTATCTATATAAATATATATATATATACATATATATATAAACAATACAATAATAAACATGAAACAGGAGGAAAGAGCTATATTTAATGACGATGTTTAAGGAGAGAGGAAGTGTTTTTTTTACCAGAATTTTAAAAGTGGACAAAGATTGAGCACGCCTTATCGACACGGGCAAGGCATTCCATAACCGTACTGCTTGAACTGTAAAGTACTTGTCATAAAAACTGGTCGAATGCATCCATACTCTACTCTAAGGAACATTCACTTGAGGCTTCAAGAGTTAAAACAGAACACCTATATCTTCGGAGGTATCAACCTATTAGTTTTCGGTGACTTGATGCAATTACCACCCATATCAGCAACTCGTGGCGGCGGATATTGCTTCAAACAACCAGAAATTCATGCAGCCAAATCACATTTATGGAGAATATTCAGTTTCTCTGAATTGAGTCAAAATATGCATTAGGCTAACGACACTAGTTTTGTCGATCTGCTAAACAGCATCGGAGTGGGAAAGTTAATAATGGAACAACTAGCAATATTAGATACCAGAAGAATTGTTGATGACACAAATCAGTATGATGAAATAGTTCATAATAATTCCCACTTTGAAACAGGTAGACAAATATAGCACAAAGATGTCGGAACGTTTGGCATTGCGAACTATTGATCATCATCATCTGCCTGCTTTTTCCCAACCATGTTGGGGCGGCTTCCAAACACGAAGCACGGCAATGCTAACTATTGATGATTCCACTATAAATACAGATGAAGATGGGCTTGCTAGAATTGAACCTTGCCTGACTGAATTTGACGGATTAAGAGGATCGGGAAAAAATCAACGCAAAATGTTACGGTTAATCCTTACTTGGGCAGTTACTGTGCACAAGTTGCAAGGATGCAGTCTAGACAAAGGAGCACTTGACTTAGGAAAGTCACTATTCGCTAAGGGACAGGCCTATGTGGCCCTCAGCAGACTCAGGTCTCTAGATGGATTATCTATTTGTTCCTTGGATCATAATAAATTGATGAAAAATCCTCATGACTCACGATCTCTTGAGGAATTGGAAAGGTTAAGAAGTCTTTCAAAAAACCTATGTGTAAGTTAGGTATATTACCTATGTACACGCGCCAAAGGAGATAAGTTACCAGTCACGCACACTACAAATCTATCGGTGCTGTGTAAACGATTCATTACGTACAACTCAATGACAGCCACACACACATAGCATTCGTAGAGTGAGTGCGCTTACGTCTTCTAAATGATAATATATCATAATTTTGCGACGTAAAATTAACGCTCTCGTGGCGCAACAGGTAAGCATTCAACCTACAGTGACAAATGGTTTGAGTTCGAGCCACGGTTTTACTTAAATATTATTTTTGAGATTTTTTAACTTAGAATTCATAATATACTAACTGATAAAGCGATATTCTGACCGTTTTGAGAATCTACCACAAGTTTCTCCCCTACTTAAAATTATTTGCCAGTTTAGAAGCTAACTACCCGCTTTAAAAATATATTCCTGCCTTCAATTTGTGAACTTATAAGTATGAGTCAGTTCGCATTAGCAACTACAACTACACTCCTTCTTTTGCACTTTTACGAAGTTTGTGATTGTGATATAATGATTAACTGAGACTATGCATCATTTAACAATATTTCAAAAAGCTCAGATTATTGTTTTGCTTGAGCAAAACATTTCTGTTTGTGAAATCGCAAGGCGCCTAATGATATTGGTAAGTAAATTATTATTAAAATTATTGTATTTTAACGGTGACATAATGTCACCGTTACCCAGTAATGATTTTTTAATAAATTATTTAAAAATGTAAATTGCATATACGGAAAATAATCAAAGGATATATTTTATTCTAAATAATGTATATAATAATGCTTAACAATTTTTAGATTTAGAAAAAAAAATATTATTTGTAGTAATTATATTATGTAAATAATACTTTTTTTATTATTATTATTAATGTATACATCATTTCAATAAAACTATATACATATATGTATTAGTACGATATGAATTGTTGTCTTTATATAAATATATAAAAATATATTCTCTTAATTTTATTTATATTGTGTAGGAATTTTTAATTAATAATTTGAGAGGTGTATGTTTAAATCAAATATTTTCAGAGAAACACTATTCGACTGTGGGTGCATCGTCACGCTGAGACAGGCGAAATAAACCTTCGCCTGCCTGGACCGACACCATTGCCTTACACAACTCGGCACCTTGAGATTGTTGACACCCATACATCAGATCCATTCGATAAGACCAGCATATCAGCAGCAGCACACAACGTCACTATGCAAACTACGGAACCACCTGCGAGCGGACGGTTTGTCATGTTGCAAACCGGCGCGGAAATTTTTATTATCCTCCGTTCATCATCAAAATCTCGTTCGCTTCGCGAAAGAATATCGGCACTTCGTAATTTAATTAATAATATACAAAATATCCACTAATATTATTAGTTACGGATCATCTTGAGAAAGTGTAATATAGAAAATTACCGCCGACTTATCGTAACATTTATACTGTCTTTTTTCAGACATTTTAACGAATTTAAATCTAATATTTTCCTAGAAACTGTGTTGGTAATAATTATAATACTGTTCCCGATACCGGTGGGTTACTATATTTTGAAATGTTTTTGTGTTTACATTACTATTTAAAAATGTAATTTATATGTTACAACTGAACTACTGACACTACTGTCACTGTTACTGTTTTTTGTGTGTTACTGTCTGCCTGTTGTTTGTGGTTATAACTGAATAAACGAAACTTTACAGCATATTTTAGCCATGATAAAATAAGTCGGCGGTACTGGAGTGTGAGTGATGTTATTGTTACTGGATCAGATTATATATTTTATCTATGTGACATGTTTATTCACTCCGTCCATTGTTTATTATGTAATTGTATAAAAAGATGTAATGGTAATTATATTATAATTAAATTGTGCATTTATAATAAAACATGTTAACTTGTGACGTTCTTTTATTTTTTAAATAAAGATATATAATAAAAATGTTTTTGTTTATCTATGCTATTTTAAATAAATAAAATCATTTCTTCACATAAAATATTCTTATTGCTTTAGCTTAAAGTTTTACATCACAAAAAGAGTATCCACTGCAGAGAATCGAACTCACACAGCACTCAGCAGTATAAGGTTTACTAGTTGGGCTACGAACGCTTAATTATTTATGGCGAAATTATGTTATACTATCATTATTAGAAGACGTTAACGTTAATTATAACCCCAAAATAATTTAAATTAATAAAATAAGTTCAAAAACGAAAGCCTGACTACTTAAAAACCACGCTCTAAAAAGTATTAAACAAGAAAATATTTCAGACAGAAATCAAGAAAATAATAATGGCATGCGAAGACGGCTTTTCCGTGTTTAATACTTTTTAAAGCGTGGTTTTAAGTAGTCGGGTTTTAGTTTTTGAACTTACGTTTTTATTTATTTACTCATTGATCAACTAGCACAAGAGCAAACGCATTAGTCCAACATTTAGATTTTTCAAAATAGACCTTATCTAAAAGGTACAACAAGAAAATCTTAATTCTATATTAATCCTTAAATCTTCATAACTCTACATCTCTGCAGGCTCTGATAACTTGCGCCTTTGACTGCACGGTACGTAACCCAATTTGTCGCCGGAGTTCAACCCGGCTGCGCAGTGATTGGGTTGAAATTGAAAATCGAATGAACCACTTAAACGGGCTGTAGGTACCTTAAAAGGGACGGGGATGCGGCTTACATTTATTTTGTTTATAAAAAAGGTTGATTCCATTTTGTCGTCGGTAAACCGGTTGTGGGTTGTTTAGCTTGTTCAGTATTAAGTGATTTTTTAAATTGCAAAACTGGGACCGCTCACGTTAAATAAATATTAATTTATTCGATTTATGGGCCATGCCAGCCTCTGAAGGCCAATTATCTAACTTAAAAAACGTTCAAATTCAAGTCGCATTGCCGCAAAAGTTCCAAAATGTCACAAAAGGTATTCTATTAAACCAAAAAACTAAGTCAAAGGTGACGTTTGGTCATGTAATGTCAACGCATTCCAGTCGCATGATTTTCACTTTGAATGTTAATTAGTAGAATTGGCATTGGAATTCTAGGCAAGTTTCCGGATGACAGCGATGCGGACGAGTACATTGAGTGTCCTTTTGTTTTTGTAGTCCTTTTGTTTTTCAGTACGAGGAAACCATTTTCATATTTATTTATTTTATGGACCAGATATTCAGTTTCATTTTTATTTTTTACTTTTTTCACTTGTTTTACGTAAATAACCGAGACAATGTCGAATTATTTTGGTACGAAAAACGAAAAAAAAACCCATATGCCAGTTCATTCTTTGACATGGTCTCATTAATATCCTAGTGCTATGGTATTTCAAATAAACACGTTATATATTGTAGATAAGCATTTTAATGTATATGAAATAAAAAGTAATTTATTCGATTTATTGACACGTTAGTATACGAATAAAAATAAAGTGGCTTTAAAATGCGTATCACATCAAAGAAGAGAAATAAAACCGGCCGAGTGCATGTCGAACCACGCGTCGAATGAAGGGTTCCGTAGTTGGGATGAATTTATCCAACAAACTTAATATTGTAGTTAAAAAATTTCTGTATGGGAGAACATGTTTTTGCAACTGCAAATTTAAGTTGGTCGATTATTACTCGGTAACTTGTGGAGCCTACGTAGCGGTAATAATTTCGTTATATAGATATAGTACTGCCGTGAATTTTTTCACATATCCAAAACCAACCATTTAGCTGGCAGGGGGGGAGGGACACCGCCATGGGATCTGGAGGCGAAGGTCCTCGCGCACATCTGGGAGTGGCGCGAGGAGGTGAAGCGCCGGGGTGTAACTCCGCTGCCGCGAGAAATCGCGGCACAGCGGACAGAGCTCCGGCAAGATCTCATGGCGGCATGGAGAGTGCGATTGTCGCAACCCAGTGCTGGGCACGCCACAATAGCGGCGATAAGTCCCCTCTTTGAGGAGTGGATAGAGAGGCGCCACGGCGTCCTCACCTTCCGCCTGACACAGGTCCTCACCGGACATGGCAGCTTCGGGAGGTACCTGTGTAGGATTAGGCGGGAGGAAACGCCCGGGTGTCACCACTGTGTGGATCGCCCGGAGGACACGGTGGAGCATACGGTTGAGGTGTGCCCTGCTTGGGCGGAGCACCGCCGTGTCCTCGCGGACGCGATTGGCGGCGGTGACCTCTCGCGTCCGGCCCTGGTTCAGGCCATGGTACGGAGCGAGAGGGCATGGGAAGCCGTCACCTCCTTCTGCGAAGCAGTAATGCTCGCGAAGGAGGAGGCGGAACGCGTGAGGGAAAGGCAAAGTTTGCGCCCCCACGCCCCTAACCGCCGCCGTTGGAGACGCCCTGGGCGTCGGGAATCCCAGGCGGATTTCCGGCCACCATAGGCGCGGGCTTGCGGACGGCGAGCAACGGGCAGCTCGCCGTCCGATAAGGACCAGGCCCGGGTCGATGGCGCGTCGTGTTCCACGCGCGCCTCAAAGAGATGTCAGCAAAAATGACGGGGTCCAATAGGACCGATGCCTGCCAGGGTTGCGGGAAAGTCCGAAAGGGATACCGGGACCTTGGCAACAGGCAAATGAAGGAACACGGGTGGGTTTTAGTCAGTAAAAGTCTGACACGCCCTTCCGCTCCGCCCAGAGCGGGAGAAGTCATTGGATGATTTCCCACCCTCAAAAAAAAAAAAAAAAAAGGGGGGGGAGGGACAATTGACTCTAAAAAAAATTAGCACTAAAGCTTAATATTTCGGAAACGGATTCCTGAATCCAAATATGGTTTTGACAAACTCACATTATTTTTAAACGACCTTTCCAACGATACCCCATAGAATGGGATCGACCAGAAAAAAAAAACCATCCACACTTTATGTGTAGGGGAGTACCCTAAAAAAACATATGTTTTACGATTTTTTTTTACTACTTTGTCAGCGTAATTTATATGTATACCCATAACAAATTACAGCTTTCCAATACCAACAGTCTCCGAGCTAAGCCGCGGTCAGACGGAGGGACAGATAGACAGACAGACGGACATACACTTAGTAATAGAGTCTCGTTTTAACATTTGGGTATGCCACTCTAAAAAAATAAAAAGTTCAAAACTTGTAACAGTTTCACAAGGAACCAGATTTGAAGCAGTCTTGTAGAAATACAAATACAAATCAATTACATCACGTCGCTGCAAATAATGAAGAACAGCCCATACACATTCCATCCACCACACCATTCTCTACCATTCAATTATTGTGATGGAGTGTTTGTTTGCATTACAAATAATCTGTCTTGTTTTGCTCGACTTGGCGACACCGTAGTGCAAGCCGAGAAAAACAAACGAACAAAGGCACAGCCGCAACTACATATATTTCCAAATTACATTCAATTTGAACTTATAGTTTAAGAACTATCGCAGGTCAAAGTTCCTTAATTTTGTCACTGACTGACTCACTGATCATCAAAACTCTAAGGTACTTCAAGTAGACACACAAGATTCAAATGTTGAACACAATTAGTGTTTAGCCTATAGAGCAAGGGAAAATTCAAATATACCGCAATTTCAGTCCCGTTTTCTAGACAAGTAACTTTGTAATTCTATATATAATATTCACTTACAAAGTTATCTTTGCAGTTCATGCAATTTTACGTCACTTACACTACCTAAATAGATAGAAGTTAGATAATAATGGATATCCTACTAATATTATAAATGTGAAAGTTTGTGTGTTTGTGTGTTTGGATGTTTGTTCCGCAATCACGCAAAAACGGCCGAACGGATTTGGATGAAATTTGTCAAACAGATAGTTTATAACCTGGATTAACACATAGGATAGTTTTCATCCCGGTAGTAGGTTCCCATGGGTTAATTTTAGACATCTACACGGGCGATGCCGCTGGCAAAAGTTCGTTTCGTATAAATCTGTCCGACTTGGTTAATGATTCAGTACCTTTATAGATAGAAAAGACCCTTAAGGAAACCAGGAAGACCGATAGGTATTCAATCAAGTCATATTTCCCCGGTCTTCTTACTTCGAATACTATAAGATTTATTTTCAGTACATCGAATACACATAATAGTCTTACATACTATGCCTCAGTAATAATTCAGTAATATGAATTAGAACTTGAAACATAACATACCTAGGTATATACAAAGTCGAGTCATTAGAATTGACATTGCAAAGTCAAAGTTTATTTTATTTTAATGATGAATCTATATACAAGGCAAGGGTGACTGAGATATCAATGCACCGCCTAAACCGCTGGTCCTAAAGACATGAAATTTGGAGGGTGTGTTCTTCATGAAGAGTAAGGTTTCACTAAGAAATGATTTTTCGAAATTCCACCGCTAAGGGAAGAAACCGGGGGATTTTGTTAATATTAAAATCTTATTCCTTGAGTTAATAGACTTGAAACTTGGCACGAATACTTATCTAAGTAAATTATAAAGTTTGTCATTTTTAGTTTTTATAAACTACCCCCTAAACGAAGATTGGGGGGTATTAAAGTTTGTATAGACGAATTTTAACGTGCTGTCCGATTAACTCGAAACTCAGTTAATTGAATTCTGTAAACACACACGTACATATATACACCACAACGTACCTATGAGGAGGAAATAAATAATAAAATAACACAGAAGGATCACTCCTAAACGGCGATTTTTCCTCTTCTATGTCAGCTCGTGGGTCAAGTATTTACGATAAACACAACCTAATAGCATCTAGCACTATGAGCATATCGTGTGAAGAGATTATTTTAGTTAGCATGCGTGCAGGGGGCCAAGTCTAATGATGAGTTTTTGACAGATTTGCCATACAAAATCTGTCAAAAACTCGTCATTGTGAGACCACTGACACGTTTGTAAATTAGTAGACTTGGCCCCCTGGACTACGTAAAACTCTCCTAAAAGGTTATACCTGACAGATGTACGAATGCACACCGACACGCTCTTTTGGAAGGCCCACAATTGTGTTTATGACTGGTGACAAATGAACTCCGACAGCGCCCTAGAGGAAATTTACTGACATGTATTTGATGATCATGGCTCACTGCATTATTGTGAATGGGTGATGATAATACGAATGACCTACGGATTAGACCAACCCAAATTGCAATTAAAATTCCTTAAACTTTTCATTATTGTGTTGTATGGAGTAAGACGTTTATATTTCTTTATCTAATGGCACAATGCACGTGGCAAACGACGCATCTCACTTAGAAATGAGACGAACCGATTGCATTCAGTTGATGAGGCTGGCTCGTGTTTAATTTCTGATCCGGTAGAACCCCTCTTTGTTTTTTTTTTTAAAGTGTCATAAAAGTGCCTATTTGATATAAATTATTTGACTTTGACTTTGACCTGATTGATTTTTTTGTGAGATTACATTGCTTTATTTAGAGCACGTAGATACATATTTAAGCAGTAAAACAAATCAACACTTTTATTTCATGTTCTCAGTAAACTCTACGTTTGGTTGTACCGCTTGTGATCATGAAAACGAAAAGTCATGCTATTTCCCGATGTTGCTGTGGAATGCAGCAAAGAACATAAGGCCACACTCTCCCCAGCTGTGAAATGAATAGTGTCAAGATGTATCTTGACACTATTCACACGATTTTTTTGCCTTGTAAGGCAAAAAAATCCATCAATCTGCCTAGCCTTTGCCCAACTATGTTGGGGTCGGCTTCCAGTCTTACCGGATGCAGGTGAATACCAGTATTTTATATGGAGCGGCTGCCTCCACAACCCAGTAGCTGGGTAATACGATACCCCTTGGTAGGACTTTTTGGCTTCTGACGACCCGTAACGATTGCCAAAGATCCACGAATCACAGCCAGGACCAACTACTTAACGTGCTTTCCGAGGCAAGGAGGAGTCTTGATATGTTAAGATGGTCACCCATTCACGGACCAACCTCGGCAAGCGTAGCTTAACCTGATGGATCGACCCGTGTGGCTGTGATTACTTAGCCATGAGGTCCTCAAAATTCAAGACAGCAGTATCATTATATCTTTCATATCTAATTAGACTGTCAGCAAAGCGAATTTCATTGGGAGACTCACATGTAGCTTGTAGTTGACTTTTATTGCTGTTGTGCTGGTGATAATAAACGATTATGCTTTGGTCGTAATTCATTCACGAGGTGCGCCTTTAAAGCACCTCACAGGGAACGTATAGCAGTGCATTTATTCTCCGTATTTGAATGAAGAACCTCCTTTTTAAAGTTGGTTAAAAATATTCTTACTTTTGATATCCTTGACACCTGAGTTCCACCACTGTGTTCCACGCATCTGAAGTTATAAGAGCTTTGAAGGTAAAACTTCAAGAAAATTACGTTAAAGAGAAGCCGTATTTGTACATTGTATTGAAACACTTCTTGCATAATATTATGAGCACAAAAAGTCTAGGTGTTTGCAGCCTCGGTTTCTAGGTAAACACGACAATGTTTGAAACTGAAAGAATTATCATTTTCTAAGTCACATTATTAATACATAACATAACATCACCCCTATATTCCTGAAGGGTGAGGCAGAGGTATACCTATAGTATACCAACATATTGACAGTTATTGTTTGAGTCGATTTCCGGGTCGGGCAAGGTGTATTGGGTTTTTCCATCTGGAATATCTCAGTAACAGCCCGGAGGCTGGATTTGTGCCCGGTTGATGGCAGTACGCCCGCCCCTATTACACAGGCTAACACAGTTGTGTCTAACTATAGCTCACGTTGTATAATCTTCTAGTTGGCCTCTATTTTTTCATAATTGTTGAAGTATACAGTTTAAAACTGACCAGAGCCGTAGGTAAAGATAAAAAACCGGCCAACTGCATGTCGAACCACGCACAATGAAGGGTTCCGTAGTTGGGATGAATTTATCCAATAAAATTAATTTCGTTATAATTATAAACTACTGCCGTGGATTTTTTCACATATCCAAAACCACCTATTTAGCTGGCAGGGGGGCACTTGCTGCCAGGGTTGCGGGAAAGTCCGAAAGAGATACCGGGACCCTTGGCAATAGGCAACTTGGAAGGAACACGGGTGAGTTTTAGTCAGTAAAAGTCTGACACGCCCTCCTGCTCCGCCCAGAGCGGGAGAAGCCATTTGATGATATACCACATTCAAAAAAACAAAACGACACTTGACTCTAACAAAAATTAGCACTTTAAAGTTTAATAATTCGCAAACGGATCCCTGAATCCAAAACGGTTTTTACAAACTCACATTATTTTTAAACGATCTTTCCAACGAAATCCTACAACATGGGATCGATGAGAAAAAAAAACCATCCACACTTTAAGTGTAGGGGAGGCCCCTAAAGAAAATATTTTTTACGATTTTTTTACCACTTTGTCGGCGTGACTTATATGTATACCCATACCAAATTACAGCTTTCTAGTACCAACAGTCTCTGAGCTAAGTCGCGGACAGACGGACAGATAGACAGATGGACATAGCCTTAGTAATAGGATCCCGTTTTATCCTTTGGGTACGGAACCCTAGAAATTCTATCACCAAAAATGCATTTACGTGTCTCGACTGCGAATTTAAGCGTCCACAAATCACGTTAGGAAATTTGATTTTCAATCAAGATCAAGCCAACCAAATTCAGATAGACGTTCTTATGTGTGTTTCCGCCCTAATTCCCGTTCCCTGGATGGAGGGATGATTTCTAATTCCCCTGAGTGAAACCACGGCAATGAGCTGTTTACTTAACAAATTCTTCGTATTTGTAAGTGCATAATATCTAGATTCTGGCACAGTGTAACTACTTACAGTGGTTCAACGGGAGTATTTTCGCATAGCAATCATAAGTGGGCGGAGTATGTGCCCCAACATGCCATACTGCAGTTCGGGACATAAGTTTGTACAATGTACGTATTAGGACTTGGATAAAGAAAAATGTCAAAAAAATTGACATTTCTCAGGTACTGTCGAATGTTTGCGTGTTGTACCACTGTGATTCTAGACTGCGTTCGCTTCTGAATATAGTGCGAGAAACTTCGTAGCTTCGTATTGTAGAACTTCCGAGTTAAGACTTGAGTGCTACTCATCTTCATTTGAAATTGTAGGGGAGTGGGGGGGGGTAAGTAGTTGTTCAGTATCGTATGCCGTCTGACGTCGCGAAGTTTTCGGCTTGCATCGAACTTTGTAGTGGAATTCAGTCGTA
Source organism: Lithophane leautieri (assembly GCA_949152455.1). Classification (NCBI taxonomy): domain Eukaryota; kingdom Metazoa; phylum Arthropoda; class Insecta; order Lepidoptera; family Noctuidae; genus Lithophane; species Lithophane leautieri. The sequence continues at coordinate 19,533,268 of OX424460.1, forward strand.
ATTATATGGTATTCATTTTGATGGTAAATATTTAGTGAATGTTTTGGATAGGACAAGTTTTTGGGAAAGATTTACGTTGCAAGGATATTATTACTAATATTGATTTTCTGGAAACGTTATTTCCCGAAAATCAATATAATTAGTATATTACTAGTGCCGTCAGCGTTCCCCCGAGCGTTGACAGTACCTAAGTATTTGCTCCTTGTGGAAAGACCCATCTGGGCCTGGGAAAGCAAGAATTTCTAAGTTTCGCTTTGAAGAGGACATGAGATATTTCGATACATTGATAAACCTTTTGGTGTCTATCAATATCGGTAACAAGTAGTTACCAATTTCTGCTCATGCCCGAGAAAGATTACATTTAAAAAAAATAGGCAGTCATGGGGACTGCCGACAGAAGTGAAAACTTAAAACTGGTATTAGCGCCATCTATATTCTATAGTACAGCACTATGGCACGAGCATGTCGGTGACGCGAATCCATAAGTTTATCCCCTACCAAAAATCGCTCAACGCGTCTAATAGCTCGTTCAGACTGGCGCGAATCCCGGGCACGGGCCTTAAGAAGTTGTCACTTCAAAAACACGCAACATTCTCCAGTCGTGTTGGGTACACAGCTGAAAAAGGAGCATTTTACGTTCTAAATCTCTAAGGAAACAGCCTCGCAACATTACACATCCGTATTCCACAGATCCCACAACGCGTCCAATATAGGTATCTGTGACTCATACATGTTAAATGTGTCTCCACAGATTTCTAATACAGCTGGTGTCGTCACGCATGTTGGCTGCAATAAAAGAAATTGGGGGCAACTGACCCGCAAGGAAAGCAGTCGTGTCCTTGTAATGTTTTTTAGCACTGCCTGGGGACCTCCCGCAGTTTTCGAGACTTAACTGGATGTGGAAAAGCATCAGATGGTTTCAGAAAAGTTGGGGGAATTGTAGTAAAATGTTTTCTTTAATTTCTTATTCGGCTAACGTTTTATTAGCTACAAGTCTTGTGCCCGCTGGGATTTTCCATCGACAAACATGACGAATTTCCATACAAACTTTCATCCCCTATTCATAACCTTAGTGCTCACCCTGTTTATTTAAGGAACTCTCGTGGTTATTGCTTCTATACCCAGCGGTTTAGGCTGTGTGTTGTCTGTCAGTGAATTTGAGATTTTATTAACATTAAGTAGACGTTGAGATCAACTCCCGGAATATTAAGTTCTTAGCAACATTGTTGTTTCGACTTCGGCGATATTCTTAAGACACACTAGTAGCTGGATTTCGGGTTTCATACGTATTTTAAGGTAACTGGAATTAATGGTTAAACATTCGATTCGACCCACAGAATCCTACCCGATGGAGTAATTAGTAATCGATCATAGGCAAAGCGTCATACAAAGGAACCTTTCGAACAAATAAACAAAATTTTCCGCTCTGCGTGCTACGATAATTATTAAGAAGCGTTAAATTCGAAACTCGGATACATTACTGAAATTAAATATTGAGGGTATTCTCTGTAATCATCATTTTGAGTTTATGTTCGTTTTCTTTTTCCTCTTGAGTCATTGTTTTGGTAGGACCATGTTATTTTTTAGGAAGAGTGTAAAAATACATAGCGTTAAATCAATACTATACCCCTAGGAATAGCAAGTCCATTTTTATCCTACGCCACTATGATTATTCTTTTTTACGCTATACTTTTATCTATTTAAATAACCTAGATAATAAATGCCCAATCATCATCGAACAAGAACGTTTCATAAGGAAACCTTCTTGTCTAAGCTTAACTGTAGAATAGATTATGTAAATTGTGGGTACACTTACGTAATTTTGCTCCGTACATTCCACTTTTCAAATAACCATTTATTCACATATTATCTCATATATCTGCTCGACGTCCTTATGTCACTGCAGGGATCCAGCAGAATATCAGCGTCAGGCATATTTGCCCGGCACATGCTGAGTTGGACTCCCATTTGTTGCAACGTTGAGACACACACTGTACTTTGTATGTTTCAGTTTTTTTTAAGTATGTCATAGACAATATTGCCATCACAGTTTTCTGCTTTTTTTTTTTTGTGTAATGGCTCCTTGTAGCTATATATTTATGTAATTAGTCATTATTTGACCGTGCTTTTGTATGTTGTGCAATGTTTTTGTGTGCATCAAATAAACGTTTTATCTATCTATCTATCGATCTATCATTTTGGTGGCATTCACAATATTTGCATTTACTTTATTTGACACTAGCTGCGCCCCGCGGCTTCACCCGCATAAGTCTCGATCCCTTGGGATATCGGGATATAAAGTATCCTATGTCCTATTCCAGGTCATGGTCTACCCATGTGCCAAATATCATCCACATCCGTTCAACCGTTTTAGCGTCAAAGCGTAACAACAAACAAACTCACTTTCGCATTTATAATATTAGTTAGGATAGTTAGGATTAATTATAGTCATGTAACTTCCTGAAATTATTAATGCAATTTCACATGACATTCGATATCAGTACAAAAGAGATCACTGGCCCTGACGGCAGGCAATCTACAATATCGATAAAGTATTACAGTTAGAAACGATGGTAGGTAATGAATGAGATTCCCGACATGTATACCTACGCTTTGTATGTAAGCCATGAAACCACGAAGCGTTCAATATTATTTATTCTCAGCCAGTAAATTTTTGTCGGTACCACGGATCGACCAGAGAGATTACAAAATCATTATTTTACGACCCTTTTTAAAAGATTGCCTGCATGTAATGTTTCTTTTAAAGACATTCCTTCGCGGAACTTGTTCGGAGTAATTACTATGCCAGACCGTTTATGTATTTCCTCCTTTTTTATTAAAGTGACGTATGTAGGTGTAAGTAAATTACTGTGTATGATTGTTCCATATTATAATAATGCATGTGAAGGTAGGTAGAAGAAATATAATGTAAAGGACGTTCATTAAACCCGTCTTTGCTCGACCACCTTGCTTGAATACTGTCTTCCTGTCTCCCAACATAACATGGCGCAGCCGGTAGCTAAATAAGTTAGTGAAAACCAAACCGTTTTAAAAACCAAAACGAGTTAGAAGTGAAATAAAAGGAAACCTTAAATGGTAAATAGCAGTGTAGTCAGTGTAGAAAAATGGACCATTATTCAAGAATGTGTCGTGTGTACAAGGTACGAGAAGACTCTAGCGATCAGGTTATTCACACTATTGATAGTTATTCTAGTAATGAGTAGACCGTAGCATTATGTATTGGCAATAAACATGTCAATTTTAAACTGGACACTGGAGCCGACGTTAATTTCTTAACAAATACCTAACCAAAATTAAATTAACGAAAGACGAATTAGTCCATACAATAATGAAGTTACAGGGTTATTCAGGTAGTCAGATTAAAGTCATTGGTAAATGTTATCTTAAAGTACAATATAAAAACAATACCTATATTTTACAATTTATAGTTGTTGACACTAATTCAACTCCCATTTTGGGTTCAGAAGTTCATGAGATGAATTAAAATTATTGAAAAGAGTAATGAGTATAAAACAGACAGATAAAAGATGTGCAAATATATTGGATGAGTTTCCTGACATATTTACAGGAATGGGTTGTTTACCAGGTACATATGAAATACAATTAAAAAATGGGTACAAACCTGTAGTTCATGCTCCACGAAAGTTACCAATTGCGTTAAAAGAACAAGTAAAGGAAAAATTAATGGAAATGAAAAATCAGGGTAATATTGCTAAAGTTGAGGGACCCACTGATTGGGTAAATAGCATGGCGGTAGTAAAAAAGCCAAACGGAGATCTCCGCATTTGTTTAGACCCGCGTGACTTAAACAAAGTAATAAAGCGGGAACACTTTAAACTGCCTACTCTAGAAGAAATAACCGCCAATCTATCCGGTGCCAAATATTTTAGTATATTAGATGCTAAACAGGGTTTTCGGCATGTAAATTTACACCCTAACAGTACAGATCTCTGTACATTTAATACAATTTTTGGAAGGTTTAAATTTTTGAGAATGCCATACGGTATATCATACGCGTCAGAAATTTTTCATAAACGATTATACGAACATTTGGGTGTAATATTATTCATAGATGATCTCCTTATTTACGCAGAAACAATAGAGAAACACGATCAAAGATTACGTGCAGTCTTGAAACGGTGTAAGGAAATAAACAAAATTAAATAAAAGTAAATGTAAAATAGGTTTAAGTGAGTTAACGTACTTAGCCGATAAAATAACAAAAGACGGCATCAGCCCCGATGAGTCAAGGGTATTGGCTATTAAAAATATGCCAAGGCCACAAAATGTTATAGATAAAGAAAGATTTTTAGGTAAACCTATGTTAGTAATTTCATTCCAAATTTTTCTAAAAAAACATCCATTATTCAGGAGTTATTAAGTAAAGACATAGCTTGGCACTGGGACTATACACATGAACAATGTTAAAAAAGCAGTTAACTAGTCCACCCGTGTTAAGATATTATACACTCGAGAAGCCCATAGTTATCTCAGTAGACGCAAGTAAACATGGTTTAGGTGCCTGTTTAATGCAGGATAACTATCCCGTACGTTATGCTTCGAAATCGTTAACAAAAACGGAACAGAATTATGCTCAGATCGAAAAGGAATTATACGCCTGTGTATTTGCATGCGAGTGATTCTATATCTATATATAATGGTCATAACGACGTGACGATAGAAACAGATCACAAGCCATTAGTAAGTATTATTAACAAACCATTGGTAAATGCGCCAGCACGCCTACAGATAATGTTAATGCGATTTCAACCATATTCGTTTACGCTAATATACAAACCAGGTAAATATCTATACATAGCGGACGCATTATCACGAGCGGCGTTGCCACATACCGACAATACCACTACGCGCGATCACCTCGAAGCACAAGCACAAGTGTGTGCCATAATAACGATGAATCCTCTAACAGACTCACATTTTTTAGAAATACAGAAATGTACTAGGGTATATAAAGAAATGCAGGGATTAAAAAAAAATATAAAGAAAGGATGGCCCATGCATAAAAGTAAAATTAGAAATGAATTAAAACCATATTGGGATAGTAGGGATGAGTTAATAGTGAATTATGGATTAATATGGAAAGGAAATAGAATCATTATACTAAACTGTATGCGTAAAACAATGTTACAAAAAAATTAAGTAATAAAAACTGTAACCCAACTACGACTAAAAAGTTGTAAACAGACAGACAAATTAAAAATCCGGAGTCACACGTGTTAGGGCATAAATCGAACAGATTACGTGTGACTCCGGATTTTTTATTTGTCTGTCTGTGGTGTCTTGTTTATAACTTTTTAGTCGTAGTTAGGTTATAGTTTTTATTACTTAATTTTTTTTAAAATTCTTTTGCGGTTATAATATATATATTTTTGAAATGTGCTCATTAAGCCCTTTCATTTGATACCCAACATGGTAAGATTAGACAATTTTTTTTTAAATTTCCTGACTTTATGTCCTCTAGAGGGCGACATATTTAATGTGACGCCACATAGCCTATAACCAGCGGACGATCAAGATGCTTTTAACGATACCTCATTTGTCAAATTGTGATGAGTGGTTTAGAAGATAGAAGGGAACAGATGAACATACTTACATACATACCGGTCAAAATCATAACCCTCCTTTTTTCTTCGCCGTAGTCGGGTAAAAATACATATAGGGCGCTTAGGTATAGAAAAGTGTAAGCTTAGGGCTAGAGAAATCATGTATGTATAATCATGTAATCATGTAAATAATATGAATTCACAATTACAAGATTACTTATCACATTGTCAGGCCTGTTTAACATACAGAAAAGAAAACACAAAAGAACCGTTAATTCCGCATGACATTCCTGACAGAGCTTGGTACAAGATAGGCACTGATATCTTCCACTACGGCATTAAATCTTATTTGATAGTAATAGATTATAAGTTCATAAGTGTTACAAGTTATTGTAAGTTCATCGAAGTTGTTGAATTGTATTCGATAACATCCTTAGAGGTAATCAAGCAAATAAAAAAACTATTTAGACGTCACGGAATACCACAAATAGTTATGTCAGATAACGGCCCAAAATTTTCTATTAATTTGTTTAAAAAAATGTTCGTTGAACTGGAGTTTTCAACACATAAAGTCTTCTCCCACGTACCCACAATCAAATGGACAGGTCGAAAGAGCGGTCCAGACAATAAAAAATATGATGAAAACGACCACCTTTCAAAATACAGACTTCAGTTTGGGATTATTAGAATATTTGAATACGCCGATAAATAATGAGTTATGTTCACCTACCGAGTTATTATACAACAGAAAATTACGAAGTATAATTCCGTGTTCTCCACATCTTCTACAGCCGAAATTGCAAGGGAATGTGTCACGAAAATTAGAAAATCGACAATTAAAGCAGAATAACTACTTCGATAAAGGATCAAAAAGGCTAAAACCACCGATCTTATTTAATTCGAATGAATACAGGACAGATCCTAAGACGAAATAGAAAACATATCATCATAGATTCAGATAGGCGTAATAACGAACAACCGTACGAAGACAGTAGAAATACATATGTATAAATATGGACAAGCCGCAAAATCGTGTCACGCCTGTGGATGAGTCACACAGCGGCACCAGTATTCCGACAATGACACAAGTAGACCATAACTGTAACAGCTGTACCACTAATTATTATAAAACTCGTTCTGGCAGGACAGTGAAACCTCCTGATCGCTGGGGACATTCTACCTGAAGCACTTAAAATGTTAAGCTGCTGATTCAAAAACATGATATTATTTATTCATTTAAGGCAGTGTACTTACAGTAATAAAAATATTTAGTAAAGTTGCACGAAAAAAAAAAATTGGAAATGAATAATTCAAAACTAATATTTTAAAAGGATAAGGTTGTAAAAAATAAACGGGAGAATATACATATACGCATGTAACATAATTATGTAAGTACTTTTAATATCAATTAATATAGTGAATGTTAAATTATTATATTGCTAAATTATTATAATAAATCATGATCAATCGTCACTATTCACATGGATTTTTATATGTTTTTAGTTGTGTACTTATGTTATGATGTTGTTTAAAATGAAGTGAATAGTGTTTATTTTTATTTTCTCTCTTTATTGTTAAAGAGCCTAAAATAAAAATATATATGTAAACAATTAATTAAGTATACAAAATAATGGAACGTAAAACTTGATTGTAATTAATTAATATGGGGGTTGTAGGTATAAGTAAATTACTGTGAATGATTGTTCCATATTATAATAATGCATGTGAAGGTAGGTAGAAGAAATATAATGTGAAGGACGTTCATTAAACCGGTCTTTGCTCGACCACCGTGATTGAATACTGTCTCCCTGTCTCCCAACATAACAACGTAGGTATGACTCGGTTGAAATGAAAATTATCCATACAAAGAAAAATATAATTCTTTTGTGTTATAAGAAAAAATATTTTTAACACTTTCTAATTTAGTATCTCGAGTGGTTTAAATGCGCTATTTATTTCACACACGTACATTTAAAGGTAGCCTCTAATTATAAATAATAAAAAAACCATTATACGTTTTTTTCTTTGTTACTTCTCTGAATTGTCGGATAGGAAATGCCGAGCTCATCTCCTTGTTGAAATATTTGCCTGTGGCTTCGCCCGCGTGGATGACAGTTATTATATACTAGAACCTTACTCGAAAACCACTCTATCCATTGGTGAAAACAGCATGAAAATCGGTGCAGTAGTTTTTAAGTTTATCGCGAAAAGGACGACAGACACACGCGGCATAGGACTTTGTTTTATATTATGTAAGGATATTTATAGGTAGTGAGATTGTATGTAGGGCGTAATCTCTGGAAGTACTGATACGATTACAAAATATATTTCACTGACAAAAAGCAGTATCTGCTGAGTCCTATAATATATGTTTTTTGTTGAAACGAGAAACTTCACGCGAACGAAGTAGCGGGCAGAAGCTATATTTGTATATTTTGACGTTTAGAAGTATTTGTGAAAACCTACTTAAAAACATAAACATAATTTAGTATATCTATTATATCTAATTATATGATTGAATCTAATTTTCATAATCATATTAGCAATCAGGCTTTATAACTCATAGCATTACCAAGCAGCGTAATTGATTAAATATTTACAGTCATAAGCAATTTTAACGATTTTATTTTATGAATAGAACCAGCTTTGTTAGCGTGCGTACAATGGACTATTTTTGATAGATTTTAGAGCATGTATGTATTGCTATATGAAACAAGGTTTTATTAATAAACTAGCTGCACCCCGCGGTTTCACCCACGTAAGTCTCGATCCCGTGGGAATATCGGGATAAAATGTATCCTATGTCCTATTCCAGGTCATGGTCTACCCATGTGCCAAATTTCATCCAAATCGTTTTAGCGTGAAAGCGTAACAAACAAATAAACAAACTCACTTGCGCATTTATCATATTAATATAAATATTATTTAGTTCGGATATTATTTATTATACTACATATTATATATTTCACATAAACCTACTTGGGCACTTATGCAACCTCAGAAGCTAGGTGCACGGTTCCAATTGGTAGTTTCCTATGGAGAAGAACAGGGAAGAAACTCCACGGTCACTCTTTTAAAATAGATTGGCTTTTACAATAATTATTTTCAAATTGCAATATTAATAGGTACTTATGGTAAGTTTAGGCCTGTCACCAAATACCAGGAATAAACTGTGAAGAGTTATGTATTCTTGGATAGTACCAATGAAGAAGAAATAGAATCCTTTTAAAAATTTGTTATGCAAGTCCACACATACATTCTGGCAAGTAATTTATTCCGTAATAACATTTATACATTGTACCAAAAAAAACCTTCAGTAGGTACATAGTTTTTTATGTGAAATCCCTTGACATAGCCGGTGGCTTAGGTATAGACTGCCAAATACTAAATCAAATATTTTTCTCAGCCCAAGCAAGAGCTTAGGTCTATCCGAAAAGGGTACTTTCTGACCTAAATCATCTCTTTCAATTTGCTGGGAAAATCGAAAGGAAAATAATGTAAAGATCCGAAAGTGCAAATACTCATGTTTGCTAGGTTCGTTCCAATACAGTTTAATAATAATCTAGACCCGAGAAGCTTTCAATTCCAGCTGAATGATATGATTGATTTGTAATTTTTTTTGAAAGCAGTAATGGCTAACTCCTTTGGGATCTTGAATTCCTGGTAGAAATTTCAATCTCATTATGGTTATCAGTAGTACCTTGTATCGGGTCCGGTTGAAAACCAGCGTCTGGCACTAGTTGTCTGGCATTTTTGCTGAACTGGGTCTTATTGGCGCAGCCGTGAGGCACACTCCCCTGATAACGTCCTACACGTTTACACTTTTTATTTGTTTCTTTATTTTATTTTGTTATCTGCTGTATATTATGTATATTGTGTGCCTTTTAGTCTGTGCTGAATAAATGTATTTTCTTTCTTTCTTTACTCAGGAGTCTTCGTATTGGTGTTAGTCTTTATGTACCTACTTAATTATAATCTACCGTAATTAGTGCGAACTTAATTAATAGTATATAGATTAAATACATTAGTATTAAAGCCAATAATTATGTTGGTACCAAAAGTTTGTTGCTAGGTTGTAACCTCCTTGTAACCATCCAAGGTGTTTCATTACTGAAAATTATTTCAGTAATGAAACACCATTACTGAAATAATTTTCAGTAAGGTTGTTATTGCGAAAAAATAACGATGGTGGTGTTCATAACTTTTTTTTTTGAACGGTCATTGTCAGGCCAATGATCAGCACTGGACCCGCAGACAAATAAAACGGATTTCATTTGATTGAAAGCGCTTGATAAAATGTAGCGTAAAAAGAGATAACTTATCAATAGCATAGTATTAACCAGTGCAGTTGGATGACTTTAAAATACCTACAATTAATTCGATGTATGATATTTTGGTTATTAAACCTAATATTTTCGATAGTCTAAAGCAGGAGTCCAAGTGGCGGATCGCGGTCCAGATCCCGCGACCTATTTTAAGCGGACCATGTAAACAGTAAAAATGACCAACGGCTTATCGTACTTTCCGAGACACGGCTCTGTATGTGATGGATGGTCACGCATCCAAGGACCGACCCCGCCAAGCGTTGCCTGAAGATGGACTCATGCGGCTGTTATTATTAATTAAGCACGCAGCATTTAACAAATTAAAATGCTTTAAACTTTCATCGCAAAGTAAATAATAATAGTCTTCTTCTTGCAACATTCATTTTAGAGCACGAAGTAAACTTATTTTCAACACAAATTAAACAATTCACAGCATTTAGAGTCTGTTAGACAATGCTAGTCCGCTCAGCCCCTTGTCTTACAAAACGAATTATTCGCCATTCTTCCCTAATAGGTATCTGTTTTTGACAAATCCATTACTCCTTCTTGTCCTCCAAATTACTTAGCCATTAAGGTTTATTTTCGTCATGACAACAAAGTCTACTAAAGTCTTACTTACCTACAAACGAAATGCTTTCGAACTGTTCCCAGGCAATCGAAATATCCATTATTTTCGGTGGGAACAGAAAAAATGGTGCTAATGCATCTATTGTTCGTATTTATGGTACGGCCGGACCGCAGCCATGTTGTGGGCCAGATGAAACAAGCCCCGAATAGTGTTGTGTGAATATGTGATTGAACAATTTTGGGACATTCGGTTTTTGGCGGGACGAATTTACATCTAATTATAGGATAGAAATAAGATATCCGATGTAGCTTGAATAAAGAGGTCAACTAATGAACTTTGTCCTCTTCCTATTTTAACGATTTTTGTGTGTTTACACTACGACAAGCTATAATAACCAGTGATCGGAGTAGGTAGATTGATTTTTGGTATTTGTATCATAAATGCACACAGAAAGAATAACATGGATAAGCCATTTTTCCGGAAAGTAATTCCGGTATTTCCGGATTCAATTAAATATTGTTTGTTCTCAATTCAAAATTTAAAGGAAGGTATCAAAACTAAATTAATTCATTATTTATTTGCTATTTTATTTATTTGCTCATTTTATTACAATTCCTACCTTTTTTTTTTTGAGGATGGCATATCATCAGATGACTCCTTCCACTCTGGTAGAATACAATTCCTACATAAGTTCCGGTTTTTTTTTAATAATCCACCAATTCCGGAGGAATGTCCATATTAATATATACGTTTCGGATCAATGGCCCCAGTTCAATCTACCTACTCCGATCACTGATAATAACACAAGGATAAAAAAAAAACATAACATGGAATTGTATAAATTATTAGTTCGAAGTAGTCAGTCATAATCATCTTTTAGGCACTTACTCTAGATGGTGGTTAACTACTTTCCTTCAAAGCCTAGCTCTTCAGGCAAACAATGCAATACACATCATACATTGTTAACTTACATCTACTTTAGTAACTCCATTAGGTATTCTGACAATATCAGGCCAGAGCGCCCAAAGACTTGCTCTTTGGTTGACGTACTGACAAGTAGAGACTTTTGAGGTCAGTGTTGTTGACACGTCCTTAAATTAATTAATACTTTGCGTAAATCTACTTGCAAATTTTTTACTATCTGCCCAGCCGATACCTGTGGCAATTCTTAGACTTCTGGGGCCATTTTACTTATAAATTAATTTTTAATATAGGTAAACCAACAATTATTCTGCCTAGCCTTTTCCCAACTATGTCGGCGTCGGCTTCCAGTATAACCAGATGCAACTGAGTATTTTACATGGAGCGACTACCTATCTAACCTTCACAACCCAGTAACTGGGTAACACGATGCCCCTTGGTAAGACTGGTTGTCAGACTTTTGGGCTTCTGACTACCCGTAACGACTGTCAAAAATCTACGAATGACAGCCGGGACCAGCGGCTTAACGTGCTTTCCGAGGTGCGGAGGGTCTCGATATGTAATGGATGGTCACCCATCCACGAACATCCACGAACCTACGATCGAGTTTTGCAGGTATAATTATTTTTAGCCACGGGCCATTATTTGAAACTATCTATATTATTCAAATATAGATAGTTTTAGGACTGAATTACTCTTAATAACCTTCTTTATAAACTCCTTGTTCTTTGTTTTTAACTGTATTTTGGATTCGATAAAAGTCTTATTAACTGTACTTAGAACCAGAACTGTAACATTAAGTTGTATGCAAATACCTACTTCGTTCGGTAACCAAAAACAATTTCAACTGTGTCGTCGAATTTGATGAAAGTCCCAACTTTTAAACGACATCACTGAAGCTGAGCTCTCCTTCAAAGCGTTGGGGTTATTTAAATATGCACCCTCTGCACCCGACCTACCTCTGTTTGACAACAACGACATACTATACTCGAGAGGCGAAAATGTCGGTCAAGGCCTAGAACTTGAGAGGTTGTTTTAAGTTATGCATCAACGTATACAACCTACTTATAATATAATGTAATGTAAACCGCGTACCGGAAGACGTAGCGTTGGAAGGCCCCCCACAAGGTGGACCGATGACCTGGTGAAGGCCGCGGGAATGCGCTGGATGCGAAAAGCACAGAACCGGTCGAAGTGGCGGTGCTTGGGGAAGGCCTATGTCCAGCAGTGGACGTCTTTCAGCTGAAATGATGATGAAGATGATAATCCGTGGGCACACATAGTCCAAAATGATAATAATATAGCATTTTATACCAGTTTGTAAATGAATGCTGAAAATTATTAGTGTTTGGTAGTAAAGGATTATATGCGAAAGGTTCAAGCGGATCCCGATAAACTAATAACACCACGCCTTGTTTCCCCAAAGGGATAAGCAAAGGTGTACCCATAGTAAGTAAACCCACATTAATAATAGTAATTTGCCTGTTATCATCAACCGGGCACAGATTCAGACTCCGAGCCCGCTGAAAAGAAAGCCTGGATTAAATGGAAAAGGCTCTTTGTAATGAAGTTTATTCAAAAACATCAACACGTTAATAATATGGTCTGTAGCCAAGAATGATATAAATATGGTCTACTGCCAAAAATATTTTTCAGGTTGGTAGTAGTGAAAAAAAAAAGTAATCGTCGGCGTCGTTTGTTTTAAATCTGCTTCAGTTTATGTGGGGGGAGCCCCACATAAACTTAATTCTATTTGGCAAAATTGTGGCTTATATTGCTAGCATCGCATTAAGGTATTGACCACTAATTAATACTTGATCAAGTAGTAATTAGTGGTCAAATTATCGTTAATGAGCTTCATTGATGTACTGTCTCATTGCAATGTTATTGACGTAGGTAGTTCTTAATTAGATCTGGTGATCTAAGTTTAGTGTTCCGTTGCACCGCTTTAACCAATAGGCGCTAGTACAATACAAATGAGAATTAATAACTTTGTTAGTTGGGTGTTGGGGGAACAGAGTTTTAACGATTAACTTTAACCATCGTTGTGTTATTCTTTCAAACAAAAATGTCCCACAGAAATCATGACATTGGTACTACACTAGTGCAAACATTGGGACGATCTACATCCGTGTGTATTTTTCATTGTCTTTACCTTTGCAATTCATGGGCTATTTTAGTACCTATCGACCGGTTTTTACAGTGACTAGCTGTTTGATATGTGTGAGAGATGAGAATGAACAGGTTTTTAACCGACTTCTTCAAAAAGGAGGAGGTTCTCAATTCGTCTGTATGTTTTTTTTTTTGTATGATTTTTACGCGATTACTCCGCCTATCAATCGCTTTTGATGATTTTTTTTTTGTTTGGTAGGTCATGCTTCCGAGTTGGTCCCGTATAAATGTTTATGTTATCTTCAATAAGTATTACGTATTTTTCTCAATGACTCCGTCAGTGTTATTTACATAGCAAGTAGTGGTATTTGAATTTTTGTGGGGTAGGTACAACAACTAAAAAGTAAAAAATAAAAACTTTTTACAAAAAAAAACAACCAACTTCAAAAAAAAACATTAAAAAAATGAAAAATTTGAAGTCGGTTGTTTTTTTTTGTAAAATGATTTAGCAATGATGACTCTGTTTTCGATTGGTGAATTTGGGGGTTAACATAGTTCGATTAATCGCATAATTTGTCATTTATTAATACTAGTGACACGCCCCGGCGGCATCGCAAGGGTACAATGTGAAGACGGTATTCTGTTCACGATACGTTGTGCACAAATTATGAGCAGTAATCTAAGTAGGTACCTACTAGGCTTGCATGAATTCAAGATAGTATTTCGATTTCATTACTTTAAATTCTTCTTTTTGTTTATAGCCTATGTCCATCTGGATTTATGCATCTTTCAAATAGTGAATGAATTTTTCAAATACGGGGTTTGGTTCCGGAGTTTTGGTACCCTCCACAAAATTCGCTCTATCTCTTTAATATGTGTGTTCACACAAAAAAAATACATTTATAAATATACATTTTGCCAGCCACGTATTTAATTTAGGGCGGATTCGACCAATAGTCATGTTATACCAGAGTAATTAACCCTTGAATAATTTTACTCATTGGTCTTACTCTCGGATAACTTAATTTGCATTTTTCCATCACAAACATCGAGTAGCCAATACTGGGTATTGTTACTCTTGAGTTTAATGAATGAACATGTAAACCAACTAAAATGGAAATACAATTGTTTCTAAAGCGGAACGCAAGGTTTTATGACCGCATAATTTTGCCAGTTTATAATAGTGTCAACTGTCAATGATATTCACACGAGTTGTCATTGTCAGTTGAGTGAGGTTCTTTTCGAATCGGTTTGGGTGGAGATCTTGATTTTGTGGTATGATTATGTCTGAAGGAAAAAGGAAACGTAGCCTAAATTGGTTACCTTCTGAGAAAAACTTGCTGATGGAACTCGTGGAAAATCATTTCAATAAAATTCAAAAAAAAAAAAGTAAGCATTACATTATTAAAAAAAATGGTAGGTACTTTTCGTTACAAATTACAAAACTACAAGAAATTATCAACGTGCTCTCATGTTGTGAACCACAGACTGTGACAAAGCATACGAAAACAGCTGGTAATGAAGCGGCCGCCATTATTATCATTCTCGGATAACTTGTTTACTCGATGCATTTCGGCGGTATAACGATTTACTCTCGGATAGATAGTTATTCCAGGATTAAGATTTGGTAAAACGAAAAGTTGTCTAACTCTAGACTAATTAGTTATTTTATTCCCAGGATAAGACTTATCCAAGTTTGGTCGAATTAAAGACATAAAATCCTAAATCATAAACCTGGTAACCGAAAATAAAATCCTAAATCCTAAATCGGAAATCAAAATCCAGGCCCTTATGCTTAGCACACCACTAGAACAACGAGGCAGTCAAAAAAACACTGTCTGAAGACACTTTCATTAATTAAAATACTGATTTAAGTACTGAATTAACAAAATTACACCATGCCGCCGGGTAAGCAAGGGCTTACCAGACATACAGCCATATATAATATAATAAAGACAATCCAACATTCAAACAGACTTAATGTACAATTATATCATTCTAACTTTCCCATTAATAAAGGCGACTTCATTATTGAGATACATTATTTACTTATGAAATATTCTTTAATTTTGTTTTGCTTTGACAGGGGATACAAAAATAATTAACGGTCGGAATTAGACCTCGAGTGCTTCTTTCCTTATCTCGGCGGCAACTGATGGGGGAAGGCCTCCAAAGTAAAATTTACTGTATTATTATTTAGCTAAGGTTCTGTTTAGCTTGTATTTATGTAAGTTACAGCCCCCAACATCGCCTTATTTAATTTAATTGAATGTTCATTTTCTTTATTTGATAGCTAATATTTCACACTTCTAATGAAGACCATAAAGCTCTTGGATAGTTATGACACTCGTGTAATAAAGCCCAGCTGGTACTTTAATATATAAAGTTTTTAATAGTTTTTCTTGAATAAAATGGTAAGTATATAAAAGCTAGCCTTGGAAATAGTGTTCAGTTTTGAAAGTAGATTGGTTGGTTGTTCGTTGCTGAACAATGGAAAAGATTATGTGGCAAAAAAATAATTTCCATGGTTACAGAGTGTTGTGGTTTAGTAGTATGCAGAGACTCGGAGTTCAGTTGTATGTAGGTATGTCCTTACGCAAATTGGAGAAGGTAGGTTTTGTTCAATTTCAATAAAACAGGTTCTGTTGTGGGAAATGCAAAATTTGCCGTTTCAAGAATATTTTCATAGTACTACCTCAGACCAACAAAAAAAGGTAGACGGAGCACTCAGAACACCAAAAGTGAAGCCACAAAACTATGCCCTATCAATACAACTCTCTAAGTTCATGAAAGTGCCAAATGTCATGATTTCATGAAATAGTCATTCAATGCACTTACATGAACTTAGAGAGTTGTATTGCTGATTCTAATGTTTATAATTCTGTAAGCCCATATTTGTTACGGCCGCTAATCATTAAGATCAACATACAACCTGATACTGACCTGCAAATTGCAAAAAACGTAAGATTATTTGATTTTAGCGGGCTACCTTAGCGCATCCCCCTTAAGGGAAGTGGCTGAGCGACGAGTCAGTGTTGTGAGGGCAACGAATGGATGCAGATCTCCACTTCTCCTATGCGGAAACTGTCGGTTTGCCCGAACGTAGAAAGTAGTGCGTGAATATTATTAGTATTGTACCTACTGTGATGATTATTCTGAAAGTGAAATACTAACTGATTTGCTGTATCATCATGTTTTATTGTATACCTGCAGTATAGATTCCGTACCACCGTATTGAGATGATGACGGCACTATCGCTCAGACATCGCTGACGCCGTCATATTTTTGAAATGTGCTAATTAAGCCCTTTCGTTTGATACCCAAAAAGGCCTTATTAAAACATTTTTTTTTTGTAGGTCATTACTTTATGTCCTCTATAAGGCGCCATATTTAATTTAATGTGACATCACATAGCCTTTAACCAGCAGACGATCAAGATGCTTCCAACGATACATCATTTATCAAATTGTGATAAGTGGTTTAGAAGATATGATCCCAACACATGAACATACATACATACATACGTACCGGTCAAAATCATAACCCTCCTTTTTGCTTCGCCGTAGTAGGGTAAAAATTAGAGATGCTTTAAAAAAAATCAGCTACGCAACGCTTATAAACCTTTGGAGATATTTAATTTAATAAGGTACGTAAACAGTCAAATCTTCCTGGAAGCCGTTTCTACCGTTCAAGGAAAATCACTTGAAGCCTTATGATACTTTTATTAAGTTCATTGGGATGTTACGTTTAGGCTTCTTCGCATTTATGCGAAAGTAAAACTTAAATTACATGAAAATCAGCAGCCACACACAAGTTTCATATTATCAACCAAACCATCAAATAACCAGAAGTAAAAACCGTTCATACACTCAAAATTCTCGCATAACATGGAGTCGGGTCCAGACATTCCTCAGATAAATTAACAACTCGAAACTTGCCAGCATGTTACAAACCCTCATCAAAAAGTACCGAACCACTTAATTCCGACGTCAGTTTTATGAAAAATTTATACTCCGCCCATAGTTCCGTGAAATGAACTTGGCTAATACAAGTTTGGACCGGCTCGGGTAAGTTTGGACCGGTCTAAGGCGGATTGAACCGGTTATCGCGGATATTGTAAGTTTTTAGTTCGATGGCGGACAGAGTTTGGAAGAATATTTATTATAGGTTCCCAGAAGCTTGTTTTGTAATTTCGCAAAGTTATTTTAGATCGGACTTTAGAGTTTCATTTCCAAAATAAAATTTATTTAAGAGGTATTTATTTAGAAATAATAGCCAACTTAACTTTCTACCAAGTTGATCGACCCGTTATTGCTGTTAAAACATGTTTAAATAGATTCGTAAGGGAGTGGGTTGATTGGAATTAGGAGGGTAGCAGAATTAAAATTTTCTTGTAGGCTTTCCGAAGGGTTCGGATGTAAATAATTTTGATTGCTTTCCTTCCTATAAGTAATGTCTAAAATTAAACACAAATAATAATTGAAAAGATCACATCATTACTAAATATAAAATTTAGAATCCGCAGTATAACTGATTTATACATCTACAATATCATTCTAATTTATTTAAATGAGGCTGCGATAATTTCTGACAAAAAGGCAAGACACAAACGCGAAAGCGACAAGATTTGCAAGATTAATCTCTCGTTTACCTGAACACTCAGACGCGATTTGTTTCGGAAGGATTACATTTAAAGCTCTTAACTGTGTTATCAGTATCTTTTGGTATGAATATTCGTGATTTACATCTTAATCTTAACTAGCTTTTTGTGGGTTAGTTTTTGCGGTACTTGATTTTTTTTCGGGGTTTGAATTTAAAGTCTTATAAATAGACTGCTAGCTGTTCCAAGTTAGAAATCCACAGAGGTATTAGTTTATTGCAGTATTACCTGTATTTAAATCTGCTCAAACACCTTCATATCCTTTTGGCTGACATAGCCGCTTCACTTCATTTTAACTGGTAAATAATTAACCCATCAATTGGTGATAGATAGGCTTTACAATATTCCTTCCTGCCAGGAATTTCTAATTCCATCGTTAAATTCCAAATAATTTCATATAAGCACTTGTGTGACAAGCGAAATTGCCGCTCCATAATAAATTATGGTTCTCCGAAAAGAACAGGCAAGAATACGTGTAATAAAGCAAAGTCTGATGCATGATATATTTACAGCGGTTTCATATACTAAACAATTTATTAAGCTAGAATCACGAACCCTCTCAGTCCTCTAAAGCCTGCTAAATTGCTGCATGACTTAACGCGGTGAAGTTAGGAACACGTTACAAATGCTTAGGTTTGACACTAGATTTCTTTGGCGGCCAAAAAGGCGGGTGACAAATGAGGATGGATGCTCAGATACGAGCGTGGTGAGTAGCCACTGATTAAATAATGATTCGGTGAAAAACATGGATTGATGAAATTTTGGACATGTTTGTTTCATTGTTTTTAGATATAAGCCATTTAAATCTACTGGAACAGTTAAAAAGCTCGTTTATTTATTTATTCACAGGACAAGTACAGGTAACTATCACAGTATATCACTAGGTTCACATTGTAGGTTGGTAGGGGTATGTTTATATTCAGGTTGTAACTTGTAATTTATCTTGTACCAGGTTAACAATTCGGTAATATCTACTATTAAACAAAAATGTCCACTGAAGATGCTCTCTTTAATATCAAAATAAACAGTAACGCCAAATGATGGATTTCATTCTACCAATATCAACATATAGTAGGTTTTTATAAACAGTTCTAAATTTAAGTTACAAATCCCATTTGTACATAGTATGTAAAATGGAACCAATTTTTTAAACTATAGTTTCTTTATCATCGCCTTTAAAATTACAATTCCTTCCAGGGTTCAACCAAAACGAGAAAGGGTACAAGTGTAGCCGCAGGTTATGTTGTGGGTTCGTATCTCTATAACTAAGTTTATGAATAGGTTGTATCAACGAGGGAGTTTGATTAGAAAAAGACTTGTGGACAGGTGACAGCTGACCGGTGACAATCCGACTATCTTAAAATTTTGTAAGAATTTTCAGAGATTTCTGCTTTCTTAAACAGTCTCCGTCGTGAAAAGTGTCAATGATGTAATTTTAAAGAAATCTGCCGCATTATCAGTTGTATTTTATAGGGCCCTGCTTCAGGTACGTTGGACGTAGCGACACACCCGGACGTCGCATTATTATATTTCAGTTGAAAATGAGGGCGCTGTCAAATTGTTACCGTGAACGAACGATTGACTGTACTATAGTGGCGACACGTCGAATGGACTTTTTATTTTCACAATACGTAGAACTTCTTGATTTAAGTAGTACGTAACATATTTTGGACAATCATTATGTCATGCAAACCTAACCTGAAGTAAGTCATTATCCTAATTCTAAATTATCTCATTACCTAACTAATATTGTAAATGCGAAAGCTACTTACGCTATTACGCTTTCACGCTAAAACGGTTGAACGGATTTGGGTGAAATTTGTCCCATGAGTAGACCATGACTTGGGTTAAGATAAGCCCTAGCCCTTAGTATCCTAAGTAACCTTAGTATCCTAAGGGATACTTTGTATCCCGATATTCCAACGAGATCGAGACATATGCGGGTGAAACCGCGGGGTGCAGCTAGTAGTATTATAACCCACTGACCACGGACCACGGACATGTTAATTATCCAGATTTGTGTCAGTTGTAATAGCAATCATGTCATTTGGTTTAAATAGGTTTTTATTTTTAGTTTCTTATTTATCTTATATAGATTCTCCTCTAATAGACCTTGTGAATGTGAGAACGTTGTAGGCTTAGTGGACTGTAGACCTTTTTTTTTTTATGGAACAATTTCAGTTTCTTTTAACTACCTACATGAAACTCCTTGAAAGGCAGGCCTACACTGTCCTCCCATAACTATTAACACTGTAATTCGAAAATATTGTAAAAGCCAATTATCTTTTAAAAGAGTAACCATGGAGTTTCTTGCCGGCTCTTCTCCATAGGAAACTACCAATTGGAACCGTGCACCTAGCTTCTGACGTTTCATAAGTGCCCATGTAGGCTTATGTGAAATAAAATATTTTGATTTTGATTTTGATTTTGACCAATAATGTAATTTGAATTTCGAATCACAACAAAAAAAAAAGAAAATCCAAAATTGATTTGATTTGTACTAAGTAGGTACCTTGCAGAAGGTGTGGAAAGTAGAGTATTCTACTCGGGGTTAAAGGTCTCTTCGTCTTGGGTGAGCTTGAATCCCTCGCTGCACTCAGGATTCTAGTCTCCCAAGACATAAAACACTGCATAATCCCCTCAGTGAATACTCGTAGTCTACTATTTCGTGGATAGTGATAAAGCAGGACCACAGTAAAACGTCAATAATTATCATTCTCCTGCCAGTATCCCAATTTATTTGTGGTCGGCGCAACATGTCTTTGTGTTCCATTCTTCTCTATAAGTCGTCATCTCGGTAGTTACCCCAGCCATATCATCTTTCACACAGTCCATCCATCGTTTCTTTGGTCTTCTTCCCCTATTCTTATCACAATTCATACTCAAAACAATCAATCTGCCTAGCCTTCCAGTCTAACCGAATGCAGCTGAACACCAGTACTTAACCTGGAGCGACTGCCTATCTGACCTCCACAACCCAGTGTCTGGAGCCTGGTTGTCAGACCATCGGGCTTCTGACGACCCGTAACGACTGTCAAAGATCCACGAATGACAGCCGGTACCAACGGCTTAACGTGCTTTCCGAAGCACGGAGGAGTCTCGATATGTAAAAATGGTCAGTTGGTCACCCATCCACGGACCAACCCCAGCAAGCGTAGCTTAACCTGATGGATCGACCCGTGCGGCTGTTATTACTTAGCCACGAGCTCCAACCATAATAAAAGGTATTCATTAAAAAATTCCCTATTCCGTGGTATTAAAAGATCGAACCACCGACAGCAATATTAATTAATATTTCACACAAAATAACTCCCTAAATCAGTATCTACCCTTTAATCCTTCATAATCAACTCGGCTCATTCCTGCATCGTTGTCGCGATCCATCCATTCATTATTTATAAATTAGCTACTCTGCCGCACGCATCCGAGAGAGACATTAATCATTTCAATTACTAAGTCGCCGGCAGACGGAAGGGCGACAGAAACCTTCCCTGTTTTTTAGTAGGGAAACGCTTTTCAGATTAAAGTTTTAAGCTGATAATGGTAAGTTGGGAAACCTTTTTTTCTGTCAGCATTTTCGTTTGTAGATGTTCAACTGTTTTTTGATTAATACTTTTAGTAACCTGCAAATTCTCCGACGACAATCCACATTAATAGTTCTCTTTAAACATTATTTTCGTGTGGTTAGTGACTAACCTGGTGTCAGAGTTTTAAAGCCGCCCATGGGCATCTGACTTGCCTTCACATGCCGTCGAGAAATATCTCTCAGACTGATCACGATGTTTTCCTATTAAAAACATTGAAAGTGTTTCTTTTGCTGCAATACACTTCAAAATGAAATAAAAAGGCATATAATTCAATTCAGTTTTAAATTCAATATCTAAACCAAAACGTAATAGTCATTAAAAAAAAAACCGGCCAAGTGCGAGTCAGACTCGCTCACGAAAGGTTCCGTACCATTATTTATAAAAACGGCAAAAAAATCATGTCTGTTGTATGGGTGCCTCCCTTATATATTTGTTTTATTATAATTTAATTATTTATTTTTAAAGTGAATATATAACTATATTTCAAGCATCTACCTGTTGCCGTTATCAATATCGAGCAAAAACGAGCAAAAAAATCACGTTTGTTGTATGGGAGCCCCCTTATATATTTATTTTCTTCTGTTTTTTTTTGTATTTTTTGTTATAGCGGCAACAGAAATACGTCATGTGTTAAAATTGCAACTGTCTAACTATCACGGTTCATGAGATACAGCCTGGTGACAGACGGACAGACAGACAGCGGAGTCTTGGTAATAGGGTCCCGTTTTACCCTTTGGGTAAGGAACCCTAAAAATAGCTGAGGGTCTCGTGACTAAATGACAACAGCTCCACGGGTTAATCGAAAGTTAAGCTACGCTTGCCGCGGTCGGTTTGTGGATGGGTGACCATCCAATAGTACATATAGAGACCCCTCCGTGTCTCGGAAAGCACGTGAAGCCGACATTTATAGATCTTTGACAGTCGTTACAGGTGGTCAGTAGCCCAAAAGTTGACAGCCAGTCTTACCAAAGGGTATCGTGTTACCCAGCAACTGGCTTGTGGAGGTCAGATAGGTAGTCGCTCCATGTAAAATACTGGTATTCAGCTGCATCCAGTTAGATTGGAAGACGACCCCCAACATAGTTGGGAAAAGGGTGGGCAGACTTTATATTCTGACTTTGTAGTACTTAATTATTTACAAAATAACTGGAGGCCGAACAAAACATTACATGCTTTTCAAGATATATCTGAAATCTAGTGAATTCAGTATTGTGAACAATTAAAGTTTTTATTCAGGTAGCAGAAAGAGAATGTAAAATGATTGTTTCAACGAAACAAATTGATTTAAAGTACGATTCACGTGATTGCCTGTAAATTGATTGTTTATTCGTTATTCGGAAGTCTGATTAACTGTGTGAACAGATCATCTGGTTTGTTTTTTCCGTGGAAACAGTTTTTATAGTTAAGTAATCTTTGAATCTATATAAAAAGGACTTTCCGGCTCTTGTGAGCCCAGAAAATACACAGAATATTTCTCACAGAATAATTATTTTCTTAGTTTAATGATTTATTATTCATTATTAAAATTTGATACTACACACTCACATATACACAACAAACACACTCACGCATACATAAATCACTCAAGAGCATGCATGGACTAAATCCCTTTAACTTTATATTGTTTTAATTTTATTGCATAAATTGTTAATGTTCAAAAAACGGGTGAAGACATTGGCTCCTGTAACACTGCTGCCTCAGAGCTCAAGAGTCAGGGCTTCAAATTAAAATGTAACACCTTGTTTATGTCAATAAAACATTTTTATTATTTTATTACGTAAACTAATTGTGCTTGACGCAAAAACGCAAGCGATCGTTCGATTTAAAAAATCGTTTGTATTTACGTTAAGGCACTCCCACAGCGGGAGCATTCGCCTGTAATGTAACAGTTCAGACTCGAGCATTACATCAGTGAGTGAAGAGAACCGAGCAGTACAGTGCGCAACCTGTAATGATACAATTTGTAAAATGACATTCATCGGGGGCATTCTTCTGTAATGTAGTAGTGGTTACGTATTAAAATACCTAAGTTTATTCTAACTATTTTCAAGATAACTACGGTTAAAAGACCTACCGTTTAAAATATCTAAAGATCGTTTCACCGATTTTTGTAATACCTAATGAACGAAATCCATAAAGGAGAATTCATCTATGGTTTATTCGACTACAATTAATTCACCTAAGGTTGGTTAAACTAACGGACGATTCACCTACTGTTGATTTATCTGTGGTTCATTTTTATTTGCCAAATGATTTATTGCGAGTAAAGCGAGCGTGACAGAAACGAATTGCTGCAAAATCGACTCCACGTAGTCTTGTATACCCTACCCCTAGAGTGTTATTTAAAATCGCGTAGGCGCGGAGCGGCGAAGCGGCCCGCGAGCTGAGAAGCAGGTGGTTTTAACGCTCGCCGCCGCGGCTGAGGCTGGCCGGCTTTGCCGCCGAAGTCGCGGTGGTGAGCGTGAAACATATCTGCACCGATAAGCTCGCATGGGACCGCCAGAGCCCCGCAGTGCCGGAGCCGTGATAGAAACCATGCCTGCTGCATTTTGCATGCTTGCTGCATGCTTGCAAGACAAGCCAATACAATCTGCCGCAGAAATGTTTTTACCATTGTCTAATTATCCACTCGCAGGCAAATTGTATGATTCATCATTTTGAACTGAGTGAAATAGGTTAGTTTAGGTTAGGTTAAAACTGTGACTAACCGCGCGCGAGCCGAGCGAGCGCTACTTTCAAGTTGCTCGCAGAAATGTTTTCAGCATTGTCTAATTATCCGTTAAAAATAAAGTTAAGACAACACAAAAATCGTTGAATAATAGTTTATAAACATAATTATAATTAAGTCATTAAGTTGAAGTCAAAACAGGAATTATTAATGAAAAGTAAAGGTGTTTGTAGGATACAAATTAATAACGAACAAATTAAAGATTTGAAGCAATAGCTTGCAATAATTCCATTGGGTATTTCATACGTAGTTGAAATATCCAATATCTTAAAAAATCATTAGATTAATCGTTCGTTAGTGCGATTAATTTTAGTTGAATCAACATTAAGTAAGTTAAACAGTAGTTGAGTCGACCAATATGTGTTATAAACTTATGAGAATCAACCTTAGTTATCTTGAAAATAGTTAGAATAAACTTAGGTATATATATATAATATATATATATTAGGTATATACGTAACCGTAACAGTATAGTGAGGCACCTGTGATACAATTTGTAACATGAATGAAAACAACTGATTTGGCTACAGGCGATTGGTCGTCAGTCAGTGAGGCAGTATTGTAACGTAATGCTCAAAATGGAATATTGGATTGTTACATTACAGGCGAATGCTCCGGTGAGGGAGTGGCTAGGGCCTCTGGTCGTCTGCAGCCAGTGTTATAGCTAAATATAAAGCAGGTCCAAGATGGTCTAATACTCTTTTCAATGCACAGAGAGGTGTCAATGAAAAACCTAAAAACCGCAGAAGATAGTTATCCAAACAAGAATAGTCACCCATCCGCTCATTGATCACAATAAGCGCTGCTGAATCTCAAATCGATCAATCCAACCCGTTATGTTTACCCATAAACTCCTTTTAAAGGCTAAATTTTCGAAAGTAAATGAATAATTACTGAAATCGTTACGAAACATCATTAATTATGATTTTGAATAAATATAACTCTTATAGCCTATTCATTAGGGCGGATGTTCCTACATTTTTCCCTTTTTCATTTCATTCTGGTGCTAAATTATTTCCCGTCAGGATGTTTTTATTCCTTTAGATATTTAATTACCTACCCATTTTTATGCGATTGTATTTTTTAAGAACATTTTGCATTAAATAAATTTGATTTTAGGGCACACATCATGCATCATGCTTCGTGATTTAACATACATACATAAGTATAACACAGGGTTTTGGGTCGAAGAAATAGTTTCGTAAATTTTCACAACTGCGGAGCTCAGTTGACAGACGTCAGACCAATATGTAATTATTATGTCAAAACAAGGTGCGCGTTGTCTATTTTTAGTAAGCTTCTAGATTATTCTAGAAGCTTCGCCCTGATTGGCCGAACGGATTGTGGCACTCAGAGAACAACAGAATAGGTCCGTGTCATTAGCAATGACATTAGCTATGACATATTACACATTGGGTAGGTACTTAATTGAAGCTACACATTGAAACTGTACTATGGAATACAATTTGTAGGTCAAATGAATTCTAGTCGATGTATAATATATGTGTATTTTGAGGCTGACGTCGTGGACATATAAAGTTTCTAAAGTTACCAGAAAGTCTCCTTAATAACAACAATACGGGTTTTCAGCAGTAAAATGACTGTGATTAGTCAATGTTATTTTCACAACAAAAATACCAAATTCACAGAATTGTATTATTTACGAGTATATATTGTACAAAAAACAACAGTTAGGTAGCATTGTTTTTTTTATCACAGAAACGAATTATTTGATTTAGTTCAGTTTTGGTTAATACGTTGGTTATGATTAATCGACATTTAGTTAAATACAAATGATGGACATACAAACTGAGCTACATAGAATTAAAAACTAATTTATTTCCTGCTAATGACATTTAAGCGATCAAACTGGTTTTGTATGTCGAAATGCATTCGTCTGGGGAACAAACCACATTTGGTGAGTTAATTATTTTGTTCTATTTTATTTTAAGGTAAGACACCATTCTTGTATGCCATAAAGTATGTACTTTTTTATTCATAATCTATTTAATATTATAAATACGAAAGTAAGAGGTACTTTCTTATTTATGCCTGCCTACCTTAACGCCTTAACGGCTTTACGGATTTCGATGAAATTTGGCACCTGTCACATTACTTTAGCCTAGATTAATACATACACTTACAACTACAATCGGTTATCGACGTCCTTGATTTGGTTCGGAACAAGCTACGTCGCGTCGTAGCGCATTTGCTACGCGACTACGCCGTGACACAGCGCTACGAAACGCTATGGTATGGCTACGATGAAGATGATAGCAATTATTATCGTGAATAGTTGAAGTCTTGCGTTAACCCTCCCTTCCCAAATGACAGAGGTTAACCCTTTGTAATCCCCTTTGCAGAACCGTAATAATATGTGTTGGGGTCACAAGAGTGCATAAGTGCACAAGTCGTAAACAACGGTTGTAAACTTTTTATTTATATCGCGCAACGTGTTATGCATGCTCTGAATTTGTTAGTGTTGTTACATTGTGGGAAGATTATGCTTGTTATTCTTTCGTCTTTCTTGGAAGAAATAAATGGTTGCTCATTTTAAGTTTAAAAACTATATCCAAAGAACGAAAATTTTGTTAAATAAAAAAAGATTCTATGAATTTAAGTTTAAAAAAATTAAAGTAATAAAAACTAAAACCCAACTACGACTAAAAAGGTAAAAACAAGGAACCACAGACAGACACACGTAATCTGTTCGATTTATGCCCATAAATCGAACAGATTACGTGTGACTCCGGGTTTTAAATTTGTCTGTCTGTGGTTCCTTGTTTTTACCTTTTTAGTCGTAGTTGGGTTTTAGTATTTATTACTTTAATTTTCTTTTAAATTCTTTTGGTGTTATAATAAATATGTCGGAGCGGCCAAGGCGGGACGGGGCTCACAATGATCATCAGAAGGGTAATAATCAATTAAATTGTTCATTATGTAACTGTTTGTCTACTTCGTGGGCAAAAGAAACGCGTATAATCACTTTAACTAGAAAAGTCTAAAATCTAAATGAATTAGAAGGGCACAACGAGTCCGCGGGTCGCGCTCAGTCTCGTGGTCTGAATGGAACTGACTGCCTGATCTAGGCACCTCTGATGCTAAACTCTTATCGTCTTAAAACGTTCTCACAGGAAAACTAAGCCGACCCCCGGCCACGTTCGACGCAATAAGATTTACGTCGTCACCTTTCTTAACGGAAATAATTATTCATTATTTAATATCAATAAGCTCTTGACTCTAACAAAGATCACATTGATCTTGAGAGTTAGACGAGATGTGACTGACGCCTTCATCTCACGCTGATAAGAACTGAACGAGGTGTGAGTTGACACCATCGTCTCGCGCCACGACATATATATATTTGAAATGAGCCATTAAGCGCTTTTATTTGATACGCAACACGGTACGATGTAACATTTTTTTATTTTAGTTTCTGCCTTTATTTCCTCTAGAAGACGCCAATTTTAATTTAATGTGACGTCGCATAGCCTATAACCAGCGGATGATCAAGACGCTTCCAACGATACCTCATTTGTCAAATTGTGATGAGTGGTGTAGAAGATAGGAGGGAACAGATGAACATACTTGCATACATACCGATCAAAATCATAATCCTCCTTTTTTCTTCACCGTAGTCGGGTAAAAAGAGGCTTTCATTTATTACTAAATCTGGTCTGTATTTCATCGCTGCCATTACCATACCACCATCGAGCGGTATCTGTATGGAAATCGGTATTATCAATCACTTTATAGTATATCGAGCTTGTCAAAACCTACTCATGGACTAAGCTAGCCATATTTCTGGTACTAAATCAAACAGAAATATTCCGTCTAAAAATAAATCCTTTGCCTGTCTGCTACCGAAACAGTTTACATAATTATTTCTCTTAATATGAACATTAATTAACCGAACGGGTGTCGCTGACACCGAGAACGCCTCGTTCACTGAATATTGAGAAATGGTGAGAAGTATCTAGTTCAGTGGTGTTCAAAGTTGAGTTGTGGGGGTCAGACTGATAGGCACTTGCTCCATGTAAAAGACTAGTATTCAGCTGCATACAGGTAGACCCAAAGCCCACCCTAACATGCAAAAAAATTAAGTAATAAAAACTAAAACCCAACTACGACTAAAAAGGTATAAACAAGACACCACAGACAAATTAGAAATCCGGAGTCACACGTGTTAGGGAATAAATCGAACAGATTACGTGTAACTCCTGATTTTTAATTTGTCTGTCTGTCTCCGGATTTTTAAGTCGGTAAAATACAATAGACGTAGATATATTTATTAACCTATTCCGCTTAACTATTCTTCAAGAGTCATAAAAACCCTGTAAGAAATCGACACGTGTCACTTCCAACTTAGCATCCTCAGAATGACGATTGACCAATAGCAAACCAGACGCTAGCGTTCGGTGTGGCAACACGTCGGAGGATGCCTCGTTGAGAGGTGCAACACGTGTCAATTTCTAAGATTAAGGCTTTTCAAAGGCTTACGCTAAAGCGTGCAAAAATGTCCGTACAAAATGAATTGTAATTTTATTTGATTGCAGTTTATCCATTATATACCCTCTCATATCACCCTGTACCAGTAAAAAAATGATTGGATAACAATAGACACAGGAACAAATAAACCCGGATCACATTTCATCTCAGATTGAGCACCGCTGATCTGACGCTGTTCGCGAAAGTGAAACTGTATGCAAAGTTGTTTAATGTGTTGTGTGTAGGGGAAGGGGGGCGACTGTATTGATTTTTGTTCAGCACGGGGTGTAAATACATGGTATGTGGCTTATGATTCATTAAAATAATAATGGTTCTCATTTGCGATCACGATTTGAATTTTGATTACCTTGCCATGGGTAAACAAAATTCAAACCGTGATCACAAATGAGAATCGTTGGTTTAAATGAAGGTTTCTGCTAAAGTTAAGTAATAGTTCATATACGCTATTGTACAAAGTGGCTTGACGTTTGTTTTTGTTACGTATTTTCCAAGTCTATTCTAACTTAATGAAAATTTACTGTTTTCGAAACATTATGTACACTGTATACAGGTCAACAATTCCTTAGGAATAAAAACTCGAGCGGAATATTTTATTTACATGATACTTATTTTAAAATTGCCAAGAAAAGTCCAAAAAACATCAGTTCACTTGAGCTCTGACACAACAGAACAAAAAATCTAAAAACAAACAAGCAAAGACCACAGAATGTCTGTTCGTTCCTGCAACGTGCAGTCGTAAATTTTATTTTTTTACCGCATGTAGCAATTCGTAACCTAGTTGCAATAGTTCGAGAGCTTGCTACAAAAATATTGCTGATACGTAAGTAAAATACAATAGACGTAGATATATTTAGTAGCCTATTCCGCCTAACTGCGCGTTTGACTGGTCAATCGTCATCCTGAGGATGCCTCGTTGAGAGGTGAAACACGTGTCGATTTCTTACAGGGTTTTTTATGACTCTAAAAGATATTTAAGCGGAATAGGTTACTAAATATATCTACGTCTATTGTATTTTATAATGGATTTCCGCAGTCACGCCTGAATCAATTAACTATGTTACGTAAGTAATCATCATCTGTCTAGACTTTTCCTAACTATGTATGTTAGGGTCAGTTTTCAGTCTAACCGGATGTAACTGAATACCATTATTTTACATGGAGTGACTACCTATCGGCTCTCCACAACCCAGTTACTGAGTAACAAGATAACTTTTGCTAAGATAATTACATCATCATCATCATCATTTTAGCCTCCACGCACCGCCACATCGACCGGTTCTGTGTTCCCGCATGAGGTGGATTCCTGCGGCCTTCACAAGGTCATCGGTCCACCTTGTGGGAGGCCTTCCAACGCAACGTCTTCCGGTACGCGATCATCACTCCAGAACCTTTCGGACAATTACTTATATAAAGTTATAAAAGACGTAGAAGTTGCAAAAAAACAGAAATGAGATCTTGCCTGTGTTGATAGATTTTTATGATAAACATTTTAGTACGTTAATACTGAATTGCAACGTTTGGAACTGTAAATAGATGTTAGTTGAATCTTAAAATACATTTTTTTGTTTTTACAGGTGCAAATTAAGCTGTTGTACATATTTATCAATAGTATATATAATATTATAATGTGTGTAGGGGGTAATCTTCGAGATTACTGATCCGACTCTGAAAATTCTTTCGCTAATGTGCTTTCTTTTTAGTCAGTACAGTGTCACAGAGTGTCAAAATATATATTTTATGTTAAAACTTAAAAGTCGCGGGCACAAGCTAGTTTAATTTAAACACATAATAATGTAATTTTGAAAAAAAAAACATGCTGCCTCGACCCCTGAATAATTGGGATAAGCAGGAGGATGAGATGAAATATTTCAATACAACTTTCCTCATTGTTTTCTTGAATTGTTATGTGGAAGTTGACTTGAGTTGCCGGCTCTTGAACTGTAACTACATAGTTTCATACTATTTCAAAAACTACAGGGCGTGTAGAAATAGTTCTCATAAATCTCAAGCCTGAACTTTCTGCTTACCTTTAAATGCAACGATATGTTAAAATGTTGCAGGTAACCCCAACATGAATAATATATCGGATAAAGCTACCACTTATTTTACGCGATCAACATAACTTTTTCCTTCAATTTTATTATAGTCTACGAATGTAATAATGATCGGCATAAAATTTTATTAAGCTTTTTATTTTAATACCGCTTTTCCGTTTTATTGGGAAGTTGGGTAGTAATGCTTTTTATATTGATTTTTAATTACTTTCAAAAGAGAGTATTTTTTGTTGAAAGTGTGTAAATCGGTTACTTTTATGGGGTAATTCAGATAAGGGAGTTTATGCTAGGTAGGTCATAAAGCGGTCGCTTTAATTGCCCTAAGGAGGAAAATATTAGGCAGATATGTACTTATCGTTTTTATCAACGTGCCGCAGTTAATGTAAGGTGGGGCACATTTTCTCCCTATCGTGACGTGTGGGGGCGTTTTTGGTGGAGCATTATTCCTGTATGTGTATAGCATAACATCTGCAGGTATTTCTTGTGATCCTTTACTGTGTCGAGATAAGTTTTTTAAAGGATTACAACCAACTGGTTGCAAGAATGATGTTTTTCCATACATCTGTCAATGAGATTTACTAATAAACTCCTCCTTTTTTTGAAGTCGATTAAAAAATATAAAATTAAATGGATATTATTGCCTTTTTTACTAATATAATCAAATATATCTTACATCATGGCGATGTTGCCAAAAAACTGTTATAAAAAATGAAAACAATTTGAGATATACATACAAATAATAATGATGAATCTATCAACAACAATCTCATTGTTATAGTACATTTGTATTACATTGCATACACAGTCTGTTCGAATGAAATAGCTTCTAGTACCGAGGGTGTAACGAGGTGTAACGTAACATTCAATAGCAAACATAACTTAGCGGATACAGTGTTCTGGTACGCGTAAAATAAATACAGCCTTTATCTTACAAGTAAAACTTCAGCCTTAACGTAGTACGTTGGAGATTTTATACAAACTAACGGTTATGTAACCTTCCTTGCATATTGTAGTTTGTAAGACTGCCTGCGACTCGCCGAGATAAAACTTTGCATTATAAGAACAATCTCGATGGAAGTAGGAAACTCAATATTCATAGGTTGTCTCTACTTTCGGCCCGTTTTCAATTATTCGGGTCGAAGATTTTTCCGAAGGGTTGGTGTTTGCCAAGATTAGGATATTGAAGACAGTGGCGAATAACTAGCCTTTGGCTATTTTCGCCTTATGTCGAATATAGTCCTAAGCGTTAAGCGGTTTTCTTGTCCCTTAACATAAATACGTTTTAAGTGTATGAAAACAGGATTTTCCACGTGTCAGTAGGGTTGGACGTTCGTTGAGAGTATCCTCCATGTTTGCCGTATATTCTAAATAGAGTTTTTTTACAGTTTACAGTACCGTTGTAAGCACGTATGGATGAGATTAACTGCCTAACCACTTTTCTGAGGCATTTTAATTATGAATAAAAATGATAAGTAATTCAGACGTCAGTGCACACCCAGGTGCAAGTAAGCTATTAACCTAGTAACCTATTCTGCTTAACTATTCCTCAAGAGTCATAAACATCTCTGTATGAAATCGACACGTGCTTCACCTCTCAACGAAGCATCCTCAGGATGACGATTGACCAGACGCGAACCAGAACACGACGTGTTGCCACACCGAGCGCTGAACGCAGACGCGGAGTAGCTAAGCGGAATAGGTTACCTACTAAATATATCTACGTCTATTGTATCTTATAATGGATTTCCGCAAAGTCACGCCTGAATCAATTAGCTAAGTTAAGTATAGTCAAAACATGTAAAGTTGCCTTTAAACGTAGTCTGCTTGGATTGGATCAATTTATAGGCATTATAACACCAAGAAAAAGTTGAGCTACACCCAGAAAACAATCCTAACGAACCAGAAAAGGAAAGACCTTTTGAACGAACAGACAATGGCAACAAAAAGGTTAGGTACCTACTCGTAGTACTCGAACTTATATTCTAGTACCTAATCCGCTCATTTGGTCTACAAACAAGAGAATGGAAGTGAATTTCCGTGAAATATAATACAAACAGATTCCTCAAGGCTACAAGAGAGACATACCAGCATTTTATCGTGAAGAAATATGTAGTGCCCCTGGGATCGTGAGGAAATAATTCATGCGAGCGCAGCTAAACCACTTACGCATTCATCATTTAGGTATGTATGTGTTTATCTTTCACAAAATAAGTTGTAATTAGATAGTTTATATTAGTACAGCAAGGAAATTGTTCAAATTGAGACGCTACGTCAATCTGTATTAAAGCCATTTTATACAACTGTCAGAGAATGACAGGATTTGAATATACGAATAATTTAAGTTCGTAGTCAATTTGCTTAGCAAATAATTTCACAGACTTATACTTATTGATAGAATTGGTGAATGTTAATAACCGATTGAATTTTTTCTCACTAAAAAGGCCTCATCTCATTTGAAACAAGAATTGATTTGATAACAATGCTTGCTATTAAGTGTTGGTGATTTTAAACTATTAAGATTTATTGTGAGTTTTAGCTTAACTGTATCACATCCGGTTTCTGAATAGATAATTTTGCTAAAGTAGAGTTTAACAAATTATCTACTTCTTTTCAATTCCGAAACCGATGTGAGTGTCTATGAGAAAACTTAGAAAAGAGGCAGCTAATATTGAACAAATTTTAATTGGTACCTATTTGTCAGGTTTTGAACCCGCAACACAATGCTTCAAAAGCAGGTCCGCGAACCACTAAAACATGAAGCTAATATCAAGCCATTATTTATTTCAACAGATTGGATACCAAATTACAAAAAAAAAAAAACACACGTCTTCCAAATAAAAACACAAAAAAAGTGAAAAATAACTTTAATTTGTGAAGTCAGTGTCTTTGCTTTTCAATTTTCGTTTTTTGCCACCGTCTTCCGAAATTAAAGTTATTGTTCACATATTTTGTTTTTTTTTTTGGAAGTCAGTTGTGATTTTTTATAAAAAGTTTTTATTTTTCACTTATTAGTTGTGGTACCTACCCCACACAAATTAGAATACCACTACCTGCTATGTAAATAACAGTAACGGAGAATAAAATGTCGTCAACATAGACTAAGTGGGAAAAATACGTAATTATTGAAGCTAACTCAAAAACTACGCAAAGAAAGTTAATAAAATTTATACGGAACCACCTCTGCATCATGACCTACCAAACAAAAAAAGAATCACCAAAATCGATTCATAATTGGCGGATTAATCGCGTAAAATACATACAAACACAAAAAAAACATACAGATGAATTGAGAAGCTCCTAATTTTTGAAGAAGTCGGTTAATAAAATAGACGTCCACACAGCCCGAAATCGCGGGAAAAAGTGGTGCGCACGTAAATTTATTTGGAACAAAACTGTGCTCGTTTATTTCACAGAAAACTTAAGGCGAAATTGTTCGATAAAGATTTTTTACGCGTCATAAAAATGGGTTTCCCTCTCGATTTATGTTTGAACCTGTTTTTGTCCGTAGAGCCGCTTGCGTGTATGAATTATTTTCATGTTTTTATATAAGTTTCATACTAAAAATTGTGATAAATAATTTGTGTTTATAGTTGCCACTTTTTGTTTATTATGCCGTCATTGATATAGCTATGTTTCAATGAAATTGTTGTTATCATTAATTTGGTACAATTATCCCTTTTACATTCTGATATTCCGAGTACAATGCCTACATATTTTAACTTTTGGAGCTTTTATTGCCCGTTCTTCTCCTCAAGAACCTACTACGCTTGGGAATGGGCAACTGGCTTCATCTTTCTGACTGGCCCACCCCTTGACAATTCAAAAGTGCCTTTGCCTAATTCATTTGCTTAAAATGAATGGTTTGAGTTTTTAACTGAAAAC
The DNA here is from genome assembly GCA_949152455.1 of Lithophane leautieri. Lineage (NCBI taxonomy): Eukaryota > Metazoa > Arthropoda > Insecta > Lepidoptera > Noctuidae > Lithophane > Lithophane leautieri. The sequence goes on from OX424460.1 coordinate 19,568,199, forward strand.
CCATTCATTTAAAGGCCCTAGTAAGAATCTAAAGATCGTAACCATCCATTGCACTGACGCAATTTCTCAGAATCCCAAGCTCTTAAACGCTTTCAGCTATACTCGAGCACGTAAAGCAACGAAATTAGTGTGCCTAATAAATCACAGGGATTACACTTGAGCGTGTCTGTGTCAGTACGTGTCAATTCCCTAACTTTGACCGGTAAGATCAACAGCGACTGACACTTCAGTCAACTAACAGGCTTAAACATTCTAATTTACAATTCGTCACTCATAAGACTTATTTGGGTAAACTTAATTGCTTAATCTTAACTACCTTTTAAGGTGAAAGTTTGAGGAAAATGTTAATTAATTCAACGTTTAAGTTTAATCAGAATTAAAAAGCACTTACTTATTTCAAACGGCTCGCCTTTTGAGATTTAATGAGTTGCTCTAATGACAGGAGATCCTAGTCTTTGATCATTCTTGGATCTTCTATAAATAATAATAATAAAGCACGTTTATTTCCAATACATAATAATAGTTGTTATTACATGCGTTTTAATAACATTATGGATCTTCTTTATCAATGGTATAATCTTTTAATCCCGTTTTTTATTAAACGACCAAATACAAATCAATTTCTATGGCCTCGGGTTTGAAGACGGAAGTAAAATTAATTATATTCAGCAACAAATTCATACATACCATCATAACTTTCAACCATAATCTTATGTCACGGTGAAAGATTGATCAAATAAAAGATAATCAAAGCTAATACTAATTTACCCACTCTTCAATCGGACGAGTGGGTAAAGAGAAAAAATAATATCCTCTAATTTTTTCTTGAATGTAAACAGATGAAAAATATGAACCCCGAATAAATTAATCCTCCTCTTAAACCTTTCAAATCATACTGAAAAAATAAACCATTAAAAATGTTGGCCAATTTGGGTTATATAGAAAATATTAGAGATGCCGCGAATAGTTCTTATAGCGAATAGTCGAATACCGATTAATCGCCATTCTCTATGGCGAATAGTCGAATACCGATTAATCGCCATTCTCTATGGCGAATAGTCGAATACTCGCCATTATTACTCGACATACAAAAAGGAATATAAAAAACAGTTAATATTCAAATAATAATATTACACTTAGTAGCCTTAGTCTTGTCATTTAGCAGTTGCAAAAACACGTTCTCCAATACATTTCGTGTGGGAGAACATGTTTTTCAACTCCAATGTAATATTTTATTTAAAATTGTAAATTAAATATTAGTTAAATAAATAAATAAGTACTACAATGCTGAGTTTGTTCTTGGCATAAATTCATCCCAACTACGGAACCCATCATTGTGTGTGGTCCGACACGCACTTTACCGGTTTGATAATAATACTAAATTTACAATTGATGGAGCTACTGAAAGTAACTGAAAATTTCAGTAGAGCCATCAGGATGGAATTTGGTAAGGACAAATGTGCGGTCATGCATCTGAAGCGAGGGGAAATTGTGGAATCCGTGGGAATCCCATCTGGAGCCCTCTCCTAACATATTAATACTAATTAGCACGTATTCATGAATAGCAGCGATAGTCTAGTGGTGTGACTATCGGCCGGCCAAGTCATTGGTCTCGAGTTCGAACCCAAGACACGCACAGCTGACTTTTCGGATTCATGTGCGTATTGTATAATAATTATTACTTGTTTCAAAAACGGTGAAGGAAAACATCGTGAAGGAACCGGCATGCCGTAATGCCGTTACACGTTTTCAGTAACCCATGTTGCGGTTTAAGGTAATAACCAATAGATAACCATCACGTAAAAAGTAATTGAAAAAAAAAACATCTCAGTGGGTACTCCAACCTGATCCTATAAACGAAAAGCAGCGTCATGCCGCAGATACGATAATATTCCGGTGACAGATCGTCGGCTTATCTCGCCGTAACCCTCTCGTCCCCAATTTTACGACTCACACGTGATGATAAACTGCCGACACATATTTTTATTCATCCCCCGATCAACATACAATTTTGGGGGCGGACAAAATTCTGCTGTAATATGAAGTTTCTGGGAAGGAAATGCTGGCTAGCAAATTGTTTGTCCGTAAGGAAATTGGGACGTTAGATTAAATGCTTATTTTTTAATGTCAATTTGGTATTTTTATATATGGTAATAAATAAAAAGGCAATAAGTGGTGACCACTGCTTATTACACCTTGAAGTCATAATATTCACCATTGTTTGATCCATTCCATACAAAATATTGCGCCCGTGAGCCATAGAGAATAATTTAGTCATAACGAAACTACAGACTTCTTTGTTTTTCGAGTCAGTTCACTAACCTGGTGTCAGAGTTTTTATATTTCTCTACGGCATGTGAAGCCAAATCAGAAGCCCATTTTCTGACTTGGCTTCACATTCCGTCGAAAAATATCTCTCAGGCATTTTTCCTTCACCGTTTTTGAAGCAAGTGATTATCCAATATGCACAAATGAATCCGAAAAGTCGGAGGTGCGTGTCTTGGCTTCGAACTCGAGACCTTGAGACTGAGACTTAGCAATCCGACTATCGCTGGCACTATCACTGAAACTACAGTGTTAATTATTATTATTCATTTATTTATTAGAATAACAATTACTCTTAATACAACTTTTAATACATCACACATACATTAACAACACACACACATTAATGCTTAGATACTAGTGAACATAAAATGAAATAAAAGATTAGAAATTCTGCCGTTTACCAAAGTTTCGAGCTATGACCACGCCGCTGTATCAAACTCAGTAGGTACCTAATCGTTACAGTAATACAATAAATCCCACGATCCGCGATGTTGCGGACGGACACCGACTAGCCCGGACGACGGTCCGTGGGAAGGTGTACGTGCGGAGTATCGCAGACATCGGAAGCGCCTCGGTGCGAGGTGCGTGGCGGTCTGTGGTCGTCTGCCGTGCGTGTCCGTCTGCAATATTGCCGATCGTGGGATTCCACCATAACAAGTAGTCCTCTACACGCAGTATTCCTCCGAATTTAGGTCAACACCCAGCACACTATAAACGTTAAGTCCTTTCCGCAAAAGGTCAAGTTTCCCCAATCAATCCCGCCCAAACGGTTCGCCTACAAAATTAATTAAACTTTTCACTCCAAGATTCGCAAATTATTTTTATCTCATCATTGGATGGTGTTATCGAAAAACAAACGGTGCTCAGATAAGCCTGGTGACAGTAACAAGTGGCCCTAATTTAACTTTAGCGGATCTTTACGAGTTTCCTACAATCGGGGAGGAATCCCAATGCGGAACCTCTGAGGATTATATTAGGAACGCGAAATATTTTTACCCGACTACGGTGAAGCAAAAAGGAGGGTTATGATTTGGACCAGTATGTAATTATGTATGTATAAATGTATGTATGTTCGTGTGTTATATCTTCTAAATTACTCATCAACACAATTTGACGAATGAGGTATATTTGGAAACGTCTTGATCGTTCGCTGGTTATAGGCTATGTGACGTCACATTAAATTGAATATGGCACCCGCTAGAGGAAATAAAGTCATGAAAAAAAAATTTAAAAAGAATGAGGCCATCTTGGGCATCAAATGAAAAGGCTAAGAGAGCTCATAAAAAAAAAAAAATTATAACCCCAAAAAAGTTTATATAAATTTATAAGTTATAAAAAATTAAGTAGTAAAAACTAAAACCCAAATACGAATAAAAAGGTATAAACAAGACACCACAGACAGACAAATTATTTATTTACGCCTAGAGATGAGATAAAATTAATGTTGAAATATGGAAGTTTCAACGTTAATTACTTCCAAACCAATGGCTTTTTTCCAATTCTGCTTCCATACAAGACTAAATAATGATAAAAAAAATTGATATAAGTTTCGGTTTGAACGTACACCGTCAAACAGAAGACCATACTACATTTGTATGGAAGAATGACCGACTAGGGTCACCTTAACATGCCTTCTTTTAGTGATATTCTTTAAACATCAATTCGAGAACGGTATCGAATTAATGTTGTTGAGTTATCAAATATATTATGTGTGAAGTTCGAAATGAACTTTAAAGGAACAGCATTATAAATTAATTAATTTATTACAATACACAAAAACTTTTTAAGACGCCTTACGAAATAACAATTGAAGAGTGAAAGCGAATGGCGGATGCTTCTACTTCAAAGGAATTATATCGAAGCACTTTCCGTGTAACTTGGACGCTTAGCTTTTGTTGCTCGAGTGGCTACGAGTATATTTGAAACGTAATTTGCGAAATAGGAAATTATGTATTGTACAAACCTGAAAATAGAAACCGGCTGTTAATATGACAAAGTACTGTCACACAAGTATGACTAACAGACACGTCGTCTAAACACCTAACTTATTCTAAAACTCACACACATACATACATAAACTCACGCCTTCTTCCCAAGGGGGTAGGTAGAAACTACAGAACCCCACATGTTACGATCCTTACATACTCCTTTTGTTTCGTTTGCATAATCAGTGTATAATGTTCCCACTGCTGGGACTCAGGTCTCCTCTCTTCGAGAAGGAATGGCCTATAATCAACCACGTGGGCCCCGTGCGGTTTGTGCCATATTCATTACAATTTTTAACGCGAATAATCTTTACATATTCTTAGAATTCTTCATACTAGTTAGTTATTTATTTATTAAGAAAACTGTATTATGTAGCGTAATGTATCTTATTTATAGGCGAAAGTCCATTGTTTCGGAAAACTGCTGAAACATGGACGGATAGACGGAGGAGTTTATGATAAGGCTGTTACAGACTTGCGGGTGTGTGAGAGGTAGTGTTGCCACGCGCTATAATACGTCTGAAAGTTTTGATACGTTGTAAGGATGTAGTTTGAACAAGTTTGAAAAGAGGAGGTCTTTTAAAAATGGAATGATATTTGGTTTGTTATATTTTATGTGTGTATTCAGCCTGCTATAATACATAGTTGTCTTTTCAAAACAAAACAGTCAAGTCAGGCGACTGTTTTCTTAATTGGTAAAATTTAAATTTAAATAATTCAGTGCCTGTTCTATTTTGAAATTCCGTTAAATTCTTTAAACTTGCCGATAAACGTTAAACACAGGGGCTGTTCCACAAAAACTTAGACACTTGTTCAACGCGTGTTTAATGTCAGTTTTATGTCAAACTCCATACAGAAATGTCATGTTTAAAAGGTGTTTAGGCAAAAACGCCTCTACGGATTTGGCTGAAAGGCATACAGATAGTTGCCGAATTAACGCATAGGGTACTTTTAATCCCAGTAATACGTGTCCGTGGTACCTATATTTACCGATATCAACGCGGGCGAAGCCGCGGGCAAAAGCTAGTTAACAACAACGACATATTTACAGAACCATTTAAAACACCACAATGGTCTGTAAAATGAAACCAGAGATACAGATTTTGTTGTGGAATCTCAAATCTAATGTTATAGCCCCTTATTAATGTAATCAAAAGTCAGTGTTATAGCGATTATCGCTTGAAATTCAAGTTACAAACTATCATTGCTTGGAACGGAGATGCGATTAATGTTGCCTTTATTGGTCTTTTAATACACACAATTAATTAACAGATACTTATCATAACATCCCGCCTTGTTCCCCAATGGTTGGGCAGAGGTGTACCTACCCATACACCCATATTAGGTATCTATCTACAGGGTTAAATTTTAGGCGTTTAAATCCTCTTAAGGGGTCATTGTACTCATCATTATAAACATCTTTCACCAACACAAAAAAAATCAGCATTTCCCTACATTTTGACGAGTTATGCAAACATAAATGTAGGGAACAGCTGATTTTTTTATCCGCTATTTCATGCTTGGTCCCATTGTATAAGTTGTTCATAATGATGAGTACAATGACCCGTTAAGAGGATTTAAATGACTGATATTTAACCCTGTATAAAACGATTTCGGTTATAATAATTATGTACCGGATGCGTCAGTATCTTAGTAGACAATAACAATTTCGACTCTTATGGAAGTGAAAATATTTTGTGTTTTTGAAAGAATTTGCTGTGATAAATTGGAATACACTTGAAAATACTTTTTAGTTTAACCCTAACATTATTCTCAGCCTGGACTCAAAAACAGATCTATTTAGCGTTTATAAGTACCAGAGATGTTGCGGATGCGGATTTTTGAAGGTTCACATCCGCGGATGCGGATCTTAAGTATTTTTCCCAAATGTCACTTTGCGCCGAAGCCGGGCATTGCAAATTCACTTTTTAAATAATTTATCAACTGCAGAAATCTCGCATAGCACACAATGCTCACTGTATATTCACAATTTCACAATAACGGCACGCGCCAGTCGCCGGCGCCGCCTATTTTCTTTCTTGTTGCGACTTGTAGTATAGCCGCATCCGCATGAACATCCGCATTTATTTTTGCGGTTGCAGATGCGGATGCGGATATCCGCAACATCCCAGATACGTACCGCTTGTTTGTGCTACTCTCAAAAACAACAGTTATACCTAAATTGTTTCACACAAGCATGTTTAGATACTTTCTTTTAACGGCAATAAATTAGTTTTATGTGAGGTTTATGTAAAAACATTGCAATAAAACCGTTTTCCTTTGAATGGAGACGTCGGAGAAGTTTCTGTGAAATTTACTCGTATATAAAAGAGTATGGAGATTAATATTATAAAGATGGTGTCGGTATGGCTTTGGCTTATAAGCGTTGTGGCTTTTCTGAGAAAGCGATGTTGGCTTTATTTATTTATTTATTTATTTAATACTTCAAGCACAGAAATCTATAGAGTTGGATTTAATGCTGAATGTGTTAAACTATTTACGTAATACCTAATAACGTAATAGTACTAAGTATTAATAAACATTTGTACTTAAATGAAACGAAACTAAATACTATTTTAAAAATTTCCTTTCATCCTTTTAGTAATTGTAATGTTTGGATCTAAATAATTTAAGTATGTGAATAATATTATAAATATGGTTACTTTCAAAGTCATACTTGCAGAATAATAAATTAAATCATAGATGCAGAGGACTATTATAAGGCCACATGGATTAAGTCACAATGGCAATAGGAGTACGCCCAGAAAAGGTACCATTCCCTACTATTTCACATAATACACTGTCTAAACCTAACATCGATCAGTCATACATATCAGACTCAATGGAATTGGTATAACTAAACACTTTTCTATTCAGTCAAGTTTACTTAGCAACTAACAGATCCAAGAAGAAGATGCATTGATATATATTTTTGGCTATGGTAATGGTACCATAGCCAAAAATATGTCAATGCATCTTCAACAGGATTTGTAGAAACAGTCAACGATAACGTAAATCAACACCAAACCAGTAATTGAGCAATTTAAAAGCTAATTTAATGTAACAAATAAAAGAGGTACCAAATCGAAGAGCGCAGCAGCAACTGTTTGCTAACTATCATAAAAACTCTAGAAATGTATTATTCATACCCTGTGTTATAAATGGCTTTTTCAAAAAACAAATAAACCTACGAAATGCATTTTTTTTTCACCTGTTGAACTGAATCTGTGATAATAAATTTGAAATTGTATGTGCTTTTCATTCGTGTACCTACATGGCGCACTAGTTTGGCGGTAGACGCTTCGCTACGTACCGCACCCTATGTCAATTTAAAGAATAATGATGTTAATTTGTCTTTATTAATTTACGTCTTTCTATGGAAAATAATCTTCTTGTTTAATTTGCTCGGGTAGGTATATCTGACGCCCCAAGTTGATATTTCAACGGTGAGTAATATCGGTTTATAAGTCATCTTGTTCTGCAGTAACATAACCGCCAGTTGTACAGCGCGTCATCTGCATTTTCATTTCTCCTTTTTTAGTAAAACAACTAGATAGAGAAAATTTATATTTTCCACATAACAAAAAAATCTGCCGTACTTGACTTGAAAAAGACATTCTTCCACTCTTGAACCGCGAAGAATAGTCAAAGGGTAACCGATAACGTCTTAAGTCTCCCGCAGAAAGGCGCAACGCAACTCTAGTAGAACAAAAACTTCATGGAAATTGTACTGTACTAGAGTCGCGTATACTTAAGCCTTTAATATTTTGCGATCAGCCATCTTTTTCTTGTGTTGTTTTTATAAAAATATAATCTTTAATTACATTTATCTTACATTATACATCTGGATGTACTACTCACTTGACCTTTCTGAAGAACCAATAAGGTCATTATTATGTCCTTCTAGAGACAAGAAACGCCTCCCGGCTTATCCACTCAAATCTACCTTGCCTTGTAAAGACTTTGTGTAAGTCGTCTTGCACTCATCCTCTCAACATGTTTAAACCATCGCATACTCTTAAACTCAGGAATATAATGTGAGAATTCCATTTAAACTCCTCTGTGGTTCCCAAAGCGGATCGCGTTTTAGGCGACGCAAGCCAAGCCGTGTTACGTAATTGGAGGCGAAATCAGTCTAGACGTAAGACATGTCTGGCACACAATTATACCCGGGAAACCAGCTTAGATACATATGGGTTTTAGTTCTCCTTTGCTTTTATAGGCGATAAGTTTCATAGAATATTCCATGATTTGCAGCTGCGGTGCAGAGAGGTGAAATTATTAAAATTAAGGGTGGATGTATTATTTGGAAGATTTTTTCCATCATAGATTAAGTCCGTGATGAATATGATAAATATGTATATAAATAATGATAAATAAATGACTATGTTTTGGTTGGTTTTCATACAAAGTAAGAGGAAATCAGCTATCTAATTGCGTAACTTATTTTCGTAACCGATTATGGCTAATTTGTTTCATTTTGACAGTTCAACCACATTCTTTGCGTTATTTACGTTGTTGAGCAGAATTACTTTTTCGAAGTTATGAAGCAATGGATTAGACATTTGTTTCAAACTGATTCCAAATCTGATTGATCGTGTATTACGCAATTAGGGTGCTGTGTTTAGTTCAAAGCGACTGGTAGTCGTTTTACTAAGTAAAAGTAGTTTTCAATAGGTAATAGGTACATTTAGCTAAGATTTCATAAAACTCAAATCGTGGACTGCAGGAGCTTCATTTTTTTTTTTCGTTATAAATTAAAGAAAGGAAGAAAAATATCCCTTACCGGTATAATGGCAAATCACGACTAAAACGCACTCCCAGCCGATATAATTACGAACTAAGGTTCAAAGCTGACTGCAAATGCAACCCACAATCATGATCATGACATACTTCAAAATAAACCGTGATTCCGTTTCAGACTATCCTAGCTCCACTTCGTACGGGATCACACGCTATCGGCTGTGGTAGTGCGGGTACCTTTGGGGCGGACGCCATTTTGAGTTTGCTATGGATGTTTATTTGTTATTTTGGGATTGGAATGAACTATGTACTTTTAGGTTCTGACTTTCGTGGTTTAAAAAAAGCAAAGGGTTTTTCCATCTGAAATGTCTCAGTGGCAGCCCGGAGTCTAGATTGGTGCCCGTTTGATGGCAATTGGCTCGCTCCCTATTTCATGGGACTTAAATATAACTGGCGAAATGTGGGTGTATTATAGGTACACCTTTGCCTAACCCTTCGGGGAATACAGCTGTGATGTTATGTTGTGTTATTCCTGGTTTTGAATTTGGAAGAACCTGTGAATACGTTAGAAAGTAAACCTTTTTCAATTTTCAGAAAGTGCAATTCACTTCATCCTATTTTCAATAATCCTTCATTTTTGTTTGGTTTTATTAAATATTCCTGTACATTAATAAGGGTGAGTGTACGTATACCTCGTGTAAGAGTGAGTGTAGTGTAATTGTGTACCTGATAGTGTGGAATGTAGATGAATAAGTGACTTAGTCAGACTCTTCGGCATTCTGTTAATATTTTTCTTGTTACAAAATGTTTCAAAGTTAATTTTAACAGAATACCAGCAACGTTTTATAAATAAACTGTTCATATCCAACCGTACCGTCTATGAAGTAGAACACAATTTATTGTGCGACTAACAATAAAATACCATTCCACATTTTTGTTATTTGACGCTCAACGTCTTACGTGAGAATCAACAGAGCTACTCGATGCGATGAAAAATATTGTCCAATTATGCTCCGATTACAAGCTAATAATTCGACAACTTTCATTCATATGTTAGACCTACGCAAAATTTTATTAATCTTGTTGTTAATATTATAATTTGAGTCAGCAAAAAGATCCCCCTGTCAAAAATAAATATATAAGACTATAGTTTACGAACAACATTAAACTTCACGCTGCCGCGCTGCTATTTTGAACACTTTTACATTCACAGTTCACGAGGTTTAAATCTCGCGAAAAACTGTGAATGAAAAAGTGTCCGTACTGACAGTGAGCTCACACATCCTGCATGGAACGATAGATACAATTTCAGTATTTGTGAGTGAGATAATAATATTGAAATGTCAGTGTCAACAAAAAATGAAACGTGCCCGCTCACCATCTTTTGACACGTTTGGTGGAATCTAACGATTTAATTTTTTCTAAAATCTATAATAAAAAGTCGTCAGAGACAGCTACAACAACCCGGTATTAAGCCTCGTGCAAACTGGCGCGATATTGCGGGCGCGACAAGGGTTGCGCTGCCTGTCACGCCCGCGATATCGCGCCAGTTTTACTGTTTGTGGGAGTCTTTTTCACATATGCGATTTACATCGCGCCTAATCGCATACCTTCGCTTTATTACGTCACCTAGGACACCACAATATTTATGTCTGCTGTATAGCTAACGAATGTTCGAGTAGTATACCGGTGAACCGAACAATAATGTGGGGACGGCTGAGGGTGCTGCAGTGAAGAGGAGCGGCACAATGGAACGAATTGTCGTGGAGGAGTATTGAGCTTCAAATGGGATGCAATTTCATGGAGTAGGTAAAATTATTGTGGAGATAAGTATGAAGATATGATAAGAGTTTGAGCAGGGATGGGTGAACTTAGTGGATAATAAAACATTCATTGGCTACATATATTTACGTGTTCTAATTCGAAACTATATTCATTATAATTTAGGTAATAGTTTTCCCGTGTAAGTAATTAGGTATAGTATTCTCAGATTTATGATACTACTAGATAAGATGATATATAGGATGACATATTTCAACTTTAACTCCAAAATCGAAATATAAAAGCACTTGGTGTTGCATGCAGAAGTACTGTCATTAATAGGCAAGAAAAAAACCGTTTCCATTTTAATAACATAAGTAATTAAACATTTTAAATCCAGATTTATCTACAACTGTTAGAATTATAAACATAAAAAGCACAGGCAAATCACATCGTTAATCAAACCACATTACTTTTAAATCACCTCTTAACTTACGCGAGCAGAGTTAATGGCCGCCATTTTTCTTTAGTGCAAGCGAACAATGTATTTAGCAGATTAATCACAGCTGCCCCTAGAGCATTCAAGGGGTGGCTAGCTTGTACTAACAGACGGACTGCAGTCTTTTAAAATATGACTAGAAACGTGGTAGTAATCTTGGCGATCCCTATCTTCTAGTAGCGTGTCGATGGCAAAAATAATACAAAATAGTGAAGAAATACTTCATAAGTTTATTTACATTGGGTAAACTTCTTATACTAAATTAAAAAATATATAATTATATACAAAATATAATATATACTTTAATTTGTTTGCCCAAAATTCAGTTCCGCGAATGCTATTTTCTGAAGCTGCCATTAGGTCCTCACGTGTGCAGGTAATCCCAATGAATAATCCAAATACTCTTTAGATGATGTGAGCAGGACAAATAGTGCAGCGGGAGGGTCATACGAATATACCAACCAAGTATTCGTCAGTCCAATAACCATAGTCGTTATCATGATTTCGCTACAATTATTAGAGCTAGGTACATGGTAACAGCAATTATGGTTTTACGGGCAAACAGCATTACTGAATACTGGCTCTATTGAGCATCAAAATTACACTGGCAGCAACAATTAGATTGGTTATTTTCTGTTCATTTTGCAGTACGATCAACTCGGCCTATCGCAGTCCACTGCTGGACACAGGACTCTCCCGGGCACAACACCCTGTACTCCATCTTCCGCATCCAGTCTGTCCCAGCCTGTTAAGGCCGACCTTTTTAAGGTCAACAACAATACTGATATTTAATGAGAACCCTGAAGAAAAGATTTTGCAGGTAGTTACATCTTATAAAACACAGTAGTTCTACATCACTCACTACAACTGTCTTCCATTTTTTTCCAGACAAAATGTAGTACTTTTATACAATTTAAAATGTACAGAAATAGTAGTCAATACTAAGCGTTGAAAGTGTAGTAATTGAATCTTTCAGCAGACAGTTCGATATAAAATGCGGACATTAATGATTCTTTATAGGCGGAGAGCCGGCGACAAAACGCTTTACTCAATGTTTATTGAACAGGGAATTTTCTTAAACGTTTTCTGTAACTTTATGTTGATTTACAACGTTGTGTATTGTGTGGTTCCATTTTATGTGCTGAGTTACTCAAGGGGGTTTAATAGGTGACTCAGGAGGTTATGTTAAATGGATTGACACGTCTTTGCAAATATCAACAAAAATACTGTCACCAAGGTCTGCCAAGTGTGATGATTATTATGTACCTACAAAGGTTTATAAGGTTTATTTTAGTGACAGTAAGAGTAGGCTCTGTAGTGATGAGGATGTATTCGTGGGCACTCTGCCTGTCAAATGTAAAAACACCGTTTGGTTAGAATGGTTTTGTCTCTAAAAGGTTGTCAACTCCCTCCGTTCACTTCAGGGTGGAAGACATGCATCGATGAGAATTTTCACAAGTATGTATCTAAAACAAAAGAAGGCCTGTATTTCTAGTAAATATAGCACAGCAAAAACAAAAAGATTGGCCCCAGTTAACCTAGTGGACTGTTAATATGTAGCATTAGGTACGTCTTACCCCGGGGCCACGAGCTACACACTCTTGCGACACGCATCTTGTGACAGCGACTGCGGACAAAACAAATACAAGAAGTTGTTTAGAGCATGCCACGAGTCACCACGTCGCACTTGCGGAGCGACTCACGAATTCGCGATCAACTCAAACTCAAACTCAAAGCATTTATTTCAATTTAACCATTTACAGGCACTTTTGAATTGTCAAAGAGTCGGTCAGTTAGTCAAAAAGTTGAAGCTAGTTGCCCATTCAAATTCGTAGATCTCTATGGAGAAGAACGGGCAAGAAACTCCAAGGACACTCTTTTAAAAATGTATATAGATATTACAAAATCCGACGCTATCTTTTTTATGAATTTTGACGTTCAAATGCGACTTGATTGATCGCGCGAGTATGTCATTTTTATATGTATAAAAGGGCGCGACTATCGCATACCCGCTTTTGGAATCGACGCGGCTTGACGCAAGTCGCATCGCTCGAGGCCGTGAACGGGGTCTTAGTAGGGCCGCATGTGGACTTGTAAGTCAGGTCATTGATTAAGTAGATAAATGAGATCTCTTGAGGACAATTGCGTAGGTATACAGTGAGTACACGTGGACCTAAAATAAAGAAAGAAGGAAAAAATGTTCGTTCGGTCATATAATTAATTGAAATTGTAAGTAATTATATATGTGTACCTGTTTATTCATTCATATCCCTGACTTAGACGATTTTTTTTGAAGATAGTTTTTTGATAATACAGAGCGGCAATTTCCGTAATTTCCAAGAACTTTCGCACTCACATCTCATTCGCAATCTGTCAAAAATACAATCAATTTACCAACATTTTTCACAAGTTTGACAGATTGCGACTGTGAAGGTTTTGTATGTACACACGGCTACACATCAAACTATACATTTCCCGTATAAGCCGACCTCGCATTGTACGGGAATCGTATACAATGCGAGATCAGCATAAACTGGAAATGTATAGCTTGGTGTGTAGCCGTGTGTACTAGAACAGGCATTCTGATATTTTATTCATTTATTAACTGTTTGTGATAGGTAAGGGCTCAACGAAGAAAAAAAAAGTATACTTATGGCCAATTTACCAAAGGGAATCGTGTTACCCGGTAACTAGGTTGTGGAGGTCAAATAGGCAGTCGCTCCATGAAAAATACTGGCGCCTATTTAGCTGTGTCCGGTTAGACTAGAAGCCGACTCCAACATAGTTGGAAACAGGCTGGTCAGATGATGATGACTTATAGCCGTCTTAAATATCTAGTCTAGATTAGACCCTATCGAAATAACACAGTATAACAAAGTTAGTTAAAATTACAGTTTGTTTTGACATAAATCTTGGCGAATAATAATCGCAGAGAGATTTCTTTATGAAACACTGCCGCTATAATAAAATTATTTGACAAGATGCACAAAACCCTCACCGATTTATATTGTCTCTCTGTGTACACCCCAGTTTATTTCAGAGCTGTCAATAACGGAGCCACCTTAAAATCTCAAAAACATATTTCCGTCAAAACATTATGCTGCAAGACAATGCTTCCTTACTGCCACAGTAAACTATACCTATATTACAGTATAACCATAGGCGCTGCAAACGTCTAGCGGCTCTACACGTTGGCCCCAACTTGTGGATCGAGAAAATAGTATTGGCCCCAACCTTTGGCCTGTTGCTAAGTACTTTCTCGACTAACAAGTAGACGAGTGGCGCGGTTGGCCCCAACATTTTGAAGCGGGCGTAACAAAATAAAATGGCGGATAATTTCTATGTTTTATACCCCGCCTTGAATAAACTAGGGGATATACTTGTGTGTTACCGTTTATAAGCGGTTTATAAATGGTTGGTGGTGTAAGCACCGTCTGGGGAGATGGCGGTCTATCAGTTTATGCAGCTTCAGAGTCTAGGAGTTTCGAGTTTTAAAGGGAATATTGTAGGATAGAAAGGAGTGTTTTTTTTTATAAGCAGGCACTTGCGATAGCCGGCTAGGGTATAACGTAACACACTTACAATGGCAATGCCTTTCATTTTGACAATTCAACAACATTCATTGCGTCCGAATTGTTCATTTCGTGCATCTTTGTTCTTTCTTAGCGTCATGCTTGCCGCAAATAAACGTATTTTCTTTCTTTCATCTACGTTACTGAGCAGACGAATTTTTCAAACATTATTAAGCAATGGATTAGCAATTTCCTTTAAAATCCTTTAGATTGTGATTAAAAGTTTATTACGCAAGTTGGGTGCTTGAGAGAACTATGAATGAATTTCTTCCGCAGTTTTTTGGTAAAACTTCAGAAATTCCGAAATTTCTAAATCTAAAATGAACAAATGCGACTCTTGAAATATAACTGGACTAGTGAAGAAGCAAGAAAGCTGT
The DNA here is from genome assembly GCA_949152455.1 of Lithophane leautieri. NCBI lineage: Eukaryota > Metazoa > Arthropoda > Insecta > Lepidoptera > Noctuidae > Lithophane > Lithophane leautieri. Next base: position 19,583,464 of record OX424460.1, read on the forward strand.
GTGAAAATCTTCACTTGTCAATTAAATTCCGCGAATAAGCATTTGTACAGCATAGCAATCAAAGTCTATTCATTTCTACCCGACTACGGCGAAGCAAAACGGAGGGTTAAGATTTTGACCGGTATGTATGTAAGTTATTTTATAAGTATGTTCAAGTGTTCCCTCAAATCTTCTAAATTACGCATCACAATTTGACAACTGAGGTATCGTTGAAAACGTCTTGATCGTCCGCTGGTTTTAAGCTATGTGACGTCACATTAAATTGTATATGGCGCCCTGTAGGGGAAATAAAGTCATGTTTATTTTTTTTTGTTTTTTATGATGCCATGTTGGATATTAAATGGAAGGGCTTATTAAGCACATTCCAAAAATATTTATATAAATTATAAATCCAAAAAAAAAAGTTAGTAAAAAACTAAAACCCAACTATGGCAAATAAGTCAACTAAAAAGGTATAAATCACATCACGGACACACAAATTCAAAATCCCGAGTCACACGTAATCTGTTTTATTTATGCCCTAACACGTGTAGGAAGAAGTCTTTCTCCTACCAAATTATTACTTCAATACTACAGTACTTCCCTATGTGTTTATTATTCTAGCGTATGTCACTCGTGGGCTGCAGCTGAAAATCAGCGTCAGGTGGTGACGTTGTGTTGTTATTTGACATTATGCTGAGTTGAGGCTCTTTTGGCATTAAAAGTATTGTTTTCTGTCATTAAAGGTTTTTTATTTGCTGTATTGCCATTAAACACTTTTTTCTTTAAATTTCAGGCTGGAAATACTACAACATCAAAACTGTCGAAAATACTACTCTAAAAATAGTAGGTAGGTGCTCCAAAAACAAATAATATAAATCCAATAGGTAACAAATAAATAACACGACATCAAGCCGGATAAGAGCTGTCCTTTTATAAAAGTTGGCAAGTGCGTAATTCCCTCCGTACGACAAGTTTCATCGCTCACTTCTTCTTTAAGTTGTTCTGAAATACGGGTATCTTTATTTACAATAATACCATACAAGGTATACAGTATAAGTTTTTTATAACGTGTTTATTAAGGCCTGAAGAATGTATTTTAGCTAGGCTTTGTTATGTGGCTGTATGAGGGGCAAAATGGTAGGAGCAACAAGCGAACAGTTTGATACGTGCAAACCGCAACCTGAACGTGCGCTTTAACGCAGTGCAGTGTTTGAACACTGCGCACGTTCAGGGTAGTGTTGGATCATTTAGCTCCCTTCAAAATGGTTGAGCTGAATGGTGCTGATCCATGCGTCATGTTCCTGAACGGGCGCCGTCAGTTGTGACTGGTCATCTCTTAGTTGCCATGGCTTATTTAAATTTTTGAATTGTTTTTATTTTACAATTGCGGACGCTTTTAACTTTCTTTCTACATTATTCTCACATGTATATCAACATGAATGATGAAACCAATTTTTTTTTATTTATAAGAGTGTCCCTGGAGTTTCTTACCCGTTCTTCTCCATTGGTACCTACTACGCTTTGGAATGGGCAACTACCTTCATATTTTTGACTGACCGACTCCTTGACAATTCAAAAGTGCCTGTAAATGGTTTAATTGAAATAAATGCTTTGAGTTTGAGTCTATAATTTCTAACGTGACGATATTATCGTGGACAGCATCGCGGTAACACAGGGAAGTAAAATGTAATAGGAAATCGCATCTTGAAAGAAGTTGTTTAAAGCATGCCACAAGGCAGGTTCTCTATTGTGTTCCCTAACTTTTTTATCCATAATCTAAAGTAACATAATTTTTTTTGTCCTTATCATCATTTGTCCGAATAATAACTTGCCCGAACTTATTGTCACATACTATCACATGCCATAAAATTGATATCCCTAAATACAATAAGCCCTAAATTTGTTTGTCATAAATATTACAAACAGTAATATACAAAAGAGTTAAAACCGTTTTCAATAAAAGTTTGAAGTCCTAAATTCAAATTATTTAATATTTATCCTAATAATATTTTTTAAACATATTTTGTTTGTAACTCAATACAACAGTTGATTTTGAACATGTGGTTTTTATTTCCCTGTAAGAAGCATGCAAACAAGCATATACCATTCATGCAGAAAGCATGCAGTATGCAAGCAAGCATGCAGCATGCAAGCGAGCATGCAACATGCAGCAAGCATGGTTTCTGTCAAGGCTCCGGCGCTGTAGGCCTTCGGCGGTCCCACGCGAGCTTATCGTCGCAGATGGTTTAACGCTCACCACCGCAGCTTCGTCTTGCTGGCCGGCGACCGGCTAGCCTCAGCCGCGGCGGCGAGCGTTACAACCACCTGCTCCTCAACTCGCGGGCCGGCTTGCCCCTCCGCGCCTACACGATTTTAATTTACACTCTAGGGGTATACAAGACTGCGTGGAGTCGGATTTACAGCGATTCGCTTCTGTCACTAAAACCTAATTTTTAGTAAATGTTTTAAGACTAACAATCTATACATAGGTATTATAAATTAATTATATTATAAATTAATTAGGTATAATAATACACATTATATAATACAATACTTAGGACATATGACTTTATTTCATGCAAAATTAGGAAATTCAATTATTATTTTACTCCATATTATGACAGAATAGTTTTAGAAAGAAGTAAAGATAATTATGTAAAACAAAATTTCGATTTTTTTATCATTATGGTTACTGAAGTTTATAGCAAACGTGTTATGGATAATGATTTTCGGACAAATAATTTTAGGAGAAGAAAGGGAGTACCCACAAGGCTACGCGACGACACTTGCGTAGGGACGGACGGAAACTGATGACGCGCCACAGGTGCAATTCGCGTCGCAAGTCGCATTGCTCGAGGCTGAGAACGCTAAGAACGGCCTGGGGGGTTACAAAGAGGGTTACTCATTCACAGAACAAAGATAGAAGTTCTAATGCAGGTGTAAAAGAAAATAAAAAAATAATAATACTGTATTTCAAGTAAATTTTATTCAATTTAATTTAGTGTTATTGAATTATAGAAAATAATTATGATTTTTTTAATGAACAATACATACAAAATAGTTGCCACTGCACTGTATTGTATTGTCACTTATTTTATCTACACCCATGCTATAAGCTCGGAGAAATATATCTGACTTACGGTTCCTAGTGAAAATAGCAACAAAAGTACAACAATAATCTATTGCTAACTGTGGAGGCTTGTAAATGGCTTGTCGTCAATTACCTCACTCGTTAACTCTGTGTTGATAGCTGTAACCCACCCAAAGACAATAAAATAAAATAAAATAAATCCTCTATAAAAGTTTCTGAAACAGGTTAATGCCAACATTAAAACAGCCAGTGTCAAAGCAACCATAATATCATCCAAACGGGTGTTATAATGTTGTACTAAATTTCATAACACAACTCATATAAAAAAAACATTTTCATGCAGGCGCGTTACACTAACAAAGCACCGTAAATAAAAAAATAAAACTAATAAGTAGCTTGTTTCGGCCCTAAATTAATATATTTCCTTCGCGCTTCCCATTTATGGAAGCACACTCATCTTTTAGACAAAATGGACCAAATTATCCGTCATACATTAACTTTGATCTTAAATGTGGCCATGGACGACCGAGCTTGGGCACAAGCTACTCTTCCCATACGTATGGGAGGCCTCGGCGTCCGCAAAATTTCTAGTATTAGTTTACCGGCTTTCATATCCTCGGTTCACGGTACTGAGAAATTAATCAGGAAAATCCTAGCTTCCACACTGATTGATTATGACGTGCCGTGCCTCACCGAGGCTATAGATGCCTGGAGACTCGCTTGCCCGAATTCAGATCCGCCCGTCAATCCATCTTCCCAGAGACGGTGGGATGAGCCGCTCTGCAGAGTAGTACAGAACAACTTACTTGACACGTCTGCTACTACTGCGGAGCGTGCGCGCCTGCTGGCTGTGGGTAAGTGGGAGTCGGGACTGTGGCTTCATGCACTACCGTCATCGAACCTTGGAACTTTGTTCGACGACACTACCTTCCGCATCGCTGCTTCCCTGCGACTAGGAGCCCCGTGTTGTTCTCCTCATCGCTGTCACTGCGGTGAAGTTGTCAACAGCCTCGGACACCACGGCCTGTCTTGCAGCCGAAGTGCGGGTCGCTTAGCGCGGCACGCGGAAATTAATGACATCTTCCGACGAGCCCTTGTCACCGCCGGCGTTCCAGCTGTATTAGAACCCAACGGCTTGGCACGCAACGATGGCAAGAGACCGGACGGCATGTCCTTATTCCCGTGGAAGGTGGGTAGGCCTTTAGTGTGGGACGCAACATGCGTCGATACCCTTGCGCCATCCCACCTTCCTGGCTCGGCGTGCTGTGCTGGCGCTGCTGCTGCCGCTGCGGAAAACCTCAAGCGGCGGAAGTATAACAGCCTTATACCCAATTATATTTTCGTGCCGTTTGGGGTTGAAACCCTAGGGCCGTGGGGTCCGAGTGCTCATAGCTTGTTTGATGAAATTTCCAAACGGCTATTTGACACTTCCCGTGACCCAAGGGCTGGTTTTTACCTTGGTCAGAGGATAAGCATTGCCATACAACGTGGCAATGCCGCCAGTCTCTTGGGTACATTACCAGCCGACAGCGATGCGGAGGAATTTTTCGACGCTATATTCTAGTTTATTGCTTATTTGTATAGTTACTTTTAACTAAGAGAGTTGTATATATAAATAGTTAGTCTGTACATAATATTTATTTAAGTTAGAAAGTATCCTTGTGAATTAAAATAATATTTAAGTAGCTTTATATAATATTCTATATTCATATTCGTCATATATATGTATATCATATATATATTCATGTGCGTCGTATCTCTCCATTTTTGTTCGATATTAGTATTGCAAACCTTTTATAGAGGATTCATATCATGGGTGTAGATAATAAATTCTTGTATGCAACTGTAAATAATTAGGTATTAAAACACTCATGTGATACTATTATCACCACTATAAACCCACATTCGTGTTTTGATACCCCTTATTATATAACAGTTGCATAAATAACTATAAAACAGTACTGCTTGGAGTTTATAAAATTATTCAGCTAGAAACGTATTACATACTCCTAGCGCGCATTACACCTTGATGCTAGCCCAGTGGGAGCCAGCTGTCTATCAAGCTACTGCAGTAGCTTTAAGAACAAAGCTGACAACGATTTTTATTTAAACAGGACTTTTATTTCCTTCACTGCCTAACCTTTCGGGAATTATAGGAGTGATGTTATGTTATGCAATATATTTTTTTAGCAAAAAAGACAGTGTCAAATATTATACAAAAAAAACATTTTTGTATAATATTTGACACTGTCTTTTTTCCAGAGATTGGAGAAAAAAAAAAACAGGCTTCGTCAAAAAAAAAGTCAGTCTACTTGTATGACCGCGGACGGGCCGCGCGCGAACCAAAAACTATTGTAGTTAATTAGAAAGTCCTTGAAGAATAATTAAGAAACACATGAGCACTTATGAACATTTAAAAGTTTTAAAACGGGCAGAGAAAAAAATGTAAAGAATAACAAAAAGACTGCGATACAGAAAAACAACTGAAAATATAGATGAATCATGTTTACACATAAAAAAAAAAAAGTTACCTAGTTTTTGAATGACATCAAAAATATGTCCTGTAGGAAGGTAATACCTTGCAATTGTAGGTATCTATAGCACTTATACATAACTACCTCATGTACTTAATTAAGTGCGACATGCGCTTAATTATCGGAATTAAGTGGTTTCCCGAAGATCTGGCTATCAACATAGCTCATAAAAACTTTGAGGTTTTACACGCATTTTTTATGTGCTATGAGGCAAAGATATAAAAGTTATGTTCCTTATACGTCAGTTACTTTGACATCATCGTAAATATTAAATAAATATGATTTACGCGTGTTTGTTGTTTTGTTGTGTGGTGACTGGATAAGAGAGAAAGCTGTTGTTATTGTCATCCTTTCAGAGTGTAACCATAGTCGTGATTATAGTTGTAAATAACCCGTTTTAAATCAAAATCCGTGGTTTAAAGCTGTAAATAAACCTTTTCAAACCAAAATCCGTGGTTAAAAACGGTTTATTTACAAATATAGTAGTGATAATAACGTGTCTACAAAATAAGATTTCTGAATAAACAAGATGGCGGCGTTAGGTCCGACTTTTGCACGCGTCAAAAGATGTTATTATTATTATTAGGTTATTTTTCCCACTTAGGGAATAATAAGTATTAGGTATTGAAGCTAATTCAAAAACTATACAAGCCAAGTTAATAAACCTCGGACCTACCAAACAAAAAAAGAATCATCAAAATCATTGCATATGTGGCGGAGTAATAGCGTATCAAAAAAAAAAAAGGTCTAATTGAGAACCTCCTCCTTTTTGAAATCGGTTAAAAAGGTTGTAAAACATCATAGATTGGTTTGTAATTCCATAATGTTATTATTATAATTAGGTTGGATTTGAACAAGGCCAATTTGGAAAAGAAAGTGAACCGTTAAAAAAAACTCAACTATGGTGTGCTAGTCAATTAAATTGAGTAAAGTAAGGAGTACTCTCCCCTCGTCATATAAAACTACAGTATCCCACAACAACGCAACACACCGTCACCCCACTCATAACGCCACGTCTACACAGTTGTGACACGGAAATATTTATCCCACAGCCATTGTGAGCACTTATCCTTATTCCTCCGTGAATTTTGTACGCAGCGCGAATAAGCTCTGTTCGTTGGCACAAGATAAGCTATGTATGGTAATGTAGTTTCCTCAAAAGCCTCCCAAGAACCCACTTTTCAGGATCACGGGGATTTTTCTAGATACAACGTTTTTAGATTCAAAGTGTGTCAGTAAAGTGGCACTCCTGTCAAATTGTATGAATTATTCAGAAGAGGACTTAATTTGAATGAGAGCTTTTTTACAAACGTATTCATGACCTCTTTACCCTGTCTGTGACGTGTCGCATAGACCACGGTTTGGATCCGTTTTTGTCTGGTTGAAATTTTGATTTCGTGCAATTTGTGTTTGATGAGAATGCGCTGTCGAGGTAGTATGTTTATTAAGCGATCTAATGCGGTGTGTAGGGAAAAGAAACAAAAACGATTATCAAAATAAGATAAAAAAAAGTGACTAAATTACACCCAGGTAAAATTAAAGTTGAGCACCGAAAATTGAGTTTCATTGCACATATTGTAATTAAATTTGAGCATAAGCTCAGGAAACTGCCGAACTATGCTAGTAACTAGCGAGCTAGCGGCGAGGAACTAGTCGACAAGCGGGTAAATACTAACTATAATGTTACTTTACTAAGTCAATGTTAATCTTTCGTTTTTTTTAGAAGAGGAAGCGTTTTCTTTCTTTGCGGACAGTTGAGCTATGTTGGTGAATTTGTGCAAGAAATTAGAATGCATAGGAAAATTGTGTTTGTTGACAACCCAATATATGTAGGATGAGTGTTTAGAGTGAAAGTCTATGAGGAATGGAACGCAATGTGTGTGAGAGAGAGGAATGACAGTGAGAGAAGGAGAGGAGAGATTAAGGGAATGGGAGTTTGGGATTTGGTTTTGAAAAGAGAAGATGAGCTAGAATAATTTAAGAAGACTTTTATTGTATCGGTGTTTAAATAAACCATTAGTAAACTGTTATTAAAGCATTTTACTCGCCCCAAGATCCCACATTCTACATATATAATTAGAATAAGTGCTTTAAGTATTGAGTATAGTACTTAAAGTGAAACGATTATGGTGATGTATGTGCTGTGATTATATTTATGATTTACAAAGAAATGATGTCAGTTATCAAAATATAGAAACGTAGATTAATATAAAGTAAGTGTCCTGAATCTGTTCCGCCCATTACCTTGAACGGGGTTTACTTAGATAGGGTGTCGCAGTTTAAGTACCTCGGACATTACCTTACCGACGACCTTAAGGATGATGTTGACTTAGAGAGGGAGCGCAGGGCTCTGCCAGTTCGTGGCAATATGCTGGCCCGTAGATTCGCCCGCTGTACGGACCAAGTCAAGATTACGCTATTTAAAGCGTATTGTCAGGGTCTGTACACGGGTGGTCTATGGGTTAGTTATACCAAAAAACCCCTGGACACTCTGCGCGTCCAATACAATATCATTTTCAGGATGATGTTGGGACTTCCTCGTTTCTGCAGTGCCTCCGAGATGTTCGCGCAGGCTCATACAGACGATTTTTATGCCGTCATTCGGAAAAAAGTCGTGTCACTTATGAGGAGGGTGCGGGGGAGTCACAACAGCATCCTGAAAACTATAGCTGAAGATGTACGTGCACCTGTGTTGAGGCATTTCGTTAGTCTGGCGGTCTTTAGGGATGTATCTCCATATTGGTTATCTTGACGGGGCGGGGTGTCTCTGCACAGGTGCATTTTTGTATTTTTGTGTGTAAAGGATAGCAGGAGCTCGTGGCTAAGTAATAACAGCCGCACCGGGTCGATCCATCAGGTAAAGCTACGCTTGCCGGGGTTGGCAGGTGGATGGGTGACCATCTTTATATACCGAGACTCCTCCGTGCCTCGGAAATCACGTTAAGCCGTTGGTCCCGGCTGTCATTCGTGGATCTTTGACAGTCGTTACGGGTCGTCAGAAGCCAGAAAGTCTGACAACCAGTCCAAGACCAAGGGGTATCGTATTACCCAGTTACTGGGTTGTGGAGGTCAGATAGGCAGTCGCTCCATGTAAAATACTGGTATTCAGCTGCATCCGGTTAGACTGGAAGCCGACCCCAACATAGTTGGGAAAAGGCTAAGCGGATTGATTGAGTGTAAAGGATAGATTGATCCTAGAGTAGTCATAGAGTGTAATTGTATCTAAGTACCTACTAACAATAGGTAGTTTCTAAGTTTTTTTGTGTACTAACCTTTGGATCTAGTTGTCCTAAAATAAATAAATTTGAATATGAATTTGTTAATAAGAAAGGCAATCATAATTACTGAAGAAAAATTTTTCAGCTCTTGTGCCTTTTTACTGAAGCTAACCCAAAATAAAGAAATTCATATTTATAAAGTAGCATATTACATTTTCTCTGAACTTGGGTTAAAATAAAATTCACTCATGTCAAAAATGAATTTAGAGAATTTACCCGAAGCCGCTGTCTGCGCTTTACAGCAAGATGGGGAAGCGCTGCAGCACATCACTAGAAAATGAGTAGAGCAGTTTACTTTACAGCTTGTTCTAAAATATTCATCTGGAGCTATAAACTCAGACTGAGAGAACTATCTTAGCTATCGTAAAAACAATCACTGGCAAGCGACGGTGTTGGTCGGAGATGGAACTGTCTAGTGGACATAGTCTCATAGTTTTCAATACAAAGAATATTTTTTGCCTGATACTCATATGGTATGATACGGTGTAGTGGGCAGACTCCTTTAGTAGTAAATTTGAGGTATTCCACTTTATTGAGTCATGTTTGAGAGTGCTACTGTTGATCCATTGCATTTGGTTATGATTCTATATAGATGCACAGTCAATAGGCAACACACACTTTGAACAAGCACATTTCCTTGATCCTATCACTGTGTTGATTATAAATTAATATTGTATAAAAAACGGCATCATTGGAATTATTCACTCTGTGTTCAAAAGTACACTTCTTTCGTTCGTTTTTTTCAGTCACGTCTTATCTCTAATTATCATGGTGAAAGTTAAAGTCACCATGGCAACAGATTCATAGTAATTTTCATAAAAATAATCTAGTCCTCGGGTTGTTGAACGAAATTGGGCAATGTTGCAGACAGAAAGTAATATCCGTTGTGAGAACAAAACTCGATCGTTCACCACTATTGGCACTTTGTGCTCTTTGTTTTGCTTTGTGCACTTTTTGCATTTTATCTGCACTCTCGTGCAGATAAAGTGTGCCTCACGGCTGCGCCAAACAGGCCCAGTTCAGCAAAAATGCTAGACAACTATAACGCCTGTCGCTGGTTTTCAACTGGAACTGAAGTGTGAGGTGACGTATGTAAATCAGTTTTATACTACAATGTGTATCCTAACATATTATAAAACAAAGTCCTCCGCCGCGTCTGTCTGATATCCACGCGGGCGAAGTCGCGGGCATCAGCTAGTAGTTAAATAAAATTTCAATACATTGTGTGATCATCATCATCATCATCATTTCAGCCGAAAAACGTCCACTGCTGGATTTGACATTGTGTGATATTCAATAAAATTTCAAAACAACAAAACAAAAACAAACTGACAACTATAAATGAGACTGACGCATGTTATGTATCGCAAAACCTGTTTTGAACGTATTGAACGTCGGTGAAATTGTAAACATATCTGCAAGTCAAAATACGAAATTCAAATGTGAATCAAACGTTTTGGAGAACACATTACAATTTCAGTAGATGCTGTCGGAAAATTGCTTTCGTATTTCACTACAACCAGACACGTGAAACCTACAAAAATAATAAAAAATGTGATTGTATATGTAGATAAAATGAGAATATAACTTACAATGACTCAGATCAAAGAGAATTAAACCACATAGTCACTGACTCAGATACAATACAATAAAAACACTAATAAAAAGTGAAAAAGTACTTTAATTTCGGAACTTGGTGTCCTTGTTCTTTGCCACCGACTTCCAAAATTAAAGTTATTTTTAATTTTTCAGTGTTTTTTTGTAAAAAGTTTTAATTTTTAACTTTTTAGTTGTACCTAACCCACACAAATTCGAATACCACTACCTGCTATATAAATAACAGTGACGGAGTAAACATCATCCACATATATATTATATAATACTAAGTGGGAAAAAGAAAAATACGTAATATTGAAGCTAACTCAAAAACATCGCAAGCAAAGTTAAGAAAAACTGATGCGACCATCTCTGAAGCATGAACTACCAAACAAAAAAGAATCATCAAAATCGATTCATAAATTGGCTGAGAAATCGCGTAACAAACACACACAAAAAAAAAACTAAATTAGGGTTATATAACACTTCTTAATGTTTTTTTATTAGAAGTCGGTTTTTTTTTGTATTTCTTTCTTTAATGAAATAAATGAAAAGTGGTATCCCATAGCATTATTTGTTTGAATGTGCAGTCAGTACAGAAGCCTATTATTGTATTAATAAAACCGGCAGGCGACATGCCCACAATTTTACAATTTTTTTTCATAGTTTTTAATTATACTTGAAATAACATCACGCCTGTAATCTCCGATGGGTTAGTCATATAATGAACAGCAACTGTCGAGTTTACTAATTTTGTATTTTTTTGACAAATCTATCGCATTGTCAATAATGAACAGCAATTGTCGAGTTTATTAATTTTGTATTTTTTTGACAAATCTGTCGCATTGTCATAATAAATAGGCCCCTGGTAAGATCCACACGAGATAGTGGAATTGATTGATGTATTATGGCATTACAAACCAAAAAACAGGAAAAAAAAAATACTGGAGGAAGCCTATACCCGTCGAGGGGTCCTTAATCTATCATCATCTGCCTAGCCTTTTCCCAACTAAGTTGGGGTCGGCTTCCAGTCTAACCGGATGCAGCTGAATACCAGTATTTTACATGAAGCGACTGCCTATCTGACCTCCACAACCCAGTAACTGGGTAATACGATACCCCTTGGTAAGACTGGTTGTCAGACTTTCGGGCTTCTGACGACCCGTAACGACTGTCAAAGATCCACAAATGACAGCCGGGACCAACGGCTTAACGTGGTTTCCGAGGCACGGAGGAGTCTAGGTATGTAAAGATGGTCACCCATCCACGTACCAACCTCGGCAAGCGTAGCTTAACATTAGGGATCGACCCGTGCGGCTGTTATTACGTAGCCACGAGCTCCTCTCACGGGTCCTTAATCTATACATATAATAAAATCGTAAAAATTCCGTGTCTGTACATTTAAATATTTTTACAAAAAAAGTACTGGAAGACGCGAGAAATAAGTAATAGAAAGTAAAAAATCATTTTTTGAAATTTTTGTCTGTTTGTCGGTTTATTTGTTCGTTTGTGAGCGCATTGCGTAAGCAACTCATTGGATTCAAAATCGAAGAGAAAGCTTTATTGTGAGTAACATTTAGCGTTTATTTCATCAAAATAGACCTACAGAATCAAAAGATATTCAATTATAAATATTTGTTAGAAACCTCATAGGCTGAGGTCCTGAGTGACGGCGCACCGCGCAGGCGGAATGAACGGCGGATAAAACAAATGTTCGAGATGTTCGAACTTGTCCGGAGTGCGGGCGGGCGCGCGCATTCCACGCTCATCGATTCGCTCATCTATACGCGTATTTTGATTTTACTGGCGAAGTGGCGGATAGTTTTGACGTTTCTCATTATACATGCCGCGATAACTTTGTATGAACGTATACGTAAGAGATCGAAAAATCATATTCATAATCCTCATTAATTACTATGTTATCCATACACTATAACAATGAGTATCATTCGAAAGCACCAAGTTTCACTGTATATTGGAAAAATGCACTTATAAACACGAAATAATCGTTGATTAATATTCTGACAGGGCGTTATAAATTACAATGTCATGTCTTTGGGTTTGTTGCTATGGCAACGGTCTTGCCATAGCAACAAACAACGGCGATGCGCCGTCACTCAGGACGCCAACTTTACACACGCGCGTGTAACAAGTTTCAAAATTCAAAAAATCAATGTAATATTGTTTCATCACTGCGGGACTTTATGTCATTATAAAATGCCCAATAAACAAACACCAAAACAATGGTGTTAAATGTCATACTAACGGACATGTTCAATCAATCTGCCTAGCTTTTTCCCAACTATATTGGGGTCGGCTTCCAGTCTAACCGGATACAGCTGAATACCAGTGTTTTACATGGAACGACTGCCTATCTGAAATCCACATCCCAGTAACTGGGTAATACGACACCCCTTGGTAAGACTGGTTGTCAGACTTTCGGGCTTCTGACGACCCGTAACGACTGTTAAAGATCCACGAATAACAGCCGGGAAAGTACGTTAAGCCGTCAGGGCTTACCGTACTTTCCTAGGCACTGATGAGTCTCGGTATGTATCGGTCACCCATCCACGGACCAACCCTGGCAAGCGTAGCTTAACCTGTTGGATCGACCCGTGCGGCTGTTATTACTTAGCCACGAGCTCAACTTAGCCAAACTTAAAGAACGTGTTGCGTTTTATAATAACAGGCTGAGATATATTTAAGTCCACGCGAACGAAGTCACGGGCACAGCTAGTTATTTAATAAATTAATATTAAGTACGTTACTAATCACTTTATTTTTGTAATTAAGGAATAATAAAGGCTTTTATATTTTTATTTATTTTATTATAAACACCCAAACTCCCAACTACTCGCTACCGCTCGCTGCCGGCAAACACTGCCGGCTCGGCTCGCCGTAGGCGAACGACACGTGGTTTTGCTCGACTCGTGGCGCGAAATTTCGACTAACCGCGAGCCGCTCGTGGCGGTATTTAAAACCACAGTTTTGTAGTGATACGCGGGCGAGCTTTACCAGCTAGAGTTACTCGCTCGGCGATCAGGGCCTTTAAGGCCCTATCTACCACAAATTACAAAAAAAAACGATTACAAAAAAAAAAAACTCGGTAGAAAAAATTCTATAGTTACCTCTAAACCCACCTATAAATCGCTAGTATTAAAAAAATACTTTAAATTAGATCATGAATCTTTGCATAATAACTGAACCAACTATAAAGCAGATAGCAACTATAATTAGTAAGCTTTTAAAAAAAAATGTTAACGTTTCCCTAATTGCATACCATTTGTACGAGTACATAACATAATTTGTTAAACTTAAATGAAGGAGTCCTGGTGACCTGAAATACAGGCCTTGAGCCTAGTTTAGGCACCAGTCTCCCACAATATAATACCCCTATAATATGTTACCGTAGATCTTATGTTTTTTTTTAACCATTGTTTTCACCGTATAAAACCTATCCCTATCCTAGCCTATTCGAGGCTTGAGAGCCGCCGGCACCCCACTTCGTCTCGCTCTCACTCAGGCCGCGAGTAGTATGGTGCGAGCGAGGTAAAATTTGAGGTTGGGCATAATAACAATATCTTACGCCTACACAAACTATGTATATATTACAATTGTATGAAATAGAACTATACGACTATTAGCTAATAGAAATCTTATTGAATGAGCTGAGATTCTTGCCAACAGTTCCAACATCCATCAACTTAGTATGCTATGTATATATGTGTGAGGTTATGGATGGCGAAATCTGCTCATGACTGTAATTTGGCCATGGTCGAGGATATAGGGCGATATGTGTATTTGGGTTAAGCATACCTCCTTGATGGTAAGGAGACATATTTAAGCATGATTCTGATGAGCATGTCACACCTACCGAGAGTAGATACAGTAGTCTTCAGCATATTTAATTTGTACATGTAAGTACCGTCAGCCTATACAATTTTGACCATGCTTACACCCTTGTCCTGGCATTGAAAATATCTTCAATGCCAATGGTGACGCCAAAGTCCAGTGGCGTCAACAACATAATACACAGCTACTCGTACATGTTTACATCGTCGTTCGCAATTTATGTGAAGGTGAAGGTGTCTACCTTATTGTTAAAAAACCCCGTAAGGAGATAACAAATTAAGTGCTTACTAAAGCAACTATAATGTTATACCAGGTGATCTAAAAGTAGTTTGTTACGACGACGCTGACGAGCAATGAGAATTCATTTTACTATTCCCTTTTGACTATATAATCCACACAGTCCGCTCGGCGGTCCTAAATCTGTCACAGGATCCTGGTTTTAATGGCATTACCAGAAACGGTACACAAGACTATTTGGGTCCTTTTAGAATCCTGTTTGATGATTTCCCATGACAGTATCTTATTAGACATTGATGAAAGTAAAAACCTTTTTAGGGTTCCGTAGTCAACAAGGAACCCTTATCGTTTCGCCCTGTCCATCCGTCACCCATACATTTTGTATGGAAGAACATGTTTTTCAACTACAATGTTAAGTTTGTTCTTGGCATAAATTCATCCCAACTACGGAACCCTTCATTGTGTGTGGTCCGACACGCACTTGGCCGGTTTTTTTAAATCAATGTCCTAAAAAGTCAAGAAACGATATTATTCAAAGCAGGAAATGATAAATGGCAGGGTTTGTAAATTTATTCAAAGACTATCGTCCTCCCGCGGCCTCGTTCATCCGCCGGGTCGGTAATTTGGCGAATATTCGCCTTTTGGACTCGTCACTCGCATTTCAGAATAAGGAAAGTTTTAAATATCAGTAATTTGTTCATACTATGAGGTATATGCAGAAATCAGAGTTTTATGTTGCGAATGAATATGATTTTGATTTATGCATAATGAGTTGAAAGTTGGTATTATACCATCATTATAATTAATAATTTCCACAAGTTAAAAAAGTCGGATCAGAAAGTCAAATTCAGTCAGATATTACACATAAATTAAGGAAGATTATTCGATTTTTCGAGTATTTTTTTGTAATGTCGAAGTCGAGGCCTTTCTGATCTGTTATAGTATAAAATTAAGTTTTCTTACTGATAAAAAGGTTATTAATTTTAATAGAATAACGACTCCGACTTACAATTCGACGACTCGTAAGTCGGGTCGTGAGTTCGAACCCAGCCAGGCGTTTTTGTGTAAATAATTTCATCACTACTGCTCTCAAAACAAGTGAAGGAAAACATCGTGGAGAAATCAAGATGTCCTAGAACCAAAAATTCGAAGATATGTGACATCTACCAACCGGCACTGGGCCCGTGTGGTGGATTGCGGCCTATCACTCCTTCTTACTGAGACGAGGCCTGTGTCCCAGCAGTGAAGACATTATAGGCTGATTATGCTGTTTTATACTAATACTAATACTAACACTACTCTTAAAGACTCAGTAAAGGACCGTGATTGTTTTACGTTATCTTAGTTTTTTATGATTTCAATGCAATAAACTGATTAAATAATTTATTCCCATACAAAAAAAAAAAACTAGAATACTGCATCAAAATGTATAAGCATTAGTTTTATACCACACAAGAGGACCTTTAGGGGATTCTCAGCTCAAAGGCCAGACCCAGTGCTTAGAAATTAATTAAATCGCGTTGTTGCTTGGCAACCGATGAAAACATAGAAACGAGCCAGTGAGTTTTGCGATTAAGAGCAGGTTAGTTGGATTTACAGTTACGCAAGAAATTAATTGCACCTTTGATGATTGACTTAGGTATTTCATAATATTTAATCATAATTTTAACAATTGAATACTTACAAGTAGCATATAATATAACTAATATTTTATTCCAGAAATTCACTTAATTTGGTAGGTACAGCATTCGTCTTTATCATAAATAAACAGTAACGGCAGTATGACTATAGCCAAACACAAAATAAAATCGTAGCGCAATCTGTGTTACTACGGGACACGTATTAGAAGCAACATGTCACAATGTGACGCTACTGACAGAGTAAAGAAATAAAAAATAAAGAAAAGCGAGCCAATGACGGTCGGTTCACATGGGAACAGAATGAAGGAAAAACAAGGAAGGAAAGGGTATGTACATAATATGTATATGGTTTCATACGAGTACGTAGCTATAGGGAAAAAAAATCGTGAGGAAGTAGAAACAATCGAACCTCGTTTATTGTCTTTTCATTGTATGGTGATTGATAACCGTGCGTTTGCACTAGCGAAACTTTTACGACAAAACATGTTGGAATCTCTATTTTCTGTCAATGTTCCATACAATTTTTGACAGGAACTAGAGATTTAAACATGTTTTGTTGTAATGTTTCGCCAGTGCAAACGCACGGTAAGACACATTACGTACATAAACAGCTACAATAAAAAGTTTTTTTCAATAATTCTCGATTAACCACACTGCTGTAAAAATACATAAGCAGTTAGCACGGCGTTTGTCTTGTTAATCATCGTAAAATATCGAATTAAACGAAGTACCTAACTATAAGTTGTTTTAAAGAATAAAATCTTCGAATTCACTCAAGTCAGAGAAAGCGAGAAGTTGTCAAAAAAAATCTCGACTGGAGCAGGTTTTTCAGCGTAACTACTTAGGATACTCGTATTGATCCTCGGATAAATAACTATTCTTTATGAGTATTTTATTTTCTAATATCAACTTGCTCGATAGTGTCAACCTTAGGTCATCATCATCTGCGCGAGGAAGTGAAGCGCCGGGGTGTAACTCCGCTGCCGCGAGAAATCGCGACACAGCGGACAGAGCTCCGGCAGGATCTCATGGCGGCATGGAGAGTGCGATTGTCGCAATCCAGTGCTGGGCACGCCACAATTGCGGCGATAAGTCACCTCTTTGAGGAGTGGCTAGAGAGGCGCCACGGCGTCCTCACCTTCCGCCTGACACAGGTCCTCACCGGACATGGCAGCTTCGGGAGGTTCCTGTGTAGGATTAGGCTCGAGGAAACGCCCGGGTGTCACCACTGTGCGGATCGCCCGGAGGACACGGTGGAGCATACGGTGGAGGTATGCCCTGCTTGGGCGGAGCACCGCCGTGTCCTCGTGGAGGCGATTGGCGGTATTGACCTCTCGCGTCCGGCCCTGGTCCAGGCCATGGTACGGAGCGAGAGGGCATGGGAAGCCGTCACCTCCTTCTGCGAAGCAGTAATGCTCGCGAAGGAGGAGGCGGAAAGCGTGAGGGAAAGGAAAAGTTTGCGCCCTCAAGCCCCTAACCGCCGCCGTTGGAGACGCCCTGGGCGTCGGGAATCCCAGGCGGATTCCCGGCCACCATAGGCGCGGGCTTGCGGACGGCGAGCAACGGGCAGCTCGCCGTCCGATAAGGACCAGGCCCGGGTCGATGGCGCGTCGTGTTCCACGCGCGCAACAAAGAGATGTCAGCACAATTAGCGGGGTCCGCTAGGACCGATGCCTGCCAGGGTTGCGGGAAAGTCCGAGAGGGATACCGGGACCTTGGCAACAGGCAAATGAAGGAACACGGGTGGGTTTTAGTCAGTAAAAGTCTGACACGCCCTTCCGCTCCGCCCAGAGCGGGAGAAGTCAAAGGATGATTTCCCACCATAAACAAAAAAAAAAAAAAACAAAAAAAAAAAAGGTCATCGTCATCTGCCTTAAATTTTCCCAAATATATTGGGGTCAGCTTCTAGTGTAACGGATGCAGCTAAATACCAGTATTTTACATGGAGTGAATGCCTATCTAACGTCCACAACCCAGTTTCTGGGTAATACAATTTTCCTAGGTAAGACTGATTGTCACTTAACCTTAGGTACTACAAAAAAATTCTTATCATGGCTGTTTTTGAAACTGAAAGTAAATAAAAAGACTCACATCATCCAAAGCTGAAACTATCCTTTCCATCCATACCTATAATAAAAACAAAACAGTTAGCCATAACCTTTAGCATTAATTCCCATACAGGACGACTTTTGTGACCCATCTAGTTTATATAAGCCTTTAATCGCATCTTACGGTTCCATGTGGACGGACTTATGTACCTTCCGAAAGTTCCAAACCATATACTGAACATACAGATGGTCTCTTCACATTAAAACAGGGATCGTACATAATGATGGAGGACGGAATTGTGACAAAATAGTTGTTACAAATTGTTAACTCTTGCTCATCAGTGGAATTTAGAAGCAATCGTATTATTTAGAAATTCATTCCAAAATGTCTCATATCCCCCTCAAATATATTTGATCTATAAAATTAAAATATTAGACAGTCAACTAGGTTTAAATGCTATCGACATTTTGATTCAAAAAAGAGTTCCATACCTACATCCAGCTAAGTTGAAAACTTACAATCTTTATTTACAATTAAGTTATCTTTCACACACATAGAAGTAAAATAAATAAAAACTATAGGTACATTTCATCCGCAAAACCTCTCAAAACAGCCAGTTGTTTTTGTTGAATGGGATTCCTTATAACGTGAGTGCATTCATAGACACCAATCTCACATGCACAAACATCCAAACCCGGAAGCATCTGCAAGCCATACAAATATTTGTTCCGTTCGGGGATCTATCTCCCGTCATATTGGACCATAAAATGATGAACTATTGTACACCAAAACCTTGCCTATGACCGTAGTATGCTTTGTGGAGGCGAGTCTGCGATGTTTATTGAGTTTAGTTTCAACTACGGGGTGCAACTAAAACTATTCAAATAACCTAATTGTTCTTTGCTGAGCTGAGAACTGGGTATCGGATTCGCTATTGCTTTGTTTATTCCTTGCCTTGTTTACCCAACATTTAGCAAAATACTATAACTGTTACACAATAATGACGAAAAGCGAAACAAACTCAAAAATGCCTATGGCATTAAGTCAGCCTCTGTACATTTGTGTTTTTAAAGTATTCAATAAATAATCAAACAAATAAAAATATCGATTCCAAAGTTATGAAAATTGCAATCAATCTACTCAGCCTACCGCAGTCCATTCCTGAACATAATCTCGAAAAAATACAATAGACGTAAACATATTTAGTAACCTGAGTCATAAATAAAAAACCCTGTAAGAAATCGATAAGTGTTTCACTTCTCAACGAGGCATCCTCAGGATGACGATTGACCAGTCGCAAACCAGAGCACGACGCAACACGCAACACGTCATGGTTTTTGTGACTCTTGAAGAATAGTTTAGCGAAATAGGTTACTAAATATAACTACGTCTATTGTATTTTATAATGGATTTCTGCAAAGTCACGCCTGAATCTATTATACATACCTACATTATAAACATCTCCCAAGTTGCGCCCTTGTCCTCTGCCTTCGGCATCTTGTCGGTCCCAGTCAACTTTTCAGGTCGTCGGTCCATCTAGCTGAGGGGCGTCCCTATGTCTACGCTTGCTGATACGCGGCCTCCAGCATCTATGAAAATTTACAAGTTTACAGCTTTTTTTTGGACGTATAGTAAGTGCAGAGATTTCATTCAGTGACATTATGTAGATTCATAATGTCCGTGCTAGCGGTTATGCTTTTTGAAAGGCCTAGGTACTATAAATGAATCAACCCGACAAATATTCTGTAGGAAATCAAATGCAGTAATCATTGTTAAATTATTATTATTATTCGATCAAAAAATCAACCCGTTACCTTATACGGTGATGAACCGACGAGTGACCCAAAGACTGCCACAGTGAACGATTATAATCTCATTCAAGAGACGGATTGGTGAACACAGTTCGATAGCTCGACCTACATTATAATAATAGACCGATAGCAAACATTCTTTCAAAACAAAGTTTCCCGTTTTATAATTCCCGCTCCTTTCTGCCGGGATTAGTGTCAGGGGATATGTCTGAAACTTTTCCCGCAAACAGGGAAACTTTTGGTCCTTTTGATCCGAAGTGACGTAAGAGAAGACAAATAGACGTGTCGTGTTCTATAGAAGTTCTGGGTAAGCAGATGATGAAGCGATCGGTTTTCGTAAATGGCTTTTTGAGGTGTGGAATATACGGATATTAGGTTTTTTATATTGTCGTTTTAGTTTGTCATGTAATCATTTGCAAAGATGATATAATACTACGTAATGAATGTGGGATCATTATAAAGGGAAAGTATATAGATTTAATTTAGTTCCAACTTTTAAGGTACTTTACTATTATGTTTTTGTTTCCATATTCTTTTTCTCGGAAATATTTTTTGCATTTTATCATAAATAACGCATTTTTAATAATAACTAGCTGATGTCCGCGACTTCGCCCGCGTGGATGTCGGTTATTAAAACCTTACTCGAGAACCACTCTATCCATTGGTGAAAACAGCATTAAAATCGGTGCAGTATTTTTTGAGTTTATCGCGTGCAGGACGACAGACAAACGCGGCGGAGGACTTTGTTTTATAATATGTAAGGATATGAAAGTTGCTTCGTTTGGTTATATTATCTCTGCTACTTTGCTTCGAAGGTTCAACCGATACTTTTATAGTTGCAAGGGGCTTGTAGGCTACTTATAAATAAATTGATCTAACGCCGAACGAATCCAGATTAAAAATGAAGAAAATTTTCAAATCGCTGGCGCAAACTGGACACATAAATTCAAAAGAAAAAAATTTCGTTACAAATAACAAATCTATGGAGAAAACAATAAAAACGAAACTCCAATATAGAACAATTAAGAAAGTATCCCGAGAACTTACAATATAACAACAATTGGACCAAAGAACGGGGAACAATTTCTTGAAGTTGGAAAAAATAACGTCGGAATTTCAATTGTCGCGGCGCTTTATGCACTTTCCTTTTCGTCCTGTTTCTCAGCGACGCCATTGCCTCAACATTTTATTAGTACCAAGGGAGAAATGTATTATTTTTCCTCGAGTTTTTTTACGACGTCGCCCAGTATTTTTTTATGTATAATCTGCGTACCTACCTATGTACGTTTACGTAAGTTTTTTTCATTATTTATTTGATTGGGTTTCTGAAACCTGATACCGAAATTCTTCGATCCACTCAACGCGACGCTGTCAAATTTTTTCTCGATTCAAGCATGTTTTCGGTGAAAGCTCTTAGGATTATAGACATTTTTCCTTAGAGAATAAACTTTTTCTCGAAGGTAGACCACCACACAACTTTAGGAGACTTTTATGAACTCGGAATCGTAATAGATTGTATGGTAAATAATAGAAAAAGTGAAAAATAAAAATGAAAGCGAAATTAATTTTGTTTTTCTATACTTATATAATTATAATTATAATATACGTATTATAAAGAGGTAAAATTTGTTTCTTTGTTTAAAGTAGCTGCATGTGTTACGAGATGAGACCCTTAACATGTAACATGAATGTAAAATACACAGAAGCACAATACAAGAATAAAATAATTATTTATTAATCTTTATTATTTCCTTTATTTAATTAATTATATATAAATTATATTTTTAAATATTAGAATTAAAAAATAAATAAAATATAAAACGAATAGCCCACCGGTATCGGGAACAGGGTCCAAGCTACCGGCGGTCAGGGCTCCAGAGAGATGAACCTTACCGTAACCTCAGTGAGTCGAGTCCAGCAGGCGTAGCATGGCGCTTTCTATTTCTACGAAGAATAGACATAGGTTTTTCTATACAAAGTGACATTTCGTTTCTTCATTTTTGACATCGGACCGTAGAAATCCTTCTACAATCTGTCATTTTGTCTTTCATTTATATCGATCTTTGTCTAGGTCTTTTAATATGTAGACTATTTCGGAAGAAAGTTTTTATCCTTACTGTCAAAATCACACTGACAACTGAAATTTGTCTAAGGAAGTGAAGACAATTTGAAACAAAACAAAGAATTCTAAGTCGAATTATGTAAAAAAGTGAATTTTGTTAAAAGTGCAGTTGACTCTTTTTACTTAGTTGCCGTCGTACTGTCTACACGGAACGTCATTTTTGTCTACTCTTCCGTCGACAAAACGGTGCTCATGCTACGCCTGCAGGAGTATCAAGCACTTTATCCAGCTGCCCAACGAGAGCCTCCATTGGTGTTGGTCGAGGCTCTTGGCAATTAAGCCATTGGCTGATAGGACTTTTATTATTCTTTTATTATTTTTTATTTAATACTTTTCTTAGTAAGAGAGAGTTCCTAGAAGGACTTGGGGGAGGACTTTGCCCTACAGTGGGACAGTATAAGGTAAGCAAAGAAAAAGGTAAGTGAATTCACTATTTTATAATAATTAATATTACATTGAAGTTTTACAGACCAAAATCCCATTCAGTTCATCTGAATCACCTGATGTTGCGGTTAATTTAAAACAGCATCCAACACGAATCTATCTTTTATTCAACAAATCAGATTATCCAAACTCCTAAATCCATTGTTGACAGTATAACAAACAGTCAGTGTCTAATCCAACTTGAGTTTTTGAATAAGTTAGTACTAATTAGGTTTGACTTCGGGGCCTTTTTTTATTTTAGGTTACATTTGGTTAGGTTAGGATATAGTCTGGCTTTGGTCTCGTGTTATTTTTGAACTATCGCTGATTCATTTCGCCCTGTTTGTTAGTGTTGGTAAAATTATCAATAGTCTTAATTAGGACTGAACATAGATGCGACTTTAAAGGGCGAATTCTGATTGTAAGCCGATATTCATCCTGCTAAGTAATAACAGCCGCACTTTATAATAATCAGGTTAAAAATATAGATAGTATATTTTTAACCCGAATAATCAAAAATACTATACTGGGTTCCTTAGACGAGTTTTATGTAGTCTCCAAAATCTATTTTTCCTTGTCTAAATCCAGTATCGGATGGCAGTATCAATCAGTATCGTCTCCGAAGTATAGTCAACCTCGTAATTGCGTTATCAAACCTAATGTTTTAAAGGTCTCTTAATTATACGTCGTAAAACGATAAGGTCTATCGATCTATGTGACATTAATTTCAAACATAGTGAAGTTTACTAGAAATTGTTGTCATAAAGTCATCATCTGCTTAGCCTTTTCCTATTTTATTTTCTAATATCAACTTGCTCGATAGTTGTAAGGCCTTAGCATAACCTTAGGTCATCATCATCTGCCTAGCATTTTCCCAACTATATTAGGGTCGACTTCCAGTTTAACCAAATGCAGCTGAATACCAGTATTTTACATGTAGCGACTAGCTATCTGACCTCAACAACCCAGTTACTGCGGGTGAAGCGATACTACTTGGTAAGCCTGTTCTGTCTCTAGTCTCTAGTCGTAGCTTAAACGTCTGACAGCAGAATAACAGAAAAAATCCGTGAAATAATTATTTACACTACCAACACGTCAACAACTCGATATTAAAATTTTATTCGCGAACAGTTTTATCACAAGCTCATTTCAAAAGCAAAGAACTATTGACACTCTGGCACAATTGCTACTTAAACGGAAAGATCTTCAAGAAAATAGAACATAAAACCTTCATATAAAAGTCTTAGTACAGTTGGAATAAAACGCAGAATACTATTCGCTATAATAATATTTTTACCGTCGTCTCGTAGACACAGCATTATGCTGAAGTCGTAAAAGAGAAAACAATCTGCGAACGACGTAGATTACATTAACGATTTAGATACTTTTGTAGGTATAATACTTGAATAGATCAAAATACTTGAGCACTTTATATCTGTTAAGTTAAAAGTAAAGAGATGAAGTTAAAAGGGCAGTTATGAGCTTTTGTTTTAAGAAATATGCTGGTTTTATGAATGTTGGATCTGAGGAGACTGCAGTAGCTAAGGGGTTTTCTTTACAGATCGTGGGGAAGACCTGGATGAGACTCGCACAGACAAGGGTAGCATGCCATGAGAGGGAGCAGGCCTATGCTCAGCACTTCAGCAGTAGGTGGCACAAGTCTGTCCAATGATGATGAGGATGATGATAAAAGGTTTTTTTTTTATTAGTGTTTCTTCTTAACTGACTTCTAAAAGGAGGAGGTTATCAATTCAGATGTTTACATATTTTTAAATGTTTTTTCTGGAATATTGATGTTTATTATATTTTTAAATATTTTTTGTGAAAGGTGTTAGGCAGTTGTCATAAGGCTATCGTAACTAAGATAAATTACTTAACTGACCCATTAAAAAGCGAGAAACAAAAACTTTTTTACAAAAAAAAAAACAACCGACTTCCAGAAAAACACTACAAAGTGGAAAATAACTTTAAGTGTCTTTGGTTTTGAATTTTCGTTTTTTGCCACCGAATTCCGAAATTAAAGTTATTTTTTTGTAGTGTTTTTTTTTTGTAAACATGTTTTTGATAAGTGCTGTAAAAGGCGAATATAACCGGGTTTTTCTACTTAAAATTCTTCTCCAATTTTTTAAATTAAGATTACTAGCTTTAAGCTTTGCTTGAGGTCCAGTGGCAATATTTACTAATCTAAATTGTGTTGCAGTAGCTTTTTTTTTTTTTTTTGACGGTGGGAAATCATACAATTACTTCTCCCGCTCTGCGCGGAGCGGAAGGGCGTGTCAGACTTTTACTGACTAAAACCCACCCGTGTTCCTTCATTTGCCTGTTGCCAAGGTCCCGGTATCCCTTTCGGACTTTCCCGCAACTCTGGCAGGCATCGGTCCTAGCGGACCCCGGTAATTGTGCTGACATCTCTTTGTGGCGCGCGTGTAACACGACGCGCCATCGACCCGGGCCTGGTCCTTATCGGACGACGAGCTGCCCGTTGCTCGCCGTCCGCAAGCCCGCGCCTATGGTGGCCGGGAATCCGCCTGGGATTCCCGACGCCCAGGGCGTCTCCAACGGCGGCGGTTAGGGGCGTGAGGGCGCAAACTTTACCTTTCCCTCACGCATTCCGCCTCTTACTTCGCGAGCATTACTGCTTCGCAGAAGGAGGTGACGGCTTCCCATGCCCTCTCGCTCTGTACCATGGCCTAGACCAGAGCCGGACGCGAGAGGTCATTGCCGCCAATCGCCTCCACGAGGACATGGCGGTGCTCCGCCCAAGCAGGGCATACCTCCACCGTGTCCTCTGGGCGATCCGCACAGTGGCGAGACCCGGGCGTTTCCTCCCGCCTTATCCTACACAGGAACCTCCCGAAGCTGCCATGTCCGGTGAGGACCTGTGTCTGTGCCATGTGTCCTACTTGCATGTCTGTCTATATAGTTACTGATTGGTCTCAGCCCTTGTGTTCTTTTCTAGAGGGCAGTTGTTACGTCTTTTTCTTGAAAAAGTATGATAAAATGCTAAATATAATATGAAATATGATGCATTATAAGGATTATTCTGGTTTAGCAAGTTGTCGTAAATCTGACATACTCTCTGCGTCTTTCATGGTCTTAAAATAGGGTTCACTGTCGTAGACTTAGAAAATCTTTAACTTGAATAATTTTAGCCGATAGTAGCGATTGTTCCCTTGAAATGAAAGAAGAAAGAAAGAAAGAAAGAAAGAAAATACGTTTATTTGCGGTAAACATGACGCAAAAAAAAAGAAAATAAACACAAAAAAAAAAATACAATAGGTTGGGGGAAACATGCGTCACATTCACGCAAAACGGCTATCGCTCAGCATTATGCTGCGACCCTATGCAGGACAGAGCCCCAGCGCTGGTTTTCAGCGACAGCCGGCGCTGACGTAATGACGTCGACCGGTGCGGCACGGGTGAACCATTATTATTACCCAATAGAATAAACAAGTGACGAATATACTATACATAAACTATACATAAAAAAGACAAAAATAAAAATAAATAAAAGAAATTGGCAAACTTATCGGTTAAGATATGAGAATATCATCCTCCGTGTTACGTTTTATGTAGTGGCAACATTTCGAAGCGTCCTCTTTGACGTACACCCAACATGCACCAAAGAATTATGAAATTGATGTAATAATTACAAAATGGCCAGTGACGCAATGTGTTATTGCAAAAGGTATGTGTCATTTATTTAAAATGCGTTTTTAAGTAAATATTAAATGAGATGAGATGGACTCAATGGGAAAACTAAAACTTTGGAAACGAGGATGACCCGGCATGCCAGTTAATAGCAATGACTTAATCGTCATTGATTTACAGAGCTCTGGAGTTCCAAAATCAGGGAGGCCAAAGAGGCGAATGTAAATACAGGAAGGCAGGAAGGTTACGCTATACAGACTCCGCCCCCAGGACGACCCACTGACTGAAGAAATGAAGTCCGACTCACAAATAGAGATACAAAAAAGAACAACACAACTGAATGAGTGTTTAATATGTGGTGATAACTGATAATTTAATTTTAATTTTACAAATAATCATTACGGCTAGTGAAACCACTATTTAATGAACTTACCGTACGCATATGCGCCATAGGTCACATAGTTATCGTTTTGATGTCTAGAAGCTCAAGTATTACTAACCATGAGAGTGGTAACAATGTTAGGATAATTGTCTAGGAAATTATAAAATTGTAAATAAAACAAACATTTTAATAAAATCACCATAAAAAACGTATTTAATATAAAGTATATCAAAATATAATCAACATTTTTTTAATGAACATAATTATTATCAAACTTTTCTAAAGTTAGTTGGTACTTAAGCAACTAATTCAATGGCACTTTTATAATCACCTTTATTAGGAAAACAATATTATTACTTATAATCAGTCAACTTATTCACTTTTCATTAAGAAAAGGACAGAAGATAAATTTTAGTTTAGTCCTGTCAAATTAGTCAGCGCCTGACGTAAATTGACGTAATTTTAGTAGGCAAATTTTTTATCACGTCTAGACGGATAGGCGCTGATTAATTTGACAGGACTAAACTAAAATGTATCTTCTGTCCACTTCTTAATGAAATACAAAGAAAAAGATGCACTGAACTTAAATTAAGTTTAGTTTGTGATCAAGTGAAACGGCACCAATGTTGCTTTTAAGTATAAAATCCGGCACAGACATCAGCGTTTCCATTTTTCATGTCGGATTTTATACCTAAATGAAAACTAATCCTGATACAGATCTTTATTCAGTGACATCAAAAGAGTAATTGAGAACCTAAGGTAAATAACTCAAAGACAAACAATGCACTTAAGTAATACAAATACACATTTTAAATAAGAACTCAAATGTACGTAATAAATACATTTATTATAGTTTGACATACACCGCAGTACCGTGCCTTCGGAAGGCGCGACGAAGCAGGAGCCGGGAGACGCCCCGTAAGCGTTGACGGCGGACTCAGGACTGACAGAGTGGAGTGGCCTGTACTACCCGGGCGTCTCGCCGCGCACATAACGAAGGCGCGGTACAGCGATTTAAGTCAAATTATAAAATTACATACGTAATCAGTCTAATAATTACAAATAACAAAATAGGTAACTTACATTTTCCAGCAATATCTTACGCGTAGGTACTCGTCGCCATGACATGCGACTCGGCACTCTCAGGCCTGGTTTATAAACCTCTGAACTCAACATTAGTAGCCTGGGACCTGGAGAAGGACATGCTACTTTACATAATGGTTATTAAAAAAAAATTGATAATAATACAAAATACACGCGAATGAAGTACTTGAGTAGTTTTTTATCTGTGTTTTACCCGAGTGCGGCGAAACCCAAGGGGACGGTAATACGTATTTTTCAAGACTCTTCTTGTTCCTATATCAATGTAGTCTCCGCATTTAGCTCTGACTAATATTTTTGTGATATATGCGGCCCTTGAATACGCAATCCTAAGTATACAGCAGAATGATAGGCCACTGCTATATTTACGTGTATTAGTTATTTTAATTACATTTGACCTGACTTTTAGGTAGAATTTTTCAGGTTTCAGGTTACATAATTGTGGTAAAATTAAACCTTTTTCATGTAAAATAAGTCTTATACATTCTTTACCAAGCTTTATTTTTATCATATTTCTTTTTAACGGATTTTGTAGTTCAATCATGAAAACATAATAAACAAACACAAACGCAGGCAGACAACCTCAATAGACAAACGTTTTATTGAAATTGATTCTAAAGCTTTCTAAATAAAATAAAAAACCTACTACACTGACAGCCAAACCATTCAATAACTTACAAAACAATTTGAACCCAGCACACAAATCCAGAAACTACTCTTTACATTATTCAAAGCAACTACAACCACAATTTCCTTCAAAACAAACATACTTACCTCCCTTAATGAGCCGCCGTGGATCCGACAAACGGCAGATACAGTCAACTGACTATAAATCAACTCGGTTGCTTTGCATAACAACCAGAGACAATAGCAGTTTGTGCCGTGTGCCGTGTGCCGTGTCATGTCGTCGTAAGCGCTGACTTGCGGAGAAAAATTGCATCTGTTTATCTGGATAGAAGCGGGTATTCTGTGGAAGGTTAGATTGTAGTTATTGGAGATAGAGAAATTATGATTTGAAGGTGGTTTGATTCTATTTAATGTTATCATTATTTAACGAGCCTTCATGAGTGACGATACATAAGAACCTCTAGTCCTAGGCTGTCAGTAGTTCCTGTCACGGCCATTTACATCAGCGAGACTAGTCAATAGGACTGACAGTCTTGACCAATTATATTGAATGATGCAAATCACCGCTTTTCAGCGTGACAGGAGCTATTCTCGCAGACGATATGAATACTTGGATTTGCATAAACAAATGACAAAATACCTGTCAACTTAATATAACTAGTACAAGAATGAAATTCAAAAGAATCTCTTCAAACGTCAACCCCTTTACCTTCGTCTGTTTTTAATTAAGTCTGTGTTATAGTGAATCGGGGCTATTGACTCACCATCCCGCTTTCAACGGGAAACAATAAATTAACTTCCTCGCTTTTCATAACAAGGTATTTTATGGCGCATTTTCTCTGCTTTACCTAACTGAAGTGGATGAGAAATTGCATCTGTTTTATGTTCTAGAAGTCAATTTATGTACTTGGCTATTTGGTTTTGTCATCTCGTCTGAAATGGGAGCTTTGGTTTTCATTTATAGTAACCCCATTGCCACTGCAATGTGCTAATTCGGATTTTCCTTTCCTTCGGATCTTTATAATTGCTGGCAAAATTGCTATTGGGAATTGGTAAAATTGCTGTATATCTTTGAAGTTATGACACAACGGAAGGCTTTGTTTAATTGACAGATAAAAATTACTACTTAGCTATAATACAGCAGATCCACGGTTACGTATAAAATATCTCATAGGTACTTATTAAAGGTCAAAAATGTACGATAACGAGCTCCGTTCAGTATAATTATCTCAAGTGGTTGCCACGCGCGGCGCGGAGGGCGCGGGGGGCGCGCGGTGCTTAAAGGATAGTGACGTAATAGCGGACCAAGACTTGAGCAGTTAAAACTTATAAGAGACACAGAATTATAACTGTAAAATCACGCCTGTAAAGTCACGTAAATTAGCAAAATCGGAAAAAAAAAAATTGTGCCGATTTTGCTAATTTACTTAACCACGCATGTTGAAGTTGGTTTTTTTTTTTTTAATTACCTTTTATTTTTTATATGAACGAATTCACATAATAGAAAAGGTAGAATATCATCTTCAGAAATTCTAGGAAATTACTTAGTTATACTTCGAAATAAATAAATGTTTAGTTAATTGAGACTTTAATATCTAATAAAAATGCATTAGTTAATTTATAATTTTGTTTTATTATTTTATCCATCAACAGTTTTCTCATTTTACTAGATTTAATTTAGTGAAACGACATATCCCTGACATTATATTAGTATTTCGTCATATCACTAAACAGTTTTAGTAAGAAGACGTAATAAAGAAGATTCGACATCTACTGTGATTTTGTGAAATCCCTGGTTTCCTCATTTCCCTGCGACATACATATCCATAGTTACCGTGGAATATAAAACATCTCTTATAACTTAGTTGGAACTGTGCGCCCACGCTTAAGACGAGTAAAGTGTCATTTTCCGTCAAGTAATATCGTCGAGCTTATGTAAATAAAGCCTTACGGCGTAGTTTGAAGTGGACTATACTATACATACTGTCTATACATACATATTATATATACATAGGTACCTATATGTATACAGGGTTGTCAAGAACAGGGCAGTTTGTTACGCTTATATTCACAAGGTCACCGCTTGCGAAGATTTGGATACCCTGTATAGTTGCTGAAATTTAAACAAGATTTCAATGATGATGTTTGTAATTACTGGAATATCTACATAATATCATTACGTATCTATATAGCTTGTAATGGGTAGGTAAGTGAAGTTATAATTAGATAAATAAGTAAGGACAGCGTTAGCTATGATTGTGTAGACTGTAGAGCCTCAGCAGAAGTTTGAATTCCGTTCAGCTTTACTTTAAATTACTTAAAGCCTGTGGCATCGTGTTACTGTTACTGAATAAGGTGCGTATGCAGTTATTGTAAACGTGCAGTTATTGTAAGATGGAACTGGCAGTCTTAGTACGATTCTATAAAGAAAATAAGCTTTGTCAGAAAAATGCATTCGATGCTATTGATCCAAATCTAAAAAGTAAAATTATCCATTATTATGGATAATTTTACTTTGATACGTGATTTTACGTGATATATTTTTATATACATACATAGGTACACGTGA
This sequence comes from Lithophane leautieri, assembly GCA_949152455.1. Classification (NCBI taxonomy): domain Eukaryota; kingdom Metazoa; phylum Arthropoda; class Insecta; order Lepidoptera; family Noctuidae; genus Lithophane; species Lithophane leautieri. Next base: position 19,614,409 of record OX424460.1, read on the forward strand.
ATCGTGACTGTCACAACCTTACTTTAGCGTATTTTGTATTAAGAACTGGCTCGCAATATTTATAACACATTGAACATGGTAAAGAGATGATAATACCTCTACTTAACTCGTCTGTTCCAAAAGCATCGATTCTTTAACTTCAATCTAAGAACTTAGTTAAGTTAGAAAGGAAAAAAGTGCATGTCGAACCACGCACAATGAAGGGTTCCGTAGTTGGGATGAATTTATCCAACAAAATCAACATTGTAGTTGAAAAACTGGTTCTCCGATACAGAATGTATGGGAGAGCATGTTTTTGCAACTGAAAATTAAAGTTGGTCAATTATTACTCAGTAACTGGTGGAGTCTACGTAGCGGTGATAGTTTTCCTTTTAATTTAGTTATATATACTACTGCCGTGACCTTTTTCACATTTCCAAACCCAACCATTTAGCTGGAAGGGGGGGACACACTTGACTCTAACAAAAATTTGCACTTTAAAGGTTAATATTCCGCAAACGGATCCCTGAATCCAAAAATGATTTTCACAAACTCTCATTATTTTTAAACAACCTTTCCAACGACATCCCACACCATGGGATTGACGAGAAAAAAAAAACAATCCCCACTTTAAATGTAGGGGAGGTACCCTAAAAATATTTTTTTTACAATTTTTTTTTACCACTTTGTCGGCGTCGTTTATATGTATATCCATACCAAATTACAGCTTTCTAGTACCAACGATCTTTGAGCTAAGCCGACAGACAGACGGACAGACGGACAGACGGACATGGCGAAACTATAAGGGTTCCTTGTTGACTACGGAACCCTAAAAATGTAATGAAAATATCACAATGACAAAATTTCGCAACTTTTATTGTAAGCTCGAATGCAACATAAAACACGTTAAACGTCGCGAAACACGTTGCGTTTCCACAAACGTTGAAACAAATTCACCTTGTTTGTTGTGTTACATTTCATGTTGCCTTGCTTATATTTGGATGGCATGTTCGTTTCAACGTGTATTACATTACATGTATCTTTACACACACGTGTTGTTGTATTGTATCAATAGTTATGTACTGTTTACACTTATTTCAATTTGACTCCCTGCTGACCAACTGTCTATGACAAAAAGATGTTTCCGACGAAGACGGAATAGCAACAGGGCGTTCGTCATAGGATATTTTTTTTAAATATTTCTAAATTATTAATAACCAAATATTACGTGCAACTTTTATAAACAAAGCTTAAAACTATTCAAAGCTTAAAACTAGAGCCAGCAAACAATAACAAACTTCCAAACTTCGTTCTAAACAAATCACCATCTATTCTAGCTCTACTCCAAAACCTGGCAATACATCTAAAATCGATTTTGTTTCAAGAGTAAACTCCATTAACACACATATACGGTTTCGCGTTTTCGTTACTTATATGAAGATATTTTAATTTCAAAACGTTATTATTTATTGATTTATTTACAATTTTCTAAAAGCATCTTAGAGCAAACTGTACAGAACCGGGGTCACGGATCAGAATATCGCATCAATGAAATTAAAACGACGTGCAAAGAGTGAATTGGAGGAAAGAGAGAGCTTGTCAGGCAGCGTGTGCAAATATTGATTTATTAATTTTCGAATTATTTTAACGTATTATAATTTTTACTATTACTGGCCAACCTATCTGCCTAGCCTTTTCCCAACTATGTTGGGGTCGGCTTCCAGTCTAACCGGATGCAGCTGAATACCAGTATTTTACATGGAGCGACTGCTTATCTGACCTCCATAACCCCGTAACAGGGTAATACGATACCCCTTGGTAAGACTGGTTGTCCGACTTCGAGCTTCTGACGACCCGTAACGACAGTCAAAGATCCACGAATGACAGCCTGCTTTCCGAGGCACGGAGAAGTCTCGGTATGTAAAGATGGTCACCCATCCACCGACCAACCCCGGCAAGCGTAGCTTAACCTGATGGATCGACTCGGTGTGGCTGTTATTACTTAGCCACGAGCTCCTTTTACAGGCCAACCATTGTGTTAAAACCATTGTAGCGTCACATTGTGTTTTCGTGTAATCAAGAACAGAAAATCTACTCAGCAAAGAAATGGAGCCTAATGCAAGCTTATATTGTAAAAAAACGTTTTTACAAAAAAATAACTTACTTCCAAAAAAACACCACAACGTGAAAAATAACTTAAACGGAAATCGGTGTCTCTGGTTTTTTATTTTTGGTTTTCACCACCTACTTCCGAAATTTAAGTTATTTTTCACTTTGTGGTGTGTTTTTGGATGTCGGCTGTTTTTTTTGTTAAAAAGTTTTTAATTCTCACTTTTTGTGAGTCAGCTTGTAATTCATCTAAGTTACAAATAGCCTAAGGTCAACTACTCATCACCTTTTACAAAATATTGCTATTCCTGAAGCAGGGACGTTAATCGTTGAGGAGTACTCCTCGTACTTCATGAGCATAAATGGCTTGGCAACCATATTAAAGTACCTAATCGAATCACAACCCGTGAAATATTTATTATGAGTAGTTCCGGTGGTCATCTGTGGTCTTCATCATCAGTTCCAATTCACCAAATGGTGCTTTCCGAGAGCAAGTGCACGAATTACTATAAAAAATACCCAAATCGCTATAATCGCTATGTGCCTATAATATTTTTGAGTTCCCTCGATTTCTCCAGGATTCCATCATCAGATCCTGACCTGATGACAATAGGATCATCTCGGAAGTAACCTTTCCAACAAAAAAGAATTTTGCAAATCCGAGAGTTATAGAAAATTAATGGCAAAAAATATATAATTATAAACATTCGCATTGACAACCTCCGCATTTTTAACCGACTTCTAATTCTTTTAGAAATCCGTTAAAAATGCGGAAGTAACTCTGTCTGTCTGTTACGCTTGAACGGATTTCGATGAAAAAACAATGGCCATTTTGGATTAGAATTTGTTATCGAGATGAGACTATTACCTAATAAGTATATTGGCTAAACGTAATCGTTAAATACCATTATTTTATGTCTTCAAAATTTTTTTTTTTTTCTAATCAAAACGCAGTATACTTTTATGTTATTTCTGGAAAGCATTCGTAATTTTTACGTCCTAGAGATGATACTGTTTTACGTCCTAGAGATGCTCCATACATGGTGTATTTTTTCTGCTACAATGCCAATAAATGCATTTTTCTTTCTTTCTTTCTTTCATACTTTTTCTATTTTATTTATTAGTCGAACTCTCATTCTCCGGAAAGCCTCTTACCAGGTCAGCTTTTACTGGAAATGTACAGCTTGATATTTCCTTGTGTGTATTATATACATTCACATTTTTTGCTAGGTATAACTCCCATGTAATATGGGTCGAGTACATAATCATTATCGGAACTCAAATCCAGTCTCCAATCCGATACACCGAATAAAGTTTCGATTGCATACTGAGTTGGCGATAAAAATTCAAATTCAATTCAAATTAAAATTAAATGAACTTGCAAGACTCTACAAACCAGATGAAAATCAATACCCACCAGAACTATTAAGTTTCGCTTATTAAATTAATTTGACTTTGTATATTGTAATTTCAGTTTTTGTAAATCTCTACATTAAAAATAAAATAAACTAAAACAACATTGTACTCAATATTTATTACAAAATTAAAGTCGCTTTTCTTTTTTGTGTTTGTGAACGCGTTGTTCTTGTAAATTATGCAACGGATTTTGATGCAGGTTTCACCATCACTTAGAAAATTTATTCCGAAAGGTTTGTGTGTTATTTACAAATGAAACTTATGATAAACAAATCTGTATGTTTTGTAAAGTCATAGAAACCGTGCGAATCAGGGCCGAGTCACTAGTAATAATACAAACAGTAAACTCAAAAAAATTATGTCTATGTAAATTCTCTTGTATCATACAATTTGCCATATGTTGTTTACACTTTGCCTTTTTCTTTAGTTGGACATTAAGGACAGTGTTCGAAGTGGATCTTCTTCAGTCTCCGTTCACATTGTGCCCTAACCATCAGAGGCGAGTGAGTTGCAATTAAAATCCAGTTTACCCTGCAATTAACAGTAATTGTTAAGTGCATAATGGCGATATTAATTTTACGATGGGAAACGTTATTTACATCAAGTTTTGAAAATAAGGGCGACATATTACGTTCCCATAGCAACTATTTGGAACTTCGTACAATAAGCAGGTGGGTACTAATGCTGAAAATTTGAGTTTTGTGTTAATAGATCTCAAAAAAACTTTTTTACAAAAAATTAAACCGACGAAAAAAGAACTGAAAAGCGAAAAATAAATAACTTTAATTTCGGAAGTCGGTGTCTTCGCTTTTCAATTTTCGTTTTTTGCCACCGACTTCCGAAATTAAAGTTATTTATTTTTCGCTTTTCAGTTCTTTTTTCGTCGGTTTAATTTTTTGTAAAAAAGTTTTTTATTTTTCGCTTTTGAGTTACCATCAACTCCAGGGTACTCTAGGGGGTTACTCCAGGTTAAAGACCTGGAGTTGATGATGAGTGGTTGTGTCATCAGAACTATGTGTGTGCGAAATTTCAACAGAATCGGTTCACAGTTGAAAATTCAGTTGGTGAAAAATCAATCAACCCCATTTTTTCTACCTTTAGGGGTGGATTATAGTTTCCAATTTTAAATGGGACCAACTTCGAGGTATACCCTTCCCAATAAAAAAAGAATTTTTCAAATCGGACTACTCACTAAAAAGATATGCGTGGCCAGACATAAAAAAAAAAAAAAAAAATATACGTGTCGAATTGAGAACCTCCTCCTTTTTTTTTCGTCGGTTAAAAAGTTGTAAGTGATCAGTGTCTTAAGTGTATAACCCAACTTGTTTTGCCAAACTAACATACTACTAAATCAAATAATATTAACTGGGAGTTCCTGCAATCTGGTTGCCTTATCAATGAAAATCATAATGAAGGACTTGGGAATATTAAAGGCAGCTGTAACGGGCTAATAGGAATAGGCTATACATGTTGGTAAATTAAACACTAACTTATTAGTCTTGTTGTAGGTAATATGCCCGAGTTTACCATACACAACCGACGAGCCATCAAATGTCCCTTGTTCCTTATTTTCATACTCCTCTAATAGCCGATTCCACTCGCTATACCTATTCGCAGTGTCAGAGCAAAAGTCGCGCGTGTTTATTGTGCGTGTTCGATACAGCAAGTAATTGCTTTTTGTGATGTTATGTCGATGGCTTATAGAATGGGGGCCTGTTTGTGTTTGCCAGATACATTTAAGTACCAATTTTGCGTGTTTGGATGACACACATGTGTGTTTGTTCTGTGTGTATCAATGATTTGTTTGTGTATGTTGTGTTTGATTGGCGTGTTGTTTGTTTTAAGTGAGTCATACGAAAGTGGTTGTAGAATAATAATTGGCTTTGGATATTTAGTTCAATGATAAATGATTAATTTTCTGTAAGTGTGTTTGTACAAACACTTTTACAGGTCAATCACATTTTTAAAACTAGATGAGGTCGGCGTGTCCTATCTGACTACTCTGAGAAAAAAGGCCGAAACAAACTCAGAGGTCACAGTCTCTTTTAAAGTCCAGACATAATCTTGGTCAGATCATGTGAAGACCATGTAGATCGGTATCTGAAATTTTATTTTATTTTATTTGTTTGGGACAAAAAACAGTTATACATTACAGCATTTACTAAAAAAGTAGTTAAAGTACAGTCGAAAAAACGTATAACCCACACTATTGTCCACGAAGTGATATCGGAGTATGAAAGCGAACGCATGTTCAATAAAAAAAAACATATTTAGGGAAAAAATAAACATCGAAGGAAGCGGATGCCAACAGCATCCGTCTTATTGGCGACTTGCAAGAGATTGTGAAACCATTCTTTTAAATTTAGACTGTGACAACGCGAAAATATCAAAATCAATGAATTGTGAGTTATAGGTTTCTAAAAGTCGGCGGAGAGGGGCTCGCACCCCAGCCTTCGTTCTACACCGCGCAGTGTAGAATAGTCGAGGTGCGCGCACTCCCCGCCGAATAACAGTTCTAGGTACTACGTAACACAATCCATTCGAAAGTTCCGAACAATTAAATTTGTTATTACAAATACCGTATAGCATCATAACCATGATCAGTGAACGTCTGGAATCCAAGCTCAATATCTTATAGTCCCTTAGCAGATCTGCATAGGGAATCCTTGTATGAAAGCACTTATAGTGCGTGGCACGAAGAAATTTTTTCTGAACCCTTTCTATTGCTTGCTTATATTTATCATAATACGGGCACCAGATGGGTACCGCATATTCCAACTGTGAACGAACTAGTGTTTTGTATAAGAAGAGAAAAGTAGAAGGCCTTTTGAAGTCTTTACAAGACCGCATGACAAAACCATACATACGAAAGGCTTTGTTGATTATTTTGTCGATATGGGTGTCTAAATGTAATTTGCAATCAAGCCATACGCCAAGATCACGTGTGCACTCATTTTTTTTCAATTGTATGTCATTCAAGGTATATGGAAAGTTAATAGTATTTGAAATGGTCTTTTAAGAAAAGAACTATAAAGATTTGAGTGGAACAGTCCAGTCAGTGCAAGCATTTGTCAGTCGTCGTGTACATCAACTCAGAACTTAAGGAGCTCAACGACTCGACGAACAATACCAAATGTCCTTCATTTGGGTAGGCTGCATAAAGTACTCAAACTGACAGATACTCGTAAATAAAAATATAACCCACATAGTCCTCAAATTCACAATAATTAAAATGATAATAATATTATATTTCAGAAAGTAAATATTCATGTCACTGTGTAGGTAAATTATAAAATAAACAGTTAACCTACCAAAAATAACAAAGTTCAATAAGTAAATATTACAAAATAAAAAATTGGAGCAGCTCAATCCCGCAAGCTTTTTTGACCTCAATGTAATCTTTAATGGTATAAAACGCTTTTTGGCACAACTTATGTTTAATGAATGTTTTGAATTTATTAAGGCTTAGATCTGGTGGCCAACGTGGCTTGGTAGTTTATTTTTGTTTGGTTAGTTGATTTCAATTTCAGTTTGGGAGTGATACAATGAAGCAAAATTAACAGAAAGTTTTTTTTTACTTAGTGCGACACTATGTGGGAACACCTCAAGTTTTAAAATATTATACAGGTTTAAATATTGAATTTGTTACGACTATCCTAATGAAAACTTTCAAAGAGAGAACGGCGGGCGTTACGTGGTTTTGCATCAACGCATCGCCGAACGGGGTATGTACCTAGTTGATGAACCTGTCCGTACCTTTGGTGCAAAACGGAAAGAGTGAAAAACATCCACATTATATAGGCATTCACGGGAACTTACAGAGTTAACAGATTTCAGCATGAGCCAGCTGGGGGCCTATTACGAACTTGAAAAAAACCTGGCAAGTTCCAGGCAATTCATTTCCCTGCATGGTTAAATTTCGTATTATGACATTCGTAATTCTGACCGATTTCACGCTGGGTAGTTTGTCTATGGCTGGCTTGTAATTCTTTGCCGTAACATTCAGAAACACAATCAAATATTTATCGGTAAGTTACGATTTTATTTAAATCATGTATTTTATGAAAAAATAATAAATAATATATAATTCTAGTTACTAAAAGTAGGTTAAAATATGAATGCAATGTATATTGTGCTATATAATTAATTCTTTAATAATTTTGTGTGGTTGCTAATTGTAATGCGCGATTAAGTTTCCGAACGTACTCCACTTGAAGTTCAGCGGGGAATTTGACAACTTCATGTACGTATTGTTGTCATTGTTGCATAAATAAATGAAGAAATGTATAATTAATTACGTACGTAATAGATTCGAAGTATAAACGAAAATATGGTTGGGGATGGATATGGTGGTGGATGAAAATACTTACACCACACCACCGTGTGGTGTTTTCAAGTGTTTTTAATTATCAGTTTTCATCATGATAATATTAGAATTAGAGGCAGTTGTTGACATGTGGAATGTGAGCTCGGATATCACTGCATTGTGCCGATTGTCGGAACGGCCGATGGCCTGGATCATGGCCGAAAGCTTCGACCAACAGCTCTCGAGGCTCGTTATGCAGTTGGATCAAGGGCCTGATTCAGAAGGCAGATAAGGCTCGCATTGTGAGGAGGTTCCTGTCTCTGCAGCCTTAACCACTGGTAGCTTACACGCTGCTCCCGATACCGACGGATCTATTTTTATATATTTAATGATTTTTTTAATGACTTTTATAAAATATTTAAAAATGTATAATTATGTATGTAAATAAATAAACAAGATATTAAAAGGCAGTTATAATTATTATACATAGTTCAGTGGATGAGAGTTCTCGCCCTCGTCGGCGACTAACCTATGTTCTGTTGGAAAACTTGTGGGAGTTTTATCACTCAGAAGTGCCACTCTAGAGTTTCCAGAAACTCAAACGGTACATATTCGTCACACCTGATACTTTTTATGTTAGCTGGATAACGCTCGAATAATTTCGCCAAATAAATCCAAAACAATTCAATAAAAGGTCCTCTGAAGCAGCTTTTATTGAATGGATTGTGAGGTTACATAATAACAGTTTTAGTATGTCAAGAAATGTCAAACGAACGTTCGTAGTACGATATTGCCAGGCAATATTCGGGCAGAAGGCGGCCAGGGTGTCACGTGACCGCTGACTGGCTTGCTTGACGAGTTCATAATATGAAATTGCAAGGCAGTTCTGTTTACGCCGTAAACTGCCTGGAAATAAGAGTTCATAATAGGGCCCCTGTATGGATTCGATATATACTGCAATAAATATCGTGCATTTTGTTGGGTTTGATATTTTGAATCTTTTGTGTCGATTACTAGAATATAATGCATTTATTTGTCAGAATATTGTACAAAGTTGTTATGTGCATTACGTATTACGATCATAATTCTGCCGTTTCACATATGGTTTGTAAAATTATGGGTCATCATTACATTAAAATTATATTATTAATCATTAGAATTAGATTATTACAAACAAATTGAACAATACTTGTAAAAGATATTAATTATATATAAGTCAAAATTTAATAATGTCAATGAGATAAAATATGATATAATTATAGGTAATAATGTCTAATATTTAGGTAAATCTTTCATTCATAAAATCTTCAGTCGAGTAATAACATGCGCTTAAAAGAAAGTTAAATAATTTACATTTAAATGTTCTGAGGCTGAGAGTTTTGAAGCCATCAGGTAATTTGTTTTAAACAGTAATGGACATGCAGTATACATTAATAAAAAACAATTAAATTCTACTCCTAGGAATATTAAGCATTATGCACTTTGCGGCTGGGTGTGTATACAACATCATTAAACAAATTCATGTCTATTTGGTGTACAAAGATATAAATTTCAAAAATGTATAGTGCTGGAAGTCGCAGTATTTTAAGATTTTTAAATACGAGTAGTGTAACAATAATAACAGAACTGTCCAGTAATTCACTTCACTTTAAAAGGATTAATATTATGACGGTACCTTGCCAATTCATTTATGAGAATATTATGTATGTAAGAAAAAATTTAAGTCTTTTTAAGAAAATAAGTGACAGACATAATTTTAATACTAGAAATAAAGATAAAATAGATCAGCCATTTTTCAGATTAGCTAAAGTACAAACATCTTTTATGGGGTACTGCGTTAAATGCTATAACAAAATACCTTGTGATATATTGCAATTAAATGAAAGAAAATTTAAAACTCATATAAAAAGTACACTTTGTAAACAAGCTTATTACAAATTAGAGGATTATATCCAAGATAAGAATGCTTGGAAACATGCTGGTCTTGCTCCATAGACCAATTTAGAGTCTGGACAAAATCAAATTGGTTGCTAATTTAGTTGTATATTTTATTATTTGTACGAGTATGTCATAGATTTTTACACTCTGTGATTGCTTAACCTGTATGACCGCGGACGGGCCGCGCGCGGACCAAAAACTATTGTAAAGTCCTTGAAGAATTAAACTCACGCACTGACTCATTAGTATTACTTGTAATTTTTTTTGGAATATTGTAATTTCGTATACTTTTACAATGTTTGTAAATATGTGAGCACCATGTACGAGTACCTATCACATAACTAATTTATTTGTCATTGCTCCATTTATAATTCTTTTTACCATGTCATTGCCCATTCTTCTACAAACGAAAAAAAAAAAAAAAACTTTTATTTTTTTTATTTTCTTAGAAATGGTTTTGTTAAAAGTCGCGTCGCGCGACAAGTCGCACCTGTATGTAAGAGGCTTGAGATCAACGGAATTACCCCATATTATAATGCCATAGCGCAACACTATCAGACAAAGCCCTAGTACGAACGAGTGAAGTAGATGAACGTAAATTCGAACGATTATTGTATAGAAAATACAGCTATCCTATATAATTGTGTTTTAAATGTATGCGCCAAGCTCATTAATTTATTAGTAAGTATCTGATCCTACACATAAAATATGCATAAAGTCTTTTATCTAAATAAATAATTATTGAGTGCAAATCGAGTATTATCAATTTTAAAATGGTTTTTGACGTTACCTACGTTTACCTACTCCCTAAGTTCGTACTAAAACTACTTAAGTTATACCACGTAAACTATCGTTTACCTTTCAATTCTACGAAAATTCCAAAATTAATTATATAAATAACCAGTGAAGTTTTATTACAGTTGTATGAATGAATGAATGAATGAATGAATGAATGAATATTTATTTGTTAACATAGGTACATACATTTGGTCTTATAAAAATTCAGTTGACTCTATGTTTTATTTATTTATTTATTTATTTATATATACTTTATTGTACACCAGAAAATACATAGCGAAAATATATATATTTAACACTACAAAACATACAATGGGCGGCCTTATCGTTTTGCCAGTGGCGTACAAATTTTATGTTTACAGGTGAGTACAATAATATTAAAATTAATTTCAGAAACATTAGGTAAAAATTATTAATTTATTACAAATTCAATAGTTTAGATTAATTCATATTAAATTCAATAAACAAATTATATATTACAACAAAAAACAAACATTCATTACTTAGTCACATTATATTAATATTATTGTCATTAAGGAATTCATTATCAGTGTAATAACAGTTGTAACTGTATAAACGTAGGAATCATTTATTAATCCTGCAGCAGGCACGCTGGGGAATGCAAAGCTTACGTAGTAAGTGGACTACGACTGACGACGTTAATATTTCATGCAGTGGAACCCACTTATCATTCTGTATGTTGTTTTGTCTGGTAGGAAGAGTGAGATTTTTGGTAAATTTTTTGTTGAATGATATTGTGAAAAAATTATCAGGTGTTCCTTATAAAATTATATGGGACAGCTGATAATTTTCTCATGATAACGATGCTGGTCCCATGGAGAAAGTTGTTCAGTTCGATGGTCTGTACCACACCCTTGAATAATATGAGCACACCTTTTTGATACATGCTGTATACCTATTTATATTGTTCAATCACATTACATCGAACTATCTGGAATTTTGTTTGAAAAGAAACCGCGAACCGCCTTTGTGATTTAACGTAGGCTGAACCGCTGAAACATGAACTACGATTCTATCAATTCAGACACAGAGCGTTGAGAATAAAGAGGTTTCACTTCATTAAACGTGAAAATATCAATAATTTTTGAATTTTTTTAGACCAATAAATGCATCTTCAATTAGTTTGAACCTCCAAGTTATAATAATTAATTTCTATATAATCATTGTTCTGCCTTTGTTGCATTACAAAATTATATTTTCAACGCTAATTTGGAATAACATGCTTATATAACTGTTTCAAAATATGAATAAAACAACAATAACAAACCTTTCATAAACACAATCCTTAATCCACACACTAGATTAATTTTAATTAACAACTTCAATTAACTGGCTTCATTACTAAAACATTTCTATTTCCTCTTTGTACCTAATACATTTATGTATTTGCCATGTAGGTACTTGTGCCAAGCAAGCAGAGTGGGGTCACAAAATAGATGGATAAAGAAGGTCAGTTACATACAACGAGCAAAAACGCACACACACATAATTATGCCTTGATTTCATACATGTGGTGAGATAGTGCCAAGCCAAAATGCAAGAGCACTCGGGCAATTACCTACCGATTCAATCTTGGTACGATCTAGCCCACAAAGTAAAATACAGCACCCCAATCGGGTACCAGACTTTCAATCACAATTCGTAGTATTTTGAAGGAAACTGCTAATCCATTGCTTCATAACTATGTCGGAAAAATACGAGTACGTCTGCTCGATAACAAAAATGACGCAATTAATGTTGTTAAATTGTCAAAATGAAAGGCATTGCCATTGTAAGTCTTTCAATTACCCTTCACCTCCACCACTGCACTGGGTAGGTAGGTATAACATGTTATCAATCACTCGCGTCAGGCATTCGTTAGAGATCGCCGTGCATCTATCTATATTAAGTGCGTGTACGCCTGTGGTATGGAGCCGACCCTCTGTACCTATGTTTTCTGTGGCGGAGTCGTAAGAACAAACTTGCTGAACAAATATTGGATTGTGGAATAGATTACATAAAATATTGCATTAAGGAATATCTTGGTTCGTTCAATAGGAGTATTGTAGAACTAGAGTTACTGTTGAGCTTTGTTATGTAGGTATAAAAGGTTTCTTTGTCTTAGTTTTGTTGAAAGACAAAGAATGTTTGTTGTGAAAGAGTTTCGGTACAAAATTACCACTAAACTAGAAAACCGATTTAAAAAAAAGGTGTTTCTCAATTTTATTCGACTGTATGTTTTTTTTTTGTATATTTGTTATGCGATTGCTCCGCCAATTATGAATTGATTTTGATGATTCTTTTTTTATTTCGTAGGTGAAACTTCAGAGGAGGTCCCATATAAATTTAATTATCATTGCTTGCTTAGTTTTTGAGTTACTTTTAATAATACGTATTTTTTCCCACTTAGCCTAATATGGATGATGTTTTAAGTTCCCGTCACGTATTACATATAGCAAGTAGTAGAGGACTATGGGAAGAAACGTCCCACCCACCAACACGTTTGAGACTAGTGTCATTCGAAGCGTTTGGTGTCTAGTGGGTTAGATACTTTTAACCGACTTATTAAAAAAGGAGGAGGTTCTCAATTCGTCAGTATGTTTGTTTTTTTGTATGTTTGTTGCGCGGACGTGATTACTCCGCAAATCATGAATCGATTTTGATGATTCTTGTTTTGTTTCGTAGGTCATTAACTTTACTTGCGTAGGTTTTGAGTTAGCTTCAATATTACGTATTTTTTCCATTTAATTTATCTCGACGACATTTTAATTGACTCCGTCACTGTTATTTACAAAGCAGGTAGTGGTATTCGAATTTGTTTGGAGTAGGTACCACAACCAAGAAGTGAAAAATAAAAACTTTTTACAAAAAAATTGAAACATATTTTTTTTGTGTATTTTTTGGAAGTCAGTTGTTTTTTTTTTATAAAAAGTTATTTCCCCGCAGATTTTTGATTTGAGCAATATTGTATGTACTTAGATTATAATAGAATAGAATACTCTTTAATAAACTACTACTACGGTACGGTACTACGGTACTTTATTAATATAATAAGTACGTTTTTTTTCTGGAAAGATGCTCTTTTTGCTGACTGTTTCTTCATAATTAATAACATACAGCTTGGCAAAAAAGAGTTTGGAAAAAATGAGGGCGCCACTACCGCATTTATGTCACTTCAAATGGGAAATGCGTCAAAGAATTTAGACCATTAGTGAAAAACGCTGCTTGTACTGACTCAAAACCTACTAGCACTTGTCGGCAAAGTAGTGCCAACATCATAGGTTTGCATTACTTAAAGTAAAATATTTAGTTTCATCTGTCACCGCATCATACTCTTTTTTGCCAAGCTGTACGTTCGATTCAAGAATACTAAATTATGATTCTCATTCTAGAGCAGTGATAACAACGGCCTCGACTTACGTGTTGTAGGTGGTGGGTTCGAACCCAGTCAGGCACTTGGTGTAATTTATTTCGTCACCACTGATCTCAAAGCGGTGAAGGAAAACATCGTGAGGAAACTGGCATGTCTTAGAATCAACAATTTTAAGACTTGTGATAACCACCAACCCGCACTGGGCCCGCGTAGCGGATAATGGCCCACTTCTTCTCAAAGAGAGGAGGCCTGTGTCCCAGCAGTGGGAACGTTATGTGCTGATTATTTATTTTAATTATCTGTTCACGTTAACTTGCATCACGTAATTTTAGTATCCTTTTTCTCCACAAAGCAGTTTCGGGTTCAGTCAACAACTGTGTTAATTCGCGAAATAATTACTTCGGTATTAACTTAAACTAGAATTAATTACTTTACGTTCACTGTGAGTGAAACAAAAGCAACATGTTGCAGGTTGCAGAGAGACGTGTAATTATAGATGTGTAAATATTTAAGCACAGAATAGCTTGGACTAAGTAACGGAGTTAGAGAAAAAGTATTTTCGTTCTGTTTCGTAGCTTTTAATAATGGTGTCTGTATTAAACTGTAACATGTAAAAAACCTATGCAATTTTTTAACTAATTAGTTCATTCATACTCGTATCATAACGTCACACCTGCAATCCCCGAAGGGTCAGGCGGAGGTGTACCTACTCATAGTAAACATTTCGCAGGGGGCGAGCCTATTGCCATCAACCGGTCACAAATCCAGACTCTTGGCTGCTGCTGACAAATTCCTGATAGAAAAACCCAATAACACTGCACGACCTGGGGATCGAACCTAGGACTTCATGCTCAGCAGTAGTCAGTTCGTTATTAATATCAAAAGCATAAAAAAACTGCATAACTTGTTACTCCATTCCCCAAAAAGCCTATTAAGAGCAGTCCAATCAGACAGACATTTTAATGCACGTAAGAGCTTGATTCTTAATTGTAATTTCGTAATTTTCACGTTCAGAAACGTGCTGATTCTCAGCCTAGTTTTAATAAATGACTTTCGATTTGATTTGGATTTGACTTGGCCCACAGTCACCCATCCACGAACAAAAACTAGCACTATAAAGGATTTGAGGATATTTTCTATCTACTCATTACTAACTAAATAAAAAAAAGATATTATTATCGAAATTCACTTTTTATAGGCTGTCGGTAAGCTTTCAGTACCGAGCATACCGATCCCGCATCACTGACGTACCGACCACTGAGGAAAGGCTCAAAATTAGAAAAACGAAAGACTGACGGGCCACGGCTTATATTTGTCAATGGGAAAAGGCTACATAGGCAGATTGGATTGGTCAGTACACACCGAGACGCGTCACGACGCGCACTTTTTTATGATCCGATACAATATCGAATTTATTTACTATACAATAAGGTACACGCGCTGCGCAGCACCACGCATCTCAGCGTAGTTTGACACGTGTCAAAACTCGCACTGAAATTTATACCTTTTCGTGAAGAAAATAAGTTCGATAATTGTTAAAAAGTGCGCGCAGCGTCGCGTCGCTTCACGTCGCGGTCCGAACTGAGTGTAAAGGCTCTTACATACTGGGGCGATGCGTCGCGCGACGCGAATTTTAACAAAACAATTTCTCACGGCGAACAATGCGGCGGCGTCGCGTCGCGCGACGAGTCGCACCAGTATGTAAGAGCCTTTAGAATAGGTAGGTCAATGTAATATATAATACTTTTTGGTTAGCGACGCTGTTATGCCATATAATGTTTAAAAGCGTTGTACTACTCTGGTATTCACTTGTTAACAGAGCCTAGAAATGGTTGAAGAATAAAAGTCGTTTTGTCTTTAAAACCGTTGTTTTGCTTCAAATTCTATCAGAACCGCTGCCGCGGGTCTAGATATTTTGATAACTCTATTTTTATCGCCATTACGCAATGATGATAACTAGTTCTCGGTTATCAGCAGACCTGAAGAACAAAATGTGTAGGATGAAAGGTCACAAATGACTATACTTTACGTGAGCGGCACACATCGTGCTCCATTCCAGACAAACTCAATAACAGTCCAGCTATATAACAAAGCTGGTCATCAGCAAGACAGTAGGGTCAGGACACATAAACGTTAAGCGCGCTGCCCAATCCAGCTAATGAATGTGAACCGGATCGAATGTACTTACGAAGGCTGTTAAAACAGCGGCTGCATGAGCGTTTTGGTATAAGGTACGGTAGGTAATTTACATTACATTACTATCAAACTCACGGAAATCATTCTAATTTCAGCTTTATAATGAAATTAATGAGCTAAGAGTTACATTGCAAAAACTTACTGATGGTTTCACATAATTCAAATTTGATTGTGTGTTCCTAGTTTTTTTTTTTTGAGCGTGGGAAATCATCAAACATCTTCTCACGCTCTGTCCGGAGCGGGAGGGCGTGTCAGACTTTTACTGACTAAAAACCACCCGTGTTCCTTCAGTTGCCTGTTGCCAAAGTCCCGGTATCCCTTTCGGACTTTCCCGCAAACCTGGCAGAAGCTTGAAGAAAAATATGCGCAAGTTTTGAATCTGCTTATTGCCGACAGGATCCGTAGGAAACTATCTATTTCAAACGCTCGTCTTATTCCCAACGAAATTGAGGTCGGCTTCTGGATTAACTAGAAGAGGCTTATAATCATTGTTTTGTATATAGAGCGAAGACGGGCTGTGGAGGTCCGAGAGGCAGTCGCTCCATGTATCATACTGGTATTCAACTGCATCCGGTTAGACTGAAAGCAGACTCCAACATAGTTGGGGAAAGGTAGGCAGATGATCATGATGTATATAGAGCAACTGTCATCTCAACTCTAAAGCCCAATCATTTATCTATGTGACCACAATCTTTTACATTATTTGATTTTTTTTCCCATTTATGCGGTTCTAGTTTTTCAATCTTTTCTCATCCGTAGAGGTATTTTAACTGTATTATAATAAGCCTCAAAACGTGGACGTTATTCTGCTTTTTTACTGGCCACACTTTTAGGGTTTTAGGCCATTACATAAGACATTTGTGAGGAAGCAAGACACTGAAACTGGATAATAAGCTTAAATCGTCACGCGTTGCGACCCTTAACTGCAGTTTGACCTTTTACCTGGACAATTGACAATAAAGGTACAACCTACCTGAAATTAAAAAGTTCGTCTTTAACGTGCAATTTGAAAACAAGAGCGTAGATTTGTATGGAGAAGAAAGGGGAAGAAAATGGTTAGTGGTTAATGGTAGTGATTTGGGTATTTTTTATAATAACTCGTGCAGTTGCTCTCGGAAAGCACCATTTGCTGAATACCAGTGATGGCCACCGGAACTACTCAATAATAAGAATTTCACGGGCTGCGATTCGATTAGTTTAATATGGTTGCCAAGGAAATTTATGCTCGTCACAATGCATAAATGTTGAAGTAGAGCTGATGGTGAAGTACCCGGAGAACTCCTTATCGATTAACGTCCCTGCATCGGGAAAAGCAATATTTTGTAAAAGGTGATAAGTAGTTGACATAAGGCTATTAGACATGAGAAATAAAAACTTAAAAAAAAAAAAAAAAATTGTCGTCGATGGCAAAATACAAAAATAACCGAAATCTTTGGTATTACCCAGCTATGGCGAAGAAAAAAGGAGGGTTATGATTTTGACCGGTATGTATGTATGTATGTAAGTATGTTCATCTGTTCCCTCCTATCTTCTAAACCACTCATCACAATTTGACAAATGAGGTATCGTTGGAAGCGTTTTGATCGTCCGCTGGCTATGTGACGTCACATTAAATGGCGCCCTCTAGAGGACAAAAGTTAGACACTAAAAAAAAAAATTGTGTAATCGTACCATGTTGGGTATCAAATGAAAGGGCTTAATGAGCACATTTCAAAAATATGCATAATTATTATAAACCCAAAAGAATAAAAAAAAAAAAGTAATAAAAACTAAAACCCAACTACGACTAAAAAGGTATAAACAAGACACCACAGACAGACAAATAAAAAATGCGGAGTCACACGTGTTAGGGCATAAATCAAACAGATTACGTGTGGCTTTTCTATTTTGAAGGAAGTTCGTCGAAAAACGTTCGACGAAAGCGTCTGCTCCACAACGGAAATAATGCAATAAATGTTGTCGAATTGACAAAATGAAAGATATTGCCATTGCAAGTGTGTTACGCAATTACCTGGCTCTCATTTCTATTCACTTTTTAAATCTTCTTCTAAGTTACTTACCGACGTAAACCGACGATCTTACATAAAAAAATATTACTTTAAATTGGATGAAAACTTGAAATGGTTCTAAGGCTCAGCTACCTTTCTAAATTAACTTTAAATTATTTAAAAAGCCAAGATCAGTTTATACTTTACTACGTCAAAAGTTCTATCCAATTCGCTTCAAAACTAAAATCATAATGCAATTTTCAAAATAATTAGCATGAATAAAATAATAATTAGAATAAGCGTCGTAATCGTATAATTAATTAAAAGTAATAATTATACGATTACGACGCAATCATACGATTATTCATGCTGATTATTTTTAAAGCTGCATTGCATTATGATATTAGCAACGAAGGTCAAAAACCCAGGGAGTTGCAATTCCAATTTCATATTGTTTGCAGACGCCCCAGTCTGTGGATTAGGGATGGCAAACCTTTTAGTGTTGACTTTTTAACTTTCGCAGAAATATTGTTTGTGTTTGCGATCTTTGGACGGAAAAAATATTGAATACCTATCAATTTTACTTTTACGTTAACAGTTTTTTTCTTCCTTCAATGATTGCTTTATTATTATTTCTGGACCATTTTTTGGATTTCAACGGAAATAAAAAGCATTATTATTTTATTATTTTTAAATAAATAATAATTCTTACATTTTTAAATATTTTATAAAAAATATAAAAACTAGTAGCCCATCGGCATCAGGATAAGGGTCCAAGCTGCCGGTGGTCAGGGCTCTAGAGAGAGAAACCTCCTCACTATGCGTGCCGTGTCCAGGAGTACTGCTTTCTGAATCAAGCCCTTGACCCAGCCGCGCAATGAGAGCCTCCTGAGATGTTGGTCGAGGCTCTTCGCTATTAAGCCATTCACCGTAACGATTATCGGTACAATGATAGCAGAGTCCACGTCCCACATGTCGACAACCTCGTATGCTAAGTCAAGATAATTGATTTTTTTATCTTTCTCAGCTTTCACGAGATTCTCGTCATGAGGGACAGCGATATCAACAATCATTGCACGGCGCTCTCGTCGATCTATCACCACAATATCAGGCTTATTGGCTACAATAGTCCTGTCAGTGATGATAAATCGATCCCAGTACATTGTGGCGTGACCATTTTCGAGAACTAGGTCGGGCACATACCTATAGTATGGTACTTCATACTCCACAAGGTTGTACTGCAAGGCAAGTTGCTGGTGGATAATCCTAGCTACTAGATTGTGTCTGTGCAAGTACTCGCTGTTACCAAGACGAGAACAACCAGAAACAATATTATGTCTGATTGATTCACCGGGACAGTGGCATGCCCGACAGATGTTCACCGTACCGTCCTTGACAATGTATTTCCGGTAATTATTCGTCATGATGACTTCATCCATATCGCACAGATAAAACCTTTGGTTTCCCCGAAGAGGTTGCCGAAACGTAGTCAGGATACAGACGCCAGAAAGTCTACTTCAGGCCCATGTAGCGCCCGGAAAAAGCGTCCGTGTAGCACTTTACCTTGACATACTTCCTTACGATCGTTAGTATCAAGTACTGTAGGTTTGCGCCAGTTCTCTTTCGCCAAAGAGAGCGGGGTAAGGCCCTTGTCCACTGGGACCACATCTCGGTGCATCCCCATGTCAGTTTGAAGGAAATATTCCCTGAGATTGCAAATCTCGCAGTTGTGGAGAGTTTTGGCATTTAAGAAACCTCGACCTCCACACTTCCGCGGGATGTACAGTCTCATCACTGATGACCGTGGGTGATGCATCCGATTTGCCGTCAGCAGTGTACGGACCTTCCTATCTAAGGCGTCAAGTTCTGTCTGAGTCCATTCGAGTATGCCGAAAGAATACATCTAAACCGGCATGACCCAGCCGTTGAAGGCTCGCACCTTGTTTTCGCGTGATAAAAGACTATTTAGCACTTTATTCAGGCGGCCAAAAAAGCGCTCCCTCTAATGATTGTTTCATGTCGGCAACATTGATGCCTAATGCTTCCGACATACCCAAAAACTTGTAGGTTTCGGTTGAGGAGAAAGATCTAAGGTTTATGGAATCCGAGAGTTAGATTCCCACGGATTCCATATCTCCCCTCGCTTTACATGCATGACTGCACATTTGTCCACACCAAATTCCATCCTGATGGCGCTACTGAATGTTTCTGTTACCTTCAGTAGCTCCATCAGTCGCAAATTGTTGGGGGCGAAGAGTTTCAGGTCATCCATGTAAAGGAGGTGAGATATCACCTGACCACCTGTATTTATTTATGTAACTGGCTACAACCAACAGTGATCAACGTACTATTACGTATTACGTATTACTGTCATTGTTTACATGTAAAAATCATTTCATAGGTGTAGCTTTATAAGAACAACATTGGTATTTTAAAAGAGCACAGCAGTTTTAATTGCTATAACCTGATACCAATTAAAACTGCTGTGCTCTTTTAAAACATTATTATAAAAACGACGTCTGTGAAAATTGTTTTTTTTGGGTTCCGTACCCGAAGGGTGTCAAACGAAACTCTGTTAGTAAGCCTTCGCCGTCTGTCCGTCTTTCTGTCAGTAGGCTGTATCTCATGAACAGTAATAGGTATATTACAATTGAAATTTTCACAGATTGTGTATTTCTATTGCCGCTAAAGAAAACAACGAAAATAATAAGAAAAAAATAACGTACATGAAACATGGTTTTTTCGGCGTTTTTTGCACGATCTTAAACGGTATGGTGCCCTTCATGTGCAAGTCCGACTCGCACTTGGCCGGTTTTTTTTATGTATGTTAAGATGATTCTACGGAAAGTGTGCCACATGTTAGCCACCCCTGCTCTAAAATAATATCGCCTCCCCGAACAAAGGTTATTAAAAGTTCTGACTATTTTCACTCGGTTTCAGCGGTACATATTATAATAAAACGGCTTACAAACGATCCTGATGCGCCGTATGTTGATTGTTTTATGCGCTTTGTTTGAAATTAAAGTTTTGTAGCCGGCCTTAGGATTCTCGAGAAGGTTTGATACGAGTAACTTGGGTATTGGAATACTTTTAAATAAATTATTCGATTTAATGAAATTCAAATTAACGAAAAAGAAATTTTCTAATTAACAGCAGATGGCTTCTGCAACGAAATAGTAAACTTATGAACTAATTTAAAATCTTAATCTTATAAGCTAAGGTTGCCACTTATGTTGCCTATCCCAGGCATAGTTAATTAATGAGCAAAAGTTGAATTCAAAACGTATTTTTAGAATTACTTTTATTTATAGTAGGTACATTACTGTCGTGGCCTGCAACTGGGGCATTGATGGACGATTGTGAAAATGTGGGCCGAGGCGAAGCCGAGGCACACATGGTCGTGAGTTCATCAATGCGGCCACGGCTTGTATAATACTTTTCTCAAATCAATCTTTGTGATCCTGTGCGAGTCTTAATAAATACTTTTTCTTTCTTTCTTTATTTTTTCTTTAAATAATCCACGGAAATTCGGTTTGAATTCAAACCAAGTAAATCCTATTCTAACTAATCCTTAATTTAAATTCGAAAGTAATTTTATTTGTTTATTTGTTTCTTTGTTACGCTTTCACTCTAAAACGGCTGAACGGATTTGGATGAAATGTGGCACATGGGTATACTATGACCTGGAGAAGGCCATATAGTCTTCTTTTTATCCCGGATCGCAGATGAAGTCGTGGGCAAGAGCTGGTTAGTTATATATTCCAGAATCAATGACGGACAACGATAATTTTTCACGCGCCAATATGTACATTTATTTCTTCTTTGATTTAAACAGCTCTATTTATTTTGCAAGTCAAATTGAAATTTTAATAATTTTTTTGATAAGTTACCTTCTTGGCTACCATGTGTAAACACCCCCGTTCCATTTTTAAATAAAGCATATTATAGCATAACGGTCATAGCACAAAAATATCGCTCGCCATATATTTCCAATAATACACACATCAAAAAAGTCTAAGCAATACGCATCATTTACAGAAACTGCATGTTTTATTGATTGATACTTAACTCTTTCTT
Source organism: Lithophane leautieri (assembly GCA_949152455.1). Lineage (NCBI taxonomy): Eukaryota > Metazoa > Arthropoda > Insecta > Lepidoptera > Noctuidae > Lithophane > Lithophane leautieri. Next base: position 19,636,589 of record OX424460.1, read on the forward strand.
AACAAAGTAAATTGGTATACAATCTTTTTGTTCTCGGAAACATACTGGCTCATTTAAAAAATAGAAACATTTCGATTATGCTTTGTTTTCATTAAAATAAAAGCTAATTATTTTTTCCCGATTTCATGTGTTTTCGTTGCTTTATTTTGATTTACCGTGAGAAATAGGCTGCATGAATACGGCCTACGAGCACGACGCCCAATTAGGTACCCACCTATACGCTATGGGAATCGCGCCCGTCGAAACGAATGATGTAGGGAACACTTGACATGGACCCAGGAACAATGGGATAAAATTTTATTTTGTTATGAGTCCTGGTTTGGATTTAGGCCTGATACGAGAAGGGTAAGAGTGTATGATTGTGTTGTCCCGGAAATGCTGAACGGCTGAGATGCGTCCAGCAAGTGCACCCTTACAGTGGCTCCACAGTGATGGTATGGGCGGGTATTATGAAGAATAAACGAACTGAGCTCGTTTCTGTAGATAGCAATATGAACGCTGAAAGTTACATTGGAGATGTCCACGGGCCTTATGTTCACCCATATGCATAGTCTTGGCTCAGATTTCACGCTGATGCATGACAATGCGCGTTCGCACACAGCTCGGAGGAGCAGAGAGTACTTGGCAATGGAAAACATCCGGGTATTGCCGTGGCCTGCACAATCGCCAGACCTCAATCCCATCGAGCACGCATGAGACATGCTCCAGAGACGTGTTCTAGAGAACCTGGACGGAGTGGCAACAACCCAACCACTGAAAGACTTGTTAGAATTCCACTGGGAGCGATTACCGCAGGATCAAATGAACAATCTTATAAATTCAATGATAAATCGTTGCCAAGAAGTTTTAATCAACAGAGGCAGTCACACGTTGTGTTGAATTAAAAAATAATTTAAAAAAAATCGTTAATTATTTTTGTAAAACATTATTAGGTTTATTCATAAACAATGATTAAAGTTAAGTGACGTTCAATCAAACGTCAAAAATTTATGGTTAAACAGTCGCTAATCATTACTTAACTTTAACCAACGTTTATGAATAAAAGGGTAAAGGTTTAATTTCGTTTTACCTTTATTTTATACTACTTAAGTTACGGTACACATATTGTTAATTATTGTGAGTAAATTAACAATTAAATGAAAGATTTTGTTGCTTTAGTCACTAATGCATCAAAAAATGCTTAGTTTATTATTTATGCATAAGATGAAGAAATGCATAAGATTTTCTTTACCGAATGTTAAAAGTAGTGATTGTGACATAGTATTGAATGGGGAGAAACTAGAATTCGTCGATAAAACTGTTTTCCTGGGGATCACACTCGACTCAAGGCTGCAATGGGGTCCTCATTTAACATCTCTTGCAGGACGGCTAAGTTCAGCAGCATACGCTGTGAGGAAAATCCGTCAATTCACTGATGTAGATACCGCGAGGCTAGTCTATTTTAGTTACTTTCATAGTATCATGTCTTACGGTATTTTACTATGGGGACGGGCTGCTGATATCGATTCTATTTTTATTCTGCATAAAAGAGCGATCAGAGCAATATATGGCCTCCGCAGGCGCGATTCTCTACGGGAACTGTTTAAAGATATTAACATCATGACGGTACCTTGTCAATATATCTATGAAAACATCATGTACGTAAGGAAAAATCTAAGTCTTTTCAGTAAAAGAGGTGAAAGACACAATTATAGGACTAGAAGTAGGGACCAATTAGTTCAACCGGGCTTCAGACTGGCTAAAGTAGACTCATCCTTCATGGGGTACTGTTTAAAATGTTATAATAAATTACCTCCCCACATACTCCAACTGAATGAAACAAAATTTAAATCTTGTATAAAACGCACACTATGCCGCCAAGCATATTATAAATTAGGGGATTACATTACGGATAAAAATGCTTGGCTCAGCGCTGGTCCAGCTCCACAGGGCGCATAAACTAATTGATTAGCATTCGAAATAATTTTTGGAGCTGCTGAAGATTGTAAAAACTATAATTATTTACATTGTATAAATTCAATCTCCTAGTTTTGTATAACTGCATAGCACATGTGTGTGAGCACTATGTACTTACCTAAGTACTTTAAAGCTACCATTTACTAGGTAGGTACGTCTTTCATTGACTTGAATGTGCCCTGGCGACTGAGAGTATGTCATGCTCACTTTAATGTCTCGCTGGTGGTGGCGTGTGTGTTGGATCATTAAGTTCCCTTCAAAATGGTTGAGCTGAATGGTGCTGATCCATGCGTCATGTTCGTGAACGGGCGCCATTAGTAGGGACTGGTCATCTCTTAGCTGCCACGGCTTATTTTAATTTATTTTAATTTTTGAATTGTTTTGTTTCTTTTTTATCTTTTTACGGACGGACATTGTTCTCACATGTATAATTTCAACATGAATGATGTAACCAATATATTGTAATAATATTCTGATTCAAAAGTGTCCGTGGAGTTTCTTGCCCGTTCTTCTCCATAGGAACCTACGCTTTGGAATGGGCAACTAGCTTCATCTTTCTGACTGACCGACCCCTTGACAATTCAAAAGTGCCTGTAATTGGTTTATTTGAAATAAATGCTTTGAGTTTGAGTTTGAGTTTGAGTTTATAAAAAATATATAAATATATTACAATAGTAATAAAAATCGTTCAAAAGTTCAAAAACGTACATGTTGCTTAGACTTTTTTGATGTGTGTATATATGTAGTATAGCAAAATGTGAATGTGTTCTAAATAAATGTATGGCGAGCGATATTGTTGTGCTATATGCTATTATATTATAGCGTAGTCTGAAATCAGCTTAACATGGCATTATATATTTTTCATACCTTTCGGACCCGTCAGGCAGTATATACTGTCAATTAACGCGCCGCATTATTAGGCCGCTAAACACGATGGATATGGATTTTCATACAAACATTGCCGACCGGGCGCTCGCATGTATTCGACCAGTACCGTAATTTCGATTTATCTCGAGGAAGGTTGTCAAATAATGTTCGAATTTCCAAGCATGTTTGAGAAAATTAAATTTTGACCATCAATCTTTCTGGTCAGTAATATCTTAGCACAGTATTTTCGCGGTTCAGTAATTTGCCACTGAAGCAAAAACAAGGTCACAATCCAATGTGACCTCCGCAGCACTATTTAACCGGATAATTTATTCATTTTTTTATCTGTGCCCAGAGAGGCCGTCAAACGACACCTTTTGTTTAATTTTCATTTAGGTACCCTAATCTTTATTGTTAATCCAAGGCTCGCCGTTTTTATTTTAACAAGCATCCCTCCGCCGAAAAGAAATTATTTGAAAAAAAAAAAAACGGCCAAGGGTTCCGTACCACCGTACAATATTTAACACTAAACATGTTTCTTGTATGGAGGTTTGTTTTATTTTTTTTATTATTATTTGTTGTAACAGCGGCCACAGAAGTACCTACACAGACACTGAAAATTTCAAGTGTCAACCTATTATGGTTCAAAAGATACAGCCCTGTGACAGACGGACGGACGGACTGCGGAGCCCTAATAATAAGGTCCGTTGGCACCCTTTGGGTACGGAACCCTAAAAATAGCAGCCATGTTGTATTCAATTTTCGTGAATCAACGTTCAGAATAATTATCGTTTTAATTTGAAAGTGGTGTGTGATCGTCAGGTCCAATGGACTCATTAATGAGATGGGGAGGTCTGCTAGTGAAGGGTACATAAGGGTATATAAGGCGGGGTCGGACGTAAATATGGGAAGGTCTGTTTTCGGGTCTGTAAAAGACGATGGATTTTGATTATTATAATATTGCTAGATGTACTTTTCAATTTGGGTAGTATTTTTTTTGGTTTCTATTTATTATAATATTTGTATAGGTACCGTATTATTCACGTGGTGTCCGAATACTTTTCCCCCTGACCTTCTTCAACTAGCTCGCACTTTTCAGTAAAGGCATTCTGTGTTCTGTTTGTGTCATTAAATCAGCCTAAGTTGCTGTCAATTTCACAAAAAGTAAAAAATATATTTTATTACAATAATTGAATTTAAGAGTGGAGTTTCTTGCCCGTTCCTCTCCATAGAAGCCTAGTCCGCTTTGGAATCAAATGGGCAACTATAGCTCCATCTTGACTGACCAACCATTTTGACAATTCAAAAATGCCTGTAATTGGTTTATTTGAAACTAGCTGATGCCCGCGGCTTCGCCCGCCAAATTATATACCAAAACCTTCCTCGAGAACCACTCTATATCCATTGGTGAAAACAGCATGCAAATCGGTGCAGTAGTTTTTGAGTTTATCGCGAACAGACAGACAGACAGACGCGGCGGAAAACTTAGTTTTATAATATGTAAGGATAGCTGCTCTGAATTTGAGTTTGAGTTTGAAAAATAAACCGTTTGTCAATAATAAGGGTTCATATAAGTTTAAACCTCAGTCTATAACAAAACTTATTATGTGTTGCTCCACATTTTGATCGCTCCAAGACATGCGGTTCTAAGCATATCGACCCACTAGTCGCTATACCGTGGAAAACGATTTGCCCATGCATAAACTTTCTGCTTCAGGATTCAAGTCGGTACCTAATACATATTGGATTCTTCAATACATACTCGTAATAATAATGTTAAAAATTCCTATCAAAATGCCGCTGGAATGTAAATGAAATCCTCGCATTTTGTATGAATCTGCGTGAAAACTGAAAACATATGTTTTTAACACATATGCTGTGCTACAATTTATTACCTTCATTGATATTATTATATTTAAATTGTGGGTGTTGCAAATTATTCCATGCAATTTAACGTAACATTTTCCGAACATAATATTCAGTTTAATTTAATAATAAACTAGAGTAAACTCGATTGCGGTGGTTTGCCAAAATCCAGCTGATTTGCTGAGTATAGTAATAGTTAACTGTAATTTAACTTTGAAATATTAACTTAATAACGTCCTAAAAAAATGGCTGAAATCACCTTTTGTTTCAGCATGTAAGTGACATAATGTGAATGTCGTATCTGTATGATTTATCGAGTTAATTAGAACGTTATGCTAACTAGGCATGCTAGAGTAACACAATATTTAGTATCGCATTTTATCAGCACATAAATATACACCTGGATGAGACTCACACAGACCAGCATCCTAATTGCGTAATGCACGATCGGTCAGAATTGGGAATCGGTTTGAAACAAACGTCTAATCCATTATTAAAAAGTAAAAAAAAAAAACTGCTCAACAACTGATTACGAACTTATGAAGCAATGGATAAGACATTTGTTGCGAACCGATTCTAATTCCGATTGATCGTGTATAACGCAATTAGGGTGCCGCGAATCATGGCCACAAAGCGAGGACAGCCTGTACTCAGCAGTAGGTGAAACAAAGCTGCTAATGATGATGAAATATTCACCGCTAAACTCCAATCGCCGCACGATCAAAGGGATCATAATTTAGATGATTTTGTCGCGTCCTGCTTGGAAACCCAATCGACTGAAGAAAACCTATAACTCTATAGTAAAGTTCGAAGTTCCGGTCGAGATTTGGGAGAGCAATTTAGATTCTATACAGGCTCTTACATACTGGCGCGACATATCGCGCGACGCGACTTTTAACAAAAGAATTTCTAAGAAAACTTCACGGCGAATAATGCGGCAGCGTCGCGTCGCCCGATAAGTCGCGCCAGTATGTAAAAGCCTTAACGCTTCTATTTTGAAAATGTAGCACGTGTTTTTACCAGAAAATTCATAAACATCATGACGTTTAATATGCTTTACTGTAGTTCTCAGCAAAATACATGACAGCCCCAGATTTTCTTTACTCGTTACGGTGTTAACAAGAGAATTTTTGTTCACTGCCCGGATGAGCTTATTATTTTATTCTGACGCTTGCTTTATTTCGCTTTTTCTCATTATCATCCTTCCGCTCTCCACTTTTATGCTTTATATGGCTTTAACGCTTGACGGAAGGCATGTACGGGGTAAACGCTATTATATGCCAGATAACACGTAATTTTTTTTACATGTTATATAATTACGTTGGGATCCACTGGAGTTTGAGCGCTAATTGAGATCCTAAATGAAAGGAACCAACCAACCTTATAACAACCAACTTATATTTACAGTTTGCACCCCACGTTCAAGTAATCGGTCATTACAAGTAGGTACACCATGAACTCATGAAAATTAGATTAAATTATATAAAATAAGACAAAATCAAGATCCTTTCTCTTTTAGGCCACACCGGGTAGAATGTAATGACGTATTTTAATGTCTCTGATTAAATCAATTTTAAAAGTTTTGCCTGCACCTGCTACGCCTTCTCTACATAGGTACCTAATTCAAGATCTCTAAGCTAAGCTATCGGGAATACAAGCGACATAATACCTACGAATTCCTTATTTGCCAGCAGCAAAATACATAAGCAGCTACAATATTTCCAAGCTAAATATATGCCTTGTAGACGTGCTAAGCTATTTGGTTAGCAATGCAGTCAATATGCAAATCAAGCTATCGATTGAGGGTAAGAATAACCTCCTCCATTGTGTCGGTGTTGCCAGACTTCAGTCAAGTGTGGATGCAGATCGAGACTGATTAAGACTGATGCTGCTACTATAAAATTCAGGTCGAGGTCGGAAATAATTGGTTGTCTAAGATAGACAATACTCCGGGTAATGATGAATAGTTATAGTTATGTTATGTTGGTATGTACTTGGCTGAAATAAGTTGTTCATTTACTAGGAGAATCCTAACTAATAATATAAATGCGAAAGTAAGTTTGTTTATCTTGGATCGCAGACGAAGTCGCGGGCAACAGCTAGTAACCGTATATATAAATAAATACATTAATTACTACCTGCGCCCCGCGGTTTCATCCGCATAAGTCTCGATCCCATGGGAATATCGGGATAAAAAGTTTCCTATGTCATATTCCAGGTCATGTTCTACCCATGTGCCAAATTTCATCCAAATCCGTTCAGCCGTTTTAGCGTGAAAGAGTAACAAACAAACAAAGTCACTTCCGCATTTTTAATATTAGTTAGGATTTCAGGTAAATGAATTTAGAGGTAGGACGGTGCGGTAACTATGAGCAGATCTTACATTTTCATTCGTTGGTCTTCTTCATAATTAATTACCTCTGCACTAGAGGAGTGCAGTCAGCTTTGTAAAATTTTCTTGATTAATTTATTTTAAGATGATATATGATGATGATGAGTATGAGAACCCATCAGCCATGCAACCATGACAAAGATCATACATTTGTAATTTTTCCATTTCTTCAAAAATTGTCGCTTCACTAAAGGTGTGCGCAAGCTTTGTAAATAATTATTTCCTGATTTATCTTTCACGAGTTGATTATGATAAGCGACGATATTAAATTGGAATTGTAAAAGCTCGTTGTTCGTCTACTAAACACGTTCCCAATCTCTGCCACAAATTCAACCAAACTCCTGATAACACGAACCAGTTGACAAATAAAATAATGTCCCACAAATTACAACATTCACATCAGCGTCCCCTCGTCAATTCGCGTGTTATCTGATTTGTCAATTTGAGCAACAAACAATAGCGGTAATGTACAGAATAAGCGACGCGTGATTTCAAATGAGTTTATTATACATTGAATGATGTCTGTTAAGTTCCATTAGCACGGTTTGTTATTAAATCGTGAATGGTGTTTGTATTTAATTACGGACATTTATCGTTAATAATACCTAATGAGTTACAATTAGTGTCGGTTAGCTTAAAAACCAATTTTTTGCAAATAGTAATTGTGTGCTGTGAGGTGGAAAGTCGAAAATATATTACCAAGTAGGTACTATTTGTTTAATTTCCAGTGTCAAGTCACTAATCCGTCGCTAATTTACTTGTGTATAGAGCTGCAAATTCATATACTCAGAAAATGAAAATAACATTGATATCATCAGTATAAAATTGTAACATAACACAAAACATCACGCTCCGGTGTACCTCGGCGCCGGTGTACCTCGGCGCCGGTGTACCTCGGCGCCCCTAGGTGTACCTATGCCTAACCCTTAGGGGAAACCGGAAGGGTTAGGCAGAGGTACACCAGGACCTATGGTACACTCGCATTCAGCCAGTTATGTTTAAATACCATATACTAGAGAACGAGTCGATAAAAAAATTGTATAATAGTTAGTTGTGATAATTATTGTAAAAATTTTCTTCTACATAATATTCTATAGGTACCTCCAACTGTAACTAACGAGACATAATAGAATTTTAATTGTTATCGGACTTTAAAAGGTCAGTCAACTGTCCAGCGGATATGTAAATTGTAATATATGTAAATCCTACTAATATTATAAATGTGAAAGTTTGTGTGTTTGTGTGTTTGTGTGTTTGGATGTTTGTTCCTCAATCACGCAAAAACGGCTGAACGGATTTGGATGAAATTTGGCAAACAGATAGTTTATAATCTGGATTAACACATAGGATACTTTTTATCCCAGTAGTAGGTTCCCATGGGTTAATTTTAGACATCTACACGGGCGAAGCCGCTGTCAAAAGTTCGTTTCATATAAATCTGTCCGACTTGGTTAATGATGAACCTTTATAGATAGAAAAGACCCTTAAGGAAAACCAGGAAGACCGACAGGTATTCAATCAAGTCATATTTCCCCGGTCTTCTTACTTCGAATACTATAAGATTTATTTTCAGTACATCGAACACACATAATAGTCTTACATACTATGCCTCAGTAATAATTCAGTAATATGAATTAGAACTTGAAACAAAACATACCTATATACAAAGTCGAGTCATTAGAATTGACATTGCAAAGTCAAAGTTTATTTTATTTTAATGATGAATCTAAATACAAGGCAAGGGTGACTGAGATATCAACGCACCGCCTAAACCGCTGGTCCTAGAGACATGAAATTTGGAGGATGTGTTCTTCATGAAGAGTAAGGTTCCACTAAGGAACGATTTTTCGAAATTCCACCGCTTAGAGGGTGTCACCGGGGGATTTCGTTAATATTAAAAATCTTATTCCTTGAGTTAATAGACTTGAAACTTGGCACGAATACTTATCTAAGTGAATTATAAAGTTTGTCATTTTTAGTTTTTATAAACTACCCCCTAAACGAAGATTGGGGGGTGTCAAAGTTTGTATAGAAGAATTTTAACGTGCTGTCCGATTTACTCGAAACTCAGTATTTATACTTAAAACCAAAAATAAAGAATGATGTGTATTCAGGTTTTTCAAAAATCTACCCCTAACATGGTGAAAATGGGTAGTCTACGTCACAGCTCAAACCGCTGAACGGTTTGGGCTGAAATTTGGCACATAGATAGTTATTAGGACCTAGGCGTGCACTAAGAAGGGTTTTTCGAAATGCGACCTTTACAGGGGTGAAAAGGGGGATTTCGTTTGTGTGATAAATCTTATTGCTTGAGTTAATAGACTTGAAACTTGGCACGAACACTCATTGAAGTAAATTATAAAGTTTGTCATTTTTAGTTTTTCTAAACTAGCCCCTAAACGGGGTTTGGGGGCTGTCAAATTTTGTATAGATAAATTTTAACGTGCTCTCCGATTAACTCGAAACTCAGTATTTATACTTAAAATGAAAAATGAAGAATAATGTGTATCAGGGTTTTTCAAATCTACCCCTAACGGGGTGAAAATGGGTAGTCTACAATACAGCTCAAACCACTAAACGGATTGGGCTGAAATTTGGCACACAGATAGTTATTAGGACGTAGGAATCCACTAAGAAAGGGTTTTTGGAAAGTCGCCCTTATTCCTTTAGTTATTAAACTTGAAACTTGGCAATACTTGCCACATTAAATAATAAAGATTGTCACTTTTAGTTTTTTAAGCAATCCTTCACATAGACGAATAACGGGGTGGCAAAGTAAGTAAGTAAACATTTTTACGTGCTGTCGGATTAACTCAAAACTCGGTACGGTAGGTAGGTACTAATACTTAAAACAAAAAAAATTTAAAGTACGTGTTTCAGGGTTTTGTAAGTTAACAACTGACTTAACTTGAATAATACCTTCATTATGGAATGATACAATCATATTTAAACCACCGACTACATAATTATTATCATTATGTTGTAGCAGCCCGCAGATATGTTTTTCATCAATAAAAAAACGGAAATATTGCCCGTGTTGCGGAAAATGGGATACATAATAAAATAGTAACTAAGTCAAAACTGTACATTAAATACTCAGAAAATAAGTAATTCGTACGAGGTGTGGGAATGAGTCTGATGCCGAAAATATATTTTTAAGTACCTATTTTTGTCCGTTTGTCTGTTTATTTGGATGTTTGTTCCGGATTGGTGCAAAAACGGCCCAACGGATATGGATGAAAGGCACACAGATAGTTTATAACCTGCACCCTATTTGCGTAATACACGATCCACAATCTGAATCAGTTTGAAATAAATATCTAATCAATTGCTTCATAAGTTTGAAAAAAAAATCTGCTCCACAACGTAAATAACGCAATGAATGTTGTAGAACTGTCAAAATGAAAGATTAGTCTTAATCGGTTACGAAAATAAATTACGCAATTAGATAACTGGATTAACACATAGGGTGCTTTCAATCCCAGGCGGTAGTAAGTTCCCGTGGGATTTTTCCGAAATCCACGCGGGCGAAGCCGCGGGCAAAAGCTAGTATTGAGATAATACTAATAATACTTTTTGTTAGGTTTTGATTGAAGTTTTAAGAAAACAATATTTATTTTTAAATATTTAAAAACTTAGAGTTAAAATTGCTGTCAGCAGCAATTTTAACTTACTAACAATCGGGAGCACCTTGAGTTATCTAATATTCAAAGGGGTGAGTAGATAAGGCAATTAGGGGCAAGATCCAAGAGACGAGCTGAGCCCATACCGAAACGAGTACTTACTTTCAATTTTAAAATCGTTGGATTGTACGTTACGTTTACTCTGCGCGTTCGTGAGAAACTATTACAACACAAAGATATCACATGACCAGACATTCGATAGTAAATTTTATTTTATTTTTTATATACATATTTTTATTGAGTTATGGGACTGCTATTGACTTCGATCTCGCCTGATGGAAAGCTACAGATGAGGTCTGTGATGGAACGAGCAAGCCCAGAAGATGGGTCCACTCTTGCTTTGAAGGCGTTTTGAAGGGTTATACTTGGAATCACAGCCGTGCGCATAATAAATGTGGAGGAAAAGCACGTAGTATGACTATTCGGTATATCGACCACGTGGTACATCTGGTGGGCCGATAGTGAAAGGGAGATGGTGGGATCAGGTCGTGGAGCTCTTACGCATACTCTCCGAAGTACAGTCTGTAGAAGACCGATAAGCAAGCAACACTACGCCGACACAGCGCCTCGAAACTATGAGTCTTTTTGCTCTGCGTTCTACCGAGTCAAGCAATCAAGGACAATGCGAAGCTTTACTCTACTACATGGCACCTCAATGAAATTCATGAGCATTTGGGTTTTTCCATTAGGAATTTCGTAGTAACAGCCCGGTGTGCACTATAATATCTCCCGCGTTGGCTGCCGTGGCCGAAATACGGTCTGGAGGGCTATTAATTGTTTGATTGATTGATTATTGAGTTTTGACTGGTAAAAACTCAACAACACTTTGCCTGACCTGGGAACCCAACCCAAAATGTCATGCTCAGTAGTAGCGCTTGCTCAACCAGGCAGTAAAATATATAAGAAAGTGAGGGCATTTACCTATAGATAGGACGTCATCGGACGATATCGGTTAGTACTATACGCACTCACACATGTATGTTTGGTAATTTGGTTCGATCAGCCGACGTCGGCCGACGGCATACGAACACAGTATTTCGGCCGATGACGGATAAGGTGTACGCGAGCCGTAATACATAGTAATCTGCTCTTAGAACTAAACTGATACGAATATTAATATACCAAGTTCTATGTGGTTTCATTTTAGTACTGGGTCTTTGTATGTATTTAGAGGACAGGGTTTCTGTAGAATATTCTAAATTTTGTTTGTACTATTAGATTGATCTTTGTCTCGCAAAGTGGCAGACATAGGCTGGGTAAAACTTAGTGGTTTGACATTTAGTGTCCTGTGATCCCTTGTAAGGAATGCCATCCTTCCAAATTATCTGTCTAAATACCAGATAAGGGTCCATTAAAAAAAAAAAATGTGTCTGTTTTATATTACAACTAGCTTTTGCCCGCGGCTTCGCCCGCGTGGATTTCGGAAAAATCCCACGGGAACTTACTACCGCCTGGGATTGAAAGCACCCTATGTGTTAATCCAGTTATCTAATTGCGTAATTTATTTTCGTAACCGATTAAGACTAATCTTTCATTTTGACAGTTCTACAACATTCATTGCGTTATTTACGTTGTGGAGCAGATTTTTTTTTCAAACTTATGAAGCAATTGATTAGATATTTATTTCAAACTGATTCAGATTGTGGATCGTGTATTACGCAAATAGGGTGCAGGTTATAAACTATCTGTGTGCCTTTCATCCATATCCGTTGGGCCGTTTTTGCACCAATCCGGAACAAACATCCAAATAAACAGACAAACGGACAAAAATAGGTACTTAAAAATATATTTTCGGCATCAGACTCATTCCCACACCTCGTACGAATTACTTATTTTCTGAGTATTTAATGTACAGTTTTGACTTAGTTACTATTTTATTATGTATCCCATTTTCCGCAACACGGGCAATATTTCCGTTTTTTTATTGATGAAAAACATATCTGCGGGCTGCTACAACATAATGATAATAATTATGTAGTCGGTGGTTTAAATATGATTGTATCATTCCATAATGAAGGTATTATTCAAGTTAAGTCAGTTGTTAACTTACAAAACCCTGAAACACGTACTTTAAATTTTTTTTGTTTTAAGTATTAGTACCTACCTACCGTACCGAGTTTTGAGTTAATCCGACAGCACGTAAAAATGTTTACTTACTTACTTTGCCACCCCGTTATTCGTCTATGTGAAGGATTGCTTAAAAAACTAAAAGTGACAATCTTTATTATTTAATGTGGCAAGTATTGCCAAGTTTCAAGTTTAATAACTAAAGGAATAAGGGCGACTTTCCAAAAACCCTTTCTTAGTGGATTCCTACGTCCTAATAACTATCTGTGTGCCAAATTTCAGCCCAATCCGTTTAGTGGTTTGAGCTGTATTGTAGACTACCCATTTTCACCCCGTTAGGGGTAGATTTGAAAAACCCTGATACACATTATTCTTCATTTTTCATTTTAAGTATAAATACTGAGTTTCGAGTTAATCGGAGAGCACGTTAAAATTTATCTATACAAAATTTGACAGCCCCCAAACCCCGTTTAGGGGCTAGTTTAGAAAAACTAAAAATGACAAACTTTATAATTTACTTCAATGAGTGTTCGTGCCAAGTTTCAAGTCTATTAACTCAAGCAATAAGATTTATCACACAAACGAAATCCCCCTTTTCACCCCTGTAAAGGTCGCATTTCGAAAAACCCTTCTTAGTGCACGCCTAGGTCCTAATAACTATCTATGTGCCAAATTTCAGCCCAAACCGTTCAGCGGTTTGAGCTGTGACGTAGACTACCCATTTTCACCATGTTAGGGGTAGATTTTTGAAAAACCTGAATACACATCATTCTTTATTTTTGGTTTTAAGTATAAATACTGAGTTTCGAGTAAATCGGACAGCACGTTAAAATTCTTCTATACAAACTTTGACACCCCCCAATCTTCGTTTAGGGGGTAGTTTATAAAAACTAAAAATGACAAACTTTATAATTCACTTAGATAAGTATTCGTGCCAAGTTTCAAGTCTATTAACTCAAGGAATAAGATTTTTAATATTAACGAAATCCCCCGGTGACACCCTCTAAGCGGTGGAATTTCGAAAAATCGTTCCTTAGTGGAACCTTACTCTTCATGAAGAACACATCCTCCAAATTTCATGTCTCTAGGACCAGCGGTTTAGGCGGTGCGTTGATATCTCAGTCACCCTTGCCTTGTATTTAGATTCATCATTAAAATAAAATAAACTTTGACTTTGCAATGTCAATTCTAATGACTCGACTTTGTATATAGGTATGTTTTGTTTCAAGTTCTAATTCATATTACTGAATTATTACTGAGGCATAGTATGTAAGACTATTATGTGTGTTCGATGTACTGAAAATAAATCTTATAGTATTCGAAGTAAGAAGACCGGGGAAATATGACTTGATTGAATACCTGTCGGTCTTCCTGGTTTTCCTTAAGGGTCTTTTCTATCTATAAAGGTTCATCATTAACCAAGTCGGACAGATTTATATGAAACGAACTTTTGACAGCGGCTTCGCCCGTGTAGATGTCTAAAATTAACCCATGGGAACCTACTACTGGGATAAAAAGTATCCTATGTGTTAATCCAGATTATAAACTATCTGTTTGCCAAATTTCATCCAAATCCGTTCAGCCGTTTTTGCGTGATTGAGGAACAAACATCCAAACACACAAACACACAAACTTTCACATTTATAATATTAGTAGGATTAAGATTTGGATAAAAGGCGCACAAATAGTTTATAACTAACAAAAAGTACTAGGGTTGCATGAATTCAATATAGTATTAAAATATTATCCCACGTATAAGATTTGGATGAAAGGCACACAAATAGTTTATAACTAACAAAAAAGTGCCAGCTGTTTTAGAACCTAATGGCTTGGCACGCGACGATGGGAAGAGACCAGACGGAATGACCATAATGCCTTGGAAGTTGGGTAGGCCTTTGGTGTGGGGTGCAACCTGTGTCGACACCCTCGCGCCATCCCATCTTCCTACCACGGCGGGCTGTGCTGGGGCGGCTGCTGCAGGTGCAGAAAACCTCAAACGGCGCAAATATAACAACCTTATTGGTAGCTATATTTTTGAGCCGTTTGGGGTTGAAACACTAGGGCCATGGGGTCCAAGTGCTCATCGAGTATTTCGGGACATCGCCAAGCGGTTAGTCGACTCTTCACGTGACCAGAGGGCTGGCCAATTTCTAGGTCAAAGAATCAGCATTGCCATCCAACGTGGCAATGCTGCCAGCCTTTTGGGCACTTTTCCCACTGACAGCGATGCGGAAGAGTTTTTTGACGCCCTATGAGCCCTTTCTTTATGTATATAATCTGTATTTTGTTATTTTTATTTAGCAAACTCGAATGTAAAATATGAATGTAAAGAAAATATATTAGAAGAAAACAAAAAAGTACTAAGCATTCATAAATTCACGTTTAGTTACACTTGGAGATAAATACTAAACTAATTAGCAAATATCGCAAAACGTATCCCTTCCACATTATAATACGAATTTAGAAAGTGAAAGCATTCATATATTTACGACTCTCTAAGGTCCGTATTACAGAACGTTCCTCAAGTCCAGTTTGATCTGCAATCAGTTGATTACTGTTTAAGTATAGAATCAGTACTTGAGCATCGGTCTTATTCCAGAACGGTAATCAATCTATACTCAGCTGAATCGAGCCTCAAGCAGAGATGTGTATTGTCTATGCATCAGCCTGTTTTCGTTTACGATTTATTATAATAACCGACTTTGATCCGATTTTCACTGGATTAGAAATATTAAAATACACCATAGAAGCCCAGTTATTTAGGAAATCAGCGTTATTATTTCATTCCTGAATAGTAAAATGCCCCATTTATTGAAGTAAAGCTCTTTGAAGTGAAGTATAGTAGTTTTGTAAGCAAAATTGTCAAGCTTAAAAGACTTGTATTTATGGCCTTAAATAAGTATGCCTTTTAAAATGTCAGTATGTCAAAACATCAGTGTGAAAACATTAGTTTATTGTTTGTCTATTTTAATTATTTCTTTAGCTGATTTTATTCATATGACTTAACAGTTTTAAAATGGCAGGACGGAAGAAAAAATTTAGTACTTTGGAAAAAAACCTACTGATAAAATTTTTAAAAGACTTCAAACATATAATAGAAAATAAAAAACTGATAATGTCAGCACAGGAACCAAAAAGGCTGCTTAGATCCATATTGCGGAGAAATTTAATAGTTCGCCTATGATAATTGACTCAGTAAGTACTAATCTATTTTCTTATTCTTATTTTTATATTTACTTATAGATTAAATGGGGGTTATATTAGTAGTTTTCCACTGTTCAATAAATTGATCATTAAAATACATAATCTATTTTATTGTTATAGGCATCAGGGGAACAGCTCAGACGCCTTTGGCAAAATCTCAAAACCCGCCAAAGAGATGCTCTCACAACATTTTATGTATCAATTGTTGGGCTTCCTCTCTGGGCAACTGCTTAATATGTTATTATGTTTAGCTTCAGATTTGGTGACTCCAATCCAAGCTGATCAAAATATGATAATAGAGGAAGAACTAGTAATGCCGCCCGAAACATTTAATGCCGTTGATATAAAACACACTCCAACAATAATTGATGCCAGCCAACATACCACAACAACAGATGCGGTTGAACCCACGGATTATTGATAATAAAAGAGTTGATCATTTAACATATTGTTTTATTTATCAAAATGAATATGTATACTTGCTGTAAATTAAACATAATTGTTTACTATGGTACTTCTAAAAGCAAACCCATCAACTGTCCCTTGATTGACAGAATCATTCAGGTCAATTTCATTCTCACTGCTACCATTCTCTTCATCATTTATTGGCATTGTATCGTTAGATATTATTGAAATGTTAAAAAATACTGCGCAAGAAACAATTATGTTACAAACTGTAACCATCGGTAGAATAACATTTTTCACTACATCTTGAAAAAATCTGTACCTTTTTTTTAACTTTTCCCGACTATATGGGTCCTGTGTATCTCTTATTATCTGAGGAACGCTAAAATCGAAATCAAAAGTCATTTATTCAAACTAGGCTGAGAATCAGCACTTTTCGAACGTCAAAATTACGTAAGACAGTCCCTCAAAACGCCCAACTTTTACCACTTCCTAGTGCTTTAGCTGGGAAAAAGAAGTGGCGCAACAAACTCCCCAGCAGCACAGCTGTCTGTTCAGTTAGAAACAATTGATTCTATACAAAAGTATGCAAAATCATTTACATTACGTAACATAAAATATAAATCTAGCTAAAGTTCAACCTTCTATTAGAATTATCGTTAAATAAGTTATTAGATCTACCTCTTCAAATATATCCATTTTGATTATGATTTTGATAGTAGGTACCTAATATTTAAAAATATCAACAGAACTCGACAATGCACTATTTGAACAGAAGAAATATTGACAATTTGACATGACAATCTATGCTCAAGCGCGGTCTCGACCACACTTGGGTGATTACAGATTTGATCACTGCTTGGGTTCGATCGAGTAACTGAGTAGCGATCTAAAATGAAACCGAACTCAGTTGAACTAAGATCAATGAATCTATGCTTGAGCAACGTTCTAAAATTAAAAGCGGACTTAAAACTAGTTTTAAACAGAGATCAATACTTGAGTTTCCTTCTGTAATACGGACCTAAGACTCTCTCAACGGGTAACATATTTTTTACCAAACGTTTTGTTTAATGGACCTATGAAAAAGGTTCCTTTTGTTATTATAGGTAAGCCAGGTAACAAAAACTATCACAAGTGTCACGAGATGGTGAGATTACAGATAGATTTATTAAAGTAATCAAACATGGCGTTATTCATAATGGGTGCAATTTTCTGTCTGACTGTAGGTACCTTTTTTGGTTAAATTTCAAGGGAATTGCCGCAAGGGGCGAATCTATACACCAAAATAATTATTTAAATGTAAATTTTCCACTCGCCCCTTCGTAAAGGGTGAATCACTACACCAAAATAATAAAAAACGGGGCGAGTGGAACATTTAATCGAAAGGGGCAAGATTCGAGGGACGAGCGGAGCCTACACCTCGTTTCACACATATTACATATTTAGGTACTTAATTTTAAGACTATATTCCTAACTATGGGTGATACTTATTATGCTTTCCTCATATATTTAAACCAAAATGATGTAGTAAAGGTTGTATTTTCGATAAAAAACCGTTTGACCGATGGCTTCGCGCGTTCGTGCTAGGGCTTTTCGATACTGAACAAATCGGCTTAAAGAGGCATTGATTGGTACGGGGCTTGGTTTCCGCTTGATGTTTACTCATGCCGTCTGGGAAAAGGTATTTTTTGTCTACCAAAGCTTATATATGTGGAAGCAGGCTACGTATGTATATGGGTGGAATGCTTTGTCTAAACGTCCAGGTGTGAGTACCGAACGGAATTAAGGTTTCGATATTGAGATTATGAATGTCCCATGTAGGTATATGGATAACGCTCGGTAAAGGAGTTTTCTGCAAAAATAAAGAAAGAAAGAAAGAAAAATAGGTTTATTTGTCACAGCAACACGTGCATAAAAAGTGATAACAGTAATCAGCAATATTAAATTCAATAAAATAGATCTAAGTAAAAATATGAGATCACACACAACACATACATTCATAATAGTCTTCGGGGCATCCTCGTACCTACACTGCAATGTTTTGGTATTAGTAAATTAAAACTCCTTCTGAGTACAACAAAGTAATTTTGTATGCAGGACCTATCTGGAGATGTAGAAACACGGTAAATAGCTACTTCTGCAACCAAGCAACATTGCTGTGTTACGCTTGAAAAATATGACACGTAAATATAACATCACGCCTGTTTTCCCCGAAGGATTAGGCAGAGGTATACCTATAGCATACCTACATTTAGCCGGTTATGTTTAAGTCCCATGTAATAGATACAAAAAAAAAGAACAAGGTATATGAGTAGGTATGGTGTAATTACACAAATGAGACATTTTAAATTTTCTGAGAACGTATCCAAATGCTCAGTACGTAAACCAAAAATTTCCGACCAAAAAGTATATAAGCAATCAAATTAGACATCATAAAATAAATACAAGCGCTTATCCCGTATTTTATCCCATAGTTTCTTGTTTGCTTGCCAGGAAGTACTAAGATATTATTCGTAATAAAAGATTTTCATCGCGTCTGCTGCAGTCTTTCATTATCCAGGCATTAACATAGCTTTACTCAAAATTATTCCTAGGTTAATAATGTCCGTGTTCTGGTTTCCCAGTATTCTCGTAAAATATTAAAATGCTGTTTTGTATTACTTATTTTATTTATAAGCTTGTTGTCTATTTTATCCTAGGCTAGCTTTTGCCCGCGGCTTCGGCCGCGTGTTTGTCGGAAAATATCCCACGGGAACGTACTACCGGTATTTAAAGTACCTACCATCATGTATTAATCCAGGTTATAAACTATCTGTGTGCCAATCCGTTCCACTGTTTTTGCGTCCAGGCAGACAAAAACAGACAAAGAAACAAAAATTTATAGATTATATAATATTATGTTCAAAGATTATTTTTAAGGTAGTACTATAGTAAGATAGGTATAAAAAATATACTGGAGCGCCATGTTATTGTAGAGATTATAAGTTAATGTAGTATGTAATTACGTGTGTGTGTGTGTGTGTGTAGTATGTATTGTAGCTGGGTTTCCATATCCCAAGTTAAAACTACTGCCTTATTACCACAAAACCGTGTTTATCAGTTGTTTAGCCTAAACACCTCTTAAACACGACATTTCTGTATGGAATTTGATATAAAACTGACAGTAGCCACGCGTTTAACAAGTGTAGTTTTTGTGGTTAGACCCCTGTAGCATAGACTAATACTTATCCCTGTAGTTTATTATTGGGATACTGACGTATCCAAGTATTAGATGTCTTGTACAAGCAGAACGTTCCTCTCCTTAAAAGCATAAACAACAAAACTTTGTATTAATGGTCAGCAAATACATATAAAGTGGTAAAGTATACAATTCGGGCCCAAGCCGCATACAACAATATCAGCATCCAATCTGCACTGAGAGCAAACGGAGTAGTTTTCGATAAATAAATATTATAGGGACGGAGAATCGTTGGGGGTTGTGAATTGAAAATAAATAAATATTTGAGACTGATTTTTTTATGCGACATGGTCAGTTGGTGAATAAAACGCATGCAATTGGAGAATATGTTTTCATTCTCATATAGGCCAATATATCAAGAGGTAGTTAGTAAAATTTTCATAGATATATCAATTGCTCATACTTACCTACAAAGCAAAATGAGGGCGTAAGATTTTGAAATGGCAACTGCGTCCTGGAAGACGTAGCGTTGGAAAGCCTCCCAAAAGGTGCACCGATGACCTTGTGAAGGCCGCAAGAATCCGGTGGATGCGATAAGCACAGAACTGGTCGAAGTGGCGGTGCTTAAGAGAGGTCTATGTCCAACAGTGGACGTCCTTCGGCTAAAATGATGATAGAAATAGAAATTAGTTTATTGTCCAGGTAATACAGTAAGCAGGTTTAAAAGATTAAGTTGAGACGACATAAGTAGCTTTAAAATATTACATAGAGCTACTCGTAGGTTGCGAAATTATTTACCAGTGAACCCCAAACTAGACAGTTAGTCTGTATCTTGGGGCTTGGGGAACAAATTCCAGAGTGGAGACTAGAGAGGTGATATCAGGTGTTATATGGTAGGTATACCTGGTGAAGGGTGAGGGGCTCGTGGCTAAGAAATAACAGCCGCACGGGTCGATCAATCAGGTTAAGCTACGCTTTTATACGTCAATCACATTTTTAAAACTAGATGAGGTCGTTTCCTATCTGACTACTCTGAAAAGAAAGGCCAAAACAAACTCAGAGGTCACAGTCTCTTTTAATAAATTAAAGTCACTTTTAATGTCTGGCTGTGTGACCGCGTCGTTCTTCTAAACTGCACAACTGATTTTGATGCAGTCTTCACCTTCATTTAGATAATTGATTCCAGAATTCTAGGAATTACTCTAGATTCGAAATTGCAATGGGGACCCCACATTAGAGCTCTTTCAGGCAGATTAAGTTCAGCTGCATATGCAGTAAGAAAAATAAGGCAGTTGTCTGATATAGCCACAGCTAGGTTAGTATACTTTGCTTATTTCCACAGTATTATGTCCTATGGCATTCTGCTGTGGGGATCGGCAGCTGACGTAGATTCGATTTTCATTTTGCAAAAGAGGGCAGTTCGCGCGATCTATAAAATGAGTCCTCGTGAGTCCCTTAGAAATAAATTCAAAGAAATTGATATACTCACTCTGCCTTCTCTTTATATCTTAGAAAGTATTTTGTATGTTCGCAAAAATTTAGGACTCTTCAAAAAAAGAAGCGACTTCCATAATATAAACACACGTAGTAAACATGAAATTGTGATACCCAAATTTAGATTAGCTAAAACTAGTAAGTCGTTTCTTATAAACAGTATCCGCTTTTATAATAAGTTGCCAAAGTCTGTTACAGAACTTAGCGATGGTAAGTTCAAAACCCACATCAAACGTGTCCTTATCAAAAAAGCATATTATAAGATTAAAGACTACGTTGAAGATAGGGAAGTTTGGCAATAATTCCTTCTGCACATGTGGCTTCCCTGGTACGTCATTAACGGCATAATTTTGTAAGAGTTTATTAACTGCTCCCAAATTACCATGTTTATTTTTTACATTCATCCCTGACAGACATAATCATATTATAATATTATTTGACACCTACTACTTTATATACCTACCATATTTAATTTCAACTCTATAATAGTGGCTTTTGCGGACATGTTAATTATCCAGATTTGTGTCAGTTGTAATAGCAATCATGTCATTTAGTTTAAATAGGTTTTTATTTTTAGTTTCTTATTTATCTTATATAGATTCTCCTCTAATAGACCTTGTGAATGTGAGAACGTTGTAGGCTTAGTGGACTGTAGACCTTTTATTTTTTTTTTATTTTTTTATGGAACAATTTCAGTTTCTTTTAACTACCTACATGAAACTCCTTGATTGGCAGGCCTACACTGTCCTCCCATAACTATTAACACTGTAATTCGAAAATATTGTAAAAGCCAATTATCTTTTAAAAGAGTAACCATGGAGTTTCTTGCCGGCTCTTCTCCATAGGAAACGACCAATTGGAACCGTGCACCTAGCTTCTGACGTTTCATAAGTGCCCATGTAGGCTTATGTGAAATAAAATATTTTTATTTTGATTTTTTTGATTTTTAGAAGATTTATATGTACAGAAAATTAATTTAAACTTAAATATAATAAAGAAATCACGATATTGCGTAAACACGTAAAAACCATGTAAAACAGGGGCGGGTCGCTAGTTAATTATAATGAAATGAGCCATGCAGAGATCAATTGACCCTTTAAGTAAAAGGCCATTTGAGTTTTTGCTAAGCAACAGATTGATTGAACTTAGGAGTAAATTAGAAATAATTATAATTGTTATTGATCACATGAATTAAATAAACTTTAGTTTTATTATTAGACAGTATACTTTTTTCAAGTTGACATTTTAGAGAGTACATAATAAATTAAATTTTGTGAACAATAAGTTATTGCGTGCGAAGTTAAAAGGCAACATTATTCATTTTCGAGTGTTGCTCGAAAAATAAAAACCTAACTTAGTAACGAGGTGCTTTAATATGAGATGTTGCACTTTTTGTGTAAGAAAATAATAATTATTCTTAATTATAAATTCAATAAACTTAAAAGTACGCAAACACTTTATGAGTCACCTTTAAATAACAATGTAAAGTTCTGAGACATCGTTACCAGTAACGCTTTAATAAATAATTATCTTCTACCAATTCAATAATAATTAATTAATTTAAAACTCTGTCTCTGCTATTCTACTTATTTATTATAACCAACTGTTTTCACGCTGTTTGATCAGATTATTATTTAACTTGTATTCACGTTAACATAATGTAAAAACAATAAAAGGCTTAAGTTTAATATTAAACATGTCAATGTATACATAAAATTCGTTATGGGGTACTGCGGTATGCTATACCAGAATACCTTGTGATATATTGCAATTAAATTAAAGAAAATTTAAAACTCATATTAAAAGTACACTTTGTAAACAAGCTTATTACAAATTAGAGGATTATATCCAAGATAAGAATGCTTGGAAACATGCTGGTCTTGCTCCATAGGACAATTTAGACTCTGGAAAAAATCAAACTGGTTGCTAATTTAGTTGTATACTTTTATTATTTGTATGTCATAGATTTTTACACTCTGTGATTACTTAAACTCACGTACTGACTTATTAGTATTACTTGTAAAAATGTTAGGAATATTGTGATAACGTATACTTTTACAATGTTCGTAAATATGTGAGCATCATGTACCTATCACATAATTAATTTATTTGTCATTGCTCCGTTTTTAATTCTTTTTACCTTTTGTGGTACAGTAATCTTATTGTAGGAGCATCGTCTTCACATATAATTATATAATTGATTTATACAAAATTTTGTAAAACATTTTTAAAAGACTAACGTAGAGTTTCTTGCCCATTCCTCTCCATGCGGAAACTACCTACTTCAGAATCAGTTCCATTTCTTTGTTTTTGACGTTCAAAAGTGCCTTATATGTGCCTAATTGAAATAAATTATTTGACTTTGTAGCTCTTCACATATTGTACCTAAGAATAATGTTTTAAATATTACCAAGCCGCTGCTACCGAAAACAATCCGGCTCACCCTATCAAATCGAGAGACACAAAAGTGCATCGAGGCGTTTTCCAGCAGCAATAGCAGGCAAGGCAGACATCGAGGCAAGTGGGGAGCATCACTGCAAAACATTTATATCTCCTTTCAATTTCCGTAAGAGATACCTCGAACTATCTCGAACTTCGATTAAAATCGCTAGCTCGGAAAACGGACAAACTTCTCCCTGTAAATATTTTTGCAGACTTGCCTCTGGACGGAGTTTCGACTTAGTGATATTACATTTTTTTCGAGCCGTTTGAGATGCATCTCTGGGAAGAGTGAATTCTTGGAGATTCGATGCGATTTTTCAGTAGCCGGCGAAGTGATATTTATATCTACCGCCGAAGGCGAAATAGTTTTGGTAAAGCCAAAGCTGATTTCCACAAGTTTGTTGGTAAGCGAGAAATGTTTTTAACTGACTTCTTCAAAAAGGAGGAGGTTCTCAATTCGTGTTTTTTCTTTTCTTTTTTGTGTGTTTATTACGCGATTACTCCGCCAATTATGATCGAATCGAAGTACAGGATTGTATCAAACAGACCGTCAGCGAGCATCGTTGGATTTTATCACAGATCTGGTCACATACGAGTACCATATAATTTTATTATACCTTCGCCGAGCGTGTCGAGCGCGTCCTCAGAATATCTTGATTTTCTTAATGGTTTCTTAAATGCTACACATTATCCTCACATATCTTTATTTACTTTTAACTTTGTATTGTGTTTTTTTTTCAGGCCAATGTTGTATGTTCAAATCATTACTAAGATGAGTAATTTTCTGTTGGGATAAAAGTAAACCGGTACATAAAGAAATGTGTAGCTCCACCTTTTAATATGGCTAGTTTTGAATTAATAATACATCAATTTGATTACAAGAGTTGTACCTTCTGCTTGGATCTTTGAAGCATGATTGTGTGTGCATAATGATATCACGAAGAGACGATCAAATTATCGATACCTATAAAATTATTTTCTGTTTTGACCACAGAGCCCGGAGACGCCTCGGCGGATGCTGTCTCTGCGATTTCGTGCTCTGTGGTTTGGACAATCAATATGAAGACATGTTGTACACTAGCACTGTTATACTTGACAAGGCCGGAGTGAACCTGGGTCTTTTTTTGATGCGTAGGTACTTCATTTTTTATTACCTTAAAAGTCACATTTGTGTATTCAAGACCAACAGACAACAGTGGTACAGTCACGGACTTTAATTGATGACCCACTTTCAAACTTTTCCATTTTGCTGTTTCATACATTCACGAGATTACACGATTAAACATGAGCTCAAATCGCATGATCGTAAACAAGATGACAAATTGCTAGTAGTCGGAAATAGTCTTATCCATAGAGGTTGACTAATAAGTTCTCAATGATAAATAAATATAATGTTTTTCCTCGAACTCAACTAGAACCAGAACTCATTAACTCGATAATTTTGAAAACCTATCCAAAGACAGTGACAGTTGAAAAGTCGATGTTAGCGACTTTATTTTCGAATTTGTCGAAATGACTAATTAATATTTCTCCGTACCCCAGCGTTACTATGGCTACGCTAAAACAATCGTCGCTAGGTTACGGCCGCTAGACCTGCAATTGGTTGACTTTGGGTAGTCACTCTGCTATCTAGTTTGTAGTTCTGGCTCTCAGGTTAGCCAACCGGTAAAGATAATTATTAAATATTATTTTCTTCTTCTATAATATGAAGACATGACTTTCCTTATCTGGATGTACAAGTATAACCGACTAAGCCCGATTTGCATTACACGGCTAAAATACGAACAGGACCAAGTGGCTCATCAATTAAAGTCTGTGACTGTACATTACGTAATGGTACCCTAATATCCGTTCCTGCCAAATGCATTGCAATAAGTACATCCCCATTGCCCCAGATATCAGCTAAACAGTTTAACACATACATAATCCATTAATTATATCTTACTTGTATCTCGACAATACAATTTGGTTCATCCAAGTCGAGTATACAGTCGTAACCTATTTAACAGAGTATTGTAAGCGGGGTGCTAGTGTTGAGCTGAATCTAATTAATGAGTGCAGTACTGAATTGGAATAGAGTTTGTTACTTAATAGTTTATGGTCGAGATTGTAGTTATTGTTTGTGTAAGTGGGTTTGGAGGGAACTGATTAAGGACTTGTGTCTGCAGTGTTTGTTAATTTGTCAGGAGGTGCAAGTAGAAATTAGGTTTTGTAGTCGAAAACGCGACACCTGAACGTTTGTTGAATCTTTGGGAAAGCGTCATCTGAATTAATTCTCAGTAACAGGCCAAACTCTGGATTATACAAGTAACTCTCGCCTCGAGTTACATGGGAATTATGGGTTACATAATTGGCGCAATGTGTAACACCGTTTTCTATCTATCCCTTCGGAGAATACAAGCGTGATTTTATGCAATGCTCATCATCATCATCATTCATTTCAGCCGAAAGACGTCCACTGCTGGGCCTCCCCCAAGCACCGCCACTTCGACCGGGCCTGTGCTGCTCGCATCCAGCGGATTTCTGTGATGCTTAGTATGACCGCGGCCAGGCCGCGCGCGGACCAAATACTATTGTAGTTTAATTAGAAAGTCCTTGAAGAATTAAAGTTATTTAGATTGCCACATTAGTCGTAGAATAAACCTTAGCACATTTGCAGACATAAATGGCTAGATGGTTTTTTATTTAGGTAACTAATGGAACTGGCAGATTGCCCACCTCATGTTGTGTCCACCACCTCGTGACCTAAATCTATTACAACTGCATTGCTAGTTCTAGGTTCCGTAGTATATCTCGATCTAGAACGTGCTCAATCGTCCTTCAGAGATAAAGTTGAAATGCCGTGTCCCAATAAATACAATTTTCTCTCTTTCTCTAAGTAATTCATTTAATTGTGGATCACCAAACCTATTTTAGTCACCGAGCAGTATTAGTTTGTTCTGGTCTATAGGATACTTTCTTCTAGTGATATTATAGAAAAGGAGACACATGGACATGAACAACCTTGCAGCTCGCGTAGCTTGACAGCAGCTATGTCTAATTTACGAAGATTTACATATTTTATTTTTTTCTATACAAAGTGACATTTCATTTCTTCTTTTTTGAAATCACGTTGAATAAATCTTCCACAATCTATCATGTTATCTTTCGTTTCATCCGTTTCTATGGTGGCCATGCTACGAATCTATAGATGGTGGTTCCTGTTTTTCAACAAGCGAGCTGTAATAAATTAAATTAGGAAACTATAAAATTGCACATAAAGCAATCAATACAAAGTGTACGCGTAAGCAGTTATTAAGGACATAACATAAAGAGGAAGGAAGGTCATCCAAAAGCTCCATATAATCTCTGTCCAAACTGAGGGTACTTGGAAATTGAATTCAGATATTATTATGTTTATTCGATTTTGGGTTCCCTTTATTTTATTGAGCAAAATGGTTAACGCGATTTCGAGGCAGAATAACGCGAATTTCTTTTAAATTATTTATTCGGGGATAAGAATTGAATAGGTTTTCGTGAAATAATAGATGGATTTATTGATCGACCGACCGTAGCGAGCGAAGCGTCTCTGCATCAAGTCTGGAAAAATTGCCAAGTTTTTCCGTATGTACGTAAACGTTTACAGGTCGTATTTTACAACCGATCTGGACGAAATTTGCTGTACAGGTATAATGATTTTTTTGTAATTTTTTGTCGTCGGGGATTTTTGATTGGAGGCTTCTTCCTCCAAAATGGGGCAAAAAGGGGGCTACTGGATATCTCCGCCTTATGAGATTCGATAACAATGGTTCTTTTTTATTTGAAAGGTGGTAACTTTAAGTAGGTCTCAAAAAAAAATGGTGACGATCTGATGAGGATCTTCGGCATGATGAGCAGAATAGCTTCTCAAAATACAGTAAATGGCTAACAATTAATAAAACCTATTTGTTAATATTTCTAGCTGGCCTACAAATTTTTACTCATAATTTTTCTGTCTTTTATGGTTCTGTTGTCAACAAGGAACCGATATAGTTTCGCCATGTCTGTTTGTCTATCCGCGGCTTAGCTCAGAGATTATTAGTACTAGAAAGCTGTAATTTGGCATGGTTACCGATACATTAAACACACAAAGTGCTAAAATCATCATACAAATTTTTTTTTTGTAGGGTACCTCCCCTACCTGCACGTAAAATGGGGATGATTTTTTTTCTCAACTGGTGTCATGTGGGTTTGTGAAAACATTTTTTTTATTCAGGGATCCGTTTGCGAGGATCCGTTTTCGAAATATTAAGTTTTAAACTGCAAATTTTTGTTACAGTCAAGTGTCCCTGCTAGCTAAATGGTTGTTTTTGGATATGTGCAAAAGATCACGGCCGTATAACGAAGTTAAAAGGAAACTATCACAGCTAAGTATGCTTTACAAGTTAACGAGTAATAACTTACATTTGCAGTTGGAATATAATGGGAGAGCATGTTTTTCAACTACAACGTTAAAAGTTTGTGCTTGGGATAAATTCATCCCAACTACGGAACCTTTCACTGTGCGTGGTTCGACACGCACTTGGCCGGATTCATTAAAGGGGTTTGAGTCACTTTGTATGGAGTGGTGACGTCATTTTTTTTTTCAGCATCCCCAAATAATTTCTATAACACATTATTGAGCCGTGTTAACTACGCATATATAGCCAATTATTTTTGTCCTAAGTAATATCGGCGCTGAGATATTTGTATTTGGATATTTTAAAATGTCATCAGTTTCAGTACTTTAATTATTGTTCTGTGTAAGATATCTTATTTGTGGTTTTAGAAGGTTGATATTAGAGATTATTTTTACTGTTTTACGATCGTCCGTCAGTGTGCCTTCAGTATTTGATATTGGGAAATAATAAAAACACATTAATATACTTTATTACATTTTATTTCATGATAACTAAAAACATTTTTAACTCTCTTCATCGATTTTCGTTCTCCATGTCATGTCGAATTATCAAATCTAGGAATTGCGCCAGCGGACTCAAATTATTTTGATATCTGCCCCATCCCATATACCATATAATGGACATAATATGCGAACAACAGCCTAAGGTCCGTTTACCCACAATACACGAACAATAGTGCCCCAGGATCGCATCCAGCCCTTGTGAAGCTCTTTCAACGAGAATATATACGTGATATATCCGTCTCGATGAATGTCGGGATTGGATCCTGCCTCTGAGAAGCCACGAATCAATCCAGTTTAAGGTTTCCCTCGAAAAATCATTATTGGGTTCTCTGTATACTTCAATCATATATGAACCATCACTTTTTACATGTTCTCCGTAGTAGCTGCGAGCTTGTTGTACTTGGTACGTTCCAAGTGCGTAAAGGATTAAATCATCAGCACTTAAAATAGGAAATTCATCCAACCCAGGAACTTCAGCATTCATAATTATATAGAAAATTAGCCCGTCTTCTATTAAGATTATTCGCAATGACATACTCGCCTAACTGATTCCGACTACTATGCTGAGGTATACGATTTATTATTTCTTGCGTCAGCCTATGATCAGTCAATGGTACTCCAAACGCATTTCATAATACTGCAGCTATTCTTACTTCTCCAAATAGATGCCTTGCAGTAACACTAAAATTCTGTGACCGTAACTGACGGAACTGATTTTTTAATACTTCAATAACTTCTTCGATTTTAATGAGCTATACAAACCCAAATATCTCCGTTCCGATATGGTTTAGATAAATGTGCCCATAATAACTTTTTCTCAAACATGCTTGGAAATTCTAGCATCATTTTGAAAACCTTCTTCGAGATAAATCGAAATTGCTGTATTGGTCAAAAACAAGTGACGATGCGGCCAGCAAAGTTACTATGAAAATCCATATCTGGCGTGTTTAGCGGCCAAATAAATTACTATGAAAACTCATATCTGTCGTGTTATTTAAAAATGGAATGAATTTTTTACTTCAACACACGGCAACCAAGGAGGTAACTTATCAAAGATTTTATCTAAATTTCGAATTGGCTTGCAAATAGAACAAAGAAGAAACAAATTAACATATTGGCGCATGAAAAATTATGGTTGTTCGTCATTGATTTTGGAATTTCTATTTGATTTGCTCAGTTTGAATTTCCGCACATTATTTGAGAAAAGTACTATACAAGCCTTGGCCGCAATCAGGAATTGATGGAGTCACGTATGTGTGCCTCGGCTTCGCCTCGGCCCACATTTTCACGATCGTTCATAAATCCCCTTATTGCTGGCTGCGACAGTAATGTACTATTGATCGCTTTATTCTGTTCTATAGGAATGTATAAATTTCATTACTGGCCGCTAAACTTCAAAACGACGCCAACTATACCCAAACCCCTTTGAATTTGACGTATTGATATCGATGTCATATTTTTTGACAGGAAAAAAGTACATAAGTCAAATCATGAAGAGCGTTGGTACCTAAGTATATATTTTACTTTTTTGTATGATACGAAGCGAATGACCGTGGTATACCGAATCACTGAATACGTTTTTCTCCGTTAAATAGGTAGTGTTCCGGTGATATCGCATTGAACGCAAGCGCACGAAAATTCCCAACATGTTCGGATTGTTTGTTTACGTATACGTACGACTAAACCGTACCGCGGCAGCAACACGCGGCGTTTACAGGACACATTATTTTCTGCCGCGCTCTAGTGTGGACTAAACAGACGAATGTTTGCGCGGCAGTACTGCGTGGCATAGTCGAGACACGCCGCGCACTTTTAGTTGGCATGAAAGCAATTGCGTGTATCGTAGCTCTACTTATAATTCGTCCAAACACAATTTCGCACATGGTAGTCGTCCAAAGGCAGCGCGGCAGCCTAGCACGATTGCCGCTCAGTGTACAAACCTTTAAACCCAATGGGTTTTTGCCTGTTCAAAAAAGTTAACTCATCGGGTGTAGGGTCACTCTAAAGTTTCGTAATACTTTTGAATGGACCCGTACCTCTACGTTGACAGACTTAGAGAGTAGGCACTACCTACCTTGATACCTTGATTTATAAATAAACTCTGAAATCCGCACAGACCCCACGTGACTAACAGTGTGATTATTTTGGTGCGACTAGCTAAACGTTAATCGTTACAAAAAAGTTTGTGATCGCGAGGTCTACTGTTCGCAGAACTACTATTGTATGAGTGAAATGAGGTCGGTTAAAGTTTAGAAACGTGCCGCCTCGATAGGGGGTAGGGAAGGATCAAGAATCAAGCTACACAAAAAAAAAAAGACTGGGGCAAAAAAATTAAATGCTGGATGTAAACAATATTGTACCTTCGATTTAGAATTCTTGCTATTTATTTTGTTTCTTTTCGTTTTTGATATTTATTTATTGGCTTCATGCATAACACAATTTAACAATAGATTAATTTTGAACCCTGTTTTTGAACCCTGGCAGGGCACTGCAAAACACAATTATGGTTTGCTGTCGATTTTGTGAACATTATTATAAATTGAGCCAAAACATATAAAAACATACAATACATTTCAGAAAATTATATGTCGTTATGTTGAGCAAAAAAACAATTAACAGTGATAATCCGCAAACGTGGGCAGTTGTTTGTTTACACTAGCAGACAACTTGTTTCATCCCACATGAAGTTTCATGCTTTTTACTAAGCACTAAATTTTGTCTTTGACGTGTGGTGTAGTCAGGTAGTACAACTTCTTTATCATATTTTTAAAGTAAAATTATTTAAAAGCTTAAACTAAAATACCTGTTTGAAAATATTGCTTCTGTACCTGCTCCTGCCATACCTACAAACTACTTGCAAACATTAAATCAATCCCTCAAATTGATTGTAAAAGTTACTGAACGAGCTGACAGATTCAATTTCCTTAAATTCCCCCTCGGGAGCCAAGTTCATAACGACCTGAATACCAAAATTAATAATTTATAGAATAGACTTGTAATCAATTGTAATGGGTGAAAACAAGCGATTATCCCTCATTAGCGGTCCGTGTGAGTGCCATGATCACTTCATTTGGTAAATTAATGTTACAATTCGGTTTGGCACCTTATCGTATCGTTGACCTCGAAATTTCGTTATCACCCTAAGGTAGAATGTCACTTGCACGTCTTAAAATCAAAATCAAAAGTCATTAATTTATTCAAACTAGACTGAGGATCAGCACTATTTGAACGTCAAAATTACATGCGACAGTCTCCCAAATGCGCCCGCCCGCCCTTCACCACTTCCTAGTGCTTTAGCTGGGAAGAAGAAGTGGCACAACAAACTCCCTAGCAGCACAGCTGTCTGTTCAGTAAGAAGAACTTGATTCTATACAATAGTATGCTAACTAATTAACATAACGAAGCACAAGCTGGCTCTCGCCAATATACCAACAAAAACATTGAAAACTAAACAGAAATAAAAGATAAAACCGTAAACAGAACTTAATATCTAAATAAAAGCCTCCAGGCATAAACGACAATGTTTATTTTGTCTATGTGACAGTTAGATAGTTTCAACCTTAGTGACGTTTTAATTTTTACTGGGAGTTGTTGTTAAAAGTGGTAATGCAAATGACGAGGTTAACTAAACGTTTTGTTACAATATGTCATTATAACCGCGCTGGTTAACATGTATTGGGTATTAGCAGGTTCGTTTTGAATAAGTATTTTAGCTATCTATACTAATATTATAAAGCTGAACAGTTTGTTTGTTTGTTTGTTTGTTTGTTTGAACGCGCTAATCTCAGGAACTACTGGTTGGAATTGAAAAATTATTTTTATATTGGATAGTCCATTTATCGAGGAAGGTTATAAAGCTATATAACATCATGCTACGACTGATAGGAGCGGAGCATAAATGAAAAATGTTGCAAAAACGGGAAAAAATATTTCTTTTTGAAAGCTTCCTTTGCGTGCGCTGCGTAAAAAGCTGGTTCTGGTTTAAGTTACGCAAATATCATATATGGTGGAATTGTTCCTCTTTAAAATATAAAAAAAAAGTCCGCGACAGCATAATTATGTCTAACTTTTAAGATTGTCTGACCTTTTTTATGGTAATTAAATTTGTTCGAAATTAATGCATTATTTGCGAAGGGTTTTGTCAACATAATATTAATTCTTATTCAAATAAATAGTTTTAACATCAAGGGTATTTATGTAGCAGTAAAATACTTTTTAATTCATTCGAATCGGACATTTAATTTCTAAGTTATCACGAAATGCAATACGCGAACCGTTCGACGCCCGCGCCGCGCCGCGCCGCATTGACGTTCCCTACTCTAGAGAGGAGAGGATGGGCACACGGGTAGACCATGACCTGTAATAGGACATAGGATACGTTTTATCCCTATATTCCCACGGGATCGAGACCTACGCGGGTGAAACCGTGGAGCACAGCTAGTATTTATAATAGTTGTTATTTTAGAGTCATTGCGTTTGCAATTCCCAAGGGGGCTTTTAGGCCTGTTATGTAATAAGCTGTTTCCCAATGAAATATAACTCTGTTTATTAATGTTAATTGGTTAATATTTCTGTTCAAGAACAAAACTACAACTATTCTATATTATTTAAAAACTTGCCTCGTTTAAGTGTAACTTAACCATTCCATATTATCATGTCTTTAATGGTGTTAAACCGTAACTTAAAGCTTTTATTTCGATTAAACCAATTACATGCACTATTGAATCGTGACCGACCCGTCAGTCATAAAGATAAAGCTAGTTGCCCATTCCACGAACACTCATATCGATCAAAATATTTATACAAAATCTTAGTTACATAAATCTTTAAAGAACGGATGTAAAAACTACGGGCCGTCAAAAAATAGATTCAACTTCAATCTGGATATATTTTTTTGACGATCAGTAGGTAGCACGTTCATTCATTTTAACGTTTTAAAGTTTAAAACTTTGAAATTATTCTAGCTTTACTGATACCTCCTCTAAACCCTAAAGACAGACAAATTGACAAGTTTGAGCAAACACACATCCATGTTACGTTTCCATACGTTTCCGTTTCTCCGCTACTTCTAACAAAGGAAACTTCGCCGCTGTAAGACTAGTCAAACATATTTTAGAAAGATATTATTCAAGCGTCTCTGCGTCAATACTGATTTATTTTGAGGCGGAGGAGCAATCTCTAGATAAATGACCTTTCCCAATACTTGGGCGCTGGACGGAATAACAAGAACTTTTAGTGGGTTAGGTTGGGACAAGTTTTTGTAATGAAACAGGATAAATAATAATTACGTTTCAATGGTTTGAAGATATTGCTCGCCATTCTCATAGGGATACTGTTGTAATAATAAAAAAATATTCATGTTGTAATTGATGACTAAATCTAATCTATATGTAGAATGGTTTTGCTGTAAAATAATTTAAATGTTGTTTTATTTTAAATACAAATGGCCATTTAGACTCCTCGGCTTTACTTTTATTCACATAAACTCATATAGACTACTGCTCACCTTTGATGATGCTGGTCTTCTAGCCAGCTAAGAATAACTAAGATTAGAGCCTAACTAAATACCTAAATTCTTAACACAACACAGTTCAATAAATTCATCTCACATCTTACCCTCCTCCGATTCTCTAGCAACTGGTTTGCTAGTCTGAAACTTTTTCAACTAGGTACTTCTATTGATCCAACAAAACCAATACTTGGTCTACCATTGTCCTTCTGTCTTCCTCACCCAGTACTGCGGTCATGTGCATACAAAACGTAGAGACAAAGCGCACGCCATAATATTTGTTCGACGCTATGTTATGTGTTCTATCGCCATCTGTCATGGCGCGATGGATCCTGTTTGTGCTGGAGATATAATGGTCCTTGCGAATATATGGGCAGTTAGGAGGAGCATATGAGTTTCTATGGCGCGTGATAAATAGCAGTAATGATTTAACAGACAAATTCGATATCTGGACGATTGCACAGTATGCTGTAATTGCTGTTATCATAGTAAAACTAGTCTAGAATCGGCACCTACCAAATCTTTTTGTATATGTCGGGAATACGTCACTGAAATCGGAACGCCAGCGCTGCCTAGCGGCGGTCGTTTTAACCTACAACATTATGTTTGACCGGAGTTAAGCAGAGTTGGTCAGTGGCTGTCGAGCTGTGAACATGTTTAGAAACTGTCGTGCGTTCCGTATGGTTGTGTCGTGTACCTACAGTGTGTGAATCGCTAGTGTGATTAATTTAATAGTAAATTATAAATTAATCTAAACTGCAAACGGTTTTTCTATTGCGCAATAATCAACACTACCCACAGTATATTTTAACAACTGTGGGGCGTCACAGTAGTTGAAATATACCTGATAATAACGAAGAGAGAAGTTCCTCTCCGTCATATAATTATACTAGCTGCCCGCCCCGGCTTCACACGGGTAGCACTAAGTACTTATCTACGGCGCACCTACCTACCCTACCCGACCTACCCTAAATACCTACCCTACCCTACCTACCCTACCTACTCGTACCCTACCCACCCTACCTACCCTACCTACCCTACCCACCCTACCTACCCTACCTACTGAAGATTAAGGTAAAATACCACATGACCTTATATTTCACCTGTTGTTGAATCTGGATCTATGCTTAGCATTGTATTTATTAATCGCGTTGAAAGTTACAAACAGTATCTACTTATTTGTAAAAGATTATAAAAGAATACGTTTGAATTAGAAAACACAATGAATAAAAAAAAAATATTTTCGACAGAATAATGTGGATGACACATAAAAATAAAAACTGACAAACTATGTAAAAACGATTAAAAATGACCGGTGGGCTTTATTTTTACTCATTTTCGCATTATTTTGACACGCATGTTATTTTCATGTAATACAAAATATGTAAATAGCTAATATGAAAATGGATATGACTATAATTACTTAACAAAATTCATATCAATCTACAGGCTGTATTTACCTTACAGGTGTTTTTTTTTAAATCAAATTTGCAAAATGAAATCACAATTTTTAAAAGCAAAACAATTATTTACTTCCTCAAAGTTCTATTTATGAAAGTTAGAGACAAAGGAAAACCGTTAGGTTACCATTGTTACAATTGTTTCCATTTTGTCGGAAACTTGTATCAAGTCGCGTCAGCCAAATGTTTATTGAACGCAGCACAGAACAGACTGTTAGCTTAAAACTTAAATATTTTCTAGAAAACACCGAGGATTCAAGACAAATCACAGGTATTTTTCCGCGTCCAGATTTGCATAACAATGCTCTTTAAAGGAGTCAGGCCATTTGCGAACAGCAGATGGCCTGACTCATTTTATCTCAGTTTAAAATGATAATGGTATGTCTGAATTTTTACCGCTGACATTAGTATGTGACATTTACAAGAGTTGTACTTTGAAACGAACAGCCAATACATTTCACTTTCGTTGGGATCAGCACAGAATTATGCGTTATGTGAGAGAAATAAACAAAGATATATGCGGACGAAACAAACTGAAATAATAGAGTAAGTGTCGTCTCACACAGACTGGTTTCGACTGCACAATTTGTAGACGGACTAGAGTTCCTTAAAACAAGACATGTCTCAGCATAATAGCAGAATCTATAATGTCGGAACCCACTGCTGCGACGCAGGCCTCCTCTCGGTGAGACGGAGTGGACGTTATTCTCCACGCAGGCCCAGTGAGGGTAAATGTCAGAAATGTCTTTGAATTTTTATTTATTTATTTTATTATTTATGTACACACAGTAAAATACATAGATATACAACATAATTATAATATGAGTACAAAGGTACTGCTTATTTCTTAAGAAATTTCTTCCAGTAGACCTGCGAAAGGAGAAATGTAGACAATAGTGTGTGAGAACAAGAGAAAAAATGATTAAGCGAAGTCTTAACTAAAAATATTAAATAAAATACTAAAAATATTATATAAGTACTTAAATAAATACATAAAGTAAGTCTTTAAGTTCTAGGACAAGCCGATTTCCTCACAATGTTTTCCTTCCCCGTTCTGGAACAGTGGTGATGAAAAAAATTACATAAAGAAGCGTCTGTCGGTATTCGAACTCGTATGTTGCGGCGTTGCCACTGGGTCCCCACAGCTCAAGTCTTAAAGTCTCAACAGGGTGTATCTTCTTTCTTCTTCCTATTTCTGGCTATAATCAAGGTGACGATGAAATTATTGGCAGATGAGATTACATTTTTACTGTGACTACGCATTGACATGGCTTAACCATCAGAATGATAGACCGTTGGCATCATTGGGTATCAATTTATTTATAAAAATAAGTAGCTTTGTAATTGAGCTCTTGATGCTTTCGTCATGTGCTTACTACTATGAACTTTTGAGTAGCGGTTCTTGGAAATGGTCTTTTGACTACCCACAATATAATCATGAAATTGTAACAATTTACTTTGGGTTTCCAGGAAAAACCTGCCAAAAAACCTGGTTTTGCCTAGCACTTTACTTCACCGCATTTGCGTTTAAACTTTGTAGTTCCAACCATACGCTAGCTTATTTTAGTAATTAAAACTATTTATCACATCATAATAATTAATGAAGCGTCAGTTTTTGACGAACGAAGTACTTAAAATGATAATAATATTAATTATAATGAATCAGTCAAGCTAACTGCAGAAGACAATCTTGAGTGCATTGTAGGTACTCTTAAATGAAATTGATTAATTACTATGTTAAATATTAACAATTTAGTAAAGTGTTGGATAATTTAGTATCGGCGCAGCGTGGATGTCATTCGAATTATAATGTGTTCTTGAGTGAATAAACGTAAAGCCAGGTGTCAGAAAACTAATAACTTATGTCCACAAAACGTACTATTTAATTATGAAATTGTAACTGAATTCCTTTTCAAGACTTGGAATATGTAGTCATATCATCCAACAACTTATGTAGGTGTGGCTGACTCAGAAGAGTGTGTCAGACGTTAAAAGATTTTTTGCGTTTCCTAAAACGTCTCATACACTATTCTCTGTAAAAAATACAACAAAATGCCTCCGTTTTTTGCCAAAATAAACAAATGGAAATGCAAACGAGAGGGTCACATAGTATTCTCCCGGTTTTCAACCTGCATCATGACACACCCGTCCCTGGCTAACTTTTTCTTTTATCCTATGTTTTCACACAGTTGGGCAGAGGTCTCCCTCATACTTTCCCAATTTTTTTTTGTGTTTTGTCTTCTAAAAGAAGCTTGAAAATTTCTATAAAATACATATATTTTGCTTGTATTACGGTGTAACCCACAAAACACACCAATAGGGAGTTAAAGTTGACCAAGTTGCTCAAAACCCCGGTTAACATGTTCACTGCCCTAACAATGTCCGTGTGAGTTCTCCAAAACATTAAGTAGAAAAACGCGAACGTTCTTGGCGTGACGGCTGAGCTCTAAACAATGTCGTTACGGCCAGCGTTCACAGTAAACTGACATTTATGGCCCATTGCCTCTATTAAATGGGCCGAACACAATGACACAACTTATATAGAAATTATCGGTGTTATTATTTTCTGGCGTTGGATGTTCTGTTTATGGATGTGCGGATGTTTCAATTAGTTGTAGGGATTTTATTGTGTTAGTTACGGCCTTTAGGTTAAGGTTTATTTTAATTTGCACGTCGTGTCAGTTTTGTTTCACGTTGCAGGAAGGGAAGAGTTAAATATTCCTACTATTTTTTCAAGTGAAAATGCTGTGATAAATTACAATAAAATGCGAAAGCGCAGTAAAATATTATGCACTGCAAATAAAACACATAAATTGACAGTTAAAACGTTTTTATGCCAAGCCAGCAATTTCATTGCCATACTCATATTATTGGTTACAGTATCAAAATTAAAGTAATCATGAAAATAACGAATGTTTTCACAGAATCAGCTGAAAACAGCAACTGAAAAGGCGATAAGCTGTCGATAAAATGAGTTTATGCCGATTAATAAGCTTCAGATATGCATATTAATATTCATTATTTACAATGAGGCATAACTAACAATTAACATGCTTTATTTGATTAAAATTAATGGAATTGGCAGCTTTATTACTTTAGTTTATTTTTTTATTATCCTTATATTTTATTCCTGACGATTTGGTAAAGGTTGTTGAAATCTGCTGGAAGTAGTGCAGGAGAGGATAATGTGGACATGGTTGTGGAAGCCTTACGGTCCACCGTTATGTCCTTATGTGTTTCTGCTGAACTGGTGATAAATTTAAATCCCTCGTCGTTAATTTCAACACATCTTATTTCAAGGAGAAGTTGAAAAGAAATGAGAGCGTGAGACCAGCATCTGCTAGTAGGTACAGAGAGATAAAAAAAAAATTGAGAAAAGTGTTAAAGCTCTGCGTGCTCGTTAAATAAAAACTGCGTATTTATTTGTTTGTTTCTTAAAATTAAATATATTTCTTTAGACTAGCATTTTTCTGAATAACTCTGCCTGTGTAAATATTAAAGGTCTCTAAAAAAGCTGTTCAAATACGAGGTTATTAGGCTGTATATACATATAATGATGACATTTCAAAATAAACTGCAAAGAAATTCACCTACGAGAAATAGAAGTATATGATCCGAATTAAGATCGACCTTCACTCGTCTGTTTAACGAATCAAAATATATTTTTGTTAAATATAATAATTATGTTTACAAAATTATATTGCACTTGGGCTGATTCCTTAAATATTTTCATGGCTATTATAAATTAAAAATACTCTATGCCTTGTTCTTGTACCAAACGAATTAGAATCTACTTGCAAGTATAACTGTGCGTTTGCACTGGCGAAAGATTCACAACAAAACATGTTGAAATCTCTAATCAGCCCTTTAAAACAGGGGCTCATTATTCGGACATTTTGGACTAGGTACAGTCACGGACTTTAATTGATGAGCTACGTTCAAATTTTTCAATTTTGCAGTTTCTAATATTCACGAGATTACCCGATTAAACACTAACTCAAATCGCATGCTCGTAAACAAGATGACAAAATACTTATAATCGGAAATAGTCTTATCTATAGAGGTTGACTAATAAGTTCTCAATGATAAATAAATACAATGTATATCCAATCTATTTTTAATACTGACCTCCTTTGAATCAGAGCTCATTAACTCGATAATTCTGAAAACCTACCCGAAGACAGTGACAGTTGAAATGTCGATGTCAGAGACGTTATTTTCGAATTTGTCGAAATGAGTATTTAAAATTTCTCCGTACGCTAACGTTACTATGGCTACGCTAAAACAATCATCGCTAGGTTACGGTTGCTAGACCTGCAATTGGTTGACTTTGGGTAGTCACTCTGCTGTCAAGTTTGTAGTACTGGCTCTCAGGTTTGCCAACCGGTAAAGATATTAAATATAATTTTCTTCTTTAATACGAAAACATGACTTTCCGTGGTTGGATGTACGAGTATAACCGACTAAGCCCGATTTGCATTACACGGCTAAAATACGAACAGTGCCAAGTGGCTCATCAATTAAAGTCCGTGACTGTACCTACTTGAGTAAAGCGAAAAACAATCATAAAATAAATACGTAAAATAAACATTTAACCCCAGAATATTAATATAATTATACACCGTCTTCCCTTCCATTCAACCCTATATTGATAATGTATGTCGTATTTAATTCAAGTAGCATAAGTAATATTTCACGCTTAACATTAGGTAAAGACCTAATCTCTTCAACCTAGGTCGTAGGCAAGCACTTGATTTAGTACTAGCCTTTGTGTGAGTTGAACATTTTGAGGCTTTATTTCAATCATTTAGAACAGAAAAGGTTAAATGTTTTTATATGTTCTTGTTGTTTGTTCGCAAAATAAACGCAATTTATAGTGATTCAGGGAATTTTTGGCGCCTGAATGACATTGATTGAAATTGTTAAAGCAATTTTATTTAAAATACGAGATTATTTATATTACGGCGGCGTTAGTTCCGATTTTGGCTAAACTATAGCCTTTAAAAGGCGGCCGGGGCAGATTGAATACAGAAGATGGAGAAATAGGTGTTATGATGCAACTTGAGAGTTCTATGTTAGGGGTTTGGTTTCCGTACTTAATCCCTAAGGTGGACCATTGTGCGTGAGCCATGGCGGCCGGCGAAGGTTATTCCAACCAGCTCCCTCCAGAAGTTGATTACTCGTAGGTCTCCTGGTCTGTACAGAACCTCCGCGTAAGATCTAGGTGACCCGAGGGTTTCAGTTCTAATCTGCGCGACGCCCGTGCATTCAAAGAGCACGTGCGCGACGGTATCCTGAGCCTCCATGCAACTTGAGAGTATCCTAATGTCCAGCAGTGGACTGCCATAGGCTAAGTTAGTTGATTGATTTAAACAATAACAGTTTAACAAAAAAAAATATTCTGCACAAATAAGAAAAGTTAATGGGATGGGTAGCCTTAGTACCTATGTTCTCCCGACCACAATAATCCTATCCGATACATTTATAATACAGTATAGATATACAGTAGGTACATTATTATGACAGTCACACAGCATTATCAGAATCTGAAGTGCAAGATCCGACTCGGGAATCAAACTCAGTCCCTCAGCGAAAGCCGTAGATATAAATTATATTAACTCTGGCTGAGCTCGGATCACTGCAACTATGCCTGATTTATTGAGTAACTAACCTTATTTAAAATTCCTTCTTAGAATTTCTGAACAAGATTTTATTTTTATTTGTTTTTGTTCTACGAGTGACTATTTTTGTTAGTATTTGTAGCATGCAAATACTAATCTCAGTGTGATAATATTTTCCGTTGGATGTATCTTGTGATGAAACAAAGTTGTTTGATACTGTTAGGTAAGTTAATTATACAGCTTAGGCCTGTGCTCACTAACATTCAAACCACCGTGCACTGGTTAGGTATTTAAATAGTTGGTTTATGTTTTGAAATATAGAACTGACTAAATATTGAATCAGTTGATGCCACAGAGTGCCACAAACACTTAAGGCATTTAAGTAATGAGGATACGAGTACGTCAGGCGCTGACACGCAGATTAAATACATATTATTATATTATTTTTATTTGTTAACATTTTACATTTATGTACGAGTATTTTTTGATAATTATTTATGTATTTCTGTAACTGCCCGTGATATCACAGGCACCACAGTGGCCTCTATCAGAATACCAGGGGGCCTAAAACCGCCACATTAGCAATTCCTCTAATTTGACACAAAAGCAATTCATAATGTGTGGACCATTTTACGAATCTCCATAGAAAACTGTCAAACAGATGAATTATTTCGTAATATAAGTCGCACGCAGATCATATTATGAATTGTCAGTTTGTGACATTTTACGATGATTCATAATATTTTCCTATTATGATTCTGCCAAAGTGACTGTTTTAAGCCCCCAGTGCTGCAAGCATTGAGGTACTATGTACTAACGCACTACTTTGTGTTAGGTTAGTACATGTGAGCACCATGTATCTATCACCTTATTAATTTATTTGCCATTGTTCCATACATAATTCTTTTTACCTTTTGTGGTACAGTAATCTTATTGTAGGTGCATCGATCGTCTTCACATAAATAATTATATAATTGATGTATACTCGTACAAAATATTGTAAAACATTTTTAAAAGAGTAACGGTGGAGTTTCTTGCCCATTCTTCTCCATACGAAAACTACCTTTTAGAAGGGGCAACAAGAATCAGTTCTATTAAATGCTTTTGACGTTCAAAAGTGCCTTATATGTGCATATTTGAAATAAATTATTTGACTTTGACTTTACTTATTAGGTACCTCAATACTCGCAGCCATCTCATAGGCAATCTGCATAGTACCTCAATGTATGCGAGACTTATTTTGAAATGTCTATTTGTGTATGTAATGTATATTTATTTTCTTTAAAAAAATATTGCAAATTATGTTATACTTTTATAATTGTGTGTAGCTAAGTTTATGATCTTTCTGTGCGAGTCACTGTAAATACTTTTTCTTTTTTTATTTATTTAAATGTTGGTGAATACAAGGTTTAAAATTTCAGAAACGGTCGGTTATCTCTAAGCCACCACCGCACATGCATTTAATGCTAAGTTAAAGCAGACCCATTAGTATAATTGGTCTGCTTTAACTTAATAAACGGGCAGGGAATGTACTTAAAAAAAAAATGGTACTTAATTCTATGGCAAAATGGCATTTACTTCATTTGCACGAAAATAGGCAGTGCCTTATACTAGTGTAACTCAGCTGAGATCAGAAAACGCTTTTCTTTTTACTGTCAAAGCTTTACCTAAGATTTAGCACCAACAAACGAGCATACGAATCAGGTGTAAACGTACATAAACCAAGCAAGGTGTGCCCGTTGTCGAGGCAGTTGACGTTCGCCGTGACAAATCGCGCCGTCTGCTCCCCTCATGAACACACGTTTGGAATATATTAACAAAAGCATGTTCGTATATGTTTCCTGTTACAGGTGATTAAACGCATACGTGATGCGTGTTTCTTCATAATAATACTGGTAACGGAGTTTTTTCATACAGAAAACGAGTGTACCTTTGATCATGGAACGTTTGCTCCAGATCATTATCTTCAGGATTTTCGTCGTGTTTTCCTGCAAAATAAGTACCTGGTGCAAAGTCAAAGTCAAATAATTTATTTCAAATAGGCACATAAAAGGCACTTTTGAACGTCAATGAAAAACAAAGAAATAGAATGGATTCTAGTTGCCCATTCCAAAAGGTAATTTAAGTAGAAAGTAATATGAAAGAGAAGCTTAGTCGGAAATGGCGTCCAGTCATATGAAGACGTCACACGACGTCGCTCTTCATATAATCTTAAATGTAGAAGTAATTTTAATTTTTGTTTTTAAAGATTCGGGGAAAGACGGTTTGGTGCTTGGTAAGTCTGGATTTGTTTTTCTATGTTATCTAGTATTTTTACTTAACCTATTGTGTCCCCGTTGTACCCCGGGGTATTGTATAACAATAGGTCGCCCGAGCTGTGCTCGGGTGAAAATAGATAAACATAATCTCTTTACAAGAACAACGTGATATTTTTTAAACCACAACTTTACAGGAGAGCAATTTTAAACATTTAAATGTTGATAAATTCTAAAATATTGATAATTTTACCGTCCGAAAACAATTAAATTGTTGCGGTAATGAATGTACTTTCTGAAAATAAGCAAAATAAATCTCAGTTCAATATGAAATAAGAAAAAAAACTGATTTAAAAAAACACACGACACACATGTCACGTTTTTAATGAAAATATGTCACAAAATGCTTGTAACATATTGATATATCACATTGAAGATGTTAAAGGACATTGTTCGGCGTCCATACATCGTTCGCCTAAGAACCAACAGAGACAAGAATATCCTTTCTGTATTCTAAATAATGTATATATTCATATGAAACTAACTTAAAATGACGGACACTACTGAGAATTGTAAAAAATCTAAAATCCGAAACTAATTTTGGGGTTATAATTATACCAATAGAAACATAATGAGTTAGCGTTTATAAGTGAAAATACATTGGATTTTGTCTTCAAACGTTTCATTATATTTATGTACTATTATGTAGTCAGAACCATTATTTCTATATACTCATTTATTTGTAGATATGATCAATATAAGAGTGACAAAATATCGACACTGTCATTACAATCAAATACTATCAAATGTCAGTGTCATCTGTCAATTCATCGACTATCAATGTCGATGTTGCTCGTTTCACACAGCGCTTTCAATCGCTTTATTCTGTTTGTAACTAAAAACCTTATTCATAGATCAAGCGCTGAGAGAACCTATTCAATACGTCAAATAGAAACAAAGTAATGGCACTGGGGAATAAGACCGAAGTGAATTACTTTTTAAAACTTTTTCGAAATTATGAAGTGTCCGTTCTTTTGTAATAATTGTAATGTAAATTATAAAAA
Source organism: Lithophane leautieri (assembly GCA_949152455.1). Taxonomy (NCBI): domain Eukaryota; kingdom Metazoa; phylum Arthropoda; class Insecta; order Lepidoptera; family Noctuidae; genus Lithophane; species Lithophane leautieri. Next base: position 19,680,973 of record OX424460.1, read on the forward strand.
AAAGTAGTAATTACTGTAAAGGCTTCATACGTGTTGATTCATAGGCCATTTTTAACAATGTCCTTTAGGTGTAAGGCTGTGTGATAAGTTAAATAAAACACACTATCAAAATAAAGATCTTGTATTTAAACAATGGCTTACTTACACCATGAAATTAGTTAAAGGCACAATAATCAACAAGAGATCAATCAATCACATAGTACTTAGTACTCACTTTAATTAAAATTATAAGGTAACTAAATAATTACTTTCATACAAATAAAAAAATCAAAACGTTAACTGTACTTAAGGTGGATGCGCTAAGGTAGCCCGCGAAATTCAAATTTTCTTACGTTTTTTGCAATTTTCAGGTCAGTGTCAGGTTGTATGTTGATCTAAATATTATTAGCAGCCGTAACAAATATGGGTTTACAGAATTATAAACATTAGAATCAGCAATACAACTCTCTAAGTTCATGAAAGTGCCAAATGTAATGGTTTCATGAAATAGTCATTGAATGCACTTATAAAAGTGGTTCCTCGAACTAGAGGAACCGCTGCTACTATTCCAGTTACTACGAGGTCAGATGGAATCTACTGCGATGTCTTTGTATACAAAGAGGATTGAAATAATGAAATTATAGGAACAAAACTAGAAAAAAAAAAAACAGTGCAAGTAAAAAAATACCTTCTATTGATGTCTGCAATGTATTGGTCGAGCTTTTGGCATTTTCATTCTCGTCTTGTGTTAACTTAAATGATTTTTTAAACCTGTAGCTCATTGAACAAAAAAAAAAACAAAATATTTTATTTCACATAAGCCTCCATGGGCACTTATAAAACGTCAGAAGCTAGGTGCACGGTTCCAATTGGTCGTTTCCTATGGAGAAGAGCCGGCAAGAAACTCCATGGTTACTCTTTTAAAAGATAATTGGCGTTTACAATATTTTCGAATTACAGTGTTAATAGTTATGGGAGGAAAGTGTAGGCCTTTCAAAAAGTTAAATGTAGGTAATAAAAAAAATATAGAAATTGTTCAAAAAAAAAAGTCTACAGTCCACTAAGCCTACAAAGTTCTCACATTCACAAGGTAGAAAAGAATCTATATAAGATAAATAAGATACTACAAATAGAAACCTATTTAAACCAAATGACATGATTGCCATTACAACTGTAATAAATCTGAATAATTAACATGTCCGCAAAAGCCACTACTATAGAATTGAAATTAAATTGCAGGTATTATAATGTCAAATAATATTATGATTATGTCTGTCAGGGATGAATGTAAAAAATAAACATGGTAATTTGGGAGCAGTTAATAGACTCTTACAAAATTATGCCGTTAATGAGGTACCAGGGAAGCCACATGTGCAGAAGGAATTATTTCCAAACTTCCTTGTCTTCCACGTAGTCTTTATTAATAACTAACATCCTAGATCGTGATGCCATCTGAAAAACAAATTCGTAAAAGTTACTTTATTTTAGCATGTATAATGTAACATTTTAGCATAATATAAACCCAAACTTAAAGGTTTTCAAAAATAATGATGTAAAATAAAATAACCCATAGCATTTGAAAACGATTCATCAACAACATGGTTACATTCAAATATATCACAAAGAAAACTTGTAACTTTTTCATCAATAATGTAACAATATGTATTATCTCATTCTCAATACTCACGAGTTTTAAAACAAAAACGAGTTAAATAACTAATATCACATTATTCAAGTTAAAGTAAATAACAACAAGAAACACCTTTGCATTAAAAACGTGCTATACTCGTGATGCCACGTTTTTAGTGAAAAGCAGGAGCACTTCACTCGTTGCACGTGCGGGGCAAACTAACGCGTCGCGTTGTCGAAGTCGTGCGCCACACCGAAAGAGATAACGTGATAACGCCATTTGCCACAGTCGTGGCGTCTCTTTCACTCATAGCTCCTCGAACATTCACCTTAAAAATACCGTGTTTTTGTAGAAAATAAAATTCGACATCGCGGTTTTGAATATCAAATAATAAAAAAAACTTTTTTATGAGATGTCACGTTGCTCTTGTAAAGAGGCGAATGGTCCAGGTATATCAACGTTGTATCACATTTTTGGTGGTTCGATTCCCAGGTTGGGAAAAGTGCTATTGGGTTGTTCTATATGGTTATGGAATTTCTCGGCAGCAGCCCGGAGTCTTTATTTCTGCTCGGTTGATGGCAAAAGGCTCACCCCCTATTACGCGGGACTTAAAACATAACTGGCGAAATGTGGTGTACTAAAGGTACACCTCTGCCCAACCCTTCGGGAAAACTCCCAGAATTTTTCAGTACCTATTAAACAACACGATTTTCGCTCATCAACGTAGTAAGTATGGTCGAAAACGAAATCAAAATGGAGACTTTTCTTGATAAGTAATCAGTAATATCAATCACTTACTGTGGATTACACTTACAAATTAAGTTTGTAGTTCAGTCTACATGTTAAATTAAATTTAAATTAAAATTTGTTTATTTCATTTGCCAAAAATACAGCACGTTGATGATTGGAGTCTCCTTTGAAGCAAATAATGCCTGTGGGAGACGCCGCTCTTCCATGACAAGATAGTTTTAGTTTTACATTTACTTTTATATTTTACTTTAACTTTTATTTTTACATAATTCACATGGTTGTATTTATGTGCAAAGGGATTTTTGTGTGTGTTCAGAAGAACTTACTCGCAAGCACTTCACTTATACTATATCCGCCAAGTAATTATTAAGGATGTGCAGCAAGTTACAGCTATTGATGCTTGGATAAGGAAGGGATGATTATGGCAGATATAATATTTACTTTGTAAAGTATTGTATTATTATAATTATTGTGAATGTAAAAACTATGTGGGTCATTGTTATTTTTTTGGTTGTTTTAATCATGCTCTGGCAGTTTGAGTAATTATGCGGTCGACCCAAATGTCCATTCCTTGGTATTGTTCGTCGAATCGTTGAGCTCCTTAAATTCTGAGTTTAGCTGCACGATTACTGACAAATGCTTGCACTGACTGGACAGGTCCACAAAATCTGTATGGTTCTTTCTTCAAAATACCATTACAGACACCATTCTACATGGTCTTCACATGATCTGACTAAGATTATGTCTGGAGTTAAAAAGAGACCTCTGAGTTTGTTTCAGATGTTTGTTGAGAGATCTAAGTTTGTTGAGATGTCTGCACAACTGAATCGGCAACACCTTTAATGGAATGCTCTGTAGGTCAACAAAGTAAGACCAATAATTTCATCAACCAGGCGGAGGCACAATGGTCCATCTTACTGCCAAAATGTACTATTATCTTCACAATGAAGAAACTTATAACTCCATTTTTCAATTTCCGGTTAGCTCAGAAATGGCTTTTAAATGTACCTGAAGTATTAAGTTGTCACACGATGGATCGATTTGGATGCAAGCCAAAATATAAATGTGGTTCCGATCATTGGCAGTCACTTTAGAAAAGTCAAGTACCTATTATTATAATTGCATTATATCAGTTTTTTTTTTACGAAATGAAAAAAAATTGAGTTTGGAAAGTGCATTAGAGCCCTAGATGTAAGTTTATTTTTTATTACCGACTTCAAAAAAGGAGGAGGTACTATGTTCGGCATGATTGTTTTTTTTTTTTTTTTTATGTATGTTCCCCGATTACTCCGCCGTTTGTGAACCGATTTAAAAAATTCTTTTTTTGTTCAAAAGCTTATACTTCTGAGGTGGTCCCATTGTCACCAAGTCAGGATCTGATGATGGGATCCTAGAGAAATCGAGGGGAACTTTCAAAAATCGTAAGGGCAACTAGTGCATTCCTTAATTTATTCATTAAGTATTTTACAGCACTACAATTTTATGAAGGCCTGGAGTCGATCTGATGATGGAGCCGAAAGACAGTCAAGGGAACTCCTCAATGGTTTACAGCAGATACCTCGTGTTTGGGCTTGATTAATTTGTATTGATAAAAACTTTACACTTTGATGGGTTCTGACTGTCGTTAGGGGTCTGATGATGAAGACGAAAGACAGTCGAGGGAACTCCTCAGTGGTTTACAGCAGATATCTTGTGTTTGGGCTTGATTAATTTGTATTGATAAGAACCTTACACTTGGATGAGTTGTGACTGTCGTTAAGGGTCTGATGATGAAGACGAAGGACGATTAACGGAACTCCTCAACGGTTCACAGTAATTACCTTGTGTTTGGACTTAATTCATTTATATTGATAAGAACTTTGCAACCATATAGGTTGTAAGTGACATTACAGATCTGATTATGGTCACCTTATAATATGATGATGAGGGGAACTATACAGTGTAAGCAAATGTATAGTGTTCACCCTTATATTCTTGAGAAGGCACGGGAGTCTCATTAGCCAGCCGGTTTCGTATAACATCTAAACGATACTTGCGCTGTTCAGACGACTCGCCACTTAATCGTTTTTGAATAAGATTGAGTCGGCAGATCTTATCATTTATCATTTGGCGACTCCTGTGACAAATGAGAATGCATGTAATTTCTCATCTGAGATAACCTAGCATGACAAGCTAACGGTGATTCTTGGGAACCGGACATAGCACTCCGTTTGCGATTCTTAGATAGGCGTTCTTTTTCAGCAGTATTAGTCTCTTTAATTCTGTTTTTCTTCATGCGGGTGGCTCCTTTAGTTGGTCTACCCATGATTACAAAAATCAAATTACACAAAAAATGGAAAAATAATAAAACTTTAAAAAAAAAATTGACCGACTTCAAAAAAAACAAAAGAAAAAAGGACTACTGTACTAAAAACCAAAAGACAAAAAGTACTTCTTTAATAATAAGAGAAAAATAAAAAAATAACTTTAATTTCGGAAGTCGGTGGCCAAAAACTAAAATTAAAAGCAAAGACACCGACTTCCGAAATTAAAGTTATTTTTTTATTTTTTTATTTTTCTCTTATTATTAAAGAAGTACTTTTTGTCTTTTGGTTTTTAGTACAGTAGTCCTTTTTTGTTTTGTTTTTTTTGAAGTCGGTCAATTTTTTTTTTTAAGTTTTTTAGGTAATAGGAGGCACCTCCAGCAGGACTTATGAAAAAAAATTAAATTAAAAAAAAATTGAGTCTTCTTTCTTTTTCATGTGGTTAGTGATTACCAGCTATTTAATTGCGTAGCACATTCTCGTAAATGATTAAGACTAATCTGTTTCATTTTGACAGTTCAACAACATTCATTGCATGTACGGTGATGAGCAGATTTTTTATTTAGAACTTGTGAACCAATGGATTAGCAATCTGTTTCTGTGAGTATAGGATTCAGATTGCGGTTGATCGTGTCTGGTGTCAGACTTTGAAAGTCGCCAATGGGCCTCTAATTTGGTTTCACATGCCGTCAAAAAATATCTTACAGGCATGCCAGTTTCCTCATGATGTTTACAGCGTTAATGAAGTTAATGAAGAAATGATTTTTTACATTCTTAGGCTCATTTCTGTGTAATAGATTAAATATAAAATATTAGTATTTATAAATTAAATTAAGCTGTAATACAATTTTACTTCAGTATTTACCATTGGTTATGCAGAGACAGAAGATTTACTTGTTGTCTGTAAATAGAACCGCTAACACATAGCGTGTTAGCGGTTCACTTGTATTTACCTAATTTTAATTTAGTTTTTACTCTTTACCCGTTGTTAATTTATTACTGTATTTATGCACTTCCTAGCCTGAAACACAGGTTCAACCTAGTTCAGGCAAATAAGCAACTCCGAGCACGTTTGCTCTAGCGAATCTCCACTCAAGCCGGCCAATAAAGGCAAGAATGAAGTGGGAGCTCTGTTCCTCGTCAGTATTCACTCCAGCCGGCCAATAAAGGCAAGTCAGAGATGAGGAACAAGACTTCTCCCGGGAGGTAGGGTCCGTGGGGTCGCTACTGCCCAACAGCTCGCCACATGCTGCCCTGCGGGTTTCTGTATCTTTCTTGGTCTGGCTCCTCACTCTAGACCTGTTCCGGCAAAGTAAACTCTACCGACACAGACCTAGAGTTCGGAGCGCGCAAGCCACACCACGACGTCAACGTAGAGATACGGCGGTGGGGAATTATTATTATTTTATTTTGTGTGTATCTGTCTCCGAGATAAAATGTAATTAAATACTGTACATCGTCTTGTATTCTTGGAGTAAGCCAGCAGACATAATATTATTAATTCATGTTTAAAGTACTTAAAAAAATTGAGGTCGAGAGGCAGGAGTAGAGTAAGTAGGTCCTTAGTATGGATTACCATACTAAGTGCCTACCTACTCTATACCTTCTCAAAATATCCAGCACACGTCGTGCGTAGAAAGTTCTTTTTATTAGACGTAGCGTAATAAGTACTACTATGGCCACTTCATTGAACATCAATACGACTCAGGGATCGCACCAAGAATTTTTATTTCGCCTAAAATTGGATGGCTGCCTTCTAAAAATTTAATTTATTTGAAAATGTAAGATGAAAAATATTTCTAACATTTTCCGATGGTGGAAGGGACTATACCTACATAAATAGTCTAGACTATATATATTATATATACTACATAAATTACGACATATTATTAGTTTTCTAAAATAACAAGATAAAGCTGTGTAAAAAATATAATGTTGTTTTTTTTTTGTTACTTGTGCACTATCTCGTGTGTCTCTAGTCGCTATTGAGGTTGAGATTTGCCGCCTTGCCACGACCAAATTTCGTTTTTATTTTATTCAATATGAGGTAGGGTAGGGACTTCAGAAGCCCTAAAGTCTGACCAAGGGGTATCGTATTACCCAGTAACTGAGTTGTGGAGGTCAGACAGGCAGTTGCTCCATGTAAAGTTCAGCTGCATACGGTTAAACTGGAAGCCGACCTCAACATAGTTGGGAAAAGGCTAGGCAGATTGATTGAAGGGACACATTTTGTAAATCTTCGTGTTTAATTTAGCATTGAGTTCTTGTACTAGCTCTTCACTTCGATTTGGCCGTCATCGACTGTTAAAAAGGACGGCAGAATTATTACTAATGCTAACAAAAAATAATAATTGTTTTTTTTTTACTGTAATCTTTGTAATTATAAAAATAATTTAAAACAGCTTGTGATAATATGCATGGAATTAGTATTAAGTAAATTCGAAGTGGGCGGCTAGTTTATGGGTTTGAGTTTTTCAGCGATAGCACAGGCGACGTAAGGTTTATAAGCATTGAAATATTGGCCTATTAAAGTTCTGATTTTAATGCACAGCACCCTAATTGCATAACACATGTGCTATCACAATCAATTTCATTTTGCAAATTCTACCAATCAATTTCGTTTTGCAAATTCTACCAATCAATTTCATTTTGCAAATTCTACCAAATTACGTTGATCTAACTTTAAAGTAGTTTTTATTTTTATAAACATAATGAAGTAATGAGTTGTGTGGTATGTTACCTATTGGTCACAGGTTATGGAAAACTAGTACCTACCTACATAATGAAGGGCATAAAGTAGAGGGTTGTGGTGGCGAGTAAGAATTGGCCTGACTATGTCTTCGAATACCAATCTTTATACCTAATATTTTACGTTAAACATTATTTCACCCATAAATCTGAGAAACCTGCACATCTCACATAAATAGTGGAAATCCGACACAAAATAGCACACGTTCAGAATGTATTATTACCTCAGGCTTCCGTGTTTTTTTCCCTAACCGTTTGATGCCGTGATAAATTCTTTAACATGTGTATGTATATTTATAAGTACGCGTAGGTAGAGGAATGAATTAATACTGCCTTGTAAACTTTATTATTTATTTATTTTATTATTTATGTACACACAGTAAAATACATAGAGATACAACATAATTACTAATAACATAATGACTGGTGCCTCAGACATTAAGTCCGCTTTTGTACAGTAGTTTTTTTACTTTTGCAGAAAGTTTTAATTAAAAAAAATATATTATATATTATGAGTACAAAGGTTATTTAGTTACTAGTTCGTAGGAATCTGGTGAGATTACAGTGCATTGAAAGCATGTGGGTATAAGTTACGTATTTGGCCAGTGAGCCCCCGTGCCTACTAGCATTTTTTTTACTACGATATTAGCTTCTTTTTTTGAATACAAAGCTTGCGAAATAATCTTTTTATGTCATCTTATAAATTAAAGTCGCTTTTCGTGTCTGTTTGTGTGGCCGTTTTGTTCTTCTAAACTACGAAATGGATTTTGATGTGGTTTCACCATCGTTTAGAGAATTGATTGTGGGAGGTTTAAATGTGTTAGTTGAGGGTTTTCCGACCTCCAAAAGCTAGTCAGGAATAAAGAAATAAATGAGACAGCAGGAAAAGTAAACCGCACAGAGAAATCACCACTTATTTTATCACTGGAAAAATAACAGAAACATATTATTTTCCTGGTGTGCAATCGGAAGTGTGAAAAATCGGAGGAATTGTGGTCGGGTTTATGAATGGGAGAATCTACATGTCTTGTTGTGGTTGCTTCGGGGGAGCTTACGATCTGTGGCGACAATATCTATTCTGCGTTTCTGAATAATCTCAATCGTAGCGCGATAGCAGACTTTATAGAACATGAAGTTGCAATTTTTTATCTTTGTGATGTTTTTATTTGTATACGCGGCTACACATCTAGCTATACATTTCCAATATATGCTGATCTCGCGTTGTACGGAAATTCTATACAATGCTTAAACTGGAAATGTATAGCTTGATGTGTAGCCGTGTGTACATTGTGTCGTTTTATCTTTTTTACAAACGCTAATTTCTCCAGGTTGTTCCATTCCGTCTACACTAATAATAATACTGTAATGTTTTTTTTGTAGGAGGCTCAGACCAAATAAAAAACCAAGACGGAGCGCTGTGAAAAATAGAATGAAGCATGCTAAAACTACACCACGGCTCTGTACATACACGCTCACACACACATTTACAATGACACTACAATCAAAGTAAGAGCACACATGTTTATGAAACCGGCCTCACGTCACTGTTGACAGCGCTCTGTCTTGGTTTATTATTTGGTCTGAGGTAGGGGGTAATCTCCGAAACTACTATTCCGATTGTAACAATTTTCTCAATGATAGAAAGCTACATTATTGCCGAGTGCCACATGATATAATATTATGTTTTATGGTATGGTTGACTTCCACGAGGACAAAGTCGCGGACGAAGTCGCTGGTAAAGAATAATCCAAAGAAACCTTTCAGCTGTCATACTCTTATTATCTTTAGCTCATTTAAACTCCACGCATATTCGTTACAAGCAAACGTTCCACTAAAATGATTTAATTCTTGAAACACTTGCTAATAAAGCAAGGTACACACAGTCGAAACGCCACGCCAAAAGTTCACAAACGAAGTATTTCGTATGCGTATCACGTCGTCTCGTGGAAAACTCCACTTTCAGTAAGTATATTATTATGTAGACGAGGTTTGGAGGCTTCATTGAAAGGGGAAGATTTCCAGTCACGTGAAAGGGTGCTTAAAGTACCTACGCAAGTACGTGTGTACTAACAAAAAAACGAAAATCGGTCCAGTGCCTCCTCAAAGAAAAGGAAGACAGTCATCGTATGAAAAATAAAACACTTAGTGTGGAGATAAAATTTTATAGAACAACGATTTTTGTGGTTATTGATATTGGTAAGAGGAACTAAAGGGTGTAGGGTCTAAAAGAAAGCGTTGAATATAAATGGAAGTTTAATTTTGCGCTTATCTTTTAGGAAGTACGTGTTAACGGAAAATAAATAATAATAATGCATCTTATTCATGAATAAGCATAATCAGCCTATAATGGTCCCACTGCTGGGACACAGACCTCCTCTCTTCGAGAGAGAGTGACCTGTAATCTACCACGTGAGCCCAGCGCGGGTTGGTAGATTACACGATTAACTTTTAATTTTAATTATTCATTATTAACTATCAATTTAAAATATTGCATACCCATTCATATGAACTGCGTATTCAGAACTAATCTTACATCTCACAAAGTCAAGGACATCCCCGACGCATAATACGTCGTTCAATGTCACTGTCGTCGTACTGTGGACAATTGAAACTGTCTCGTGAGTACTAAGCCGAGAATCAGGCATGTTGCTCCTTGATTTATTGGATTGGGCTTATATTTCGTATAATGTGCTTGGATTAATATTGTTTTGTATAGAATTGAATGTACATCGTTTAAATTAGTGTGTTTTTGGGAAAATGACTAGCATTATATTATTTTGTTACTAAGTATTGCCATCCATAAAATTTGAACAGTTTTATTGTAAAATTTGGGTCGAAATAGTTTGTATAATAACTGTGAGAGACAGAGTAAGTTGAAAACAACCAATCACACTAGTTGACATTATATTAAATTGAATAACCTCTTAGAAGTTGTGGGGGTCCTTCACACACCAGTCAAACTTTCATACATTAAATATTGACATCACTCTCGCGTATGACCTATTTCTACCTGCAAGTTAATCTGATGCTTTCCATCCACTTCCATCTTTCGGAGATAGGTAGATACTTCCCCAAAGGTGAGACGACGATAAATATTTATTACTCATTAGGAGGTACTAGGGGGTGGTCATAATGTTCAAGATTGTGGTGTAAATGTATTTATAAGGAACCTTTCAACGGAACCCTAATCGGATCAAATGGCTTCAAGCAATTTAATGGATTTCAAATTTATTCATAAAAATCAGTGAAAGGGTTTGAATTTTAAACAAGTTATAAGTGTCAAAAACATTGAGGGGAGTGGTTAAAGTGTGTTTTACGTGAAATAACATTTTATAAGCGAATTATGACGGAGATGATTTTTTTAAAGTCGTTAGTAAAGAATGCTGTTGTTAACTTCTTCTTGGTTTATGAATTTATGATCATGGAAAGAATGAAAGGAAAGAAAGTAAAATAGGTTTATTTGTCACAGAACACCAATTATCATTTGTCATGGGACACCGTAATTATTTTCTAACCCTAAAACACCAAATCATGGAAGAGAAGTCCACCATCAATTATATTTTAACATACAACATACCTGAGGTGTTATTATTATGGCTTCAAGGTGCATTTTTTATCCTTTTATGAAACAGCATGGATTACCTTCTAAAAAGTAAAACCATTTTCTTCCTGACTGTAACTATTTTCCAAAAACCGTGAATGCAGATCAAAATTTCTCCAAAAGACACAGTCAGACATGGATATCTATGGACAGGACAGTCTTTAGGACCGTTTTCCTGTAGCTATAACGGTAAGTTACCTACCATTACTGCCCCGTCTAAAAAATTCACCCTGTGTAAGCATAAGCATAAACTATAGTCCCATTGTTGGGCACAGGCCTCTTCTCATAAAGAGAAGAAACAAGCAATGTACAATCACCCACACTTACTCTGTTCGGATCCTACATGATGGTTAAATATTATTTAGTAAGTAGGTACCTAATTAAATAATTTCATTACTCTTGATAATGAAATTATTTGCCCTTGTTCAGTGACACGATTGAATAAAAAATTAAAGTAATAAAATCTAAAACCCAGCTACGACTAAAAAGGTATACACAAGACACCACAGACAGACAAATTAAAAATCCGGAGTCACACGTGTTATTTATTATAAATCAAACAGATTACGTGTGACTCCGGATTTTTAATTTGTCTGTCTGTGGTGTCTTGTTTATACCTTTTTAGTCGTAGTTGGGCTTTAGTTTTTATTACTTTAATTTTTTTTTAATTCTTTTGGGGTTATAATACATATATTTTTGAAATGTGATCATTAAGCCCTTTCATTTGATACCCCACATGGTACGACTTAACAATTTTTTTTTTTAGTTCCTGACTTTGTCCTCTAGAGAGCGCCATTTTTAATTTAATGTGACGTCACATAGCCTATAACTAGCGGACAATCAAGACGCTATTGTCAAATTGTGATGAGTGGTTTAGAAGATAGGAGGGAACAGATGAACATACTTACATAATATACATACTGATCAAAATCATAACCCTCCTTTTTTTTTCGCCGTAGTCGGGTAAAAATACATATTATCCTTTATAAAGACTTCTTTGACCGACATATACTTTATTTAAAACTTCTATAACAACATTCACTGAAATATAATATATTATCGTTTTTGGAGTCAAAAGTTTTTGTGACTTGTGGATAAAGTTCAACTTTAATATTCAATACTCGAATTCTGGTTGAAAATTAAAGGAAAAGAGATCCATAAAAATATTTAATGGTCCTGACGACCTGAGACGAGAAAGTTCTATAAATAAAATGCTTGTTATACCGATGATATTTCTCGGGAGTTTTAAAGAGTTTCAGTTTTATAATACACTAGCCGATGCCCACGGCTTCGCCCGCTTTACAAATTATATACTTAAACCTTCCTCGAGAACCACTCTATCCATTGATGAAAACAGCATGAAAATCGGTGCCGTAGTTTTTGAGTTTATTGCGAACAGACAGACAAACACACGCGGCGGAGGACTTTGTTTTATAATATTTAGTGATTATCTGCATCACTGCTGGATAAAGTACTCCAAAAATACATCCTTCACGAACAAAACAAATTTTATTGACGTGTTTTGTTTATAAGAATTAAATATTGTTTAATTTAACGAATTATCATTGACACAAATACAGCAAATAAATTCATTTTCAATTTCAATTCGAAAGTTTAAATTTCAGGCCAGACTAAATTATAACAAAGACTTCGAGAAGTTTCTGAAACAAAAGAAAATATAGTAACAAATACCTATCGCTATATGACTGTTCCCTGATCAAGACAAGAAATAGTCTCAAGGAAGCAATTCCGATCTCCACAAGCCCAGACTGCAAATGAGGTCGATCAAACGCAATCAATTGCCTATTAAGGCAAATTAACATTCAAAATTACAGGGATCTGTTTCCAAATCACGTCTAAATCAGTCCTTTGGAGTTGTATCTAACAGCTGAGTTAGAAGGCCCCATTTAATTAGTATGCCGTAAGGGCTGGCAGGTGAGGTCGAGGAAATTATGGGGAATTCATGTTTTTTAGAAGTAAAAGTACTACAAATATACCTACCTACTTAGGTACCTACATAAAGTTTAATAAGATCTATATTATCTAAGGGGACCGACTGGAATCAGGCGTTAATCAATGATTTTGTATTTATGTGCATTTAGGGAAATTAATTGTTAAGTAAACTGACATAATGCAGTGTATTAAACACGAGTGCTTTTTACTTTATATTACCGCACTAGTGCGGTAGCGTGCGCCACAGATATTTACTAGTCGGAGATGTGCGCTTTTTTAATCTCATCAAAGAGACTTCATGCCTTTTTATGCCTACTGTGTAAGTAAATAAAATATGATAAATTTGCATAATATTTCATCAAATTATATATTTTTCACTACATAATTTGCGTATTCAAAACATTATTTTGTGTTTATTATAAATTTATAGGCTGTTTAGCAGTTTTGCCAGTGCCTGTTATTACATCAGGGTTACCCCTACCACCAGCTCTTACAGCAGTATTATTTTAATATTCCTTCAGTGTCGGAAAGAGACGAAGCTCTACAGGACATATAGCTCCATCTCTTTCCCCCACTGAGTAATATTAAAATAATACTGCTTTAAGCGGTGGTGGTAGGCCCCCTGCGCGCGCTTCGCTAGCGCGGCGCGCGGAGAAGCAAAACCAGTGCGCCAAACTCGCGCAGAGTCGCCATTATAAACACGCAGTTTCCGAAAGGACATTCATTTTTAATTTGAATAATGTCCTTACCCTGTCCAAAGAAGCAGTTTTGAAAATTTGTACTAACAATTTTGAAATCATGGTTAGTTGTTTATAAAATTGACTAAAAACATACATTTTTTTACCAACTTTTCGTCCGTAGATGACAAGAATAGACCAAACAATTGGACACATACAACACCAATTAACAACAAACAAACAACACACACACAACAAAAACAAACATAACACAATAATTAAACAAGTGGAACAATTGAAGTATAGCCAAGTCTTACCACTGTTAAACAACGACAGTTGTTATTTGTATAAACATCAGTGCAAAGATCTTTTGGCGCCTGAATGACCTTGGCAGGGGGACGTTGTTGGTAAACAGTTGTAAAATAGTCATATAAATTGTATTGAAAAGCAATGTTAGCTCCAATTTAGGCCATGCGCCAAAAAACTCTTGTACTGATAAACAAATAACAACTGTAATTGTTTGACATTTGTAAGAATTGGCTATATATAGCACGGCAAATTGTTGTAGCGTGCCTATGATGAAAAAATAATTGGCATAACATCTAAAAATTCCAAAGGTTTTTATATTTTTCCATGTCTTAAGAAACTGTGGTATATAAATACCTGTAATACTCATAGAGATGTTGGTAGCAGCCCTATTCGATCGCTCGTTCTGTTAGGACGCTTTTGTATCCCTGGTGATTTGCATAATAACAGCCACGACATCGCATTGCTGATCACAGAATGTTGTTATTAGTGTGCAAGATATTGTCGGATTTTTATATTTTTACTACTTGAACAGATGTGGTTCTACTGTTAATTAGAAACAACACCGAATCTGTCATTATCGCTATTTTATACCTCTCGAAAATGGCCTTTGACAATAGTAATCTAGACACGTGGCAGCGTGTCAAGCCAAAGTTCGAAAAAAGACAGCAGCCGTGAGTTATATTACACGAACCATTTGGAGCCACTTTTGACCCCTCAATATCTCAAAATCTATTTAACTTATACACATCAAATTTGGTTTATTTATTATAACCCTGTAGCAGATGGCATACACGTCCGCGCGCTGTGCGCGTGGGCATACGACTAACGTGCTGAGATGCGACGCGCGATATTTATATGGCGAACCAAAACAACTCGCTCATCTGTGATTGGTCAATGTAAATATTGTTCACAGCTGTCCTATATCAACAGTATAGAACGAAATTGTATATATTAAGTAGCTTTTCAAATATAAATCATCACAATCTGAATATCGTCTTATTTACTCCTGACACCTGGTAAAGTGGTGACCCCGACGAACAGCATTAACATGCCAAACGACGATGAAGTAGCCACCGTCTCCGTAAAATCACGCATACCAACGTTTTGGCGCGACAAACCACTTCTCTGGTTTGCACAATTTGAGACCGTGGTCAACCCGCAGAAGCCCGGCGATGAAGCCAAGTTTAGCCTCCTAGTAGCTCACCTCGAGAAGACGGACGTGGAGCAAATAAGCGACATCCTCATGAGCAAGACACGTGCTGGGCGGTACGAGGAGGCTAAGAAGAGACTGTTGTCCGTCTATGAAGAGTCCGAGACAAAGCAACTGCAAAAGCTGCTCACCGAGATGGAGTTAGGAGACCAGAAGCCGTCCCAGCTATTGCGTAGCATGAGAGAGCCAGCACGTGACAAGATGCCCGATACCACTCTGCAAATACTGTGGATGAGACATTTACCTGCCTCCACGCGCGCCGTACTATCAGTCAACGAAGCGGCCACACTCGACGTGCTTGCAGCCATGGCCGATAAGATGCACGAGCAAACCCGAGAAGTTCATTCGGTTTGTGCATGCCAACAGCCGTCAGCATCTACGTCACGACATGAAACCAATCACTCGCAGCCAGAACCAGATCTTCGAGAAGCCATCATGAAATTAACGCGGGAAATTGCAGAAATGAAAATGGATAGATCAAGACAAAGAAGGTCGTCATACAGATCATTTCGCTCACGGTCACGTTCAATATCCCGAGGGCGACCAAATAATTACCAGCAGACGTCAGGCGATATTTGTTTTTACCACGCACGTTATGGTAAAGAAGCACGCAACTGCAGACCTCCGTGCAACTTCAAGCGTCAGGAAAACTAGTCGCGACCTTGGCTGCGACGGGACCCGAGGTTAACGAAATAACACCATACCGTCTACACGTTTGCGATCACCAACATCGTTTGAGATTCCTTGTGGACACCGGAGCTAACGTGTCGGTCATCCCAAACACGAAAGGAATGAAACGAGTAGAAGAAGTGTTGTATGCAGCAAACGGCACCCCGATACACACATACGGTGAGAGGAAGCTGCAACTCAACCTTGGTCTACGCCGCCCCTTATCATGGCAGTTTATCGTTGCTGCCGTGAAAAGACCGATTCTGGGCGCCGATTTTTTACGCCATCACGACCTTCTCGTCGACCTACGTGCCAGGAAACTCGTTGATAAAAAAACAGGACTGGCAATCGACGGTTGCATTGCAAGCAGTGTAACTACCCCCACAGTGCTAACTATCAACCTGACCGACCCGTATCACAACCTTCTTCAACAGTACGCCGAGATAACTTCCCCGAACTTCAACAACTTGAAAAACAGCGAAGTTGAACATCATATCGTCACACACGGGCCGCCGGTATACAATAAAGCACGACCGTTACCGCCACACAAGTATCAAGCAGCGAAGAAAGAGTTTCAAGTTATGCTTGAACAAGGAATATGCCGACCATCAAAATCACCTTGGGCGAGTCCACTCCACCTTGTAGAGAAGAAGAGTGGCGAATACAGACCGTGTGGTGATTACCGAAGACTAAATGCCGCCACCAAACCGGACCGGTACCCAATACCACGACTTCGCGACTTCACGTATCATCTCGAAGGGATGAAGATCTTCTCAAAAATTGATTTGAGAAAAGCGTATAATCAATTGCGAGTACGAGAAGAAGACATCGAGAAGACGGCAGTCATTACGCCGTTTGGGCTTTTTGAATTCCCACGGATGAGTTTCGGTTTATGCAACGCCGGGCAAACCTTCCAACGGCACATCAACAATGTTCTCGGCGACATGGACCACGTCTTCCCATTCGTCGACGACATTCTAGTAGCTTCACCAGACCAAGCAACCCACAGAAGACACTTAGAAGATCTTTTCAAAAGACTCAAAGAGCATGGTTTAAAAATAAACGTGTCGAAATGCGTTTTTGGGCACAAAAAACTGGAATTCCTTGGCTACATATTGACTGAAGCTGGTATCCAACCAACAGAAGACCGTGTGAAGACAATATCAGATTACCCCGAACCAACCACAATTCAAGAATTACGACGATTCCTCGGTATAGTGAATTTCTACAAAGAAAACATACCGCACGCTGCACACGCTCAGGAAAAGCTATACAAATATCTACGAACATGCAAGAAAAATGACAAGACCGAGGTAAACTTTAACAGCGAAGATAAGGAAGCATTTAAAGCCTGTAAGAATAGCATCAAGAACGCCGTCACCTTGTCACACCCCTCAGTTCACGCTCCGTTATCACTGATGTGTGACGCCTCAAACACCTGTGTTGGGGCCACGCTGCAGCAACGAGTAGGAAACAACTGGAGACCACTCGGTTTTTACTCAAAAAAGCTTACAGAAGCGCAAAAGACATACAGCACGTTCGACCGAGAGCTACTGGCCATTTACCTGGCAATACGACACTTTCGACGCATGTTTGAGGGTAGAGAAATAACGGTTTACACGGACCACAAGCCTTTAACACATGCACTACTGCGGCTAAATAGCAAAACTGAAACACCGTTACGCACGAGGTACTTGCACTATATCAGTCAATTCACAATGAAGATATGCCATATTGAAGGAAAGGACAATATTGTGGCCGATGCATTATCCAGAATCGAAGCAATATCCACTCCATCACCAATCGACTACGACGAACTTGCCCGTCTTCAACACAGCGACAAACAACTGACTGACGTCACGAAAAACGCTTCGCTCCGATTCGAACGGATACGTCTACTCAACGCAAGTAATACAATTCTGTGCGAAACATCAAGTGGCCACGTACGACCTTACCTGCCACCAGATCTACGAAGAAAAGCTTTCGACGCCACCCACGAGTTGAGTCACCCCGGCATCCGAGCAACTAGAAAGATGATCACACAACGTTTTTTCTGGCCGAGCATGAACAAAGACGTCAGTATGTGGACCAAATGTTGCATAACCTGCCAACGAACCAAAGTGCAGCGACACACAGTGTCACCGTTAGAAGAGTACCCACCAGCAGATCGATTGTCGCACATACACATTGATATCGTCGGACCACTACCAATATCAGATGGAAGACGGTATTGTGTTACCATCATCGACCGAGCAACTAAATGGCCAGAAGCATTTCCAGTGAGCGACATGGAAGCCAAGACTATCGCCACGGCCATTTACGAAGGGTGGATAGTGCGATTTGGCTGTCCAGAAAGGATCACAAGTGATCAAGGACGACAGTTCGAATCTAATTTATTCAAAACACTGATGAATAGAATGGGCATCGAGAAAACACGGACCACTGCCTACCACCCACAGGCGAACGGAATGGTTGAAAGGTGGCATCGATCATTTAAAACAGCATTAACGGCACGGTTACATAACTCAAGTTGGACGCAGGAATTGCCAACCGTATTACTGGGACTTCGCGCCGCAATTAAAGAAAACACTGACGTGTCATCAGCAGAAGCGCTATACGGGAAACCGTTACGGCTACCCGGAGAAATGTGTGGAGAAGCGTCGATACATACAAACACAAATACACACTTCAGCGACGTCATAACCAACGCAATGAAAAAGATACAAGCCGTCCGCCGCAACACCGATCGGCGCGCAATGTTCATACATGACGACCTACACGTATGTACGCATGTATTCATACGTACCGATGCCTACCGCCGACCGCTGACGCCGACCTACGAAGGTCCGTATCGTGTCTTGAGGAGACAGAACAAGGTGTATACAGTGTTAATCAAAGATCGTCAAGTAAACATCAGCATAGATCGACTGAAGCCTGCATTCCTGCCTAACACCGAAGAAGCAGCGAGTCCAGTAGGTGCACAGTCAACATACATCACGCGATCCGGCCGCATCTCAAGACCCACAGTACGCTTCGCCCTTTAAAACTTTACGTCCGGCCGAGACGAAGCACGGCCGAGAACTAAAGCCAAAAGTGAAAGGCACTCAGCGCAAACACTGCCCCACGCATTACCGCGCAAACTAGACGCCACCGCAGTACTAGGCGCCACCACTTTGCACTACATACGCGCTCGCTGACGCCGTGGCGAGACACCACTTCGTACTACTCGCATTGTGCGGCGCTTCGCTGGGGAGGAGCTATGTAGCAGATGGCATACACGTCCGCGCGCTGTGCGCGTGGGCATACGACTAACGTGCTGAGTTTTTTTTGTTTTTATGATTGGCATCTCGTAGGTTTTACCACAAAGGGTACTATCTACTTAACCGGACTGTCCTGCGAAGATGCTCTAAGCTATGATACTAACTCAAAGCGCCTCCAGCCAGGGGCATTTAAAAACTAATCTAAAACTAATTATAAACTAAACGACGGCTCGCTAAGGGCACCCCCTGTGGGGTACGGACCTCGGCTTAGGGCGTCGCTGGGGGGAGGGCAGCTAGTGGGGACAGGCTGGATCGGGGAGTTTAAATTAACTAATAACGTGCTGAGATGCGACGCGCGATATTTATATGGCGAACCAAAACAACTCGCTCATCTGTGATTGGTCAATGTAAATATTGTTCACAGCTGTCCTATATCAACAGTATAGAACGAAATTGTATATATTAAGTAGCTTTTCAAATATAAATCATCACAATCTGAATATCGTCTTATTTACTCCTGACACCTGGTAAAACCCCTTAGATTAACTAAACCCCCAAATTTCATAAATACAGCTCAAACTGTTGTTGAGATATTAACGTCTAAAAATCGGCATTTTTATCACTGAACCTACCTATAGATCAAAAACCTAACTCACTTCCAGATGACCTAGAAAGTTGAAATTTGGTATCCAGCCTGGTACTTGTGTGTATACAAAGGAAAAAATCAGAAAACAATTTTTTAACGATTTGAAATATTATCTGAATAATCGACTTTTATTCATACCTAGCGCCTTACGAAATTATCATAGCAAGAACTTTTTCTTTCGCAGGAGAATTGGTTCCATAATGAAAGGTCGCTTTCATCGTTTTGTATACCAGATTATTTAAAAAACTTAGACAACCAATAATGAATAATAATTGTTAATCATTGGATGTTTAAGTTTTCCGCGAGGCGGGCAGCAGGAGTGCGGCGCGCCCGGGGTCACGAGGATTTAAGGGTTTGGAAATATAGTCATAGTCCTTGTCTTGAGGTCAATTTAGGCTTCCTGCTGCAATTTAGGATGCTGGAGCCTGAAATTTTTATTTGGCTAGTTTTTACATAGACGTTCTGTTATATTTAGCTAATCAAATTATTTTCTTTATGTTTGATAACTTCTATATCTATAGTTTTAATGTTGGCTTGCTGATAAAAACTAGCCAGGTAAAATTTTCAGCTTCAATTCATCCTAATTGTTTTGTGTAAATAATTCGACTATTCAATGAAGTTATATTTTTAAATAGCAAACATTGCTATAGCAGAAAAAACAAGAAATTTTGTTTAAAATTTGTTGTAGGTATGTTCTATAGATATTTCAGGATTATCTATAGAACTTGGCATCCATTTAGATCTCAATTCTTTTGTCGGCGAAGTCGACAACCACAATATTGAATTTGGCTCCCATTTCACATTTATGTTTTTGATTGGATACGAATTGACAACACCTTTGATCCACAATCATTTTCAGAGCAAGTAAAGTTGACAGTCATAGTTGCACCGCGCATGGTTCAAAATCGCTTGACACTTCTCATGCTATTTCACTTTATGTCAATTGCAATGGAAACCCTCCTAAACACGAGTAAGTAGTCATAGTTCTTTTAGCAGAATAGACCAGTGTCTATAGTAATCCAATTTCAACCAATTCCACGACAAAGTACTGACAGCTTTATGTCCCATACCAAGGTTTTTCTTTACCTCTTCTACATCAAAAGAAAGTGTCTTCCAATACATAAGAGATATAAGTCGAACACTCGAGAAGATAGCAGCCCTGCTCAATCTGCGGCCGTCGCGCGTCGCCGATAGATTTGCATAATAACACCCCCGACCTCCATCGAAGTCGCATTAGGTACAAGTGATGAATGAACGGGTTTATACGATTGATTTACCACGATTTACGATTAAAATGTTTTTGGGTTACGTTATTGAAGGAATTGTTTGGGAAGACGATTTGAGCTGAGTAGAATTTAATATATTATTTTCAGATGATTATTTTAGATTTTATCTTCATGATTAAGTAAATCAAAGGATCTAGCTAAGTAATTAGATTGATCATTTGTTATCATTTTATCTTAATTTTTTCCTAAAATAAAATTTTAATTTAAGGGATAGGTAAGCTTTCATTTTATATTTTTTACAATTTTTAATATTTTGGATAAACTTCATATTTTACTAATTTTAGTTTACTAAGTAATTAGATGGTCAACGTAGGTAATTTAACTTAACTTTATTGTGTGGTAGTATTATTTTTTCCAAACAAAAATACAATTTACAAAAACTAGTTTTCGCAATTATATTAAGTACTGGAATTTTTTTTTAAATTAAATTAATCGTACAAATATTTAGCAAACCTAATTTCCAAATAAAAATAGTACCAAAGAAAAACATTTACATCGTTCTTTCAAAATTTTTTTTACAAGCAAAATCAGCAATCATTTTCTAAAAGAAAAATGTCACCATAATAATTAAAAATAAGGATTTAAGGGGAAGCAGTGTCAGAAATGTTAATTTAATTGGGAATATTAAAAGGTCGGCACAAACCGGCGTAGCGTAGGCTCGAGATTTTAAATAGGCCTCTCTTTAAGTACCTGGCGAGGGGAACGGCCCTTCATTGTTCATAGCCGATGGGCTAATAAATTGACACTACTTGAGAGATGAGAACAAGGTTCAACAGATCTCCGGTTGGAAATAATGAGTTGGTCTGGTTTTGTGTTATTTAAGATGAAATCCATAGGAATTTATGCGTTTAGTGAGATGATATATAAATCAGTAAGATATTATTGCGAAAATTATTGTTAGAAGACATTGCTACAACATTAAATAGAGATGACGATTTAAAAAAAAAAAATCCGTCATGTGGATTATTAAAAAATATCGGACACGTTTTTTTTTTTTTACGTAATCTAATTATTACGGCGATATACCTATTGAGTTAAAATGTTGCATGACGTCACTTGTATGTAGATTTTATACTTGTGACGTAGCCAGCCCCCACTCCCAACTTTAATGCGATAAAACGCATTAAAGTTGAAAGTTTTTAAATTAATATGATAAAGCAAAATATACTTGACTATTTTTTTTAAATTATCTGACTAACGGACTAAATACAATTTCTTTTTTTTTCCCAGGCTTCATCCCTTATAGGTTTTTGGATAGGTTTATTAGACTCCGTCGACCTCACACCGATGCTTATTTAGTTCAATCTTCCACGGTAATTATGATTTATTTTTATAAATATAAAAGTTAAGTTTTCATGTCGAGATTATGTTTGGTACAGGTAAATAAAGCATAAGCTATGCAGATTTCCTTTACCTTTTCCAGCGTAAAGGAAAACTCTATTTTATAATTTTAAATTTCCCGTGTGTCTACAGGAACACCAGTTAAAGAAACCCGTCAACTACAGGCAACTGTGCTACGTGCGCGTTCCTCCGCATTTTTCTGCCTCAAGTTCCATAACACTTTTTTGTTTACTTTAAAATTCTGCTATCTCCTCAATGTTTAAAGTTATACTTTAAATACTTTGACTAGCAAGCTACAATGTGGTAGGTATTTGCATGTTTTAAGTTCCTAATATGTTATTGAAATGTATAGAGGCTTGTAACAGGTATACAGTGTGTTAGAAGAAAGTGAAGAAAAGAAGAAATGTTAGGTATATGTAAACTATTATTAAACTATACATATAGTCGTTGAAGCCCTTGGACAGAAGCTTCAAAAATTTCAGCTCGTATGTTATTGTCCATATAATAATGTTTTGTGACCATGTATGACAATACTGACCGACAACGCTTCATCCTTCCCTCAGACTTAAAGAGCTGCACTATACACAACACACAAGATAGATTGTGATTCTCATAATGAAAGCTTTAACTTTATTATCTAAGATTTTATTACGTGCAGAAAGATGTTCAGTCCCCGTTAAATGTGGGAATTGAATCCGCACGACAAGGAATCTGCATGTTTAATGATGGTGCAGTGTTTCAAGTTTAAACGGATTTGCTTTCTGGGTTGATGGGAATCATTGATTTGAATTAGAGCCTTTGTTTTGTTTTGCACTGCTGCAGTTTAGTTTTTTTTACAAAAATTTTTTTTATGCGTAAAGTAAAATGAGTTGGCGGGACTAGTTCCAACAAAACTGGAAGAATTTTACTAGTCAATTTTACCGGTACCAAACTTTCACCAGTTATTTCTAAATCCTATAAAATAAGGGGCACCAGACTGCTAATGAGAAATTCCATATGGAAAATCCCAATAACACTTTGCCTTTGCATAGAAAAGGGAGGATCCTCCGACCGGACGGGTGTTGTGTCTGGCGGGCAACTACCCAACGATTGATATTGGATTCTTGTATATATTTTATGTCCATCGCACGGTAAACTTTAATTGAGCGATGCAGGATTTATGTGACGTCAGGATTTATGTGTGACGTCAGATCTTTGATGCGTAGTTCGCATGTGGCGATGTAGATACCGCCACACTCTAATCAACGTCTTTAATATTTTTTTCTCGCAGTTATTGTCGTAAGACGCGTGTCGCTTGAGCGTTCAGCATTCGATCGCTGGGCATGGCCACGAGGTTGGCGACCGGTTCTGGGCTTCCCACATGCAGAAGGTCGCCTGTCAATCTTTTATGATAATGTTTCGGACGTAGCAACGCAGCGTTATGCGAGTAATTATTTCCTGCTTTAATAATAATTATTAATACAGTACTCCTACATGGGTGCCTATTACTGTCCTCTTACCTATAATTACTTGGTTTTGTTCATCTGCTCACCTTTTTAAGAAAAAACATCACAAAAATAATATTCAGACGATCCCTCATCCACAAAATACAATAACAACCCCTCAGGTGACTTTGGAAACAAAAAAAGATAATCATGTAATACATTTCGTCTTTTCTTCGTGGAAATGAGCGGTAGGCCTTTATACACATTCCTTATACACACTTCGGGGAATCTTTAAGGGGTAAGTCACACGTGATACATTCATAATAACAAGAAAAATATTTTGTATGATGTCTATAAGAACCTTCATTAACTTGCAAAATACTAATACAAAATTGCTGTGCTATCAAAAGTACGAAATGTGTTTGAGGGTCTGACCATCCAAGTAACAATGCAGGTCATTAAGTTATGAAGCCTCATCTGACAAGACTAGTCTTCATGAATGTGAGAAAGTTGTGTTGTAGGCTTAACAGACTGTAGATTTGTAGACGTATTACCACTGTAAGTTGAAAATATTGTAAAAGCCCTTTATTTTTTTACAGAGTAGGTAACCGTGGACTTTTTTTCCGGCTCTTCTCCACAGGAAATGACCAATTGGAACCGTGCATCTAGTTTCTGACGTTTCATAAGATTATGATTATTTCATGTAGATTTATGTGAAATTAAATATTAAGATTGACTAAAAACTAATTTGAAAATAGTCGGAAAGATTTTATTTTCCAAAGTATTGGATCTTATTGGCATTTACAGCTATTTGCCGCTACTAACGTCGCTTAATTTTTTCTGTTTTTTTTTTTAGTCTTTCATCAGTAGGTAAGTAGGTAGTTAGTAAATTGGGGGTGACACTCAGACTTTGGAGAAGGATGACAGTACAGCTGGACTTCAGGCGCTAATGTATGCCTGCAAAGAGATTTGGTATCTGCCATTGTACAAATCTTAAACGGCATCGTCAGTGTATCAACACTACCTTCAATTTCTAAGCCATGCCTACGGTGGACATTAGCTATAAGTATACCGTGCACAACAGTCCTTAGCGACGAACGGTTCCTCAAAACGTGGTGACTCATTACACCATTTCCGCGCAGTCGGTATAGCCTGACTTATTCCTGGCTGGAGAAGGACTATTATTCATGTACTGTGTAAATAAATACTTTGCAATTTATCACTTTGTTCCCCTAACATTCTCGGAAGAAAGGAATCATTTTTAGGGTTCTGTAGTCAACAAGGAGGAAGCCTTATAATTTCGCCATGTCCGTCTGTCTGTCTGTCCGCGGCTTAGCTCAGAGACTCTTAGTATGGGTATACAGAATTATAAATAATGCAGACAAAGTGGCAAAACAAAACGTTGATTAAAAAAAAAAAATTAGTGCCTGCCTGCCCTGCGCGTGTCTTGGTGATGTTTTTTTATTTCTCGTCAATCCCATCAAAGAAAAGATCGTTTAAAAATATTGTGAGTTAGTGCAAACCATTTTTGGATTCAGGGATCCATTTGCGAAATATTAAGCTTTAAAGTGCTAATTTTTATTAGAGTCAAGTGTCCCCCCCTGCTTGAGAAATATTTGGTATTGGATATGTTAAAAAAAAAACACGGCATATATACTAATATATAATGAAATTAAAAGGAAAACTTACACAGCTAAGTAGGCTCTGCAAGTTACCGAGTAATAATCGACCAACTTTCATTTGCATTTGGAATGTTAAGTTTGTTCATGGGATAAATTCATCCCAACTACGGAACCCTTCATTGTGCGTGGTTCAATACGCACTTGGCCGGTTTTTATTAAAGAGTTTCTTCTTATATAATTTTGTTGGAAATTGGGCATGAAATTGAATTCGTTGTTTTTTATTTTATTGTTGTTCTTTATGATGTTTATTTCAGATTGAGCAGCGGTGAGAATAATAAAAAGAGATTATGTGATTTAAATTGAGTGGTTTCTTTTTCTGGGGGCTTCAGGAGTAATGAATTATAATAATATTTAATCCTACTCCGAATTTTCGTGAATGTTGTAAGTATTCGGGAATGCTCGGAGGTTTACGTGCACGTACCGAGATAACGCTCGGTACCTCATATCGGGCCAAGTTTGAGGATTGGAGGAACAAGCTGGCTGTAAAGTTGTCCCAACTTTGTACGGAGCTTGTATGAGATGTTAAGTTATGATCAATATTTATTTGGAAGTATGTTTGAAGTTCTATGAGTTTTATAAAGTGACTATGAGGTTGGGCTGCCTTCATTAACCTGTATGACCGCGGACGGGCCGCGCGCGGACCAAAAACTATTGTAGTTAATTAGAAAGTCCTTGAAGAATTAAAGTAAAATAAATAAATAAATAAATAACTTGGAGACTGAAAACATCCTATATACTAACATTGATTAAAATAGTGGACAGCATTGTTAGTATTATATAAGGTGTATGCATTCATACACGAAATCTCTTAAGAGGAAAAAAATTAACTGTTCCCTACATTTATGTTCGCCTAACTCGTCAAAATGTAGGGAACAGCTGATTTTTTTCGCGATTTCAGGGTTAGTCAGTAAATATCAGTAAATAAAATAATAAATAAAATCTTTTATTTCAGACATAATTGGTCCATAATATTGTTAGTAGAAAGACATAAGAACTATGATAGTACATTTAAGAATTTGACACAATTAATTAAGGTATTTGCCGCCATCTGGGGCCCCGGCACACGCACTTGTGCTTTAACCCAGTGCCCCAGAAGGGGGCTGTCCACCTTGTGGCTGAGCACGCTCAGGATGGTGTTGGAGCAGTAAAAGTTGTTCATAATAATGATTACAATGACCCCTTAAGACCATTCAACCAAGACCATTCTTAGAGCGTTGGCTGAAAGGTGGGACTCTCCGATCTTGTGGCGGTGGATACGCCTGCACGCAGTCAAGTAGACATTCCCCAGAATCGGCGTGCATCATGCAGCTTAGATTATACGTTACTAACACTAGTTTCATAAGTTTACATTGTTACTAACAAAAGGGACTGATTCTGAAATAAATGTTGATTTATTTATTTAAGAGATTTCGTGTATGAATAGATAATTATATATTATCTTATACATAGTGGTCCAATATCTTCAGCCGACACATAGTTCTGAGCTTCTCGGTCTAAAAACAGCAGTGACCCTGCAGTGGTACAGGATCACGTTACATTTTTGGCGGTTCAAAAAACCGATCTTTGTTGTTTTGTGTCAATGTTTCTTTTATATAAATATAAATAGCCTACATATACTTCTAGCTAATAAACACACACTTTATGACAACAAACAGGCTGCAACTTATGTAGAAACATATCCACCGCTATATAAATAGGCATTTTAATCCGTAAATAGATAGAAAATCCATACTCACAAAAACCATTTAGTCCTAACTTCACCAAAGCTATATATAGTCCACTAAGTTACATGTAGCTTTGCTTAGTCCAGCGGTATTTGCATTGGAAAACTGGAGACGGCCTGTAGCCGGCTGTAGCTTTCCGAATCTGTAATCCAAATTGTTTTCTCCCAGTTGGCCAATTAATAGTTTACCAGTTTGCGGGTTTGTCGAGCCAACTGGAACATTTCCACTGCATAATACACAGAAAGTCATTTACATAAGTAAAAGTAGCGAAACTCTGCCCAGTAATCACTGGG
Source organism: Lithophane leautieri (assembly GCA_949152455.1). NCBI lineage: Eukaryota > Metazoa > Arthropoda > Insecta > Lepidoptera > Noctuidae > Lithophane > Lithophane leautieri. The sequence continues at coordinate 19,708,458 of OX424460.1, forward strand.
AAGGGTAAATTGGAGTTCTAGATGGACAAGATTGGGTCATCACTGGACACCCTCGGAGACCTTGTGGTGGAAACTCGTACTTTTGGTTAACTCTTTGATTGTTTCGTTGACGTAGAAAACCGTATTAGTTAATGAACTTATTTTGATTTTGAATTTTATTAGCTATTTATTAAGTGCAGTTTACCTAACCATTACCTTGAACATAATATATTCTTTCCGATAATCGATACACACTTTGCACAAGCGCGGCGTTATCGGGAGTTCAAAAGCTGAACTACTTACGGGTTTTATAAAGTTTTATGGATTCATACCTAATACTTATCTAATAGCAATACTCTTCAAATTCAAGTCGAAGCAATCTCAGATTACGAATAGTTTGTATTTACCTTCAGTTCATGGGTCTGTAGCGCGAATTCACCCTCTTTATCCTTTCCATCGAATTCGATAATAGACTCTATTACAAGTATAAGATATAAGATATATAGTTGCTGTTACAAGTTCTACTTCGCGGAAATAAAATCAATTGGTAATGCCTTCGGCGCTTTTGGTATTTGTGTAGGCTTCAAGTTTTATTTTGGATATCTTTTATGCAAATCTGTATTGATTTGGATAAATGATTCCTTTTGCCTATATCTACAAATTGTGGTTTCGAAAATTACCTATCAGTTTGCTCATGAAAACGTTTCGGTTATTTATAATACTTTTTGTTATGTACCTTTATAGACGATCACTTATGAGGACTATTACGAATAGTCCTTGATAAAAAGCATTTTAGAAAAGTGCCAGCTGCCTTATCTTCTATCGAAGCTGAGGAGCTGCCTGGGCTTGTCTATGTTTGCTGCATTTCCCAATAACCAAAACAGCAGACGATAATTCTAGGCCCATACCTGTTGTGCTATTCTGTAAAAATCTCACCGTGAAATCTTAGGTGAAGTGAGCTTGGAGTGAAACGTCACTGCTTTAGCATCAGTGGGTATTATTGATGAAACTGACAGCTCACTCCACGCTCACTTCACTTAAGTTTTCACGGTGAGATGGTTACAAAATAGCAATGCTGGTACTAAATTATATTTTAAGTGTCGAAACGTGGCAGTGGTTTTTAAGTCTAAAATAACAAGACAGACCTTCAGATAAAAGGTTATTCCTGTCAGTTGTCAGCGAAGCATCGGACTTGCAAAGTGAAAAAAAAAAAAAACAAAAAAGTCGCGCGGGTTGACATCGTTCTGTTAAATTATCGTGATTCCAACATACATACGTACAGGACAAAATTGTAAAAAATAAAGTATCCCAGCTCGTTTCCCGTATATACGATAAAAACAAACGGGTGAATCGGATTTTTCGGCCAGTTTTTTTGCACGGCAATTTTTAGAAGCGGACTGGATTTTTAGCGACCCGTTAGATACATACCAAAATTGCTCAGTATTTACACTGTATTAATGATGCGATGCTATTTTTGCGGGCGATATTCCTATTCGAACTGGAAAATATCTATTTTTGAAAGTTGCACCGGGTGGAACGTGAATTTAGACATTTGATGGATTATTTGAGCAAGTGAAATGCTTTGTACCTAAATTTCCGTGAAAACAGCGTGTGATGACGACAAGAGCAAATTCAAGCATTATTTGAATGAAAGTATCAAAGTCCAAGTATGACATTCTCAAATTATATCGAGTCGAAAGTATGGTACTTAATAATTTAGTGTAGTGATACGTACAGTAGCAACATAACCAGTATAAGCTGGCCTTCTTATTATATAAAAACTCCGTACCACGCTAGGCCACCGTGGCTACGCGCGGTTGGCTGTAGTTACACATTTCGAAAATCTGACCAATTTGTCTATCTTCTCAGCAAAAGTGCCATGTCGCTTTCGTTTACGTCAAGCCTATACCTAGCCTTAGGTAAAAATATCTGGCTAAGGTTACGGATAGAAGCACTGTGGCTTTTCTCGGCGAATACCTACGAGACGCTGAAATGAATGTGACGTGCCCCGCATGGTTCTACGGATTTGTCAGCTTTGACTTTTGCGATGTTGTCGAGTTTGAAAACAGATATTTTTGGGATATTTTTTTTTTTTTAGTTTAGGGAAGCAACTTGTTAAATTATATTTATTTATATATTTTAAAAACCAGATGAGGAGGTTGGAGATGAAACACCGAAACAAACTCAGAGGTCACAGTCTCTTTTAAAGTCAGACATAGTCTTGGTCAGACCATGTAAGGACCCAGTAGATTAGTGTAGTGTAGTGATGCTGCAACGATCGCTATAAGCTGTAGGTACAGCAGCTCTGAAGAGTGTTGTAAGTTTTAGTACGTTCATGAGTTTTATTTGTACTGAAAATGAAACTGCTTGAATACAACGTTTTTTCGATACAAAGTAAAAGTAGCAGACATCGTTGCTTCATTTCCGACTCATCATCATCATCTGCCTAACTTGTTTCCAATTTTTTGGGGACGTCTTCTAGTCTAACCGGACACAGCAGAGCTGACGGCGTATCTTACATGGAGTGACTGCTTATCTGACCTCCATAACCAAGTAACTGGGTAACACGATACCCCTGCGGTACCTTGTCCAGTCTGACAACTAGTTGATTGTCAGACTTTCGGGCATCGTTTATGTCTACAACACCATAAGCCTAATCCTACTAATATTATAAATGTGAAAGTTTGTGTGTTTGTGTGTTTGTGTGTTTGGATGTTTGTTCCTCAATCACGCAAAAACGGCTGAACGGATTTGGATGAAATTTGGCAAACAGATAGTTTATAATCTGGATTAACACATAGGATACTTTTTATCCCAGTAGTAGGTTCCCATGGGTTAATTTTAGACATCTACACGGGCGAAGCCGCTGTCAAAAGTTCGTTTCATATAAATCTGTCCGACTTGGTTAATGATGAACCTTTATAGATAGAAAAGACCCTTAAGGAAAACCAGGAAGACCGACAGGTATTCAATCAAGTCATATTTCCCCGGTCTTCTTACTTCGAATACTATAAGATTTATTTTCAGTACATCGAACACACATAATAGTCTTACATACTATGCCTAAGTAATAATTCAGTAATATGAATTAGAACTTGAAACAAAACATACCTATATACAAAGTCGAGTCATTAGAATTGACATTGCAAAGTCAAAGTTTATTTTATTTTAATGATGAATCTAAATACAAGGCAAGGGTGACTGAGATATCAACGCACCGCCTAAACCGCTGGTCCTAGAGACATGAAATTTGGAGGATGTGTTCTTCATGAAGAGTAAGGTTCCACTAAGGAACGATTTTTCGAAATTCCACCGCTTAGAGGGTGTCACCGGGGGATTTCGTTAATATTAAAAATCTTATTCCTTGAGTTAATAGACTTGAAACTTGGCACGAATACTTATCTAAGTGAATTATAAAGTTTGTCATTTTTAGTTTTTATAAACTACCCCCTAAACGAAGATTGGGGGGTGTCAAAGTTTGTATAGAAGAATTTTAACGTGCTGTCCGATTTACTCGAAACTCAGTATTTATACTTAAAACCAAAAATAAAGAATGATGTGTATTCAGGTTTTTCAAAAATCTACCCCTAACATGGTGAAAATGGGTAGTCTACGTCACAGCTCAAACCGCTGAACGGTTTGGGCTGAAATTTGGCACATAGATAGTTATTAGGACCTAGGCGTGCACTAAGAAGGGTTTTTCGAAATGCGACCTTTACAGGGGTGAAAAGGGGGATTTCGTTTGTGTGATAAATCTTATTGCTTGAGTTAATAGACTTGAAACTTGGCACGAACACTCATTGAAGTAAATTATAAAGTTTGTCATTTTTAGTTTTTCTAAACTAGCCCCTAAACGGGGTTTGGGGGCTGTCAAATTTTGTATAGATAAATTTTAACGTGCTCTCCGATTAACTCGAAACTCAGTATTTATACTTAAAATGAAAAATGAAGAATAATGTGTATCAGGGTTTTTCAAATCTACCCCTAACGGGGTGAAAATGGGTAGTCTACAACACAGCTCAAACCACTAAACGGATTGGGCTGAAATTTGGCACACAGATAGTTATTAGTACGTAGGAATCCACTAAGAAAGGGTTTTTGGAAAGTCGCCCTTATTCCTTTAGTTATTAAACTTGAAACTTGGCAATACTTGCCACATTAAATAATAAAGATTGTCACTTTTAGTTTTTTAAGCAATCCTTCACATAGACGAATAACGGGGTGGCAAAGTAAGTAAGTAAACATTTTTACGTGCTGTCGGATTAACTCAAAACTCGGTACGGTAGGTAGGTACTAATACTTAAAACAAAAAAAATGTAAAGTACGTGTTTCAGGGTTTTGTAAGTTAACAACTGACTTAACTTGAATAATACCTTCATTATGGAATGATACAATCATATTTAAACCACCGACTACATAATTATTATCATTATGTTGTAGCAGCCCGCAGATATGTTTTTCATCAATAAAAAAACGGAAATATTGCCCGTGTTGCGGAAAATGGGATACATAATAAAATAGTAACTAAGTCAAAACTGTACATTAAATACTCAGAAAATAAGTAATTCGTACGAGGTGTGGGAATGAGTCTGATGCCGAAAATATATTTTTAAGTACCTATTTTTGTCCGTTTGTCTGTTTATTTGGATGTTTGTTCCGGATTGGTGCAAAAACGGCCCAACGGATATGGATGAAAGGCACACAGATAGTTTATAACCTGCACCCTATTTGCGTAATACACGATCCACAATCTGAATCAGTTTGAAATAAATATCTAATCAATTGCTTCATAAGTTTGAAAAAAAAATCTGCTCCACAACGTAAATAACGCAATGAATGTTGTAGAACTGTCAAAATGAAAGATTAGTCTTAATCGGTTACGAAAATAAATTACGCAATTAGATAACTGGATTAACACATAGGGTGCTTTCAATCCCAGGCGGTAGTAAGTTCCCGTGGGATTTTTCCGAAATCCACGCGGGCGAAGCCGCGGGCAAAAGCTAGTCCTTTTATAAATCCAATCTAATCTAGTCTGTCTGGTTTACTGGTCCGCCTAGGAAGAGACTTATAACCATCAGTAGTCATTCTGCAGTTTGCCGACTCCATTATAAAGCCCCAAATAGTTGGAGAAAATAAGGATCTTTGGTACTTTAATTCATGATCGTTATCATAAATAATTTATTCTTATTGTAAATAAAAACGCTTCTGCGTTAACACAATTTCACTAATAATAAATAAATTCTGCCCATTTACTGTCCCATACCTGGGCACAGGCCTCTTCTCAGAATGAGAAGGGTTAAGTTAATTAGTCGACCATGCTGGCCTGGTGCAGGTTAGCGAACTAACGTACCATCGACAACTTTATGAGGCCCTCTTAAATGATGATTTCACTAACATCAAGTAAAAATAACAAATACAATACACCTATTAAAATCAAGCAAACCGAAAAATATATTAGGAAGCACTTCCAGATAACTGTGCTTCCAGCAGCTTTGTATGACTCTTTATATCCGTGTTACGTTGCTATGGTTTTTATGTTGTTATTAATTTTCACTTGACAAATATACTTTTACAAAGAAACATTTCGGTTTTCCTTATTAATTTTGACAATGAGACAAGTGAAATGACAACTGACAAGTGTGACAACCTTACTGGCACAGTTAATGTTTTCATAGATTCCATTAGGCGCAAAGGAGTCAATGCCATACATCCAAATCATGGAGATAATTCGTTTTAACTTTTAACCGGTAAACAACTGTCCGGAGCGCGCGCGTATCCAATTAACTAATTAGTTATTTATCAAGGATGTTTACCGGTGTTTTAATTTAATATTGTTTTAAAATATTTTAAATAACATAATGGTCTACAATTTGCTTTAAAAAAAAAAAACTGTACAAAAATAATATTACGATACAAAAAATATCTGGATATAAAATATGTAATAATTAATTAAATAATGGTGCTTTTATTAAAATTAATTGTGTTTGTTAAGGCATCCTGGATAATTTTCCCTATCAAATGAACCGCTTTATTTGTTCAAAAACAAAATTATTTTAAGCCCATTTTTAATCATCTCGTTTTCTCGGTGTGTTTGATAATTTTGTTTCAAGTAAAATAATCAGGCTTTCTTTTAAATATTTGTAAGTTTTCCCGATTTGAAAATACAACATAGGCCCGCCGTTCACGACGCTACTCAAAATTCATCATCATTGTTTCAGCCGAAAGACCTCCATTGCTGGACAAAGGCCTCCCCCAACTACTTATGGTTAACCCCTCAATGACAAGCACTTGTCAAAAGGAACCAGTTAAAAACTCAAATTACAAATGAGTAGTCAGAACGTCACAGCAGAAGTACCTATTTCAACAATTTATTTGAGTTTGGAACACGTCACTTTTGAGTATCGTCGTGGACCATCGGCCTAACGGTCAATTTGTTAAATCAAAATGGCGAATTTTTTGGCCTGGCCTGTTTGAGTTTTTCCACAAAAACACTATTTGCAAAAAATATAAATAACCTTTATAAGATAGGCCTTGCGTGACGCGATGTACAGACAGCTAAGCTCAGTGCTTGGTTCATTATTGATTATTTGAAAATATAACACTAAAATTGTGCCTCAAAAAACAATTATTTTTAAGTCTTATACTAAGTAGAAATAAATATTAATGTAGCCCAAGTTGAAAGACAGCCCGTCGACGGATCGGCACCTATCTGACGGGTGAGGCAAACCTAAGTGGTAAAGTTTGGCTCGAGGTCCTATGACAGAGATGCTCAATCTTGTCATACCGCCCCAGAGAGAGCAATCTGAATTTAATTTTAAAGTTTGTGAATAAATCATTTTGTTTAGCGAAATGTTAAGTTTCTGCTTTTATTTTCTTGTAATCTGAATTAGTGTTTTGGGGAACATATAATTCATTTGGAGGGTTTGTTCGTTTTGTATTTGGTTTTTTAGAGGGGAGAAGGTTACTGTAGATAATCGCATATGGTCCCGTACGTAGGTAACCGATAATATATCTAAAGGAACAGATCATTCTGATGAAATGAATTATTTTCTTTTAATACAACAACAATCTGCCTAGCCTTTTACCAACTATTTTGGGTTACCATTAATGCATTTCTAAAAAAAAAAAAAACAGCCAAGTGCATGTCGAACCACGCACAATGAAGGGTTCCGTAGTTGGGGTGAATTTATCCAACAAATTGTAGTTGAAAAACTTGTTACGATTAGAACATGTTTTTGCAACTGCAAATTTAAGTTGGTCGATTATTACTCAGTAACTTGTGGAGCGTATGTAGCGGTGATAGTTTTCCTTTTAATTTAGTTATAGGTATATACTACTGACGTGAATTTTTTTACACATCCAAAACCAATCATTTAGCTGGCAGGGGGCGGGACACTTGACTCTAACAAAAATTAGCACTTAAAGCTTAATATTTCGCAAACGGATCCCTGAATCCAAAAATGGTTTTCACAAACTCCCATAATTTTTAAACGACCTTTCCAACGACACCCCACAACATGGGATCGACGAGAAAAAAAAAACCATCCACACATTATGTGTACGGTATTTTTTTTTTTTACCACTTTTTCTGTGTGATATTTGTATATGTATACCCATACCAAATTACAGCTTTCTAGTACAACAGTCTCCGAGCTAAGCCGCGGATAGACGGACGGACGGACAGACAGACACACAGACGGACATAGCTTTAGTAATAGGGTCCCGTTTTACCCCTTGGGTACGGAACCCTCAAAAACATGCAGTGTTTTTAGAGATGATTACCTAATATTTCTTTATTGTTTTACATTTTCACCTGTTTGCCCGCCTTAAAACTATCTTTGAATCAAAGCATACACAAGATTTCACAATAGACCCGCTGTTCCGAAACACACCTTCAACAGCCGCAAAAAAAAAGAAGGCTTCCTTTTCAAAATAACATTTACAATCGCAGCTACATTATGTGAGGAATTCTCGCGACATGCGACTATGCATATCCCATGACAGTGGCCCTCAACATTTCCATCCCTCCCTGGGGAGTCTTCAGAATCCATTACGCGACATACAAGGGACGTTTCCGATGGAAGCCGACGACTCATAAATCATTTCGTATCTAAAGCGAATCTACGATTACGTCTCGTATTATTATGTCTTGTTTACATATTGGTTTTTGTGGTTTTGGTACTGTTTTCAATTTGCTTGGGGATAATGGACTGGTGTTAATTGGTATTTTAATTTAGCAAATATTTTTATATTGGATTTTTATATGGTAGGTATCATTGTAATTACATGGATCATTATCGACACTCGATGAATAGATTTTTTTAACTGTTTTATGTACTACATGTATTAGGTTAGCAAACACGCTACCGGTTTACCTGATTACAAGTGGTAACAGCCATATAAGTAGATATAGGCCGCTGCAACATCCAAAGGGGTTTGCTGAATCGTCTTAAGAGACTAAAGTGTTCGTCGCTTCAATAATCTGTTCCCAATTTTAGCACAAACATGATTAATTTACTTAGATGGGTTAACAAAAATAATATAGTAATATAGTTATTACAGTATTAACGAGTTTATGGAAGATAAGAAGCTAAAATAAAGGACCAAATGTTATAATATTATATGCATAAAATGATTTTATTAATGTTACTATATATTTCAAATGACTTTACTTAATATAAATAAAATAAAATATATTAGAAAGAGATTATATATCACTACATATTATAAATCAAAGTCCTCCGCCCCGTCTGTCTGTATGTCTGTTCGCGGTAAACTCAAAAACTGCAGCACCGAACTTCATGTTGTTTTCACCAATGGATAGAGTGATTCTCGAGGAAGGTTTTAGTATAATAATAACCAACATCCACGCCGGCGAAGCCGCGGGCATGAGCCAGTTAGTAATAATAATGAATCTTGTGATATTGATATCTAGTAGGTACGAGTACATATGCAATATAATGTTAACTACGAGTATACCTGTATGACCACGAGCGGGCCGCGCGCGGACCAAAAACCATTGTAGTTAATTAGAAAGTCCTTGAAGAATTAACCTAGAAAAGGTAAATGTAATAATTCTTGCTGCGATAAGTTTTAGCTTAGCCTGTAACTGAGTGTACATTAGGCAAATAAATAAATAAATAAATAATAATTATGCAACCCGCATTGCTATAAATCATTTTTCATCACAAAAAATTGGAACATCCAGCCAATTCTTACACCAAATAAAGGACCCAGACAGCCACAAAATAGCTCATTTTTTTCTCTGAACTTTGACAACCGCGGTCCACATCAATGAACGGCACATTTATCTTCCGATTGGCGCGGGAGTCTCATAAGTCACTGACAGACGAATAATTTCGTAGAGTCCTGCTCTGAATTGGCTGAATTCGTAGTTGATATGTTTTTTGCTATTTTATTGGCTTACCATTTGTGAAAGGCTTGTGTAGTTTTGTTATGGATCGAAAAAGGGATGGCGGTGAAAGTTTTTATTATCTTTAGACGTTTAATGTAATACCCTATTCGGCTTCAAAACTTCTTATGTGAAAATGATAAGGTTTATTATCAAGTTGCATTTAAAATACAACCAGGTTATAGATTCATCTCCATCATCGGGCTAACCTTTTCTCAACTGTCTTGAGGTCGTCTTCCTGTCTGACCAGGTGCATCTTAATAGCAATATTTTACATGGAACGGCCGCCTACCTTAATATATTTGTTGCAGCATCATCTTTCGTCCTTGAGATACATTTATTGCGATAATGTTTTCATAGCAACATAATTGTATATAAAAATACAAGGTTTACTCACAGACAATACACAACCCAAACATACACAAGCAAGCACATCAAACGCTACACTTTAGGGCAAATAAAGTTGCTTACAATAGAGATGTACAAGTCAGAGCAATAAAATGGACCTATGTGGTCCACAACTGTAACCAAACGATCACAACTTTCACGAATCAGTTTGCGTATCATAAAACTTCGAAACAAGATATACGAGGTGCATTCAATAAGTACCTAGCCTCATCGCCAGAGGGCGCTGTAGTTTCAAAAGAGTTTTACCACAGAGTAGCACATTCTTTTTTAATTCTTTTTTCAAATTTTCATTCCAATCCCTTTATTTGTTTTAATTTGACAACTTATGGAAGCGAACGTGTCGATCGGTTTTACAAAAATGGAAAAAGAGCAATATCGTTCGGTGATTCGATTCCTATTTTTGGAAGGGAAAACGCGCATCGAAATCAAAGAGCGCTTGGATGCTGTGTACGGTGACTCTTCTCCATCGATGGCCACCGTCAAGAATTGGTTCAACGAGTTTGCACGTGGCCGTACGTCGGTTTTTGATGAACCACGTCCAGGTGCACCGAAAACAGCTGCTACGGAGGAAAACATTAAAAAAATCCATGATCCCGTATTGGCAGATCGCCGATTGAAGGTTCGGGAGCTAGCTGAGACTGTAGGCATTTCAGAAGGAACAGTGCATCATATTCTTCACGAGGAACTCGGCATGAGAAAGCTGTCGGCGCGATGGGTGCCGCGTTTACTCACACCAGAAAACAAGCGCAACCGTGAGACCACATCGGAGACGTGTTTGGCGCTGTTTAAGCGGAATCCAGCGGAGTTTTTGCATCGTTTTGTGACCGTCGATGAAACCTGGATCCACTGGTACACACCAGAGACCAAGGAGCAATCAAAACAATGGATCCAGACCAGGGAACGTGCTCCAAAGAAGGCGAAAACTGTAAAATCGGCCGGAAAAGTTATGGCCACCGTTTTCTGGGATTCACAAGGTGTGATCTACATCGATTACCTCGAGAAGGGTAAAACAATTACAGGGCTTTACTATGCCGATTTATTGGGCCGATTCGACACCGAATTAAAGAAAAAACGAACCCATCTCGCGAAGAAAAAAGTGCTGTTTCACCACGACAACGCACCGGTTCACACGTCTGCCGTTGCCATGGCCAAATTGGTCGAATTACGCTACGAATTGCTGCCCCATCCACCGTATTCTCCAGATTTGGCCCCTTGTGACTTCTTTCTGTTTCCTAATCTGAAAAAATCACTCGCCGGGAATAGATATGGATCGAATGAGGAGGTCATCGCCGCCACGGAGGCCTATTTTGCAGAGTTTGACAAAAACTATTTTTCGGACGGATTAAAAAAGTTGGAGCATCACTGGGCTAAGTGTATCGAACTAAAAGGAGACTATGTTGAAAAATAAATTCCCACTTTTCCAAAATTTTCGTTTACTTTTTGTAGGCTAAGTATTTATTGAATGACCCTCGTACGATCAAAGGGTGATGTTGGATTTAGCCGGTAAACACGCGGTCCGAATGCGCATCTTGAAGGGGAAGGGAAAGGGACGCATATAAAGATTGTCTTCTTTACTCGTTTCTTGTGCCTTCAAAACCTAAACCAAGTAGGTACTGAATATTAAACACAGGTTGCCCACAGAATTAGCATTGCTGTTCAACGTGAGAATGCTGCTAGACTTCTGGGCTCGTTTCCGGATGACAGCGATGCGGACGAATACTTCGACGCCTAAGAGTCCTTTTGTTTTTGTATTTATTTGTATAGTTAGTTGCTAAGACCTTTAATTTTGTATGAGACTATACATTGTTCACAAGATAAATGTAAAAAAGTTAAGTAATAAAATAGTAAAGATGTGAAGGATTCCTGAAATAAATCCACAAAGTATTTTTTTTTATTTTGTATTTTATCCGTTTTATTAAGACTTGCAGTCGGCCCAGTCCGTTATTGGTTGACGTTTGGAAAATATTGTGAATTGAATTGGCTTAGCAAATATATTCCATATGAATGAATTAATTAAATGCATTGACCCCAGCGTGGCTTAACCAGACTCGATAAATCGAATGAACCCCAGGATTCGCACTAGCTCCTGGAGCCTCATGGTTCATGGGATTACAGAAGCCATTGCATATCAAAGAGTAGACCGAGGGGCGCGGGTAATGGTAGGGAATAGACCGTGCCCGTCGGGATATGGAAGGAATTGCGAGCCTACCGGATATGCATCCTTGAGTAAGCAATGGTCTAGTGGAGAGACGGGTAATATTTATCTAAGGATGGGCATCTTTTTACGATGTCGCCACCAGTTGGCTCCGTTCAATGTTCACCGTTGAATCCATTGGCGCTTTTCTATCTCCCTGCTGTGCTTTTTTTTTTTTTGAGGGTGGGAAATCATCCAATGACTTCTCCCGCTCTGGGCGGAGCGGAAGGGCGTGTCAGACTTTTACTGACTAAAACCCACCCGTGTTCCTTCATTTGCCTGTTGCCAAGGTCCCGGTATCCCTTTCGGACTTTCCCGCAACCCTGGCAGGCATCGGTCCTACCGGACCCCGTCAATTTTGCTGACATCTCTTTGAGGCGCGCGTGGAACACGACGCGCCATCGACCCGGGCCTGGTCCTTATCGGACGGCGAGCTGCCCGTTGCTCGCCGTCCGCAAGCCCGCGCCTATGGTGGCCGGGAATCCGCCTGGGATTCCCGACGCCCAGGGCGTCTCCAACGGCGGTGGTTAGGGGCGTGAGGGCGCAAACTTTGCCTTTCCCTCACGCGTTCCGCCTCCTCCTTCGCGAGCATTACTGCTTCGCAGAAGGAGGTGACGGCTTCCCATGGCCTCTCGCTCCGTACCATGGCCTGGACCAGGGCCGGACGCGAGAGGTCATTGCCGCCAATCGCCTCCGCGAGGACACGGTGGTGCTCCGCCCAAGCAGGGCATACCTCCACCGTATGCTCCACCGTGTCCTCCGGGCGATCCGCACAGTGGTGACACCCGGGCGTTTCCTCCCGCCTAATCCTACACAGGAACCTCCCGAAGCTGCCATGTCCGGTGAGGACCTGTGTCAGGCGGAAGGTGAGGACGCCGTGGTGCCTCTCTAGCCACTCCTCAAAGAGGGGACTTGTCGCCGCTATTGTGGCGTGCCCAGCACTGGGTTGCGACAATCGCACTCTCCATGCCGCCATGAGATCTTGCCGGAGCTCTGTCCACTGTGCCGCGATTTCTCGCGGCAGCGGAGTTACACCCCGGCGCTTCACCTCCTCGCGCCACTCCCAGATGTGCGCGAGGACCTTCGCCTCCAGATCCCATGGCGGTAATCCGGCAAGGAGGCTCGCTGCCTCACGGGAGACCGTGCGGTATCCCCGGGTCAGCCGAATGGCCATGACCCTTTGGGACGCGTTCAACCGGCGGGCTGGCCGCAGCCTAAGGGAACGCGCCCACACCGGTGCCCCGTAAAGGGCCATGGACCGCACGACCCCCGCGTAGAGCCTCCGGCAGGAGGCGTTTGGACCCCCTAGATTGGGCAGGAGCCGCCTCAATCTCCCTGCTGTGCTGTGTTACACTTTGCTGTTTTCTGTGTCTTTTTCCGAGGACTCGCTGCTGTCCGTTTCAGATTTCATGTATATTTCGCTGGCTGCTTTCGTATCTTGTATCGGTCTTCAGCCGTGTCCATCCAGAAGTTGATTTCCTTGTCGAAGCACGCCATGTCCTGTTTTAGGTTGTCGTTCCATGCGTAAATCGGTCAGCCTACTTTCTTGGATTTGGCCTTGTACTGCATTGCTGCATATAATACGTGTGGTTTGCCGCGTCAGTGAACATGTGCGAGATAGCACGTCCTGTGGTTCTTGATGCGATTAGTAACAGTTTTTCCTTCTAAGATTTCGTGCATTTTCTTTAGTTTTGGTTTATTCCTAGCGTGGTTAATCAAGTCTCTCATGATGATTTTTTCTGTCAGAATGGTTCAAGTCCAGCTTCACCGGTGAATCTTTTGGCGGGGTTAAACTGCCTTCTCGATTCTTTTCTGCTTAGTTCTGATGCGTCTTCAGCAGCACTGTTCAGATCGCGATTGGCCCGATCCTCGTTGTTTAGGTCCAGCTCCGTCGCGGTACAAGTTCGACTTGTAGCTCGCCACTGCGCACCTCAGGTTCATGTGATTACAAATAATATATAGTTCTGAGTTAAAAGCGCACTATTCGGCACAAGTAATTAATAAGACCCCGACCAAAATCCCGACCCGCGTCACCCGAATTCTTCTTTTCTGTTCATAGTTACATCGCTGAAACCCATAACCAACCACTTTCAAAACAAAATCCCACGCACAAGATGACCGCCTCTGTTACCGCCCGGGTTTTATAATAGCGGCCAAGCGCCTTTTACGGCTTTCCGCGATAGTACTATGGCAGGCACGCATATTAATAACACAAGGACTATTCCAGCCTGCAGCGTTCTGCCACTATTTGACGCTTACCCATGCTCATCAACCAATAACATTGGTACAGTAGAGAATAAAAGAAAGAAATATAAGATTTAAATTGTCATCAGCAAAGTCTACTACTTTGCTGATGACAATTTAAATCTTATATACGCACAACTTTAAAAGAAAATTAAAGAATTGTTTAATAGAAATATGCTATTATTCCGTCATCGAATAATTGAATGACATGCCGTTATAAAATTTCGTAATGTAACAATTAGTGATCTTCCTTTATACATTTAATTTTAATTTATGACATCATTCACTTTCTTTAACATGCTTTAATTATGTAGGTAAGTTCTGACAATTTTTATATTTTTGATTTTTTCGCTTTACACATTATAATTTATTTAATTATCTTATCGACACTGTTCCGTGTGATTGAAATTCTTAATGCGATAGAAGATCTAATTTATTTACTTGTTTATTTGTGGTTCATATACCTGTATTAATTTTTTGTTGTAATTAAATTGCATTAACTTATTTACAATTTTTGTACGCCCTAGAGACAAAACATAGCGCCCTCAGCACTGTATTACCAAATAAGAACTTATAATGTACGTATTGTCTTACAATCCTACTAATATTATAAATGTGAAAGTTTGTGTGTTTGTGTGTTTATGTGTTTGTGTGTTTGGATGTTTGTTACTCAATCACGCAAAAATGGCTGAATGGATTTGGATGAAATTTGGCAAACAGACAGTTTATAACCTGGATTAACACATAGGATACTTTTTATCCTGATATTCCCACGGGATCGGGACTTACGCGGGTGAAACCGCGGGGCGCAGCTAGTAAATAAATAAATCTGAATCTGATTCTACAGCAGCTGACTGACACTTGTCGAACCACGACAGTTCGACTATGGTTCAACTTTTTTTGCGATTATCAGTGAAACTAATCGTCCTATCTCTTTCATTCTTATCGGATAGTGAGTTCGAAAGATAGCTAACAATAAAACATGCCATGCTATCAACATTGCACAGCAGAAAAATGAAAGCATGCCAACCTGGAAATTACTGCTAACAAAATAGCCACAAAATGGCGGAATTTCACAATGTTGCGAATTTATATTTTTATAATTAAATGTTCAAATTAATCATAAAAATAGAACTGCTTTTAATTTATATATTTTGTTGCTTTTAACGTAGTTTTTATCCTTACATATTATAAAACAAATTCCTCCGCCGCGTCTGTCTATCGTCCTGTACGCGATAAACTCAAAAACTACTACACCGAGTTTCATGCTGTTTTCACCAATGGATAGAATGGTTCTCGAGTAAGGCTCAAACATGTGTACACATACAGAAATAAACGTGCATGCAGGATAACATTAAACTGGGTGTCACCACTGTGTGGATTGCCCGGAGGACACGGTGGAGCATACGGTTGAGGTGTGCCCTGCTTGGGCGGAGCACCGCCGTGTCCTCGCGGAGGCGATTGGCGGCAGTGACCTCTCGCGTCCGGCCCTGGTTCAGGCCATGGTACGGAGCGAGAGGGCATGGGAAGCCGTCACCTCCTTCTGCGAAGCAGTAATGCTCGCGAAGGAGGAGGCGGACCGCGTGAGGGAAAGGCAAAGTTTGCGCCCTCACGCCCCTAACCGCCGCCGTTGGAGACGCCCTGGGCGTCGGGAATCCCAGGCGGATTTCCGGCCACCGTAGGCGCGGGCTTGCGGACGGCGAGCAACGGGCAGCTCGCCGTCTGATAAGGACCAGGCCCGGGTCGATGGCGCGTCGTGTTCCACGCGCGCCTCAAAGAGATGTCAGCAAAATTGACGGGGTCCAATAGGACCGATGCCTGCCAGGGTTGCGGGAAAGTCCGAAAGGGATACCGGGACCTTGGCAACAGGCAAATGAAGGAACACGGGTGGGTTTTAGTCAGTAAAAGTCTGACACGCCCTTCCGCTCCGCCCAGAGCGGGAGAAGTCATTGGATGATTTCCCACCCTCAAAAAAAAAAAAAAAAAAAAATGATAACATTAAAAAAATACAGGTTCAGACATGTTTGCCACATATTATGGCGTGCAAATATGAATAATTGTGATTGTTTATAATAAAATATTATTCGGTAGTCAAGTCATTATCATTAATTTAGCAAACTTTAGTAAATTACAAATGTCAACAATAAATAAAAATAATTCATAAAAATCTATGTCAAAATAAATGGTTCTGTCAGAAATTCCTTAATATTATAGTATGCCTTGTCGGCTAGAAATGACTTCAGTTGTTTCTTCAATTGTACATTATTAAGCTCTCTCCAAGTTTTCGGTAACTTATTATAAATAATGGGGGCCATGCAAAACACACTTTTGCGCATAAGTGCAGTCCTACTACTATGCACACAGAGCTGGCTTTGATCTCTCCTGTTTCTAGGAAATTTATCTGCCATTCGTGAAAATAAATTACTATTATTTCTAACAAACATTACTGATTCCAGAATATACAGAGATGCCAATGTCAATATTTTATATCGTATGAAATAAGGCTTACAACTATCGGTTGTTTTTAATTTAAACATGACTCTGAGGCATCTCTTTTGTGCTTTAAATGCCACTTCTTTATTAGTTGAGTTACCCCAAAAGATAACACCATATCTGAGAACAGATTCAGCTAGCCCGTAGTAAGCAGTTAGTAACGCATCTATGTTAACAGTGCGTGAAATAATATACAAAGCGTACGCACTACTGCTTATTCTTTTAGTCAGGGCCTCAACATGCGCCTTCCAATTTAAATTGCGATCTATTGTTAGTCCTAGAAACTTAGTTGTGTTAACTGTGTCAATTTTAATGTCATTGTATGTTATGTCAAGATTGGAAAGAGCCAATGCGCGCTGGCTAAAATGCATAATTACAGTCTTATTTAAATTTATTTTTAAATTATTATTGTCTAACCAGTCCATAGTTTCTTGTAATGTATTATTTATCTCCTCTTTATAAAAATCCCTTTGATTACTAGGTATCGTTATTGTACTGTCATCCGCGAACAGTGTCATAGGATGTTTGATTGCCATTGGCAAGTCATTAATATAAAGAGTAAAAAGAGGTGGTCCTAGTATACTTCCTTGTGGAACTCCGTAGATAACGGTACGTTCCTCCGATAGAAAGATTTCTTCTGTTTTGGTGCTTATATTCATTCTGCTTATTTCCGTCATTTGTTTTCTCTCGTATAAGTACGATTCTAAGAGCCCAAGGACGTTTCCTCTTACACCGTAAGCATCAAGTTTTTGTAGTAAAATATTGTGTTGAACATAATCAAATGCCTGGGTCATGTCACAGAATATGGCACACGCTGGATTGTTTTTATCCATATTTGTCATAACAGTATATAAAAAGTCATAAATCGCCATGTTTATTGTCTTGTTTTTCCTAAATCCTTTTTGCTCGTTGCAAAGAATATTATTTGCTTCTAAATATGAATTGAGTTCTTTATAAATATATTTTTCAATAATTTTAGAGAATATTGGTATCAATGAAATCGGCCTGTAGTATTCCATTAACTCTGTATCTTGATTTTTGAACAATGGCTTTATCACAGATTTTTTGAGGGCATCTGGAAATATACCTTCGCTTATAGACAAATTTATAATATAACTTAAAGGGCCACAAATTTCCTCGGCCACAGCTTTAAGTATTTTTGTACAAATGCCATCGTAACCTACACTGTTTGTATTTTTAAGGGCTAGAGTAATTTTTAAAACATCATTTGGCAAACTTGGAGCCATGAAAATAGAATCCTTTTTGTTTAAAATATGTTTTGTGACTTTGGCTCCCGCTTTAATAATGGGCTGAATTTTTCCAATAAAATAATTATTAAATACATTAGAAATACATTTTGGATCCGAGATAATTTCATTATTATTAATTCTAAGTTTATTAATATTATTCTTTGGTATATTTAACTTTGTTTGATTTGTAATTTGCCATGTTGTTTTCGATTTATTTTTTGAAGTCTTTATTTTATGGTTATTTTGAGCTCGCTGAGTTAAATTAATAATCTTTTTAAACAGCTTTGTGTAATTTTTAAATTGCGTTTTATTCTGACGAGTGGATTTCAATCGGAAATGCCACAGTAATTGCCGTTTTTTCTCGCTGCATTTTTTTATGCCACGTGATACCCATTTTTGTTTTTTATTAACCTTTACCGAAACGATAGTGTCGGGGAAGCACTGTTTGTACAGTAATGAAAAAATCTCAAAATCTCTTTTCAGCTTTACAGTATTCTGTTCAATCCTACAACCCCCTCTTATCTTAAAGAACGGTTCAAGTTCCTTCATGACACACATAATAGATATCTGAGGTCATCGGAAAACTTGAAACTAGAAATGCCGATGCATTCGACCAGTTTTTATGACAAGTCCTTTACAGTTCAGGCAGTACGGTTATGGAATGCCTTGCCCGTGTCGATAAGGCGTGCTCAATCTTTGTCCACTTTTAAAATTCTGGTAAAAAAAACACTTCCTCTCTCCTTAAACATCGTTATTGAATATAGCTCTTTCCTCCTGTTTCATGTTTATTATTGTATTGTTTATATATACTTATACATATATTTATATAGATAAGTATATGCTTTATGTATATGTGTATTTATTGTATATGTAAATGGTACACCACTGACTACCTGCAGTATTATCTCTCCTTCGCGCTTTAATCCATCCAAAGGTTGTCTGTAAAAGATCGCTTTTAGCGATAAGACCGCCCATTGTGTCACCCTATGTTAAATTTTCTACATTTGTATCTGTATTTTTATGGTGTACATAATAAAGAGTATTCTATTCTATTCTATTCTAAAATCTCTGAAAACGCGTTAAATGCTACATTTGGGTCATGTGTTGCATACACTTCTGAAAACGTAAGACTCCGCAAATAGGCCTTAAATTTATCAATGTTATCGCTATGATAGTCACGTCTTCTCCTGCTCCACCGATTAAAAGTACATAGGTACTGTACTAATTGGGCTTTTCAGTAACTGAGCTGTGTGATCCGACAACGCTAACTCCAATACCGAAGCCTTACAGAATCTATTAAAGTTATGCGCAAAATTGTCAATGCATGTTTTGCTCTGAAGGCGAGTCGGTTGATAAATCGCTAGTTTCAAGTTAAAGCTTAATAACATATTCTCGAATTCTATTGATTGATTATTTCTTTTAAGTACATCTATATTAAAATCTCCCGCCAAAACAATATTTTTACAATCATTTTTTAGCAAAATATGTAATATTCGTTCTAATTTACTAATACATTCATTAAAATTATTGGCATTTGGTACTCTATAAATGCAAACACATACTATTTTGTGGGTCATTAGTTCAATGGCGCAACATTTTCAATCAATTTTGCTATTTTTGGCAGCTCTCTCCACTGATGACCAGACCTTACCAATATGCATTTATTTCTGTATGTGTACATATGTTTGAGCAAATAAATTTATCTTTATCTCTCTTCTTTATCTTTAAGGCTTTAGTATATAATAACCGTCCACGCAGGCGAAGTCGCGGGCATCAGCTAGTTAAAATCATTAAATAATGATGAACCAAAGAGCTTTTTATTTTTCTTTCGTACAAAAAATTGTGATTGACGTCTCGGGTGATCGAGCACTTTGTGTTTTTGACATCAGTGGTAATAATTAATCTTGCTGAACATTTTAGCGTTTGTAACACTGCAATAATCCAATAAATTTGCAACATGACTCTCAAGCTAGGCAGCTTTGACATTTTTACAATAATTACAGAGCGTTGAATGAGTCGGGTTAGCAACGCGAAGCCGCCATCAGTTTTTTTAATAACTAGGTTATACAACTGTCAGTTGAAGGGTTACAGGGTTGGCAGGGACATCAACGCGCAACTTGTTACCATGGATTCAGTACATAATTTTGGAAAAAATTAAATACGCGAGAAATTTTTAAATATATCGTCAGTTAGATTTAAAAAACGTGCCCGTTCCATACATTTTTGTCGGAAACTGCTGTTTTTTTTCTAACCTGAATCAGGTACTGAATCCATGGTAACAGGTTGTGCGTCGATGATGTCACCCTGTATGGAATAACATCATTTTCATGCATACTAAAACTGCTAAATGGATCATATAAGCTGCTAAATAAATAAATAAATATTCGTGTTCAATTAACGTGAACATCACGTGAGTGCAATGTGAACATACCTAAACTTATTTTTTTCATGAGACGTTAGTAACGTTTTACAACAAGTTTTAATTCTTCAAGAGCAACTTAAAAGAAAATTATCAGACCAGAAAACCAAATATTGACCATTTTCATCGTTATAATATCGAAATATAGCAGCTTTTCTAACTAAAAGAACCACAAGCTGAGAAAACTGAAAGATAAAGAATAGAACTGCATTACGAGGGATTGCGACTGCCACCGCTGAATACATCCAACTTCGTAAGTATACAGAAGTTTGTCGACTGTGAAGCTCCTTATAATGAATTAGACTTGAGAGGACAGGCCGAGACGAAACTGAATTAGTTTAGAAATTAATCCAATATTGTTTTCGTGTTGCTCGGTCACTGGTCAAGAAATTAATCTTAAACAAATAAAGTTATGGATACGAATTGTGCTATTGAGGAAAGTTTAATTAAATTTATATACCAATATAGGATTTGGTTCATCAATTTACCATTATCAATGATCAATTTCTCCATGAGGTATCATTTAAAGCAATTAGTTAGCGAGGTGTTATAGAGGGGCTCAGCTGAGTAGGGGGGAGGGGGTATAGAACGTCGATGTGGCAACAAGTATGTACAACAAAGTTTGTATTGTGCTTACCAGCGGTGAGGAGTCAATTTTTATGAGAGGAAAGCCGAAGTGGTGCTGATCTTAACTTACTTACTTACTTATGAATAAAGTAGACATTAATTATTATTAACTTAAAAATAAAAGTCTTTCCTTAACTAAATTTAACTCCAAATCTATCGCCAAGTAACAGAACCAAAATTTAAAGTTATGTTATGCACATAACTTTAATTTTTTTACAAAAATACACTCAAATATAATTTTAAAATTATTGAAGGAATTTATAGAATCTAATAAAATACACATGACGAAAACGAAAACGAAATAAAATGTGCAATATTCCTCCATCTCGTTCTCGCTGACGCACTTTTTCTATATCTGTCTCTTTCGTAACCCGTTGCACACCGGCTAGCTCGCGTCCTTATCAAACGGTGCCACGTGACCTTATGACGGGATCGCTATTGTATGAATTTGTAGTTCCCGATTCTGACGTTTTTGTTGTTTGCTAATTCAAAGCAAGAAATAGGCGTTTTTGTTGTTTGAATGTTATGATTAACCTGTATGACCGCGCGCGGTACACCCGCGTATCAAAAACCATTGTAGTTAATTAGCGCGCGGTACACCCGCGTATCAAAAACCATTGTAATTAATTAGAATGTCCTTGAAGAATTAATTAAATACCCATAGTGTAACTATATTTTTTGGCAATAGTAGACTGTTGACTGTGCCATTTTTCAATAGCGTTAGACATGCTGATCTCCAAAAGGCAGCCGGTAGGAATCGTGTTATATGGTCCTTTCGCCACGGTTGCTTATTGAACAGAGAATTGGTACAACACTATTTTCACAAACTAGTTTAACCTGGGCTAAATCGGTTTATACGAAAATCGGGTTTGGAGAGTGACAGATAAGGGTCTATAATAAATGAGAGGAATACCTCTCATTTCACAATAGTGAAATGCATTGGATAATTAAATGGGGAATAACAGTATTTGGTGGCAGGCCAGCGCTCTAATTGCGTAACACTCTCAATCACAATCCGAGGGTTTTTTAGGTAATTGATAATCCATTGCTTCATAGATTTTAAAAAAGTGGCTGTACTGTCAAAATGAAAGGCAGTGTCATAGATTGCCATTGTCTGTGTGTTACGCAATCACCCCGCTTGCGCTGGTTTCCAACCCCTGGTTTTAAAGGGTTTTTAGAGCGGTTATTTTTAGAGAAATTTTTGGTACACTCATGAATCCATTTCAAATATTAAATGGATCCATGAGTGCACCACAAATTCTGCACAGAAGGCACCACTGGCAACCAAATGGGTGCCGAGTTGAACTACAAGTACTAAAACATTGAAATGCGTGGCAATAAAATGTTAAACCGTACAGTTTTATGATGAACGATATAAAAATCATGGTGATATAACAAAATAGTGGGACGTAAATCTTGATTATGCGATTTTATTGTTTAGTTATTATGGCGTTACAATATAAAGCTTGAAAAGTGTCACTGGACCCAAAGAAAGAAAGAAAGAAGAAGAAAGAAAGAAGAAGAAAGAAAGAAAATACATTTATTCAGTACAGACTGAAAGGCACACAATATACATAATATACAGCACATAACAAATAAAATATAGAAAAAAAAAAGAAAAACAAAAAAAAGGTGTAAACGTGCGATGTAGGGGAGTGTGCCTCACGGCTGCACCAAAAAGGTCCAGTTCAGCAAAAATGCCAGACAACTGTAAGTGCCTGACGCTGGTTTTCAACCGAACCCGAAAGTGTGAGGTGACGGATGCAAATCAGTTTTATAATATAAGGCCGGCTCCACACGTTGGCCCCAACGCTCGCACCAACGTTGGAGCGCAAATTCGGTGAGGCGTACACACGTTGGCGAATAAACTAGTTCTGTCCCGTCAGGGCCAATATGAAGATGTCCGATACAGAAATTGAAACTGCTCTGAGCGCTTTTACAGTACTGAGTGCACATTTATATTAGTTACTGACAAAAAAAAAAAAGCCACGTCAAAGAAGATGGTGGATGATGACACATCATAAAACACGGAATCGGTGAGTACATATAGCTGTTATACACTCCATTTTAAATATTCTAATAACATACATGACAAACTACAATTATATCACCAGTTGTTTACAGGCGCTGTAATATTAAAGTATCTAGTTAATTATCTGTAATAGGTAAATCTATTCTACATCTACATTTTCTTTCTTTTTTAGGTATGATGGAACCCGATTATTGAGTAATTTGATTCAAGAGCCATCAGGACAGTTTGATAACTTTTGTCGTATGTCTTCGATAGATTTCGAATACCTTCTACAGTTGATTGGACCAAGAATAAAAAAGGAAGATACAGTATTCAGAGACTCAATACCAACCAAAGTACGACTTGCTGTGACACTTAGATTTTTAGCGACTGGAGATTCATTCAGAAGTCTTCATTACCTATTTAAGATTTCTCCTCAAGTTATATCATTGATCGTGCCGGAAGTATGTAAAGCACTATGTGAGGCATTGCGTTCTTTTGTAAATGTAAGTAATTTTTGTATATCTATTTTGTAAAATAAAACCATAATAATAATAATCAAAAACACGTTTATTGAGAAAAATAATTAGACAAAGTAATCGGGTCCTTGCATTTAGCAAATAATAATCAAAAACACGTTTATTGAGAAAGATAATTAGACAAAGTAATCGGGTCCTTGCATTTAGCATTCAATTCTTATTTTGTATCTGAGAGAGAGTAAATGCCTGAGAGATAATGTCGTTTGATATAATTGTCACCTTTGGAGTAGATGTGGAGGAGGTGGATGAAGCTGTCACATATTCTGCTTGACTATGGTTTGGTGATACTACTGTATAATCACCATAATCATCAGCAACGTAATATGTGAAGGGGATGGTGTATGTGCATAACGCACGGAATCTCGGGTAGACATATCGTAGGTCAACATTTGTGATGAAGGGGATGGTGTAGGTGTAAAACGCACGGAATCCGGGGTAGACCTTACATACGAGTAAGTGCTGCTACTAGCAGGGCTATTAATATTTAAATAAGACTCTTTTCGTTTCTGAAAAATGAGTTCATCTATATCGTGCATTATAACCTCCCTTTGTTGCTCAATAAATTTTTTAATTTCTTTGTCCAGTAATTGACAATATAAATCTACCTCGTCCACTTTAGTTCGTGGTCGGTCGGAGAGATTTTTAAGGACATTTACAGCTGTCTTAATCTGAGCTCGTACTTCCGTGACTTCTGATTCTCGCCGTTTTTTGGGTGCCGTGGAACTTCTATTTTGAATGCTGTCTTCATTAGGAAACTCCATACTCTAAAAATTCAAACATAACAAGTAAATTATTTAAGGTTGCTCGAGAATTTGAAATAAAATGGCAATTTCCACATTGTTTGGGCGCTATCGATGGGAAACACATTAAAATATAGTCACCCATTAATAGTGGATCAGAGTTCTATAACTATAAACACAATTTCAGTATAATATTACTAGCGGTAGCTGATAGTGACTACAACTTTTTATTTGCTGATGTAGGAACACATGGACGTATGAGTGACGGTAGAGTTTTTAATCATAGCATGCTTTATAACAAAATATATGGACCTGATTCCCTTTTTCCGCAAGACGCTCCTTTACCTGATCGATATCTTCCTGTGCCCTATGTTTTTGTGGCAGATGGAGCTTTTGCATTATCTAAAAGGATCATGAAACCTTTTCCTGGTACACCGCCAGTTGGCTCACAAAATAGAAAATTCAACAGTCGACTATCAAGGGCTCGTGTTATGATTGAATGTGCATTTGGAATAATGACATCGGTATTTGGAGTGTTAAAAACTAATATGTTACTACAACCCGAAAAAGCATCTATTATAACACTCACTTGCGTTGTTCTTCATAATTTTTTGAAAAAGAGTCAGCACTCTCACCGTATTTATATGCCGGAAGGTAATATAGATAATGTTTTTGAAGAGCAACAATTAAGATCACTAGATCAAATACCAATAAGAACAACAGAAATTGCTAGAGAAATACGAAATGAATATGCATCATACTTTTATTCACATTAAATAAAAAAATCTACCGACCTACAAAATTATTATGTATATTTAGGTACACACAGCCACAGGTCAGATGTATGTAGGTATGTTACAGTTGCACTAAGAAAACATTATAATACGTAGGCCATAAGGGCGCGCTCAAGGTCAACATGTTACGTCTAGCCTGTGGTTTAGTGTACCTACCTATTTCATAACGAAATAAACAACTAAGTGCTTTAGATTAAGTAGGTATGTAATTTGTCACAATGTAATTTTATCTATGTAAATAAATAAAGTAAAAATTCATCAATGTTTATCTTACCTCTGTGTTAATGGTAACTGTATCTGATTTATCATAAATCGGAGCAAGAAAGCTATCCATGAGCTGATAAGCGAACCAATTTGGTTTAAAAATATCGTCTGTTGATGATCCAGATCGAGTAGAGTCACTAATTTTCTTTCTATAAAAGCGATATGTGCTCATTAATGATTCCCGCTTTTTTTAAAATCTTCAATTGAAAAAATCATTCCCATATTTTGTTGTATGGTGCGCCATGCATCAGCTATTAAATTTTTATTTTTATGATCCTTTCGAGATGCGTCCCATATTATTGGATGTGCTTGATAAAGTTCAATAAACTCAATAACTTTTTCATTTGTCCATGCCGGTGACGATTTTGCGGATGAGGAAGCCATTGTCGCTCGACGTACGCACTCGCTGCGTGTTGCAACAGAACTGAGCAAAGCGCCAACGTGTGGACAGCTCGCGAACGTTGGCGCGCAGATTCCTTTGATGAAACCGACACGAGCCGGCCAACTACCAATGCTCGCCCGAACGTTGGGGCCAATGCAATTTTCTAGATCCACACGTTGGACGAGTAGCGTTGGGGCCTATATTGGGGCCAACGTGTGGAGCCGGCATAATAAGTGTATGTATACCTACTTAAATAAAATAAAAAACAAAATAAGTGTCACATAATAATAATAAAAACGAAAATATAAATAAATGAGACGGACAAAGGATGCTAGAGAAGTTTTATTTAGCAGCTGTAGGTATTAGAGAGGTTCTAAACTAGAGGCGATCTAATCCTCCGCGAATGGTTGGCATACAAGCAAAAAATCAAATAAAATTAGCTGGCGAAACTTCACAGACGTGATGGTCATCGACATTTTTACACAAAAGAACAGATTTTTTAAACTGATGTCTCATCTACGCAGAGGCCAATGCCCCCACAAAAAAGTCGTCATATGTTTTGTTTTTTCATTTTTAGATATCGATACCCATCAGGTCTGAAGAGTTGAGCTAGCTAATTTTATTTGACCCTGTATAAACACACATTTCATATTTAGAGGAATAGAAAAATTTTGAAAGGAGTCCGCTAGGAGAACGGACAGCGGTCGTCATGATGTAAATAAAATAAGTAGTTTTATGATAGAAATAATAATCCAAAGTTAACATTTAAACTGCGCCTTTTATTGATCCCGGTACTTACTGTAAGAGCACGAAACTTTTAGAGTACGTAATACTAAAATTAAAAAAAAAATATTAATTAATTAATTAAAATAACTTTAATTTCGGAAGTCGGTGTCTTTGCTGTTAATTTTAGTTTTTGGCCACCGACTTCCGAAATTAAAGTTATTTTTTAATTTTTCTCTTATTATTAAAGAAGTACTTTTGTCGTTTGGTTTTAGTACAGTAGTCCTTTTTTTGTTTTGTTTTTTTTGAAGTAGGTCAATTTTTTTTTTTAAGTTTTATTATTTTTCCATTTTTTGTGTAATTTGATTTTTGTAATCACTATGGGTAGACCAAATAAAGGAGCCGCCCGCATAAAGAAAAACCGAATTAAAGAGACTAATACTGCTGAAAAAGAACGCCAATCTAAGAATCGCAAACGGAGTGCTATGTCCGGTTCCCAAGAATCACCGTTAGCACTTCATGCTAGGTTATCTCAGATGAGAAATTACATGCATTCTCATTTGTCGCAGAAGTCGCCAAATGATAAGATCTGCCGACTCAATCTTATTCAAAAACGATTAAGTGGCGAGTCGTCTGAACAGCGCAAGTATCGGTTATATGTTATACGAAACCGGCTGGCTAATGAGACTCCCGTGCCTTCTCTAGAATATAAGGGTGAACACTATACATTTGCTTACACTGTATAGTTCCCCTCATCATCATATTATAAGGTGACCATAATCAGATTTGTAATGTCACTTAAAACCTATATGGTTGCAAAGTTCTTATCAATATAAATGAATTAAGTCCAAACACAAGGTAATTACTGTGAACCGTTGAGGATTTCCGTTAATCGTCCTTCGTCTTCATCATCAGACCCTTAACGACAGTCACAACCCATCCAAGTGTAAGGTTCTTATCAATACAAATTAATCAAGCCCAAACACAAGATATCTGCTGTAAACCACTGAGGAGTTCCCTCGACTGTCTTTCGTCTTCATCATCAGACCCCTAACGACAGTCACAACCCATCAAAGTGTAAAGTTTTTATCAATACAAATTAATCAAGCCCAAACACGAGGTATCTGCTGTAAACCATTGAGGAGTTCCCTTGACTGTCTTTCGGCTCCATCATCAGATCGACTCCAGACCTTCATAAAATTGTAGTGCTGTAAAATACTTAATGAATAAATTAAGGAATGCACTAGTTGCCCTTACGATTTTTGAAAGTTCCCCTCGATTTCTCTAGGATCCCATCATCAGATCCTGATTTGGTGACAATGAGACCACCTCAGAAGTATAAGCTTTTGAACAAAAAAAGAATTTTTTAAATCGGTTCACATACGGCGGAGTAATCGGTGAACATACATAAAAAAAAAAAACAATCATCCGAACATAGTACCTCCTCCTTTTTTGAAGTCGGTAAAAATAAGTAGTTTTATGATAGAAATAATAATCCAAAGTTAACATTTAAACTGTGCCTTTTATTGATCCCGGTACTTACTGTAAGAGCACGAAACTTTTAGAGTACGTAATATTAAAATTATGCTAACAGTTTAGGCCCCCGCAGACGGGCACGACCCGACAGAGCGACGTGATTTTAGTAGGGCAAATTCTATAAAATGTACCAGAATCGCGTCGCATCGTCGCGTCGCGCCTGTATGCGGGAGCCTTAATAGGTTTTCCATCAACCAGAGTACAGTCGGCCGCACGTAAGAGGTAACACTTTGAACTTGAGCTAGCCTAGCGTAGTACCGAGTTTTAATAGAATTCAAGGCCAGCTTATACTGGTTTTGTTACTTTGACGTGCGGTTCACTGTGCAAGAAAATGTTTTGAGTTTTATTAAATGGTTTTTTGGCAGCAGTATTCCAGAATGAAAGCCTCAGGCACAGATAAGTACCTCAGTTCAAAAACTGTGACATTCGCAGGAACGTGAACGTGAAATGCACACGTTTTTTGCAAAAATACATAATGCCACCCACGAATATTGTACGCTTTATATTCGTTACTTTTAGCCAGTCAGGGAAATTATTTGTTAAGCAAATTGACACCCTACGTCAATTTACTGTGGTATACCCGCCAAAAATTTACAGTTGGATTGGAATATTCAAGTTGGTACTCACTTGGCTTAACAATCAATTATTCCCTTACTTTACATGTCTAAATATAACTTTATCATACATTCAACGTTCGAGAAAGTCTACAAACCCAACCGGCTGAATTCTCGAACGACATTTGGGTTTGACACTTACCTAATATCATCAGCAGAGTCGGCAGAGGTCATCACTGAAGTCCTTTTGACGCGGCGCTAGTGTCTACGTCATTGCATCACAATCATAATATGTTCCACAGTTTTCCGCCGGCTTTCATTCGTGGCGCGCACTCTAGTTCACTCACAGACTATCGGTGTACCAGTAATGGTAAGTAGTAGGAAATTCTTAAAAGTATTTCTGTTCTTTGACTGCTTCGATGGTCTAGTGGTTGCAAGTGCTACTATACTGAGCTTGAGGTCCTGGGTTCAATTCCTAGGTCGCCCAAATTTTTACTGGGTTTTTCCGTCAGGGATTTCTTAGCAGCAGCCTGGAGTCTAGATTTATGGCCGATTGATGGAAATAGGCTCGTCCCTATTAAATGGGACTTGAAACAGAATTGGCGAAATGTGGGTGGAATTACAGACGTGATCTTATCTTATGTATTTATTTCTGTCCTACAAGCACAGAACCTATCGGCAACTCGAAATTGGAAAAGATTACAAAATTGAGAAATAGTACAAAATTCGGTCACTACTCAAATAAATTTAAATTATTAGTAAACCACCCATTTTTCAACAACGCAGTGTTCAAAAACAGAGCTATTACAATAGATTTGCGACCCACATACGAAGTAAATATTCGCATATTTGTGAAATTGCTTTCCAAACATGCGACGATGCTTGCAGGTAGCCGCTACTTTCCGGGTTGCACACCAAACTGCGTCGTCTGGAGGATAAAGTCATAGTATTTTGTGGTTGTAATTATGTAAATATCTCCGTAAGAAGCACCTGCGCTATCTGCTGTATTTTTTCCTGCGTTAAGAGTCACAAAATATGTCCTATTATGGCTAATATATTGTGTTTTCAAATTTTATTTCTTAGATGTGAAGCCTCTTCTAAAATAGTTTTCGTTTAAGTTTTTTTTTGTAGTGAATGTCTTTGCCCCATTAGAGGGAACGTTACAGGCTGATTATTGTGTTATGTAAACTCAAACTCAAAGCATTTATTTCAAATAAACCAATTACAGGCACTTTTGAATTGTCAAGGGGTCGGTCAGTCAGAAAGATGAAGCTAGTTGTGAAGTAGTGTATGAAGAGATAATAAGACTGCCTCATATCACATGGGACTTAATAACTGGCGAGATGTTGGTATACTAAGGTACACCTCTGCCTTACCTGTGTGATGCTATGTTTTTTGAAGAGATCATTATTAATGCAGCAGGCTTAATAGAATAAAATGTAGATGACATTACACTTGTCATCAAAAAAAGCGTTTTCGAAAAAAAAAAACTTTAAAAATAAGTTAATTATGTACTGTGGCGCTGAGTGCCAGCTCTCTAAATAAATAAGTGAAAAGTGAATTAGAAAAAGCATTTTCAGTAAACTAACCATAGTACACAGTATACATACGGCATTGGCGATAAGACATTAATATTTCATGAAGCAAGCAAATACTTTTTTTTTTTCGGTATTACCTTAGAGTGCACGTTGGCAGTTTGCGTGCTGTGCCCGTTTGATTTTAAACGAGGTTTTTTTTCCTAAACGTGATGAGGTCACAGAGAAGTTAAAGCAATGGTACAACTAAAATTCACCATTGAAATTACAATAATATTGATCCAGTGTGTAAATTACAAGTAAGTATAGACAATAGGCTTTCCATATTATTTACTTTAGGACTAGCATAGTATTAAGTACTACTAACACCTACGCTGTGGACCAAAATAGTTGTCTTTTTAGGGTTCCGTACCCAAAGGGTAAAACGGGACTCTATTATTAAGACTTCGCTGTCCATCCGTCTGTCCGTCTGTCACTAGGCTGTATCTCATGAACCGTGATAGTTAGATAGTTAAAATTTTCACAGATGATGTATTTCTATTGCTTCTATAATAACAAATAATAAAAAATTGAATTAAATAAATATTTAAGGGGGCTCCCATACAACAAACGTGATTTCGTTGCCGTTTTTATAGATAACTAGCTGATGCCCGCGACTTCACCGTCGTGGATGTCGGATATTATATTATACTAATACCTTACTCGTGAACCACTCTATGCATTGGTGAAAACAGCATGAAAATCGATGCAGTTTTTGAGTTTATCGCGTACAGGACGACAGACAGACGCGGCGGAGGATTTTGTTTTATAATATGTAAGGATGGTACGGAACCCTTCGTGCGAGAGTCTGACACGCACTTGAGCGTTTTAAAAAAAATGATATATAAAATAATATTTATATAAAATCTATCTTAGTTGAATGAACCTTGAATATGAATTCAAGGTTTTTACCGAAATAAAGAAAAAAACAGTAAGGAACCACTATTGTAAGACTCATCTTTTCAAGTCGCCTATAATTGTTTAAAAAACCTCTGAGATAGATTTTCGGGTGGTTTGGCACAGAAGCACTACGTGGCGTGGTACGAAAAATATTCCTATCAGTTCCGCTTCTCAGGTGTGTGTGACGATGCTAAACGCTTGCCTGTATTATCCTAACTTAGACCATTGTATTCACTGCACTACACAACCATCGTTTGCATCTATACGAGACAGTTCATACGAAGTTTTGAATTTAATTGGGAAGTATCGCGAAGTAGGTCAACTGCACTTGTTTTCATTTTTGTAGAACCTTCGTATGTCCTCCATATTTATGTTTAAAATAAATAAAACAACATTTTCCTCGGAATACCTTATGCGGCTGTGAAAACTAGAGACGTGATTTTAGAAATACAGCTACCAAGTTTTCTAGTTTGAAGCAGTATCAACAGATGTATGACTGCTGAGCAAGCATTTCTGGATTCGATGCCTGGGTCGAGCTGCCCGGAGTCTGGTTGTGTATCCGGTAAATGGCCGTATACTCGACCCCTATCGCCTATTACTTGGAACTTCTAACATACCTGTCTAATTGAGTGAGAGTGATGTTACGCGTTATTTGACGTATTTTTTACATAATTCCATCCTAAATGGAAGCTTATATCAGCTTACTGTCCCTGACAAACACTCCATCTGAATTTACTCTGAAAGCTCGCACAATACAACTGTCTCGTGCCTTTAAAATATAGTTTTTCCAAGCCATATAAACCTGTCTGATAACACAGCTTAGTGTCGCATCAAGGGCCAATGTGGGCCATTGTGTACGGTATATTGTCCATGCTCGTCCACTGTACATCCTGCTGGCTGTGACTCTATTGTGATAGAAGGGTATCGTGTCCATTGCCTACATGAATGTATCCTAGTTTGTGCCTGAAATTGAGGAATTTATTTTAATCGTAAGTATAAATATTAGTTACTATGTTCATGTCACATCGTTTGGAAATGTAGAATTTTTTAACTATTTGACACTAGCGTCCGCCAGCGGCTGCGCCCGCGTCTATGTTACTAAGTGATAAATACAGCACAATACTTGTGAAATCATTTTTTAAATGAGTCCAGTAGATGGGTGGCCATCTTTACTTACCGAGACTCCTCCGTGCCTTGGAAAGCACTTTAAGCCATCGGCCCCGGCTGTCATTCGTGGATCTTTGACAGTCTATACGGCAGAAGCCTGAAAGTCTGACAACCAGTCTTACCAAGGGGTATCGTATTATTCAGTTACTGGGTTGTAGAGGTCAGATAGGCAGTCGCTGCATGTAAAATACTGGTATTCAGCTGCATTTGGTTAGATTGGAAGCCGACCCCAACATAGTTGGGAAAAGGTTAGGCAGATTGATTGAATATTACTGTAGATTTAATATGTAGGTTGTTTTAACGTTTTATAAATGGGAAGTCAAGTATTTAAAAACTCTTTATTATCCTTTGATATCTTCATTTCATGATAATGAAGTGAAATGACAATACATTTTTACATAATCGCTACGGTAGTAGTTATCTGTGACGTTTTTAAAAACTTGAAAGTATATATATAGGATCTTTCATTATTTCATAAGCTCGTCTATTTCTCGCCCACAGGCCACGGCCACAAGTACTCCACGGCTCCACACCTGGTGCAGTGAGGTCGATATGCATTTATTTTTCCCCTCTACGAATTTTTCATGCCTTTGATTTTTTATTCATTTTTATGAAACTCAGTGCATGAAACCAAATAAAATAAAAACGACCGTAACGCATCGTTTTCAACCATCCATCGTGAGTTCTCTTTTGGCAGATGGTGTGATTGGTTTCGAATCCTTTTCACAGTCAGTTGCTAACTGCCCTACCCTTTGCTGTCTTTTTTCATACATGAAATCGTACCTATGAAGCAGTGTATCTGACTATACTACCATTTCCAAAGGTGTGTATCTACAGAGGTATTTGTTCGCGAGTAGATACACACAATGACATCTTATCAAGCATGAGCTGACCTCGCATTTTGCAGGCTTTTTCGTACAATGAGAGATAAGTTTATACTGGAAATGCATAGCATGATTTGTCAGCTATTGTGGTATAGTAATTTTGTTCTGGGTACATCGTCATAATTAGTACTATAATTTTATAACGAATGTAGTCAAAACATTGTAAAATTGATCCTAAACACAAAACATTGTTCCTAATTGAAATAAATGTTTTTACTTTGATGTGTATCTACTCGTTCAAAAACGAAAGTTTGCGGTTTATATGCTCTTTCAGGCTTACATTCTGGACAAGCACGATAAACACGAGTTATTGTAGTTTCAATGTCATCATTTCTCCGGAAACAAGCGAAGTAAATTCCTTGCTAGATCATTAACAAAGGCGGCTTGTGATCGCATATCACCATGGTGTGGTGATATTTCGCGCCTCGCCCTCTGCCAGTGACATTTATTGTTACATAGAATAGTGAGCCACTAGCCAAGATTATTTTTGCTCAAAAAGGGGGTTTGCGCTCGTGAGGTTAGTGTTATTTGGATTTACCACCAAGAGAGCAGTTCAGACTTTTGATTTGTGACCAAATAATCAAAATGGATTAATCTCACGCAGTGGGTGCCTGAAGACGGTCGTCATCACCGAGACAAGCCTAAGAAATGATAGTGATTTGGACTCTTTCCTGACTGATTGGCCAGAGAAGATAAAGGGAATTGGAACAGGAATGGGAAGACCCTTACCCAGCAGTGGGGAGAAATAGGTTAATCGCAAGTTGGATTAATAAACATGCGATCATGACTGTCGAAATGCGGACAGAATATTATATTTCTGTCAATCAATGAGTGTCTGGTTGTATGTCTCTATGGACTAAAGTTTTTACTCAGCCTTGGACTTACTACTACTACCGATAGCGCAGGTCAAACTTGGAAATCGTTGTCATAGTTCCACGCAACGGTTACCGGGGCACGAGGCCCTTGACCAACTAAATCTACTTTAACTTCAAATCTGTTTTTGTATAGTGAAAACTTCTTTAGGCGCTTTAAGCGATTTTTGGTAGGGAGTAAACTTATAGACTCGCGTAGTGCGTTACTATGGAATATAGATGGCGCTAATAATTACCAGTTTTAAGTTTTCACTTACGTCGGCAGTTTCCATGACTGCCTATTTTTTTTTTCTTTTTGAATCAGCCGTTACTTACTTTTTCATAACGTCACGTACCGACTACGAGTAGTTGATAGTAAACACACAGTAGTTTGCGGACGCATATCACAACGACCATAATTCGAGCCTCTCTCTCTGCCGGTGACTTTTATAGTTACAATGAATGGTGACGCACTAGGCAGGATTATTGATATGAAAAGCCCTGCGGGTATTTCGCGTTTTAGAAATTGGGATTTTTGGTGGCTGGTTTGTTAAATGACTTTTTCACTGGCAAACAATTATTTTAAATTGTGACTCGGCATGAGAAAGCTGTCGGCGCGATGGGTGCCGCGTTTACTCACACCAGAAAACAAGCGCAACCGTGAGACCACATCGGAGACGTGTTTGGCGCTGTTTAAGCGGAATCCAGCGGAGTTTTTGCATCGTTTTGTGACCGTCGATGAAACCTGGATCCACTGGTACACACCAGAGACCAAGGAGCAATCAAAACAATGGATCCAGACCAGGGAACGTGCTCCAAAGAAGGCGAAAACTGTAAAATCGGCCGGAAAAGTTATGGCCACCGTTTTCTGGGATTCACAAGGTGTGATCTACATCGATTACCTCGAGAAGGGTAAAACAATTACAGGGCTTTACTATGCCGATTTATTGGGCCGATTCGACACCGAATTAAAGAAAAAACGAACCCATCTCGCGAAGAAAAAAGTGCTGTTTCACCACGACAACGCACCGGTTCACACGTCTGCCGTTGCCATGGCCAAATTGGTCGAATTACGCTACGAATTGCTGCCCCATCCACCGTATTCTCCAGATTTGGCCCCTTGTGACTTCTTTCTGTTTCCTAATCTGAAAAAATCACTCGCCGGGAATAGATATGGATCGAATGAGGAGGTCATCGCCGCCACGGAGGCCTATTTTGCAGAGTTTGACAAAAACTATTTTTCGGACGGATTAAAAAAGTTGGAGCATCACTGGGCTAAGTGTATCGAACTAAAAGGAGACTATGTTGAAAAATAAATTCCCACTTTTCCAAAATTTTCGTTTACTTTTTGTAGGCTAAGTATTTATTGAATGACCCTCGTACGATCAAAGGGTGATGTTGGATTTAGCCGGTAAACACGCGGTCCGAATGCGCATCTTGAAGGGGAAGGGAAAGGGACGCATATAAAGATTGTCTTCTTTACTCGTTTCTTGTGCCTTCAAAACCTAAACCAAGTAGGTACTGAATATTAAACACAGGTTGCCCACAGAATTAGCATTGCTGTTCAACGTGAGAATGCTGCTAGACTTCTGGGCTCGTTTCCGGATGACAGCGATGCGGACGAATACTTCGACGCCTAAGAGTCCTTTTGTTTTTGTATTTATTTGTATAGTTAGTTGCTAAGACCTTTAATTTTGTATGAGACTATACATTGTTCACAAGATAAATGTAAAAAAGTTAAGTAATAAAATAGTAAAGATGTGAAGGATTCCTGAAATAAATCCACAAAGTATTTTTTTTTATTTTGTATTTTATCCGTTTTATTAAGACTTGCAGTCGGCCCAGTCCGTTATTGGTTGACGTTTGGAAAATATTGTGAATTGAATTGGCTTAGCAAATATATTCCATATGAATGAATTAATTAAATGCATTGACCCCAGCGTGGCTTAACCAGACTCGATAAATCGAATGAACCCCAGGATTCGCACTAGCTCCTGGAGCCTCATGGTTCATGGGATTACAGAAGCCATTGCATATCAAAGAGTAGACCGAGGGGCGCGGGTAATGGTAGGGAATAGACCGTGCCCGTCGGGATATGGAAGGAATTGCGAGCCTACCGGATATGCATCCTTGAGTAAGCAATGGTCTAGTGGAGAGACGGGTAATATTTATCTAAGGATGGGCATCTTTTTACGATGTCGCCACCAGTTGGCTCCGTTCAATGTTCACCGTTGAATCCATTGGCGCTTTTCTATCTCCCTGCTGTGCTTTTTTTTTTTTTGAGGGTGGGAAATCATCCAATGACTTCTCCCGCTCTGGGCGGAGCGGAAGGGCGTGTCAGACTTTTACTGACTAAAACCCACCCGTGTTCCTTCATTTGCCTGTTGCCAAGGTCCCGGTATCCCTTTCGGACTTTCCCGCAACCCTGGCAGGCATCGGTCCTACCGGACCCCGTCAATTTTGCTGACATCTCTTTGAGGCGCGCGTGGAACACGACGCGCCATCGACCCGGGCCTGGTCCTTATCGGACGGCGAGCTGCCCGTTGCTCGCCGTCCGCAAGCCCGCGCCTATGGTGGCCGGGAATCCGCCTGGGATTCCCGACGCCCAGGGCGTCTCCAACGGCGGTGGTTAGGGGCGTGAGGGCGCAAACTTTGCCTTTCCCTCACGCGTTCCGCCTCCTCCTTCGCGAGCATTACTGCTTCGCAGAAGGAGGTGACGGCTTCCCATGGCCTCTCGCTCCGTACCATGGCCTGGACCAGGGCCGGACGCGAGAGGTCATTGCCGCCAATCGCCTCCGCGAGGACACGGTGGTGCTCCGCCCAAGCAGGGCATACCTCCACCGTATGCTCCACCGTGTCCTCCGGGCGATCCGCACAGTGGTGACACCCGGGCGTTTCCTCCCGCCTAATCCTACACAGGAACCTCCCGAAGCTGCCATGTCCGGTGAGGACCTGTGTCAGGCGGAAGGTGAGGACGCCGTGGTGCCTCTCTAGCCACTCCTCAAAGAGGGGACTTGTCGCCGCTATTGTGGCGTGCCCAGCACTGGGTTGCGACAATCGCACTCTCCATGCCGCCATGAGATCTTGCCGGAGCTCTGTCCACTGTGCCGCGATTTCTCGCGGCAGCGGAGTTACACCCCGGCGCTTCACCTCCTCGCGCCA
The DNA here is from genome assembly GCA_949152455.1 of Lithophane leautieri. NCBI lineage: Eukaryota > Metazoa > Arthropoda > Insecta > Lepidoptera > Noctuidae > Lithophane > Lithophane leautieri. Next base: position 19,745,565 of record OX424460.1, read on the forward strand.
CTCCCAGATGTGCGCGAGGACCTTCGCCTCCAGATCCCATGGCGGTAATCCGGCAAGGAGGCTCGCTGCCTCACGGGAGACCGTGCGGTATCCCCGGGTCAGCCGAATGGCCATGACCCTTTGGGACGCGTTCAACCGGCGGGCTGGCCGCAGCCTAAGGGAACGCGCCCACACCGGTGCCCCGTAAAGGGCCATGGACCGCACGACCCCCGCGTAGAGCCTCCGGCAGGAGGCGTTTGGACCCCCTAGATTGGGCAGGAGCCGCCTCAATCTCCCTGCTGTGCTGTGTTACACTTTGCTGTTTTCTGTGTCTTTTTCCGAGGACTCGCTGCTGTCCGTTTCAGATTTCATGTATATTTCGCTGGCTGCTTTCGTATCTTGTATCGGTCTTCAGCCGTGTCCATCCAGAAGTTGATTTCCTTGTCGAAGCACGCCATGTCCTGTTTTAGGTTGTCGTTCCATGCGTAAATCGGTCAGCCTACTTTCTTGGATTTGGCCTTGTACTGCATTGCTGCATATAATACGTGTGGTTTGCCGCGTCAGTGAACATGTGCGAGATAGCACGTCCTGTGGTTCTTGATGCGATTAGTAACAGTTTTTCCTTCTAAGATTTCGTGCATTTTCTTTAGTTTTGGTTTATTCCTAGCGTGGTTAATCAAGTCTCTCATGATGATTTTTTCTGTCAGAATGGTTCAAGTCCAGCTTCACCGGTGAATCTTTTGGCGGGGTTAAACTGCCTTCTCGATTCTTTTCTGCTTAGTTCTGATGCGTCTTCAGCAGCACTGTTCAGATCGCGATTGGCCCGATCCTCGTTGTTTAGGTCCAGCTCCGTCGCGGTACAAGTTCGACTTGTAGCTCGCCACTGCGCACCTCAGGTTCATGTGATTACAAATAATATATAGTTCTGAGTTAAAAGCGCACTATTCGGCACAAGTAATTAATAAGACCCCGACCAAAATCCCGACCCGCGTCACCCGAATTCTTCTTTTCTGTTCATAGTTACATCGCTGAAACCCATAACCAACCACTTTCAAAACAAAATCCCACGCACAAGATGACCGCCTCTGTTACCGCCCGGGTTTTATAATAGCGGCCAAGCGCCTTTTACGGCTTTCCGCGATAGTACTATGGCAGGCACGCATATTAATAACACAAGGACTATTCCAGCCTGCAGCGTTCTGCCACTATTTGACGCTTACCCATGCTCATCAACCAATAACATTGGTACAGTAGAGAATAAAAGAAAGAAATATAAGATTTAAATTGTCATCAGCAAAGTCTACTACTTTGCTGATGACAATTTAAATCTTATATACGCACAACTTTAAAAGAAAATTAAAGAATTGTTTAATAGAAATATGCTATTATTCCGTCATCGAATAATTGAATGACATGCCGTTATAAAATTTCGTAATGTAACAATTAGTGATCTTCCTTTATACATTTAATTTTAATTTATGACATCATTCACTTTCTTTAACATGCTTTAATTATGTAGGTAAGTTCTGTCAATTTTTATATTTTTGATTTTTTCGCTTTACACATTATAATTTATTTAATTATCTTATCGACACTGTTCCGTGTGATTGAAATTCTTAATGCGATAGAAGATCTAATTTATTTACTTGTTTATTTGTGGTTCATATACCTGTATTAATTTTTTGTTGTAATTAAATTGCATTAACTTATTTACAATTTTTGTACGCCCTAGAGACAAAACATAGCGCCCTCAGCACTGTATTACCAAATAAGAACTTATAATGTACGTATTGTCTTACAATCCTACTAATATTATAAATGTGAAAGTTTGTGTGTTTGTGTGTTTATGTGTTTGTGTGTTTGGATGTTTGTTACTCAATCACGCAAAAATGGCTGAATGGATTTGGATGAAATTTGGCAAACAGACAGTTTATAACCTGGATTAACACATAGGATACTTTTTATCCTGATATTCCCACGGGATCGGGACTTACGCGGGTGAAACCGCGGGGCGCAGCTAGTAAATAAATAAATCTGAATCTGATTCTACAGCAGCTGACTGACACTTGTCGAACCACGACAGTTCGACTATGGTTCAACTTTTTTTGCGATTATCAGTGAAACTAATCGTCCTATCTCTTTCATTCTTATCGGATAGTGAGTTCGAAAGATAGCTAACAATAAAACATGCCATGCTATCAACATTGCACAGCAGAAAAATGAAAGCATGCCAACCTGGAAATTACTGCTAACAAAATAGCCACAAAATGGCGGAATTTCACAATGTTGCGAATTTATATTTTTATAATTAAATGTTCAAATTAATCATAAAAATAGAACTGCTTTTAATTTATATATTTTGTTGCTTTTAACGTAGTTTTTATCCTTACATATTATAAAACAAATTCCTCCGCCGCGTCTGTCTATCGTCCTGTACGCGATAAACTCAAAAACTACTACACCGAGTTTCATGCTGTTTTCACCAATGGATAGAATGGTTCTCGAGTAAGGCTCAAACATGTGTACACATACAGAAATAAACGTGCATGCAGGATAACATTAAACTGGGTGTCACCACTGTGTGGATTGCCCGGAGGACACGGTGGAGCATACGGTTGAGGTGTGCCCTGCTTGGGCGGAGCACCGCCGTGTCCTCGCGGAGGCGATTGGCGGCAGTGACCTCTCGCGTCCGGCCCTGGTTCAGGCCATGGTACGGAGCGAGAGGGCATGGGAAGCCGTCACCTCCTTCTGCGAAGCAGTAATGCTCGCGAAGGAGGAGGCGGACCGCGTGAGGGAAAGGCAAAGTTTGCGCCCTCACGCCCCTAACCGCCGCCGTTGGAGACGCCCTGGGCGTCGGGAATCCCAGGCGGATTTCCGGCCACCGTAGGCGCGGGCTTGCGGACGGCGAGCAACGGGCAGCTCGCCGTCTGATAAGGACCAGGCCCGGGTCGATGGCGCGTCGTGTTCCACGCGCGCCTCAAAGAGATGTCAGCAAAATTGACGGGGTCCAATAGGACCGATGCCTGCCAGGGTTGCGGGAAAGTCCGAAAGGGATACCGGGACCTTGGCAACAGGCAAATGAAGGAACACGGGTGGGTTTTAGTCAGTAAAAGTCTGACACGCCCTTCCGCTCCGCCCAGAGCGGGAGAAGTCATTGGATGATTTCCCACCCTCAAAAAAAAAAAAAAAAAAAAATGATAACATTAAAAAAATACAGGTTCAGACATGTTTGCCACATATTATGGCGTGCAAATATGAATAATTGTGATTGTTTATAATAAAATATTATTCGGTAGTCAAGTCATTATCATTAATTTAGCAAACTTTAGTAAATTACAAATGTCAACAATAAATAAAAATAATTCATAAAAATCTATGTCAAAATAAATGGTTCTGTCAGAAATTCCTTAATATTATAGTATGCCTTGTCGGCTAGAAATGACTTCAGTTGTTTCTTCAATTGTACATTATTAAGCTCTCTCCAAGTTTTCGGTAACTTATTATAAATAATGGGGGCCATGCAAAACACACTTTTGCGCATAAGTGCAGTCCTACTACTATGCACACAGAGCTGGCTTTGATCTCTCCTGTTTCTAGGAAATTTATCTGCCATTCGTGAAAATAAATTACTATTATTTCTAACAAACATTACTGATTCCAGAATATACAGAGATGCCAATGTCAATATTTTATATCGTATGAAATAAGGCTTACAACTATCGGTTGTTTTTAATTTAAACATGACTCTGAGGCATCTCTTTTGTGCTTTAAATGCCACTTCTTTATTAGTTGAGTTACCCCAAAAGATAACACCATATCTGAGAACAGATTCAGCTAGCCCGTAGTAAGCAGTTAGTAACGCATCTATGTTAACAGTGCGTGAAATAATATACAAAGCGTACGCACTACTGCTTATTCTTTTAGTCAGGGCCTCAACATGCGCCTTCCAATTTAAATTGCGATCTATTGTTAGTCCTAGAAACTTAGTTGTGTTAACTGTGTCAATTTTAATGTCATTGTATGTTATGTCAAGATTGGAAAGAGCCAATGCGCGCTGGCTAAAATGCATAATTACAGTCTTATTTAAATTTATTTTTAAATTATTATTGTCTAACCAGTCCATAGTTTCTTGTAATGTATTATTTATCTCCTCTTTATAAAAATCCCTTTGATTACTAGGTATCGTTATTGTACTGTCATCCGCGAACAGTGTCATAGGATGTTTGATTGCCATTGGCAAGTCATTAATATAAAGAGTAAAAAGAGGTGGTCCTAGTATACTTCCTTGTGGAACTCCGTAGATAACGGTACGTTCCTCCGATAGAAAGATTTCTTCTGTTTTGGTGCTTATATTCATTCTGCTTATTTCCGTCATTTGTTTTCTCTCGTATAAGTACGATTCTAAGAGCCCAAGGACGTTTCCTCTTACACCGTAAGCATCAAGTTTTTGTAGTAAAATATTGTGTTGAACATAATCAAATGCCTGGGTCATGTCACAGAATATGGCACACGCTGGATTGTTTTTATCCATATTTGTCATAACAGTATATAAAAAGTCATAAATCGCCATGTTTATTGTCTTGTTTTTCCTAAATCCTTTTTGCTCGTTGCAAAGAATATTATTTGCTTCTAAATATGAATTGAGTTCTTTATAAATATATTTTTCAATAATTTTAGAGAATATTGGTATCAATGAAATCGGCCTGTAGTATTCCATTAACTCTGTATCTTGATTTTTGAACAATGGCTTTATCACAGATTTTTTGAGGGCATCTGGAAATATACCTTCGCTTATAGACAAATTTATAATATAACTTAAAGGGCCACAAATTTCCTCGGCCACAGCTTTAAGTATTTTTGTACAAATGCCATCGTAACCTACACTGTTTGTATTTTTAAGGGCTAGAGTAATTTTTAAAACATCATTTGGCAAACTTGGAGCCATGAAAATAGAATCCTTTTTGTTTAAAATATGTTTTGTGACTTTGGCTCCCGCTTTAATAATGGGCTGAATTTTTCCAATAAAATAATTATTAAATACATTAGAAATACATTTTGGATCCGAGATAATTTCATTATTATTAATTCTAAGTTTATTAATATTATTCTTTGGTATATTTAACTTTGTTTGATTTGTAATTTGCCATGTTGTTTTCGATTTATTTTTTGAAGTCTTTATTTTATGGTTATTTTGAGCTCGCTGAGTTAAATTAATAATCTTTTTAAACAGCTTTGTGTAATTTTTAAATTGCGTTTTATTCTGACGAGTGGATTTCAATCGGAAATGCCACAGTAATTGCCGTTTTTTCTCGCTGCATTTTTTTATGCCACGTGATACCCATTTTTGTTTTTTATTAACCTTTACCGAAACGATAGTGTCGGGGAAGCACTGTTTGTACAGTAATGAAAAAATCTCAAAATCTCTTTTCAGCTTTACAGTATTCTGTTCAATCCTACAACCCCCTCTTATCTTAAAGAACGGTTCAAGTTCCTTCATGACACACATAATAGATATCTGAGGTCATCGGAAAACTTGAAACTAGAAATGCCGATGCATTCGACCAGTTTTTATGACAAGTCCTTTACAGTTCAGGCAGTACGGTTATGGAATGCCTTGCCCGTGTCGATAAGGCGTGCTCAATCTTTGTCCACTTTTAAAATTCTGGTAAAAAAAACACTTCCTCTCTCCTTAAACATCGTTATTGAATATAGCTCTTTCCTCCTGTTTCATGTTTATTATTGTATTGTTTATATATACTTATACATATATTTATATAGATAAGTATATGCTTTATGTATATGTGTATTTATTGTATATGTAAATGGTACACCACTGACTACCTGCAGTATTATCTCTCCTTCGCGCTTTAATCCATCCAAAGGTTGTCTGTAAAAGATCGCTTTTAGCGATAAGACCGCCCATTGTGTCACCCTATGTTAAATTTTCTACATTTGTATCTGTATTTTTATGGTGTACATAATAAAGAGTATTCTATTCTATTCTATTCTAAAATCTCTGAAAACGCGTTAAATGCTACATTTGGGTCATGTGTTGCATACACTTCTGAAAACGTAAGACTCCGCAAATAGGCCTTAAATTTATCAATGTTATCGCTATGATAGTCACGTCTTCTCCTGCTCCACCGATTAAAAGTACATAGGTACTGTACTAATTGGGCTTTTCAGTAACTGAGCTGTGTGATCCGACAACGCTAACTCCAATACCGAAGCCTTACAGAATCTATTAAAGTTATGCGCAAAATTGTCAATGCATGTTTTGCTCTGAAGGCGAGTCGGTTGATAAATCGCTAGTTTCAAGTTAAAGCTTAATAACATATTCTCGAATTCTATTGATTGATTATTTCTTTTAAGTACATCTATATTAAAATCTCCCGCCAAAACAATATTTTTACAATCATTTTTTAGCAAAATATGTAATATTCGTTCTAATTTACTAATACATTCATTAAAATTATTGGCATTTGGTACTCTATAAATGCAAACACATACTATTTTGTGGGTCATTAGTTCAATGGCGCAACATTTTCAATCAATTTTGCTATTTTTGGCAGCTCTCTCCACTGATGACCAGACCTTACCAATATGCATTTATTTCTGTATGTGTACATATGTTTGAGCAAATAAATTTATCTTTATCTCTCTTCTTTATCTTTAAGGCTTTAGTATATAATAACCGTCCACGCAGGCGAAGTCGCGGGCATCAGCTAGTTAAAATCATTAAATAATGATGAACCAAAGAGCTTTTTATTTTTCTTTCGTACAAAAAATTGTGATTGACGTCTCGGGTGATCGAGCACTTTGTGTTTTTGACATCAGTGGTAATAATTAATCTTGCTGAACATTTTAGCGTTTGTAACACTGCAATAATCCAATAAATTTGCAACATGACTCTCAAGCTAGGCAGCTTTGACATTTTTACAATAATTACAGAGCGTTGAATGAGTCGGGTTAGCAACGCGAAGCCGCCATCAGTTTTTTTAATAACTAGGTTATACAACTGTCAGTTGAAGGGTTACAGGGTTGGCAGGGACATCAACGCGCAACTTGTTACCATGGATTCAGTACATAATTTTGGAAAAAATTAAATACGCGAGAAATTTTTAAATATATCGTCAGTTAGATTTAAAAAACGTGCCCGTTCCATACATTTTTGTCGGAAACTGCTGTTTTTTTTCTAACCTGAATCAGGTACTGAATCCATGGTAACAGGTTGTGCGTCGATGATGTCACCCTGTATGGAATAACATCATTTTCATGCATACTAAAACTGCTAAATGGATCATATAAGCTGCTAAATAAATAAATAAATATTCGTGTTCAATTAACGTGAACATCACGTGAGTGCAATGTGAACATACCTAAACTTATTTTTTTCATGAGACGTTAGTAACGTTTTACAACAAGTTTTAATTCTTCAAGAGCAACTTAAAAGAAAATTATCAGACCAGAAAACCAAATATTGACCATTTTCATCGTTATAATATCGAAATATAGCAGCTTTTCTAACTAAAAGAACCACAAGCTGAGAAAACTGAAAGATAAAGAATAGAACTGCATTACGAGGGATTGCGACTGCCACCGCTGAATACATCCAACTTCGTAAGTATACAGAAGTTTGTCGACTGTGAAGCTCCTTATAATGAATTAGACTTGAGAGGACAGGCCGAGACGAAACTGAATTAGTTTAGAAATTAATCCAATATTGTTTTCGTGTTGCTCGGTCACTGGTCAAGAAATTAATCTTAAACAAATAAAGTTATGGATACGAATTGTGCTATTGAGGAAAGTTTAATTAAATTTATATACCAATATAGGATTTGGTTCATCAATTTACCATTATCAATGATCAATTTCTCCATGAGGTATCATTTAAAGCAATTAGTTAGCGAGGTGTTATAGAGGGGCTCAGCTGAGTAGGGGGGAGGGGGTATAGAACGTCGATGTGGCAACAAGTATGTACAACAAAGTTTGTATTGTGCTTACCAGCGGTGAGGAGTCAATTTTTATGAGAGGAAAGCCGAAGTGGTGCTGATCTTAACTTACTTACTTACTTATGAATAAAGTAGACATTAATTATTATTAACTTAAAAATAAAAGTCTTTCCTTAACTAAATTTAACTCCAAATCTATCGCCAAGTAACAGAACCAAAATTTAAAGTTATGTTATGCACATAACTTTAATTTTTTTACAAAAATACACTCAAATATAATTTTAAAATTATTGAAGGAATTTATAGAATCTAATAAAATACACATGACGAAAACGAAAACGAAATAAAATGTGCAATATTCCTCCATCTCGTTCTCGCTGACGCACTTTTTCTATATCTGTCTCTTTCGTAACCCGTTGCACACCGGCTAGCTCGCGTCCTTATCAAACGGTGCCACGTGACCTTATGACGGGATCGCTATTGTATGAATTTGTAGTTCCCGATTCTGACGTTTTTGTTGTTTGCTAATTCAAAGCAAGAAATAGGCGTTTTTGTTGTTTGAATGTTATGATTAACCTGTATGACCGCGCGCGGTACACCCGCGTATCAAAAACCATTGTAGTTAATTAGCGCGCGGTACACCCGCGTATCAAAAACCATTGTAATTAATTAGAATGTCCTTGAAGAATTAATTAAATACCCATAGTGTAACTATATTTTTTGGCAATAGTAGACTGTTGACTGTGCCATTTTTCAATAGCGTTAGACATGCTGATCTCCAAAAGGCAGCCGGTAGGAATCGTGTTATATGGTCCTTTCGCCACGGTTGCTTATTGAACAGAGAATTGGTACAACACTATTTTCACAAACTAGTTTAACCTGGGCTAAATCGGTTTATACGAAAATCGGGTTTGGAGAGTGACAGATAAGGGTCTATAATAAATGAGAGGAATACCTCTCATTTCACAATAGTGAAATGCATTGGATAATTAAATGGGGAATAACAGTATTTGGTGGCAGGCCAGCGCTCTAATTGCGTAACACTCTCAATCACAATCCGAGGGTTTTTTAGGTAATTGATAATCCATTGCTTCATAGATTTTAAAAAAGTGGCTGTACTGTCAAAATGAAAGGCAGTGTCATAGATTGCCATTGTCTGTGTGTTACGCAATCACCCCGCTTGCGCTGGTTTCCAACCCCTGGTTTTAAAGGGTTTTTAGAGCGGTTATTTTTAGAGAAATTTTTGGTACACTCATGAATCCATTTCAAATATTAAATGGATCCATGAGTGCACCACAAATTCTGCACAGAAGGCACCACTGGCAACCAAATGGGTGCCGAGTTGAACTACAAGTACTAAAACATTGAAATGCGTGGCAATAAAATGTTAAACCGTACAGTTTTATGATGAACGATATAAAAATCATGGTGATATAACAAAATAGTGGGACGTAAATCTTGATTATGCGATTTTATTGTTTAGTTATTATGGCGTTACAATATAAAGCTTGAAAAGTGTCACTGGACCCAAAGAAAGAAAGAAAGAAGAAGAAAGAAAGAAGAAGAAAGAAAGAAAATACATTTATTCAGTACAGACTGAAAGGCACACAATATACATAATATACAGCACATAACAAATAAAATATAGAAAAAAAAAAGAAAAACAAAAAAAAGGTGTAAACGTGCGATGTAGGGGAGTGTGCCTCACGGCTGCACCAAAAAGGTCCAGTTCAGCAAAAATGCCAGACAACTGTAAGTGCCTGACGCTGGTTTTCAACCGAACCCGAAAGTGTGAGGTGACGGATGCAAATCAGTTTTATAATATAAGGCCGGCTCCACACGTTGGCCCCAACGCTCGCACCAACGTTGGAGCGCAAATTCGGTGAGGCGTACACACGTTGGCGAATAAACTAGTTCTGTCCCGTCAGGGCCAATATGAAGATGTCCGATACAGAAATTGAAACTGCTCTGAGCGCTTTTACAGTACTGAGTGCACATTTATATTAGTTACTGACAAAAAAAAAAAAGCCACGTCAAAGAAGATGGTGGATGATGACACATCATAAAACACGGAATCGGTGAGTACATATAGCTGTTATACACTCCATTTTAAATATTCTAATAACATACATGACAAACTACAATTATATCACCAGTTGTTTACAGGCGCTGTAATATTAAAGTATCTAGTTAATTATCTGTAATAGGTAAATCTATTCTACATCTACATTTTCTTTCTTTTTTAGGTATGATGGAACCCGATTATTGAGTAATTTGATTCAAGAGCCATCAGGACAGTTTGATAACTTTTGTCGTATGTCTTCGATAGATTTCGAATACCTTCTACAGTTGATTGGACCAAGAATAAAAAAGGAAGATACAGTATTCAGAGACTCAATACCAACCAAAGTACGACTTGCTGTGACACTTAGATTTTTAGCGACTGGAGATTCATTCAGAAGTCTTCATTACCTATTTAAGATTTCTCCTCAAGTTATATCATTGATCGTGCCGGAAGTATGTAAAGCACTATGTGAGGCATTGCGTTCTTTTGTAAATGTAAGTAATTTTTGTATATCTATTTTGTAAAATAAAACCATAATAATAATAATCAAAAACACGTTTATTGAGAAAAATAATTAGACAAAGTAATCGGGTCCTTGCATTTAGCAAATAATAATCAAAAACACGTTTATTGAGAAAGATAATTAGACAAAGTAATCGGGTCCTTGCATTTAGCATTCAATTCTTATTTTGTATCTGAGAGAGAGTAAATGCCTGAGAGATAATGTCGTTTGATATAATTGTCACCTTTGGAGTAGATGTGGAGGAGGTGGATGAAGCTGTCACATATTCTGCTTGACTATGGTTTGGTGATACTACTGTATAATCACCATAATCATCAGCAACGTAATATGTGAAGGGGATGGTGTATGTGCATAACGCACGGAATCTCGGGTAGACATATCGTAGGTCAACATTTGTGATGAAGGGGATGGTGTAGGTGTAAAACGCACGGAATCCGGGGTAGACCTTACATACGAGTAAGTGCTGCTACTAGCAGGGCTATTAATATTTAAATAAGACTCTTTTCGTTTCTGAAAAATGAGTTCATCTATATCGTGCATTATAACCTCCCTTTGTTGCTCAATAAATTTTTTAATTTCTTTGTCCAGTAATTGACAATATAAATCTACCTCGTCCACTTTAGTTCGTGGTCGGTCGGAGAGATTTTTAAGGACATTTACAGCTGTCTTAATCTGAGCTCGTACTTCCGTGACTTCTGATTCTCGCCGTTTTTTGGGTGCCGTGGAACTTCTATTTTGAATGCTGTCTTCATTAGGAAACTCCATACTCTAAAAATTCAAACATAACAAGTAAATTATTTAAGGTTGCTCGAGAATTTGAAATAAAATGGCAATTTCCACATTGTTTGGGCGCTATCGATGGGAAACACATTAAAATATAGTCACCCATTAATAGTGGATCAGAGTTCTATAACTATAAACACAATTTCAGTATAATATTACTAGCGGTAGCTGATAGTGACTACAACTTTTTATTTGCTGATGTAGGAACACATGGACGTATGAGTGACGGTAGAGTTTTTAATCATAGCATGCTTTATAACAAAATATATGGACCTGATTCCCTTTTTCCGCAAGACGCTCCTTTACCTGATCGATATCTTCCTGTGCCCTATGTTTTTGTGGCAGATGGAGCTTTTGCATTATCTAAAAGGATCATGAAACCTTTTCCTGGTACACCGCCAGTTGGCTCACAAAATAGAAAATTCAACAGTCGACTATCAAGGGCTCGTGTTATGATTGAATGTGCATTTGGAATAATGACATCGGTATTTGGAGTGTTAAAAACTAATATGTTACTACAACCCGAAAAAGCATCTATTATAACACTCACTTGCGTTGTTCTTCATAATTTTTTGAAAAAGAGTCAGCACTCTCACCGTATTTATATGCCGGAAGGTAATATAGATAATGTTTTTGAAGAGCAACAATTAAGATCACTAGATCAAATACCAATAAGAACAACAGAAATTGCTAGAGAAATACGAAATGAATATGCATCATACTTTTATTCACATTAAATAAAAAAATCTACCGACCTACAAAATTATTATGTATATTTAGGTACACACAGCCACAGGTCAGATGTATGTAGGTATGTTACAGTTGCACTAAGAAAACATTATAATACGTAGGCCATAAGGGCGCGCTCAAGGTCAACATGTTACGTCTAGCCTGTGGTTTAGTGTACCTACCTATTTCATAACGAAATAAACAACTAAGTGCTTTAGATTAAGTAGGTATGTAATTTGTCACAATGTAATTTTATCTATGTAAATAAATAAAGTAAAAATTCATCAATGTTTATCTTACCTCTGTGTTAATGGTAACTGTATCTGATTTATCATAAATCGGAGCAAGAAAGCTATCCATGAGCTGATAAGCGAACCAATTTGGTTTAAAAATATCGTCTGTTGATGATCCAGATCGAGTAGAGTCACTAATTTTCTTTCTATAAAAGCGATATGTGCTCATTAATGATTCCCGCTTTTTTTAAAATCTTCAATTGAAAAAATCATTCCCATATTTTGTTGTATGGTGCGCCATGCATCAGCTATTAAATTTTTATTTTTATGATCCTTTCGAGATGCGTCCCATATTATTGGATGTGCTTGATAAAGTTCAATAAACTCAATAACTTTTTCATTTGTCCATGCCGGTGACGATTTTGCGGATGAGGAAGCCATTGTCGCTCGACGTACGCACTCGCTGCGTGTTGCAACAGAACTGAGCAAAGCGCCAACGTGTGGACAGCTCGCGAACGTTGGCGCGCAGATTCCTTTGATGAAACCGACACGAGCCGGCCAACTACCAATGCTCGCCCGAACGTTGGGGCCAATGCAATTTTCTAGATCCACACGTTGGACGAGTAGCGTTGGGGCCTATATTGGGGCCAACGTGTGGAGCCGGCATAATAAGTGTATGTATACCTACTTAAATAAAATAAAAAACAAAATAAGTGTCACATAATAATAATAAAAACGAAAATATAAATAAATGAGACGGACAAAGGATGCTAGAGAAGTTTTATTTAGCAGCTGTAGGTATTAGAGAGGTTCTAAACTAGAGGCGATCTAATCCTCCGCGAATGGTTGGCATACAAGCAAAAAATCAAATAAAATTAGCTGGCGAAACTTCACAGACGTGATGGTCATCGACATTTTTACACAAAAGAACAGATTTTTTAAACTGATGTCTCATCTACGCAGAGGCCAATGCCCCCACAAAAAAGTCGTCATATGTTTTGTTTTTTCATTTTTAGATATCGATACCCATCAGGTCTGAAGAGTTGAGCTAGCTAATTTTATTTGACCCTGTATAAACACACATTTCATATTTAGAGGAATAGAAAAATTTTGAAAGGAGTCCGCTAGGAGAACGGACAGCGGTCGTCATGATGTAAATAAAATAAGTAGTTTTATGATAGAAATAATAATCCAAAGTTAACATTTAAACTGCGCCTTTTATTGATCCCGGTACTTACTGTAAGAGCACGAAACTTTTAGAGTACGTAATACTAAAATTAAAAAAAAAATATTAATTAATTAATTAAAATAACTTTAATTTCGGAAGTCGGTGTCTTTGCTGTTAATTTTAGTTTTTGGCCACCGACTTCCGAAATTAAAGTTATTTTTTAATTTTTCTCTTATTATTAAAGAAGTACTTTTGTCGTTTGGTTTTAGTACAGTAGTCCTTTTTTTGTTTTGTTTTTTTTGAAGTAGGTCAATTTTTTTTTTTAAGTTTTATTATTTTTCCATTTTTTGTGTAATTTGATTTTTGTAATCACTATGGGTAGACCAAATAAAGGAGCCGCCCGCATAAAGAAAAACCGAATTAAAGAGACTAATACTGCTGAAAAAGAACGCCAATCTAAGAATCGCAAACGGAGTGCTATGTCCGGTTCCCAAGAATCACCGTTAGCACTTCATGCTAGGTTATCTCAGATGAGAAATTACATGCATTCTCATTTGTCGCAGAAGTCGCCAAATGATAAGATCTGCCGACTCAATCTTATTCAAAAACGATTAAGTGGCGAGTCGTCTGAACAGCGCAAGTATCGGTTATATGTTATACGAAACCGGCTGGCTAATGAGACTCCCGTGCCTTCTCTAGAATATAAGGGTGAACACTATACATTTGCTTACACTGTATAGTTCCCCTCATCATCATATTATAAGGTGACCATAATCAGATTTGTAATGTCACTTAAAACCTATATGGTTGCAAAGTTCTTATCAATATAAATGAATTAAGTCCAAACACAAGGTAATTACTGTGAACCGTTGAGGATTTCCGTTAATCGTCCTTCGTCTTCATCATCAGACCCTTAACGACAGTCACAACCCATCCAAGTGTAAGGTTCTTATCAATACAAATTAATCAAGCCCAAACACAAGATATCTGCTGTAAACCACTGAGGAGTTCCCTCGACTGTCTTTCGTCTTCATCATCAGACCCCTAACGACAGTCACAACCCATCAAAGTGTAAAGTTTTTATCAATACAAATTAATCAAGCCCAAACACGAGGTATCTGCTGTAAACCATTGAGGAGTTCCCTTGACTGTCTTTCGGCTCCATCATCAGATCGACTCCAGACCTTCATAAAATTGTAGTGCTGTAAAATACTTAATGAATAAATTAAGGAATGCACTAGTTGCCCTTACGATTTTTGAAAGTTCCCCTCGATTTCTCTAGGATCCCATCATCAGATCCTGATTTGGTGACAATGAGACCACCTCAGAAGTATAAGCTTTTGAACAAAAAAAGAATTTTTTAAATCGGTTCACATACGGCGGAGTAATCGGTGAACATACATAAAAAAAAAAAACAATCATCCGAACATAGTACCTCCTCCTTTTTTGAAGTCGGTAAAAATAAGTAGTTTTATGATAGAAATAATAATCCAAAGTTAACATTTAAACTGTGCCTTTTATTGATCCCGGTACTTACTGTAAGAGCACGAAACTTTTAGAGTACGTAATATTAAAATTATGCTAACAGTTTAGGCCCCCGCAGACGGGCACGACCCGACAGAGCGACGTGATTTTAGTAGGGCAAATTCTATAAAATGTACCAGAATCGCGTCGCATCGTCGCGTCGCGCCTGTATGCGGGAGCCTTAATAGGTTTTCCATCAACCAGAGTACAGTCGGCCGCACGTAAGAGGTAACACTTTGAACTTGAGCTAGCCTAGCGTAGTACCGAGTTTTAATAGAATTCAAGGCCAGCTTATACTGGTTTTGTTACTTTGACGTGCGGTTCACTGTGCAAGAAAATGTTTTGAGTTTTATTAAATGGTTTTTTGGCAGCAGTATTCCAGAATGAAAGCCTCAGGCACAGATAAGTACCTCAGTTCAAAAACTGTGACATTCGCAGGAACGTGAACGTGAAATGCACACGTTTTTTGCAAAAATACATAATGCCACCCACGAATATTGTACGCTTTATATTCGTTACTTTTAGCCAGTCAGGGAAATTATTTGTTAAGCAAATTGACACCCTACGTCAATTTACTGTGGTATACCCGCCAAAAATTTACAGTTGGATTGGAATATTCAAGTTGGTACTCACTTGGCTTAACAATCAATTATTCCCTTACTTTACATGTCTAAATATAACTTTATCATACATTCAACGTTCGAGAAAGTCTACAAACCCAACCGGCTGAATTCTCGAACGACATTTGGGTTTGACACTTACCTAATATCATCAGCAGAGTCGGCAGAGGTCATCACTGAAGTCCTTTTGACGCGGCGCTAGTGTCTACGTCATTGCATCACAATCATAATATGTTCCACAGTTTTCCGCCGGCTTTCATTCGTGGCGCGCACTCTAGTTCACTCACAGACTATCGGTGTACCAGTAATGGTAAGTAGTAGGAAATTCTTAAAAGTATTTCTGTTCTTTGACTGCTTCGATGGTCTAGTGGTTGCAAGTGCTACTATACTGAGCTTGAGGTCCTGGGTTCAATTCCTAGGTCGCCCAAATTTTTACTGGGTTTTTCCGTCAGGGATTTCTTAGCAGCAGCCTGGAGTCTAGATTTATGGCCGATTGATGGAAATAGGCTCGTCCCTATTAAATGGGACTTGAAACAGAATTGGCGAAATGTGGGTGGAATTACAGACGTGATCTTATCTTATGTATTTATTTCTGTCCTACAAGCACAGAACCTATCGGCAACTCGAAATTGGAAAAGATTACAAAATTGAGAAATAGTACAAAATTCGGTCACTACTCAAATAAATTTAAATTATTAGTAAACCACCCATTTTTCAACAACGCAGTGTTCAAAAACAGAGCTATTACAATAGATTTGCGACCCACATACGAAGTAAATATTCGCATATTTGTGAAATTGCTTTCCAAACATGCGACGATGCTTGCAGGTAGCCGCTACTTTCCGGGTTGCACACCAAACTGCGTCGTCTGGAGGATAAAGTCATAGTATTTTGTGGTTGTAATTATGTAAATATCTCCGTAAGAAGCACCTGCGCTATCTGCTGTATTTTTTCCTGCGTTAAGAGTCACAAAATATGTCCTATTATGGCTAATATATTGTGTTTTCAAATTTTATTTCTTAGATGTGAAGCCTCTTCTAAAATAGTTTTCGTTTAAGTTTTTTTTTGTAGTGAATGTCTTTGCCCCATTAGAGGGAACGTTACAGGCTGATTATTGTGTTATGTAAACTCAAACTCAAAGCATTTATTTCAAATAAACCAATTACAGGCACTTTTGAATTGTCAAGGGGTCGGTCAGTCAGAAAGATGAAGCTAGTTGTGAAGTAGTGTATGAAGAGATAATAAGACTGCCTCATATCACATGGGACTTAATAACTGGCGAGATGTTGGTATACTAAGGTACACCTCTGCCTTACCTGTGTGATGCTATGTTTTTTGAAGAGATCATTATTAATGCAGCAGGCTTAATAGAATAAAATGTAGATGACATTACACTTGTCATCAAAAAAAGCGTTTTCGAAAAAAAAAAACTTTAAAAATAAGTTAATTATGTACTGTGGCGCTGAGTGCCAGCTCTCTAAATAAATAAGTGAAAAGTGAATTAGAAAAAGCATTTTCAGTAAACTAACCATAGTACACAGTATACATACGGCATTGGCGATAAGACATTAATATTTCATGAAGCAAGCAAATACTTTTTTTTTTTCGGTATTACCTTAGAGTGCACGTTGGCAGTTTGCGTGCTGTGCCCGTTTGATTTTAAACGAGGTTTTTTTTCCTAAACGTGATGAGGTCACAGAGAAGTTAAAGCAATGGTACAACTAAAATTCACCATTGAAATTACAATAATATTGATCCAGTGTGTAAATTACAAGTAAGTATAGACAATAGGCTTTCCATATTATTTACTTTAGGACTAGCATAGTATTAAGTACTACTAACACCTACGCTGTGGACCAAAATAGTTGTCTTTTTAGGGTTCCGTACCCAAAGGGTAAAACGGGACTCTATTATTAAGACTTCGCTGTCCATCCGTCTGTCCGTCTGTCACTAGGCTGTATCTCATGAACCGTGATAGTTAGATAGTTAAAATTTTCACAGATGATGTATTTCTATTGCTTCTATAATAACAAATAATAAAAAATTGAATTAAATAAATATTTAAGGGGGCTCCCATACAACAAACGTGATTTCGTTGCCGTTTTTATAGATAACTAGCTGATGCCCGCGACTTCACCGTCGTGGATGTCGGATATTATATTATACTAATACCTTACTCGTGAACCACTCTATGCATTGGTGAAAACAGCATGAAAATCGATGCAGTTTTTGAGTTTATCGCGTACAGGACGACAGACAGACGCGGCGGAGGATTTTGTTTTATAATATGTAAGGATGGTACGGAACCCTTCGTGCGAGAGTCTGACACGCACTTGAGCGTTTTAAAAAAAATGATATATAAAATAATATTTATATAAAATCTATCTTAGTTGAATGAACCTTGAATATGAATTCAAGGTTTTTACCGAAATAAAGAAAAAAACAGTAAGGAACCACTATTGTAAGACTCATCTTTTCAAGTCGCCTATAATTGTTTAAAAAACCTCTGAGATAGATTTTCGGGTGGTTTGGCACAGAAGCACTACGTGGCGTGGTACGAAAAATATTCCTATCAGTTCCGCTTCTCAGGTGTGTGTGACGATGCTAAACGCTTGCCTGTATTATCCTAACTTAGACCATTGTATTCACTGCACTACACAACCATCGTTTGCATCTATACGAGACAGTTCATACGAAGTTTTGAATTTAATTGGGAAGTATCGCGAAGTAGGTCAACTGCACTTGTTTTCATTTTTGTAGAACCTTCGTATGTCCTCCATATTTATGTTTAAAATAAATAAAACAACATTTTCCTCGGAATACCTTATGCGGCTGTGAAAACTAGAGACGTGATTTTAGAAATACAGCTACCAAGTTTTCTAGTTTGAAGCAGTATCAACAGATGTATGACTGCTGAGCAAGCATTTCTGGATTCGATGCCTGGGTCGAGCTGCCCGGAGTCTGGTTGTGTATCCGGTAAATGGCCGTATACTCGACCCCTATCGCCTATTACTTGGAACTTCTAACATACCTGTCTAATTGAGTGAGAGTGATGTTACGCGTTATTTGACGTATTTTTTACATAATTCCATCCTAAATGGAAGCTTATATCAGCTTACTGTCCCTGACAAACACTCCATCTGAATTTACTCTGAAAGCTCGCACAATACAACTGTCTCGTGCCTTTAAAATATAGTTTTTCCAAGCCATATAAACCTGTCTGATAACACAGCTTAGTGTCGCATCAAGGGCCAATGTGGGCCATTGTGTACGGTATATTGTCCATGCTCGTCCACTGTACATCCTGCTGGCTGTGACTCTATTGTGATAGAAGGGTATCGTGTCCATTGCCTACATGAATGTATCCTAGTTTGTGCCTGAAATTGAGGAATTTATTTTAATCGTAAGTATAAATATTAGTTACTATGTTCATGTCACATCGTTTGGAAATGTAGAATTTTTTAACTATTTGACACTAGCGTCCGCCAGCGGCTGCGCCCGCGTCTATGTTACTAAGTGATAAATACAGCACAATACTTGTGAAATCATTTTTTAAATGAGTCCAGTAGATGGGTGGCCATCTTTACTTACCGAGACTCCTCCGTGCCTTGGAAAGCACTTTAAGCCATCGGCCCCGGCTGTCATTCGTGGATCTTTGACAGTCTATACGGCAGAAGCCTGAAAGTCTGACAACCAGTCTTACCAAGGGGTATCGTATTATTCAGTTACTGGGTTGTAGAGGTCAGATAGGCAGTCGCTGCATGTAAAATACTGGTATTCAGCTGCATTTGGTTAGATTGGAAGCCGACCCCAACATAGTTGGGAAAAGGTTAGGCAGATTGATTGAATATTACTGTAGATTTAATATGTAGGTTGTTTTAACGTTTTATAAATGGGAAGTCAAGTATTTAAAAACTCTTTATTATCCTTTGATATCTTCATTTCATGATAATGAAGTGAAATGACAATACATTTTTACATAATCGCTACGGTAGTAGTTATCTGTGACGTTTTTAAAAACTTGAAAGTATATATATAGGATCTTTCATTATTTCATAAGCTCGTCTATTTCTCGCCCACAGGCCACGGCCACAAGTACTCCACGGCTCCACACCTGGTGCAGTGAGGTCGATATGCATTTATTTTTCCCCTCTACGAATTTTTCATGCCTTTGATTTTTTATTCATTTTTATGAAACTCAGTGCATGAAACCAAATAAAATAAAAACGACCGTAACGCATCGTTTTCAACCATCCATCGTGAGTTCTCTTTTGGCAGATGGTGTGATTGGTTTCGAATCCTTTTCACAGTCAGTTGCTAACTGCCCTACCCTTTGCTGTCTTTTTTCATACATGAAATCGTACCTATGAAGCAGTGTATCTGACTATACTACCATTTCCAAAGGTGTGTATCTACAGAGGTATTTGTTCGCGAGTAGATACACACAATGACATCTTATCAAGCATGAGCTGACCTCGCATTTTGCAGGCTTTTTCGTACAATGAGAGATAAGTTTATACTGGAAATGCATAGCATGATTTGTCAGCTATTGTGGTATAGTAATTTTGTTCTGGGTACATCGTCATAATTAGTACTATAATTTTATAACGAATGTAGTCAAAACATTGTAAAATTGATCCTAAACACAAAACATTGTTCCTAATTGAAATAAATGTTTTTACTTTGATGTGTATCTACTCGTTCAAAAACGAAAGTTTGCGGTTTATATGCTCTTTCAGGCTTACATTCTGGACAAGCACGATAAACACGAGTTATTGTAGTTTCAATGTCATCATTTCTCCGGAAACAAGCGAAGTAAATTCCTTGCTAGATCATTAACAAAGGCGGCTTGTGATCGCATATCACCATGGTGTGGTGATATTTCGCGCCTCGCCCTCTGCCAGTGACATTTATTGTTACATAGAATAGTGAGCCACTAGCCAAGATTATTTTTGCTCAAAAAGGGGGTTTGCGCTCGTGAGGTTAGTGTTATTTGGATTTACCACCAAGAGAGCAGTTCAGACTTTTGATTTGTGACCAAATAATCAAAATGGATTAATCTCACGCAGTGGGTGCCTGAAGACGGTCGTCATCACCGAGACAAGCCTAAGAAATGATAGTGATTTGGACTCTTTCCTGACTGATTGGCCAGAGAAGATAAAGGGAATTGGAACAGGAATGGGAAGACCCTTACCCAGCAGTGGGGAGAAATAGGTTAATCGCAAGTTGGATTAATAAACATGCGATCATGACTGTCGAAATGCGGACAGAATATTATATTTCTGTCAATCAATGAGTGTCTGGTTGTATGTCTCTATGGACTAAAGTTTTTACTCAGCCTTGGACTTACTACTACTACCGATAGCGCAGGTCAAACTTGGAAATCGTTGTCATAGTTCCACGCAACGGTTACCGGGGCACGAGGCCCTTGACCAACTAAATCTACTTTAACTTCAAATCTGTTTTTGTATAGTGAAAACTTCTTTAGGCGCTTTAAGCGATTTTTGGTAGGGAGTAAACTTATAGACTCGCGTAGTGCGTTACTATGGAATATAGATGGCGCTAATAATTACCAGTTTTAAGTTTTCACTTACGTCGGCAGTTTCCATGACTGCCTATTTTTTTTTTCTTTTTGAATCAGCCGTTACTTACTTTTTCATAACGTCACGTACCGACTACGAGTAGTTGATAGTAAACACACAGTAGTTTGCGGACGCATATCACAACGACCATAATTCGAGCCTCTCTCTCTGCCGGTGACTTTTATAGTTACAATGAATGGTGACGCACTAGGCAGGATTATTGATATGAAAAGCCCTGCGGGTATTTCGCGTTTTAGAAATTGGGATTTTTGGTGGCTGGTTTGTTAAATGACTTTTTCACTGGCAAACAATTATTTTAAATTGTGACTGTAGATTTTTGACTGTGACGTGAATAAAAGTTAGACTGTAGATAATATGATAAAAAAGACGCATTAGAATTAATAATAACAAAGTTTGAAGTATAGAAGAAAGTTTTCTTGATGATAATTTTACGGTAAGTTTGGCATGTGGTGGATTGTATAAAATCTGAATCACACGTGAGTTTTAAACATAAATTCACGCAAAGAAAAACATGAATGAAGAACGCCTAATTGCCGCCGAACTCCGAAGTACTGCATGCATAAAATGTTCATGAGTAATTGGAGTACGGTTTTTTACGCTGAATTCACATCGCTGTGGCCAAGCAATCCAACGAGAATTTCTAGATCGAACCCAATATTTGAAAATAAAAACCTATCAGTGGGATCCAATTAAAATTATATATATTTAATAGATTAACAGCAGTTCCTGAACTTAAAATGCTGCCAGTTTTTGAACGCTGCCAATAGTATTATTCCACGAAATAAAAAACGAAGGCTATTTAATTCTGAGTTTGTTTCGGCCTTTCTTGCGTAGTCATATAGTTAAACATCTGGTTAAAAAAAATATGATTGACGTATAAAAAGTGTTTGTACAAACCTACATTTTATCATTTGTATGTTACTGAGAATTATTTTATTATTATTAATTATTATTATACCTCCCTCCTTTTTGATATCCACATGAAATTGTATATTTAATTGTATTTACTTTATCTCTAAAGTGAGTACAGCATGCCATAGTGGGTCTACAATTCCGGTCCCAAACAAAATAATATTCTTAGCCAGTTTAATTTAGAAAGTGTTACTCTGCCAATGTAAAAAGTAATAACAAAAACCGTGATAACCACAAAAAGCAACGGATCACTGACCGGATTCCATTTCAATCCAACCAATCTTCGATTAGGGGTATAATTCATTACGTAAGAAAGGGGGCGGTGCAAAAATGAACGACAATCTTTCCACCATCAATCAAACTGATTCGCTTGATTAATGAATAGGTCACCGTCACCCCCCCATTCGTTCGCGTGAACTTTCTTTCCACACTGCCCTTAGAAATGGTGTAACTTTCGCAGTATTTCTTCGAGAGGTTACGCATTAAATTCTAAGGTCTGAATATTTGGTACCTACTCAGTTTATTGGTTTTGTTCAAATTTCGCGACTGTTAGTCAACTTTGTGTACGCAGTTCGAGTGGTGAGAGCCTTCTATTGTTTTTCTTTGTTTTATGATGGTGGATTCTTTTGTTCTCATTTTGTTAGCAAAATCGTAATTACATGGACGTATTGGATCGAGTTTGAGAAGTTTAATGTTGTCAATTGTTTTGGCTTTGTTTGGCAAAAGTTCTGAGAGTTTGCTTGACAAAGTCCTTTTGGTTAGCTGGAAATATTTGTATTTTACGTATCAACTGTTTGACCATTGTTTGTTACGCAAGGTCTAATTTCTCTGAAATACGATTGAACATTATAATTCCAGTAGAATTAACCACTGCAGGCTTTACTGTCTAAAAAAAAAGCATCAGGGATTATGAGCAACATTCAAGGTCACCTTGTCTGTCTGTGTTATCGAATTGTTCATCTAAACTACGCAACGTAACGTCTTAGTTTTAATTGTTCTTTTTATTTTAATTAAGTAGGTACTTACTTTTAATATAGATGTTTTTCACGAGCGAGAAACAAAAAAAAAACTTTTCTTTCAACGGATTTGATGCAGGTTTCACTTCGAGTCGAATCCTTTCCTAAAATTATAATCTTTCGCAATTCGCATGTAGGTATGGAACCAAGGAACCTGTCACTCAAAGGCGCTTACCATAGCCGGTAGACTAGCGAAGCGTCACCCATATAAGCCCAAATAAACGATCCCTTTCTTCCATCCTTACAGCCGAGTGAGGTGATAGTTATCTCACAGAGTTGCCAACCAATCGTTACGGCTGTCAACCCTTCACAGTATAAGTTGAAAACATAAGGACGGACGTGTTAGTGAGTGCAGTGATAGATTAAATGTAATGGTGAATTAGCTATGTGTTGTATTGTATTGTGTATTAGATGTATTGTATTGTGAAATGCCTGTGGCTTGAACTGGTTTTGTAAAACGGATAAGGACTAGCTTTTACCCGCGGCTTCGCCCGCGTATATGTCGAAAATTATCACAGAGGAACGTACCTACTACCGGGGTAAAAAGTGTCCTTTGTATGTTCTCACCCAGGTCATAGTCAACCTAAGTGCCTAATTTCAACAAAATTGGCGTAAAAAGGTAGCAGATGGACAAACAAAACAGACTAAGACAGAGGTTACTTCCACATTTATAATATTAGTGTGGAAATATGGATGTTATGACACAGGTTTGATTCAAAATTGGTATATCCGGTGAATCTAAATTTATCATCATTGTGACTTGGGACTTGTCCGTCAATAATGACTAC
This sequence comes from Lithophane leautieri, assembly GCA_949152455.1. Classification (NCBI taxonomy): domain Eukaryota; kingdom Metazoa; phylum Arthropoda; class Insecta; order Lepidoptera; family Noctuidae; genus Lithophane; species Lithophane leautieri. The sequence goes on from OX424460.1 coordinate 19,769,460, forward strand.
TAATTAGGTTCTATGCTGAATTTAATGAACATCTTTTGTAGATAACCTGACAAGGTGGCTACCTAATACTCGTATATACAGTATGTTAAATAACAGAGGGCGTTCCCTTAAACCCGATAATCTATACCATTAATAGATTCAAATAAAAATATCAGCATATAAAAAGGAGTTAAAAAAAATCCAAATAAAAAAAATAAAAAAATTGACAATAAATTCGAAACGACCTGTTTAAAATCAAAATAATAACGCGGAATAGTACCTAGCGTAGTGGCGTAGCCCAAACTGGCAACGTCGCAATTTTTGTCTCGCGCGCGCACGATGCCAAGCGAGCATCTCACCGAGGCGGCCGGGCGGGGAGCGGGGGGCGGGGGGCACGACGGCACTGAATGGCGAGCGCGAGCGCTGACTTTGATAAAGGCGGCAAATTGAATACTGTACCTTTCCACAGACGATATTAGCCCTTTACCCAGTAGAAATACAGATTTTAATAGCGTGAGTCAACTGATGCAAACATGTATCAGTGGGGCTCAACCGTTTTGGTTGATGCAACCTTGCATCACCGAAAAAATGAGCGGAAAGACAGTTCGGGCAACTAGAATCAATTCTATTTCTTTGTTTTTCATTGACGTTCCAAGTGCCTTTTATGTGCCTATTTGAAATAAATTATTTGACTTTGACTTCAGTGAAAAACACAGCGTCATGTTGTTATCAGTAAAATAAAACATTTATGTATGTTTAGATTTAGCAATAACATTTAACAACCCGTCTCAAATGCCCGGTTGACAAAGGAACGCGTCACACTGAGGCCTTTTGGGCTTGTAATGACCTATTCGCAAACAGTAAAAACATAAATTCATGTACACACGGCTACACATCAAGCTATAATTTCCAGTATAAACTGACCTCGCATTGTACGGAAATCCTATACAATGCGAGATCAGCATAAACTGGACATGTATAGCTTGATGTGTAGCCGTGTGTACCTATCTAAGCCACGTTTCAATCATATTAGAATACAGAGTACAGCGAATTATTCTGCATGCAGCGGCCGAGTAATGGACGCGGGGTGGCGGCAACGCTTTGCCGACACGCCGCGTCGGTCGCGGGCTCGCGGCCGCAAAGTAAACAGATAAAAGTACAGAAGGTCCACCCATGTAACAAGTACACGAATGTGTCTCACCTATTCACTCAGACCAACCGGTGACTCCGGTGCCTTACAGTGCTAATAAGAAAGTAATTAGAAAAATAAATTGTATCTAAAAAAAACAATCATCCCGAACATAGTACCTCCTCCTTTTTTGAAGTCGGTAAAAATAACGTAGTAGGTACCTACGCTAATAAATAGAGTGCGGTTAAGTATAGAGAAAGTTTCATTTAAATCTCAGTTTAGGCTAGCTTTTAAATGATATTGCACGTTAGCAATCAGTTGCTAACGTTTTGTAATGTTTTCTGCATTGACAAAGAAATGAAAAAACAAAAAAAACTTTACTTTATGCAGTTGCATTCGTAATAAATTATTTAATAGCAATCGTGTAACACTACAGAAGTAATACGCTCGTTGTACGGGGTAGGTACTCCCCGAGTGTAAAAATAGTTTTAGCAAAGAGTGGGCCTTCTGATCTTATTTATTTTGTGGCACAGTCATTTAGTGTTATTTCTTATTTCGAAAAGGTTTTAGGAATTATGATAGGTACATTTAAATAATGTTTAAAGACTTACCTAGATTTTGAACTGCTCAATATGCTGACCTCCTCTCTCTACACATTGTTGCAATCGCCGACGGTTGTTTTGGTGCACTCGTCGCATTAAAAGCGGGTCCTCGCGTATTTGGTTCCTGATAAGACGGAATGCTGTGCAGATTCGCATTTGCATCTCCTCCCGCGAGTGGCTTTCTTTTTTATACACGAGTTGTTTGACCCAACCCCAGAAAAAGAAGTCGAGTGGCGTTAGGTCAGGTGACCTTGGTGGCCACGCCTCGGGACCGTACCTCCCGATCCAGCGCCTATCAAACAACTCGTTTAATCGCGATCGCACTTCCGTTGAAATGTGAGGGGGTGCACCGTCGTGTTGAAACCACACTTTTCGGAGCTCGGCTAGCGGCAACCTGTAGAGGTAGCGTGCGACGGTGCTGTTGAGAAGCGCCAGATACCTCACACGGTTTAGAGTCCCTGGGATGAAAACAGGTCCTATTATTTGGTTTCCTCTTATTCCAGCCCACACATTCAGCGACCAGCGTATTTGATGTGCTAACGGCCGAGTGGCACGCGGATTATGGCCTCGTTCTGCCCAGTGATGGCATACCCGCCGGTTCCACATGCCGTTTCGTGTAAATAGACTTTCGTCTGACCACATCACGTTTTCGATAAAGTGGGGGTCCTCCGCGCATCGCTGCAGTGCCCACTGGCAATAAGTTAACCGGCGCTCGAAGTCAGCTGGACCAAGCAGCGCTTGCACTTTTTGAAGTGAGTACGGAAGCTGCTTGTTTTTCTTTAAAATTTTAAAGACTGCTACGTGACTCATGTTCAACAGACGGCCGGCCCTTCTAGTGCTTGAACTGGGCTCGTCCTCAAAATGTCTTAGCACGTTCTCTTCCTGCCGCACAGAGATCCGGGGTCGGGGGCCACCAGAACGACGGGGCACTACCGGTTCATTGTTCCGGAGACGCACCAGAGCACTCACAATAACGCGAGAATTCCGCGGTTGATGTGCATTGGGATACCTCTCAGCATACGTCCTCAGAGCACGTGCGCCGTCATAGCTACACTCTGCATAAATTAGCACCATGTTCACATACTCCAGTGCACTAAATTGATAACGCGGCATTTTTCACACACGAATGACGAAAGGAAACAAGATGTTGTAATGCGAAAATAAATGCACATCCGGTATGCGCGAGAGATTAGTTCCGACTAAAATTAGGTGGACAATGTGGACTTTCGGGGAGCAGGGGGCGGGGCTAGGCGCATCAATCAGATCGCCGCCGCACACGCGGCCCGTCATTCATAGGTAAATTGCGACATTGCCGTACTTACACTTTGAAGGACAAGTGTGCGTGTACAGAGTGTTTCTTTTACGTATCAATTTAATATTTTTTGTGAATATTTTGTAATAAAAAATAAAAAAACATTTTTTTTTTTTAATGGTAATATTTTTTTTAGCTTGTATGGACGGTATACTATTGCGGGTTAACGGGAACGCCCTCTGTTAGTTAACATACTGTATTTTTGACTAGTTTTTCTGAATTGCACCAGAAGATTCCAAACCTTCCACATTAACAATACCAACAATCAACATCATGACATTTCCAACACTTCCGTTCGCATCTTTATCCCGTATACGCCTACAGAACTGTATCTACCCTCCTACAAACGAAGTACGTACCTATATGCAGGGTGCCTCATTAGCCGCGGGGGCTTGATTCAGTCACCCGCCGCCGGTGCCACCAATCAATACCCACCGGGTTAGCGGATGCGGGTTTTTACTCTGCCAACATTTGGATTACGATTCTCCCTTTCATGTTGTCAATTTGATTCGGTATTTGTTAAAGATTGATTTTTCTGTGTGCGGTGTCTGTCGAATCTTAAACAAATGTGTGATGTTTGAGTTGTTCATATTTGAGAAATGTCTGTGTCTACAGTGTGTTTGAATTTTATTGTTTGTATTAGAAGCACTTTGATTTGGTAAAAAATAGAGTCTGTGACAACTGGGCTCGTGTCAACTCAACCCGAATAATAATACCAGATATTTTACTCCCGATTACGGTGATTTGTACGGTCAGGCAGAAAATTGATATTTTAAAATAAGTCATTACGAAGTTAATTTTGTTTTCCAAAAATTTTAGTTTTTTCAACATCTACGACGCCTATTTCAAATCTTCAATTATTTATGAGGTCGATAATTTTCATGCCGACAGCACACACGACTTTTTAGGCGTTTTGACGACGTAGTATCTGGTATTATTATTCGGACTGAATTAACACGGGCCCAATTGTCACTAACCCAAAAAATAACTAGTATGTATATATTAGTTATAGGTTAGTATGTATTGAAAAGATGGTCGAATTATTGAACTCAGGTTGAATTTTATTTTTCGAAAAAATTTCCACTGTATACATTTCGAGTTTTAAGAAGAACTACTACAGTTTTTTCTTTCGATCTTTGCAACTTCTCAACATAAAAAAAAAACTGCTATAACATCTTGAACGATAACTAATAAAAATAAAAGCTCCCCATAACGCGTACACACACACACATTGCCTTTCAGAGCTTCAAATCAAAAATAAATCTAAAACTATAATGTATAACTCTCAATCCGATCGAATCGAGATGGGTTCTGGCTTCATAGTAGAGCAGAATAATAGGGTTGGCATACGCAAGATTATCCGAGTAGTTATTTTCGTGAATTGATCGCAGACTTTGTAGTATGTAGGATTGCTAGAGGTTCTTAACCCTTTCCCAGACCAGGGTCATTGTGACTATTGTGTCTACATCGCGTAAAAAGTTTTGGTTAAAAGTTGGTTTAAATAAATATTGATGAAGTAAAGTTTCTTGCATCAGCCGCACTATTACTTACGGCTCTAATGACGAGTATAAACTGGCAATACAGTTTTAGCCTGATTTGAGGGCAACCTAGAAAATCAAATGATTTCGTTTAAGGGTATACACAAGTTAATCGAAAAATTTGAAAAGTGTAAGTATTAGTGTTGCATGTGAATACGTTGAAAAAGAAAAAAATATTCTGAAAGTTTATATTCTTTCTTACTGGATTCCGCGAATATGAAAGCTCACCGTTGAATATACAGGGTGTATCATAAAGATGTGGTCAAAAAGGGATTGGTACAGACCATCAAACTGAACAACTTTCTCTATGGGACCAATATCGTAATCGCGTCGAGTATGTATTGAAGTTTTCTATGGACAGCTGATAACTTTTTCGTGTGGTCAAATTTAAGGGTGTGGTACTACACCGTTAAATTTGACCACACCTTTCTGGTACACCCTGTATACAGACTATACTGTAGTAGTACTTATTGTATTAGTTCTTGACATGTCTGATTGAGAACATCATCGCTTAATATCAGATGCAAGTAACTAATTAACACCAGCTTATTGGACATAAAAAGCAATGAACAAAGAATTAAGTAGGTATTAATGAAGCCATCACAGCATATTTTTCTTTCCCTATTAGTATATTTACGTAGATTTCCCCGCTTTATGACGACTATCAAGAGGATATGAATACCAAAAAGGTCTGGCCACATTTAAGTGCTCATTATTCAAATATTTTCAGTAATGTTCAGCTCAAATTGGGGTATTTAACTGCCGGCCGAGTAACAAACTTCAGCCATAAAGATATCCAAACTGGGCGATTCAATCAAAAAAGTTAAAAGGAATCGTAAAATTTTTAGTATTATATTTTTGTAGCCAACGATTTTAATATATAATTTAAAACTGAAATGGAGTTGATTACAGATGAATGCCATCGTCTCGAATTCAAATCAAGAGTTTTTTTTTAAGAAATGTTATTCGAATCTGAATGGATTTAGAATTTATTTTTAAAAGTTTAATTGAAATAATTTGATACTTTTACTTTTTTATTGTAAGCCGATTTGAGCGATCACAATTAAGCTATCGAAATAAAGTCCTAAGCATTGTGAATTTATGTACCTACCTACTTAGTAAGAACTTTTTAAAATCGAATATAAACTATTACTTTTTAGGGTTCCGTAATCAACAAGGAACCCTTATAGTTTCGCCATGTCCGTCTGTCTGTCTGTCCGCGGCTTAGCTCAGAGACTCTTAGTACTAGAAAGCTGTAATTTGGTATAGGTATACAATATAAATCACACCGACAAAGTAGTAAAATAAAATCATGATTTTTTCATGACATTTTTTTAGGGTAGGTACCTACCCTATACCCCGGAAGTGGGGATGGTTTTATTTTTCTCATCTATCCCATAGTGTAGGGAGTCGTTGGAAAGGTCGTTCAAAAATATTTCGAGTTTGTGAAAACCATTTCTGGATTCAGGGATCCGTTTGCGAAATATTACGCTTTAAAGTGCTAAGTGTCCCCCCCCCTCTGAAAGCTAAATGGTTGATTTTGGATATATGAAAAAATTCACGGCAGTAGTATATATAACGAAATTAAAAAGAAAACTATCACAGCTAAGTAGGCTCTACAAGTTAACGAGTAATAATCGACCAACTTAAATTTGCAGTTGCTAAATCATGTTCTCCCATACATTTCGTATTGGAGAACATGTTTTTCAACTACAATGTTTAGTTTGTTCTTGGCATAAATTCATCCCAACTACGGAACCCTCCATTGCGCGTGGTCCAACACGCACTTGGCCGGTTTTTTTAAACTTAACCTCACTGTTAAACAGTTCTCATCGTAAAATGTTCTCTACAGTATTTTATCATATCTATACTGCAGAATAAATTATTTTACAACTTTAGTGTGACAACCATAGAGACGACCTCCACACAGCCTCGATTAGGGAAGATGAATTACGATGAATCACCGACTAGGGTCGCCCCCCCACATATCTACTATCAAACAACCATAATGTTTCTAACGCCATCTAGCGACTAATCAGTCCACCTGGGGGGTGGAGTGATTATGCACTCGTTTACTCTACTGGAGTTCAAAACTTCAATTCCCACGACACGAAAATATGGTAAAAATATTGGAAAATGTAAAAAAATGGGTCATGTTGGTTAAATGATGTTACGCAATGGGTTGAAAAACATCTGATTTTGAGGAAGCGAAATAAACACCTGCCTCTCTGAGGTAAGGGGGGTCAAAATAATGAAGTTAGATACGAAAATGTTTGCTTATATTTTGTGGGTAGTAACACCGTGTTTTTATCGGAGACTAGAGCGTGAGTACAAGGTTTTGGTTAAAAAATTACAGGAGTTTTTAACGTAGTAGACGCGTATTTTTGGTGGTTTTCTTATTTTAGAAAATTGAGCTTTACTGCAAAATGATGATAGGAAACATTTTTGACCCGCACATCTGGTAATCCAATACTATACCACCAAAGTTGTTATCATGAACCATCTAATAATACCATAACAACATCGCCAAAAGCATAAAATACCTACGTACAAATGATTTCTTTAACGTAAGCTACTTAGCGTCACACAGCCTCACGAAGTGAGAACTTTACTTTCGTAAGGTCTGAATGTCAAGATTCACCTTCTGAAAGTTTGTTTAGAACTCCAAACTCAGCAGGACAATTAATTAAACAAGAAATCTTTTGAAGTACGACACGTTGAGAATAGTTTGAAGACTGAATTTGAATTTGCATTTCGCATATATAGAGGGCTTTAAGATATTCTTATTATAGAGTAAGCAGAATTTCAAATTTTTTTAGAGCAGGACTCGAAGTGTCCTTCTCTTAGCGTAAGCGGCTACGGTTTCTTAGTAGAGCGGTTCCGTCAGAAGTATTCTATCGGCCGTCATGTCAATCTGTCATTTTCACCAGTATTTTTTTTATCACGCTCTGGATTTGGACAGCCGTTGGTGACTGTTGACTGCTTTCTTGGAAAACTAAAGCTTACTGGTGTAAAAGTTTATTGAGTGTATTGAGTTTTTTAATAAGACATTCTAATGAAAGCCTTATAAATTATTTTCCTAGTAATAATAACCTGATCAAAGCAAAAATGTAATTATGTAAACCTCAATTTTCTAGGAAGGTCACTGACAAATATTCTAAGATTAAATCTGATCTAAAAATAAAAGAGTAACTTTTCTTTTGATATTTCCTCATCGCTATAAGCTCCCGGTATAGACTGATTGACTACAAGTAGGTGCCTACGTAATTTCTTGTTTCCAATTTATAATGACAAATAAAAAACATTTTTCCTTTATATTCATCCTAGGAAAAATCTTTAGACATAATTAAACTAGTTTTTCTAACTTCATCGGATCGAATCTGTTAATTCTTATTCAATTAAATATCTACAGGATACTAAATAACCAGAAACATAATAGAATTTACCGCCTGGCCACGGGACATTCGCTGCAGCGAATTTTCGCGCGGTGCGAACGCAACGACGAAGCGTCTTGCGACTAAAACAAATAGATAGAAATGTACTAGTCATGCCACGCCCGCCGCACCGCTTACCACACTGCTTGCCGCACCACCCACCGCACCGCCATTCGCACCGCCCGTCCCGTGGTGGAGCCCTGGGCTCAAGTAAACTTTCGGCAAAAAATAGGCTATCTTCGTAGGTTTCATATTATATTAATTACTGGAGAAAAAGAGCAGTGTAGCTGGTCATACGATAGTCCGCTCTGTTATTACAAGATTAATACGTAATAAACTCCATTTGGAATAAGATTAGAAAGGACCATGACCAGAGTCCTATACATGCATGCCTTTAGTAAAACGATCACGTTCCAAAGCTGCAAATGGTGCATTTAAAAGCACTGTTTGACCTACAATTTGAAAGAATACCTCCTGTTTAAGATAATGGAGCAGTTTTTTGTATACTCGGTAAAAAAAAAAATTTTTCCTAGCATGTTTGATCCGTTACACTTAAAAAAACTATTGATTGCGAATCATTTAGTGTCAGGCGTTTTTAAACACTTCACGAGTTTTTTAGTTCACTATCGAATTCCAATTACCGCCAGAAACATATACCCACCTCGTAACCTAGTAGGTTTTGCTAGATTTTGCAACATAAATAACTAGGAACCAGACTATAATAATAAAACTTTATTTCAGACTATCTTTACAGAATCATCCATATAGTTTGTATTAGTAAGTACTTAGGAACTATGTCAGTAAACCACAAAAATAAAACAAACAAAATCACACAGACACATGGAGTGCGATCCAGTGTCTTTGAAAAGGACCGTCTAACCGGTCCGCTATTACTTTCAGGATGCTGTTGGAGCTTGCTCGAATACGGTGCAATATGGAGGCCGCCCTCTTTCTCATGATGGCATGAAAACCATCAATCTGAGCCTCCATAAACATGCCAGACGCACTACAGCATCTCGGCAGCCCCAACAACATCCTAAAAGCGTTATTGTATTGTACACGAAGGGCGTTGAGTGTCCGTTGAGTACAGCTGACCCACAGGGTGCACGAATAAAATGATTGGCAGTATGCCCTAAACATTGTGCACTTTACTTCTTTCGGGCACCTTTTAAACCTGCGAGCCAGCATGTTCCCACGGACAGCCAACGCCCTCCGTTCCCTCTCAACGTCCACGTCATCAGCGAGGTTCTCCGTGACCCAGTGACCCAAGTACTTGACCTGCGTCACTCTGTTGAGCGGTACATTATTTAGCATAACCGATGGGACGGTGAAAACTTTAAAATTCCGCGGTAGGAATACCAGCAACTCACTTTTCTTCGCATTGTACCTGAGCCCATGAGCCACGGAGTACTCCTCACATCTCCTAACAAGTTTCCTTAAACCACTAATTGAGGGACTCAGCAACACCATATCATCCGCATAGCTTAAGTTGTTAATAGTGGTGCCATCAATAGTGCAGCCGACTGCAGTGCTACTGAGACCCTCAATCAACTCATTGATGTACAGGTTGAAGAGCCGAGGGGATGTTAAACCACCCTGTCTTACACCACACTCCAGCCTGTACTCATTGGACACAACGTTCGCCCACCTTACAACATTAACTTGATTGTTATACCAGTAATCAAGAACATTAATGATCTCCTCAGGGAGTGAGGTAGCCCTCAGTTTCTCCCAAAGATGTTTATAGGACACCAAATCGAAAGCTTTCGATAGATCAAGGAAGCATCCATAAACTGGAGTCTTCCTGTCCGTGTAGTACCGGACAGTATGCTTCAGACATAAGATTGCTGTTTCTGTTGACAGTCCCGCTTGGAAGCCGAACTGCGCATCACTTATTTTTAGATGAGAACATAATTGTTTATCCAGCATACTGTCCAGTACTTTAGCTACAGTGGTAGCTAGCGAGATGGGCCTATAGTTGGAGCCATCAGAGGGGTCTCCTGTCTTATTCTTGATTACTGGCACAACAACAGCCTTTGTGCACTCATCCGGTAAGTATGAGTGTCTAATACAAAAAGTGTAAAACATAAATAACACTCTAGGCAAATGTACACCTGCATGCCCCAGGTGCTCAATGCTGATGCCGTCATGTCCGGGGGACTTACCCCTCGTCATCTTACTAATAGTGGAAGCAACTTCCTTAGCAGAGAAACAGACTGATGGTAATGTATTTGACTTTCGAGTATCGGCCTTGAGCACCGGCAGCAACACAGGTGGACGATCAGAAGGTACTACTTTAAATTTATTAACAAACATATTAGCAATGTCAAGTGACTCACCAAAGCCGTCGACGCTGAGAGGAGTGTACGGTCGTGGATTCAGCTTACTGGTCTCCTTCCAAAAGCTTTTAAAGTTTTTATTCGCATGCTGTGCGGCTAGAACATCCACCTTTACCTGTTCCGCGTTATTCTGACACCATTTCAGTTTAGATTTAAAAATACGACGAGATTCTGTCATTTTGTCATACACTGGTCCATTACGCGGACGACCAAGTGACAACCATAATTCAAACTGCGCCCGCGCTTCCTTATGTGCTGGGTAAACATGTCTGTTCCAGCCCACAACACACTTTTTACGTGACTGAAATTTACGATCAAAGCTAGCCACGGCTGCTATACTCATTACATTAATAATATTTGAATACATAGTATCAATCACGGATCTATGTTCCACCTTGTTACACATGCCATCACAACAGTGGCTTAATTCTATAGGAAAATCTAAGTCTCTAAATTTTTCATTACATAACATGTGATAATACTCAATTTGTTTAACATCCCTATTTCCCCAAACAACTTTATTACAACATGTTTCTTTAAGAACATAATGGGGCCTAAGTACATTTAAGCTGCACTTAATCTCAAGCGCCAGGTGGTCAGACCATGATGAATCATAGTGTACCTTCACATCTACAACCGACTGACGGGCGGCCTCAGTCACTACGCAGTGATCAAGCCAGCGAGTGGTCCCGTGAGCATCACTTATAAAAGTGAAAGCACTACCTAACTTTTCGACGTCTATACATGACCATAGTTGGTCGCAACAAAATCTTTCCAGTTCTCTGCAAAACCGCTCCCCTGGATGAGCATTATAGTCACCCAGCATATAAACTGACGCTACTTGTGTATTTTCAATGATTGAACTCATCTCACTAAGACATTCCGTAAATTGAACTAGGTTTTCATTTAAGTCTACTGGCATGTAAACAGAGAACACTACGAACGATCGATCATTAGCACTCACTTTTATTGCCGATAGCCGCACACTATCCGTTTCGAGCACAGTCACAGAATCGAAGGCATCTTTCCGCCACAGTATGGCTACACCGCCATAGGGTCTGCCACGTACTATGTCAGCAGACGTGTCAATTGCAGACTTGCCTGTAAAACCAAACGCGTTGCTAATCTCCCCAAGGACAGCTAAGTCGTGTGGAAACAGCCATGTTTCTTGCAACGCCACAATATCGGCTTGTTTGCATAATATTCGCAAGTAGTCCATCGAACGGGTAACAGACTTGCAATTATAGCTAAAAAATCTACTGATTAGCTGGTTGGCCATGTTGTAAATTTATTGTTTGCTTATCAACACTGTGAGCTGGAAACCCGGTTGATCTATTACCCAGATTTATAAATCGTCTGAATGTTATTCCAGACGGCCACAAGTTATCATCCAGGAAAACATCTATTTTTTGTGCAGTAACAGAGATTTTATAGGAATTGTAATATTTCTGTTTCTTCATCTTTATTTTCACAGGCGATACCTTCTCTTTAGTTTTTTCATAAATATAATCCACAATATCAGATTCCATAACATCCCCGTGTACATTAGATACAAATAACGGTACTTTGGTTGCTGCTGCCTTAAATTTACAACTGGGATCTAAATTGGCCTTACCTTTAATTCCGATAAATTATGCACCCAGACTGTGCTGTGGTGAGAAATAAGTATATTTTTTAAACCTGAGAATTAGGCAGCTTGTCCATCAGAGATGAGTGAGGTAACTAAGCGGAGAAGCTAAGCTACAAAACTATAATGTACTTTGTTTCATTTTAACCCTTTTCGAGCAGAATTAAACCAAATTGCTCTATGAATATCAATCGATCCTATTGGACACATATCCGTCTCATCTCTTAGAATACTTATAAACATCTGGCGTGGGCCTACCAGATGTTTATAACTTGTGGGAGAATTCCACATATTAGTAAGATAGTAACATCTTACTACCTTACTAATAATATGTTTCCCGTTTCTCCGGTTTACACTGTTCTGACCACCATCAGAACAGTGTAAACTGGAGAAACGAGAAGTAAAACAAATCTTTCAAAAACAATGTACCCCTTTTTTATTCAAACTAAAACAATTTATTTCAAAACCTAAATAAATATTATAAGCCATGGCAGTGAAAAGACGGCCAGTCCCAAAAAGATGCGTGGATCAGCACCATTTAGCTTGTAACCATTTTGAAGGGAACTGAACACACAACACGTTATGTTGTTTTTTGCAGTTGCACGGATAATTCACTGACTGCACGTCTCTAAACACGTTGCACGCGCAAAAGACATTTGATGCACCGAAACATTGATGCATGATTCCAATCAACTCAACACCGCAATATCGTATCCAATTACATTTAACTGATGGACTGACTTGTATCGTTAGTCCAGTAGGAAAACCAAAATCGACAGTGAGATAATTATCGCTTTCAAGAATATGTATATCGAGAGAGAAAAAAATACAATAGACGTAGATATATTTAGTAACCTATTCCGCTTAACTATTCTTTAAGAGTCATAAAAAACCCTGTAAGAAATCGACACGTGTTTCACCTCTCAACGAGGTATCCTCAGGATGACGATTGACCAATTACAAACCAGAACACGACGTGTTGCCACACCGAGCGCTGGACACAGAGTGAATCGATTCGGATATCGCTACGTCCCCGCAAGGGGGCGTGGCGTGCGGGATCGGGGCTTCGCCCCCTGCCCGCGGAGGCTGTACGGTAGCCCGCCACTGCGGGCCCCTCAATCTATTTGCCTTTGCGGCTAGTAGCATCTGTCGGACGCGTTATAAAAATAACGCGTCCGTGTGCTTGGTTGCTATGTGTTTTTCTGTAGGCGCGCCACGACGCTATATCCATAGCGCCGCTTTCTTCACGACATCTCGGCGGTCTGTTACCGCCAGGTGAGACCCCTAGTTGCCTAGGGGAGGCCCAGCGGGTGACGACCAGCGACAGAGATGCCGACTCGACGCTCCTACAGAGTAAAAATGTAGTTCCCCCTCGCCCCGGTCACAGATCTAGCCGTTTGCGGATTGAGGGAGAAACTGTAATGTATGTATGAGCGGCTTGTATTGTAGTGTACCGCCGCTCAATGGTTATGTGCGTCGCGGCCCGCGTCGCGCCTGCACATGATGTGTTACAGCGTCTGTGGAGTGATGGTTGTCTGTGGTTTGTTGCGTGATATGCCTATATTAACCTAGAACACACCACGCAACAGATGTATGAGTACATCTGTGGAGTCTTATTGTTTACGAGTAAGCCGCGTGTTACCTGGGTGCAGCTTACTCGAGGCGTCAGTCCGGTGGTTGGGGGTCAATGTCCGCAGCCAGGTCGCGGGGTAGGCGTTTCGCGTCAGGGGGGCGCGCATGCAATGGCGCGATCTGCCTGACATGGGGCCAGGCAGACGCATCGGCACGCGCGAACATCCCCTTCGCTAGGCGCCGCACAAACTCATCCAGGCTCTCGATCCCGAGGTCCCGGTGGATTACATCATTCCTCACGAAGCGAGGGGCGTCTACGATAGTCCGCAGCGCAAGATTCTGCTGCGTGCGGAGCTGCTTGCGGTGTCCCTCGCTCGTGAGGGCGAACCACGCCGGGGCGGCGTACGTCAAGATTGGGCGCACGTACAACTTGTACACGCCCAGCTTGACGCGCGCCGGGATGCGGGATGAGAGCACAGGTTTGAGCAGGTAGCGGGCCACCCTACCCTGCGCGACTACATTGCGGACATGTTGCCCCATCGTGAGCCGACGATCGATGGTGACACCCAGGTATTTCACCCGGGGCGACCACTCGATGTCGGCTCCGTGTAGTTTCAGAGGCGGTGGGAGGGGCGCAAATCCAGTGATGAGCGCCTGCGTCTTACCCACGTTCACCGAGAGTCGCCACTTCGACAGCCACTCAGGAAGCAGATCGAGGGCGCGCTGCATCTTGACGGCCGCGTACTTCGCATTTAGCGATGTAGTGATGTACGCGGCGTCGTCAGCGTACAGCGCGAGCATCGTGTCTGGAGTGGCCGGAATGTCGTCGGTGTAACGCGAGTAACACGCCGGTGACACGCAGCTGCCTTGCGGCACGCCTGCGCGCACGGGGCGGGCGCTGGATAGCGCCCCGTCGACCACCACTCTGAATGACCTATTGGAGAGGAAGCTAGACACCACTTTGACAACGCGGCGGGGCGCGTCCGTGGTGGCCATCTTAAATACTAGGCCTTCGTGCCACACACGGTCGAAGGCCTTCTCCATGTCGAGGAATACTGCTACCGCGTATTCCTTCTTATATCCTGCGGTTGTGAGGTGGTGCAGTACCCTCGACAACTGAAGCGTCGTACTGTGCTCCGACCGGAACCCGAATTGCTCCGGACGTGGCTCAATATGAGGTAGGAGGTGTCGCAGCAGGAGTGCTTCGAACACCTTGGAGACAGTGGGTAGCAGAGTGATAGGCCGATAGCTCTCCGGCCTCAAAACATTCTTTCCCGCCTTGGGCAGCATTATGACGCGCCCTTCCTTCCACGAGGCGGGGAAGGCCCCGGTGCGCAGTATCGCCGTAAACAGGCGCGCCAGTGCCGCTACTGCACGGAACGGCAGATGGCGCAGCACTGTATTCGTGATACCGTCAGCACCTGGGGCCTTTCTGGGCTTCATTCTTAGGATGGCGCGTCTAACTGCGCCAGGCGAGAAGAAGATAGGGTTTTCTTCGGGAGCTATCGGCGATGCGAAGTAGTCTCCCAGGTGTTTCTCGACTGCTGCGACGTGTTCGTCCTCGCTGGTCGGGTTCGGTCGGAACTGACGCTCCAGGTGTATGGCGAAGACCTCCGCCCGGTCATCCGCGGTGTATTTCACGGCCCCGCCGCTGTCCAGCAATGGGCGCATCGGGGCTGGGGTTCTCGACAGTTGTTGACACAACTTATGCACCGACGGCCAGCTATCTGCGGTCGCGTCGATGCGCTCTTCCCAGCCCGCGGTGGTGTGGGCCAATAACTCGGCCTTCACTCTCTCCGCGAGGCGGTTGAGCTGTCTTTTCAGAGACGGGCATCTCAGCTGTTGCCACTGCTTGCGTAGGCGCCTCTTCACGGCGATCATCGTCGTGATGTAGGCCGGCAGGGGCGGCAGTAGCCCTCTCCCCTGCGGCATCGTCGTCGTCGCCGCTTCAAGGGCGCGTTGCACGCAAGCAGTGACGTCATCCGCCATTTGGTCCACGTCCGCGGAGGTGACGATGGGCCGAGTAGGCGTGGTGGCGTCTAGCATCTCTCCGAAGGCAGTCCAGTCCGTTAATCGGCGTGGCGCTGGCGGCTTCATCGAGGTCGGCATACCCGATATGACGACGAGTACAGGATGGTGGTCCGACTGTAACTCGTCGTCTATCACTTGTTGGGTGATGGTCTGGCGGTGTAGCCCTCGATGGACTACGACGTCCAGCACATCGGGCATGTACCGGGCTGCGTCAGGGTAATGGGTGGGCGCCTCCGGCCCGGCCACCGTATACCCGAAGGCTTCGGCGTCCGCGAGGAGTCGCCTTCCCCCGGTGTTCGCTTGCATACTATTCCACGTCGGGTGCTTACAGTTTAGGTCGCCGGCAAGGATGGTCGCTTGTGTGCCCCCTATAAGCGCCCGCAACTCCGGAAGGTCTAGATGGGTCGCGGGCGGCTTATAGCAAGCGTAGATGTTGAGGTCCTCACCGGCGACATGCAGCTGCACACCCAGCGCGTACAGCGTGCTAAGCGATGGCGGGGGGAGCTCTTGGTGGACGACTCCGCGCCTCACGAGTACCGCCAGACCGCGGTATCGGATGTGCTGAGCCGACCTCTCGTCCTTCCGGTAGACGTGATATCCTGGGAACCTGACCCTATCCTCAGGTCCCAGGAGCGTCTCACTGATCAGCGCCACGTCGATTTTTTGTTCCCGAAGGAGATGGCGGAGGGGGGCGACCTTTTCCCGAAGGCCGCGGGCATTCCAGTGTAATACCCTTAACGGTCTATCCATTATACAAGGTTAGTAGAGTGGCTAGACCGTCAAGGATAACGGTCTCCACATCCTGGCCCTGCCTGATGGCCTTAATCAGGTCCATCAATAATTGGATGGCACAGGTTGTGAATTCCTGTTTCCTTTGCGCGACATTTGTCGTGCTATTTACATTTGTTGCGCCGCCGATCGGTGCACCTGCGATCTTCCTTTGTACGACATTCTGTCGCTGTACTACTATGGCGCTAGGTGCGACCGAGGCGGCGCCTGGCGTCTGACGGGCGAACCTTTTATTTGCACCACTTCTCCGCTGCGCTATAGTGGCGCTAGTGGTGGGTTCGCCCTGGCTTTTCACAACCTGTGCGGTAGCGGCAGGGCCGGCCTCCGGGATACCCTCCTGGGTACCGGGGGGGGGGGGGGGGGGATTCTTACCCTTCCCTCCCCTGCTTCTTCTTCGCCTCCGCCCTGAGGTAGTGGCTTGGCCTCTGATGGTGGGCTCGTTGGCCGCCGCCATCAAAGTCTTGGCGTTTGCCTCTGACGACACTTGCGGCCTATCTGCGGCCGCCAGTGCCTGGCGTGTGGCCGTGATGGCGACGGTCCCCGCTCGCTTGTTCCTGATCTCTTTCAAGAACACGGGGCACTTGATGTTGAGTGAATCGAATCGCCCGTCACTCCCATTTATATAGGATTACTGCTCAGCGCTACGCGGCTTGGATCGTTATCAGTGCGATAAGCGCGATAAGGGGCAAACAGTCGCAACAAAGGCGACCTTTGTTTTGAAGTCAAATCTTGAGCTTCAATTTATCGTGCTTTGTGTAAATAATTCGACTGTTTAGATTAAAAGAGTTATATTTTTATAGAGAAAACACTGTTATAGTAGAAAAAGCAAGTAAATTTGTTTTAAAGTTATTTAAGAATGTTGTTTGTTCTTACAAATCAATTTCAGGATTATCTACAGAACTTGCCACCCATTTAGATCTCAATAGTTTTGACGGGCGGCGAAGTCATCAACCACCCATTTCTAATATTGAACTTGGCTCTCATTTTCACATTTATGTTTCTGTTGGGATGTTTTTTACGCGATTGCTCCGCCAATTTATGAATTGATTTTGATTATTCTTTTTGTTTGATAGGTCATACTTCAGAGGTCCCTTTATCATGCTTCTCACTGTTATTTACATAACATGTAGTGGTATGTGTGGGGTTGGTACCAACACAAAAAGTGAAAAAAAAAACTTTTTACAAAAAAAAACAACCAACTTTAATTTCGGAAGTCGGTGGCAATTATGTATGTATGTGTTTTTTGTGGAAGTCGTATGTTTTTTTGTTGTAAAAAGTTTCATTGGGACAAAAAGCCGTCGTGTATACTCCGGACAAAAGACTGTCTTTAGAACTTTGACGTCAATTGTGATATTGTGTTCGAGTGAGATCGTACAAAGTATCCTCTTGAATGTTACAAGAAGCAGATGTACCCTAGGTATTTCCAAGTAAGTATGACTGAAACTGCAAATAAAAAACATGTTAAATAAAAGTTGCAATTTTTGTATTTCAATCACAGTTACATTCTTTTTACAAAAACAGCAAAAGAAAAACCTTGATTTGTAATAAGGCCATTAAAGTTTAATATTTACCAGACCTTTTGTACTCAACTTGTAATTGGCCACACATAATAATGTTACTGCATACTTAAATGTAAAATTTCTTAAATAAATAAATAATATAAAATAAATACTCTGCAAAAAAAAGATACAAACCTTCACTCTCAAATCTCAATATGTAATACGTAGTAACAAACATTCTCACGGCTATTGATAAAACAACGTACCTACCTATGTACAAACATACCTACAGATATCACCGCACCACTTGACCTATCGCGTAATCAATCAGTTGATTCAAGCGAGAATTGAATAATCAATGAAGTTACAATCGTACGTCTGTATAGATTTAATTGCTTCCCTGACCGATGATAGGTCGGACCCTTTGGTGTAACTGTACTATCTATAAACTACGTTTGAGTAACTTAAGGGGCCGTACACGAAATTTCTCCTCATTCGATTTTACAGTTAAAATACTGTATTAGTTAAGTTTGATTGCACAAAAAATGAAAGATCATTTCAATTATGATATTATATTAATAAAAGAACTTGCAATTTTTTTATTTTTTATGTTTGATTAATTGACCTCAAACTGGCGACTGTTTTGTGGATTTTGCTGTAAGAGGTTCAGAATATCACATATTTACGAATAATTTTGACGTCTACACGGTATGAAAACATTACAATGTATTTGTGAAAGTTGTCTACATAATAAATTAATCACGTCTTACCACTCTCATACAAAAAATTGAGTTTGTTTATTTTATTTAGTAATTTTTTTTGAGAAAACGGGCTTAGAATTGCACTTGATTTCAGTGACTTAGAACTCTTGTTCATAAAATTAAAACAACAGAAATAAATTTCAGTTATAAATGAATCTACTTATTTCACGAAAAAAAAAAAACATTGTCAGTAAAATAGCCTAAATGTATGATTTGAACTACTTAAAAAAAAACCGGCCAAGTGCGTGTTGATTGAACCACGCACAATGAGGGGTTCCGCAGTTGGGATGAATTTATCCCAAGAGCAAACTTAACAATGTAGTTGAAAAGCTTTTTCCCCAATACAAAATGTATGGAAGAACATGTTTTTGCAACTGCAAATGTAAGTAGATCGATTATTACTCGGTAACTTGTAGAGCTTAGTTAGCTGTGATAGTTTTCCTTATAATTTCGTTCTATATGGTACTGCCGTGAATTTTTTCACATTACCAAAACTAACCATTTATCTGGCAGGGGGGGGGGAGCTGACAAAAATTTGCACTTTAAAGCTTAATATTTCGCAAACGGATCCGTGAATCCAAAAATGGTTGTGACAAACACAATATTTTTGAATGACCTTTCCACCGACACCCTACAAGATGGGATAGGCGAGAAAAAAAAAATCCCGCTTTAAGTATTGTATTTTTTTTTATAGGAGGTATTTTTTTATGATTTTTTTTACCACTTTGTCGGCGTGATTTAATGTATACCCATTACAAATTACAGCTTTCTAGTACCAACAGTCTCTGAGCTAAGCCGCGGACAGACAGACGGACAAACAGACAGGCAGAGAGACCATAATAGACATCGACGCGGGAGATATTATAGTGTAACACGCACACACAGATCTCTTAGTATAAAGTGTCTATCAGAGAATTCATAAATGTTGATGCTGTAAAAAAAGGCTGTGTACACTATATACAGGGATTCTTTCTAGAGAGGAGAAAAATATTTTATAAATGTTAAACGATGGTTCAGTCTGCCTAGCACGTTCATGTTAAGCTCTTTGCCAGTTTACTGAAGTGATTAATGATATCCACCTAGGCTTTATGAAGCTTTGTTTTATTTTGGCTTCCAGCCTAACTTTTTTTTTTTTTTTTTGAGGTTCGGAAATCATCCAATGACTTCTCCCGCTCTGGGCGGAGCGGAAGGGCGTGTCAGACTTTTACTGACTAAAACCCACCCGTGTTCCTTCATTTGCCTGTTGCCAAGGTCCCGGTATCCCTTTCGGACTTTCCCGCAACCCTGGCAGGCATCGGTCCTATTGGACCCCGTCAATTTTGCTGACATCTCTTTGAGGCGCGCGTGGAACACGACGCGCCATCGACCCGGGCCTGGTCCTTATCGGACGGCGAGCTGCCCGTTGCTCGCCATCCGCAAGCCCGCGCCTATGGTGGCCGGGAATCCGCCTGGGATTCCCGACGCCCAGGGCGTCTCCAACGGCGGCGGTTAGGGGCGTGAGGGCGCCAACTTTGCCTTTCCCTCACGCGTTCCGCCTCCTCCTTCGCGAGCATTACTGCTTCGCAGAAGGACGAATACAATCAAATTAAAGGAATATCAAAAAAATGACATCACTACTAAATAAATGGCTGAACACTAAACGATTCTGTCTACACGTGTTTAGCTGCTAGTGAAGGGTGGTTCTTGGTGGGATTAATTCTCAAGCCGAAAAATAAAATTCAACTTTTACAGTTAGGCCTAGCCCGCACTGCGAAATCTCACCGCGCGACTTTTATACGCGAGATATTTTAACCGGCGGAGATGCCCCAGGGTTTTAGTTTAGCTACTACATCAAATGCTTGATGAGTAGGTATCGATGTGAGAATAATCTGCACTATTATTAACAAATGCTGTTTGTTCAGTTTTATTTTTTTCTAAAAGCAGCTTTGATTTATTTTGTTCGCATATATCAGCATAAAACTGACACCCCACAAAATCTTTAAAAACGATATTGAACCGCAAGCTATAAAATCGAGTCAAAGTCAAGTCTCACATTGGTTGTTCGGGCAAATATTTGTTGCATATATATTGGTGGTCTCGCCAACACTGATCATACTGGTGCCTTGTTCGTAAGTTCATCGCCTTCTCATATTGACAGATTGAGGAATCTTTGACTTTACACACAAGGTTGGCTAAGTATGATTGATTGTGCTGCTTTTTCGTATCGGAACGAAAAATATAGAAATAGGTTCGTATCATGGAAAAAATATGAGCTAATACGCAAGGTGGTAGAGTGTTTAGGAGTATGAGGAACAGGGTGTAAAGTTCACTCATCCACCATAGAAAAGGGAGGATCAAAGGGAGGGCCAGACGGGTGTTGTGTCTGGCGGGTAACTGCCCAACGATTGATGTCGGGTTCTTGTATATATGTCCATTGCTTTAATTGCGCGATGCAGTATTTATGTGACGTCAGGATTTTTGTGTGACGTCAGGTCTTTGATGCGTAGTTCGCATGTGGCGATGTAGGTACCGCCACAAGTGGCTGACTGCTCAGAGTAGTCGATAGTTCGTAGAAAAACATGAATTTTTCAGTTCTCTTCTGTCATCTATGGCTTAATAAAAGTAAATATCTATGGTGAGGAGACTGCGTGTGTTCACAATCGACTGTTATAGTTATTATTTTAGTGATAGCCGGTCGTCAGGAATAGTCTATGTGAATACAGTCAGTGTATCAGTGTTGTACCATTATATAGTATATGCAAGAACTAATAGGATGCAGAAAAGAGTAATCCCAATTTATTTGGTAAATTGAGTATGAGGGCAAGAGAATGATGATGATGATGACGATGCAGGAACGCAGGCTTTCATTAATTCACTAAAAACTTCGCAAGCAAAGGGGAATGGCTACTGAAACTTCAATCGGTGTCAACTTCACGACGAGCTGCTTCTCACACGGATAACTGTACGTCGCTTGCAACTTTACTCTCAGTATATTTCGGCTACCGAGACCAAAACTAAAAACAGGGAAGTTTTATAAAAATATCGCTGTTATTTTAGTATAATGTGGTGTCTTACGACTTTCACGCAAATAATGTCGCGAGTGGAATCTAGTAGATAATATTAACAATGTTATGGCAAAGTTTACATTAAATTTCAAACGCACTATTAACCATGGTGTTATCTAGAACTGGAGTATGTCATTTTGGTAGAAAAACCCTCTTCATTTCCTAACATAAAACCCCGCATTTTTTGTGCGCCAACGATGTCACACGGGTAGTTTGATTTAAATAGGCTGAAGTGGCCTTTTAGGAAAATGTTACAATTTCAGTCTATCCATCAGATCGATCGAGCTTGTTCATTCGCACCTGCCTTTGATTTTTTATTTGACAAATATAAATGGAGCGTGTCAGATTTGAACGGTGACTAGCCGAGCGCTTTTTGTACTAATTGCTCGGAAGGAGACAGACGAGCCGTCGTTAATGTATTACAAATCCTGACATTTATGTCTAAAAATGTCAGGATTTGTAATGACAAAGTTGGATCACTTAATTTTCTCTGACTAGAGTCCTGCTATGGGAAATTATCTAGTAAAATGTTGATTTTAGCTAAACTATCGTATGGAGTTATACAGCTTTGCCTATCCCTTCTGGAAATACAGGCATGAAGATATGTTGATCTCGTTTCTATAAACTCTTATCTACATTATAAAAAGGCGCTTTCGTCAACGTCACTCAATCTCACCCACCGCATATATTTAACCTTGAATGTTCAACAAAAGCGGTGACACAAATCGCTTCAATTTCATCCAAAGAAATAAATAATAATAATTTAATTTCATGCTAGATCCACTTAAGATCCAACAAATAGAACAGAGCTACAATTTCATGAATTTTGCTTTTTACGTTCATCGCTCCTTTCTTGCGAGCATTTTTCTCTGAAATTGAGACGTCTCCAGAATATATTTTTGATACTGCAAAAAAAGAGCGCTTTAAAATCTTATTTCTGTTCCACCTATCTACAAAAAGGCTCTGGGGGTGGGTTAGGTTCATTTCATTACCCATCCCGAACATAAACAAACACAGTTTGGTACACTTTGCCCTATTGTACCACTCGACGTCGCTCGTTTAGCCAATACATTTGGATGGCATAGTAAATAAACTTCTCGCGAATTGAAAATCGTAGACGTGTCAGCGGCCAGGATCCCCACCTATAAAGTAATGTGGACCCGAGACGCTTAACCCTTCGCTATTGAATTTTATTCAACATCTCCATTTAAGTAGCTACGCCCCTATTTTTACAATGTGTAGAGGAATTAGGGCCCGGGCGGTGACAGTAGGAGGGTGTTATTATTTATTTGTTTATCTTTGCGATATTCTAAGTGAGAGGTGGAGGAATTTTTGATGTATTGTGGGTATTATTAAGTTAAATAGGGCTCAATTAGGGATTTATATCTGTAGCCTTTCTTATCTTAAAATACTAAAACGCAATTCACTGGCCGTAATGCTAAACATTACATAGTCGTCATGCCTCAAAGAATTCAACATAATTGTGACTGTTTCTAAATCACTAAAATTGTGCTACTTGAACCAATGAATAAAATAAACTTTAAACGAGCCTCTACTTGCTGTAATCAAGCTGCATAACCTTCATATAGAAATGAACATGAATGAAACTCTTTCGACAATAAAACAACATGTGCGACTCCTAGAGTATACACATGCCAAACGAATGTGCTATTAGACACCTACGTACATTAAATGTACGTAGTACTCGGCAGTAAAGTTACAAACGATTATGGAAAATTTCTGTAAACGTTTGTAACTGCTGAGTCGGCATTAGGATGCTGGAGAGATTTTAAGTCAGTCTGATTCGAGACCGACAGTCACACAAGTGAATTTAAAAGTGAAATTCTATTGGTTTTATTATAGGACGAGTGATGTAAGAAGAATTAGATTGAATGGATGATTCCATGCTAGATGTTTAAGAATAGAATGAAAACCGGCCAAGTGCGTGTCATACCACGCACAATGAAGGGTAGTTGGGATGAATTTATCCTAAGAAAAAACTTAGCATTGTAGTTGAAAAACTTGTTCTCCCAAACGAAATGTATGGGAGAACATGTTTTTGCAACTGCAAATGTAAGTTGGTCGATCATTACTCGGTAGCTTGTAGAGCCTACTTAGCTGTGATAGATTTCCTTTTAATTTTGTTATATATACTACAGCCGTGAATTATTTCACATATTCACATACCTAAAACCAACCATTAAGCTGCCAAGGGGTGGGGGGACACTTGACTCTAACAAAAATTAGCTCTTTAAAACTTAATATTTCGCAAACGGATCCCTGAATCCAAAAATGGTTCTGACAAACTCAGAATATTTCTGAAACTCTAAGTGTAGAGGAGGTACCCAAAAAAAAATTTCATGATTTTATTTTACCACTTTATTAGCGTGATTTATATGTATACCCATACCAAATTACAGCTTTCTAGTACTAAGAGTCTCTGAGTTAAGCCACGGACAGACAGACGTACATGGCGAAACTATAAGGGTTCCTTGTTGATTACGGAACCCTAAAAATAGTGTTAAAAGAATGGTAATCAGTTTATTTGAAGTTATGAGAATAAAATAACCATATTTGAATCTTTTCCAAGTTCGGAGTCTCACTATTCGGTTAAGCTGATTTTTTAAATAGGCACACAGGTTGTCAACATATTGGCATCTACAGGTTTTTATTGAACATTGTTGTTATTTTAGTCCTATTACACGTGAATCAACATCATTTTTAACATAACTTTTAATACGCCTTATTGTAAAGCCCGTAAAAATAAGCAGCTATTCTGTCAAACCATGCAGCAATTCCTCGCACCTTCAAAGCCTTAACTCAGGAGTAGGTAAGCGTTATTTTGAAAGGTATAACTTTTATAATTCAAAGTTAAATGAAAGTTTGAATTATGGTGGAGGCCTAACCTATTTTGGAGCACTTCAAACTTGGGACAGTAGTGGGGACGATTATTGTCGACGTTTTGAAATGACGATTGGGAATGCGACTATTTATTTAAAACTATATTCCGCCTGCGGCTTCGCCGGCGCGGTATGTCGATTAAAAGTAGCCTATGTCCTTCCTCAGGGTACCATCAATCTCCTTGCCAAGTCTTGTCGAACTCCGTTCAGTGGTTTAGGCGTGAAAAGGTAGCATACAGACAGACAGACAGACAGAGTTACTTTCGAATTTATAATATTACTAGCTGCACCCCGCGGTTTCACCCGCGTAAGTCTCAATCCCGTGGGAATATCGAGATAAAAGTATCTAATGACATATTTCAGGTCATAGTCTACCCCTGTGCCAAATTTCATCCAAATCTGTTTAGGCGTTTTAGCGTGAAAGCGTGACAAACTCACTTTCGCATTTATAATATTAGTTAGGATATATAAGTATATATTGTATATAATAGGTATATATATATATAGTATAGTAATATAGTATATACTATGGATAGATTTTGAAGAAATGGTGCGTATCAAGTGCTCTTAGTTGCTAAAATATTGTAATTTTTATAGCACTTTAAATGTAGGCTGATGAGTGAACTCTTTGGATAATTTTCTAAAGTATTTTGTAAATATCTGAGTAAGGAAATGATTATGTTATGCTTTTCCTTTTTTCAGTTTACATAATACCACACCTGTTTGTATACAACTGAGGGTAGGCAGAGGTGTAAGTTTAGTTGATTCAATCCACATTTTGTTTTAATAAGCTAAAAATTATATGAAGCAGGATATATTCTGCACATTATGTGTAGTAAAACATACAATTTCAACAAAATTAGAGCGATCTTCATTTCTGAATAAAGGCTCTTACATACTGGCGCGAATTGTCGCGCGACGTGACGCCGCCGGTATTGTACTGCCGTGAAGTTTCTCAGAAATTGTTTTTTTAAAAGTCGCGTCGCGTCGCGCGACAATTTGCGCCAGTATGCAAGGGCCTTAAGCTTGGGGTACAACCGTCAGCCAGCCTAACACAATATTTTCTTAAATATGAGAACAGTATTCATTCTCGTTTTACAATGTTCAGTTGGTATCCTTCGTGTTCGATTTAAGAAAAACATGTTCCGGCCATTCCTGTTTCATGTTATTGAAACGTTTAACAAATTTTAAGTTAAAACCGGCTTTTGCCTACCACCTATTTTATTTTCCTAACGTACTTTGAAATATGAAAACTATTTAGTTATTTTGATTTAATCGAAGTAACATATTTTAATACTCCGGTATATCTAAAAAGATTTAATAGTAATGATTTAAGGATATGGTATAACTAGCACTTCGCCCGCGACTTCGTCCGCGCTAATCTCGATAATAGTGGCACCTATCGGGTCCAAAACGACTACTACTAATCCTATCTTTCAAGCTGAAGCCAACCACACACATTCGTAAAATTTCATTGAAATCGGTTGCGTGATTTCGGAGATTAGCGTGTCGACCATAGTGATTTTTAATGTAGATAGTTAGGACGAAAATACAAGTTATGAATTATGCTTTCGACTTCACTAACGAAATATTAATTTACCACGAAGAAACTTCTATAAGTATGTCTAGTAGGAGTATTAGGGCGTCATTATAATACTCTCGTACATAATGTCTTCAGTTTTAAATATTCAACAATGGAGAATATTCTCTTTATTTATATTTTGATACGAAACCCGAGCGCCATTGTCTTTCGATCCATCTAATGACTGTTATTTTAAAATTATGAAGAAGAATTTTTGTTGCTCTTTTTTAATTAAAAGGAAATAGGTGCTTAAAACGTAACTTGAGCAATTTTAGTTGTGTTGTGTTGTTTCAGGTAATTTGAATCACGCGAATAAAAAATATTAGGGATTACCTCCGCTGCCGGTGCCGGCTCCTAAAAATAACGCCATTGGAAACAACCATTTACAATCAAACTACACCTCACTTTGCACACATGTTTACAAAACCAGCCTTACGTCACTGTTGACAGAGCTCTGTCTTCGTTTTTTATTTGGTCTGAGGTTTTGGTATCAAAATAGGTACTTCTCAGAACATTATATTCGAAATAATAATAACTATCAAAATCACAATTATAATAAAAGCTATTTCCTTTAGGAATCACAAATTATTATTAAAAGGCGATTTGTAAACTAGCCTGAAGCGTTAGGTAACGGAGCGACAATGAGGTTTCTGTCACACCGTGGGCTCGGTGATGTGGATGTGGTATACAAACTGAGTTCTTTCGTGGCTCACTATGGTCTTAAAATAACATGGTAAATCTCTCAATATTGTGCGTGCAAACTTACATTTGCAGTTGGAATGAATGGGAGAACATGTTGCTCAACTACAATGTTAAGTTTGTTCTTGGAATAAATTCAACCCAACTACGGAAAAAAGGGGGCCGTAGTTGGGTTGAATTTATCCCAATTTATCCAATATTGCGTGATCCGACACGCTCCGGATGGTTTCTTTTTAACTTAGTTAAATATTCAAAATCAAAAGCCCACCCAAATATTTATTCAATTCGCAAAAACCAACCCAAATTGACTTCCCAATACCAAAGGGAAACCAACGTAATGTTACAGGTTCATAGATTTCCACATAAAATGGCAAATCACAGGCAATTATTACTGGGAAAGAAAATTCGCGAGATCAAAGCTACAGGAAATCTCTGGATTTTATTCTTATTTTCCATTTAAATTAGACATTGGTTCATGATTTTGTTAGCAATTATACCTTTATTTATTATTATTACATTGGTTATGTTGTACAAGTTCGAAAATAAAATCTTCGAATCAGTAGTTAGAAATCTGTAAATTCTATAAAGATTTCTGACTACTGATTCGAAGAATCATAATTATGTTTGTCGGACATACTTTTCTGTGTTGAGTAATCGAGACGCCAGCGCTGCCTAGCGGTGTTCGACAGAGTTTACAACATAACGCTTGACCGAACGAAGTTACAGAGTTAGTCAGTGGCTGCCGAGTGGTAAACACGTTTAGAAACTGTCACACGTTAAATATAGTTGTGTCGTTGTACGAGTATACCTACAGTGTGTGAATTGCTAGAGTGTGATTAATTTTATAGTTAATTATAATATCATCTGAACTGCAAACGGTTTTCCTATTACGCAATAACCAACACCCACCCCCACAGTAGTTGAAATGGCTGATAATAATGAAGAGAGAACTACCCTCTCCGTCATGTTTTTAATGTACTGATGAGGGTACCTAAGATATTGTTCAGTTTCTAATATTTCAACTCTATCCATGTAGGTGTTGGACTTAGTTTTAGATATTAGTTTCCCTGAGTATGGAAGCTACAGAAGTTTGTTTGTACGTATCAATATTGCTCAAGATAATATTACTCTAAGCACACTTTGCGAGCATATGATATTAAAACGTTTGTTCAAGGATATGTATTCCTTTGCTTATTAAAACAATGATATGGTAGTTTATTTTGTGGGAAGAGTTTCTCTTCTTGGTTCATTTCTAAACCTATTCCATATTCACAACATAACTTCACGCCTGTTTTTACCCGACTACGGCAAAGCAAAACGGAGGGTATGATTTTGACCGGTATCTATGTATTTATGTATGTTCAAGTGTTCCCTCAAATCTTCAAAACTCCTCATCACAATTTGACAAATGAGGTATCGTTGGAAGCGTCTTGATCGTCCGCTGGTTATAGGCTATGTAAAGTCACGTTAAATTAAATAGGGCGTGAAGGGCATAGTGCATAGTCATTGTCTAGGGCTAGACCTTATACTTGGTGTGTCAGGTAAGTGTGCGGAGCTGAAAATAAATTCTGAATGCCAAAATACTACTCGTTTATTACTTTTATGGTTTTACAATAATGATTGTTCCTTTTATGCGGAATGAATACAAAACTAGTTGTCGGTGTCTCAAATGGTCCAGCGCATCCGTATATATAGGCTCGGGGTCGCAGAGTAGGGGCAGAGCCGACCCCCCGCGCATCGCGGGGCTAGGCGTTAACATCCTCCCCCCTTGAAGGTAGCTCCTTCAAACCTTCAAGCCTGTGTCAATCAGAGGGCACAAGCGATTTACTGCACGACGAACGATACCATTCGCTGTCCGCACGTCTGCTACTCTGGCCACTTCATCATTGCCCAAGTGCAATTCCTGTATTCTTCCTATTTTCCATTTTAAGGGAGGCAAGTTATTATCCTTGATAATGACCATATCTCCAATTTGTAATTTTATATCCGCCTTTTGCCATTTGGTACGATGCTGCAGCTCAGTAACGTAATCATGTTGCCATCTCATCCAGAAACATTGTCTCATCTGTTCTAACTGTTCGTATCTGTGGAGTCGATTGTAGTTAATATTTGACAAGTCAGGAGAGGGAAGAGCTATCAGTGGTTTACCGACGAGAAAATGCCCAGGAGTAAGGGGTTGGAAATCATTAGGATCGGATGACATGGGAAATAAAGGCCTGGAATTCAATATGGCTTCTACTTGAACAAATAATGTGGAAAGTTCTTCGAATGTCAAGTGCCTGTTTCCTAAAACTCTTTTGATATGAAATTTGGCAGATTTTACCCCTGCCTCCCATAATCCTCCAAAATTTGGGGCATATGGTGGTATGAAAGCGAATTTCATACCTTCATCTGAACAAAAATTATTTATGTCTCCTTTATTTACTAATAAAAATTTATTAAGTTCATTACTAGCACCTAAAAAGTTTGTCGCATTATCGCAATATAGTGTATTAGGTTTTGAACGCCGCGAAATAAATCTCCTAAGCGCCAATAAAAATGCTTCAGAACTTAAGTCACTGACCACTTCTAAATGCAGAGCCTTGGTTGTAAAACAAACAAATAAACACATGTAACATTTACTGATCTTACAACCGCGACCCTTTCTATCAGTTATGAGATAAGGCCCAGCTAAGTCGACTCCAGAAGTTTCAAAAGGTGTCCCTGGATTCAAACGCTGCTTGGGTAAATTCCCCATAATGGGTACTATTGACTTAAACCTAAATCGCTTACATATTATACAACTATTAGCTACGCTCCTAGCTATTTTACGAGCATTAATGACCCAATATTTTTCTCGAACAGCTGATACCATTAATTGACATCCACCGTGGAATAACTTAATGTGTTCGTTCTCAAAAATAAGCCTAGACAATCGGTGATTGGAATCCAAAAGAAAGGGATGCCTTTTATCATAGGGAAGAGGTGAATTACTGATACGACCTCCTACCCGCATTATCTTAAGTTCAGAATCCAAAAACGGGCTAAGAGATAATAATTTACTTGTATTACTTAGAGGCTTATTTGTGAATAGCTGATGATACTCATTACTAAAGGAATCTAACTGCGACAATTTAACTAAATAAAACATGCTATCATTTAGTTCATCAACAGTTAAATAACTACAAGTAAGTCTATATTCACGATTTTTAATTCTACAATTCTTAACAAATCTAAGTACGTAAGCTATTGTATTTTGTAATCTCTTTAGCTTAGAATAACGCTCAAATTCTATTAAAGCATTTTTAATATTTACATTTGCTACCAAGGTGCCTACGAGTTTCACTTCTGGTAACTGTACACTTTTTAATGTATTCTTATCTACCTTTGGCCAATCAGTCTGTGATAACGATAGAAAAGATGGCCCACTCCACCATAATTTCTGCACTGAATCATTCATTTGATCTACTCCTCGAGAAATGTAATCAGCTGGGTTTACATCGGTTGGTACGTATCGCCATTCACTATCTTTCGTTAATTTTTTAATTTTAATTACTCTATTCGCAACAAACACCTTTAATTGTTTTGAAACTGCGCGATCAGTACGCAACCACCCGAGCACGATCATCGAGTCTGTCCAGTAAACACAACGAACCACATCACAACGCAAGGAGTGAGTCACCCTTTTTCCCAACTCGGCGGACAATACCGCGCCGCACAACTCGAGTTTAGGTATCGTTAGACTTTTTAATGGAGCGACCCTGGATTTAGCGCAGAGTAATTGTACATGGATGTCTCCGTTCCGATTAATTGAGCGCACATAGGCACAGGACCCATATGCATACATAGACGCATCCGAAAAAAAATGAATTTCTATGTGTGCGGCGTCTTCACACATGACATGCCTAGGTACTTCAACACAGATAAGAGAATTCATGTTTTTAATAAAGTTATGCCACAAATTTTGTATTTCTTCAGTTACGGGGTCGTCCCACCCATATTTACATAGCCACAACTTTTGTAAAATTAATTTAGCCTTAATCACAAATATACTTATGAGACCTAAAGGATCAAAAATCTTTGCAATAGAAGATAATATACTTCGCTTGGTAATTCTTTGATGGTTGTCTATTTGTATACAAAATTTGAATACATCAGACTGAGGGGACCAAGTTAAACCTAAAGTGCTAGTAACCGTTTTGAATTCAGTGATTGATTGCACTTCATTTGACTTGTTTTCACAAAATAACTTAGTAGCGTTTGATCTAAACTTTCGTAAACTAAATCCGGCTGAACTTAAGGTTTTAGTAATAATTCTACAAATTCGATTTAACCCTTCCTCAGTTTGATGTCCGGTAATTAAATCGTCCATGAAAAAATCACGCTTAATTATCTCCTTAATTTCTAAATCCTCACAATCATTTGATAACTGCAAAAGACAACGAGTACTTAAAAACGGGGCAGACGCGGTTCCGTAGGTAACCGTGTTTAACCTCAAATAAGTAAACGGGTCGTGCTCATTATCCCTCCATATTATCATTTGCAAATGTCTTTGACTTTCAGATATTAATATTTGCCTATACATTTTTTCAATGTCTGACGTCATGACAAATTTATGTTGCCTCATTCTGAGCAATATACTGAATAAATCGTCTTGAATCACTGGACCTACCATTTGTATATCATTTAACGAATACCCACTACTTGATTTCTGTGACGCGTTAAACACTACACGCAGTTTTGTCGTCTCACTTTTTTCGCGAATGACGGGATGATGCGGTAAATAATATGCAAAGGCAGGTTTACAAGTCTCAGACAAGTGATTCAATAGTTCATATTCTTTTATAAACTCCATATAGGAATTTCTTACACTAGGTTGTTTTTTAAACCTTTTTTCTAAATTAATTAAACGCGATTTTGCTGTTCCTAACGAATCGCCTAATACGGACGGAGATGTGTGAAGTGGCATCTTCACACAAAACCTACCGTCAGTCATTCTACAGGTATTTTCTACAAAATGTTTTTCACAAAATTCTTCTTCAGTGCTATACTGTTTTTCATTTATATTTAATACTTCTTCAATTTTCCAAAATTTCTCTAATTGTTCACTAATACTTCTAGTTAAATTACATTTTACTTCAAATTGTGGAGCATTCCTACTATACACCGGACCAGTGACAAGCCAACCTAACTTAGAATTCTGCAATGTAGGGAAACCCTTACCTAACTTTACTTGTTGACCAGTCACTAAATCCCAAAATAAATCTGCCCCTATCAATATATCTACGTCGGCAGGTTCATAAAATCTGCTATCCGCCAAATTCACGAATATGTCACCCGGAATATTCAACTCATTTACATTTACCTTTACATTTGGTAACTTATTCGTAATTTTTGGCAAGATCACGCAGTTAACTTCTACCGAGAAGTCGTTATGCATTGAGTTTATTATTAACTTACAGCTGTTTGCAACTTGTATCTTACTATTTCCTATACCATAAATATTCATAGCTTGATTAGTTCCTGTGTGCGACAACCCTAACTTATTACATAAATCTACAGTCACTATCGATATTTGGCTACCAGAATCTAACAATAAACGTACTACATAATGTTTATTATCTATTTTGCTAAATACTTTAACTAGCGCGGTTGAAAGAAGTACGTGTTTAGCAGCGATTGTCGATAAGGAAACCGGTTCCGCTGCGAGCTGCGCAGGCGCGGACGCATGTTGCTTAGGCGCAGTGATCGACTCGGCGGGCATTGAAGTCGTTGCCGGTTCGATCATCGCCTGATGCACACCGCTGCTTGAGTTTACATTAATATCTGCTGTTTGAGGTTTACTTCTATGCAACAGAGAATTATGTTTATACTTGCATGTTTGACAGCCAGATGATTTACAATTATATGCGCGATGACCCGGTTTAAAACAATTAAGACACAATTTATTTTTAGAAACAACTTCGTTTCTTTCTGCCAAACTCATAGAAATAAATTTCGTGCATTCAAACAAGCGATGATCTTGATTACAAACGACACAACTTGAGGGACGATTGCTGCCAATTTGAGCAGACGCAACCAAATTCGTGGTCTTATCATTTCTACTATTTCCACTTATTTTACAAGACCGGCTAGATTCGATTACGTCAGCTCGATCACGTAAAAATTTAAAGAATTCTTCGAGAGTAGGTACATCTCCTAAGGAACTTTTATGTTCCTCCCACTTTCTAGAAGTTCCACTATCTAGTTTATTTACGGCTAAATAGATTATTATGGTATCCCAGTGTTCCACCGGTTGTTCTAAAGTCTTTAAACCTCTTAAATTCGTAGTTATATTGTCAATCATACCACGCAATGATTTTTCAGACTCTCTTGTGACACCTTCTATACTAAATAATGATTTCATATAATTACTTATTAACAGTCTTTTATTGTCAAATCGTTGACACAGTAAGCCATACGCAACGAAGTAATTATCTGAACAAAACGACAGTGAGTTAATTATTAATGCAGCGCTACCCTCTAATGATGATCGCAAGTAATGAAATTTATTTATTGTATCGATATTTTCGTTTTTATGAATTAGTGCCTCGTATTTATCTCTATACTCTAACCATCTGCTACAAGTACCATCAAACGTGGGTAACTTAATAGTGGGTAATCTTATAGAACTAGTAAATGCATCGGCACTTTCGAAACTTCCAGATTGTCTAAAAGATTGATGGGCTATACTTTTTCGTTTAGCATGAACTTCTAATTTATCTAAAATGCATTGACCTTGAGAAATTAAAGAATAAAATTGCCCTTCGATCTCGGAACGAATCTTCATTTGTTCGCTCGGATCTTCAGATTCAATTTCAATCTCAGATTGCAAGTCATCGAAACTTGAAAAACATGCTTCTAATTTAGTTAACCTTAATCGTAGCTCTGAAATTTGCTGATCTGATAGTTTTTCTAAATCGTTAATATCTTCTAAATATGATTTAAAAATTGTCAATCTACCCTTTATGTAACTACGCCGTTTTATTAGCGCTAAAGACATTGTATAATACTGCAAATTTTACGTTGTGTAATTAAATTAAACAATACCCAGGTTCTATACAAACAAAACACCAGAATATCAGAACTTTACCACGAATCTAATAATATCGGCGCTAGGAAACGTACGAAGGTAGTCAGGAAAAAAAAAGGAATGGGCTCACCAAATTGTTAGCGTTCAAATGTCCCTTTGTTTTACTCTCTCTTCCCTTTATCCTTTAATATCCTTTTATCCTTGTCCTTCAGTTAGTTCCTTTTTGATTTCCAATATCCTGATATCCTGGTCACGGCACCAAAATGTCTAGGGCTAGACCTTATACTTGGTGTGTCAGGTAAGTGTGCGGAGCTGAAAATAAATTCTGGATGCCAAAATACTACTCGTTTATTACTTTTATGGTTTTACAATAATGATTGTTCCTTTTATGCGGAATGAATACAAAACTAGTTGTCGGTGTCTCAAATGGTTTTTTTTTTTTTTTTTTTTTAACTATGGCATCTTGAAGTGTGATTTCGGAAATCATAACTTCTTAACCGGACTTTCCTGTGGCTGCCTTAAGCTTCTACACTCAGGGCCTCCAGCCAGGGGCATATAAACTATTCTAAATTAAAATTAAGTTTAAGTGTGCGCTCGCTAAGGGCACCCCCTGTGGGGTACGAACCTCGGCTTAGGGCGACATCACTGGCGGGGGGACAGCAAGTTGTTGGGACAGGCTGGATCAAAAGGTTTAGATCATCATTATTATTGAACGGGGAATTTAAAGCTACGTGCTCAGCTACGGCGCGGGCTGGCACTACTTCATCGGACAAGGGACGGGGGGGTGAATTTAATAATCGGGACGGACGCGAACGTGTTTTGCCTCGACGGCGAGGTCGGAATGACGGGAGGCGTCTGTATTTGTGCACTGTACTGGTCTCCCTACTGCTCTCCTGGAGGAGAGTTATGGGGTCGTCTGGCTCGGTGAGAACATGCCGCGGACGGCGAATGACGCTAATAGTAGATGTGCGATATCGGGAGGCCTCGACAACCAGAGGGTTGCGATGTGTGGCGGCTGACTCGAAGTAACGCTTTGAGAGGCGTTTGAGAAACTGGCGGATTGTGGGAATCTTTAAGTCGAGATGGAGGATCTCGTTACGAACATAAAAGGGAGCTCCCGTGGCCTTTCTAAGGAATCGATTTTGGAGTGTTTGCATCCAATGTATATGATGGGGTTTTGCATGAGCAAAGACGGAACCCGCATAGGTCATGATGGGGCGAATGCACGTAATGTAAGTACGAATTTGCACTTGAGTGACAATTTGCTGCGTGCATTCAGAACTGAGTGGAGTCTACCTAGAGCGAGAGCAGCTCGCGAACGAACCTGCTTTATGTGCTCTCGAAACGTGAGATGTTGGTCCAGAGTTACACCTAAGTATTTGGCTTGCTTCTCCCAAGGGATCTGCTTGCCGAACATGGTGACTGGAGGAGGGGGGGGGAGGGGCCAACCGCCCCGCGGTTTCTGAAAGAATACCGCTTGACTCTTATCGGGATTGACTTCTATACGCCATTTTTGAAACCAGGCGCCAAGATTGTTGACCGCTCTCTGGAGAGTTATGCGTATATTATCATTACTAATACCCTTGTAGTAGATGGCCGTATCGTCTGCGAACAGAGCCAACTGTGCCTTACCATGTTTTGGGATATCGCTGGTGAACAGCGTGAAAATGAGGGGAGATAGCACGGAGCCCTGAGGGACGCCCGCGCGGATGGGTCGGGGGGAGGAGACGGCTCCTTCGATGCGATAGCGGAAGGTGCGATTCGTCAAAAAGTCCCGTATTATGAGTACGAGACGATCCGGCACACCGAGTTGGTATAACTTGTATATCAAACCGTTGTGCCAGACCTTGTCGAATGCTTTCGCTATATCGAAGAAGATTGCACCGGTCACATTGCCGCGCTGGAAGCCGGCGCTTACGTGCTCTATGATCCGGTGTACCTGATGCACGCTAGAGTGCTCAGTTCGAAAGCCGAACTGTTCGTTTGGGATGAGGCCTTTGGTCTCGGCGTAATCTCTGAGTCGCTTATAAATAAGTCTCTCATAGATTTTACCTATGACCTTGAGCAAACTGATGGGGCGGTAACTCGAAGGTGCCGACTTTGGCTTGCCGGGCTTCGGGATACCTATTACCGTGGCTTCTTTCCATGCCTGTGGGAAGATGTTATTGCTCAGAGCACCATTGAAGATGGTGGTCAGTAGCATTATAAGGTGGGCTGGGAACAGTTGCATCACCTTATTGGTGATGCCATCTGAACCGGGGGCTTTGCGAGTCTTAAGACCCTTGATGATCTCGTGCACCTCGTCTGGTGTGACGGGGGGCAAGGGATCGTCAGGGTCTTCTACTGGTGGTAAAGTAGACCTACGTTCGACTTCAGCGTCGACCTTATCGAGGTGAGCTTTGTCTACTGGTAGGGTACTGGGAGAGCATTGAGCCTCTAGGCTGTCTGCTAGGCATTCAGCCTTATCGGTGTCCTCGAATGCGATGGACTTATCGGGGCGTACTAGGGGGGGCATGCTCGCACACTGATCTGATTTCAGCTTCCTAGTTAGTTGCCAGAAGGCGAGATGATTCGGCTCTAGATCGCTCAACAACTTATCCCATCCCGCGTCACGCAGCTCCGCTACACGTTTCTTTACAGATCTCTGTAAATAGCGCATATGGGCTTTGTTTGCGGCACAGGGGAAGTTGCTGTATGCACGGGCGGACGCGTTCTTCTCCGTTATCAGATCACGTACATCCTGCGGGAGCCTCCAGCGACGGTCGTCCGTCGCCGGAACCTCCTTTGAACTATTGTTCAGCACAGTTTGTACGTGATCGGTAAGAGAGTCGATCGCGGCCGCCGTATCAGCGGTAGAGTCGAATTTATCTGGGATAGAGTCCAATTGGGGGGACGTGTTGGATTTCAGCTTTTCGCTTACTTTCTTCCAGTCCGTGACCCTTTTGGTGGCGAGGGGGTGAGAGGGGTCAGAGAGACCTATGCGGGGGGCGAGACTAATAATTATTGGGCGGTGATCAGAGTTAAGCTCGTCTACCGTTTCTATTGAATCTAATCTAAGGTTGACGTTCTTAAGGAGCGCCATATCAATAATATCGGGGGTGTGATTCGGGTTATCAGGGTAGTGAGTGGGAGTCATCGGAGCGATGATGTCGAAGATTAGGGAGGATGAGAGGTTGAACAATTGTCGCCCTCTAGTAGTGGTGGAGAGGCTATTCCACGCGGGATGTTTGGCATTGAAGTCGCCCGCTATAATAACGGAGCTACTCAAGCCGAGAAGAGCTGAGAGGTCATTTGAGAGGGCTAGAGAGTCCTCTGAGGGGGTCGGAGGGAGGTACGCCGATACGAGAGTGATCGGTTGGTGACCGGTCATGCCTAAGCGGCATACGGATACTTCAATACGCGAGAGGGACGGGGGAGGGTCTATGGGGATGCAATACAACTCCTTTTTATAATAAATGAGAGTGCCACCATTGTGACGGAGCGTTCTATCGTTGCGAACCAAGCGATAGTTAGCTAAAGAGGGATCGCGGTGATGGGGTTTTAAGAAAGTTTCCTGTATAAGGAGAATATCTAATTGATGGTCGCGAAGAAAGAGAGCGGTCTCTTCTTTTTGACCTCTGATGCCATTGGCATTGAAGATTCCTAGTCTGAGGGATCGGGGTTTAAACCTTTCTAAAGTGGCGTTATACATTATGGGATGTCATAGCTAAGTTCTCAAGGGCTTGCTTAATCTCCGGATAAGCATTATAGATGACAGCGATCTGTCCTATGTTGCAGCTAGTTCTAGCTGCCTTGATTTCGGCGGCCATACGTTTAGCGCGGGGGGAGAGGAACATCATATACGTAGATGTTATCTCGTTGAACGGGTCTAGCGGGGCCTGGGCCGCCACGGGAGTGGGGAGGGGAGTGGGGCGCGACGCTACGGGAGCGGGAGCGCGTTTTGCGGGGGGCGCTGAGGGCGCGGGGGCGGGGGTGGAGGGGGGCGCATAGTGCGCGGGGGGCGCAGAGTGCGCGGGTGGTGGTGGTGGGGGGTGGGCTTGGTGGGCACGGACACTCGGGTCCATGAGAGAGTAGAGAGGGGTGTGGGGGGGGGGAGGCCTAGTAGCAGCCAAGGCTGGGAAAGCCTGCTGGTGCTGTAGCATGTTCCAGGGGCTAGGCCTCTGGGGGCTAAGCCTCTGGGGGAGTTGAGAGGAGGGTATCGGAGGGGGGAATTCCCTAAACTGACGATTGTCAGCACGCTTTGTGAGCTTGGGAGAACTTGATTTGGGGGCTTTTGAACATCCGCGGTAATTCGCTGGATGTCCCTCTTGTCCGCATAGTACGCAACTAGGAGGACTGAGGCATAAGCTTCGGTCTTTAGGTCGGTTGCACTCAGCAGTGCCATGCTCGCCCAGGCACTTTACGCACCTAGGTTTCGCATGACAATGCTTCTGCGAATGTCCATATAACTGGCAGCGATGACACTGCCCTATGTTGCCATTCTTACGGGGTTTCTCTATTAGAAATCCCGTGAGATTGCACAGATTTTTAATGTTGAATATGGGGTGATGCCCCTCTACTGGCGAGCAGACGACAAGTACCATGTCGAATGCTTCGCCACCACGCGAGCGGTGCATACGGTGGACTTCGTCCACTGGGATGTTTTGCGACTGAAGGTCGGCTTTTATGTCGTCGGATGATATTTCCTTAGGGATGCGTTTGACCACAACCCTAATCTGTCTGTCCTCTGGGAGCGCGAAGGTGTGAAATGACACACCTCTAGCTCTCAGTAGCCTTGTCAAGTCGCGATAATCGTTCGCGGTCGGGACTATTACTTTAATACCCTGAAGGGTGGATCGGGCATTGGTGAAAGAGATTTTTTGCTCTATACACCATTTCGAAACGTCAGTCCACTTAGCCTTGTCCTGAATGAACACGGGGGGAGGGGGCTGAACTTTTTTAATGACTGCGCGCGGGACAGCGGGCGCAACTTGTGCGCCGGGCGCGGCGGGGGTGGTGGAGGGGGAAGTTATCGCGGCAGGTGCGGTAGCGCTGCTTGGCGCTGCGCCGGCTACTTGCGAGACGGAGGTAGGGGTGGGGGAAATGACGTCAACCGCGACTACTTTTGACGCTTGACTAGAGGTCTGTTTCTTCTTCTTCCTCTTATTCCCTTTTCCGACGACAGGGGTGAACCCATCGTCGTCAGACTGGGAAGGAGAGGAGGAAGGAGAGACATTCTCTTCGTCAGAGGCGTGCGCGAACTGGGTGATTGCTCTCTTAGAGGAAGAAGAGGAAGCGGGCTCGGTAGTATCCATGGCCTCTGTCGCCGCGGGGCTAGAGGGCGGGCTGAAGGCCGGGCTGGGGGAACGGATAGAGGGGTATTCTATCTGTAGAAGAGGGCGGGATTGAGAGGACAATACGTCCGTAAAAGCGGCTAATTCGTCCGCACTGGGTTCTAAAAGGGGCAAAAGGAGGTCTACCTCCTTACCTATAAGTGCCATCTGTTTGTCAGATGGCTTGGCTAAGAGCCTGAGGACGATTGAAAAAAGTTTCCTGGATACAGGATCCATCTTTCAATCGGTTTAACTAACTAATAACTAACAAATAAGAGGGAATTTTTACTCCTAACGTAAATCCTACTCGCTAACTCCCCGGGAGGTTGGCCCGGGGATGTGTAAAACCCTCCCTGTCGGGTATAGACAGGGAGGTTGAGTACTTAGAGTGAGCCCTAAGCTTGCTTTTGCCCGTTGCCTATCTTATTTGTGCAACAGGGTCCTAACAGGTCTAGTGTGTCGGGGTAGACACACCCAACCACACCAGGTGTGTAGCTGTGAAAGGAAAACTGTCACCAATGCCGACTAGGAGATCCCCCAAGGCCGAACACTGGGACCCGTCCAACTTTCTGCCTCACCCTGAAGGGGGTCGGCGGGTGCGTCTGGGTCAACACCCCCTCGGTTTCGTTAGCACCGTTAGGTATCCACCGGGGACCACGAAACTGTGGTTTTAATCCGTAAGGGATCAAAATACACGACGAACGTTTTGACAACAAACTCTGTTATAAGAATACCTTATTAGCTGTGCCTTGAAAAAGGCACTCAGCTAATAGATCGAAGTTAGTCACAATGACTAAGAAGCACTCGGGAATACTAGATTCCTGAATATCTGTAACGCACGAAAACACACACAGGGCAACACGACCGACCGCTGCCGCTGGCGCGCATCGAATGGTCTCAAATACCAGATTCGGATATCGCTACGTCCCCGCAAGGGGGCGTGGCGTGCGGGATCGGGGCTTCGCCCCCTGCCCGCGGAGGCTGTACGGTGGCCCGCCACTGCGGGCCCCTCAATCTATTTGCCTTTGCGGCTCATGACATCGGTCGGACGCGTTATAAAAATAACGCGTCCGTGTGCTTGGTTGCTATGTGTTTTTCTGTAGGCGCGCCACGACGCTATATCCATAGCGCCGCTTTCTTCACGACATCTCGGCGGTCTGTCACCGCCAGGTGAGACCCCTAGTTGCCTAGGGGAGGCCCAGCGGGTGACGACCAGCGACGGAGATGCCGACTCGACGCTCCTACAGAGTAAAAATGTAGTTCCCCCTCGCCCCGGTCACAGATCTAGCCGTTTGCGGATTGAGGGAGAAACTGTAATGTATGTATGAGCGGCTTGTATTGTAGTGTACCGCCGCTCAATGGTTATGTGCGTCGCGGCCCGCGTCGCGCCCGCACATGATGTGTTACAGTGTCTGTGGAGTAATGGTTGTCTGTGGTTTGTTGCGTGATATGCCTATATTAACCTAGAACACACCACGCAACAGATGTATGAGTACATCTGTGGAGTCTTATTGTTTACGAGTAAGCCGCGTGTTACCTGGGTGCAGCTTACTCGAGGCGTCAGTCCGGTGATTAGGGGTCAATGTCCGCAGCCAGGTCGCGGGGTAGGCGTTTCGCGTCAGGGGGGCGCGCATGTAATGGCGCGATCTGCCTGACATGGGGCCAGGCAGACGCATCGGCACGCGCGAACATCCCCTTCGCTAGGCGCCGCACAAACTCATCCAGGCTCTCGATCCCGAGGTCCCGGTGGATTACATCATTCCTCACGAAGCGAGGGGCGTCTATGATAGTCCGCAGCGCAAGATTCTGCTGCGTGCGGAGCTGCTTGCGGTGTCCCTCGCTCGTGAGGGCGAACCACGCCGGGGCGGCGTACGTCAAGATTGGGCGCACGTACAACTTGTACACGCCCAGCTTGACGCGCGCCGGGATGCGGGATGAGAGCACAGGTTTGAGCAGGTAGCGGGCCACCCTACCCTGCGCGACTACATTGCGGACATGTTGCCCCATCGTGAGCCGACGATCGATGGTGACACCCAGGTATTTCACCCGGGGCGACCACTCGATGTCGGCTCCGTGTAGTTTCAGAGGCGGTGGGAGGGGCGCAGATCCAGTGATGAGCGCCTGCGTCTTACCCACGTTCACCGAGAGTCGCCACTTCGACAGCCACTCAGGAAGCAGATCGAGGGCGCGCTGCATCTTGACGGCCGCGTACTTCGCATTAAGCGATGTAGTGATGTACGCGGCGTCGTCAGCGTACAGCGCGAGCATCGTGTCTGGAGTGGCCGGAATGTCGTCGGTGTAACGCGAGGACTGGTCTCAAATGGTTTTGTTTTTTTTGTTTTTATGATTGGCATCTCGTAGGTTTTACCACAAAGGGTACTATCTACTTAACCGGACTGTCCTGCGAAGATGCTCTAAGCTATGATACTAACTCAAAGCGCCTCCAGCCAGGGGCATTTAAAAACTAATCTAAAACTAATTATAAACTAAACG
Source organism: Lithophane leautieri (assembly GCA_949152455.1). Lineage (NCBI taxonomy): Eukaryota > Metazoa > Arthropoda > Insecta > Lepidoptera > Noctuidae > Lithophane > Lithophane leautieri. Next base: position 19,811,153 of record OX424460.1, read on the forward strand.
ACGGCTCGCTAAGGGCACCCCCTGTGGGGTACGAACCTCGGCTTAGGGCGTCGCTGGGGGGAGGGCAGCTAGTGGGGACAGGCTGGATCGGGGAGTTTAAATTAACTATTACTACTACTGGCGGCTCAGCGTCCGCCTGTGCGGGCGCTTCACCGTCGACAGACAAGGGTCGGGGAGGAGTAGGATGAGTCGTCATCCTGTTAGATCGGGGTCGCGGTCGAGGAGGTCCTCGACGTCGAGGTCGGAATGAAGGACGGCGTCTGGTTTTAAGAACCGTACTGGTGGCCCTATTGCTCTCCTGGAGGAGAGTTATGGGGTCGTCGGGGTCGGTGAGAGCATGCCTCGGACGGCGGGTATGACTGATGCGAGAGGGGGTATAATTGGCCGCCTCGACAACCAGTGGGTTGCGATGTTTGGCGGCGGAGTCAAAGAAACGCTTAGAGAGGCGTTTTAAGAATTGAGCTATCGTGGGGATTTTAAGGTCGAGATGGAGGATCTCGTTACGGACATAGTAGGGGGAATCGGTAGCTCTACGGAGGAATCGGTTCTGGATGGTTTGCAACCTATGAATATGGCGGGGTCTAGTGTGGGCAAAGACGGCACCGGCATATGTCATGATGGGACGGATACACGCAGTGTAGATACGCAATTTGCACCTAAGTGACAATTTGCTACGTGCATTTAGGACGGAGTGAAGCCTACCTAGAGCGAAAGCGGCTCGCGAGCGAACCTGCTTTATGTGCTCTTGAAAAGTGAGGTGGTCATCGAGGACTACACCGAGATATTTGGCTCGCTTCTCCCAAGGGATCGGCTTGCCGAACATGGTGATGGGCTCGGGGAGGGTGGGTTTCGTACGCGGTTTGGAAAAGAGAACCGCCTGACTCTTATCGGGATTGACCTCGATTCGCCACTTCCTGAACCATTCGCCGAGCTTGTCGACTGAGGTTTGGAGAGTGTCGCGAATCCTAACGGGACTACGGGCCTTAAAGTAGATGGCCGTGTCGTCTGCGAACAGAGCCAACTGTGCCTTTCTACTTTTGGGAATATCGCTAGTAAACAGCGTGAAGATGAGCGGGGATATGACAGAGCCCTGGGGGACACCTGCGCGAATGGGACGGGGTGAGGATAGGGCGCCCTCTATGCGGTAGCGAAAGGTGCGGTTTGACAAAAAGTCTCGTAAGATGAGCACGAGACGATCGGGCACACCGAGTTGGTATAGCTTGTATAATAAGCCATTGTGCCAGACTTTGTCAAACGCCTTCGCTATATCGAAGAACACCGCCCCCACCATTAGGCCTCGCATAAAGCTTTCGCTTATATGCTCGACTATGCGGTGGGCTTGGTGGATACTGCAGTGTTGAGTGCGGAACCCAAATTGCTCGTTCGGGATGAGACCCTTGGTCTCGGCGTAGTCTCTGAGACGCTTATAAATAAGCCTCTCATAGATTTTACCGAGAACCCTGAGCAGACTGATGGGACGGTAACTAGAGGGATCGGATTTGGACTTGCCGGGTTTGGGGATACCTATAACGGTGGCTTCCTTCCATGCCTGGGGGAAGATATTATTGCCGAGAGCACCATTGAAGATGATGGTCAAGAGCATTATTAATTGAGCGGGGAAAAGTTGGATCACTCTATTAGTGAGTCCATCTGAGCCGGGGGCTTTACGCGTTTTAAGACCTTTGATGATCTCGTGCACCTCATCAGGAGTGATGGGGGGCAGTGGATCATCGGGGTCTTCGACGGGGGGGAGAGATGCTCTGCGTTCGACTTCAGCGTCAATCTCATCGAGATGAGCTTGGTCTACAGGCAGTGAGCTAGGCGAGCATTGAGCCTCGAGACTATCGGCTAGGCATTCCGCCTTGTCGGAGTCGTCGAAGGCTATGGTCTTATCGGGACGGATTAGGGGGGGCATGGAAGCGCCCTGTTGGGACTGGAGATTTCTCTGGAGTTGCCAGAAAGCTTGGTGAGTGGGCTCGAGATCGCTCAGCATCTTGTCCCAGCCCGCTTCACGCAACTCAGCAATGCGTGTCCTTACTTTACGCTGTAAGTAGCGCATGTGAGATTTGTTAGCGGAGCATGGGAAATTGCTGTAGGCACGGGTGGCCGCGTTCTTCTCGGTCATCAGATCACGCACATCGGCCGGCAATTTGAAGCGGTGGTCGTCCACCACTGGAACTTGCCTTGAACAATCGTTCAAAACCGATTGTACGTGATCCGTGAGCGAGTCGATCGCGGCCGTCGTGTCTGCGACAGAATCGAACTGTTCGGGAATAGAGTCCAATTGGGGGGACGTGTTGGATTTCAGCAATTCGCCTACTTTCCTCCAGTCCGTTACCTTCTTGGTGGCGGGGGGTTGGGTGGGGTCGGGGAGACCTATGCGGGGGGCCAGTTTCATGACTACTGGGCGGTGGTCAGAGGTGAGCTCGTGCACCGTTTCTATGGAGTTTAACCTAAGGTTGACGTTCTTAAGAATCGCCATGTCTAGGATATCGGGGGAGTGACTGGGTTCGTGGGGGAAGTGAGTGGGAGTCATCGGAGCGATGATATCGAAGTTATGGGAGTTTGAGAGGTCGAACAGGTGTCGCCCTCTAACGGAGGTAGTGGAACAATTCCAGGCCGGGTGTTAAGCGTTGAGATCACCCGCTATAATAACGGAGTCACTCAAGCCGAGTAGGGCGGTGAAGTCATTGGAGAATTCCTGGGGATTCTCCGTGGCGGAGGAATAGGGAGGGAGATAAGCAGAGACTAGGGTGATCGGCTGATGGCCGGACATGCCTAGGCGGCATACTGAGACTTCTATCCGAGAGAGAGAGGGAGGATCTATTGGGATGCAATAGAGTTCCTTTTTGTAATATATAAGGGTGCCGCCCTTGTGACAACGGGTTCTATCGTTGCGAACTATACGATAGTTTGCGATAGAAGGGTTCCGTTTATGGGGTTTGAGGAATGTTTCCTGTACTAAGAGGATATCTATCTGATGGTCGCGGAGGAATTCCGCGATCTCATCTCTTTGGTGTTGAATGCCGTTGGCATTGAAAAATCCTAAGTTAAGGGATCGGGGTTTGAACCTAGCTACGGTGGTGTTAGACATTATGGGGGGTAGGGTGGTTGGCTAGGGAGGACATGGCTTGCGTGATCTCGGGATACGCATTAAAAATTTGGTGAATCCTACCTACGTCGTTGGCATTTCTGGCAGCAACGATTTCGTTGGCCATTTGCCTAGCGCGTGGGGTGAGGAAGGTCATGTAGGTAGAGGTGATCACATTGAATGGATCGAAAGGGGCCGCCTGGGGAGGGGGGTGAGGGCGCGCTGCTATCAGAGCAGGAATCGGACGAATAAGGGGCGCAGGAGCGCGAAGACGGGGATCCATAAGTGGGGGGGGGACGCGAGTGGGGGGGGGGACCTGGGGCTTGGGGTACCCTAAAGCAGGGAAGGCCTGCTGGTGATGGAGTTGGTTCCAGGGGCTAGGCCTTTGGGGGCTGAGCCTTTCTGGGATATGGGCGGAGGGCGCCTTGTAGGCGGAGGGAGCTTCCCTCGACTGGCGAGCGTCTGTACGCTTCGCCAGTTTGGAGGAGGGGGCTTTGGGGGCCTTGGGGCAGCCCCGGTAGTTGGCTGGGTGCCCTGACTGGCCACATAGCACACAGCTAGGTGGCTCGGTGCAGAGCGAGCGGTCTTTGGGACGGGAACATTCTGCCGTGCCGTGCTCACCCAGGCACTTGACGCATCTGGGGGTGGCATAACAATGTTTTTGTGAATGCCCGTACAGTTGGCAACGGTGACATTGACCGACTGTGGCATTCTTGTGGGGCTTTTCAATGTCAAAGCCCATCAGGTTGCAGATGGCTTTGACATTGAATATCGGGTGTAGGCGGGCCTCTGAGGGGGGGCAGACCACGAGGACCATGTCGAACGCCTCGCCGTTGCGAGCGCGATGCATGCGGTGAACCTCGTCGACGGGGATGCCCTGTGAAATGAGATCATTTTTAATCTCGGATGTGGCGAGTTCGCGTGGGATACGTTTAATCACCACGCGAGTCTGTTTCTCCTCCGGTAGGGAGAAGGTGTGGAATGCCACACCTCTGGAGCGGAGGAGTCTAGTGAGATCCCTGTAGTCGTTAGACGTAGGGATGGTCACTTTGATACCCTGTTGGGTATTGCGGGCATTGGTGTACGCGATCTTTTGATCGCAACACCATTTGGAAACATCGGTCCACTTCCCCTTGTCCTGAATGAACACGGGGGGAGGGGGCGATTTTTTGTTAATGCGAGGCCCCGGAGCAACTTGTGCTACTATCGCGGCGGTCGAGGTGGAGGGGGAAATCGCGGTGTCAACAACGGTAGTGCTACTGGGCACTGTACCGGCGACTTGCGCTACGGGGGTAGGGGTGGGGGAAATGACGTCATCGATGACGACGTTGTTTGTTTCCCTATCGGAAACGGGCTCCTCGACCGCGGCCACCTTGGTGGCCTGGGTGGAGCTATGCTTCTTCTTCCTCTTCCTCTTGTTTCCCTTGCCGACGACGGGCAAGAAGCCATCGTCGTCGGTTTGGGACGTAGAGTTGGAGGATAAGACATCCTCCGAGTCGGAATGTAGCGGGAAAGAGGCCGCTGCTACACGCTTTGAGGAAGCGGGCATGGGGGTATCTGCCCGCTTGGAAGAAGCGGGCTCGTCTATATCCATCTCACCGGTGAGGCCGGATGAGCATGGTAGACTAACTGAGACAGGGGGAATGACTAAAACATCGCTGAAACCAGCGATGGTAGGGTCGATCGGGGTATTGAGCGCTCGCTCGATGCGAGAGACTTCATCGGCATACTTGTCGGTGATGCCTTCCTTGACCAGGATGGCCTTGAGACACTCAAGTATGAGGCGGGCCGTGTCGTTAGGCACGGCGACAGCCATAGTCGTAGGAAGACTAGGCTAGAGAGAGTAAAAGGGAGGAAATGTAAGGGGAACCTAACATTTGCCCTAACACCTAACTCCCCGGGTGGACTTGCCCGGGGATGTGTGACCCTCCCTGTCGGGTATAGACAGGGAGGTGTGTAACCTATTGGTGAGCCCTAAGCTTGCTTTGGCCCGTTGCCTATCTTATTTGTGCAACGGGGTCCTAACTGGGTCTGGTGCGAAGGGGTAGACACACCCAACCGACACCAGGTGTGTTGCTGTGAAAGGAAAACTGTCACCAATGCCGACTAGGAGATCCCCCAAGGCCGAACACTGGGACCCGTCCAACTTTCTGCCTCACCCTGATGGGGATTGGCGGGTGCGTTTGGGTCAACACCCCCTCGGTTTCGTTGGCACCGTAAGGTATCCACCGAGGACCACGAAACTGTGGTTTTTTACCCGGAAGGGGCAAAAATCACCGTCGAACGTATATTTTAACGATATACTGTTAAAGAAATAATTATACTAGCTGTGCCTTGAAAAAGGCACACAGCTAATAAATCGAAGATAGTCAAGGCGACTATGACGTCCGTCGCGGGGCGCGACGAAAACACGATCACTGGCTCTACTGAGCCAAACACACGGGAACACTTAACACTGCGCAAACACGTCCGTCCGCGACCGCTGCTGCGCGCTAAGTGAAATGGTCCAGCGCATCCGTATATATAGGCTCGGGGTCGCAGAGTAGGGGCAGAGCCGACCCCCCGCGCATCGCGGGGCTAGGCGTTAACAGTCATGAACTAAAAAAAAAATTGTTTAATGAGGCCATGTTGGGTATCAAATGAAAGGGCTTAGCACATTTCAAAAATATATAATATGTATAATAACACCAATTTTTTTTAAATAAAAATATAAGTTATAAAACTAAAACTCAACTACGACAAAAAGTCAAAAAAGACGGATGAATTAAAAATCCGGAGTCACACGTGTTAAATCAAAGTATCTGTTTGATTTAACACGTGTGACTCCGGATTTTTAATTTGTCCCTCTGTGATTCTTGTGTATACCTTTTTAGTTGACTTTTTTTAATAACTTTTCCGCGAAGAGTAAGGCAGAGATGTACCTACACTCACATTCCGCTAGTTATGTTTAAGTGCCATGTCATAGTACGGTTTAAGACGTTTATTTCTCAAAAATAATACAATTATCTTATCATGACAAATACAAGTTAATCATAATACGAAATACCTCCACGAACTTATAAATAATGGTAGGTATTCGTAAATAAACTAATAAGCAGTAGATGCACAAAATACAAAAAAAAAGTGAGTATACTATTAAATATGGTTTCTTGATGGCAAGTCAATAGCAATTGGGTACAAATTGTGTAATAACAGCCGCACGGGTCGATTCATCAGGTTAAGCTACGCTTGCCGGGGTTGGTCCGTGGATGGGTGACCATCTTTACATATCGAGACTCCTCCGTGCCTCGGAAAGCACGTTAAACCGTTGGTCCCGGCTGTCATTTGTGGATCTTTGACAGTCGTTACGGGTCGTCAAAAGCCCGAAAGTCTGACAACCAGTCTTGCCAAGGGGTATCGTATTACCCAGTTACTGGGTTGTGGAGGTCAGATAGGCAGTCGTTCCATGTAAAATACTGGTATTCAGCTGCATCCGGTTAGACTAGAAGCTGACCCCAACATGATTGGGAAAAGGCTAGGCACATGATGATGACTCATTGTTAATAGGCAGTAGCAAGCTTTCAATATTTCTAAAATGTTTCAAAATGTAATGATAGTTTAGTACCTAAATGTATTTTATACCTTGGTAGGTATAGTGGGCGAGCCTATTTCTAATAATCAGGCTGCTATGCTGTAAAATTCCTGTTGGAAAATCGTAACACTTTGCCTGACCTTTTTTTTTTTTTTTTTTGAGGGTGGGAAATCATCCAATGACTTCTCCCGCTCTGGGCGGAGCGGAAGGGCGTGTCAGACTTTTACTGACTAAAACCCACCCGTGTTCCTTCATTTGCCTGTTGCCAAGGTCCCGGTATCCCTTTCGGACTTTCCCGCAACCCTGGCAGGCATCGGTCCTAGCGGACCCCGTCATTTTTGCTGACATCTCTTTGAGGCGCGCGTGGAACACGACGCGCCATCGACCCGGGCCTGGTCCTTATCGGACGGCGAGCTGCCCGTTGCTCGCCGTCCGCAAGCCCGCGCCTATGGTGGCCGGAAATCCGCCTGGGATTCCCGACGCCCAGGGCGTCACCAACGGCGGCGGTTAGGGGCGTGAGGGCGCAAACTTTGCCTTTCCCTCACGCGTTCCGCCTCCTCCTTCGCGAGCATTACTGCTTCGCAGAAGGAGGTGAACTTTGCCTGACCTGGGAATCGAATCCAGTAACTCATGCTCAGCAGTAGAGCTTGCGACCTACCTAGACCAACGAGGCAGTTTGCCTTCTATTTTGCATTTCTACATTGAATATTCTTTTAGCATAATTTTACTCTAAATATAATAATTTAGTACTTCTTTTTCATTCATTTTTGTTGTGATAAAGTTGAACATTCACTACGGTGTACCGCGCGACCTAGTCAGCTCACTAACAAGGGCACTTGCGAGGTTACCCCTAGATTACCGCGCCATTGTGCCAGTTTCGCCACAAAAATATAAATATAGCAGACGAGTAAGTTGTATTTTTACCCGACTACGGCGAAGAAAAAAGGAGGGTTATGATTTTGACCGGTATGTATGTATGTATGTTCATCTGTTCCCGCCTATCTTGTAAACCACTCATCACAATTTGACAAATGAGGTATCGTTGGAAGCGTATTGATCGTCCGCTGGTTATAGGCTATGTGACGTCACATTGCCATAAAAATGGCGCCCTCTAGAGGGCATAAAGAAAGGAACGAAAAAAATATTGTTTTATCGTACCATGTTGGGTATCAAATGAAATCCGGAGTCACATTTAATCTGTTCGATTTATGCCTTAACACGTGTGACTCCGGATTTTTAATTTGTCTGTCTGTGGTGTCTTGTTTATACCTTTTTAGTCGTAGTTGGGTTATAGTTTTTATTTCATAATTTTATTTTTCATCATCACGCATGTACTCGTAAGTATAAATTTACATCTTTTTAGTAAAAGAGGTGATAGACATAATTATAGTACTAGAAATAGGGACCCATTAGTTTTTTTTTTAAGTTCCTGACTTTATGTCCTATAGAGAGCGCGATTTTTAATTTAATGTGATGTCACATAGCCTATATCCAGCGGACGATCAAGACGCTTCTAACGATACCTCATTTGTCAAATTGTGATGAGTGGTTTAGAAGATAGAAGGGAACAGATGAACATACTTACATACATACATACATACATACATACATACATACATACATACTTATATACATACCGGTCAAAATTATAACCCTCCTTTTTTCTTCGCCGCAGTCGGGTAAAAATAGTTGGAACCTAAAAAAATCTACACTTTCGACGATAATAGTTATTGCAAGTGGGCACAATAAATCTTCTCACATTTTTGATTACCTACTTAATGAATCAAACTTATTGAATTTCCCAAATCAAAAAACCTCCCAATATAAGTATCTGAAACTTAAGCTGATTTCAAATTACATAATCAGTTGTATATAACTATGAAAAATCATTAGTTAGTAATGAAAATTTTATTTCATTTGGTAAAATAAAATTTTGTACAGTGCAGATTAAAACAAAATATAAAAACTAGGAAATGTTACCAATTACCAATAAATCATAAAAACATAAATCCACAGAAAAGAAAATTGCTCATGTTATGTAGAAAGGAATCATCTTACGTGTAGGCTTTTTAATACAATAAATATATTTTTGTTTTATTTTGTTTCCATATTAAAGTAATGAAACAATGTATCTTATGTTGCCAATACATAAACAATTTTCGTTATGAACATCAAGATTATTATGTTTGTAATAGGAGCGGAAATAACGATATTTCTGTTTGTATCCTTATCATGCAGGATTTTGACGGGAAATCCTTTAATATAATTCAAAGGAAAACAGCTAAAGGTACCTGTTATTATTACAATCTATATCCATACACATTATAAATAATTATGTCGCTTTTCGTGTAAAGTTAAAAAGTTAAGTAAAGTTCGCCACGGAATTTGATGTGGTTTTCACAATCGTTTAGAGCATTTATTCCGAAAGGTTTATGGATATAATACATTAATATTAAACTAACCTTTAATAGAGAAATCTTGCTGATTTGTCAAGTCGTAATACCGTGCGAAGCAGGGGCGGGTCGCTAGTAATGAATAAACTAAAAGTGTAATGAAGAGAGAAATGAATGCTTAATGGAAGAAAAACTGAGTCAGAATGGCGTGTAAAATATAACTTTTCTTTTAAGAACATGGTTTTGTTAAAGACTGATAAGGTCATCAGGCCCGTAAGGTTCTAGGTTCGATTCTCAGGTCGGACAGAGTGTTATTGGGTTTTCCCTTTAGGAATTTCTCAGTAGCAGCCCGGAGTTATGATTTGTGCCCGGTTGATGGAACTAGGCTCGCCCCCTGTTACATAGGAGTGAAAAATAACAAGCGAAATGAGAATGTACTATATATAGGTACACCTCTGCCTAATCCTTCTACCTACTAAAACGTGAGGAAAGTGAAAAGTAACTGGGTAAATATTATACAATACAGTACCTAAGTATACGCCTTCAAAGTTGGTAGTAGGTCTCACAGCCCGAGGTGTGCGGCAAAAACCTAATGTCACCAACGACGACCCTTTTCATGTCCAAACTGTCAATATTGTACTCACACAAGTGTGCTAAAAATACAAAATCACATTCTAAACACTTTCGCACTCACGCAACCCAGTAACCTGCAATAAAACGTTACATTCAATAAGACGCCAATGTATTTCCTTTACTAACAACCGCTATGAATATCAATGAAAGAATTCTCACACATTCGCTGCAAACTGAAATAACAAACGACTCTATTCTGAATAAAATAAATGTTGGAGTAACGTGGTAGTAGCGTCGCACATCGTAAAGTAACGCTAGGGTTATCTCTCACTAGAGCATATCGGAACAAGAAATGACATTTCTAAAAATATTTTTAATTGAACTTCGCTACTTTTCGAAATATCTGGGTCTGGGGGCTTGGGAGTACCCCCGCCAAGACGAACCAAGCGAACCGCAAGGAGGGCACGACGTACTTTTTCTCGAAGCGCTTCGTCGTTTTTTTTAACCCTCATAACTTGGGTTTAGGTTATACCAGATAAACAAAATTCTTGGGATATGATGCCAACAGTAGACTTATTAAACGTAGAAAGTTTCAATTGCATAGCTCTAATATTTTAGATTTTATTGATAACTAAAAAAAACCCGATTTCGTTAGTCACTCACACACTGGTGATCATCAAAATTCTTAGGGTACTTCCTAAAGTCCTAGAAAGCTAAAACTTGGAACTTTTACCCCCAACCCCTTATACTAGGGGATGGAAGTAAGTATGAGACTTCCGCAAATTTTGATGCTAGAGGTCTAAAAATTGATATAGTGACCCCTTGTTATAAATAATAAAATACATATTTCAGGATTTTTAGTAAATCACTCCCCACCCTTTAAATTAGGGGATGGAAGTTTGTATGGGTTTTCCCATAATTATAAACTTAATTTTATGCTAGAGATCTGAAAATTATACAAGTACACTTATTAAGATAATAATAAGACACTTATTACAAATTTAAAAAAATAAGTGTTTTAGATTTTATTAACCTTAATTTCGAGTAATGTTATCTTTACGACGGATTAAAGCATCAATATTTATTTAATCAACTTCATTTATGACACAGAACGACCTTAATTAGTAGTTTTAGGTTTCTCTTAATCTAATAACGAAAAATATTTTTTTTTTGTGGACTACAGGCGTCATGTTATGTTATGTTATGGAACAGAATAAATGTAAAGACGTTTTTCAAACAATGTTTGTTAAGCTACAGTTGTTATATAATTATGACTTAGGTTTTGAAAGGCCCGTCGACAAATTAATAAGCCACTCACTTGGTTGCGACGTTGGTTGACGTTGACGTTTTGTCATACAGTTCGATAGTAAACACCTATTGCATATTTTTTGTTGTAAATAAACACACATAAATTATAATACGTTGCCAAGCGAACTTCATTAAATAAGACCTCTTAAAGCTACCAGTTCACTAAAGCGAATTTTAAATGTCAGCACCGCTTTTGGTTGCTTTATTCGCTAACAACAAAGTGAGAATATCTTTTACCAAAATTACATGCATAATCATAATTGGATACCCCGTTGTTGCAGAGAAATTAATTTGTTTGTGAATGGGGCTCAAAGGTCAGAAATATAGGTATAGGTGGCTGGCAAAAAGATACGTTGTTATGTGTGCTAATTATAAACCTAATTATTATAGTATCATTTTGTAGGTGCAGTAAGCCAGTACGGAGTTCAAGCAAAAAGTTGAATTGCCCACACATAACTTGGAAAATACGATTACTTCTAACGGAACTTTTATTTTAGTTTAAGTAGTAAAGTAAAAACAAGCCTTTAACATGACAAGACACAATTATTTCGTATGCAAAAACAAGACGTGCATGTTTACGTAATACCTTATAAAATAATGCTCTCTAAAGCCTTGCATTCACTGGAGCGTAATAGAATGACAGTTCTGCTTCTATTTTATTTCCTACTAAAATATTCCGAGAATTTCTTTATTCACAAAATGTTCTTCCTCATAAATGAATTTATTGTGTTTGTGTTAATTTCTGACACAAAACAAGAGGTACTAGAAATAACAGAAAATGTATTTTACAAGTTAATCTTGACTGTCATATCAAAAGCTCTGTGGACTTTACTGGATACGTTTAAATCATTATTGAAAATATTCTAAAGGAATAAATGATTTTATCTCCGTAGGTAGGTTTGTACAAACACTTTTACACGTCAATCATATTTTTAAAACAAGATGAAGTCGGCGTTTCCTATCTGACTACTCTAAGAAGAAAGGCCCAAACAAACTCAGAGAACAGAGTCTCTTTTAAAGTCCAGATTTATTCTTTGTCAGATCATGAGAAGACCGTGTACCATGTACCATGTACCATGTACCATGTGTTGGTATCTGAAATGGTATTTTAAGGCTATCCTCAAAATACCATTCAGACATTGAGTGGACCTGTCCAGACAGTGTACGCATTTGTCAGTAATCGTACAGCTCAACACAGAACTTAAAGAGCTCAAAGATTCAACGAAAAATACCAAAGAAAGACATTTGGGTAGGCTGCATAAAGTACCTACTCAAACTGCCAGACTATGATTAAAACTAAATGCTACTAAGAAAAACAATGATACACATAGTCCGTGCGTTTTTTTTACTCACATCTACTTTTTCACATTCACAACATTTAATTAAAATAATAATTATAAAGCTCTTACAAACGATGTTTTATATTAAAAACATGTCGTAATCAGAAACTGTTTAAATTATACTATAAAAGAATTCAATTTATCCCTCTACTTTTCTAGATTTTTCCTGTGCTGTTCACAGCAGATTAAATAGAAAAGTTATCAAGGAAAAACAATAGCTTTTTCTACACAAATGAAACGCACATTAAAAATATACACGGTAATACTTTTTTGTTTTTTTTGATGGTGGGAATTTATCAAATGACTTCTCCCGCTCTGGGCGGAGTGGTAGGGCGTGTCAGACTTTTACTGACTAAAACCCAACCGTGTTCCTTCAGTTACCGGTTGCCAAGGTCCCGGTATCCCTTTCGGACTTTCCCGCAACCCTGGCAGGCATCGATCCTAGCGGACCCCACCAATTGTGCTGACATCTCTGTGAGGCGCGCGTGGAACACGAGACGCCATCGACCCGGGTCTGTTGTGCTATTCTGTTAAAATCTCATCGTGAAAACTTAGATGAAGTGAGCTTGGAGTGAACTGTCACTGCCTTAGCATCGGTGGGTATTGATGACACCGACAGCTCACTCCACGCTCACTTCATCTATGTTTTCACGGTGAGATGGTTACAGAATAGCAATGCTGGTCCTTATCGGACGGCGAGCTACCCATTACTACCCATTAACCGTCCGCAAGCCCGCGTCTATGGTGGCCGGGAATCCGCCTGGGATTCCCGACGCCCAGGGCGTCTCCAGATACACGATAATACTAAAGCTAAAAGACCAGTATTTGAAAGAAATTAATCCGCTCAATTGTCGATTTGCCTTCTTAGGTCGATAACCTCGACGGCCGGTGGAACTTCGTGGAGCATTTCCGACGTTTGGCTCCAAGGCTGGACCGGGCTGGGGCCGCCTTGAGGCGGCTCCTGCCCAATCTAGGGGGTCCAAACGCCTCCTGCCGGAGGCTCTATGCGGGGGTCGTGCGGTCCATGGCCCTTTACGGGGCACCGGTGTGGGCGCGTTCCCTTAGGCTGCGGCCAGCACGCCGGTTGAACGCGTCCCAAAGGGTCATGGCCATTCGGCTGGCCCGGGGATACCGCACGGTCTCCCGTGAGGCGGCGAGCCTCCTTGCCGGATTACCGCCATGGGATCTGGAGGCGAAGGTCCTCGCGCACATCTGGGAGTGGCGCGAGGAGGTGAAGCGCCGGGGTGTAACTCCGCTGCCGCGAGAAATCGCGGCACAGCGGACAGAGCTCCGGCAAGATCTCATGGCGGCATGGAGAGTGCGATTGTCGCAACCCAGTGCTGGGCACGCCACAATTGCGGCGATAAGTCCCCTCTTTGAGGAGTGGCTAGAGAGGCGCCACGGCGTCCTCACCTTCCGCCTGACACAGGTCCTCACCGGACATGGCAGCTTCGGGAGGTTCCTGTGTAGGATTAGGCGGGAGGAAACGCCCGGGTGTCACCACTGTGCGGATCGCCCGGAGGACACGGTGGAGCATACGGTTGAGGTATGCCCTGCTTGGGCGGAGCACCGCCGTGTCCTCGCGGAGGCGATTGGGGGCAATGACCTCTCGCGTCCGGCCCTGGTTCAGGCCATGGTACGGAGCGAGAGGGCATGGGAAGCCGTCACCTCCTTCTGCGAAGCAGTAATGCTCGCGAAGGAGGAGGCGGAACGCGTGAGGGAAAGGCAAAGTTTGCGCCCTCACGCCCCTAACCGCCGCCGTTGGAGACGCCCTGGGCGTCGGGAATCCCAGGCGGATTCCCGGCCACCATAGGCGCGGGCTTGCGGACGGCGAGCAACGGGCAGCTCGCCGTCCGATAGTGTTCCACGCGCGCCTCAAAGAGATGTCAGCAAAATTGACGGGGTCCAATAGGACCGATGCCTGCCAGGGTTGCGGGAAAGTCCGAAAGGGATACCGGGACCTTGGCAAAAGGCAAATGAAGGAACACGGGTGGGTTTTAGTCAGTAAAAGTCTGACACGCCCTTCCGCTCCGCCCAGAGCGGGAGAAGTCATTGGATGATTTCCCACCCTCAAAAAAAAAAAAAAAAGTTCGATAACTATAAAAAATATTATTGTTTCGCTAGTGACAGTTAAGCTCATACAAAGATTTAATATTAAAATATTATTGTGTCTCGTTAGTGACAGTTAAGCTCATACAAATATTTAATATTAAAATATTATTGTGTCTCGTTAGTGACAGTTAAGCTCATACAAGGATTTAATATTAAAAAGTTTATAGTTGTCTATGTCAGGTAGGTCTCTGTTGGGTTTGATCACTAAAATGTAATCAAAATAGGATGATTAAAATTATTTAATTTATATTTTTGGATTTTTTATCAACGTTGAAATTATTATTTAAATTTAATCCTTCTTTCCCTCAAAAATACTTCTTAGAAATATTGTGATATCGTTTAGTTTTACTCGTACAATGTTTGTAAATATGTGAGCACTTCTTTTGTACCTATTGGTGGTACAGTAATCTTATTGTAGGTGCATCGTCTTCACATATAATATGTAATTGATGTATACAAAATATTGTTAAACATTTTTAAAAGAGTAACGGTGGAGTTTCTTCCCCATTCTTCTCCATACGAAAACTACCTTTTGGAAGTGGAAGAATCAATTCTATTTCTTTGTTTTTTTTGACGTTCAAAAGTGCCTTGTATGTGCCTATTTGAAATAAATTATTTGACTTTGACTTTGACCCTCTCAGAAGAACCTCTTCAACATCGTAAGTTCATCTGTTTTAAGGCTGTGCAATTGTACATTGTCTGCTCAGACCAACAAAAAAAGAAAGACGGAGCATTTCGAACATCAAAATGAAGCCACCTTTTTATCTATGTGTCTGTAAAAAGGGTTGTCATTTGCTAAAGTTTTTCCCTATAATTTGGGGAATAATATTTTGGGTAGGATAATTTGTACGAGTAAGATATTGTTGAGTATGGTATTGTACCTCAATCGTTAGGAAGGATTCCGAAACAAAACCATTTTTTTTTTACATCGCAAAATAAAATAACAATTAAGTACAAAGTGCATTTACATACATGATTTGGAGATTACCTTTTTTAATCAAGAATTGCTTGTGATAGGAAGCTCCGCTCTTTCACTTAGAACTATCCATTAATTATCAATTGAATGTAAAAAAAATTGGTTTGTAAATTATAGAAATATTAAGTTATAAGGTTGTTGAAGCGTAAATCATAACATCGTCGTGGGTAGTAAATTGTTTTGAAATAAAATAGGTACTTAATTATATTTACAATCAACTTTATTAAATTCAAGAAGACCACGATAACAAAATCACTGACTATAGAAAGCACGTAAAAAGCGTCCGCAATTTGGGAAAAAATAAAATTTGGGACAGTAGTATTTAAATTAGCTAGTCTAAGTTGAGAAACTAACTAAAATAAAATAAAAAATACAGTCTCGTATTTAATTACTGTTTTGATAAAATCTCATTTTTGTTTTTTAAATTGTATGTACGTTTTTAGGATATCCGGTTTTGATCACACGGCGAAGTCCACGATTAGTTGAATAAAGGTCATTATTATCAAAATGATCGGAACAAACCACGCTGGTTTTCGATGGAAGCCATTCTGGATCATTCCGACTATTTCTTATAGCTACTATCTATTTACTTTTATTTTCAATATTACTTGGAAATCTAAAATATTAAATACATAAAAAAACAGGCATATAATTACTCGAACTAAAAAATATCGAACGGGGAAATTTCAAATCATATTATGGCAACCCTCGCACGTTAAATGTCACTGTTTTCGTTCGTTCATTCGTTCAGGTTGTTGTTCCAAGTAACCTAAAATTCATAGTTTACTAAATTAAGAAACGATGTTATTTGAAGTACTTACTTGTGAAAAGTGATTCCGTGAGACTTTTTATGTGATTTGCTATTGTTTTTACAAGTTTTCACTACACAAGAAGGCATAATTCAATTTTTTTTATTGAAGTTTACTAGACGACGACTCGT
The DNA here is from genome assembly GCA_949152455.1 of Lithophane leautieri. Classification (NCBI taxonomy): domain Eukaryota; kingdom Metazoa; phylum Arthropoda; class Insecta; order Lepidoptera; family Noctuidae; genus Lithophane; species Lithophane leautieri. The sequence goes on from OX424460.1 coordinate 19,827,457, forward strand.
GACGTACTAGGAGCGATGAGCATAGTTTTTCTGTAGGTGTGTGCGTGAGCCTGTGTGTTTACTTGCAGGAGCATAGTTTTGTGGCTACACGTTTGATGTACGTAGTGATCCGTCTTTCTATTTTGGTTGGTCTGAGATTGTCTGTCAGTGAGTGAATAAATTTAAGATTCAATACCATCCACCCGCGCAGCTCTTGTAATCCACTGTTTCTCGGTAATGGAGTTACTACATACCCTATCTAGAGATAACCGGATAGTCATATACTATAATATATTCACATAAATCAATTGTGCACTGCATACAGACTGGTATTGCAACATTGCTCGGGTTATTGAATATGGGGATGCGTTTGCGAAATTGAGCTCAATCACTTTCGATGTCGGTAGGGTAGTAATATGTCGGTACGATAGTACTATGTCGGTAGGGTAGTAATCTGTCGGTTGGCATTTGACATATTGGTCGTAACCCAAATATTGTTGGCTGTGGTAATTTGTTAGATAAGGACGTGTATGGTGTATATAAGTAAGGATTAGAAAGTTTATGTAAAATTGATGTACACGTTGCGCGTAGGTGTGTATATTTCTATAAATAGATGGTTGAAGGTTGATGGTGGAAGGCTGTCATCCTAAAGATAGATTATTGAAAACCTTTCATCTAAAAAAAAACACGTTTTTTTTTGGAAATAGTTTTTATTTTCGATATTTTAGTTGTGGTACCTACCCCACATAAATTGTACAACAGGCAACTGAAGGACACGGGTGGGTTTTAGTCAATAAAAGTCTGACACGCCCTTCCGCTCCGCCCAGAGCGGGAGAAGTCATTATGACGATTTCCCACAATAAAAATAAAAAAAAGTACCTACTATGTAAATAACAGTGACGGAGTAACTTAAAACATCGTCCACATATACTAAGTGGGAAAAATACGTAATAATGAAGCTAACTCAAAAACTACGCAAGTAAATTTAATAAAATTTATATGGGACCACCTCTGAAGCATGACCTACCAAACAAAAAGAATCAAAACTTAACAAACACAAAAAAAAAACCAACATACCGACGACTTGAGAACCTCCTCCTTTTTCAGGCAGTCGGTTAAAAACCGCTTTCCTTGTGTTCCCAAAGAAAGTTGCAACATTTTTAAGCAATAAATTGGTTTGGGCGTAACACTTAGGTATTATTATGTCCACTAAACAATGTGTAAATAAATGAATGCACGTTATGAAAGTAATTTGTTCAGAATCGTTTACTGGATCGATTTCTGTCATTTTTAATATACAGGGCGTCCCACGGATATGCCACATGGAGGGAAAGTACCTTGAATATTGTAGATGGAACATTTTACTGAAAGAAGACATTATTTGAATTTAAAAAACAATTTAAACTGCATTCATAGATGTTTAAATAATTACATGGTTGAACCGGAAATCGAACCCGTTACATGAGAAAAATAATCAGCCTGTAGCTTTATCATTTTCAAATAATGTCTTCTTTCAGTAAACTGTTCCATCTACAATATTCAAGGTACTTTCCTTCCATATGGCATATCCGTGGGACGCCCTGTATAGGTAATATTTTTTCCAAAAATAATTAAAACTGCGTAAATTACAGTCAAACTTCCACTGCACAGTCAATACAAAACAAAATGGTCGAAGTGCTTACTACGCTAGACCCTTATGTGTGCGACTGTGTGCGTGCGTAGATTTGTAACGAGACCACAATTTTCTCCCACAATCAATAGAACGAATTTAATAAATAATCAATGTTTTATACATTGTTATTAAAAAATCAGTTCATGTAATGATCATAACATAATATTCTAATTGGGGTGTTTGGTGGTGTGCGTTACTTCCGGAACATGTTTTATAGGAAACAATAATTCAATGCAATGTTAAAGAAAGAAAAAGACGAATAGGTTTATTTGTCACAGAAAAAAGTGCATACAAAAAGATAAGTTAACTTGAATACCTAAAAAGATGAAAAAAAAAAACTAAATATATCTACGAGCACAGAACAGAAATTATAGGCAGCTGCAAGTGGTGAGTTTGACAAGAAGGCTTCCACTCTGCATGATGCTGTGCTGTGGGGGGACACAGCACAGTGGTTACTCTCAGTGGTCATCAGAAAATTACGTACGAAAAATGAAATGAAAAGTAGTAGGTAAGTACATCTAAACACAAGAAAACTACAAGTTATAACTAGGCAATTCTAAATCCCAAATTAAAAGGGTATTCATTAATCTAAGTGTAAAACACAACGTAATTAATTATGATAATGATCTATCAGCTGGTGGGCGTGACTCTTTACCCAACATTTCGGGTTTCGGGACTCCTAACTATTCCAATTTCGACAAGTTCGGAACTCCCGATCGCCTTCACTTTAGAATTTAAATAAACTAGTTCTAAAACCAATCAGGTTCAGCTAATGAGCGTAGTTTTATGTAATGGATTTTTTTGCTGCAGGGTTAAATATTTTGGGCTTCAAGTTAGGGATTAATTAAGGAAGTTAGAGGATTTTTTATTTTATAATGTTTCGTAAGGGGTCGGACAGTGCAGCAGTCAGCTTAAATTATGGACGTATCTTAATTGTAAATTGTTATTAATTAATCACATAACTTTTGTTGTTATTTTGGTTGCATCTTGTGATATTTCTACTCATCAGATTTTGCGACGAATATTTGTTATTAGATCCTCAATGATTTACAATAGGAAATACAATTACTTTGTCTATAATTTTTACCAAAGATAATGGAAAAAGGTAAAAAAACAACAAGTTCAAATCAAGATACTACTCAGTGTCGTACTATGTTCATTTAAACGAATATTTCTATCGATATTTTGTAAAATGCATGAGATCTCGAGAGTCACTATTGAACTAAGACTTAACTGTATTGTTACAATTCTGTATTATAGAATATAATAATTATACATAGCTAGTTTGTAATGTATGTAATGATGAATAAAAATGGAAATATTCTCTGATTGTTAAAAACGTCGCCTAAATACGCGACTTAGGGCTCAAACACAACGTTGCATTTTTTATTACAGTTTTCTGCCAGAAACAGTACGGCAAGTTGGAACACCCAGTAAGCCGTGGTTTTGTAATTGTCTGTGACAAATAGATTGCAGATTTCATTATGTAGATCAGGAACGTCTATAATCCCCCTAAGAATTTTAAATATTACAGTCATCTGATCGCGCGACCGTCTTACTTCTAGAGAATTGAGACTCAAGTAAAGAATTTAGTGGGATACAGGAGAGGATAAATCCCGTACAAGTGCTTGTAAAGGTATCTAAGGAATGTTTTTTGAACTTTTTCTAAAGCTAACGCATACTGCTTCTGTAAAGGATTCCATAATAATAATACGAGAGAAAAGTAAGCTTGTGTCCAATGACAGCGATTTAAATCGTTAGATTCGCTACTGCATCAAAAGATGGTCGCGTTTGTGTGTAAGTAATTGTCGTCTGTCACACAATGACGTACCTACCTGTTGTCGACCATAAATTACAGAGATATTATTACCGTACTTTATACAATTTCATTCCAATTGGAGCGTCAAGCGTAGTTGAAATGTGTTCTAGGCTGAACTTCTAGTTCTTCATCTACTAGATCAAATTAACTTGGATAAAACAAAATATATATTTTTTCTTAACTTTTAAGCTCTAACCTCAACTCAAATTCACTTTTTATCTCGCTCGCACCATACTACTCCCGGCCTGAGCGAGAGCGAGACGGAGTGGAGTGAGGTAACTTTGGATTTTTTTTCCATCGAGAAAATTTGATGTAATCATGTTTTCGTCAAACATAGGACCTAGCATCAATTCTCAACTTTAACATCATTATTTATTTCAAAATTAATGCTGCAGTATTTTCGCCATAACGGAGGATCATGCTAAGCAATTAGAGGTTGGGTAGGCCCTTAATTTATGGCTGATTCTGTCATCGACTGGCTGACAGTACAGTTACTTGAAATTACGAGTTTTTTTTTTTTTTATCAGTCATGTGATATCGATAACCATCAAGTCTGTGGAGTTTAGCCAGCTTATTATATAAATTGGACCTATATATCCTAGATAAGGCGTTTAAGCAATCTCTCACATATGTACGTAAATCACCTATAGTTTTGAGAGAAACTGCAGTCTATCAGTCGGTCTACATTGATCTGAATAGCTAGTAACGACTACTCTATTACTGAGAGAACGCGACGCGAGTAAGATTGTCTGCGGACATGTTGATAAGCGATAGAGATTTAATATCAGTCTGTAGTAGAACTGAGAGGAATGTTTGTGATAGTTGTTTTCATGGGTACGTAATAATAGCTTTTTTTTGCTATATTGCTACTATTTATTCATTAAATTGTGTATTGTAGTCATAGTTTATCGTGTCACAATCAATAATATAAAGTAAATAAAAGAAACTCTGACAACAAAAGTTTAGTTTTTTAGGGTTCCGTACCCAAAGGGAAAAACGGACCCTATTACTAAGGCTCCGCCGTCCGCCCGTGCGTCCGTCCGTCCGTCTGTCACCAGGCTATATCTCATGAACCGTGATAGTTAGACAGTTGAAATTTTCACAGATGATGTATTTCTGTTGCCGCTATAACAACAAATACTAAAAAACAGAATAAAATAAATATTTAAGGGGCTCCCATATAAGTAACGTGATTTTTTTGCCGCTTTTATAGATAATGGTATGGAACCCTTCGTGCGCGAGTCCAACCCGTACATGGCAGGTTTTTGCAGCTTCTTTTTAATTTTAAATCCTGTTTAACCCATGTAAAACCTTATTAAATCATTTAAGAATAATTTAATTCGTCAATTTTCGAAATTCCAACTAAAATAAGACGGTACCTCGAACACGATCGCATTTAAAATGTCTATGAAACCTCGAGGCTCAGTTCCTACTTCTACGTAATTCCTAGAATCGTAGTTCCTAGAATCGTTCATTAAATTTGCATAACACCTTAAAGCTTTAGGCCCTTTCTTCACTGTTCGGTACGGTATCGGTCCGGTATCGGTATGCTCGGGACCAAAAGCTTACCGACAGCCTATATTTCAATGAGCGTTTCCTGATTGCTCGGGCTACGCGGGAGCGGGGCAGGATCGTTTCAGTACCGCGTGACGTCACGCATTTCACTGCATGCTCGGTATACTCGGTACCGAGAGCTTACCGAGCGCCTATGTAAGATTATAAATGCGAAAGTGAGTTTGTTTTTTTGTTATGCTTTCACGCTAAATCGGCTAAACGGATTTGGATGAAATTTGTCACCCAGATTGACCATGACCTGCATTAGGACATATGAAACTTTTTATCCCGGTATTTAAGATGTTAAAAAACTTTACAAAATTTAAGGGGTGCTTTAGACCATCCATGGTTTGTGGGCACAGATATGCATAGAAATGAGATAGTGACTGCTTTCAGACTACGTTTGGGACATATTCCGTTGAATAGCTTCGCCTTTTTAATGAGAAAGAGTGATTTGCCCAACTGTTCTGAGTGTGATAAGGTAGAGCATACCACTCATATTTTAGCGGAATGTGTCCGGAACGACGTTGAGAGGAGTAATTACGTCATAGAAAATAGTTTAAACCCTCATAATATTGGCATGTTTAATAGTATCTTGGCTGCTCCTTTGTCCAGGACAGCTAAAAATTTTTATCAAATTGTAAACCCAGGTATTAAGCGTAGATAGATATAGAATATAATGTAATATTATGTAACACTATGAGGGTGGCATGATCATACTGATCCAACCCTCCAAAAAAAAAAAAGATAAAAAATAAAAATAAACTCTTATGTATAGTTATTCAATATAATATCCGACATGAACACGGGCGAAGCCGCTGGAAAAAGCTAGTAAATTATAGAGTTATTTCATTTGTTTTGGTACAGAGCATACCGCACTACTGGTTACCGACCAATGAGGAAACGAAATCAGTGCGGTATAATACCGAAACGATACCGTACCGACCATTGAGGAAAGGGAGTTTTGAGTTTTCCCAAAACTTGTTGATGTATCACAACATCACGCTTGTATTCCTAGAAGGTTAGACAGAGGTGAAGTAATCTTCATCTCTGACACAAAACAAACAAACACAAACAAACTGCTACATTGAGAGTGTATTATTAAATACATCCTCAATTTAGCAGTTTGTTTTGTTAAAGTCCCATGTAATAACCGTCGGTCTCGTGGTCGCAACCGCGACTGCTGAGCGCGGCGTCTTGGGTTCGATTCCCGGGTCGGGCAAAGTGTTGCCCGACCCGAGAGTTTGGAAGTTGGCGGTGTGATACCCCCGTGCCTCGGTGCGCACGTTAAGCCGTTGGTACTGCACCTGCTCACTCTCCGGTTGTGTCGGATTGCCGTCCCTGTCCACTTGTGCACTATAATAGCCCCCGCGCCGAAGACTAATCTCCATTGAGATTGGCCGCCGTGGCCAAAATACGGTCGGGAGGACTATAGTTATGTAATAAGGGGACCATCCTGTTGCCACCAACCAAGCACAAATCCCGCAAGCAAAACCCATAAATACGTATTATTAGAGAGTATTTCCACTGCGTCCTGACAACAAATAGTCATCCTGATCTACGGGTCGTGGCTAAGCTAATAAGTCTGTTCGCATAGATATGAGCATGCATGAGTTCTTGTCGTCATGATGACGAAATAACTCGACCGCGACTAACTTCTTACGATAACTAAGTCATCACGAAGTGTACCAACTTCGTGACGACTTTAGGTGATGTGAACGGCGCCTAACGTGTTTCTATACCCACAATACACGCGAACGTGGCTATAGAGAATTTCTATTAAGTTTTGCGTACCTAAGCTAAGTCTCCATGTCACTTGAAACTACCGCCTTATTACTAATTATGATGTAAGAGGAGATCTAACGAGGGGGGGGGGGGTGTTAATTTAACAGTAGTCAGTGTTCTTATTCCTTTGTTAGGTTTTTTGAAAGGAAAATTAATCAAACTGCCTTTGCTAGAGATGGAATCAGCATCTTTTTGAAGAAGTAACAATTTTCAAGACACGCAATTTCCGCATAGTCGAGAGATTTCTTTTTAATACAAAGAAAAAGGAAAGTAAAAAGGCATAATTAAAATTCTCCAAGTATTGTAAAAACATATAAGATTATTTTTTTATGATAAGTCTATAAAACGAAGAATGCGGCTAAGGAAAAGTTGCGTTCGGCCTATCTGTACTTTGATCGCGACACGCTATGTTTACGTCTCAGACCAACAAAAAAAGGTAGACGGAGCGCTCCAAACATCAAAAGTGAAGCCACAAAACCGTGCTCCTGCAAGTAAACATACAGGCTCACGCACACACCTACACAAAAACTATGCTCATTGCTCCAAGTACATCACGAGTCTTCGTCTAGTTAACATCAATATTAAAAAAATAGAATTATGCCTTCCTTTGTAGTGAAAACTTGTAATAAAAACAATAGCTAATCACATAATAAGTCTCACTGAATCACTTTTCACTTGTTATGTACTTAAAATAACATAGTTTTTTAATATAATTAACTATACATTTTAGGTTACTTGGAACAAAAAACCTCAACGAATGAATGAATGAAAGCAGTGACATAACGTAGGAGGGTGGCCATAATAATTTATGATATCGAACTATCCCATTCGATTCAACAAATTAAAATTATGATTTCTTATTTCGAGTAATTATATTCCTGTTTTCTTTTTATGTATTTATATTTTAGATTTCCAAGTAATATAGAATCTAAAAGTAAATGGATAGTATTATTATTAATATATTTATATATTATTTATGATATAATGGATAGGAATACGAAATAGTGATGTAAAAAAAAATGTTTTTGTTTCGGAATAGAAGTCCTTCTTAACAATTGAGGTATAATACCATACTCAAGAATATCTCGGCTATCCAATTTCAAAACCTAGCAACTGAATTTTTTCAAAAAAAGGGTGTTTTTATATTTTGATTTGATAGAAAACTATCGAGAGAGATTGATTCATCTTCCTGCCCTTGTCCCGTGTTACTCGGGGTCGGCGCAACACGTTTTCTTCTTCCACTCTCCCCTGTCAACCGTCACGTTATCATTTACTCCCTTCTCTTTCATATCATTCCTCACACAATCCATCCATCTTTTCTTTGGCCTTCCTCTCCCGCTCCATCCATCAACACTTATATTCATCACTTTTTTAGTCACATGCGTTTCCTCCCTCCTCATCACATGCCCATACCAGGCCAAACGATTACCTTTCAACTTTTCTGTCACTGGCGCCACTTTTAAACTTCCCCTTATATACTCATTTCTTACTTTATCCATTTTCGTCACTCCACACATCCATCTTAACATTCTCATTTCCGCTACATGCATTCTTTTTTTCATCCGTCTTCTTCACGGCCCAGCATTCCGATCCATACAGTACGACAGGCCTTATAACGAACTTATAGATTTTCCCCTTTAACTTGAGGGGCATCCGTGGGTCGCAAGTTGTTCCTGTAACCTGTCGCCATTTCATCCATCCCGAGAGAGATTGATTGAGATTGAGAAATGTCAGTTGCTAGGTTTTGAAATTGCACAGCCAATCTTTCTTGTACTATATTATCCTACTCACACAATATTATTCCCCAAACTATAGGGAGAAACTTGAACAAATGGCAGCCCTTTTTACACACACATAGATAAAGACCACGCTACCGCATTAGGATTATTGCCTGTAATGATAGTTGTGTTTGTGATAAATAAATAAATAAATAAATAATAAAAAGGTGGCTTCACTTTTGATGTTCACAGTGCTCCGTCTACCTTTTTTTGTTGATCTGAGGTTTACGCACAGTTCTGAATAGCTCGGATTATTGCGGTGAACCAACCTGAGCCTACAACCAATGTCAATGTCGGACTTCTACCGGCTAATATTCCATGGAGTTACTCCTGCTGCCATAAGGCGGGAGTGCAGGATATACATACTCAGGCATACGTAATATTCACAAGCTGAGGGCCAAGTCTGTTATCATCATTGACTAGCTATCGATTGGTAATCTCCTAATTGCAAGGCGTCATTATGGTTTTCTGATGCCGTGACACTGACACTCCATTGATATTTATTTTGCCACTGATACGCTATTATGAATTTAAGAGATTACGAACTTTTAGCACAATGGTAACGGCGCTGCCTTGTTGCAGTTGGCATTATGACTAATCATTGAAAATAGGAGAACCCCTGAACTTACACTCAAAGTTAGAATAATAGTAACATAACGAAAATTCTCTTAGAAACAGAACCAAAGTACACAGCTCCAAATCAACACTCCATAATTAAAATAGCTAAGTACTTATCAGAAAAAAAAAATACAAAAAAAAAATTCACTCAAAAAACTAAAGCGCGACGTAATTCGCGTACATTTATATGTCACCACCCTAAGCCCAGCCCGAGATCGTTCCCCACTTTTTGTGTCTCTTGGCAAATATAAATTTGCATACAAACAGTGCTGTTACGTCTCTCACTGTGTTCCATTCGTTTGGACGTTTATATTAGCTTAAGTAGTTACGCTTTTTGTACTTAATTTTCTTTTTGTACTGGTTGGTTCTTACTACGTGATGAGCTTGGCTTTGGTAGCTGTTTGCGATGGTAATAGAATTCGACTTGTAGTGCAGAAGTGGTTTTAATTGGGTTTGGGAGTGAATAAAACATGCTTCTACATATAATAGAGACTCGCTACAAATATTCTTGTGTTCCTTCCTTGATTTTGGTATACAATAAAGCATATTATATTATATAGTATTCTATCAGTTTATCTTGTGAATTTATGAAACTGAAGCCTACCTCAGTTTTATAGATTCAAGATATATACGGTAAAAATAAGTAGTGAGTTAGGAGTAAATAATTGCTGAGTACCGGTTAAAGGGCCCGTGACATAACGGGCATTTCATTTGTTCAAAATTACTTTGTGTTGCTTTGAACTTTCGTTACAAGGATGGCAACGCATCATGCAATATGCCGTGTGCCATCCTCTAACAATTTTATCTTTACTTCCACACAATCAATAACACCACCAATGCAGTTAATTATTTTACTCTGCACCTCAGTAATATGTATTACGGCTGAGGACGGGTTCAGTAAAATGTATTATGGCTAAAGACGTTTGTGGCAATAAGTTATCATTAGCCGGATAAACTTGAGAATATTTTTGAGGAGAGGCTAATGTTCGACATAATGTGCATTTTCCTTAAATGATTTCATCTTTATCGGCTAAACTTGAATTGTAGTCATAAGGCGTATAGGCTCAAGAGAATGTGAAACACCACATTCCCAAAACATTCCATTCTCTTGTGCCTAAATAGACCCTGGCGCTCGCCGGCCGCTATCGCCGCACTGCTCGCTTCGCTCGCTCTGCTCGTGCGTTATGTGGTAACAGTTATTTTATCCATTTTAATTTGGTACTTCATTTTTAGCCAAGAAGTTACAGCTACACTTAAGTTTAGCCGGCTAAAGATGAAAGAAATTAACATTAGCCTCTCCTCAAAAATGAACTCAAGTTTAGCCGGCTAATGTTACGTTTATTTCCACACCCGTCTTTACATATGCACCGCGCTGCGCGCACTTAGGAGATTAGCTCAATATTCGCGCACATGACCGCTCCGCTAAGCAGCTGAGAGCTCAACATTATCGCACGTCTGCTGCACTTGTGTACTGATGACTAGACTAGGAGTAAGTACATTTTGGTTCAGTCAGCCTCAAAAAGATGTTAAAATCGACAATAATTCATTTGATTGCCTACAATTTGTGTTCTATATGTATAGTACCCTATGTAATGTGCAATCAAAAAATCATTGTGTAACTAAATTGGCAATTTAGAGCAATATTTCTGTTAGAGATCGTCCAATCATTTGGTTACTCCAGAAAGATTTGATTTGAGCGTGTATTTTGTGACGTCATTTTCATATAATATACCCGACTACGGCCAAGCAAAAAGGAGGGTTATGATTTTGACAGGTATGTATGTATTCATCTATTCCTTCATATCTTCTAAACGACTCATCACAATTTGACAAATGAGGTATCGTTGGAATCGTCTTGATCGTCCGCTGTTAATAGGCTATGTGACGTCACATTAAATTAGCCCTCTAGACGAATCAACTAAAAAGGTATAAATAACAAAAAACAAAAAATGGATTAGCAAGACATCACAGAAAGACAAATAAAAAATCCGGAGTCGCACGTAAGCTGTTCAATTTATATATATATACATACAACGTGTGACACCGGATTTTTTATTTGTCCGTCTGTGATGTCTTGTTAATTAATTTTTTTGGAGTTAAAATACAATTATATATTTTTGAAATGTGCTAATTAAGCCAAAGTCATTTAAACCCAAAACTGCATCATTAAACAAAAAAGTCCACGGACCAACCCGGACATCGACCCGCGCGACTGGCATTACTTAGCCACGAGGTCCTCCTCCTGGTGGGTAATACAATCATGTATTGAAATCATAGTAACAGTTCCTTACACCCTGTATAACTCAAACATAACTTTAATCTTCACCATACAACTAGCAATCCCATTAATACCAAAATAGTACAATAACACACTAGTGAGACACATGTACATTTGTACAGTACCTAGTGTACACAACGATATCTCACTAATTGGAATGAGCTTTGTGTACATTTGACGAATTATTAATTTACTGCCTATGGCGACGGCCGTCAATTTAATGAGAACGGGACGGAAGCGACACCAAAGCGAAAGGTATATAAGGTGTATCTTTTTATACACGAAATTTCTTAAGAAGTCATTGTAGTCATCATTATGAACAACTTGAAATCGCAAAAAAAAATCAGCTGTTCCCTACATTTTGCGAGCTATTCGAACATAAATTTAGGGAACAACCGTTTTTTTTTTCACCTTTTTAACGAAATTGCGAATATCAAGCGAAATAACTAAGTTTTAATCATAGAGATATAATTATAGTATAGGATGCGCGCAACAAACTATGAACAGTAGGCACGGGTTTGAACTGAATTGATTGATTCATTTAATTGAGTCTATTTTAAATATGTCTATATTTTCTTAGTTTGTTTATACTACATGGGTCATGCCAAAAGAAATGAGATACTCAAAAATTATAAAATTTATTCTTTATTACAAGTATAGATCTTTTATAAGGATTCACCCTGAGTACTTAAACACTTTTCCATACGTCTGAACAATTTGGAAAATACCTCTGACCACTCTTCTTTAGACACCTCAGTAATCTCGAAATTATAGGCAGTCGGTGCATTATTTGCTTTCAAACCTTGTCCCCTTTAGTTTTACTTAATTTCTTGGAAACAGGTAAAAATCACAAGGCGCTGGGTCAGGAGAATATGGTGGGTGAGGGAGAATAGACACGTTTTTTTAGTTATACAATTTGAGTGTGCTGGCAGACGCACCGCATTTTCGTGGTGCCCGAGATGGTGCCGGATTCAAGACTGCGGTCGCTTGTCACACCAAGCTTAATATTACTGTTTCAGGACAAACTGTTTCAAATATGTCAATAAATAACCTGCCTATAAGATAGTGTATAACTTGCCAGTGTCAAAACAAATGAGTAAAGAGTATCTAACTTCTTTTGGCATGACCCTCGTATGTAAAGGAGAATGGTCGTTTCTGCCCTGGAGCCCAATAGCGTTAAGATATATGCCAATGGAAGGATCTCGTCAAGGCAAATATTTCGGGATATGACTCTTCTCTCGATCGTTAGTACGAAAGGAGCTACAGAGCTATAAATGTGAGTAATTAGGCATTAGTGAAATTCAGGTATTTCGTTAATTAATTCGCTTTTATTAATTCTGTGCCTTTCAAACATGATCTTTCAAGCCTATAAATGGACATTTTAAAACATTGGAGAACTGACTCGTAATTGGCAAAAGTTGTGTTTGTAGCAAAGGTTCTCCCTAAAATGCTCTTTTTATTGGTATATATCTTATAGCTATTGGACGTCAAGAACTCCTTAACTTCGGTGAGCAAGTTATTACCTATTTAGGTAATTAACTCCGAACGACTAACAATTGGCAAAAGTCGTGTTAGAAGGAAAGGTGCCCTTTGAAAGGCTCTTTCCATTGAAATATATCTTATTTCTATTGGGCTTCAAGGTAGAAACCCATATGCCGATGCTCATTCTCCTTTAGTAAAAAACAGAATAAACAACAAGAATATTCGTGTAAAACTAAAAAAAACTGAGTGAGTTTCATAAATAAAATAATATCTATAAATATAATTATGACTAAACACAGCCTGCAATATAACAATCACACTCACAGCTTTTCGACCAAACTTATCAATAGCTCGACGCCGATTGACACGTAATTGCACATCCCTTTCTGTCATGCACTTATCAATATAAGTATAATTATTGGTGATTGGTGGTGGGTGATTTTTTAGTCCAAAAATGTATCGTTAGGTAACGTTCCTCCAGTAACTATTAGCGGAACACCATTGCAGCGTGTTCCTCAGGTTAAGTACCTAGGACGTCTGGTCACAGAGGATTTATCTGATGATGCAGATTTGGACAGGGAGCGTAGGGCGTTGGCGGTCCGGTGCAACATGTTAGCCTGCAGGTTTGCACGTTGTAGTGGGGATGTGAAGGTGTATCTTTTTAAGGCCTACTGCCAAACTTTCTACACGTGCAGCTTGTGGGTGAAGTATACGCAGAGGGCCTACAGCGTCCTACGCGTTCAGTATAATAATGGGTTTAGGATGTTGATCGGGCTTCCGCGCTTCTGCAGCGCTTCGCAGATGTTTGCAGAAGCCCGTTTTGACGATTTTCATGCCGTAATGAGAAAGCGGGCGGCGTCGATAATGGGTAGGTTGCGCGGAAGCTCCAACAATATCCTAAAAACATTGGGCGACAAGGTGGACAGCCCCTTTATTAGGCACTGGATGCGGAGGCACGTGCCAATATGTGTTGAGCCACGTAGTTATTAGTTGTCGGTTAAGTTAGTTTGTAAGTTTCACTAACATAGTTTCTAAGTCTTTGTTACTAATACTATATGGATTGTATGTACTCTATGTGTGATCCGCAATAAAATAAAATAATAAAAGAATAAATAATTATATTAGCTCACTTGCCTACGATGCGCACTAAGCGATTTGTGCAATATGCGCACTCTACTGTAATTATATCTCTATGGTTTTAATATTGTGTTGCCATCGACTTACTACCAGAAGAATACGTTTAAAATTGTACAAGAATCTAAAGAAATAATTATGTTCACAATTTACAAAATATCGAGAAACATCGTTACTAACATTACGCAGATAGTCATAGTTTTTGTTATTGTATTGTTCGTTGCTTTTAACATAGTTATGAAAGCAATATTTAAATAGTAAGGTTTTTCGTATTGGTTGGGTTAGCTTTATCGGCATTTTTTCTAATGAAAACATTTTCATTCCAAAATCTTTTAGTACCTAAGTACTCAAATTAACACTATTCTCAACTCTGCCAAAGCCCTGTGGGGCTTAGCATAAAGATAAATGTATAAGAACTAGGTAAGAACATCGAAAAGTTCCGAAATTGAGTTAAAACGAAGCATTGAATATTTAACACTTTCAGGCGAGCTCGCGAGATTGAATATTGTGCGGGAAGCGATCACACCAAGTTGGTCCCTATGTACTTATGTACTTTGTATTTTACTTATATTGCCGCTTTTTAGGGTTCCGTCCCCCAAAGGGTGCCAACGGGACCCTATTACTAAGCTTCGGCCAGACGGACGGACAGTGTCTGTAAGCCAGCGAGCTATATCTGTCTCATGAACCGTAATATGCAGACAGTTGAAGTTTTCACAGAATGTTTATTTCTATTGCCGCTCTATCGAACGCGTTTTTTGCTTTTTTGCTCGACCTTAACAATCTCTCTCAGAATCCCTTGAAACGTAGCAGGTAGACACATGAAACGATGGTACGGAACCCTTCGTCTGCGAGTTTGACTCGCACTTGGCCGGTTTTTCAAAGTAGGTGAGAAGAGTTTGAAACTTTGTACCATACTTTGAAATGAGGCGTCCCATTCCTTGCGAGCTCTGATATGCATCATAATTTCTACTCTGGGAAGAATCAAACAAAGAACTTCATATCATAGTATCGTGGTTTATTTTATTACCCGACTACGGCGAAGAAAAACGGAGGGTTATGATTTTGACCGGTATGTATGTAAGTATGTATGTATGTAAGTATGTTCATCTGTTCCCTTCTATCTTCTAAACCACTCATCACAATTTGACTAATTAACCTAACCCAACTACGACTAAAAAGGTATAAACAAGACACCACAGACAGACAATTTAAAAGTCCGGAGTCACACGTAATCTGTTCGATTTATGCCCTAACACGTGTGACTCCGGATTTTTAATTTGTCTATCTGTGGTGTCTTGTTTATACATTTTTAGTCGTAGTTGGGTTATAGTTTTTACTACTTAATTTTTTATGTGAACTTGAAAGTATTGCGTCCAAACATATTACTGGCTCATTTTTATAAGTCGATAACTCGGCCGATATACAGAATGCGAGGACACCCCGCGGGCGGGGTAATCACTAATTAAAGTCATAAGACGATAACGCGGACGATACACCGTCTGCGGGGATCCGTAGTGGAGTAGCGACCAATAAATTTCATCAGTCGGTTGAAACCGTGCAGAGACTCATACCCAATGAAAATGACCGATGAAAATGGGCCTTCAAAGATTCGTCTGCCAAATGTGCGATGCAGGTTCTCCGTATATCGCAATAGCTCCCAATCAACTTATGAAAGCCGTTCACCGAATACAGGCCCTAAGGCATGTTTTACAGAAATGTCCAGCACCCCCACCATATGCAGGCCCCAACGATTAATCAAAACGGTTCCCTGCATGAGAGCCCTATGGCATGCTTTACAGAAATCTCCCGCGGTTATCAGAGACAACGCGAATATAGGTACGGAAGTTGGATAGTGGTGATGAGTTACTTCAGAAGAACCTTCCTAACCAAAATGGGCATGACATCGATAAAACTGCCCGCCAGATTTATATCGATTTTAAGTATCAATATTAAACAGTTTTCTTAATTCAAATCTAAATTGCACCAAGCAAAGTTAGATCGATTTGCTGCCACTCTTTATTCAAATGACAGTCAGTTCGACTATTCGACTACTAACTATTCCTCATGGAGAATTATTATTTCTAAAAGCCACTCTTACAAATAAATTACAGCTGTCTTGTGCAAAATAAATAAGATAACGCACACATAAAGATGCCATTGCCGGATCTCGCCCATTAAAGTGTCCTTCAACTTGACCTTGAAGAGGCCCTGACCTCTCAATCGATACGTACGTCAAAAGATGTTGTAAAGAATCTGAGAGTTGAATTTTATGTAAATCCTGTGGTTTTTTCACGAGAACTTGTGGTTTAATATTCATTAGACGTGGTGACTTAATATTTTTAGAGCCAAAACGTGATATCTTAGGAGTTCTAATAATAAGAATGGCCATGTTTATGTAAAATATTGATGCAAATATTTATGTACCTACCTTGTGTTCTTATTTTATTTATAATTAATTTTGTTATCTTTTTATTTTTATTTTCATTATCTCCTCTCAAGCAGAACACCTGCTATCTTATCACTTTACCACCCTTGGAAGACTGGTAAAGAATAGGGGTATCATATTGTGTGCGAGAAATATAAATAAATAAATGGCCAGTTTGTAATAAATGCTGAGCTTTCTTTAAGTCCAAAAATAAAACTAAAACATCAGATAAAAGCTTCAACCTAAGCACGCTAAGTCGAGATAAAAAGGCACTAACAAATAAGTATGCGGTGATAGTCGATGTTCGTACACTAAGATCCGAAATACTCATTTATCTGTAGCATACTATATCTAGGGTTGGGATCAAGTCGATCAGTTTAAGTCGATAGTTACAGTACAATGCTAAGAAAGAATGCCTACGCGATTGCTACGAGGCAGTGCTACGCTTGCTACGCGGCTACGATGTCGTAGCAAAGAAGCGATACGGCTGCTTGCATGGCTTGCACTATAATTATTTCGAAGAACTTATATTTTTGTTTGTGACTGATTAAATCAGTGCTAAATATCGTGAGGTAACCGGCATGCCTGAGGAGATTTCTCAAAGGCATGTGAGGCCAAGTCAGAGGTCCATGGGCGGCTTTAAAACTCTGACACTAGGGCAGCCACTAACCACACGAAAAGAAGAGGTGCTATTATATTAATGATTGCTTTTTCATAACTATGATAACTGACAAAATTACGGAAAAAGCTATCATTTAAGATTTTGTAATTTTTCTTCTACAAATTGTTTTCACACTACTCTGGCAGAAAGACACCAAATACCCACGTTACCCAATTAAAAAAGAATTTCCTCGGTCTCACAAAATAATATATTATTATCCTACCGAAACTAATCTATTGACGTTCCCCTCCCTAGTCGTAACAAAGATACCGTATCAAAGTGAAGCGCACACTATTTTTTATGAGCTTTGTTCACTGCAGCATAAACGTAGATTTACGATGCATCGGTAACATCTTTGGGTATTCGAACATATTGCACGGGGTCAGTTTGCTTTGTAAAGTACAAATTTTAGTCAAGCTGAATTTTGATTTACAGGCAGTGCTAAATGCTAAGCTGCTTGGTGTATGTCAGCATTTTAGTTAATGTTTACTTTGATAGTACTGTAAATATATAGCTCATCATCTGCCTAGCCTTTTCCCAAATATGTTGGGGTGGGTTTCCAGTCTGAATACCAGTATTTTTCATGGAGCGACTGCTTATTCAGCTCCATAACCCTGTTACTGGGTAATACAATACTCCTTTGATAAGACTGTTTATCAGACTTTCGGGATTGCGACGACTCGTAACTACTATCAAAGATCCACAA
This sequence comes from Lithophane leautieri, assembly GCA_949152455.1. Lineage (NCBI taxonomy): Eukaryota > Metazoa > Arthropoda > Insecta > Lepidoptera > Noctuidae > Lithophane > Lithophane leautieri. The sequence continues at coordinate 19,845,348 of OX424460.1, forward strand.
ATGAAATCTAGGACCAACGACATAACGTGCTTTCCGAGGCATGGAGAGGTCTTGGTATGTAAGGATGGTCACCCATACACGGACCAACCACGACAAGCGCAGCTCAACCTGCGATCAGGTTGAGCTGCACTTGCCGTGGTTAAGCCGCACGGGTCGATCGATATCGACCCATGCGGCTGTTAATACTTAGCCACAAGCCCCACACGGTGCAGCTAATAGAATTTAATATGCCTCGCTGTTTGTCTAGAGACAACAATGCGACTGCAATGCGTGAGGGGACCTGTCCTCGATCTAGGTGGGGCAAAGGTCTATTGGGTTTTTCTTTTCTTTCTGATAGGAATTTCTCAGTAGCAGCCCGAATTTTGGATTTATGCCAGGTAAACTAGTTCATTAATGTGCTTTCGACAATCAATTAATTAGTTAAAAGATGATATCTCGAAAAAGTTTTACTACGTCTAAGGCGACACACGGCACCGCGCACCGCCACGGTGGCGGTGAAAGCGCCTCTCGATCGCGCGGTCGGGCGGTGTACAATTGTACATGACTGTGTTAGGCGGATCAACGGATTTATTAGAGGCCAATGCGACATGAGATCCGTTTCACCACCTACAGCGGCGGTGCGCGGTGCCGTATGTTTATCGCCTTAGTTTACTTTTCTTTAAAAACATCAAAGAAGTACTACTAGATATAATTGAAATCCTAGCAAGGAGAGCCTTTTAGTGCTTGTATATAGGTCTCCGAGGAGAGCTAGATTGCAGTCTAACATGAACATACTGTGTTAGGGTTCGGGCTGGCTAGATAATGTTCTTATTTAGTGTTACAATTAAGTCATAAATTGCTAGTATGTAAAAGTTGCTTTTAAATAATGATATTTTGTTACTGGAAAGACTTGGGGCCTTCGTCCAGTAGTGTGTCAGTACAGACTAAGTAAAACAAGAAAGATGTTTTAAACATTTTTGAATTTTATTTATTAATAGAAGTTATAAAACTAGAACCTAACTACGACAAAAAAAGTCAACAAAAAAATATAAACAAGAATTACCGACAGACAAATGAAAGATCCGTAGTCACACATAAAAAAGTTTTTTTTTAGTTAATGCCTTTATGTCCTCTAGAGGGCGCCATAATCGATTTAATGTGACGTCATAATATAGCTTATAACCAGCGGACGATCAAGACGCTTCCAACGATACCTGCCAAATTGTGAGAAGTTTAGAAGATATGAGGGACACATGAACATACATACATACTCGTACATATTGGTCAAAAATCATAACCCTCCTTTTTGCTTTGACGTAGTCGGGTAAAAACTAGTTTCCGCTTGGCACGCGTGATATCTTTATAAATTCTAGCCTATGTTACTTAGTGATACTGTAGCATGCTACTAGTGACAAAAAATTTAAAATCGGTTCAGTCCTTTTCGAATTTATTGACTACAGTAAAAAATACAATATTTTTATAATATTAGTGTAGACTACTGAGCGGGACTTGAACCTGTAAGTACCTCAGTAAACCATTCCATCACTCTGACTAATGTGCTATCGTGTCCTGTTGAATTTTTAATCTTTTTTAATTTACACCCTTTCAGTGTAGATGACTTCTATCAGAGCCTAGAAAAGATGTGTCAAGAAAAGTTTAAGTTTTCAAAATAATATTTTATTTTGCTTTCTCAAAGCTAGAAAAAACTCGCATGTATTATATGTCACGCTACATAAAAAATATACACACACACTTATCACAACTGCAAGTGGTCACAGGTCACGTCCTTCTACGTGTTTTGTGACATTGTATTAAGCCTGACAACTACAGAGAAAATTTAAAAAAATCATGTAAATACCTGTAATTAATTTTACTTAGGAACGCTGTTTGGCGCCAGAAATAAGTTTAGTTTACTTTTTGAAGGAATACTCAGAAAATGCTATTCCGTGGAAATGATCTACAATATTCCAAGAACAGGACAAAGCTAAAAAGAAAAAAAGTAAATGAAGACCAAATAATGTTTATTAGTTTTCTCTGATCTGGGTTGAAAAACTAAATAAATAATGTCCAATAAGGTAGGTATGAAGTTTACGCTGACGTCAGGCAGTGGACATGGACATCAGCAAGCAACTAAGTTAATTATTACAATTACTTTCCACATAATAACATTTATTTGAAATAACATACTGTGATGAAACCATAAAAATATCCTTTGAATTTCCTTCGACGAACTGTTTGAAACACTATTCAAACAATCCTCAGGAAAAAACTCAATAGAACCCAAAATATTATACTTCTGACAAAAACGACTGAACAAGTTGTTATTCATACGTATAAAAATACAGAATACAAAGTGCTATGTCTAAAGAACGACACAGAAAAACATTAGTTCCGACTTCAACATCGTAAATTACATTTTTTATATTTTTTTATATTGACTATAACTGAAAAATACCTCATTTAGACAGCCAAAAGTATGCAAAACAGTGGACTTAGTAACCGTTTACGAGTACAACTTGTTTACATCATTAATATAAATAAAACCAAATCCGTATTTAAAGAGATTTAAATACGGCCCATCTGCCAACGTCATAATTGCATTAATTTGTGCTTTGTTTTTTGCGAAGGACAAACCCGAGATCTGCATTGCTAATACCGGTTTATCATATTCGTGACGTCGTACAGATGGCGCTATTGTCTGTACAAGTGTCCTGTTGAATGGAAATTATAAGGTTTTTGTTGATAATTGAAAACGTTTTACGTATTATGGGAATGGTATTTTGAGTCTGAGAGATTTATTTTACATTAGGCATATGGAAACCTACTTGAGGCATTATTTTCTTATTAAATGTTAAGAGTCCATAATAACTCAGCTCAAATTCACTCCATATCTCGCACGTACGATACTGATCGTGGACTGAGTGATAGCGAGACTGAGCGGCGGGGAGACGGCTCTAAGGCGCCAATAGTTGAGGTAATTTCTTTTCACGGTGAAAATAATTATATATTATTTAAAAAAAACATAGTATCTGCTTTATACTTAGTTCAGTTATTACGCAAACTTTCATGATATAATTAATACTTATGAAGTATTCACTGAATACCAGCGGTTTATTGTTCGGTATGGATACCTCTATAACGAACAATAAACCGCTGGTACTTAGGATTTTTCTTACTATCGAGAAAATTTTATGGATTCGTGTCTTCGTCCAACATTAATCCTCGACTTTACCATATTTATTTCAAAATGAATGCTGCAATATCTTCGATATAACGGAGGATCATGCTAACTAATTATGAGGTAATAATAATACCTATAATAGCGTCTATCAAGACTCTTAATATTGGGACAGCCATTGTATCTAATCTGTAGGTAATCTTGACAAAAACAAATGTTAAACTCATAATAAAGGTTTTTAAACTCAGAACTTGTGTTTTATATTGAAACAAGCCGTGTGCCCGGTGGGATTTCCCATCGGAAAAAATGACGAGCACCTATAATTTTCACTTCCTATTTAAGCTTTAAGTAGATGAATTTTCAAAAATCCTTAGTGCTTACTTTAGTTGTAAAAGGAACTCTTGTACAAAATGCCGAGCTTCTGTACACACCAGTTTTTAGGCTGTGAATATAATAATAATAATTATGTAACAAAAGCTACACCGTTTAAAACATTTCCAAAGCAGCTTAAACAAAATCAATTTCACAAATCGGCGGCTGCCAAACAAAATGGCTACTGCAACAAGACTCGCAAATCTAGAATAGCTTCTGCTTACAATCTTAATTGGCCACAATTTATCGTAGAAGGTGGGCCAAATGGGCCATAATGGACGTAAAGGGTTCAGGATCTAATCTTAATTGTGTGGTCGATATAAATGTGAAATCAGAGGTTTGTTTTGTGGGCTACAGTAGCGTCTACACTGGTACGACGTAATTAGTTAGAAGGATAGTATTGATTGTTTTAGATTCCTCTTGAAAGGCCATCGTGTTGAGCACGGTTACGGGATGTTGTGAACCTATTGGTCGTGTTTCATTTGTTAAGTTGGAGGATGCTTTGATTTCGGTTTGTACTTTAAAGCGTTGTCAGTTGTTTTGGAAGTGTTTATATGTTATAGAGATCGATTTCAAGAATTATCGTCAAAGTTATCGTCAAAGTTATCGTCTTATCGTCAAAGTTAAATTCACCATTCAAAGATGCTAAAGAAGAGTGCAAAAATTATAATGATCATGGAATTTAGGAGTACTACCTCGTTTTGACTATATAAACACAAAGTTCAAATAACCAAGTGTGGTTTTAGATTAAATACTAGCCACAGACTCTTCTCAATACTAGTCAAATATTCGTATTTTTCACATTTCTATTTTTAGCTGGGCCAGCTCCCACCACGTTGCAACGCATGCGGCCGCCGGATGTTTGTGCATACAATTTGTGTACGTAATGCATCCGTGTTGCATGGAATCCTGATGTTAAACTAAATGTGAAATACCATGAAAACCAGGTTAAATTCCCAATAATACGTTTGTGAGCCAGATATATTGTGTAGCATTGAAAACGACGGTAGCAACTCTTATTCGTGTTACTTTACTTTACACCTTACAAGTTCGGAAAGAGTCTGTTTATCATTCGAAATCTGAGTGCAAAAGTGCATTTTATCCGCTAGCATGGAAAGAGTTTTTAAAATTCGAATCTTTCTATTCAATATTTTTTTAAGTCAGGTCCACTCATAACCATTAATACTTATTTCATATCAGTGTGCCAACCTCATTTTTTGAATAATCGCACTGGCCAGCATGAAAAAAACACCGCTCAATGCGCCTAAAGAAGCTTTCACTTCAAAAAACTTTATATAATTTTCTTCTGTTATATTCAATTCACTTAACATCATTTTGGTACGGTACATAATGCCGAATTAAGCTTTTTCCGGAAAAATGCGCGGAAAATACATAAAAGCGTACAATATTTGTTCAATGCATGGAGAGTCCTGGCATTTTCCTCGCTGTAGTAAGGTGAAAAGTTGTGTGTATCGCTCGGCAGCAAAATTATTCTGCGTCTCGTACCTTTGAAACCTTCGCAACGCTCAGGATTCTATATCGTTCACTTACTCAGGTTTCAATACAAGTACTCGTGCCAAAAACAAATTTGCAGCCTTGCATAACAAATAACTATTTTTAGAGCAACATTTTGCAACATGATAACATTAAGTAATTTTGTATAACTTTTAGTAAGTTTACTAAATACATTTTTGTTGTTCGTTGTAGAGGGAGTTTTAATTTGACCATCTTAATTACAATATACAAAAAAATATTAAAATATATATTTATAATGTACAATTATAATTACAATAAAAAAAGGGGAGAGCTCATTGGGCATCAAAAAAAGTGCCCAAAAGGCTGGCAGCATTGCCATGTTGGACGGCAATGCTAATTCTTTCGGCAACAAAATAGGCCAGCCCACTGGTCACGTGAAGAGTGGACCAACCTTTTGGCGATGTCCTAAAATACTCGATGATCACTCGGACCCCAAAGCCCTAGTGTTTCAACCCCAAACGGTTCAAACATATAGCTCCCAATAAGGTTGTTATATATGAGCAGTTTAAGGTTTTCTGCTCCTGCAGCAGCCGCCCCAGCAAAGCCCAACGTTATAGGAAGATGGGATGGTGTCGACACAAGTTGTTGCCAACTAACACTTGCAAACCTTGATCCACAGAAATAAGTTCTGTGTGCCCGCACCTTTCGTATTTTTGAGTTGAGAATTTTAATAAAAATATTTACTATAGACGGCCTATGGAATCCTCATCATCATCCTTGCAAAAATGTAAGTAACACGGCATGAACTTTTTAGGAACATTTAAAACAGTCTGAAATGTCACAAACATTTGCATTTTCCCTTCGTCAAACAAAGGTTAATTGGATCAAAAGGCACCGCTGTGTTTACAACTTTCTACATTAAATTTTTATTTGAATGCATTAAAATGCAAATTAATTTAGGGAAACTTCAACCATTGTTAGAATTACGCCAGAATTTAAATTCAGTTGGAATCGAGTTTGTTATCCTGACCGTTTGATTTTGAATCGATAATTTCTAGAGGAGCACCCGATCGGACTTGAAGACGAGTAGTCGATTGCTTCAAAACTTTCTTGAGTAACTACTCGATATCGGCAGAAGCTCTTCAATAGTATAAGAGCTTTAATCGAATGCGATAATTGTTATCGGAAATACTGTTTTCACATCTCATACTTGGAAAGTAAGCTTGAAGTTACCTTATCAGACGGATGAAAACATTACTTTTAGGACCCGGGAAACGATTTACCTTGCTGTTAAAAAAATTAAAAACTATGTAAGCTATTTCTCAACTTTTTATAGAGCCACTCTGATAAATCGCGGTGTAAAATTGTAATAAAAAATATTATCAACAATTTTGTAACATGACTTTATATATTACTAGCTGCGCCCCGCGGTTTCACCTGCGTTAGTCCCGATCCCGTGGGAATATCAGGACAAAAAGTATCCTATGTTCTATCTATCCTAGGTCTACTCCTGTGCCAAATTTCATCCAAATCCGTTCACCTGTTTTAGCGTGAAAGCGTAACAAACAAACAAACTCACTTTCGCATTTATAATATTAGTTAGGTTAGGATAGTTGGGATAATTTATTTTTCATAAATTATTATTTAATTTATCTGGATGGTAAATATTTAGATTAAATATTCATTTGAGCTATGTTTACCATCATCAATGATAAAAAATACTGGCTGGTAGAATGCCACGGGAAAAGAAACATAAAAAGGCGGGAAAGCGGCAATTCGATCTTCAGTTGTTTTGTGGAGTGCTAAATAATTACGTATACAGATATAAATTAAAGTCGCTTTTCGAGTTTGTCTGTATGTCCGCGTTGTTCTTTTAATCCACGCAATAGATTTTAATGAAGTTTTCACCATCGTTTAGAGAATTTATTCCGGAAGAAGGGTTATGTGTATAGTACGTTAATATTAAAGTTACATAATTATAACTGAGAAATCTCGATGTTATTTGAAGTCCTAAAAACCGCTTACCAGAGGAAACATGTGGTGGTATGAGCTGCTTTTTTATTGTTTGTGATTAATAATTTAAAAAAAAAATATTTCTTCTACCAGAAGAAACATGCGGTGGTAAAATCTGCTTTTTTTGTTGTTTGAGAATAGTAATAATAAAATAAAAGCGGCCAAGTGCAGGTCGGAGTCGCACACGAAGGGTTCCGTACCATTATCTATTAAAATTTATTTCAAGAACAAACTTAACATTGTAGTTGAAAAACGTGTTCTCCCATACAGAATGTATGTAATCCCATATAGAGTGTATGTCCGACTCGCACTTTTTTTTAGATACTTGTAAATTGTATTCAGTTATGACCTAAAAGCTGGAACCCGACATAACCGAATTTCTGTGCAGACTATTCTGAATCCCTGAGTACTCTGACCTCGGCTTTGAATCCATACAAAAATATAAGTCGGTGCGAGTACTTCTGAACGTCCTCTGAAGTTAGAGCACCGTGAAGGTTCATTTTTGACGTTGATCCCTCTTTGATATTCATACCAGACGCGCTCTCTAAAACTCAAGCGGTACCTATGAAAATAAAACCTTCAAAGGATTCATGTTTTCGACTGAGTCTCACAAACTTGTGACACTGCAAATTTTTTTTGATGGTATGTTTTATTTTATTGTGCTGCACGAGTTTGTTTGTAAGAGCTTAGTAGAAAGAAAAAACTGTTATTATTTCAGAATAATGATCATAATCAAATATTTTTATGTTGTTGTCATTATTTATACATTTAGACTGTGAAGTATACCTAGTCAGTCACGTGTAAAAATATATTGATACAAAAGCGAAATAAATATTATTTTAAACTGTCAAATGGAATCCATAAAATTCCGGAACAATTCACTACTTCACAATTTTTGGCACCAGCAAAAAATGTTTCTGATATTTTATGTTTTATAAGAGTGACAAAAACGCGTTCATTACGTGTAATTCCGTTTAATACGTGCCCATTTTTTCCTGTATTCTGCACGGGACTCTAAAAAGGCGTCAAAATTACACGTGTTTATTCCCGGGCCTTTTTATTATAACATCTATATTTTGCACGTCCATTTACCTGGACTTTCAACCACACAACAAATTGGCTGCGCGAAGAACATAATACAGACATTATTACAGCGTGACGCGTGACACGGCGCAATTAAACTGTAAATCGTGCTTGGCCCGGTTCAAGACGGGTGACACGTGTGTTGTGACGTAGTGTGGCTTATTTTCACGCTGTTTGAGCAAAACGAAGTCTAAAATGAATTGGTCGCGTAAAAGAACTTAACCATAGACATTTTTACAGCGTGATACATGTGATATGGTTCATTTAGACTTTAAATCGTGCTTAGCCCAGTTAGAGACCTACACAGTACGTGTCGATGTTGTGATGAAGTACTGTTGCTTATTATTACGCTCTTAGAGTAATTTGAAACTCAAAAGGTATCTAACTCTTTTGAGGTATATAACTATAAAAGTGATCCTGACACAACTGTCCGTTATAATAATCAGTCCGTTTCCCTAATATCTGCTATATCTTGCAAACTAACATAGAATACTAACATCTTCATCTTACTACAGCATACAGTTATAAGTTTCAATCACGCTCCAGAAAACGAAAGGTTCCACAAGAACGACTAGAACCATTACCAAGGAACTTGCACGCTGGGAATCATCCGACGAACACGTCGATCCGCCGTTTTTAAGCATCACCTCGCCGACTTCCAACGTTGTTAGAGCATTCCGATAGGAGAACGACGTATATAAAATGCTTTCGATGCATTAAATTTCGGTTTGTAGGTAGGTATTCGGATTTTTGGAAGATATTATGGAACGGAAATGGATTCGTTTGACAGAGATCAACAGCAGAGGTGATCATACTACACTGAATATTCATCTATTATGACCTTCAACTAAATAGTATATCTTCAAACAAGTAGGCATTGTAATCTTTGTGTCAATATATTAATCAAATATAGATATTTCAACCGTCTGGTAACTTTTACCTAAATAATAAATTTTGTTATAACATTCTATAAAATGCTGTCCAAGTGTCATATTTCTTTCACAAGTAAAAGTAATGTGATAATAATTGAAAAATCAGCACTAAGTAGGCTGAAATATGAAGACCAACTTACAGCAAAATTTTAAACTGTTAATAAAATCTAGACAATCTTCATAAAGAGACAGTCTCTCTTTTAATCCGAGACCACACAACGTAAAATTGCTTAACTAACTCAAACCAACTCAATATTCTGCTCAGCCCTTCACCTCACGTGTACACCGAGCCTAACAATAATAAATTCAACGTCATTACAGCAAACGAGGTTAATATAAAGGTAGCTACTCATTGTCGGGAATGGCGGCATTTACACGCGGGACGTGGCGGGTGGTGTATGAAGTAACGATGTTTAACTTATGTGTGTGAGAAACGGCCTTATTCTGCCGCGTCATTCTTGGCGGTAGGTGTAAATTGTTTTGTATAGTGTGGGAACCTAGGAAGGTGAATGTCTTGTTAGTATTTTTCAAATAGATTGACTTGTGTGTTGGGTTTTTTGGATTAGGTTCTTAAGTCGAAAGAATAGGTTACTTCTAGGTAAGCATACTGCATCGTCGACCACCGTTATCGCTTACCATCGGGCAGGATAGTGGTCAAACGAAAAACCTATCAGAAGTATATTTAAATAAAAAAACCTTGTAATTGTTGGGTGACAAAAGATTTAGAATCATTTTGATACGCAATTAGTTTTTTAAACTATCCCAGAACATACATATCACTTTAAGAAGAATACTACTGTTTAACTGACCTACCTGGAAAGTCGTTTGCAAAAAAACCTATGTAAAATATAAAATAAACGTTAAAAAGGTGAATTCACTGAAATTACTTTCAAAATTCATTAAAATAGAATAGGTACTTATTTGCTTAGAATGTAGGTACATAAAAATAAGTTGTTAAATTATAATAGGATCCTTGTACATTTTGCCTTAAATATAGCATGCAAATTTAATACAAAGTGGAGGATAATAAAGATATTACAAAAAAATATAATTTAAGAAATCATGCTCAGAATAATAACATTTATCTACAAGTAATTCTGATTGCCGACAACTTATTTATTCCCATCCAGTACAAGAACATAATGTAAATGCTTGTCCTTTAAATTACCACATCTCACCTTTCCATTCCTTAGCGGAATTAAGCGATCGTATTGCAAGCCGTAACGCAGTAATACCCGCTCTAAACCACGCGGTAATACCGGTCTAAACCGTGACTCGGAAAGGCTGTAGCTACCAAAGTAACAAAAAAGAAATCCAAAGGATTCTCGTAAATGTTCGCTATTATGGAAAGGTTGGCAAGAAAAATGTCGCCGTTATTTCCTCTTGTTTTGTACGTTCGTGTCTTTTTTCCTTGTGTGGTGATTCAATCTTTATGGCGTAAGGTGGGTAGGTACACACGGCTACACATCAAGCTATACATTTCCAGTAGCTGACCTTGCATTGTACGGACCTATAATGCGAGATCAGCATAAACTGGAAAAGGAAGGTGTAGACAGATAAAATTTGTAAATATCTATAATAGCGATGTGTGAAATTTTTACGAAAAACGGTGTAGTGACCTAAAACAAGGTACTAATTTGTAATACAACATAGACAAATTCCAAAATGAAATAAGTGTTGACAAAGAGCATTTATTTTCATAAAAATAATTAAAACAATGGAATGTTGCCGTATCAAATATTATTAAAAAAAACATTTAGGACAAGTATTGTATTTTTTTGGCTTTTTTATTTCATTATATTATTATGCTGCACCGGTGTCCGTCGGTTTATTTTTTTTTAATGTTTGTTGCCTCAGTACTTTCGACTGTGTGAACCGATTTTTATGATTTTTTTTTTATTTGAAAGCTGGTGCTTCCCTTGTGGTCCCATATAACTCCGTCACTGTTATTTACATAGCAGGTAGTGGTATTCGAATTTGTGTAGGGTAGGTACCACAACTAAAAAGTGAAAAAAAAAACAACCGAGTTCCAAAAATAACTTTAATTTCGGAAGTCGGTGGCAAAAAATGTACATTGAAAAGCAAAAACACCGACTTCCGAAATTATAGTTATTTTTCACGTTTTTAGTGTTCTTTTTTGGAAGTCGGTCGTTTTTTTTTTTTGTAAAAAGTTTTTGTGTATGTGCTTTTCTTTGCGTCATGTTTGCCGCAAATAAACGTACTTTCTTTCCTTTCTTTTTTTTTAAAGAATTCCTAAGATATTTACTGGAGCCTTGATTTTCAGTTGCATGTACCTCGATCCTGGGCTTTGACTACTTTGCTCGTATAACAGAAAACAATAAAAATCTGCCTAGCCTATTCCCAATTATGTTAGGGTCGGCTTCCAGCCTAACCGGATGCAGCTGAATACTAGTATTTTACATGGAGTGACTGCCCATCTGACCTGCACAACCCAGTAACTGGATAATACAATACCCCTTGGTAAGACTGGTTGTCAGACTTTCGGTCTTCTGACGACCCGTAACGACTGTCAAACATCCACGAATAACAGCTGGGACCAACTGCTTAACATACTTTCCGAGACACGGAGGAGTCTGATGATGATGATCAAATAAGATAGTACCATCGTGTTTGGACTTTTTCGTTACGTATTAACAGGTATAAAAGAAAACAATCATCTCACAAAAATTATTAGCGATACAGCAAGCTTTTTCGAAAGTATAATTAAAATATCACCACACGAATTTAAATGCATGGGTTATCACCTGTTGTTAAGTAACAGTTATTTGCTAATCGTTTCAAAAATGTATCCAGTGGAACTTTAATGAATGCATCGCATAACATTCAACGAATTTTCCACAGACCGCAGCCGTAAGCGGAAAATGAAACAATTACTGCTGAATTTAACACTAAAAGTTAGCGTTATTTCAATCAACACTTTAGTTAAGAATTATTCTTTTAATGGTCCCTGAAAGGGTTCTTGGGAATGTTAAACACGTTTCTCTAAATTATCCGGCTATTATTAAAAGTTTTTTGTCTTTTTTATGGTTAGAAAAAGTTTATACCTAACCAGAAAAAATTAAAATGAAAACGGTGATTTGACACTAAGAATACACTTAGACAATCAATAAAATTCGAAAGTCATATTCAAACAAACCTAATGTATTGCAAAAACCTGGATGATAACTCCTAAACTATGGCTAGTCCTGTGTATTGTGGGGGCTAGTGATATAGCCATGATGTGATTTTTTTTAACCGACGAAAAAAAAGTGAGGAGGTTCTCAAGTCGACACGTATTTTTTTTTTATTTTTTTTTTATGTATGGCCACGCATAACTTTTTAGTGAGTAGTCCGATTTGAAAAATTCTTTTTTTATTGGGTAGGGTATACCTTGAAGTTGGTCCCATTTAAAATTGGAAACTATAATCCACCCCTTTTTTTTTTTTTTTTTGAGGGTGGGAAATCATCCAATGACTTCTCCCGCTCTGGGCGGAGCGGAAGGGCGTGTCAGACTTTTACTGACTAAAACCCACCCGTGTTCCTTCATTTGCCTGTTGCCAAGGTCCCGGTATCCCTTTCGGACTTTCCCGCAACCCTGGCAGGCATCGGTCCTATTGGACCCCGTCAATTTTGCTGACATCTCTTTGAGGCGCGCGTGGAACACGACGCGCCATCGACCCGGGCCTGGTCCTTATCGGACGGCGAGCTGCCCGTTGCTCCATAATCTCCATAATCCACTCCTAAAGGTAGAAAAAATGGGGTTGATTGATTTTTCACAAATTGAATTTTCAACTGTGAACCGATTCTGTTGAAATTTCGCACACATACATAGTTCTGATGACACAACCACTAATCATCAACTCCAGGTTTTTGGAGTAACCCCCTGGAGTACCCTGGAGTCGATGGTAACTCAAAAGCGAAAAATAAAAAACTTTTTTACAAAAAATTAAACCGACGAAAAAAGAACTGAAAAGCGAAAAATAAATAACTTTCATTTCGGAAGTCGGTGTCTTCGCTTTTCAATTTTTGTTTTTTGCCACCGACTTCCGAAATGAAAGTTATTTATTTTTCGCTTTTCAGTTCTTTTTTCGTCGGTTTAATTTTTTGTAAAAAAGTTTTTTATTACAAAAATATATCACTTGACAGAGAACACATAATAACACCACGCCTGTATTCACCGAGGGGTTAGTCAGAGGTGCACCTATAGTACACGGACGAGTCTATTGCCATCCACCGGGCACAGACCAGACTCCGGGGTGCTACTGAAAAATTTCAATGGATAAACTTATAACACTTTGCCCGACCCAGGACCGACAGAGGTGTGTCGCAAAAAAGTATCGACACTCCTCTTTCGGTTCTGGGTTCCATTCCAGTCCCAAAAACTTTTTTTTTTCTTACTTAAAACGTGGAGGCAGGTAGACGAGCCAAAGGACGAATGGAAAGATACCACTGCAGATAGAAACGGGCAGCACCATAGAATCCGTTACCAACCTTAGAGACAACGTTGAAATGTCTCGAGTGCCTGCAATTTCACAAGCACTTAAATATATCTTTTAAACGTGAACACAGTAGACCGCTTGCCACGAGAAATAGATCATTACGACGATAGCCTTTCATAAAGAAAACGAACTACGGTTTTGTTTTAAAAATTCAGCTTTACAATATTATTTTAACATTAGTACCTAACTAAATTAATATTTTGCGAATATGTTATGGCAATTAGGTTGTTTTACAATACCACATAGCCACATGGTGTTTTTTATGGCATTCTTTATTATCGTAATTCTTATAACTTATTTCGTAAAAAACTGAGCAAAGAGTAAGCGTTAAGACATAGCAACTTGAAACTTAAAAAAATTAACAAAGACAGTTTTCTTTAAACACTCTTATTTTGAAGTTACCGTGAAATATTTACACTCGTAACTTGGCTAGATGTATTATTCAAGTTAGAAGTGTTTAAAAGTTCAAGTCTCACTCCGTAGTATTGAAGCGACGAAGAATTTCGACATTAAATTTAAGTAGATATTGTAAAGTGTTGAAACTGCTTAGAACTTTGACGTTTCGTTTTAATTTTCACGCCTTTACAGTAGGTATTAGAATTTAATGTACAGATTATTATTTTTATTTTCACAAAGGGAAATACTGTAATATTTGCATTACAAATAATGTATTTGCCTTCCTTCTGAATTATTCTCGACCATCCTTTTAGTACTGTAATTTAATAAAACAACTTGTTTTTTTAAGTAATCCATAAAGTGTAACGATGAATACAAAAAACTAAATTGGCATCCCAGGTTCCATGTCGCCTTTTAAGACCACACATTCTTAAGCTTCTAAAGAACCAATACTTTAACCCTGGACAGTTGAAAGCGAAGTGGTTCAGTAATTCAGCAGGACCACCAACTGTCTGGACGCAACACCTGCAATATTCAGTGCGCTCCTGGCTGCAGTGATAAATATTCAATGCGGTACGTTTGGGCTGCTACTGATGCATTTAGTCACTTTGTCTGTGAGAGATAAGGTTTTAGTTCATTAACACTAGTTTTCGCAGAGTTGAAAGCAGGTTTTATTTACATGTATCGGAAATGAATACGAATTTACTGTAACATTGCTCGTAGATATAAGCTCAATGGGATCACTACTATTGTGATGTTAATTCAATGTTAATTCTTATCATTAATCCTCCTGTCCTTATCTCAATTTTTTTGGGGTCGGGGCAGCATGCCCTCTTCTTTCCACATCATCCAGCCATCCATCTTCCGTCTTCTTCATATGAAAAGCTGAACACGAATTCCCACACCGTACCTATACGTATAACATAAAATATGCAACGCGATTGTTTGCATAAATAAGTAGATTAATTTGGATTGGATAGGTTTTGTTTTTCACACCATTACAAAAATGTTTACATGGTCGAACCAAAAACTTACTTATTTTTTATACATAGGTATAGAATTATATGTTATATAAACCGTTTGGTCCGAACGCGAGAACTATGGACTTCTCAAATATTATAAATAATATTGAAAAACGAGAAAGATAGGTCGGCCTACTTAGCTGCCTACAGTATCCAATAACCTTAAGATTACCCCAATGACTTGCGCCTAAAGATGAGAATCAATCATGGTTATATCTTTGAATATTAATACCTAGAAGAAACAGCCCGAACCGCGCTACCGCTGAAGTACTGTAAAATAACTGTACACTTTGTACTTTATTTTCGCTATGTATTTTATGGTATACCATAAAGTATATATAAATAAATAAAGTCTAGTCAGTTTACCATGAATGAATAGGCAGAGATGTCTTTCACAACCAAAATCGCCAATTATGTTATTGGACACGTAACGGGTGTAATAAAAAGACGCTTTACGAAGCCGAAAGTGACTGGTTATTGCCGTTATTGTGCCCTTCATTTTAAATACCCCCCACGAACCCTGAATCGTAGCACATGTTTTTCGTGCGTTACGTTGCGCACTACCGTAAACAGCGACTTGTCGCACCATCTTTTACACCCTATATAATAGAGGCAACCCCAATATCGTTAACCAGACACATATCCAAACTCCACGCGATTTACTAATGAAACTAATGTAAGTCCAATTACACTTTTCTCGACCCAGAAATCGAAGACCACGCTCAGCAATCATAAGTGTAACCAAAGCAATACGATTTTTTTGTCCTTAAGCAGCATGTACATAATTTACACACAAGAACATTAAATTACAGCGCCGACCGACAAACTGTGCCATATTATACAACATAGTTCATGAGGCTTCACTCATTCACGCTCCATCTAGCCATTTTTACTCTAAGGACCATAATAATATCATGTTTTTCCCGACATCTTATCCTTCAATATCGTTACTGGGGGTGTAAATAGGGTTATAAAGTATACCCATTACCATTTATCAGACGATAATTATTGTCCAAGTCTGGGGATGAAAGGGAGGTTATGAATTTAGCATGAGCAAACGATGTGGGATGGCTGCTCTGTGGGGTTCGGCCGCCATTACTAGGAATTTGGAAGTAAGTACTCACCTGATCCTAAATTGGGAGCTGTAAGAATTAATTGTGGTCTGATAAGCTGAGCCCATCGTTAGTCATGTTTTGAAATGTTTGAATGTAACTTTACGATATGTTTTGCAGTCGGCGAGATGTTCGGAATCCTCCTCCTGTTTGAGATAATATTTATGTACGATGTAAAATTGCGTCTTGCAATTAAGTATTCTAGTAAATAATAAATTATATTTATTGGTTCAAACCAACACTTTGACACGTCAACATTAAAATATTTTTTTAAACTAGTACCTATCGTGTTACCTTTAGTTTGGCTGCATGGCTGATTAAAACTTACTTTCACGCGGTCAAAGCTGCAAATCTGTGTGCTTACAGCTGACACCGTTTGAAGGGCTCAGTCGCAAAATTACCACTTCGCAAAATATCACTTTGGACTTTGGACATTTTTGAAAAAGTCTCTTTCGCAAAAATGTCCCTTTTTCCAATGTACACTCAATCCTTCGCATCAGTACAAAATCGGTCAAGTGCGAGTTAGATTCGCGCATATTTTGTGAAGTGGTTATTTTGCGAAAGAGACATTTACAGAAATAGACATTTTGCGTCCGGTAGACATTTTGCGAAGTGGTCATTTTGCGACTAAGCCGCTTGAAGATCTACATGGCTATTCTGGAAAATAAACTCGTATCAACACTTTCAGTGGTAGTATCATTCATCCCTCATCGTCATTCAGCTCTTATTTTCACTGTGAATACATCAATGAAATTGATTTGATTTTGATATTAAGAATTAGTTGAAATTGAACTCCTCCTCTTAACAGCATATGGAAACAAAGTGGGTTGTTTAATCAATACGTAACTCGTATATTTGGGATGAGTGCAAGATCTAACATGTACATAATAATAATTATATACATGCAATGTGTAGGTATATAAACGCTCCCATGTTAATATTTGAACACGATCTTTTGTTGGGAAGTATATCAAAAAGTTTTATCTCATATTATATTGTTTTGGCGGCAGTATTCATTACTCAGCGGCCCTGAAACTTTCTTTCTTTCTTTCTTGCCCTTGTCCTGCAATACTCCGCTTTTATTAGCCATATTTCTTTATACAACATTTTTGGTACATTTTTAGAATAAAAGAACCTTTTGAACAAAGTTCTCAATGGATAATTGTAGAATTGTTTTGTGCTTTTTCTGATCTTCAATTTAACGCTTTGTTTGTGTTTTTGTGAAGATAATAATAATAATATGATATATTTACTATTTTACATAATATAAAGGTATATCTTGATGCGTGTGTGATGATTTATGATTTTATTCATTGCATTATTCTTTGTATCGCCAAGCGGTTGCTCGACCTTTCACGTGAATAAAAGGCTGTTCCAAAAAATCAGCATTGCAATCCAACTTGGCTATGCTGCCAGCCTTTTGGGCACTTTTCCCACTGACAGCGATGCGAACGAATTTTTTTATGCCAGCTCTTCCCTTTTTTATAGGTACTTGTACAAAGGTAATATAATTTAGTGTTAGCTTTTATAATGTATTTAAGTTTTTATCAATATTATATTACTTATTTACATAGGCAGCTTCTTGACTAAAACATTAAAATGAATTTTAATGATTTAGAGGAAGAAGCTACTATTCATCTTTCTAATATTGTATTTTATACCCTCTTTAAAATCATTACTGTTCGAGATTGGCACAGAGTTGCATAATCAGTCTGTCAGTGTCAGTTGTCACGCATCAAGTCACTAGTTATCCGAGAGAGAATGTCACTCTGTGACGAGATGCAAGAGATGTGAGAGGAATTTCTAGAGCTAAAAGCTTTTCCGGCAATCAGATATATCGTACAAAGCTGGATTTGATTGCTTCTTAAATTAGAAACAAGGAAGCTCTACTTACACCTATGGAAGATATAGGTTTGTGCTCATAACCACAAAAAAGTAACACCATTATGATAACAAATCGATTTCGATACATAAAATTACCATTATGTTTCCGCTCACCGAGCTCCAAGTAGTCAAAATAAATCTAAATATATTTCCCATCCGGGTTGGTACTCCAAAACAACATTATTTAATACAAAATAATATCCTCGCATTGTATTGTGAAGTTTTCAAGAGATTATTGTCTAAAACGGGCCAACAATCCAGGTAGAAAAAGCAACAAAAAAAAGAAAATAATTCAAAAATGAATACCTACATACGGATTTTATTTTTTATTTCTGAAAAGAACAAAAGCTGAGCGAAGCCTAAATGATCCTCAGCAAAGTATGAAGTATTGCAAGTATTTAACCGCGCCCGGGGACAAATAAATTTTCAAAGTAACCCCGGGAAAGAGCTTGAAGAACTGGACGCGGTTTATTTGGCCTCCACTGTATGTGGGTGTGTTTATACGTATGTATGTGTAAGGGTGTGTGTGTAATGGAGGTGTAGTTAGTACCTATCTGTGTTTGCTCGGGTTGAGTCATTTATTCATTTTACGGAAGATTTTACGTGTATCAGGCAATAAACATGTAGATAGTATCTAGAAGTAGGTTTTGAATGAACTTTTTTTTTTTCACTCGAAAAAGTCTGTATCCCGTAGGAATATCGGGAAAAAAGATATCGTATGTCGTAACCCAGGTCATGGTCTACCCATGTGCCAATTTCATCCCAATCCATTCAGCCGTTTACCGTGAAAGCGTAACAAGCAAACATACAAAAAAACAAATCTTTTCTCTTTATTATAATACTCGCTTTTGCACGCGACTTCGTTTCCGATCCAGCATGTAAAGTAGCTGTTAACTTCGTTGATTGTTGACTGTATTTTATAATTAAAACAGCTTGCTGTTAGCACAGTAATATATTTTTCTCAAACATGCTTAGAAATTCGAGCATTATTTTGACAACCTCTTCAAGATAAATCGAAATTGCTGTACTGGTCAAAAACAAGTGACGATGCGGCCAGCAGTTACTATGAAAATCCATATCTGGCGTGTTTAGCGGCCAAATAAATTACTATGAAAACTCATATCTGTCGTGTTATTCAAAAATGGAACGAACTTTTTACTTCAAACACGGCAACCAAGGAGGTAATTTATCAAAGATTTTATTTAAATTATGAATTGGTTTGCAAATAGAAGAAAGAAGAAACAAATGAACATATTGGCGTATGAAAAATTATACTTGTTCGTAATTGATTCTGGAATTTTACTTTAATATACTCAGTTTGAATTTCCGCGCATTATTTGAGAAAAATACTATACAAGCCTTGGCCGCAATCAGGAATTGATGGACTCACGTATGTGTGCCTCGGCTACGCCTCGGCCCACATTTTCACGATCGTTCATTAATCCCCTTATTACTGGCCGCGACAGTAATGTACTATACCAAGCTTTCCAAAATCTTTGTTGTAATTGTATACATTGTTGCCAGAACCCCAGTCTACTTGCTTTGGTTTCAGAATTATCTACTTCAGGGTACATAGTTAGGGCTGTACCTATAAGAAAGTGTCCTGGAGTCAGGTAACAGTAATCATTGACATCTTCAGAGAGAGGTAAAATAGGGCGCGAATTAAGTACGGCCTCTACCTGACATAAAACTGCTCATAAGTTAATCCAGCATCTAATACAATTCTTTTTAAATGGTACTTCATACTTTTCACAGCTGCTTCTGCAAGCCCTACAAATACCGGTGCATAACTAGGCGTGAAATGAAATTTAATGCCTTTTTTCGCGGCATAAGCTTGCAAAAGCGTCTGGTGATCAGCAAAACTATTAAGCTTGTACAGCTCAGCTAGCTGGTTCCTTGCCCCTCGAAAACAACCACAGTTATCGCAAAATACGTCGCTGGGCAAGCCACGTCTACTGATGAACCTTTTGAAAGACGCTAGGAATGCATCAGTTGACAAATCTGAAGTCAACTCTAAGCGAATTGCCTTCGTGACAAAGCATACATATATGCATACGTAACCTTTATCGACTATAGCTTTTCTTACACGCGAATTCTTGACTTGAATTGGCCCAGCGAAGTCTATGCTTTTTGAAATGGTCTGCATGATGTCACACGGTGTTGAGGCAAGGATCGCATTAATTGCTTCCCTGCACTAGCTTTGAGTCTAAAACAAACCAAGCATAATGAGTAACTTTTTTGCCTTGTCGCATGCCATTAATTAGCCAGTATTTTTTATTTAAATTAGCTAGGAGTGACTTAGGTCTAGCATGCAATAACTTACATGTTCACTCTATATGATAAGTTCAGTTATTCGAGATTCTCGACGTAGAATGGTAGGATGTTTTTGTGCACTCGGTATATCCGAATTGTCTAAACGACCGCCTACCCTGATCAGGCCATCTGTATCCATGAATGGATGTAGGGTTTGTAGTCCCCCTCGCACGGAGTTACCTTTCAGCTTTTCTCGTTTATGTTCATAAAATACTTGTTTTTATACAAGGTATAATTACCTACTTACACTACATAATTTATCTACTTACCTTAATTAACTCTTAATATTAAATACATATTTAAGTACTGTAGACTCCAAGAGAATCTACAGTACCGGATCGAATGAAACACTTCTTGTTAGTTTAACTGATTAATAATAAGGGCAATCAAAGATACATTTCATATTATCTAGCCTGCGACCCAGCCTTAGGCCGTCTCTCTATTTCTTCCTATTATATTTACAAACTGTTCGAACCCTTGAATAAAGCCTTTCTCAACAGCCAGTACAATTGTAGGTTGCTTACTGTAAAAAACCATACAGTACCTAGGTACCTACTCGTACTTACATATTTTACCAAAATTGTGACAGCCCTGACGGTTTTTGCTCTGACGGTTTTTGCCCTGACGGTTTTTGCCCTGACGGCTTTTGCTCTGAAGGTTTTTGCCCTGACCGTCCCTATTAACCCTATTGCGTGATTAAATAGGGACGACCTATAATTTGAAGAAATATTTAAAACTGGGTGCTTTATATGATATAATGTAAAGTCCTTTAGAATCTTCAGGATGCGACTCAAGTTTTGGTACCAATATCAATATAATATTTTCAGGCATTATAAGTGATACATGTACCCAAAGTTCAATTTTGTGCCTATTCACTCCGTTTGAGGTAGTTGCCCTTTTCAAGGTCAAGCTCACTGAATTGTTGTTCAGCCTCTGGTATGTCAGAGAGAATAAAAGGTGTGTTAGAAGCCCACTTATGCAAACTAAAGCTCCCATAACTTAACATTTCACATAACTGCCGTTTAGCTTCACGCAATTTGTGCATATCGGAATATGAATAAATTACGTCATCAACGTACATACAATTTTTAATTATAAATGATGCTAGCGGTAGCTCATACTCATGCCTTTGTGCAAGTTCAAGTAAACAGCGCGTTGCTAAATAGTTTGAAGACTTCACATCATAAGTGAAAGTGTCAAGACGTTTTATAGCCTGACTAGAGTCGTCACGCCAGAGAATGTTCTGAAGTGAAGTGTGTTCCGGGTTCTCCAGTATATTGCGGAACATTTTCTTAATATCTGAACTCAAAGTGAATTCTCCAAATCAAAATAATAAAACAATATCAAATAATTATTTCTATACTGTAGGCTCATTCAATAAAATATCGTTCAGTGAGATCCTTTTACTAGTTTTCATGGAAGCATCATACACAACCCTGGCATGAGTGCTTTTGCTTTGCTCATTTGTAACCGCATGATGTGGCATAAAATAAATAGGATCTTCAAAGAAATTGTATGAGCCAATATCGACAAAGTGCCCATGACCAAGCTCTATGTACGCATCTATGAACTTTTGATAATCAGTAAGTAAATTAATATTGCTTCGCAGTCTTTTTTCCAGGCTGAGAAACATGTGGAAAGCTAGGTCAAATGAATTCCCTAGAGTCTCATTTATTTTGCAGATTTCTAGCTTCAAAGGTAAGTCAACAGAGATTTTTTTTTTTTCAAGTTTTACTGAATTTTTAAAGACATTTTAAGCTAATGTTTGCTCTGAATCCCTTTCTACTAGTAACTCCGGAACGCTCTCTACCTCCCAAAGCTTCCTGAAACTGTCACTTAGGTACGTCAGTTTCGAACTTTGTACAAATTAGAGATACAACCTGATTTTTCATGATGTTAGATGCCATTGCTCCGACAATGACATGGCCAAACTTCATGTTTATTGACTGGATATGTAGATTGCTGCTGATCGCCTAGATCACTGCATGCATACAAGCGCTGAGGTTCCTCAAGCGGCAGGAGGACCTGGATAAAGATATCAGGACCTATTAGCATATTTATTTCCTAAGGTTGGTTAAAAGTTGTATCTGCCAAGGTGACACCAGTAGGGATTTGTCTGCCTTCTAAGCTGACTGGTGATTGAGGCAAGTTACAAGTGATTTTATCTACTACGTGACAGTTGACTAGAGTATTAAATTGGGTTGTCAAAGAATTCACTTTTAATAGAATACAATAGCTGACTTTGTTCTGGCTTTCTGTCACACCAATGAGGTTAATATCATTTTGCTCAGTAGTATACCCTAAGACCTTCACTGCCTTTGTAGTGGTCAGCGATACCTGAGCACCTGAGTCTAGTATGCACTTTATGTGCACTTCTCGTTCATCTTTTGCAAATACCTTTATCCGTGCTGTAGGAATTAAAATATTATTAGCAGGGCCTCTGGATAGGAGGACCACTGGACCTTTTTTTTTTTTTTTTCCGGGGTTTAAAATCCTCATGGATGTCCTACGCCCTGGGGTGGGCGGAGGGGTCTGTCAGACTCTTACTGACTAAAACTCACCCCGGTGTTCCGACTCACACCTATGCCGGGGGTCGCGGGAACGTAAGAATCTTCCGCAACCCCCGACTGGTGCCGGCCCGCCACTGCGGGCCTCCTCAGGTCAGGAGGGGGAGTGAGGTGTTTGACTCCCCCCGTGACGTCTAAGAGGGGCGCGCGTGGAACACTACGCGCTGCCACCTCGGGTCCTGATGTGTGGGGGGGCGACGGACGTCCCCGAGGCCGTCACCCCTGGACCCATTTAGGGGGGCTGGAAGAGGGCGTTATCCGCCCTCCGCCGACGCCCGGTGCGCCTGCTGCGGGCCGGGTGAGTGGACGAGATCTTCCTCTCCCTTTCCGCAGCCTCCTTCTGCGAGACGACCGTCTCGCAGTAGGAAACCACCGCGTCCCAGGACTCCCCGCTGCCGACCATGGCATTCACCACAGCCGACAGCGACAAGTCACTGAGATGAGGGCACGGCGTGGCTCCTCCCAAGCGGCACACTCTGCCAGCGTATGCCGCGCCGTGTCCTCCCGGCAGTCGACGCAGTGGTGACACCGGGCGTCCGGCTCCCTGTTTATGCGACACAGGTACTTCCCGAAGCAACCATGCCCCGAGAGCACCTGCGTCACCCGAAACGACAGGGAGCCGTGCCTCCTCCCGAGCCAGCGCTCGAGCACCGGCCGGACCGCCTCGATGATGTCGAGGCCGGCGGTAGGGCGTAAAAGCCTTTCCCGCCATTCCGCCACCAGGACCTCGCGAAGCTGAGACCGATGCAGCTCTATGTGTCGCTGCATCGGTTGCTCACCCCGCGCCCTCGCTTCCTCGCGCCACCGATACGATGACGCGAGTACTTTCGCCTCGAGGTCCCAGGGCGGGGATCCGGCCAGTGCACAAGCCGCCTCGTAGGAGATCGTGCGATACCCCCTGATGACTCTGACGGCCATCGCTCTCTGCGGCTTGCGCAGGACTGCGATACTACCGGCCGTCAGGTCAGCCGCCCAGATCGGGGCCCCGTAAAGGGCCATCGATCGCACGATCCCCACGTAGAGCCGCCTACAAGCGGCGCTCGGGCCCCCCAGATTGGGAAGCAGCGTTGACAGCGCCCCAGCAGCGCCCAGCAACTTGGGCGCCAGCCGTCGGAAGTGGGGCCCGAAGTCCCACCGGCTGTCGAGCACCAATCCTAGGTACTTCATGGTAGACTCGACAGCGATCCGAGCCCCCCCGACCACGATGTGTGAGCCGGGTGGAGGACCACTGGACCTGAACCAACTTCTTCATCGAGATGCAACAGCGTATGATGAGTTTTCTTGCACTGCCCACACCTAAAGTGGTATTTACATTTGCCAGGGTGTGAATTTAAACTTGTTGCATAAACTTTTTTCCTTTGCAAAGGAGAATCTCTCCTTACTAGACTGTAATTTAAATTTTGGACATGAGTATAATTTATGACCTGAACACTTACAGCGAGGCACTCCATTGCTGTCTTGGCTGCTGCTACTATAGCTACCTTATTCTTGCCTTGTGGTATGGTTGCACCCTGTTGCTTTCCACCTTTTGCTGGTTCAGCCCAGATATCTGTGTTCTCTAGAGCTCGTCGATCCAAATATGCCAAAAAATCCTCAACCGTCCTGCTCTTGACCTCGCTCCAGCTGATAGGACCGGCAGCTGTAGAGGTCCAGCTTGCGCACCAACATGTCCCAGTAGAATAGGGTCCCAAGCTTCCACCTCTGCTTTCATTTTGTGCAGAGCGCTTAGCGTCTGCCTCACTACCGAAACAAAATTCCTAATCTCATTAGCATTAGGGAACTTGGTGAGCTTTTCCAAGTCTAGGAGAGTGTTTACATGCTCGTTTACAATCTTATACTTGTTATAAAATCGCTTGTCTAACAATTGCAATGCATTGTTATAACTTTCACTGACAAGAGGAAGATTACTCATTTTTTATTCGTAAGGTGGGCCCTGGAGGAATGGTCGCAGGTAATAAAGTTTTTGGACGTTATCCAAGGATGGGTCGCTGTGAATTACAGATTTGAATATCTCTAAAGTTTACATAATCAGCATATTTTCCTGTAAAATTAGTTATATTGATATGAGGTAATCGAGTTCTTGAAAAAACACTGTTACCTGACTCCGAGGTTTTCTCTTCCTTTTGTGTACCTGTTGACTTTATATTTTCATTTAAAAGACTCAGACAATTGTAGCATTGTGAGGGGTCTCAGCGGAAAATAGTCGAGTGGTGCTAAATATATCACTATTAGTAAGTTCCTAACCACATCACTAAAATTGTGGCACAACACTAATTTCCTAAGGACGCTCTGCCATTTCAACATCCGCTTGACTAGCTGATAGAAGCGATTCCCTGATCCTCAAGATTCTACGTACCCCGACCTAGGGTGAGTTCCACATTAATATGGTAATCGTACCAGACCCTCTGCACTGGATAATCTATATTGATTTCATCACATATGTATTATCTGATTTCGCGAGTGTCAATGGCGGACCGCGCGTCAGGGGAATATCCAGTGCACGGAAGACTGTAATATGTATGTACTGTTACTGCATCATGGTTGTGTAGTGCCTCATAGGTATTATAAGCGATTAAGTGAGCAATCTGCTATGATCATTGTTACTTTGTGATTTATGCTCGCGTGTTCGCATACATAACCTCTTATTTTCATCTGTCATTGTGCTATGCTGTGTTTGCAAACCCTCTGCCTGTAAACCGCTGCGATGTGTTGAGCTTTCATTTACGGTGCTTCCCACGCTGTTCCTTGGTGGCTAGAAGAAGGGAAGAGGCTGGCACATCGCATGCGGGCTGCTGCTAATCGCACCGCTTCTGACATGCGCTCCCTAATGCGCTTCCAGGGTTCTACGTTCCGGCTGGGGACAGGACGCATTGGTGTGCTGCCAACGTGCGCTACCGATGCCTTACGAGGCCTATTAAACCTGCGGCCTACCGCCGCGAGCTACCTGCGGGCCTGTGCGGACATGTCTACTTCAGCCACGTGTCATAGACACGTACTGCCGGCGTCTCACGTAGGCCCTACCGGCCTCTCTAACGTAGGCTTTGCCGGCCTCTCTCCGAGCCTGTAAGGACAGGCACCTCCATCTACAACCTAGTCCAAGGAAGTACTATTCTTATTCGTGTGCGAGTGCTCAGAAAGTCAGCGACCTTACCCGCGACCTAGCTGTGGTCTTACCGTTCTAAATATATGTATTAAATTATCAGCTGGTTTTAATTACTCATCTCTACACACTACCTAACTATCCGATAACGGCCTGCGCAGCCTACCTGCAAAACCCTAGCCGTTACACAATGGAAAAACTTATTTTCCATGTCCACTACATTTTCAATGTCTGACAATGTCTTTCAGGTGTGATAGACAGACAGACGCGGTGGAGGACTTTGTTTTATAATATGTAGTGATACAATAACTTAGTCTATGTAGATGATATCTTATTTGACTACGTAACTGTTATTTACATAGCAGGTAGTGGTATTCGAATTTGAGTGGGATAGGTATTTTTTCTGTTC
The DNA here is from genome assembly GCA_949152455.1 of Lithophane leautieri. Taxonomy (NCBI): domain Eukaryota; kingdom Metazoa; phylum Arthropoda; class Insecta; order Lepidoptera; family Noctuidae; genus Lithophane; species Lithophane leautieri. The sequence continues at coordinate 19,871,683 of OX424460.1, forward strand.
TGTGGGTAGGTACCACAACTAAAAAGTGAAACAAAAAACTTTTTACAAAAAAAAAATACTAAAAAGTCAAAAATAACTTTAATTTCGCAAGTAGATGTCTTTGTTTTTCAATTTTCGTTTTTTGCCACTTTTTTTATTCCGTCAGAGACAAACATTTCAATATTCACTACCTATCATAATTTACAGATGGGGAAACCGCAACCAAAGTAGAGCCGTCGAGTGCGTTAGGTGCACGCGCACTGAGGCCACTCACCTTTGTACCTTTCTCTGATAAGATTTTAAAAAGTTTCAGTTAACTAAAGTATTTCGCGCTATTGCAAACCATTTTATGCTATCGATTTGGCAAACATAGCTGTACGATCACTTAAGTCGCAAAGTTGAAATGTCAATATAAGTCGTAAGTTTCTGAACTCAGAAAGTACATTATGAATTGAAAAATTAAAATATAAACAAGATTAATTACTTATCTTTCGACATTGCTGACATCGATCGGTGAAGGAAAAACATAGTGAGGACACTAGGACTTAAGTTTAATACAAGTCACAAAAGATCATTGAATGTTGTACCCCCAACTTTCGTAAACGATCAAATTTACAACATCAATCGATAACCGTATCTAAACTACGTCGCCCCCGTAAACAAGGGAACGAATATTAGTCCCTTACAAAGATTATTTAAAGACTACCATTATTACTTAAACAGCTATAACTCATCACTGTTGCAAACTACGGAGGTAAGAAACATCCGCTGCATAAGAGGATACTTTTTGTCTGGCTATATTTTTAATTTTAAAGCTGGCAATCATTCCTGTGGGTAAAAAAAATTTCATGTTATATTTCAATATTCCAAACACAAACACCCAACTATTTATCTCAAATTCTCAACTGATAAAATATTCTATGTTTGTTCACGATTCGTTATAATAATTGGTTTTACATAATAATTATAATGGTTTAATTTGCTTATAATATTGTAGCGGTACCTACATCGCCACATTCGAACTACGCATCAAAGGCCTGACGTCACACAAAAATCCTGACGTCACAAAAATCCTGCATCGCGCAATTAGAGTTTACCGTGCAGTGAACATATATACAAAAATCCAATATCAATCATTGGGCAGTTGCCCGCCAGACACAACACCCGTCTGGTCGGAGGATCCTCCCTTTTCTATGGTGGATGAGTGAACTTTATACCCTGTTCCTCATACCCCTAAAATGGTTTATTTCGTTCTTCTCCATAGGTATCCATTATGCTTTGGAATGAGCCGCTAGTTTCATTATTCTAACTGACCGACTCCTTAACTGGACAGTTTGCCAGTAGTTTGTTGCATTGCCAAACTTAAATGGCAGTAGGCACTTAGGCAGGGCACATTGTTCGCAGAACAGATGGCCTTTGGGGCCGAAAGGTTCTGGAGTGGCGACAGCATACCGAAAGACGTAGCGTTGGAAGGCCCCCCACAAGGTGGACCAACGACCTGGTGAAGGCCGCGAGAATCCACTGGATGCGAGAAGCACAGAACCAGTCGAAGTGGCGGTGCTTGGGGTAGGCCTATGTCCAGCAGTGGACGTTTTTCGGCTGAAACGATGATGATGATGATGACTCCTTATTCAAAAGTGTTTGTAAATGATTTAATTGAAATAAATGTTTTGAGTTTGAGTTTTATTACTGTTGCTGTTATTTGTTTTAGTTTTTTTTTTACCATCCAAAAACACCATGAGTGTCTGTGAAGATACAAGATTTTAGCAAGTATTTTTTAAATAATGATTATTTAATTTAATAACTGTCAATGTATAAAAGAACCGCATGGTACCCTTTAGGAATCCTAGCTACCGTCATCATAAAAGTCAATTTAAGATTCACTACAAAAAAACTATTCAGTAGCACAACATGCGCCGTTCCTTACAAAAACGGCGGTAGCATGTACCGGTGCGTTTCATTTCGCAAGATGAGCGTCTGGCGGGACAAAGGCGAGACGCTGTACTTTGTATATACTCGTACCTGTACTATATACCCACGTACTAATCACGTCCGCGAACCAACGTCTTACCACAGTATAGATGGGTACAGAAGGCCTGCTCCATACAGCGAGCAAAATAAGCCGCACGGACACACAACCGTAAGTACATATTATGATAAAAGAAAATTACATTTCATTTATACATGTTTGGAGCCTTTTAAGCAAACAATGCCTATATTAGAAGTCTCCGCTCTTTCACATCATTGTCGTACACATACTAACTGGAGTTACGAGTAATAATTATAGTGTAGGGACCTTACGGGTAATATGGAATGTAAGTACATTTATCTGCATTTAGCTTAAATTTACTAATCTTAGGAAAATAAAAATATAAATAAAACTTATTCCTAGTTAGTGCATACGAAGTGGTGAAGATAGTGTGGTGTGGAAAGTGTTGCGATGTTATGTGTGATTTGTGGTAGGGCTCGCGATGTGGTGTGATGTGTGGCGAAGTGCGTGACGTGATGTAGTGTGGTGTAGTGTAGTGTGGCATGGTGTGGTTTGGTGTGGTTTGGTGTGGAGTGGTTTCGGCTATTCAACGAGTTCCAGGAGTGCCTCGGTTTCCTCATAGGTAAGCGGTTTTATCCAGCCTAGTACATACACGGCTGATATGCGATAAGGCATACAGAGTTTTAGTTGGACTCTCTAACCCGTTCGTCACAGCCACTTACTCTAATGTCTGTGTGTTAGAATAAATACTGTTTATACACCTAATCAAAACTCTGTATTTATCCTACTAATAATAATAATCTCGAAAGTTTGTGAGGATCACCATGTACGGTGGGGCTCAGCTCGCCTCTAATTGCCTAAGTGTCTACTCACCCTTTTGAATATTAGATACCCTAAGTCACCCCGATTGTTAGTAAATTAAAAGTACTGTCAGCACTCTAAGTTTTTAAGTATTTAAATAAATATTGTTTTCTTAAAACTTCAATCAAAACCTGACAAAAAGTACTAGGTTTGCATGGATTCAAGATAGTATTACAATCATTAGTATTATCCCACTAATAAGATTTGGATGAAAAGCACACAAATAGTTTATAACTAACAAAAAGTACTAACTAGGTTTGCACGAATTTAACATAGTAAGTATTAAAATCATTAGTATTATCCCAGTATTACGATTTAGATGAAAGTCACACAAATTGTTTATAACTAACAAAAAAGTACTAGGCTTGCATAAATTCACGTTTAGTTACACTTGGAGATAAGTACTAAACTAATTAGCAAATATCGCAAAACGCATCCCTTCCACATTATAATACGAATTTAGAAAGTGAAAGCATTCATAATATATACGACTCTCTAAGACTCTCTCAACGGGTAACATATTTTACCAAACGTTTTGTTTATTGGACCTATGACAAATTTTCCTTTTGTTAGTATAGGTAAGCCAGGTAGCAAAAACTATCACAAGTGTCACGAGATGGTCAGATTACAGATAGAGTTATAAAGTAATCAAACATGTGTGCATTTTTCTGTATGTCTGTACCTTTTTTGGTTAAATTTCAAGGAATTGCCGCAAGGGGCGAATCGATACACCAAAATAATTATTTAAATGTCAATTTTCCACTCGCGCCTTCGTAAGGGGCGAATCACTACACCAAAATAATAAAAAAAGGGGCGAGTGGAACATTTCAATCGAAAGGGGCAAGATCCGAGGGGTGAGCGGAGCCTACACCGATGGATGGGTGGATGGATGGATGTTTCTTACTCTTTCACGCAAAAACTACTGAACGGATTTGGATGGATAGTTTATAACCTGGATAAAGCTTGGAATCATTGATATTATTATACTAAAAAACTCCTTGGACCCAAATGAGAACTCGTTTTGTAATGAGACGGATGTAGTTTTAGACAGTGTTGTCATAATTAAATTGTAGTATGAAAAGAAAATATTTTGGGCCTTGACAATTTAATTTATTCTTCTAGTGAAAAGCGATAAAATTTTAAATAACACTAGCAACGACCCGCGGTTTCACTCGCATAAGTCCCGATCCCATTGGAGTATCGGGATAAAAAGTATACTATTTGTTAATTCGTCAAGGACTTTCTAATTAAAACTGGAAAGTTCTGGCACGCGCGCGGCCCGCCTGGTAATCCTTCCAGCCAGTTTTTTTGTATTTCGAACCTTATTTCGATTTTTGTTATTAGAACTATAACTTTTTCGGAATAAAGTTCGAAATTATAAAAAGGAATCTAGAAATAAACCTTGTTTTGTTATAAGGTCATAAGTACCATATCAACGGTCGCGTACTGTACGGCGATCTTAAAACAATGTCAAACCAACGCGAGTCGCGAGTACTTGCTGTACGTGTGTTTGCGTGCGTGTTCGCTCTTTGTATGGAGCCAACCTTCTGTACCGTTATATTTTGTGTGTGATATTTTTAGGTAGATATTCTTAGAGTCGTTAGTTCATATTGTATGGTCTTGACTGTGAATAGTTTAATTTTTTCATATAATATTCATATAAGAAACGTTGTCAATAACATTCACAGTCTAAAACAAGGTCTTGTAGGAGGTTGTGGATAAAGATCATAAGATTTATTTATAAACCGCTCTTATTTCAAAGCCCGTTTTTGATCAAGTATCTTTGCTTTTTGATTTTCGTTTTTTGCCACCGCCTTCCGAAATTAAAGTTATTTTTCACTTTTTTTGTGTTTTTTTTTGTAAGAAGTTTTTATTTTTCACTTTTTAGTTGTGGTACCTACCCCACACAAATTCGAATACCACTACCTGTCATGTAAATAACAGTGACGGAGTCAAATATAATGTCGTCTACATAGACTAATTGGGAAAATTACGTAATTATTGAAGCTAACTGAAAAACTACACAAGCAAAGTTAATAAAACTTATATGGCACCACCTCGGGAGTATACCCTTTCGAACAAAAAAAGAAATGTGTAAATCGGTTCACAATTGACGAAAACATCGATGAACATACACAAAAAAAAAACATACAGACGAACATAGAACCTCCTCCTTTTTAAAAAAGTCGGTTAAAAATACAATATCTGTTCTAAAAACACCATTTCTTGTAAAAATACTAATTCTTGTAAAAAAGATAAGACACGATGAAATTTTCACAGCTCTTTCTAAAATAACTTAAAAATAAAAAAAAAACAAAATGTGAGTTTTTTGTTTGTATTAAATAATAATCTAGGTACATTTAGCGTAGAATAGAATGGATATTGTGGGAATTTCTAAGCAATTATGCATAACTAGGGCTGTAATTTCATCTCCAGCATTCCATATTATTACTACTCAATACCTAGTTCAGCGGCTAGCAATGATTGAATTATCACGTACACAATCATGATTATCATCACTCATTATAATACTATTATTCCTCATCCAATTACCCCTTGCTCCGGGTACGAGTATTAATGCTGCCATAATCCTATTATGGCAATCGGATTCGGTAAGGAATAGATTCAAGTATCAACATTGAATAGATTTATGTGTCGAGTGGGGATATTTGAGACTAACAGCGCGGTTTAAGGGATATTAGTCCTTTCAAGATGATCGTTGTAAAGTTCCACAAGCTTTATGAGTTAGGCTTCGTCCATACGGTGATTATCAGTATGATATGGTATTGTTACTTATCTAGTACGTGTTCCTAAAGGTTCTTTAGAAAACCAGTGTCAGACAGCATCTGTCTGGCATTAATACTGAAATGGCCCTTTTTGGCGCAGCCATGGGGCACACAGTATTGTTGTTAAATTATTAAACTTTTTTATTTGATTGTTGTGTTTCACGAACTGTTGCCAAATAAATGTTATTCTTTCTTTATTTCTATAGTTTATGTTAAAAAGTTGGGATCCCACGTCAACATCACACGGTTATAAACAAATGCAGTATTTGGGTAGGAAACTACCATGTGATCCCAAAGTAAAACAGTAAAATATCGAACTAATCATCGTCGTGTGAACGGGATATTAAACCCATGCTGTGTTATACATAATAGCCAGTCAGCAGGGTGGTGCATAGACGGATGAACCTAGGTGCGCTGTATGTACCTACTCAATCGAGAAGTTTCATTTACAGCACTTCCATGGTTTGCATTTGTAAATCTGTAGGTAAGTGAATTCCTCTTTGCCACCTATTATTTTCCCTATACGTACCTATATAATAGGTAAACCAATACAGTATGACGGCCCAGCCAGTGGTGCCTTCTAGTTTTGTTACGAAGTTACTGAAATCAGCAAAAAGGTCGGATAAGAGCACTAACACCTGAGACGCCATGGCGACGTCGCCGTCACCAGGCCGCGCTGCCAACTAAATGTGCAGCTATATAATGGTAGACCTGGCGTCCGCTTGGTTACGCAGCCAACCATACATTTTGTTAGCGACGCGACGTGGCTGCACCGCCATGACGTCCCAGTTTGTTAGCGCTTTAAGAGTGGCAGTCACTCTAGCGAAGTGTTGCATTGACGTTTTCGTGGCAGCTGTCTTCTGATGACAGATGATGTCAGGGTAACCGCTGTCGCACCACGTCCGCGACGAACTGCTATATTCCGCCACATTCCTGATGATAATGAAGCTGCTGTACCACTAATACGATGACCAAATTCTGCTAAAGGCTATCTTGCGCCGTTACATAAGCAAAAAGTATAAATAATGGCGTTAACTCTCTATACGTTACTATAACTACAGCCAATTAAAAACAAAGATTCATAAAAAAATTCATAAGTTCTTCAACTTGTTTATTACAACATCAAACATTGTTATATCTCCATAAACAGGCTCAGATTTACAACTTCCAAACAACCAAATAGCTATGAACTGTATGTTTATTATTCCCTTAACAGTAATTTAGGCATACATTCATATATAATGAAACCATACAATGTTTCGTAGCGAACAACCCTTACACGTCATTGACATTTGATACGGTGTCAATGGTGTCAGAGATAATTTCCTCGACAAGTGTAAGTACACAAAACTGAAGAGTAGGCAGAAATATGTAATACAAGCGTAGAAAGTGTTTATGTACCTGAATGAGCTTTTTGATGAAGCGTCTGTTTATTTCATGTAATAGTGCCTACCGCCGCGTCCTGGCCAAAAGCTGTCGTCGCGTGAATACGCGATCGTTGCGTTAATTTGTGCACCGATGTTTATTTATTTATGTTTCTTTCTTTCTTTCTTTCATTTATGTCACTTTTTGTTTGGTGAATCGGAACGCGTAGTCGCGCCGACAGAGGGCGCCTCCCGGTTTTCCTAACAAAAATTGACATAATTATGAACATGACAATCGTTTTTGTTAGGAAGTAAGCGACCATCACAAGTTTGCGCGAACGTTGTTCGTACGAACTAGCAATCAAATGAACCGGAGTCGAACGAGTTCTTATTGTCAATCATCAAACATTTTGTCAATTGATAAAATTTATGGAACAGCTGCAACTTTTCAGGTTTATAGTAAACAAAAACTAGGACAATGTCCAGTAGTGGACGTCTTTTGGCTGATATGGTGATTATGAAAAACTAAGGCTATATAAAGCTCTCTTGCGCGTTCATGGGTTAGTTAAACAACTCGGAGTTAACAGCTAACTCAGGGTTAATCCAAAGAGAATTATTCTGTTAACCCTGAGTTATCTGTTAACTCCGAGTTATCTGTTAACGCGCTAGTGGGCCTAATGTGAGTAACACCCACCTTATTGTCACCACCATTCTTTCTTCAACACTAATTGGGGTTTTGAAGTTGGTTGGCATTCGAGAGCAATCGCTCTTTATTGCGTTGCTAAGGTAACTAAAAGTGTTTGGAGAACAAAAAAATATCGTTATCTTTTGTGCGTCAAAATATTGGTTTATTTATTCAGGTAATATTGTATAACCTGTAAACCTGCTGACTGTATTACCTGGACAATAAACCATTTTTTATTTTTTTTTATTTAGTTCCCCGCGGATGTCTGTGTGTTTCGCTACCTAGGTCAGCAACGTAAATTATATTGCCCGGTAATAAATAAAATCTATGCGTTTCTTACGTCGATTGTGAAACGTGACGTATTGACGCGAATACGCAATGCCAACAGCTATCCTCGCCGATCGCTTATAATATTAGGAAACACATTTTGACATCGCGGGAATACGCGATCTCCTGCGACGATCGCGTTTTCGCCCGACGATCGCTTTCAAATAGGACGCGGCCTAAGAGTGCAGCTGTGCTTCAGAAAGGACAATAATATGCTCGTAAAAGCACGAGTCTTACACCCATGTCTTCAATTTAGAAACACCAACAAAACAATACTTTCCAATAACTACCATTTCAGTTTCAGAAAAAAAAAAAAACAATGATTACAGTAGCTGTGTCGAGTGTAATTTTAAGTAGAACTCAACTGTTATATCTTTACAAATAAGTTTTGTTAATAACTAGGTAGTAAAATAATTGTATGCACACTGAAAAAACTAATTCTACCAGCACCTAGGCTAGAGATGTATAAAAATAGCCCAGAATACCGAAGCATCCAAATATATAATAAGTTACCTGAAAATATAAGATCCACAAAAACACTGTGCATATTTAAATTTAGACTTAAGACTTTACTGTTAGAAAAAAGTTACTATAGTGTTAAAGAGTATATGGAAAATAAGAAGCTAAAATAAGGCACAAATGTTACTTACTCGTATATATATCTATATAAAAAAATATTTTATTAATGTTAATACTTACATTTCAAATAACTTTAATTAATATAATTATATTAAATAAAATATGCTAGAAAGAGATTAAATATTAGTAATAATAATAAATGTTGTGATATTGATATCTAGTAGTTAGTTACTTATGCAATATAATGTTAACTTCTAAATATTTAACCTACATTTAAGATACATGTAATAACTACTTGCTGCGCCCTAACAGGGTCATGTTCTCATAAGTTTTAGCCTAGTCTGTAACTGAGTGTACATTATGCAATAAATAAATAAATAAATAAATGAATGCACTATGTCAGGTAGGTAAACAAACAAAATAATGCCACGTTTATTAGTTTAATGATTTCAAATAATAATGTAACGCTAATAGGCATAACGATGATATAAAATTATTTACCGTTTAAAACTATGTTTGCGAAAATGCAAACTAAATTGAGTAATAAGGCAAGCTGATGTGATTATTGCACATATTAATTGTTTTAATGTACATTCTATCACACATTGTGCACAATTAAAGGAAATAGGGGCTAATTGTAAACCTGTTAATGTATGTTTAATGTTATTTGATGTGAAAGCAGAAAGACCCAATAGGATGTTTGGAGAATTATGTTTAATTTATAATTTTGAATAAAACCTTTTTTTTCGTGTTGAAATTCTCATGGATACCCACCATCTGGGGAAAATGAAGGCTAGAAATGTTTGATAAAAGATTGAAAATGTTATGAAACTTAAACATGCCAAATCGGATATAGCAAGAATAGGCTAGTAATCAGGCTGTGACTAGGCTCTACTTTATCCAAACACTAGCTTCTTCCCGCGACTTTGTTTGCGTGGAAACAGCACAATAAAGTAAAACGAACCACCGGCGCCGCGGCGCCGGTGGGTCGTTTCATATGTAAAAACAAATAAAAATATCTTGACGATTTTTAAAAAAAAACGGCATGAAATTTTTCGTCAAATCGGCCACCAGAAAATCATAAATAATTAGCACTATGACCACCTCCAAGGATATTACGGTTAAACATGCCGTTTAGGAGATAATTCGATTTTTCATACTAGCTTCATACAAATTTTTCGTAAAAAAATTATATTTCCTTCGTTTTTGGGCAGAATTAACTCGGGTGTCATTTTTGTACATAGTAATGACTAATAGAAGCGATATCCAGCATAAAATCAAGCACTTGCAAATTGAAATCCCTAAGTCTATGAAAGCCGATTTTCAGCCCACCGTGCGCCGGCTCGCATCGCTCGCACGTGCTTTTACTTCGTTTTCGGTTAATGTTCTTTATTACTCTTTTTTTTTTGCTCTCTCTTCTTAGGGTCGGATCTTCCTCAAGAATAGGCCTACCAAAGGCAAAAGGAACTTTTAAAATTAGGCGTTGTTCCAGAGATTTTGCGCGTTCAAACAAACAAACTCTTCAGCTTTATTACATTATAGTACTTATAGATGATGCCCTGCTCGAGGTGGCATTCCCATAATGACGACATTATGTTCTGTTTTTAACCTACTTCAAAAAGGGGGAGGTTATCAATTCGTCAATACGTTGTTTTTGTATATTTGTTACGCGAATACTCCGCCAATTCTGAATTGATTTGACGAATATTTTTGTTTGGAATGTTATGCTTTAGAGGTTGCCCCATATTTTTTTTATTAACTTTGCTTGCGTCATTTTTGAGTAAGCTTCAATATTACGTATTTTTCCCGCTTAGTATACGATGTTTTAAGTTACTCTGTCACTGTTATTTACATAGCAGCTAGTGGTATTCGAATTTGTGTGGGGTAGAGGGGTACCACAACTAAAAAGTGAAATATGACAAACTTTTTACAAAAAAAAACTACCGACTTCCAAAAAAAACACAAAAAAAAATGAAAATTTACTTTAATTTCGAAAGTCAAGCTAAGTTATTTTTCACTTTTTAGTGGTTTTTTTTGGAAGTCGGTTGTTTTTTTTTTGGGTAAAAAGTGTTTATTCTCTATCTTTATCCTTCTGATTCAGTATATTTCTATGATTTCGTCAATCCATTCAGCGCGATGTGACAGGAACCTAGTGCTATTTTTGGAACCTAGTGTTCCAAAAATACATAGTTTCTAGGACTTTTTGGATATATCCTTAGAGTTGTGGGACATCAAATGCGACACGCTGCATAACGTAACGTCTTACGCAGATCCATGGGTTAGTTAGTGGTCCCCCTATTACACTCTACACGTCTATAGATTGACAACTAAGAAACAATCTGACATTTAATAAACTTACATTGGTTTGTATGCTGTCCTACAGTTCCGGCGCAACTAAAGACTAAATCAGTATTGCGCATTTTTTTTCTTCTATTTATTGTAATTATTCGATAGCGTGAAAGAGCGAACAATGAAAACATCAAAACATAATTATAATTAAATTGTTAATGTCGCCAAATGTTATTAATTTAATCATTTTCTTAGAGATACGATCAAAATGTTCATTTGACATGTCACGGTGTATCAATCAATCGAGCTAATCGTTTTTAAACATACATAAAGATACAATCATTATGGTCTTCTGACATGTGATAAAGGCTTTATTTAACGCTGCGCAAACAAGCTACAGTTGCAGGGAAAACGTTTCGTTTCGGGATCACCGTCCCGTCCGTCGTTTATTGTACTTGATTATTAATCATTTAAAATTGTATTGTAGGCATAGTTAGCAAATCAACAATGTGGATTGTGTTATTTTTTGTAAGCTGTACTAGTTTTTTGGTGAATGGTTTGGGATATTATGAGATTCTGGTATGTATTTTTTTCTTTCTCGTGTAAATTAAACTCTATTGGCTGCCACAAGTTGGGCCTTAAAAACGTTTAGCGCTAAATATATTTTGCGCTAAACGTATTTAAGACATTGTTGCTGTAAACTTCAAACAATTTTCAGAAAGAAACTATGTTTTATATTCGCTACACTAAATGTATTTTCACAGCACCTGCTTGACAATGTCAATTTATATAATCATGCAAACCTAATCTATGTAGTAACTACTTATAGCCCTAGCGTCTAGCCGGGAAATAATTATAACCCCGTGGTCAATAATGCGATTTGAATCTGGAACCATAAACATTCGTGTGACAACATTTACAACAAAAAATAGAGTATTGAATTGCTTTTCAACGTCGCAGCAAAGACCACGCTGCAAGTGTGAAAATTAGAGTTATTCTCGGGAATATAGGAGTCTTCGTCCCTCGCTACACTCAGGATTCTAGTCTAAACTCCCTCGCTTCTCTCAGAAGTTAACTTTGAACTCCCTCGACACGCTCAGGAGCGCTAGAATCGTTGCGCTCTGTATTCAAACTATTGACATAAGACACTGGTTTATCCCTTTGGTGAATAATCTATTAGTAGTGGTAAGTGGCGCAAGTGGGCCTAAATGTGTGAATTAAATATGACAACACTAATTTGTTTCTGTAATTATTGTGTTATTTTTTTTACTTCTAGGGAAAAGGACAGTGGGAAGTGGAAAACCTCTTTCAGTGCGAAGATGCGGGGCAGTATGACGTACAAATAGAGTTTAACCAGAAGAAGATCAACCGCACCCATGACGCGTTCGACTTAATCATGGAGCTCGATAGAGAGTTTAATTTTACGTACGGTGTAAGTTAAAGTGAAACCTAATCATCCTCATCCACAGCCCGACTTCATCTATTGGGTGGGTATAGGCCTCTCTTTGCTTGTGCCAATCCCCACGCTACTGTGCACCTCCGCCACCAGGCTCATTCAGGTTTTACCCCCGATAGCAATGACGTCGACCACGAATCTCGCCACCGGACGACCAACACTTCTTTTTCCAGTTTTTGGACCCTACTCGGTTACAGCCTTAGTCCACCTGTCATCACCGCACCTTGATAAGTTAACTCTAATAACCTCTTTAAAATTATTGGGTAGCATTCACGAAGACGGTAAGTGGTCACCACCGCATGCGGAAATTTGCAATACCAGAGGCATTGTAGGTGCGTTTTGCCACCCCAAGGATAAATCTGGCTTTCCATAATAATACCAGCCCATTATTGTCCCACTGCAGGGCAAACGCCTTATATTAACTATACGTTTCTTCACGATGTGTTTCCTTCACAATCAGCAAAAACAAAAAGTCTGTAATGTACACTGATAAACTCAGAAAGTACAAAAGAATTGAAAAAGTCACATTAGCACTTGCCTGGAATTCAATAATAATAATAATTAGGACTCTGAGGTACCGTATTACAAGTATGTGCCCTACCCAGTTCTCAAAAATGACCATGTCACGTTGTACTGGGATCGGTCTATCATTACTGACAGGACTATTGTTGCCAATAAGCCTGTTATAGTAGTGATAGACCGATTAGCGCGCAATGATAATCGATGTTACCATCCCACATGACGAGAACTTCGTGAAAGCTGAGAAAGAGAAACAAATAAAATATCTCGACTTAGCACACGAGGCTGTCGACATGTGGAATGTGAGCTCAGCTATCATTGTGCCAATTTTCGTAACGGCCAATGGCCTGATGGCCGAAAGCCTCGACCAACATCTCTCGAGGCTCTCGTTAGGCGGTTGGATCAAGGGCCTGATTCAGAAGGTAGTACTCCTTGACACGGCTCGCATTGGGAGGAGGTTCCTGTCTCTGCAGCCCTAACCACCAGTAGCTTGGACCCTGCTCTTGACACCGGCGGACTTCTATTTTTTATATTTTTAAATGTTTTTTTTATATTATATTTTAATTTAAGAAATATTTAAAAATATAATTACATAAGAAAGAAAATAAATAAACGAAAATAATAATTACAACCAAACATAAAATCACGCCCCGTTTCCCCGAAGAGTTGAGCAGAGGTGTACCTTATGGTACACCCACATTTCCCAGTTATGTTTAAGTCCCATGTAGTTAGGGGGCAAGCCTATTACCATCAACCGGGCACAAATCCAGACTCCTGCCTGCTATTATTGCTTAGTTATTATTCAACTGCGGCGGGTAAAGGTCTCTTTCGCCTTGCAAATGTCCTTTATGAAAGAAAGTTCATTATAATAGTACATTGTAATACAAGTGTGCAGTATTGGTCTCGGCTACTTTATCGCGCTTGCCTGCGGCTCGTGCGAATAATACCGCCTCAAGTGTAATGATCAATGCACACGCGTTTCATACGACGTTTTTCAACTCACTTGCGAGGAAAAAAACAGACTTGTTGTAAGAACATAATTATTATTATTATGCTACAATAACGTAATTAGGTATAGAGATAATACATTTAGATTTTTAAAGTTGAACTGACCTTTGTTGCCATGTATTGACTATCCGTAGCTCTAATTTCTTTTATTTTAAAAACTTTTCAACGTCTGTTGTGACTATACTTATTAGATTTCGTATTTATGATAATTATTAACCACACAACGAAAACGTTAACAAATATAAGGAAAATGGGGCGCAGGTTTGGTTATTCTGCAGGTGTAAATAAAAGCACTTGCAAAACCGCTAAACAGCCTATGTAATAAACACAAAATAATGTTCTGAATACTTGCGTATTCAAAATATTAATTAATGTGGTAAATCAAAGAAGTAGGTACTTAATTTTCTGAAATATTATGTTCATTTATAATATTTTATTTATTTACACAAAAGGCATGAAGTCAATATATATATACAAGTCTCTTTGATGAGATTTAAAAAGGCGCCTGTTCTTGTGAAAATTGAGAATGCTCATTTAATAACAAAGGATAGTTCATACTAATTCCATGTATAGTATCCCACTGACGGGTGACCTGCCTATATGTTTTTTTTTTCATAACGTAACGCCATTTGGCCTATGGTAAAGCTTCACCAAAGTCAATTTCTATTAAATATGTATGGTAGGTATGGAATAAGTAAGTACTATCGTGGCAACATGGTATTTGATGTTGCCATGATAGTACTTACTAATTCCATACCTACTGCCATGTCATTACTCCAACTAGTAAATAGTTATCTGTGGCACTCATTACAGCACTAGTGCGGTAATATAAAGTAAAAAGCCTCGACTGTAATATCCAATAGAGTACACTTGTATCACAATGTACTATTATGACATGCCATAGCACATGCCAGGTACTTATAGTTGTCTGGCATTTTTGCTGAACTGGACCTTTTTGGTGCAGCCGTGAGGCACACTCCCCTACATCGCACTTTTACAATTTTTTTCATTTGTTTCTATATTTTATTTTGTTATCTACTGTATATTATGTATATTGTGTGCCTTTCAGTCTGTGCTGAATAAATGTATTTTCTTTCTTTCTTTTCTTTTCCATAGGAGCTATGTCGGATTTGAACTTGCGCGTCTTTTGCTAGCATACCTAGTTGATGAAGCTGTGTGTATATACAGCATACATTTTCATTGTAATAAATAAATAAATAAAATAAAACATATACGTAACGTATTTTACAGCTGAAAGTAGACGTTTATCGAAAAGTGGACGGTGGCTTTAAGTACTTCCAGTCAATATCATTCGAGTCCTGCTGCGAATTCATCAAGAATAATGCGGAAAAAAACTGGATACGTGGCCTTACTATGGCTAAAGTTGATCCTCCAGACTGCCCTTTTGGGCCCGTGAGTAATTTTATATTAGTTAGTACGCACCTGTAAATATGTATATACTATTCCACTTTAATTGTAACAATCGTTTTCGTTGTCAATCACAAGCAGTAATGTTATCCAGGATACCATACATGCCTATTTGACGGACAGGGCCATCATCTACCTCGGTCACCAGGGAGAATGGAACCGGCAAGAGATGTCGTGCGGTGTGCCATAGGTATCGGTCCTGGGGCCGCATCTGTGGGACATCGGATACGACTGGGTGCTGCGCGCCGACCTATAGCGGCGTCAGCGTGGTTTGCTACGCTGACGACACGTTGGTCCTGGCGCAGGGGAGGTTGCAACAGGCGGTGGTCGAACTAGCGACACGCGGATCGACAGGATCCCGCAATTAGAACTCGAAGTGGCCCCGCTCAAATCTGAGGCCATGATTGTGTTTTCATGTTCCTTGGAACGCACCAACTTCGGGTTCCCAAATAACGGTAGGAGGGTATCACATCGGCGTCGAGTCGATGATGAAGTACTTGGGAGTTGTCCTCGACAGCCGGTGCAACTTCGTGGAGCATTTTCGACGTTTGGCTCCCAGGCTGGAGTGGGCCGGGGCTGCCTTGAAGCGGCTCCTGCCCAATCTACGGGTCCCAAATCCCTCCTGCCGGAGGCTCTGCGCGGGGGTCGTGCGGTCCATGGGCCTTTATGTGGCATCGATGTGGGCGCGTTCTTTGAGGCGGCGGCCAGCCCGCCGGTTGAACGCGTCTCAAAGGGTCATGGCCATCCGGCTCGTCACGGTCTCCGGTGAGGCACCGAGCCTCCTTGCCGGATTGCCGCCATGGGATGTGGAGGCAAAAGTCCTCGCGCACATGTGCGAGAAGGCAAAATTCCGGGGCGTAACTCCGCTACCACGAGAAAACACGGCACAGCGGACATAGCTCCGGCGGGATCTTAACCCCACAAACAATCGGCAAATGCCTATGGCATTAAGTTCGCCTCTGTACATTTGTGTGCTTAAAGTATTGAATAAATAAATAATTAGCTACTAGAAGACGTTTTTAAGTGCTCAACGGTTTCCACGATAATATTTAATTTCGTTTTGAGTGTATTTTTCTTATGAATATTCGTTGGTTCAATCTACTTAAACAATTGCAGGGTCATATAGAACTCCGGAACTTCGTGATGGACTACAGGGAGCTGAGGCCAACAGGTATTTACGGAACGTTCATGGGCTACTTAAACTTTATGTTAGGCGAAAGGAAAATCTGCTGCGCGAAATTTATTGTCAGCTTTGATAAAGAAACTTATGAGGACAGCGATGAGGATGATTATGAGTAAAGAATAAAATTATAATTCTGGTTAAGTGATGATGATAACGACATGTATTTCAAACCCCAAATTATTCCTTTTTTGATTTCCTAAAATATAAATGGACACTCTAATATTATAAAAGTGTATCTTTTGTGAGCCTCAAATAATGCCCAATTTGATATCTTCAAAATACTAAATAGCCAAGTAAATGCGACCAATTTACATTTTTTGGTCGTGGTGCCTACCTAATTTAACCCATTGTTCGGAGTGCCATAGCTTAGTTACTGTCACCAACTTTGAGAAAAAGGCCATAAAGTTAAAAAGAGGCTTATTTATATTTTTAGAGCGTTCATCATTAGAGTCTCCAAAAGGTTAAAGGTTTTAGTGGCTCATTTATTAATTATGCTACCGCGCGGTACACCTGCGTACCAAAAACCATTGTAGTTAATTAGAATGTCCTTGAAGAATTAAAAAATAAAAAACCCGACTGCCAAAACAAAAGTTACACCATATTTCAGGTTATTGGTTTGTCCCCGCTTGCAATACCTTACAAAAAACAAAGTTCAATGCTTGTTTTCCTCTTTTCAGTACCTAATATGTTTTTGCAGTCGGGTTTTTTATTTTTTAAATAATTTATTTTATTTCAAGCTTTTTAGTTTTAGTTATAAATTTGGAATTTACTCATTACTAGCTTTTAATTAATACCAATAATGTTTTAATTTATTTAAAAAAACCTTTCCCTTCTTTTTTTGTATTTGCAGATGAAATATATAAAAATATCTATGTCACTGCCTATGTCACTCCCACAATTGAGACGAACCTAACGACACCTCGCATGTTAAAATCCATCAAGCCGTTTAGGCTACAGAGCGTGCCAAAGAAATAGACATACATACATACATACACACATACTCTCAAAAACATTACCCTCTTTCTGGAGCAGTCTGGTAAAAAGGCGTACACTATTAGAAGGAAAATAAGTTTTTAGAGGATCTATTGAATATTTCTCAATGAATTCTTTGTTCAGTCTAATGTCAATCTCGCGTGAGCTGTTGTGATTGGTTATATGAAAAG
This sequence comes from Lithophane leautieri, assembly GCA_949152455.1. Classification (NCBI taxonomy): domain Eukaryota; kingdom Metazoa; phylum Arthropoda; class Insecta; order Lepidoptera; family Noctuidae; genus Lithophane; species Lithophane leautieri. Next base: position 19,889,300 of record OX424460.1, read on the forward strand.
CTAACAACGACCAACCAAATTACTTGAGATTGGATTGGCATCAGATTAGAGGGACAATTCCATAACTGTTAAAAACGTTCGCAAACTATTCTCATTGACAATCTGTAAAAAAAATGTTAACCTACATTTTTGACCTCTAAGATGAGTTTGCTACTAGATCTGCACCCTACTAGCGTAACACACTTTCAATCATAATCTTGATCAAATGATTTTGAAGGCTTAACTAATCCATTGCTTCATGATGTTCGAAAAATTTACCTGCTCAGATAAGAATGCTTGGAAAACTGCTGGTAAGACCAGCAGTTTTCTATCCATCTCTATAGGATAATCTAGAGTCTAGAGGATAGGAGAGCTCTGATATGTGAACGGCTGATAGTGCAGGTGCTGTGCCAAGGTTGCTGATGAGGCTGAGGGTGATGACCAGGAATGCGCGTTCGCTGCATGCTGGTGATGGTGGTCAGGGTACCCGTTGAAGCCGTGGGTGCTGGCTGGCTGTGTGACTCACCTCACAAAAGCTTGCGGGAGTGATGATGATGACGTCCCGCTGGAGTAGTTGCACGAAGGCTGCGTTGACGTTCATATTCGGGGTCACCAATTTAGGGGTATGAGGAACAGGGTGTAAAGTTAACTCATCCTCTATAGAAAATGGAGGATCCTTCGACCAGACGAATAACGTATCTGGCGGGCAACTGCCCAACGATCGATCTGGTATATATGTTACATACAAGATTCCAACATCAATGTTGGAATTGGTTGTACAGGGCAGTATCTTTTGAACCGTAAAAGTCCCACCTATTACCCACTTAAAATTTTCGAGTGTGTACTGTAGACTCCGAGAGAGTCTACGGCACTGGATCGAGTAAAACACTTGATAGTTTAACTAATTATATTAATTAATGAAAATCAAGGATACATTTTATATTATATCACCAGCCTCAGGCCGTCTCTGAATATCTTCCTATTCCATTTTTTACTAAATTGTTGGAACATTCAAAACCCGCGGCTGCCCTCTAGCCAGCCTGTACCACACGAGGTTGCGCATCGCATACAAACTCCTTACAGTACCTACTACTATAATTATTTACGACTACATTAGAAAACCAGCGTCAGACAGTATTTGTCTGGCATTAATGCTAAAATGAACCTTTTTGTCGCAGCCGTGAGGGACACGCTATTGTTGTTAAAACAATATTTTTCACTATTTATTTTATGTGTATTTTGGGTTTCATGAACTATGTCCAAATAAACGTTATTCTTTTTATAATAATAAAAATAAAATAAAGTAAAAAAATTACAAAGCTGGAACGTGATTTTTTGCGTTTAAAAAAAAAATGTAATTCTAATGTGTTGTTGTGTGTGTTATGTTATTGTTGTTTACCTCTCGACTGTTGCGCCCCGCGCGGACCCTTTGCGCACAATTGTCGGGGCCACTTCTGGGTGGTCTGTAATCTGTAACCTGATAACCGAATGGGGCCACTTGAGATTATAACTACGTTAAGTATTAAGTTTTGTATCGGAGATGTTTACAAAACATGCCGTTGGAATCTGAATCAGATAAGCTAAAGCTAAAAAATGTAAAATAATGTTAATTTTAATGTAAACTGAAGCAAAGGCGGTTTTTTTCAATATACCGTCAAATAAAAATAAATAGGAAAACTAAATTCAAAATGTTTTTATGGTTTTTACATAACGATACACTATTTAAAACTAATTAATTACTAAACCACATCTTCGCCACAATGTTTACAATTTTTTTTAAATTATTGTACGTACATTCTTACCTGGTCAGTCATCAACGGCGTGCAGCCGGCGCGCAGCCGGCGCGTAGCCGACGCACAGCGATTCGATTAGAACATGCTAGCTAGACAAAATTATTTATTGGGGTATTTTGCTTCGTATGGCTTTCTTATGATGTTTTAATGCAGTTTCAGTACAAAACACCCAAATAAAATAAGGCTGGGTCACGCGTATCAAATAAAATAACAAATGGCATTAAATATTTCGTATATTGAGACAGGTTGAAAAATAACAATCCTAAAATTATTAACAACAGTCATAAAATACTCAACTCCTAATATCCTAGCTACTAATTACACAAAGCCACATAATAGGACATCATTACTACTCATTAACATTTTTTTTTAACATAAACAACTTGCAGATCTTATAACTAACTTAGTATTAAAAAAATCAATATGATTCAACTAATAATAAAGTTAAAGGCTACATAGCTTAGAAATGTATTCTAACCCTCCCGAGGAACAGATTTTAGTAAACGAATTACAAATATTTGTTCGTCGGGAGGACTCCATTTTTGCCTGCCTAACACTATACAATGTTGGAAATACCTGATGTCCTGGGGTCAAGTTTACTAATTTACAAACGTGTCAGTGGTCTCACAATTATCAGTTTTTGACAGATATGCAAAAACTCAAAATCTGTCAAAAACTCATCACTGCGAGACCACTGACACGTTTGTAAATTAGTAGACTAGGCCTGCTTTGATGCTCCACTTTCTTATTTGTTTATAGGAATGGCTTGTAGATTTGGCGTCTATGTAATATGCCAAAGCCTCGTCTTTTGACAAACATCTCGGTTCTTCGTGAACACCTACACTTCTTTTCATTACTTGACACTTTTCAGGACTGTGACTTGCTTCTTTAGTCACTGAAGCCATGTTCCGATGTCCGGACAATCGTGCCGATATATCAGCTGCCACTACCAATTGGTTTACGTCCCGTGATTGAAGAAGCCACGCGCCTTGTTTTTGTTTTTCACTACCTTCAGTGAAATTTTCTGATGGACGCCCAGGAATTGAAACCTTTCTTGATGATGATGGTGCTAAGTGGTGGACGGATACTTTGAACGTAAAATACCCAGCCAACCACTCAGAGTTCTTAGTCAGGAAACGATCGCGACCTTTCCCATTTTTCTGCCAACTTGGATGGTAATCTTCCAATTGTCATGTTAACTTCCCTCGCAGATGCTTCCGTGGTATTTGTAAAATCATTTTTCATCGATAGAAAATCATATAGTCTACTATTACGGTTCTCTTTGGGATGTTTCTGCCATTCATCAAAAAATCCATTTTTGATACTGAGAATTCGTATTCTGAAAAACAGACAAAAAAACAAAGTTGTACTCAAATGCGCACGCTAAAAACAATACAATTTAAAAGCTAATAGTTATGGCTATGATACTCGTATATATAATTTCTAGCCCGGGTACATGAGGGTACAAGTACTTTCTAGTCCAATGAATACAGAAAATCGTCAAAAACGAACACAATTATTTAAAATCAACGTGATAAAAAAAATTGCGGTTAAAGTATATACATTAATTAATTATAATTAAAAAGTACATACAACTTGGAGATCCATCACTAATATTTAAAAAACAACTTACATTCGCTGACATATCTAGTACTTCGGTAAGCGCAAAAATGAACTAAATAAGTTTTTTTCTAACCCTTTGTCTTTATACTTCCTTCATTAACTTATCAGTAGTTGACATTAGCGCAAATTAATTCTTGGATTTGGGATAAATGGCAGTCTGGCTAGGGGCTCCGGTAATAAATTCCAGGAAATTCAACAGTGACTTTTATCCAGCTAGCATGTTCTAATCGAATCGCTGTGCGACGGCGAACAATGGCTTGCTTACACTTGAATTTTCGGAGTCGTCCGAAGATAAAGCTACTGTTTTACGATAGCTTATCTATTGTTTGGTGCATAACGCAAACAGGATTTTAACTGTCATATTTTTTACAGACACATCATAAAGACGGCGCCGCCGCCGATTCTCTATCACAGTAAAATTTTACGAACACTTTCACTGAAATCACGAATCAGGAATCACGGAAGAAATAACTTTACATATCTTTGAATTCTAAAGCTAAATTCCAGTGTAGGATGATAATTATTATTGGAATAACACCACACTCAGGCTAACAAACAGCTTTAACATTCTCTAATTCAATCAAATCTAAAAACAAAACACACTCGGGCGCCATGATTGCGGCGCTGTTACGACTAACGAAATTAAATAAAACATTCCAGCTAGAACTATTGGCGGATGTGCCACTTGCAATGTTATATGTCTATCTCGTTTACTCCTGTATAATTTGCTTCACATTGAGCAATAAAAATATAGATTATTAATTATCATAAAAATAAAAGTCAAAAAAGGCCTCACCTGTCAAGGGCTCAAGGTTGAGCCCAGATCAATTAGAACGTTTTTGACAGGGCTCAACCATGAGCCAGAGACAGTTAAGAGGTAGTTGGTAGCCACACTATCGAATTAGGTCCAAGAGCTGTAAAGATAGTTGTAAGAGAGAATAAATACATAAATAATAAATAAATTATTGTACGGTGGTACGGAACCCTTCGTGTGTGAGTCCAACTTGCATTTGGCCGTTTTTTTAAATTAAATTTGACTTTTATTCACTGATTTGCACCACGTTTGTTCACCGATTTCAATAAATGAACAAGCTTGGTGCAAGCATTGGGTCACTGTCCAATTTAAACTAATATAAGTCCAGATTTTCCCGTAAATCATTGATGGTGGAAATCTCGTGCTTCATAGGCTTTTCAACCTCCATATCTATGACATATCCCGTAATACCAGAAAAATACTGAAAAATATCCAGCTCGAAAGATAAGCATGATATTTCCTCAATCCCACGATCAACATACAGACAGCTATATCTATACATTTTGAACCGCCTCAGTATCTCTTACATCACAGTAACAGATGGCGCATTACGTTTTATCAAGATGAGGGTACGATCCAATGGGGGCCAGAAATATCTCTGTATTATGTTTTTTTTGTATTGCAATCTTTCTTTATTGGACGGAATTTATTCGATCATGGAAGTTTGATTTTGAGTGGTTTTGTGCCGTCTGGATCTGTGAATAGATCATCTCTACTGAAAATGCTAAGAATTATAATTGGCAGGTTGATTCCTGTTTGCTATGACATGCTGTTTGATTGAATGTGGTAAAGAATCGGTGTCATACATAATAATCCTAAGAACCAACAGCCCCGATTTTTTTTTTCTGAAACTAAATGAAAATAACGGACAAACCTGGGATTTAATACAAATGGTAGCATGTTTGTTAAGAAAAAACCGGCCATGTGCGAGTCAGACTCGCGCACGAAGGGTTCTTTACCATTATCTATAAAAATGGCAAAAAAAATCACGTTTGTTGTATGGGTTGTGGTATGATTGCCGTGCAGTGAAAACCTCATGATTGCAATAAAAGTTATTTTACGGGGTAAGATAAAAACTATCTGAACAAAATGGCCGTCATGACATTTTCCGAGAATCATCATAGAATTATCTTAGAGCTGTGCACCTGTATTCTAAATATACATTACGAGGTTTTGTACCCATCAAGTAAATAAAAACAAAAACAATGGTGTTTTTCATTACGAGATTTTCACTGCACGGTGACGATATAGAGTTGTTAATACTCTTTTAACTCAATGTAATTTATTAAAAAAATGGGAGGAAATAGTTTAAGGGAAATTGTTTTACAGCTCTTTATAATTCACACGGAAATCAAAACAAAACAACAATAAAGTACTTAGTTCTGAAATCAAATTATTATACACGATAAATCTAATAATTGATGGACACGGAAATTAGCATTCGTTTTTATTCGGAAATGCGATGATTCCCGAGGGACATTAAGAAAACAGTTGGAGTGTACTAGTGCTCTGACATTCTGGCGATTTGAGTTTGTAACTGGTTACTTTTGAGAAGCGTTGTGGACGACGCACACTGTAAAATAACCCGTATCTTGCGTCACTTTATCCAAAATTTAAACATGCAATATTCAACGATACAATATTTTCACACGATAGCTAGATAAAGCTAATGTATGATTTGATAATAATTTGCGGGTAGGTGTCGATATTTTTCATACTAAAACATTGACACTTGTAATATGGATTTTGTAATCGACGTTTATTCGCCTTGATTTCTTTGATTGATTGGAGGTGTTTCACGGGTGAAATTTTAGATAGACATACAGAAACGCAGTTGTATTAACGCCAACAGTGTTTTAATTATCTTAGAAGGTGAGTTTGAAAGTTAGATATGTATTACTTTATACATGTTTGTTTTTCTTTTGTTTTGTATATTTAATTACGCAATGTTACGAGTAAGACATTAGAAAATGTATCAGCGTGTATCCGACCTGAAACATTTTTTTTCTTATGCCCTGACTCGTGCTCTAAAGGAATCAGTTGTATTCCCGTGCATCTATTTGCACAAGTCATACAAACTTTTTTTTTCGTTAGGTGGACTAAAATGAAGAAACTTGCTATTTTTGAAGTTTGACGTAGTACTAGCAAAAAGGACCAAAATCAATGCATCTTAGACTTTATTGAGGGAAAATAATAAGTTAGATAATAGCCAAACTAGAGAATTCGGATGAAGAAGAAGATTTCAGCGAAAATATAAATGACTCGGATTCAAATATTGAGATGGATGATGATAATGATAGTATCAAAAAAAAACGTTTTCCAATAATTATATGTACATTTTTATATACAATCAATTAATATATTTTTTATGTTGCTTATTAACGGTAAAAAATTAAACTTAACTAGTATTTTTTTTTTATATAAAAAATACAATTACATATATATAGGACATACAGAAAGGAGTCAGCTAACCACTCATAATTATATAAAAATTATATACGAGTGGTTAGCTGACTCCTTTCTCATCATCTGCCTAGCCTTTTCCCAACTATGTTGGGGTCGGCTTCCAGTCTAACTGATGCAGCTGAATACCAATATTTTACATAGAGCGACTGCCTATCTGACCTCCACAACCCAGTAACTGGGTAATACGAAACCCCTTGGTAAGACTGGTTGTCAGACTTTCGGGCTTCTGACGACCCGTAACGACTGTCAAAGATCCACAAATGACAGCCGGGACCAACGGCTTAACATGCTTTCCGAGGCACGGAGGAGTCTCGGTATGTAAAGTTGGTCACCCATCCACGGACCAACCCCGGCAAGCGTAGCTTAACCTCATGGATCGACCCGTGGGGCTGTTATTACGTAGCCACAAGCTCCTCCATTCTATATGTCCAAAAAAAGTTCCAGCTTAAAATATTAACTATGCTACGAAGTAGAAAAATAAATATGACGTATTGAATAAAGTGGCGCTAGATACGACATATTTCACAGTGTGCGACGGGCCTAAAAGGAAGAAAAAACTGCTTATTAGGCGATGTAGGTAATAAGCACACACTCATCTTCATGCTTGCACGAATACTTCTATACTCGCATCCATACACACTCGTACGTACAATTCCGACATTCACTTACACACCAAAACTACATCACCTACTTATCTTATATATACTACCACCTACTCACACAAACACGTAGCACACCTTTTTTTTTTTTTTTGAGGGTGGGAAATCATCCAATGACTTCTCCCGCTCTGGGCGGAGCGGAAGGGCGTGTCAGACTTTTACTGACTAAAACCCACCCGTGTTCCTTCATTTGCCTGTTGCCAAGGTCCCGGTATCCCATTCGGACTTTCCCGCAACCCTGGCAGGCATCGGTCCTACCGGACCCCGTCAATTGTGCTGACATCTCTTTGAGGCGCGCGTGAAACACGACGTGCCATCGACCCGGGCCTGGTCCTTATCAGATGGCGAGCTGCCCGTTGCTCGCCGTCCGCAAGCCCGCGCCTGTGGTGGCCGGGAATCCGCCTGGGATTGTACACGTAGCACACCTACAATCACATTCAACAACTGAGACGAATAGCCAGTAAAGAAACAGCCCTTAATGCATATCATGGCTATGTTTTGTCAGTGCTGCGTTACGGCCTAGTGTTATGTGGTTATTCAGAAGACGTGAACGAGCACTCATTGCACAAATAAAATGTGTCAGAGCTGTGTATGGAGCAGAATATTTAGAGCTCGGTAAGCCTTTATTTAAAGCACTGAAAATTCTTCCACTTCATTGATTATACATTTTTGAAATTTGTGTATTTATAAAAAAGTACTCGGATTGTATGAACACATTTCCAAAAGAGTTAATAGCAGAAGCCCGAATAAATTACTTGCACCTAGACAGAAACTACATTTGTACAGCAGGAATTTCAATAGCATGGCAATCAAAATCTTCAACAATTTACCCCCACGCATAAGAGTGCTGCCGAGTAATAAATTCAGGAAGACTGTATTTGCCAAACAACTGTTTCTATTAACAATTTAACAAATTTTTTAACTATAAATTTTGACATTACATTTTTTATCAATACTTTGTGTGTGTTTATTGACTTTTTAGTTTGTAAGCATTTGACATTATACACTTAATTAGTAAATTTTGACATTTAATTCGTAAATAATAATAATAAATAAAATAACCACAATGTACTGGGATCGATCTATCATCACTGACAGGACTATTGTTAGCCAATAAGCCTGATATTGTGGTGATAGATCGACGAGAGCGCCGTGCAATGATTGTTGATATCGCTGTCTCTCATGACGAGAATCTCGTGAAAGCTGAGAATGATAAAAAAATCAAGTATCTTGGACTTAGCACACGAGGTTGTCGACATGTGGGACGTGGACTCTGCAATCATTGTAACGATAATCGTTACGGTCAATGGCTTAATAGCGAAGAGCCTCGACCAACATCTCAGGAGGCTCTCATTGCGCGGCTGGGTCAAGGGCTTGATTCAGAAAGCAGTACTCCTGGACACGGCACGCATAGTGAGGAGGTTCCTCTCTCTAGAGCCCTGACTACTGGCAGCTTGGACCCTGATCCTGATGCCGATGGGCTAACAGTTTTTATATTTTTAAATGTTTTTTTATAAAATATTTAAAAATGTTTAGATTATGTTTTTAAAAAGAAATAAAGAGGAATAATAAAATAACTAATTAAATTGAAATTGTATTAAAAAAAACTATTTTAATTGCAAACTACTTTATAATTATATTATGTAATAAATGTGGATATTAATTGTACTTTATTTTTGATAGCTTTTTGAATAGCTAAGTAATAATAATAAAATTATATAAGTAATTAATACATTTCATAAATTATCTAATATCAATATACTTTAAATTAATGAATAATGTACGAAATTATTATAATAGATATTTGAACACCTGTTCAGGTAGGATAAGGATATGGTTAAAGAACTTTTGTTACCTATATTTCACCTTATGTACCCATATACAAGCAAATAATATAAAGGTGCGACGGGACTTTGCACTCGCAGCGTATGTAGTGAAGCTACTGCGTGGCGGGGCGCATAACCCGGGAGTGCTGCGGCATCTGAAGCTTTGCGTGCCTGACTGGTACGTGTGGAGGCGGCGACGACCGCCCCTGCTTGCTGTGCCTGCAGCCAGAACCAACCTATTGGCGAGGACTCTTCTCATTAGAGCCATGCGTGTGGTGAACGAGATTCACGAGAGTGTTGATGTATTGGGGTGCAACTTGAGTGAATTCGCAAAAGCTGCATTATATATAATATGTTATTTTGAGGTAGGTTAAGATTTAGGATATCATTTTATAGGATGTAGATTAAGGATTTAGCATGTAAGGCCACTCTGTCGCATTGGATCGCAGATCTGTAATGGTAGATGTAGGCAAGATTTACGTAAATAAATAAATAAATAATTGTTTTTTAATGATTTGATTCATTCATCCTCACCCTTGGACACTCATATACTCATACATAATTTAACAACTAAATTAAATTATTACCTTTTTCCCTTCTGAAGATAAATTGACACAGTCCACTCATACAAAATTATATCGATTGGAACCTCATTCCGAAACACTACATAATTGAGATACAGGATACCCTAGTGAGTTTAATCTATTGTGTACAGATTTCTGTAGAATCCAAATATTTTATGTAAATCTTCTCTACCATAAATAAAAAAAATGAAAACTTAAAGTACCTACTATTTAAACATAAAGTAAAATTATCTGTATTTCCGAGAAATAAAGATATTTATTATTATATGGATTAAAGCAGAGCTGTTATCTCCTTTCCTAATCCGTTCTGGACGGAGCCTACGCAGAGATATAGTTTAAATTAATAAATCCCAATTTAAACAATAACGAAGTTAGATAAATACTAGGGCTAAACGTGGACATTTCGCAGCAACTCAGCGAGTTCGGGATTGAATTCCCTGTCGTTCAATCATAAATTCACACAAGCGTGGTGGTATCGCCGCTGTTAATTCGATTAAATTGCAGTCATGGACTCATAGGCACAGCAGAGCGATTCGTTGATGAAATACCAATCTAGTCCATACAAACTATGGATTTGTTGATGAAATGCCTAGCCATGCCTGGTTCTAAATTCGCGAAAAACAAATCGAAACTTTCAATTGTATATTTCTAACTGGAGTGTGAGATTATTTTGAGGGCCATTTTGTACATTTACTCAAAAACTCATCACTGCACAAGTTGTACACCCATAAAAACAACAGTATTAAGGTTTGAGATAACTTTATTCTCATATGAAAACAATAATTCACCTACCTACATATAATTAAAATATAAATATTAAAAACTAAAAATCTTAAGATTTGATTTAAAAAAACTGTAAATTTTCGCATGATGCGTGGGCTCGACAATCAAATACAACATTTTTAAATATCATCTTCATCATAATCATTTTCCTGCCCATAACCATATTTATTTGTGGTCGGCACAACATGTATTTTTCTTCCATACATACTATTAGCCGTCATCTCAGTATTCACCCCCTTTCTAGCCATATCATCTTTCACACAGTCCATCCAGCGTTTCTTTGGTCTTCCCCTACTCTTAATAGCCCTCAAAATTCTACCGACATTTTCCTGAAAAAATAAGAACAGGATGGAATAGTGAAAAACGCTTGTAGAGTATGAAAATAAATTTTATTATTTTTCCATCCAAAATAAAATTGAAACCACCGTGACAGCATCAACCAGCGTCAGAAGCAACAAAATTCCTTCCACTCAAAGTAACATCATCGATCTATCGTATCTAATAAAATATAGAACAATACACCTGTGCCATACTATTTAGGAAAGGGTCTCACTGAAACAATGACCTTACTTATAAAGAAGTATGCTCACTGTCCGAGGCAATGTCCCAATGTCCCAACCGAGGCAAGGCGTTAGCGACGATTTAATATTAACACGGAATCCGGGAATAGTTTAAAATCAATTGAGTGTCTTTACCGTCTTTGGTCGAGATTTTAATAGAACGGGATAAAGTCGTTTCAGTTGGAATTGGATTCGAGAGATGTTTTCTTGTTTTTAATAAATTTGTTGTGGTCTGCAACGAGGAATTTTGCACTATACAAATATCTTGTGGATTAGGAAAGATTCTAAGTTTAAATTCTGGTTGGTAATCAAATCCGCAATGATATTTCGTCATTTAATCACAATACCAAGTTATTTTGTTTTTTTTTAAACTTTGAATAGGTATATCTAATGATTGAGTAGCTGAATCTGACTATAAATAAAAATGTATTAACGCCTCTCTGCCAGAGACAACATTACTGTTCTTCACGACAACATAACAACAACAACTCGTCTAATACCCAGAATAAGCCAAAAATCAACAAGTCTTCAATAACACGCAGCCTTTGAACTTCCATACCTAATTATTCCAATGCCCGGAAATCAATATAAGAATCTCCGAGTCAAGTCGATAAGGACCCTAAATAAAAATATATCGCCATACCAGGTGGGCACTCAGAAACTTTCGGATGGATAATAAAGGACTCTTAAAGAGGTGGCCGTAACAGGCGGCGTAATGAGGGTCAACACAATTATTATAGACATTAATTACCTTCTAACGCGAGCGGTTCGGACTTACAAAGACTTGGGGTTCGAGTCAAAAGAAATGTTCTGTAAGTGACTGCTGAAAAGGGGTGGTAGTGGTGCAGGGGTACTAGGTCTGGACTAGCTGGTAGACTGGTACAGTATTTTTACCCGACTACGGCGAAGAAAAAAGGAGGGTATTGATTTTGACCGGTATGTATGTATGTATGTTCATCTGTTCCCTCCTATCTTCTAAACCACTTATCACAATTTGACAAATGAGGTATCGTTGGAAGCGTCTTGATCGTCCGCTGGTTATAGGCTATGTGACGTCACATTAAAGGGCGCCCTCTAGAGGACACAAAGTGATGAACTAAAAAAAAAATTGTTTAAATGTACCATGTTGGGTATCAAAAGAAAGGGCTTAATGAGCACATTTCAAAAATATATAATATAACAACTCCAAAAAAAATTAAGTAATAAAAACTAAAACCCAACTACGACTAAAAAGGTTTAAACAAGACACCACAGACAGACAAACCAAAAAATCGGAGTCACACCTGTTAGGTGGAGGGCATAAATCGAACAGAGATACGTGTGACTCCGGATTTTTAATTTGTCTTAGTTTTTATTACTTTTTTTTTTATCTCACGACGCGACTGGCGCTTTACTTGTGGTAGCCAATTTTGCAAACACGCTGTGAATGTGAATGTGTGCGTGTAGACGAGTAGCGTCATCACATACGTACACACACACATCCGACTTCGCTATGAATGGTACCGAGAGCTCCTGGGCTTACACAGACATTCTCAGCGTGTTTGTACTCTTGGTAACCACAAACAAAGCGCGCGTCGCTTCGTGAGATAAAAACACTATAGCAGTGATATATCAATTTGAAACGAGCATCTTTTAAGCCCCACCTACACGAGCCAAGTTTTTTGTCTCCTGCATACATTAAAATTAAGACATCGCTTAAAAAACGCTAAATTTTTTTGAGACATGCACTTACTTTACACCCTAGCCCAGGGGCTGTTTTTTTTATCGTGGACTAGATTTTCAACGCACTCTTTAGCGCCAGGAGTTGAAAATCCAATCGTTAAAATTTGTATATGCGCTGGGATGAACTCAGTTGGATTTTCAATGTTCAGCTCAACACAGTTGAAAATCCAGTGCACGATAAATAATCACCCGTTTGGACCTGGGCTTATAATGCTTCAACTTATGGCATACCACAGGCAATTAAATTACACCATGGAAATCAGGGATTATACACGACTCGTCACTGTTCGTTAATGGAAAACAAAAAACCGGCCAAGTGTGTCACAGAATTTCTTTGGACCGCAGCTGACCTTTTAAAGGCCGCAAGAATCTGCTGGATGTAAAAAGCACAGAACTGATCGAAGTGGTGACTGGTGGGTGCTTGAGGGTGGCCTATGTCCAGCAGTGGACGTCTTGCGGCCGAAATGATGATAATGATGACAGAATTTCTCAACACGATTCACGAATCATATCAATTAAACACATTTTAATGGCCTATTGACCCTAAACCTGAAGACCCTAAGACCTTTTTTCGGCTGGCAACACTGCTCGAGTGACATGCCAAAATTTTGTTCCGTATTTTAAAAATTTGTTTTAATTATTTTTAAGTGTAATTAAGGTCAAATAATATTACTAAATGTGAAATAACTGCATAAATACTAAGGATTATTGTTTTCCTTAAAATATTCATAGTAAAACACAGTGTTTAGTTGCCGACCGTTACCGGTAACCTACCACGAACAGCTGATGTTCGACCTGCGGAACTAAACGGGGAGTATTGTTATTTATATTGTTTAATTATCACACAGTCCTCTTTTAGGCTCTGTAAAACGCCTTCATTGATCCCTAGAATAACCATTCTTGGTTCATTTGGCACTCTGCAGTGAGTCCAAGTCGCTTTGTTTACCTTTCCTTAGTTAAGATAACGAAACTTTAGTGAATTTTTCATAATAGTTTTAATAGATTGTTAGAATTACTCAACAACAAGAACGTTGTTTTACATTTTATTTGCATTATCTTAATGTAAAGCTATTTTTTTTTAAATTTTAATCTTGACATCCTACCCACATAAAGAAAAGTAAAATCATAAGAAAGTAGAATCAGTGAAACTTTGTGATCTGATCAAATCAGGTTGCATTAAATTAAATCAACATCCTACCTCATTTCTCTATAAAGTAACACTAACTTCTCCCATTTTTTCCTGTTATTTCTAGCATTCTTTCCTGTCTGTCTAAGTAGTTCTCACCGTTCCTTTAATTCTATTTTCAGTACCTACTAATCCCTGAAACCATGCCTGTGATGACCCGTAAGGCTGCTGCTCAGGAATTGGAGCTTAAATTGAGAACGGCCGTTCATGAACTTGCGGCTTCCAACAGTAAATGTCAACAGCTGTTACAGGAGATAGATGAAAGTAAGAAGGAAGTCGAGAACGTCGTTTTCAAAAACACAGGTTTAAAACAGGAGCTAGTGATCCTACATCAGCAATACCTAGATGTTGTTGATGAACGGGACAAACTGCGGGTGGTCACAGATGGTTTCAACAACTGCAGTAACATATATGAGGAGGCTTTATGTAAGGTTAGGGACCTAGAAGAAGAATTAGGTCATGCAAATTCACAAATTACTAAATTATTGAAACAAAAAGAATGTACTCAGGCTAAGGAAACCAATAACTTGTATAGTGAATTATTAAACACTAATTGCAACCAGCACTCCTTAATAACAATAGACCTCACTGAAGATTCTTTAATGAAACATAATAATAGTAGTTATAAATTAAGTCAAAATAAAATTAAAAAATATGCAAAGTTAAATAGAATCATAAATAAATGCAATAAATACAGGAAACAACAAAAACACAGTTCCAATAATATTAAGTTAAGGAAAGAACGTGGTTTTCTTCTAAATAAATTAAATAACTATCAAATTAAATTAGAAGACAGTAAAAACATTTATGAGTTTGACACTCAACACTTACAGTCTGAAATTCAGGTACTAGAAGCATCACTTCAATCACTCTATACTAAGTATGTGAGGTCTGAAAAACAAATTCAGGAGCACATCCTTGCTGCTAATGAGTTAGTGGACATGTGCAACTCTAATGCAGACAAAGTGGACCTGCTGTCTCTCGGCACCCCTGAATCTTTACTGCAAAGTAAATCAAATCTTGGCACTCACAAACCTGAGGTAACAGAGGACCCATACCAGTCAGGAAGTGCTCAGGTCTCGATTCCCAGTATAGTTACACCAGGTATTGAACAAGGTCCATTGCAAGTAGTTTAGACAGAAGCTAGTCCTCTCACTTGTAGTGGTAAAATTTGTTGCTGTTCCATTATGTTTTCTGATAGTTTTGGAAAAGGGTTAGGAAAATTGCTTAGTAACAACCTGAGTCATTCTTCTGAAAACTATTGCATGCCTCAAACTTCCTATAATCAAATAATGTCTACAATAACTAGGAATGAATATGACCCTAATGCCATTATTACTGTACTTATAGGTAATAGTTTAAATGTTAAAAAAGATGATATCACTGATAGTGTCACTGAGCTATTGAAGTTAAATTGTAAGAAAATAATTTTGTGTGCTTTTCCCTACTTTGAGCACTTGTCAAATAGGAAAAATAGCTACATTCATATGTTAAATAATTACATGCATTTTTTAGTTAGTCACCATAGTGACAAGTTTATATTTTTTGACACCAACATTTTTGTTGATAAGCTTAGGTCGACTAGGGATACTGTGTATCTGCCCATTAGTTTTAGACGTAAAATAGCTAGGTTATTAGCTTTTAATATTAACCCAGACATAATTAGTATGTCGAAGTCATGTATAATTAGCACCACAATTAGTAATATTACTAATGATAAGGTGGTGCAAATTCAAATTAATAATTTAAACTAGTTTGTAAGACAACAGAAGATACCAATAACAGTATAGTTACACTTAATAACAAAAAGGTATTTTCTAGCACTAACAAAGTTAACTGCACAAAAGGGGCTAAGCAGAAATCCTTGAAATTATTTCATCAAATATTCAAGGTTTTTCTTGCAAACAATTGGAAATTGAATTGTTTTTAGAAAAAACAATGTTTGACATTATTTGTTTAACTGAGCATTGGTTAAAAGACTATCAAATGTTAATTAATTATGATAATTATAGTGTGGCCAGTTGTTTTAACCGAAAATCAATGCTGCGTGGTGGTTCACTAATCTTAATTAAAAGTTGTATTAAATCAAAAACCCGTAAAGATATAGTTGAACTATCGGTTGAACATAGCATTGAGCTGTCTTGTGTTGATCTAGATAAGCATGTAATAGTGTGCGTTTACAGACCCCCAAATTATCAAAACTACTCTATATTTGAGTCAGTAATGGAAGATGTTTTGTCAAAACTTGCAACTGGGAATAAATCGGTAATTATCTGCGGGGACTTTAATATTAACATTTTGGAAAATAATTCTAACACCAGTAGATTATTAAATTTGTTTAAATCCTTCAATTTGACAAATGTGTTTGTAGAGCCAACCCGAATAACTACGACTACTGCTACATGTATTGATAATGTGTTCTGTTGCTGCGACTATTTAGATAAAGCCATCGTTAATTATCTCCCTTCTGATCACAGTGGGCAAACAGTAACTTTTGAGTCCAACTTACCAATACAAAAAGTGCAGATACAATTCAGACCGGTAACAGCTGTTAATTTAAATAAATTTAATAGCACTTTAGTTTGTAAATTAAGTAATCAGGACCTTTCAATAAACAATGTCAATATTTTGTATAAAGAATTCTTTTCGGTAGTCCAATCCGAGTTCAATAATACTTTTAAGAAAAACACTAAAACTATCAGCCCTAAGTTTTTATTTAGTGATTGGGCAACTAAAGGACTCAGGAAAAGTAGGGAAAGACTTTTCGAGCTGTATGGCCTTAAGCCTTATATTAATACGGAAACTTTTAATAAGTATGTTGCTACTTATTCTAGAATTTTTAAGATCACCTGTAAGGCAGCTAAAGCCTTATACATTAGCAACAAAGTTAAATCAGCAGACAATAAAATACAGACGGTTTGGAAAATTATCAATAATGAAACGAATAGGAACAAAAAGCATAATTCCGATTACACACTGGAGACGTCAGGTGGTGGTCTCATTTGCGATAGCAAAGAAGTTGCTCAAGAATTTGTACATTTTTTTACCAGTATCCCACTTAAAACTACTGAAACCTTAAACTCCTCGCCATCGCTCTCTTTTGATTTAGTAAGGGCGAACGTTTCAGCCAGCCCAATTGAATTTAACTTTAAGCATATTAACCCCGTAACAGTAATAAAAGCTTTTAAGCAAATCAAGATCAAATTGACCGAGGATCTTTGGGGAATGTCCATTAAAGTCTGTACCTCTATAATTGAGACCATAGCGCCTTACTTAGCCTTAATATTTAATTTGTGTGTGGATCAAGGAGTCTTCCCGGATTTAATGAAATACAGTAAGGTAATACCACTTTTCAAATCCGGGGACAGTAAAGACACCAATAATTATAGACCCGTATCCGTGCTGCCGGTTTTCAGCAAGGTGTTTGAAAAGGTGATGCTGAATCAAATGCTCAATCATTTTAACACAAATAAAATCCTTCACGATCAACAGTATGGATTCACCAAAGGACGTTGTACGACCGACGCCGGTGTTACCTTATTAAGACACATTTTTAACGCGTGGGAAGAGGCCCAGGACGCCATAGGAATCTTTTGTGACCTCTCCAAGGCTTTTGATTGCGTCGATCACCAAACCTTACTGTTGAAACTTGAGCATTACGGACTTGGAAAACTTGCGCTCAGTTTAGTAAAATCTTATTTAAATGATAGACAACAGCAAGTTCAAATAAACGGTATCAACTCACTAGGTTTAAAAGTAAAAATGGGTGTTCCACAAGGCTCGATTTTGGGTCCTTTCCTCTTTTTAGTATACATTAATGATCTACTCCATTTATTAAAAAATCAGCCACACATGGTGTTATTTGCTGATGATACTTCCTTAATTTTTAAGGTATATAGACGTGCTACAAATTTTGACGAAGTAAATAACGCCCTACTGCAGGTCCAAAATTGGTTCACTGCTAATAATTTAGTATTAAATGGGAAAAAAGCTAAGTGCATCAAATTTTCTTTGCCAAATGTCAAAAGTAGGGATTGCGAGATTGTATTGAATCAAGAGAAACTAGAGCTCGTCGATAAAACTGTTTTCCTGGGGATCACGCTCGACTCAAGGCTACAATGGGGTCCTCATTTAACATCTCTTGCAGGACGGCTAAGTTCAGCAGCATATGCTGTCAGAAAAATCCGTCAATTTACTGATGTAGATACCGCGAGGCTAGTCTATTTTAGTTACTTTCATAGCATCATGTCTTACGGTATTTTACTATGGGGACGGGCTGCAGACATCGAGTCTATCTTTATTCTGCAGAAAAGAGCGATCAGAGCTATTTATAATCTCCGCAGGCGCGATTCTTTAAGGGAACTGTTTAAGGATATAAACATCATGACGGTACCTTGTCAATATATCTATGAAAACATCATGCACGTAAGAAAAAATTTACATCTTTTTAGTAAAAGAGGTGATAGACATAATTATAGTACTAGAAATAGGGACCTATTAGTTCAACCAGGTTTCAGACTAGCTAAAGTAGACTCATCTTTCATGGGGTACTGTTTAAAATGTTACCATAAAATTCCTCCCCTCATACTTCAACTGAATGAGTCGAAATTTAAAACTTGTATAAAACGCACACTATGCAGGCAGGCATATTATAAGTTGGAGGATTACATCTCTGATAAAAATGCTTGGCTTAATGCTGGTCCTGTTCCACAATCACAACTAACTAATTAACATTCGAAAATACTGTTGGAGCTGCTGAAGATCGGAAGACCATCTTGCATTGTATAAACTCAATCTCCTTTGTATTATATAATTGCATAGCACAGGTGTGAGTACTATGTACTATTGAGCTACCATTTACCGGGTAATTTGTCTTTCATTGACTTGAATGTGCCCTGGCGACTGGGAATGTCATGCTCACTGAAATGTCTCGCTGGTGGTGGCGCGTGTGTCGGATCATTTAGCTCCCTTCAAAATGGTTGAGCTGAATGGTGCTGATCCATGCGTCATGTTCGTGAACGGGCGCCGTCAGTTGTGACTGGTCATCTCTTAGCTGCCATGGCTTATTTTAATTTTTGAATTGTTTTATGTAATAATTGCGGACGCTTTTAACGTGCTTTCTACATTGTTCTCACATGTATAATTTCAACATAAATGACGTAACCCACATATTGTAACAATATTTTGATTTAAAAGAGTGTCCATGGAGTTTCTTGCCTGTTCTTCTCCATAGGTACCTACTACGCTTTGGAATGGGCAACTAGCTTCATATTTCTGACTGACCGACTCCTTGACAATTCAAAAGTGCCTGTTAACCAACTGGTTTTTTCATTTTTTTTTCGCCAATTGCCCGGAATAGTAAAAATATAAAAGGGTTGACGATTCAGCGGTACGGCAACGTGGCAAACTGCGAGCTGGCAAATAGATTTGTAGCTACACCGATTTTCAATTGTCCTCGCACCCCGACCATTGTCTCCGTGCTTTATTTATTACTCTGTGGACCCATTGTGATGCTGGCCGAATTGTCATTAGTTATACTGTAGATATGTTGATTATTAATATTGGTTTGCTTTGTTATTAAAAAAAATAAAAACAGTGCGGTTTTCCTTCATGAAATAATATGTTAAAATTGTCAAAATAAATCATGATACAATCAAACTTCGTATTTGTATAATGTTTTTCTTCAATTTATATTTGAATCTTGCTGGTAGACGGTTTTGTCAATCAAAATTAAAATGTTATTTTAATTTTATTATTCTGAATTATGTGGATTTTGAATGGCCCTGCCAAATTTTTGATGAAAATGAACTAAAAATTTTTAGTAGATACATTAAAGCGGCTAAAAGATAATAATAAAAATTAAAAAAAATGTGATATTAGTAAATTTTGTGTTTTTCTTGTTTACTATAAAAAAAATTAAGTACTAAAAACTAAAACCCAACTACGACTAAAAAGGTTACGTTTAATTGATAAAAAATATGAACTAAAAACTTATTATTATTATTTATCATCTATAAGCAACCTATAATGTTTCTGGGACAAAGGCCTCCTCTCCTCGTGAGTGAGTGGGCTGTAATCTCTAACATGTAGGCCCAGTGCGGGTTGGTAGATGGCACATGTCTTCGAATTTTTGGTTCTAAGACATGCCGATTTCCTCACGATGTTTTGTTTCAGTTTTGAGAGCATTGGTGATGAAATAATGTACACAAAGTAAAGCGCCTGTCAGGGTTTGAACCTACCTACGACGCATCTCGTAAGTCGCGACTGGGCCACTACTGCTCCTCCATCATCTATATAATGTAAACATATAAATAAGATATAACTGGTGAAATGTTAGTGTAACAACGCGGTCAGCGTTGTTCTTCTGAACTACGCAACGGATTTTGATAATTACGGTTTCCACCCATCAACATTATAGATTTTTTCCCGGAAAGTTTATAACCTTATGCGTTTATTACATTTATAATTTATTATTAATCTTATATAATTATAATGTCAAAATCTCGATAGTTTGTCAAGTTGGGCGAAGCAGGGCTGGGTCGATAGTTTAAACAAAAAAAGTAAACAATAATTATAAGAACTACTGCAAAGGCACTGTTTAGTGTAGGTGCCATTCTGTCTGATCTAAAATCTCATAACCCGTTCAAGAATTTATTGGTTCAGAGACACAAGTACTACTTCAAAGTATGGCGATCTAGAAAATATCCAGCCCATACATTGTACAATCTAAACGATTTCCAACGTCTGTCTTTGATACCATTGCCAATAAATTGTCTGAGAAAAACTTTCCGATTTTTCTTTTCACTCCTAGATAGAATTTTAAATATTATATTTTCCTATTTTCGTACCAATATCGGAATAGAAATAAAATACCAGATCTTTTTCTTTGTTCGTTATGTTTAAGGTTTTTTTGTTTAATTATATTGTTTGTTAGTGAAATTGGTGTTACTATGGTGGGATGGTGGGATGAATACATTTTTTTTTTTTTTTTATTTGAACAGTGTTTGGGATATTATTTTACATGCTGTCGATTGCTTATCGCTGTATATTGCAGAGCATAAGCCGTAACACTCTATTTTCCCTCTTCAATGCATTAATATCGCAAGTGATATCCTACTATATTATTAAAACGCGAACGTTTGTGAGGATGGATGGATTGATAGTGATAGATAGATGTTTGTTACTTTTTCACGCGAAATCTAGTGAACGGATTGGTGCACAGATTTAACACGTAGTATACTTTTTATTCCAATATTCCCACGGGATCGAGACTTACGCGGGTGAAACGGCGGGGCGCTGCTTGTTATTAAATAATAATTATGACGCAGTGTTCATCTGGTGAGGAGGGAGGAAACGCATGTGACTGAGATGGATGGGGAGGGAGAGAAAGGCAAAAGAAATGGATGTATCGATTGTGAAAGGAATGATATGAAAGAGAAGGGAATGACTGGGTAGCGTGACGGTTGACAGGGGAGAACGGAAGAAGAAAACGTGTTGCGCCGACCACGAGCGACATGGGACAAGGGCAGGGAGATGATGATGAGGACGCAGTGTTTGTCTGTTCGTTTACTTTAAATATTTAAACAAACGAACAGATGAACGGTGATAAATATGTATTAAAATAAGTATGTCGTCGGATGATTTTTTTGATAATTCGAACGAACCGGTGAGCGCTACTTCCAAGTTGCTCGCAGAAATGTTTTCATCACTGTCTAATTATCCGTGTTTTTGCAATATCCCTAGGTTTTTCGCGAAAATTCGAATAATCAAATCATCCTACGACATAAACATAATAATTTTAGGTATGCTATCGGTGCTATTCTAAACCTTTTAGATGAAATAAAAAGTAAATATTCTTAACAGGAATTTATACCTATCGTAAAATGGAACAGCTACAAAAATAATTGTTATGCAAACAAAAACTACTGTAAACTAGTGGGCGCGTACGTAAAATATCGTAGCCCGTATGTGTTTCTAAATGGCCTGCGATGGATTTTATTTGCCTTAAATGCGCTTTGTTTTTCTGATTACTAATACTTTTTAAATTAGATTAAAATTAAATATTTTGTTCGTAAATTACAAGCCGTGTATGACCATAATCAGCTGAACATATATTTTTTTTGTTTTTATTACAAATTAATTTGTTAATAATTATGATGTATTATGACTAAAGTCGATACTAATAAAAAACTGGCAGTGTGTACTTAGATTCAGTTGGTCAAGTCATGTCCAACTACGGATTTTGTTGATGTTAAAGGATTTTTTTTCAGGAAGTCGAGGCTAAGTAATAACAGTCGCACAGGTCGATCCATCAGGTTAAGCTACTCTTGTCGGGGTAGTTCTGTAGATGGGTCGAGACTCCTCGGTGCTTCAGAAAGCACGGTAAGCCGTTGGTCCCGTCTGTCATTCGTGGATCTTTGACAGTCATTACGGGTCGTCAGAAGCCCGAAAGTTTGACAACCAGTCTTATCAAGGGGTATCGTGTGAATTGCTAGTATGATTAATTTGATCGTAAATTATAATTTGATCTGATTTGCAAACGGTTTTTCTATTGCGCAATAATAAACACTACCCAGAGTGCGCCCACAGTAGTTAAAATATGCCTGATAATAACAAAAGCATTGAGAAAATACAGAAATAAAGTGTGGAAATAGACAATTTAAAAAATCGAAAACTACACAATCTTTCACGTTATAGGTAATATTTTCATTACAAGAATGTAAATGCGAATTATTTTAACTTTATACTATTTCATTAAAAAGCGTTCGTTCCGGATACACTCGGTTTTATTTCGCAAACATGCAAATAGCTGGGGTGTTGTAGGTACATAACTTTATTCAAAAAGCTGTTTTTGTAGTTTCTGGGTTTATTGAAGTACATTTTAATTGCAAAATGTCGATAAAATTGAATGGATGTCGTTACGCACGACACTACGAGTATTTTTTTTTGTAACTGCTCTTCCGCTCCTTACGAAAAGCAGCGCAGTTATTTTCACTCTCAAAGAAATTTCAACTATGCAAGCGTTAAATTAAAGTCGAAAAAATCTATTCATTACGAAACGAGTTTTAATTTTGGTGCAAGCACCTTTCAGCCTGTTTTTGTAATTAGAACCTGATTCTGACTGCAATAACGTTCTTGGTACAGAATTGCCATCTTAGACACGGGTGATTTCTTTTTTTTATATAAGAACTTTCGTAATAACAAGAATGGCTCGAAGATTACAGTGCGTTCATTATAACTTGACTCGCGATGCGATTGGTAGTGCTGTTCTGTTAGTCGCCATTTTAAAAGTCTATCCTTACAATCACAACACCGTGTTTATCGGTTGTTTAGGTTAAACACCTTTTAAACACAACATTTATGTATGGAATTTGACATAAGATTGACATTAGACGCAGTTGAACAAGTGTCTAAGTATTTGTATTAAGACCCTATCCTACTAATATTATTAATGTAAAAGTTTGTGTATTTGGATGTTTGTTACTCAATCAAGCAAAAACCGCAGAATGGATTTGGATGAAATTTGGCAAACAGATAGTTTATAACCTGGATTAACACATAGGATACTTTTTATCCTGATATTCCCGGGATCGAGACTTACGCGGGTGAAACCGCGGGGTGCAGCTAGTTAGTATATAAAACTAAGCTTGTCAAGCAATGGTGCCAACATGACGGCAAACGTGTTTGAAACATTATCTGTCACTGTCATCTTCAAACAATTGACAGAAATAGAACGATGCTTTAGCGTCAAATGAGTTTAGCAATTTATGGTGCAAGTGGGCCCTAAAGTCCGCAACATTATCAATGCTTTTTTTTTTTACGGGAA
Source organism: Lithophane leautieri (assembly GCA_949152455.1). Classification (NCBI taxonomy): domain Eukaryota; kingdom Metazoa; phylum Arthropoda; class Insecta; order Lepidoptera; family Noctuidae; genus Lithophane; species Lithophane leautieri. The sequence goes on from OX424460.1 coordinate 19,913,121, forward strand.
CTGGCTCTGTGAACTTCCTAATGTATAGATAGTTATTTAATTCAGGCGTGGTTTTACGGAAATTCATTATAAAATACAATAGACGTAGACATATTTAGTAACCCGAAGTTCGCGACAGGTCAATCGTCATCCTGAGGCAGTCGTCGTCAGTGTCGTCGTTGAGAGGTGAAATACGTGTCGGGTTTTTCCTACAGGGTTTTTTACGACTCTTGAGGAATAGTTAAGCGGAATAGGTTACTAAATATATCTAAATACGTCTATAGTATTTTCCTAAAAAAAATTGTAAAAATGTTAGGAATATTGTAATATCGTATACTTTTACAATGTTTGTAAATATTATGTGAGCACCATGTACCTATCACATAACTAATTTATTTGTCATTGCTCCATTTATATTTATTTTTACCTTTCGTGGTACAGTAATCTTATTGTAGGTGCATCGTCTTTACATATAATTGTATAATTCATGTATACAAAATATTGTAAAACATTTTAAAAAAGAGTAACGGTGGAGTTTCTTGCCCATTCTTTTCCATACAAAAGCTACCTTTTGGAATGGGCAACTAGAATCAATTATATTTCTTTGTTTTTCATTGACGTTCAAAAGTACCTTTTATGTGCCTATTTAAAGTAAATTATTTGACTTTGACCTAATGTATGTTTTTTGAAAGATATTTAAAACTTAAAAAAATATTATATTATTATCTAAACTGTCTTTATTATAACCATAGATGACAAATCTCATATACAATATACAATCTAACACGACTAACTAACAAATGAATACAAAAACAAAATGACACTTAGGCGCCGATGTACATGTCCGTATCGCTGTCATCCGGAAACGTGCCCAGAAGACTGGCAGCATTGAATGAGTAAATTCTTATCTATCGCTGTACACAAAAGATCTTCTTACAGCATATTAAGCAACGTGTTTAAAATTTCGCCTATACATATCGCCATAACATAGTAGATAAAGTAATGGTGTCAAACTATAACGCGGGCTCGGTCTCACATAATCAGTTTTCAGTACATTAACTTGATGAAGCGCAGCGTGAGTAATTTCGATACAGTGCCTGTCTCTAAATAATTCAGTTTATGTGTATTGGGTTTTTACATTATGGTATTGTTACGTAGAAATATCGACTGCCATTGTAGTTCATTGGTCTCAAGTCACCGTTGAGATTCAATGCAGTATACCTCTGCTTGTCCTTCAGGGAAATACAGGCATGAGTGATGCTATGCTAATAATTATCCACATTCTACAGCTACACAATATCTTTGTTAATCAGACATGATTTACTTTAAGTTGAAGTAAAAATATCAAATTGTTTGTAACTAACACGCGTAGAAATCAATGCTCGTTCTTTTTCTTTTTAAGCTAAATTTCGTTCTAAGCTAATTATGTATGTAATATTATTTGCATAATTATCCTCTTTCCACGTGCACAAATCAGCTTTTCAAAACATTCACCACTAGACAACAGCCTGCCCATTCATACCTCACCCAATTTATTCTACAGCAAACATGTAGAATATTCTATCTTGCAAGACTTTGCGGAGGCTTCAAGCCTTTCACGTGTAGGCAGGCTCCTTTCATCGCACAGCTGACAAAGACGGAGTAATCCTACCGGTCCTGTTACTGAAAGGCGTGGTGGTGATTGTATGGCCTTGCGCTTTAATACAAGCGTGCCTGTGAGCCCGTGAAAGAGGTGAAAGGATTTACAAAAATGTTGTGACTTGTTTTGAAATTGTATTTTAAGCAATTGTTCATAGTTAAAGAGGATACTAATAGAATGTCACACTGTTATTATCATAAATTAATGATTTAACATTCACAACGTGTTTTACATGTTGAAAACTTCGAAGGGTTGCTTCTCGAAGTTGTGAAGGAGTATGTCTACCTAGGGCAAGTCATCCAGCTCGGAAGACACAACTTTGAAAAAGAAGCCGACAGCAGGATCCAGTTGGGTTGGGCAGCATTTAGGAAACTTCGTCAAGTCTTCTCGCAATGATTGAAGACTAAGGTCTTCAACCAGTGCGTCCTGCCCGTTATGACATACGGTGCCGAAACGTGGACACTGACAGTTGGGCTGGTCCACAATTTCAAGTCGTTCAGCGCGGTGGGGAGCGGGCTATGCTCGGAGTTTCTTTGAAGGAAACAATCAAAAATTAAATTATCCAGAAAAGAACTGGAAATACCGTTAGCAATATAGCTTGCAGAGTAAGCAAACTGAAAAGCCACTAGGCTGGCTATGTTTGTCGAGGGACCGATGGCCGGTGGAGCAGACGAGTCCTGGAGTGAAGACAGCGTATCGGCAAGTGTAGCGTTAAACGCCCCTCAGTTAGACGGACCGACGACCTTAAGAAAGTGGCTGGGACAGACTGGATGCGGAAGGTGGAGGACAGGGTGTTGTGGCGCAGCTTGGGAGAGGCCTATGACCAGCAGTTACCTCCGATAGGCAGAGTTTATTTGATTGTCATTAAAGATGGATGCTCTACCGGTGGCGACATGATAACGGATATCATATTTGAATGATGGTGGGTAGATTCTATATGTAACATATTCAATATACCAGCGTGTTGCTATCTAGTTTTAGTTATCTGTTTTTGACGTCTAGATATTTATTGGTGTGAAGTTACTAGTTATCTTAGAAATGAGTTAACGTTTTCCGTGTGGCGGAATACGTATTGTTTTAAAGCCTGTGTAATCATAAGTTCTTTGTAATTTTATTATGTTGTTAGAAATGCATGAGAAATTTTTACAAAAAAAAACACTACAAAGTGAAAAATAACTTTAATTTCGGAAGTCGGTGTCTTTGGTTTCAAATTTTTGTGTTTGCCACCGACTTCCGAAGTTAAAGTTATTTTTGACAATACAGTGGTTTTTTTGGAAGTAGTTTTTAATACAAAGTTTTTATTTTTCACTTTTTAGTTGTGTTTCCTACCCCACACAAATTCGAAAACCACTACCTGCTATGTAAATAGTAGTGACAGGACAGGTATAATTGAAGCTAATTCAAAAACGAGCCTAGCAAATTTAAAATTATATGGGACCACCGCGCAAGCTTTCTCTACCAAATGAAAAATGAATTTTCAAAATCGGTCCACAATAATATTTTGAGGAATACGAGACTATGCAAAACAATCACGATAAAAAATATACAATTAATAACATAACATAAGATCACGGCTGTATTCCCCGAAGGGTTAGGCAGAGGTGTACCCAAATTTCATCAATTCTGTTTAAGTTATATAGAGATATGACAACAAATCAATTTAAAAACAAGATTCGAAATCTATTAACAGACAAGTGCTATTATAATATAAATAACTTTATGACAGATACCTTTTGTCATGCTTGAAACTTATATTGTTATTATTTCTATAGTATTATTATTCTCAAAAAATTTAATAATGAATGTTAGTGAACCAGCCTTTAGTCTATTGAATAAATTATATTTTGTTTGTTATTTAAAAAATTGTACGCCTCGTCAGGCTAAACATGTACGTACTTTTTGGCTATGTATATTTAAGATCTTGCATGCTCGATTTGTAGGTAAACGGATGTTTGACAGTTAAATTATCTTTATCTTTATCTATATCTTTATCCCATGTAATAGGGGGTGAGCCTATTGCCAACCACCGGGTACAAATCCTGGCTCTGGGCTGCAAGTCGGCTACTGAGAAATTCCTACAAATAATATAACAAAATAAATAAGACTATGCTAAGCTATACAACTACTGTTACTACATGACGGTTATAAGAACGGCAAAAAATTCATACCATTCATAAATTTCAGATTCTCATAATCGCCATCTTTATTTCATCCCCACGACTTACAAGCATGATTTAGCATTAGAAAGATCGGCATCTGAGTAGCAGACTCACTGGAGTCTAGGTGAATGGCAGAAATAAGCAAAAAGGTTACGGCGACGCTCGTAATGGGCAATATCAACGTCTAGAGAACCTGCGTTTGTCACGGCTAGGCCGTGATATAGGTTAGATGCAGAAGGGTAACTCTGTACAAGAATAAATACCAAAACATAATTACACGTACTTATTTCCTCCTTAAAAGATAACTATTAAAAGATCAGCGATACCAGTGATGGAAAAGTAAAATGAAAATGAAAATGCCAGTGATGGAAAATGAAAATGTGGATAGACATAGGCCACAGAAAACTTTATGTCAATCCAGTTGACAGTCGTAGAAATACAAAACGCTTTAAAAACGATTGCCACTTGTCTATGACCTGTGGTCTGCTCAGAATAGAATCTAATTCGAAATCCACGTGGAATATATTTATGTCGGAAATACGTTACTGAGTTGACTAATCGGGATGCCAGCGCCGCCTAACGGCGTTCGACAGAGCGGCTAAGCAGAGTTTGTGAGAGGCTGTCGAGAAAGGAACACGTTTATAAACTGTCGCGCGTTCGAAGTTGTGTCGTCGGTCTACAATGCAGTGTGAATTGCTAGTGTGATTAATTTGATCGTGAAGCGGGTATGATTAAAAGCGAAGTCAATATGAACAACGTGGTTTATTTTCCGTTCACAATGGTAGGTATAAACTAAACTTATTAAGTTACGACGGTAAATAATACTACCCGGTACGTTCCCAGCGAGTTCGTGACGTGAGGTGCGTCGCGAAACAAGTAGGATACGTCACCGTGGGGCGCGAGGGGAGGGGCGTCTAGACTAGGCGAGCTCTTCCAATGCGTGGAAACAGCGGCGCGTTAGCACAGACTGACCGCTTGACGCCGTGTCGGCTCCTTATATACGCGAGGCGGCCTAACGATGTGTGCGTGAGTGATGTCGCGACACAGCAGTGTTGTGTGGCGCGTAGCTGTAGGCGTTCGGTGGTGCTACAGGCTCCCCCTCTGGATGCGAAGTCGCCCCGACGAGTAGCCAGTCAAGGTTAATGTTCCACCGACTAAGCTGGGCGAGACGCGTGTCGCCGTGGTCGTCCTCGTCCACGAGAGGGCGGAGTGGCGCCCTCGGGGTTGGGCTTAGGTTTGGGCGGACGCCCGCGTTTCTTCAGTGGGCGCATCGGCGGAGGAAGGGGACTTGCCGCATGGCCTTGGAACGGAGTCAAGGCGGATGTATGATACACTCCAAGGGGTTTACCTGGAGTAGCGGGATCTGAAATCAGATAAGATGCAGCACCATGACGTGCTAAGATTAGATATGGACCATCCCTGCGAGGACAGAATTTGGCGCTTATTCCTCGAGCAGCATTACTGATTGGATGGGTAGTTGCTAATACCAAGTCACCGGGAGAGTAACCGGGATCTTCTCTACGTCCTTGATCTGCCATCTTCTTTCTGCGTTCTTCTAGATTCTCTTTGACATCTCTAGCCTTGTTCAGCGTGTTGGCAAGTAGTAGTAACTTCGGCGTAATTTCAGGCACAAAGTTTTCAGATAGTAAAATCTGACGAAAATCGTGAGTATTGTCATCCGGAGTTCGCAGTTCTCGTGCAAATGTTAAATACGCAGGCGTATGTCCTGTAGTGAGGCAAGTTGCGGTATTCATCGCAAACCGTATGCTGGGTAACTTATCACTCCAACTCCCATGTTCATCTCCTACTAAAATGGCCAGTTGTGTCTTTAAGTCTCTGTTTTTCCTTTCCACTGGGTTTGCTGCTGGGTGATACACTGGTGTGAATGTGTGCTTAATTCGCAGACAATAGGTTAATTGTTGCATCACAGCACTCACAAATTGTGGTCCATTGTCGCTTATCAGGCGTCTGGGCACACCGTATCGAAGAAAAATCTCGTTCAACAAAACTGTCGCACAATTTTCAGCGCTGGCAGTTTGCAAAGCAAATAATTCTAACCAACCAGTAGCAATATCTTCAGCTATCAGTATCCATGTCTTACCGCTAGTCGTTGACGGCAAAGGTCCAAACAAGTCAAAGGCGAGGGTTTCGAAACGTTGATTGACGGGTTGGGTTTGGAGCAAACCAGCTGGTTTCAGGTTTGATGGCTTAAACCTCTGACATGCAACACAGTTCTTAACATATGCTTCGATATATTTCCTCATACCCTTCCAATGATATCGCTTCGAGATGCGTTGATATGTCTTATCAGCGCCATAATGTCCTGCCAAAGGGTCGTCGTGGTATACTGAAAGAACGTTTGCCCATTCATGTTGAGGAACTACGAGTTGAGCTTCATCTGAGTCATCCGACGGGTGATATCGGTACAACAACCCGTTGTTCATGACGTACCCTTTGTTGCTCCAGTATACGGCATTATCTTTACGATCTGCATCTTCTAAGGCAGTTATGATGCTGGCGATATTTCCATCCTTCAGCTGTTCTGCCCTAATTTCAGATGATGGTCTCTGCGGTATATCCACGGCTACGCTACATACTCCACAGGTGTTTTCGGTGCTTTCATCGCAAATAGGCCTGGATAGCGTGTCTGCAACCACATTCGTCCTACCAGGTGCATACCTGATGGTAATATCATACGCCTGTATTTGCAAAGCCCATCTAGCTAATCGACCAGTTGGAGACCGCAACGACATCAACCACTTCAGGGCTTGATGGTCCGTAACCACTGTTACTGGGAGGCCTTCAATGTATCCACGGAATTTTTTAATCGCCCAAACTACTGCGAGAGCCTCCCTCTCGGTTGTGGAATAATTGCGTTCTGCAGGGATCAGTAGCCTACTGGCATACTCGACGGGATGCTCGTCCGCTCCCTCCCCCTGTACCAGAACTGCTCCAAGTGCATAGTTACTTGCATCACTTTTGATAATATAACCTCTCGTCTCGTCGGCTTGTCGTAGCACAGGGGTGGATGTAAGACGTACTTTGAGCTCTTGATAAGCCTGCTCCTGTTCCGTTGACCAAGTCCATACAGAGTTCTTCCTAGTTAAACGGGAGAGTGGTTCACTGATTCCAGCAAAGCTTGGTATGAATCGCCTGTACCAGGAACAGGTTTGTAGAAACGTCATAAGATGCTTCAGATTCTTAGGCGCTGGATAGGCTAGTATTGCTGCCACCTTGTCGGGATCAGCCTTCAGACCCTCTGGAGTAATAATGTGCCCTAAATATTTAATTGTTGAACAACAAAATCGGCACTTAACAAAGTTTACATGAAGGTTGCTTTCTCTCAGCTTACTTAGTACCATACCCAAATCTGATAGGTGTGCTTGATAGGTAGCCGAAAATATTATCAAATCGTCCAGGTAAGCTAGCATCTTAACATTCTCTAGGCTAACTCGAATCCTGTCTATCAGACGCTGGAATGTAGAGGGCGCATTGCGAAGTCCAAATGGCATCCTCTTAAAACGGTACATACCGAATGGAGTTATGAATGCCGTCTTGTCCTGATCCTCACGTTTTACCTTCACTTGCCAGTAACCAGCGCGTAAATCCAGGGTCGACATGAAAGGCGTTGGCTTAGCAGCATGAAGCAGATCATCCATGCGTGGGATAGGATACTTGTCAGGAACCGTTATGGCATTAAGTCTACGGTAATCAACGCAAACTCGTACTGATCCATCTTTCTTTGGTACCATTACAACGGGTGCAGACCAGGGTGATGAGCATGCTTCAATTACTCCACCGTCCAACATCTTCTTTACCTCTTCCTTTAACACAGCCATGCGTGGCGGTGAGAGGCGGTATGGAGGAACAGAGATGGGATTATGCTCACCCGTGTCGATGCAGTGTTCAGCGAGGGTAGTTGGTTCTCCACCTTCACTGAAAACTTCTTGATAGTCCCATAGCACTTCCATCAACTGTGACTTTTGAGTTACGTCTAGCGTGTCTGATGAGACCTTTTCCACTTCCAGAGATCCAATTTCGACATCATTGCTGCTATTGCTATGGTCGCTAGGGAAGAGCGCCTTGGAGTGTGGAGATAATTCACATGGAGCATCGTGAAGCTGCATTTGGGCATCACGGACCATAAAGTCTACGAACCTTGGAGAATATCCATCGAATAATGGTCGGGTTCGCTTCCTTGGAATAGGGGACAGCTCAATTGGCACTACGCGATATGGCATAGTGTTTGTGGTGCAGGCACTCGTTTCCGGGAGTGCTGGTTCTCCTCTGGATAATGGACTACCAGATGCTGAATTGCATGCACTGGATTGTGGCAGCGCCGGTTCCAGCACGCCTTCGTCTCGTGGAGTTATCGACAAAGGTGAAATAAATTCAGGCAGCTCGACATCTTTTAGCACAGACCGTAACTGAGGATTATAATAAACGGGCGTAGCCTCTACCTTGGCCATTGATATCTCTTCAGCATCTTCGTCTTGGAGGTCGAAGATGTCCGCAGGGTGATCCTCGAAATACCATGTCTTCTGCGGAACGTTAAGTACCATCTTAGCATCCTCGATAAAGCCGACGCCCAACAGTGTGCGAGATTCTCGAGCTTCCGGGAACACTATAAAAGACGTTTGCACAACACGGTAACAGATACTGACGGGTGCATTTACGGTCAAAACTTCTCTCGTCGTCTTCGTGCCATCAGCCAGTTTCACAACAAGCTCTTGTGTCTGGAATGCAAATCCGAGTCTTCGTAGGCATTTGTATAGCGTATATGATGCAACGCTTGTTTTCGCGCACGTATCCACATAGGCACTACCGGCTATTTTGCCTATAGCAATGCCAATAACCGGCCTAGGACGTACATCTGCTTGAGTGTTTACGGAACAAAAACTTACATCAGTCTTTACTGCTTTTTGTACAGTTTTGGCGCAGGTTGGGCATCTTGAACGGACCACTCCTGGTGCACCACATCCGTAACATGTAAACGTTGGTGTGGAAGGTGATGGCGCTTGGGTGCTTATAGCGGCATTTGTAGGTGCAGGTTTCGCGGCAGAAGTACCACTACCAGAAGCGAGATCCTTCTTCTCCTTCTTCCGACATGTCTCAATTGAATGTCCAGGTAATCGACAGTACGTGCAACGCTTCTTTTTAAATGACACCTTTTCTGTCTCTTTTCCCTTCTCTGTCGTTTCTTCTGGCGTTTCCTTTTCAACCAGGAGCTCTTCCACTCCTCTGGCTGCCTTCACTAGGGCGTCAAAAGTATTAACAGTCTCGCGTGCCATTTTTACCCTTATCTTGTACCTCAATTGTCCGTAGATCATATCGATTTGTTGGGTTTCTGTGTGTGGCTCTGGCATTTGTGCAATAAGAGCCCTCTTCTTAGCCACAAACACTTCTGTTAATTCATCCTCACCTTGTTTGATGTTTACAACGTTCTGGTACAGCTGGTAGGCAGGTCTTTTCGGAGCAAAGGCGTGGCGAACTCTCGACTCAAACTCATTCCATGTTTTCACCTGTTCCTTTATCCCATTCCACCAGGTGGCTGCCTCTTCCTTCAAAATTAAGGGGACGCTAATGATGGCATCTTCGTCGGAGATCTGTTCCACGGACTTGAATACTGAAGCCGCAGCAAGAAAAGATTCTACCGATTCAGTGTCTCTGGCACCACTAAAAGTAATCTTGCAAATGGCGAAAGAGCCTTTTCGCTGTTGGTTACCAATCACTGACAGTAACTTCTCGAATTGCTCAGTTGACAAATTCATGGTAGTTAGCGGTTCCTCCTTTATTTTCCTTCGTAATCTTGATTTTGGGCTAGCCTGCTTCCGGGCCTTTACGTTGAGCGCCAGATTGAAGCGGGTATGATTAAAAGCGAAGTCAATATGAACAACGTGGTTTATTTTCCGTTCACAATGGTAGGTATAAACTAAACTTATTAAGTTACGACGGTAAATAATACTACCCGGTACGTTCCCAGCGAGTTCGTGACGTGAGGTGCGTCGCGAAACAAGTAGGATACGTCACCGTGGGGCGCGAGGGGAGGGGCGTCTAGACTAGGCGAGCTCTTCCAATGCGTGGAAACAGCGGCGCGTTAGCACAGACTGACCGCTTGACGCCGTGTCGGCTCCTTATATACGCGAGGCGGCCTAACGATGTGTGCGTGAGTGATGTCGCGACACAGCAGTGTTGTGTGGCGCGTAGCTGTAGGCGTTCGGTGGTGCTACAATCGTAAATTATAATTTGATCTGAATTGCAAACGGTTTTTCTATTGCACAATAACAAACACTACCCACAGTGCGCCCACAGTAGTTAAAATATGCCTGATAATAACAAAAGAGACACTTACCTTCTTCGTCAGTTATATTAATTAACTATAAATAAAATTGGGCAAAGTATTTTTTGGAATAAGTTCGGTTGATTTAGAGTCCGTGGATGCAGCGCGTTGCTACGACGTAGTGGTCATGGGCTACGCTTGCTACGCATTCGTATTACCACAAGACCACTTTGATCTCACTCCATTGGGTTAGTTATTTATGACAGTCAAAAATATTATGACTTGTAATGAACGACGTAATTATGTGAACGACACTGCAAGTTTTTCTTACTTATAAATATTATAAGAAAATTACTAAATTAAAATATCAATTTCGGCGACTTCTTCAAAAACGAGAAGGTTCTAAATTGATGTGTATTTTTTGTTTTTTTGTATGTTTGTTACGCGATTACACCGCCAATTATGAATCGATTTTGAGGTCATGCTTTCGAGGTGGTCCCATATAAATTTTATTAACTTTGCTGCGTAGTTTTTGAGTTAGCTTCAATATTACGTATTTTTCCCATTTAATATTATGTCGACGACGTTCTATGTGACTCCGCCACTGTTATTTATATAGCAGGTAGTGGTATTCGAAAGTGTGTGGGGTAGGTACCACAACTTAAAAGTAACAAATAAAAACTTTTTGCAACAAAAAAAAACCGACTTCCAAAAAAACACTAAAAAAGTGAAAAATAACTTTGATTTCGGAAGTCAGTGATAAAGAAAGAAAATTGAAAAGCAAAGCCACCGACTTCGGAAATCAAAGTTATTTTTCAGCTTTTTTGTTTTTTTGGAAGTCGGTTTTTTTACTTTGTAATTTTTTTTTCTGAAATTATACTTCTGTTTTCGTTTTCTCCATAACAAAGATTCAAAATACTAGTAGCAGAATTTATAGCAACCGTCTCACAGTCAGTTGCGCAACGTTTGACTGAGAAAAGTTTGGATCATCAAGTTTTCTTTTAGCTCGACGTTTTTCAAATGAGTCTATGTGTTTCAGGTTCACAATAAAGATTATTTCTTTGTATTTGAAGATATTTGTACATAATTCTCGTATTCTACTACTTATTATGTAGCTAATTATTTAATAACTTGGCTAATTTTAAGTTATTTTTCTCACATTTTTATGCGGTTATCTATGATATCAGCTTTTCTTAAAAAAAAACGGTGTCTGGGATTTAGACTTTTTAAGAGAGGTTTTGATTTTATATACATTTTTTTTAAACTACTTACTCTGGTTTCATATTATATTAATACTATCATTATACGGATTTCGAAGTATGAATTTATTTTTTAAAATAAATTTTATTATTATAATACCACAATTAGTCTTAGATAAACCACAAAATAAAACTAATTTTCCGAAGCTGTCTTTCTTATATCAATAAGAAAGACAGGTTTCCAGGTACTCGTTACGGTTAATCAAAGGCTTCTGAAGCCATTGAAAAAATTCCATTGTCCTCTCACCATTTATTAGATAATAAGTGAAGTAAATTATAGAAAAAGCTATTATAGAAAAAGACATCACAGGAGAGTGGCTTCATGATAAATAATAATAAATTGTGTGTTTTTTCATTGTTCAACTTATTTTTATAAGTATCTCATTCACTCTGTAATCTCACTCAATCTGTTTCACTCATTCATTGTTCAGATTCTATATAAAAATAATATTTCTGCACAACACGGTCGATTGCGAACTCTCAAAAGGCTGGCAGTATTGCTTGCACAATATTATGACAATTCTTTTTTTACTTTTGACAGGGAAACCAGAAAAGTGACTCGGCTTCTTTAAATATTTTTACACCCGTTATTGCCACCATGTTCATGACGGCCGTTATATGGTGACCGCTTTTCTAAGAAACCGTTGCTTACTAAAGCTCGGTGTTCCAGACTGTACTTAATAGCCACTAGCCACGTATGTGACACAGGTAGCATTGTTAGGTGTTGGCTAGAACTATTTAGGGGTGATTTTTTCAGTTGCTTAGTAAACCACTACGTTTTAAAATAAGTAAGTCGCACTTCTGCACCGTCACCTACACCATTCGAAATAATTCTATTGTCATTGTGTTGCGGCTTCCGACGTTATTGTCATTTTAAATTAAATATTATCGTCTTTTGAGTAGGATATTGGTACTGAATTTAAGGCAAAAAGAAAGGGTTATAAACTGCACAGGTATGGGACAGTAGTTTTTTAGTACAAACACTACTGAGCCCCAAAAATTTTGAGGGATATTGCCTAACCATTGCTTCATATGTTTGAAAAATGTGTCTCTCAACAACGTAAATAACGCAATGAATGAATGTTGAACTGTCAAAATGAAACAGATTGTGATTGATCGTGTGTTACGGAATTAGGTTGCTGGTCCGGACGCTTAATGTCGTTTTGTTAACTTTATTCTTTAATATCTACTTTCAGTTCCGTTGTCGGACTTTAGTTTATAACTCTGTTTCCCCTTTGCTGGAAAAGTTTGTAGCAAATTCTTTTAAATCCTAGCCAAATAAATATTTTTAAACAGACTTTAAAACAGAAACAGGTTATATAATCAACGCGATTTTCATAATAACTCCTTCAAAAATGTGTTGAGGCAGAGGTCAGTTATCAGCCATTGACAGGGTCATAGTAAACACCTTATCTCACCATTAAGGGAGCAGGAAGTACGATGGTGTTTTTATGACCCCCGTAAAACATTCAACGGTATAAGTCGGTCGAATATCAGGTAATATGACTTTTACTGTCCCATGAAAGTAGGTTTACGTCCAAAATAATACAGGTGGGCTGTTAAAAGTGTTGACATGGGTATGAGTTGATTGGTTTTGTAAACTGCTGGTTATCCGTCCAGGTGAAATATATCGTATAAGTTGATTTATAAGTTAGATGAATAGTTTTATCTCAAGTGAGCTGTAACATAGCCTGCTAATAAAAAGATTCTGTCGATCAAAGTTGTTTTTATCATAACCACTTTATTTAATTAAAACGATTATAAACCAGTTGTAATAATTCAAGGCACAGTTTACCTACAGTTCTTATGTCACGTGTTAGATCCTCATGTAAGAGGCCTTAGACATGTATTTGAACGAACTCACTATGAATATAGGACCACAGCACTACGGTAATCTTAATGTATTCCTGTCATATCAGCATCCTTTAGTAAAATGAGAAAAATATCCAATTCGTTTACTTACTACTCACGTTTATTTTGTGTTCCTCTATTGTGTGTTGCAATCTTGCAATCTGGGTTGAATTTTATTTTCTCTCGTTCTTTCGCAGAAAACTATTTCGTTCCTGTGTGAACATTATCAATTATAACTTCGTGTTCCAATTACTGTTAATCAACCTTTATATCCCAATTGTTAATTAATTCGACAAACCAATCTCGACCTAGATCGGTAAAAGATTAGTCGATCTAACAACTAAATTAAAATACAACTCTATTAACCTCGTTCACAATATTCTGAGTATTTATTACCCAATTTGGAAGTATGGCTTGCTTTTCGATCAACCTTCTCTAATTTGTACCAGTAGTACCTATTTTACTGAACGATAAAAGTAAGTCTTGTACATCCAGTGTACTCTGGACTATCAGCCCCTTTACTGCTCACTAACCAACTAATAATTTCACCACGGCAAGAGCAGTTCTCGCGACGTTTATTATTTTATTTTGAGGCGATTTAAGTAAAGATTACCTACCTATCTTACCTTACATAATATTCATTGAATCCGTATGTGTCGGTATATTCGACCTCGTTACTCCTTTAAATTATTACCCTAAGGCGGAAGCGTCAGGATAGCCCGCGAAATTCAAATTTTCTTATCATTTTTGCAATTTGCTGGTTGTACGTTGATCTAAGTATGATGCGAAGCCGTATCAAATGCTTATTTATAGAATTATAATCATAAAAGTCATCAATACAACTCTCTAAAATCATTATAATCCTATTGAATTTCATCATGAAATTTTAGGATTATTCTAACACTAGCTTCGCCCCGCGGTTTCGCGCGCATATGTCTCGATCCCGTGGGAATATCAGGATAAACAGGTATCTTATGTCTTTTTCCAGGTCAACCCATGTGCCAAATTTCATCCATATCCATTCAGACGTTTTAGTGTGAAAGCGTAACAAACAAACAAACAAACTCACGTTCGCATTTACAATATTAGTTCGGATAAGGAGTTGTACTGCTGATTATAATGACTATAATTCTGTAAAGCCATATTTGTTAAGGTCGCGAATCATATTTTAATCAAGATACAACCTGACACTGACCTGCAAATTGCAAAAAACGTAAGAAAATTTGAATTTCGCGGGCTACCTTAGCGCATCCCCCATAAGGTCGAATGTCACTTGCACGTCTTAAAACAACAAGGTCTATTTGTCTATGTGTCAGTTAACCTTACTGAAATTTTACTTTACTGGGTATATTTGTCAAAAGTGGTAAACAATTACGATTTCAACTATGCCTACCTACTCACGGAATAAAAGGGATCCTATTACATTCTTCTCAAACACAGACTCGCAAATAGCTTCGTTCAACACTTTTCCCTAACACCAATCAGTCTGGCTGGCCTTTTCCCAACTATGTTCGGGTCAGCTTCCAGTCTAACCAGATGCAGCTGAATACCAGTATTTTACATGGAGCGACTGCATATCTAACCCCTAACACCAAAGCCGGATTGAGCCTTACCTCATCTGCCTAGCCTTTTCCCAACTATGTTGGCGTCGGCTTCCAGTCTAACCGGATGCAGCTGAATACCAGTATTTTACATGAAGCGACTGCCTATCTGATATCCACAACCCAGTAACTGGGTAATACGATACCCCTTGGTAAGACTGGTTGTCAGACTGGTTGTTGAGATTGAGCCCTACCTGATCACTTATTAACCACCATCAAGCGTTCAATTTCATAAGTTTTCGGTGGTGCAATTCATCAGATATAGAGCAGCAAGGACTGGCCGCACCTTGTAGCATGAATATTGTATGAGTGTTGACTGGGAGCGCACCGATGCCATTATGACCGCGAGAACTCATGCAATTTAGATAGACAAGGACGGAGCCAGTGGTCAGTACATGGGAAGTTATTGATGGGGTGGACGGTAGTAGTCTCTTGAATTCATTAATTGTCTCTAAATTAATACAGCTAAGAAAACTATTTTAGTCTCCCCTTAACTTATACCTCAACTGTCCTGTAATCCTCCCAATTCATATACCATCTGCCACCCTGTACGAACTTGTTTTCTTTGCCGGTTACATGCAAAATGCAGTATGCAATTCATACTTGAAAAACTGTGTACGGTGGCGAACACATCTGCAAATTGAACTTGGTTTGTCAGAGATTGCTTTATGAAAGTAGTACGTATGGCAACTAACGTTTTTTAATTTTGGGACAATACTTTATTTTTATTATTTTTTATATCATTTTTTTTCTGTCTAGACTGAAAAATGTTTTTTTTGCGCAAAGTTTAATGTAAAGCTCATTCAAAATACTTATACATCTTGTAATCCATCCAATAATCAGATATTTCACACACTCGTCAATAGACGATGTTCAAATCACTAATGTAGTCTATCAAGACACGTTATCTGAATTTAATTGGGCAGGCATTATTTACGGATTGAAATGAGGTAATATTTACTGAGTAAAAGTCATATTCATAGCGTTAAGTAACGTATTGTCTTGTTTTCCATAAAATCATTTGCACTATTACTGTTTTCCATAATCGTCCCCCTCATAATATTTAATTGCATTGTTATCATTCATACTAATCACTTTTGTCATATCAACTTATTAGTCATAACTTTTGTTTGCCATAAAATAAGTTTCCATAATAACATGTGATATAATCATTAGGTTCTATAAGTAACACATTACATAATCGATACTTGACTTAAACAACATTTAATATAATTTAAAAACGTTTATTGTTTTGTACAAAAAATAATGTCATTAAGGCATTTGGTCCGTAATCAATTTTTTTATTACAGCATACGATCTTTAGACAATAAACAGTTTGTCCATTTCGAAACGGTTAGATTAGGATAGAACTGTGCTCCACAACGCGCTAGATTTTCTCTTTTGCAAAGCAAGCATGCATGGTAGATTAGGTTTATTTTTAGGTTTCCTTGTGAAGGGTAGCGGCCGCCGCAGCGGCCGCCGCAGCGGCCGCCGAGCGCCAGAGCGCCCTTATTGTTGGTAGATCATTTGGATTAGGTTAGGTTAGAACAGTGACGCAGGTGCTCTCGGGGCATGGTTGCTTCGGGAAGGACCTCTGCCGCATAAACAGGGAGCCAGACGCCCGATGTCACCACTGCGTCGACTGCAGGGAGGACACGGCGCGGCATACGCTGCCAGCCACGCCGTGCCCTCATCTCAGAAGTAGGCAGTGACTTGTCGTTGTCGGCTGTAGTGAATGCGATGGTCGGCAGCGGTGAGTCCTCGGACGCGGTGGTTTCCTACTGCGAGACAGTTGTCTCGCAGAAGGAGGCTGCGGAAAGGGAGAGGGAGATCTCGTCCACTCACCCGGCCCACAGCAGGTACACCGGGCGGCGGCGGACGGTGGATAACGCCCTCTTCCAGCCCCCCTAAATGGGTCCAAGGGTGACGACGGACACGGGGACGTTCGTCGCCCCCACACATCAGGACCCGAGGTGGCAGCGCGTAGTGTTCCACGTGCGCCCCTCTTAGACGTCGCGGGGGGAGTCAAACACCTCACTCCCTCCCCTTACCCGAGGAAGCCCGTAATCACGGCCAACACCATTCGGGGGTTGCGAAAGATTTTTACGTTCCCACGGCCCCGCCGTAGGTGTGACTTGGAACACCGGGGTGGTTTTTAGGCAGCAAGAGTCTAACAGACCTCTTCGCCCGCCCCAGGGCGGAGGGCATCCACGAGGATTTTCCACCTAAAACGAAAAAAAAAAAAGTTTAGGACAGTGACCATTAGACGCGCGAAAAGGCGAGCGAGCGAAGTGAGAGTGCCGCGGCAGCGGCCGCTGAGCGCCAGATCCCCTCTATTGTTGGTGAATCATTTGGGTTATTTTTAGGCTCATGAACTAGCATTGTTGTGCTAGTATGGGCAAATGAATTCACTTGATCGATTATGACCAATGAAATTAGTGAAAATGATTTTAAATGTAATTTCTAATGAAATTATGGCAAATGCAACTACGGTATATATAATTATTGCATTTTAATTTATGGCAAACATTGGTAAACCGTTAATTAGTAACGAGTTTTTCATATCAATCAACATAATTGTTCACTCGATATCAGTCTGTTATTATCTACTATCTACTTGATGTTTGATTTATCAGATCCCTTCATAGAACGAAAAACTTTTTGACGTGTACATCAATTTTAACAAAACATTTCTTAAGGCCCTACCCTACCTCAAATTTTGTCTCGCTCGCACCATACTACTCGCGGCCTGTTATCTTATGTTCTAAATAATATTATGTTTTACGGTAATGATAAATACAACTGTCAACTTTACGGTTCAATAATTCTGAATTCATTTCTGTTAAAACCATTTTATAAACTTCTAAAGTCACACTACATAACTCAACAAAGGTCAACTTGAGTTTAATGTATACGTAAACTTAATATTTATTCTGAAGCCAAGTTTAATTTCGAACCTCGTCATTATAAGTTGAGTCTGGTCAAGTTATTTACACTTTTTCTTGTCATGTTTTGATTTATTGCTCGATTACAGCGAGACAAAATACACTTTAAAGATACTTTAAGCTCATCCAAATTCTATTCAAACTTTTGACCCGATATCAGCTTTGTGCTAAATTGAATAAATTCAGCCTAACTGAGATTAAAGTCCTTGTGTAAAAATAGTTCGACCCCTGACTGATGTTCAGTGGATTGTGGGAAAATGTTCGTTTGAAGTTGAAGTCTGAAGTCGTTTAATGAAGCCGTGGCTGGAATGGGGAGACTGAAAATTCGACTTCTTGAAAAGTTGGAGGCTCTATTTTCTTAATTCTCACATTAAAGTTCAGATTATAGCCGGCCTGCGAATTCGGCAATGGTTGAATGGTCCCGTTTCTGCGTTTTATTTTTATTTGGTGAAGCAAGACTTGGTTTAGTATTCAAAACACAACTTTACCGCATCTTGAATAATTATGTGATGCAAATTTTAATCGCATTCCATGTCACTATGCGAATGACAAGCGTTGTAGTAGGTTTCCGGTTACTCTACAGTAGAAAAAGAAAAAAAAGTATTATAATCATGGAATATTAGTACATTGCGACCAATCGATTAATACGTCGTCAATCAAATACTTATTTCACAAACTCTAATTTTTGTCTTTTATGAGATTGTTAAAAAAACTTTTTACAAAAAAAAAAAACTTTTTATTTTTCACTTTTTGGTTGTGTTACCTATTCCACATAAATTCGAAGATTGTCATCCTAAAGATGGATTTTAGAAAAACATTCATCCAAAAAAAACGTATCGTATCGTATTACCCAGTTACTGGGTTGTGGAAGGTCAGAGAGGCAGTCGCTCCATGTAAAATACTGGTTTTCAGCTGCATCCGGTTGGACTGGAAGCCGACCCCAGCATGGTTGGGAAAAGGCTAGGCAAAGGAAGAATCATCCAAAAAAAAAAAACAACGGCCTTCCGGATTTTTTTTTTTTAGTTTTTATTTTCCACATTTTAGGTATGGTACTTACCCCATATAAATTCGAATTCAACTACCTGCTTGTAAATGCTACCTGTAAATGAGAGTGACGGAGTCACATAGAATATCGCCCAGATATGTAGGAAAAATACGTAATATTGAAGCTAACTCAAAAATTACGCAAGCAAAGTTCATAAAATTTATATGGGACCACCTCGGGAGTATACCTTTTCGAACTAAAGAAGATTTTTTTAAATCGGTTCACAATTGGCGAAAATATAGATGATCAAAAACAAAAAAAAATTACATACAGACGAACACAGAACCTCCTCCTTTTTGGAAATCGGTTAAAAATTGAATTCTTATGTGCTGATTTAAGGCTTGTGCAGACTGGCACGACTTCTCGTGCGACGCGATTCTGCGATATTTAAGCGTAGAACAATTTCTATGAAAACGCGCGCGATGCTTCACACAGTAGTGACCTGTCGCAGCGCGACACAGAAAACACTCTCTTGTGTTGCGTCGCTAGTGCGATGCGTTACGCGGTGATATCGACGCAACGCCTTGCAAAATGTTCCTTTGATGTCCCGCTGTGCGCTGCGCTGCCTTTCGCGCTCACGTTATCGAGGTGCGCTAGTGGGAAAGGCGTTGCGCGGCGATAATATCGAAGAATCGCCACGCGCCACGTCACTCGACAAGTCATGCCAGTCTGCATGAGCCTATAGGCCTTCCACCCTACCACCTTGGTCATTTTACTCTCTCTGTATTGGATTACAATGAGGACTTGTTGATAATTCTTGAAGATATAAACAGCGTCTGTTTGTCGTTTCAAACAATTAGGAAGAGTAAAGCATATGGTCACTACTGCCGCGGTCTCTACTGAACTAGCAATTTGTCTTCATTTGTGCACTAATTCCATTGTTCAACTGAACGTATTTATGTAGTAGGTACAGCGATTACACAAGCATTCTACACGTTTTATTGAAAATAAAGGAGGTAACGTAACGTACGTGTATCGAATAGAAAACAAGTACTTGAATACTAAAGGCATGATGGTAGAAGAATAGTGAATATGTTATATTCATCTAAATACACCCTACTAACCTAATTGACCGAGCGGAGCGTCTCTGCATCAAGTCTGGAAAAATTGGCGAGATTGTCAGTATGTACGTACTCGTCTACAGGTCATATTTTACAACCGATCTGGATGAAATTTGGTGTACAGGTATAACGAATTTTTTGTAATTTTTTGGAGTCAGGTATGATTGATTGGAGAGCTACTTCCTCTAAAATGGGGCAAAAAGGGGGCTACTGGATATCTCCGCCTTATGAGATCCGATAACGATGGTTTTTTTTTTATTTGAAAGGTAACATTAAGCAGGTTTCAAAAAAAAAATTGGTGAATATGTTATGAGGATCTTCGGCATGATGAGCAGAATAGCTTCTCAAAATACAGTAAATGGCTCATTATTTATTAAAACCTATTTGTTATTTTTTGAACCGGGCCTAAAAAAAATTACTTATAATTTTTCTGGCTTTTATGGTTCTGTAGTGAACAAGGAACCGATATAGTTTCGCCATGTCTGTATGTCTATCCGCGGATTAGCTCAGAAAATCTTATTACTAGAAAGTTGTTATTTCGCACCTATACATTAAACACACAAAGTGGTAAAATACAATCTAGCAATTTTTTTTTTTTGTAACGTACATCCCCTCCCTACACGTAAAGTGGGGATGATTGTTTTTTTTTCAACTATCCCATGTTATAGAGTGTCGTGTGGGTGTGTGAAAATATATTTTTTATTCAGGGATCCGTTTGCGAAATATTAAACTATAAACTGCTAATTTTTGTTAGAGTCAAGTGTCCCTGCCGGCTAAATGGTTGTTTTTGGATATGAGAAAAAATCACGGCAGTATGACGAAGTTAAAAGGAAAACTATCACAGCTAAGTATGCTTTACAAGTTAACGAGTAATAACTTACATTTGCAGTTTGTTGTTTTCAACTACAACGTTAAAAGTTTGTGCTTGGGATACATTCATCCGAACTACGGAACCCTTCACTGTACGTGGTTCGACACGCACCAGGCCGGTTTTATTAAATTTGAATTTGACGTATTGATATCGATGTCATATTTTTTGACAGGAAAAAAGTATATACGTCAAATCATGAAGAGCGTTGGTTCTTACAATATTTTTTTTATTTGTATATTTTATTCTTTTTATTTTTATTTGTATGATATGAAACGAACGACTTTTCTATACCGAATCACTGAATACGTTTTTCTCCGTTAAATGTGTAGTGTTCCGGTGATATCGCATTGAACGCAAATACACGAAAAATTCCAAAAAGTTTGGATTGTTTGTTTACGTATACGTACAACTAAACCGCACCGCGGCAGCAACACGCGGCGTTTGCTCTAGTATGGACTAAACCGACGAATGTTCGCGCGGCAGTACTTCGCGGCATATCCGAGACACGCCGCGCACTTCAGTTGGCATGAAAGCGATTGCGTGTGTCACAGCTCTGCTTATAACTCGTCCAAACACAATTACTGACGAATATTTGCTAGAAATCTTTGTGCGCTGCAGGTAAACAGAAGCGTCCGCGCATGGCAGTCGTCCATACGCAGCGCGGCAGCCACGCACGATTGCCGCTCAATGTACAAACCTTTACACCCAATGTGTTTTTGCCTGTTCAAAAAAGTTAATTCATCGGGTGTAGGGTCACTCCAAAGTTTCGAACTACTTTTGAACGAACCCGTACCTCTACGTTGACAGGGTAGGCACTACCTACCTTGATACCTTGATTCACAAATAAACTCTGGAATCCGCACAGACCTCACGTGACTAACAGTGTGATTATTTTTGCGCGACTAGCTAAAGGTTTATCGTTGCAAAAAAGTTTGTGCTCGCAAAGTCTACTGTTCGCAGAACTACTAGTTCTGCGAACTACTGCTACTAGTTCTCTAGTTCTTAGTAGAAACAGAATATCCTTTGTCCATAAACGAATGTTTTATTTTCGCTCAATACGTAAAAATAAAACGTCCAGAAACACAATTATGTGAAAGAAAATCTGCCACAGCAAACCACTAGCATTTGATAAAAACCTTTTCCCAGATCCAAGCGAGGTACGGGAATGCGGGATAAAGCAAGTGATCGGTATTTGCATACTCAGTGCATTTCTTTTGATGGTCGATGTAGAGACAATGGCTTGTATAATCAGACGAAATGTTACGGTCACTTGCGTAAGTGGGGGCTTCGTGTAGGCAGAACTTGAAATGGGGTAATTATGGGGTGAAGTTTAGTACTTGAGTGTTCCAGTTTCTAGCATTTTTTATGCTGAGCAGCGATAATATCTTTTTGGGTTCCAGCAAAGTTGTGGTTATTTTTTAGCCCTTTTTATGTTAAAATTAATGTTATGATTTTAGAATGATGACCAAAATGATAAAGTTATATAAATAAAATAGGTATCTTTCTACATTCTATAGGCACATTTCCACGCATCCCCATAACCATTAAGAGGAAAATCTCAAGAAAATTTGAAGGATGGCTCGTCGTTTTGTAAAATTGAATGTTAAAAAGTCCAACCTAGATGTGAAAAGAAATTCTCGTGAAGCACAGCATTATATATAAAATTAATTTTAAGAAATTGTGTCTGCTATAAGATTAAGTTTTTCATAAAGCCGCTTTTATTACCTATAAACTTATTCATGGCAGCCATTTGTGCTTAGATTTATAAATCTGTTCGGTTTTTGAACAACATTTTTTTAATTTAAACATAAAAAGCTCAAGGCTTAAAATCATACTGCCCGTCAAGGATGTAGATGGCCGCGACGTTGGTAGTGAGCAGGATCACTGATGATTTATCAACTACCCTCAATTCAAAAATAAGAATCGAACAATATCCGTACAATAACGTAAAATAGTGGAAGATGTATTATTGTGGCGTCTTTGATTTGTCGTAATGTATGAATAATGTTATTACGAAACCGTGGATTGTATTTCATTATATATAGTCGAATAAAGGTGCCTACATATTTGTTCAATCATTATCGCCCTTAAATATGATGTGTTTTGATGGTCAATAAAATCTGTCAGCTTCTTAAAGATTAGTTCGATCCATGGTTACCGTCGCTTGTTAACGGTCAATAACTATCAAGGTTTCTTTTATTTTTATGTTAGCCTACACTGTCCCACTGATGAGCAAAGGCCTCCCCCAAATCTTTCCAAACATCATTTTACAGGGTCACTTTGATCCAACCCTTACGGTACACGTCTAGATCGTCTCGCTATCTTTTCCTGGGCCGGCCTCGGCGGCGGTTTTTAGAATCTAGAAAAACGTAGACATCACTTGTTTATTTATCGATAGACAAAAACCATCCATGCACACTGGTGATCGACAAAAAGCAGGTTTTGTTTAATTACACGTGTCGATCGTCAAAATCAAAAATCGAGCAAATTTTTGAACATAGTCGGATCTATTATCGTAGGTACTAGTATACTTTTGTATAGAATCAATTATTTCTAACTGAACAGACAGCTGTGCTGCAGGGAAGGTTGTTGCGCCACTTCTTCTTCCCAGCTAAAGCACTAGGAAGTGGCAAAGGGTGGGCGTTTTGGGGGACTGTCTTATGTAACTTTGACGTTCGAAAAGTGCTGATTCTCAGCCTAGTTTGAATAAATAAGTTTTGATTTTGATTTTGGTATATTCTCATTTCAATGGTGTCCAGGTACGTTTACTTGGGTTAGGTAGGAGGTACAGCATATTTTCGTTTTATGGGCACGTCCCAAACTCCGGACTGCTTATGAGAATTTTCTAGCAGAATGAATCAAAAACACTGCCGGATCCGGAATTTTGCGAATCCACACACTGATTTAATTTTCCTGAAAGTAAGCAATCTCTTTGAAAGTTGAACATGAAAAAAGGCTAAACATCAAATATACCGTTTGTTAACACCGGATTAAACAAACTAGATTTTTAATCAAAATTCATATCCAAATTATATAACATAACATCACGCCTTGTTTCCCCGACAGGTTGGGCAGAGTGTAACCATATCACCAGTTATGTTTAAGCCCATTACATGGGGCTTAAACATAAGGGTGCGATCCGAATTAATACTTTAAAAATGTAATCAATTAACTCTTGATGAATTATTAATTGAGATTCGTTATATTTTGGATTTAACAACATACATCGTATCAAAAAACGATTTACTACTATGACAGCAAGCTGCCGTATTTTCGGATGCAAATTAAATTTCACACAACAAATTTTAAAAATAACCTGTTCTGCTTCCATTCGAGGTAGGTCAGACAGAAAGAAACAGCTTCCTTTGAGGGTAAACATTTATATTTTCTCACGTTCTGTTTAGCATACGTGCCGGTCGGGCCTCTTGGCAAGCCCCGTCTCCATTACCCTATATAAAAATGAACTCTGTGGTCTCCATGATGTCTGTCACAGACCGGCACAGAGCTCCTTATCGACAGACGAGTTCGTACACCGCCGGCTATATTAGTTAATTATTAATTTACTTTATCGAAATTTTGTAACTGTACTGAATATGAAGCATATTATATAAATAAAATACGAGTATAATGACAAAGGCTAACACATGAATAAGTGATGCTGATGCAACTTTGACGAGTACAAGCTTCCACTTTGAAAGCGACCAGCCAAAGTATGGCGTAAATTCATAAATGAATCCCTGAATATTTTAAACACAAGTTGGGGAACCTGCGAAGAATTAACAAGTTTTTTTCACCGTTTTTTAGCCCGTTGATTGCATTATGCATGGAATTCAGGGGAAAAAGTAAGTACCTAAGCTATTTATCTGTCTTACGTCAAATATCAACGCTCTACAACGTTTCTTCTCTGTCTGAATGTTCCAGTTTACTTAGCTATTGGCGATAGCTTTGTCTAAGGAATTACTGGGTACTTTATTTATTTAGGAATTAAGTTTATGTATTTCAGTCCACGGTTCAAGTTATTTGTTATTGTAACTATTAACAAAAGCAAAAACATCGATTCATAATGTATAATATAATTTTATTTTGTTAAAAAAATTCCCAATCGAAATTTAATCACGAAAAATATTTAGGAAAATAAATATTACATGGCAATATTTAAAACAATGACATTATTAAGACTAAACCTTTCTTTTTCCGTCTCTCTTGTCCTTTGCCATTCGGGGAATTATGTATGTTACTTGTCGTACGAACTCGCATTTCTGCTGTCGGAACTATAGAACAATGTATTGCATTCCTGTTATCTGAAAAATTGGATCTCGTTATAATAGTATGTACGGAAAAGCATAAAATAATAAACAATATTTATCTATTGTACCTTGTTTGAAGCCAAATGCACGAACATGTAATTTCGTTTTCCTAAAGCTTGTATAAAACAAACATACATATTTTTACCTCGATTTTTTGGAGAAAGACGGTAGGTGTTCAATGTAATAATTTAGTGCTCTCGCATGTTGGTCATTTATTCAATCAATTATTTTGTTAGTATTATTATTCAGTAACAAAAGTTCATACAGTAACATGAACAAAAAAAAAAAACACAAAATGGTGCTTTAACCACTTTTCAGCGTTTCCTTTAACTAAGTATTACTAAATCCGTATAATAAAAGTTCTGAAGAGAAATGACAATGACCATTTATGCCTTAATCATGTCCCGCCAATTCATACTTTTAAGTATCCTTCATTTATTCAAACTAGATTTAAGATAATAATAAAGAGTCAATCAAAGGCCATGTTTAAAATTAAATAAAAATAAATATTATTTGTAGTTCCGGTTAAGGCTCTTACATACTGGTGCGATTCGCCGCGTGACGCCAATTTTAACAATACAATTTCTCACGGCGAACAATGCGGCGGCGTCGCGTCGCGCGGCGAATCGCCCCAGTATATAAGAGCCTTTACACTTTCGATTTAATGGCGACGATAAGTGAAAGATTACAGTTTATTTCGTTCATTCAGTCAATGTGATCGATTTAGTGGTGAGAGTCTACCTTACTTTTAAGGTACAAGAGATAACGATGGAGGCCACCATATTATTTATTTATTTATTGATATGGCACTTCAACCACTAATGCATTAAAACATACACAAATAAAAATCACATACAGTTTTAGGTATTGTGTACATTAGGTGTTGCGTATAGAACAACATGCAACATGATAATTTATAGTCAACAGAGATTATACTCTCGAATATCTTTTGTATTTTTTAAAATTATATTTTGCATAGTCAATTTTTGAAAGATTTTGGGTGAAAAATACAGTCATCTGTAAACACTGACTGTCACTTGTCTGTTACGTTCAAAAGTTGTTGTGCTCAGTGCGGGTGGGATATTTTGGTGTACTTATTTTGCATTTCAGCGCGATATACATGTCTTTGAAAACTTATTGACGACTTAGGCTATCCCTCTGGACCTGCTACGCGTTTTAGTTTATCGGTGTATTGAGATCGGAAACTATGATTCGGTGCATCAACTGTCTTTATACCCGACTACGGCTAAGAAAAAAGGAGGGTTATGATTTTGATCAGTATGTATGTATGTATGTATGTATGTAAGTATGTTCATCTGTTCCCTCCTATCTTCTAAACCACTCATCACAATTTAACAAATGACGTATCGTTGGAAGCGTCTTGATCCTCTGCTGGTTATAGGCTATGTGACGTCACATTACATTAAAAATGGCGCCCATTAGAGGACATAAGTAAGGACCTAAAAAAAAAATTGTTTAATCGTACCATGTTGGGTATCAAATGAAAGGGCTTAATGAGCACATTTCAAAAATATATATACTATAACCACAAAAGAATTAAAAAAAATAAAAGTAATAAAAACTAAAACCCAACTACGACTCATCTGCCTAGCCTTTTCCCAACCATGTTGGGGTCGGCTTCCAGTCCAACCGGATGCAGCTGAATACCAGTATTTTACATGGAGCGACTGCCTATCTGACCTCCACAACCCAGTAACTGGGTAATACGATACCCCTTGGCAAGACTGTAATCTGTTCGATTTATGCCCTAACACGTGTGACTCCGGATTTTTAATTTGTCTGTCTGTGGTGTCTTGTTTATACCTTTTTAGTCGTCTCTTTTTTTCTTCGCCGTAGTCGGGTAAAAATATACACACTATCTCACACAAACACACTATCCCACAAACACACACAGTGGACAGTCTGTTGAAATTGCTTTTCCCAGGACAGCCGCCGTGCTACTCTTGACCTTAAATTAAAGCCTACATTTGTGTTCCTTCGATCTGCTAAATCCATACAGTTAATCAGCACAAAAAAAAAAAATTGTAAAAATGTTTTTCTTATAATCATGAATGCGTCCGTCCATAAGAATTACGTGGCGATAGTAATTATAATATAAGTATCTATTGTTTCAATCTATTTCGAATATCGTCATATCGTCGTGTGAATAAAGTGTCTATACCTAATAGAAATGCATTTTATTGGACATTCGTGTGCAAGATATCCATCAAAGTAGTTAGTAATCCAATATTATGTAAGTACGTAGAACAGTTGCTAGTTGTGTAATGTCATTAAATTCAATGTAGCTTTAATGGATTTGTACCTTTCAACTGGTAAGAATGAAATTAAATACACTGCAGATATGTGCAAGCAAACTGTAGTACTAGGGTTATTATAGTATCGTATACCGGTTGGTATCTATCAACTATTATAGTATCGTATAACGGGTTGGTATCTATCAACTATTATAGTATCGTATACCGGTTGGTATCTATCAACTATTATAGTATCGGATAGCGGATTGGTATCTATCAACTATTATAGTATCGTATAACATGTTGGTGTCTATCAACTATTATAGTATCGTATAACGGGTTGGTATCTATCAACTATTATAGTATCGGATAGCGGATTGGTATCTATCAACTATTATAGTATCGTATAACATGTTGGTGTCTATCAACTATTATAGTATCGTATAACGGGTTGGTATCTATCAACTATTATAGTATCGGATAACGGATTGGTATCTATCAACTATTATAGTATCGGATAACGGGTTGGTATCTATCAACTATTATAGTATCGGATAACGGATTGGTATCTATCAACTATTATAGTATCGTATAACGGGTTGGTATCTATCAACTATTATAGTATCGTATAACGGGTTGGTATCTATCAACTATTATAGTATCGTATAACATGTTGGTATCTATCAACTATTATAGTATCGGATAGCGGATTGGTATCTATCAACTATTATAGTATCGTATAACATGTTGGTATCTATCAACTATTATAGTATCGTATAACGGGTTGGTATCTATCAAATATTATAGTATCGTATACCGGTTGGTATCTATCAACTATTATAGTATCGTATAACGGGTTGGTATCTATCAACTATTATAGTATCGGATAACGGATTGGTATCTATCAACTATTAATAGTATCGTATAATGGGTTGGTAATCTATCAACTGTTAATAGTATCGTATAACGGGTTGGTATCTATCAACTATTATAGTATCGTATACCGGTTGGTATCTATCAACTATTATAGTATCGGATAACGGATTGGTATCTATCAGCTATTATAGTATCGTATACCGGTTGGTATCTATCAACTATTATAGTATCGGATAACGGATTGGTATCTATCAACTATTAATAGTATCGTATAACGGGTTGGTATCTATCAACTATTATAGTATCGTATAATGGGTTGGTATCTATCAACTCCTCGTCCAAGCGCGTATATTGTGCACGGTAGTAATAGGGTTCCTGATCCGAGTGGTCGCAAGCGCTACTGCTGAGCATGAGGTCCTGAGTTCGATTCCCAGGTAGGGCAGATTGTTGTTGGGTTTTTCCAGTAAGAATTTCGCAGTAGCAACCCGGAGTATGGATTTTTGCCCGGTTGATGGCAATAGGCTCGCCCCCTGTTATATGGGACTCAAACATAACTGAGAAAATGTGCCTAATTTGATTTGAACCCTTCGGGGATTACAGGTGTTATAATATGGTAGTATCTAAATACTGTTATAAAATTCAATAATATTAAAAGCAACCGTACTTTTTTCCATAATACCTCATAACCAAACTTGGCAGACGTATTCCCCGCTAATGGAAAAAGTATATTTTATGAATAGAGAATTTCGCGGAAACCAGATGGTTGCTTTCATTCCTTCCCAAGAAAGATGTAAATATCTCTATTACTAGATCACTATCTCTGTATTGAATCGTTTTTTTTTTTTAATCGGTCAATTGCTTGTCTGTCCACGTAAAAAGGAGGGTTCCGCAGTTGGGATGAATTTATTACAAGAAAAAAGTTAACATTGTAGTTGAAAAACATGTTCTTAAGTTGGTCGATTATTACTCGTTAACTTGTAGAGCCTACTTAGCTGTGATAGTTTTCCTTTTAATTTCGTTATACATTATACTACTGCCATGAATTTTTTCACATATCCAAAACGAACTATTTAGCTGGCAGGGGGGGGGGGATCTAAAAATATGTCAAATAATGCTTATAGCAAAAAAGACGTCGGTCAATAGTTTTTGGTAAAATGAAAATCGAACAAAAAAAATTTGGAAAAGTGGTCGGTTGCCACTAGTGAAGCATCGCTCTTAGTGCCGCAGTAGGATATTATTGGGCATTCTACCCCACCTTCCGCTCCATCGGCTCACTCCGTTCGCCTCGTCACTCTCGGTGGAGTAGAATGCCCAATAATATAAATGAAATTCTACATAGTACAGTAAAATACTGGTTCGGCGCCTATTCCACCCGATGGAACGAAAGGTGGAGTAGAAATCTTACATAGTGGAGTAAAATACTGGTTCGGCGTCTATTCCAGTTTCCCGCGGTTGCTCGTACATTTGTTCGAGTTTGCGACAATGAGTTATAAATATCAATGTAATACATCAGTTGACTCATTATTAATATAACAGTTTCAAGCAGTCGTCATGAAATTTGTAAAACAACCACAATCGTTACATGTAAACAAACTTTGTGTTAATTCTCAGGAGACTGGTTTTCGTCATGGAGAATTATTACCAAAATCTGTACGATGCATCATTTGCGGGCCGTCAAATTGTGGAAAAACTAATTTATTAATTGGTCTTCTTATACACGAGAATGGTTTAAGATTTCAAAATGTCTATGTTTATTCGAAAACCTTGCAACAACCCAAGTACGTTTTTTTAGAAGAAGTCTTGCAACAAGTACCAGGTATTTCATTTCAGAAATATCATGAAAATGAGCAAGTATTGAGTGTCCAGACCGCAAAACCGAATTCTGTAATTGTATTTGACGATGTTGCTTGTGAAAATCAAAGTAGTATGCGTGATTATTTTGCTATGGGGAGACACAAGTTCATCGATTGTTTTTATCTAAATCAGACGTATAGTAAAATCCCTAAGCAGTTAGTAAGAGACAACGCAAACCTAATCGTACTTTTCAAACAAGATGAAAGAAATATGAGACATATTTATGAAGAACACGTCAACACTGACATGACATGGATTGAATTTCGTGAAATGTGTTCAAAAATCTGGAGTATACCTTTCAATTATGTTGTAATTAATAAAGATTGTTCTAAAAACAAAGGATGTTATAGAAGTAAATTTGATACGTTTGTAGTCTTTGACTAAGAACATGAATACATATATAAGACTATTACCTGTCTGACATTATTATTCACCTTACGACGCTATACCAATTACGACCTATTTTACCAATATGAAAAAATCATTGAAACGACAAATTGTTGATGCGGCAGAAGCTGTAAAGATAAAAGTACGAAAAATGAGAGATGCAGAGATTAGCAATAAACAAGCACTGGAATCTGTTTTCAAACCTGTAACAGAACCTCTCAACCTAATTGCTAATGCTAGTAAGCAAATTCCTTTCCTACCTGTTAGTGATGATTTTGCTGATGATCCGTTTATTAAAGAAACTTCGCAGAAAGAAAGAACTGGTAGCGCAGGAAGTAATGATAATAATGGTGATGAAGACAAATATGAATCCGATATCAACAGTGACTCTTCTTATGAATCAGTAGTTGAAAGGAATCAAGATTGTGATACATCATCCTGGTCAGTATCTTCAGAAGCGTTGGTAGATATTCCATTTGGGGTTAGAGCAGACCGCGGGAAACTAATGTTAGGTTCTGCTTGCATAACGATCAACGATCAATACATAACCGTTGCTGGAAGTAAATACCGAAATACGCCTGGTTTAAAACAGTTGTTGCTGAAGAAAGATGTAGACTTAAGCTTGGTTACAAATAGTGATATGCAAAATTATAAGTCGATGCTACTTGTTACAAATGCACATCGTCGGGACTATGAGCCAAGTAAGCCAATAAAAAGTAATAAAGGACAAAAATATTTGCAAGTTATTAAACCTCTTTTTAAACTGAAGAATACAGTTCAGGGAAAGGGTCTACCGTTATTAAAAAAGTGGAGAAAAAACGTAGATTTTGTATACTGGGATAATCCTAATGAATTAGTGGAAAGGTTGAAATTATTAATTGCGTCTAGAGATGCTGGCAACACAGGATTAGATAATGAAATTATTTCTATCATTGAAGAATTGCGTGAAAGTAAAGTTATAAATAAATAAATAATGAAAAATGTCTTTATTTTATTATCAGCCTCTCAATACAATACACCTTAAATATGAATGTAGACAAATTCGGACACTATATTCACAAAAGAATGCGTTTATCAGAGTTATTTGAGTTTAATGAGAATGCATTGTTAAAATCAGAAAACGGAGATTATGATTTAAAAACATCAAGACTGAAAGGAATTAGATTTCCAGAAGAAGCCGACGAAGCTGTGAACAAGGATTATGTAGATCAATTGAATGCTAACACATTAAAAGAATTAAATAATCTGGCGGTGAATAAGGATTATGTAGATCGATTGAATGCTAATATGTTTAAAGAATTTAATCATCTGATTGGAACATTGCGTTCTCAAATCATGAAAGATGCAAAGGGTACAGTTCAAGCTACTTTAAAAGCAGGGTTACCTGAGGTTTCAACTCATTTGCAAGATAAGTTTTATACTAAAGCAGAGGTAGATAAATTACTTCAAAAAACTCCGTAATGGTAAAACAACAAATTGTAAATGAAATACACAAAGCGGCACGAAGAAATTTTCTTAGACGTTCTGTTATTCTGAAAGGAATCCACGACTTATGGCAAGCAGACTTGATGGACATGCAAAACCTAAAAAAGTATAATAAAGGTTACAATTTCATATTAGTGGTGATTGACTGCTTCTCAAAGTATGCCTGGGCTGAACCATTAAAATCGAAAAATAAATTTGATGTTACTCGTGCATTCGAACGTATACTGCTTAGTAGTCGTAATAATCCTGTTAACCTACAAACTGATATGGGGACAGAATTTTATAACATCACTTTTCAAACGCTTATGAAAAAGCAGAACATTAACCATTATTCATCGTTTTCTACTAAAAAAGCATCAATTGTAGAGAGACTAATTAGAACTGTAAAAAATAAATTATATAAATATTTTAGTCTCAATGGAAACTATAAGTGGTTAGGTATACCATTGGAAGATATATTAAAGAGATATAACAACACAAAACATCGCACTATTCAATTTAAACCAGTTGATGTGAATAAATGTAATGAACAAATAATTAAAGAAAATATTGAAAAAATAAATAAACATGATTTAGTTCAGTGGAAGCCTAAATTCAAAGTTGGCGACTGTGTTCGTATAAGTAAATACAAACATAATTTTGAGAAAGGTTACACTCCTAATTGGTCAACTGAATTATTTATTATAAAAAAGGTAAATAAAACCTTACCAGTTGTTACGCATCGGTGTAACAGGAGGATTGCTAGATACGCTTCGGTATAATAGAAGGAATGCTGATGTTAGCTGACACCATTCCTGCGCATCGCGACCGCGGCCGGCACGAGGCGCCGACTCAGCAAGTGCGTCACTACATCGCGCCACCTTTGATTCCGCAAACTCGTAATTAATTATGCATGTAAAATTATATTCATTCTTGGTACATACTTCGACCAATTATCATTACTTTTAAATTGTAACTTTTTTATAATTAAATTTGTCCTAAGTAAATTGGTTTTTTTTGCATCCTCCGGCTCCAGTTTACATAATTGGCGCAGTCGGTAGGATACTCGCGGGCCGGTTCGCGAGCGCGATAACTTTAAGTCATCTTAAGAAACGCGATTCGCGAGTCACCCGGGTGACTTTCAGGCACCAGCAACGAGTATCCGGATCTACAGGAACCTGCAGCCAGAGGTGTATCCAGACATCGATACCGCAGAGGGGACCAATGATGTACATGTGAGTACTCTAGAATTGTTCTTGAGTTGCTTCCTTTCTATTTTGTTACTTTTAAACTTCCAAGATTTTCCATCCCAGGCAATCGCGGAACCCTAGGTTAGATAGAGAGTCGAGGTTAGAGTTATTAGATTCGGTTAGAAGTCTAGATTTTAGTGACGTAGGAAGTTCAGATCAGTTAGAAACTATGTCGAGAGTAGATGAAATATTTAAGGCCTTGCGCATGGTGCCCGAATTCGACGGAAATACAAACGTGCTCACTAGATTCATTAAGTTATGTGATCAATTAGTTGCAACTTACGTATCGCGAGAGCCAGGAAGTGAGTTTACGAATTTAGCTTTAATAAACGGCATTCTTAATAAAGTCACGGGTCCCGCCGCCAGGTTAATTAACACTAACGGTATCCCTGAAAACTGGGCAGGCATTCGTAACGCTCTAGTAAACAACTTTTCGGACCAACGCGATGAGACCTCGCTTTATAACGACATGGCCCTCTTGACCCAAGGGTCCTCCACACCCCAGGAGTATTACGAAACTTGTCAAAATTTATTCGGAACCATTATGACGTATGTAAGCTTGCACGAAACAGTGCAGACTACAATAGAATCCAAACGCACCCTGTACCAAAAGTTAACCCTCCAATCTTATCTAAGGGGCCTTCGCGACCCACTTGGTTGTCGTATTAGATGTATGCGTCCAGAAACAATAGAAAAGGCCTTAGAGTTTGTTCAGGAAGAAATGAACACACTTTACCTGCAACAACGTAATGATCGTATAACGCCAGATAAAAAATCCCATTTACAGTTAACTAACGGTTCATCGAACATGGGCATTCCCGGGTTGCAGCCCGTACCCATGCCTACACCTAGGCCATTTAATTTTCATATACCCGGTCAATCTCGACCAGGTTTGGCAATGCATCCCCAACGCCCTCCACTGCCATGGAGACCTGCTATGAATCAGTCTCAACATCTTCAAGGCCCGTCGCGTACGCAGCAAACGTTCGGTGCTCGACCACCGAATTATAACCCACAGAATAACGCATTCAGGTTTCAACCACCCAGAGCGCAAAGTTCAAATGATACACCGAAACCGATGAGCGGCGTGTCACATTTCGTACCGAAACCAATGCCATTCCGTGGTCACGATTGGTCCAGGGGAGGAAATCCACCCCCGTCGAACTATTTCAGAACTAGGGAGATGAATTTTAATGAATGTTACGATTATTTCTATCAGCACGAGCCTTATGATAATCTTGAAGTATACCAGTATGATTACGACGGATACCCCGACTACTATAGCTATCATTACGACCCATCTTTGTTCCAACAGCCAACGCCCTATTTAGATTCAGGTGTAGCCCCCCTAGCACCACCGGTGGAGGCGCCTGCTGCTGCTGAAGCTAATCCCTGTAAAACTGAAAATTTTCAGAAGGATCAAAGTACAAACGAGCGAAAATAGAAGTCAACCTACAGACACAGCGTTATTTGCCTTATATACAAATTTCCGATCCACCGCTAAAATTACTCATTGACACTGGAGCAAATCAATCGTTTATTAACCCTGAAACCATAAAGAGATACTATCCACATTTACCTTGGAATTACGATCCCTTTGAGGTAACTAATGTGCATGCGACTAGCCGCAACGATTACTCTATTAACTTGCCATGCTTTCAGGAATTCAACGATCAAAACTACTTAACATTTTTCATTTACAAGTTTCATGATTTCTTTGATGGGCTCATTGGGTTAGATCTTTTAAATAAATGGGAATCTACAATTGATCTTAAAAATAACAAATTAGTTACAAAAAATGCAGTTAACCCTATAGCCATGTATAACTCACGTAACTGCAACTTATACGAAGACATGATTCCAGCAAAATCCTCCAAATTAGTAAGAGTTCCAGTTAATATAGCAAACGGTGACGCGATAATCCCTGCACAGATTGTTTCAAACTGTAACGTAAACGAATGTATTACTACCGTTCAAAATAATCGCGGTTACTTAGAAGTTTTTAATACAACATCGAATGACTTAATTTTCTCTATGAACGAACCAGTTAAAGCAGAAGTTTTTAATATGGAATGCACGGTTACTAAACCGCCATCGTGCCGCGTTAGAGAGGTTTTGTCCCGGTTACGTACAGAGCACTTAAATGAGGAAGAGCGAATCAACTTAACATCCTTAGTCTCTCAATACGCTGATGTATTTTATATCGAGGGAGAAGCACTTACCTTCACCAATAAAATAAAACACAGCATTCATACCACAGATGAAGTTCCGGTATACACTAAAACTTACCGGTATCCGTTTATACACCGTCAGGAAGTCCGCAGTCAGATATCAAAGATGCTAGAGCAAGGTATCATCCGTCCTTCAGAATCCGCTTGGAGTTCGCCTATTTGGGTGGTTCCAAAAAAACCTGACGCGTCCGGAAAAGTTAAATGGCGAATTGTTGTAGACTTTAGGAAACTAAATGAGAAAACTATAAATGATAAATATCCTATACCCAACATAGCTGATGTTTTAGACAAATTAGGAAACTGCAACTACTTTACAACCCTCGATTTGGCGAGTGGATTTTACCAAGTTGAGATGAACCCCAGCGACATCCCAAAAACCGCTTTCAACGTAGAGCACGGTCACTTTGAGTTCCTACGCATGCCAATGGGACTTAAAAACTCTCCGTCCACGTTCCAGCGAGTCATGGACAATGTCCTTAGGGATCTTCAAAATTCTATTTGCCTGGTCTACCTCGACGATATTATTGTCTTTAGCACCTCATTGCAGGAGCACATTGTTAATCTTGAAAGGGTATTTAAAAGACTAAGAGAATCCAACTTTAAGATACAGATGGATAAGTCTGAATTCTTAAAGTTAGAAACTGCTTATCTTGGTCACATTATTAGCAAAGACGGCATCAAGCCAAATCCCGACAAAATCACAGCTATACAGAAATTCCCTATTCCCAAAACAAGTACGGAAATAAAACGATTTCTAGGACTTATAGGCTATTATCGGAAATTTATTCCAGATTTTGCCAAAATTACCAAACCAATGACGCAGTGCTTAAAAAAGGGTTCTAAGATAAATTATAACGATAGTAACTATATAAATTGTTTTGAAGAATGTAAAACACTATTGGCTAATGACCCGATACTGCAATATCCAAACTTCGATAAGGAATTCCTACTCACTACAGATGCATCTAACTTTGCCATAGGAGCCATACTTTCACAGGGACCGATAGGATCGGACAAGCCTATAGCTTATGCTTCGCGTACCTTAAACAGCAGCGAGATAAATTACAGTACAATCGAGAAAGAGCTCTTAGCAATAGTTTGGGCAACCAAGTACTTTAGGCCCTATCTGTTTGGTAGAGTATTCAAAATAATTACGGATCATAAACCGCTCCAATGGATAATGAACCTAAAAGAGCCTAATTCAAGGTTAACTCGTTGGAGGCTTAAACTAAGCGAATATAACTATTCGGTCATCTATAAGCAAGGCAAAAGCAACACGAACGCTGACGCTCTGTCACGTATAGAAATTAATAATGAGGAAGCCAGTTCCATTGTAGTAAATGTGTCCGAAAAACCGAACTCCTCAGCTGACTCAACCACACTGACAGCCCATACTAGTGCTGAACATCCAATACTAGAAATACCCATCTCAGCAGAACCTTTAAATAGATTTAATAGACAGATCTGTTTTACTGTAGTTGGTGATATAAAGAAACGACCAACTGTTTCTAAACCATTCGAGTCCCACACTCGTACGTCTATTCAATTATCAGAAAGTAACCTCGAAGAAGACGTTGTAAACTCAGTAAAAGAATTCATAAACCCCAAAGTCAAAACAGGCATCATAATTCATCCCGCATTGGCTATGTACAGAATAATTCCCATCATCCAAGAAAAGTTCAAAAGCTCCGCGATGAATCTGGTCTTAGTTAAAACCGAACTTGAAAATGTCAAGGAATACCTTCGTCAGCAAGAAATCATTCAAAAATACCACGAAGGTAAAACCAACCACAGAGGTATTGGTGAGTGCCATCTTGCATTGTCACATAAGTACTATTGGCCTAAAATGAAGGACCATATCGCAAAATACATAAACGAATGTAATATTTGTGGCCAGGCCAAATATGACAGAAATCCTATTAGACAAAGACTCTGCGTAGTCCCGCCGCCGACAAAACCTTTTGAGGTCGTTCATTTAGATTTACTAACAATTCAAAGTGAAAAATATCTAACAATTATCGATTCATTTTCTAAATATGCCCAAGCATACCATCTTAGAGATGGTACCGCAGTCAGTGTCATCCAAGCCGTTTTAAAATTTTGCACACATCACGGTGTCCCTTTATCTTTAGTCACAGACCAAGGACCCGAATTTAATAATCAATTATTTAACGAATTTACGCGAGTCCACAAAATGCAGCACCATAAAACTTTGGCCTACACTCCCAACGATAATGGAATGATTGAACGATTACATAACACCTTATTAGAACATCTTAGAATACTTAAACTAGAAAATCGCAATGAACCAGTCGTTAACCTTATGTCATACGCTATAATAGGATATAATAGCAGTATACATAGTTTTACAAAGTGCAGACCACTAGATTTAATCACAGGTCATACAGATCCTCGAGATCCTTTAGATTTAGATTTATCTGTGCATTTGCTCCAGCAATATGTGCAAGAGCATAAGAATAAAATGACTAAAGTTTACGAGATTATCAACGAAACATCCCTGCACAAACGAACTGAGTTAATTGAAAGTAGAAATAAAGATAGAGAGCCTGAGAAGGAGTATGAGCCAAACCAGCAGGTATTTGTTAAGAATCCTCTCGCGGGCCGTCAAAAACTTGCCCCGCGTTATACTCATGACACAGTACTCGCCGATCTACCCATACATATATACACGAAAAAGAAGCGCGGTCCTGTCGCCAAATCACGCCTTAAGAGGACACCTAACACTGGCAATTTGTTGCAGGACACTACCATCACTGATGTTCCTGGTCCATCTGACCCGAGCGGAGGACATATCACTTGACCCACTGGATAACGGCCCTGGACTACTACCCTTTAAGCTGGGATCAACGAAAATAATATCACACTATCACTCATTCCTCCTTAACATTAACCTTGCAGACATACAATCAAAAATCGACTTAGTGAAACTACAGTTAACAGAATTCAGTCCCTTAGTTAACAATAAAACATCCACGCTCTTTGAACCCCACCTTAACTACCTTGAAAGCAAACTAGAAAAGATATCCTCACAGTTAGAAAGCTTTGAGCCAAGCCGTAATAAACGTGGTCTCATAGACGGACTAGGTTCAGTCATCAAAAGCATCTCAGGAAATCTAGATTACACAGACGCGTTAAAATATAACGATGCCATCCGAGTTTTACAAGGAAACGAAGATAAACTAAAATCAGAATTTCTAAATCGCGTAAGTCTAACTAAGGAGTGGATGCTTGAATACACTAATGTACTAAACAGGATAGATGACAATCAAAAACTTATCTCCAGCAAAATAAACGCCCTAATAAACCAAGATAATACTAGGCAAGCAGACTTAGTTAGTTATGCTCATTTTGCCCAATACCTTCTTATTTTAAATGATAACGTTGAAACGTTATCTGACGAATTATATAGAATAGAACTTATGTTAGCTTTTATACGTGCATCAAGTACGATGCACTCTATGGTTAGTCTAATTAATCTTAAAACTATGTTAAGTAAATTAAAGTTAATATATTCGAGAGATGAAATTATAGACCTCGACCTTAGAGATTATTATAACGTTCTAAAAGTTGGATCATATTACAGCGATAAAAAAATAGTTATAGCCATAAAGTTTCCGATTGCCTTACCTAGAACCTACACCTTATACAAACTTTCCATAGTACCTAATAAATATAACCTAGCCCTAATGCCTACCTTACCATACATAGCAATTCAGGGACCATATTCTATGTACATAGAGACAGAATGTCCGAAGATTGATCCATGGTACCTCTGCGAGGAGAAGGTCAACTACAAGATTCAAGACAAGCCGGATTGCGTTCAACAACTAATCACGCAACAGAACACTAGCTCATGTACACTAACACCGGTCAGCTTGAACAAAGAAGCCATGGAGAAACTAGATGAGATGCATTACACTCTCAGCTTCCCGATCCCGACAAAAATCCAGACATCCTGCGGACAGGAAGAATTTATGATCGCCCAAGGAAGTTACCTAGCTACCATACCACAAAATTGCTTTATAAAAACTCCCGAATTCACAATCTCAAACATTAACAATCGAATTAAAGGGCACACATTGAAGATAGCACAACTACCCCTCAACCAGAGCGGCATACCGAGAAATGAAGAATCGCTAGTAAAACTGAACTCGATAAATCTCGAAAATCTGCATAGCAGCTACCAGAAGATCTCAGTACAACCTCCAATAAAACTTACCCATACTAACGTTGAGAGTATCTACCATACCACTATACCCGTATACTCACTACTGTTAGGTGCAGGCGTACTCGGAATTATATTCATGTATCGACAATATGCGAGAAAGAAGGCTGGAAAAGCTTGCCCTACACAACCAGAAACCGCCCAAGAAATCTACGCTCAAGTGGAACCTAGAAGAAACATCCAACCAGAGGAAGTTATAATCGACACCAACCATCTAGCAGCAACATTGTCAACTTCGTTCAACAAGTAGCTGCTGTACTTCGGGGGGAGGTGTTACGCATCGGTGTAACAGGAGGATTGCTAGATACGCTTCGGTATAATAGAAGGAATGCTGATGTTAGCTGACACCATTCCTGCGCATCGCGACCGCGGCCGGCACGAGGCGCCGACTCAGCAAGTGCGTCACTACATCGCGCCACCTTTGATTCCGCAAACTCGTAATTAATTATGCATGTAAAATTATATTCATTCTTGGTACATACTTCGACTAATTATCATTACTTTTAAATTGTAACTTTTTTATAATTAAATTTGTCCTAAGTAAATTGGTTTTTTTTGCATCCTCCGGCTCCAGTTTACATAATTCAGTGACATATCACATAGAAGATCAACGAAAGCAAAACATATTAGGAGCTTTTTACGAACAAGAATTGCAAAGATCTAACCATCCCGATGTTTATTTGATAGAAAAGGTTTTGAAAAAGAAAGGAAATAAATTGTATGTCAAATGGTTAGGTCTAAACAGTGCAGAAAACAGTTGGATTAAAAAAGCTGCAATAATGGACTAAGATATTATATAACCATTTTTAATTTGAAATCATATCATTATAATTTGAGTGATGCAAGGGGGCGGACTAGTTAACACCATAATTAATAATCTGCCATTCGAAGTTCATTTGCCAGGATACAATTATTGCGGACCAGGAACCAAACTTCGCAAACGCTTAGCGCGAGGTGACCGAGGTGTAAATAAGCTAGACGAAGCTTGCATGCAACACGATATTGCGTATACAAACCATACAGACTTATCAAATCGTCACAAAGCCGATTTACAACTACTTAACATGGCTAAACAAAGACTTAAATCAAAAGATGCAGGGAAAGGTGAAAAACTAAGCTCTTGGCTAGTGAAAAAAGTTATGAAAGCGAAACTAAAGTCTGGATCCGGCATTAAAACATTTAAAAGCTTAGTTTCAAAAATAAAATCAAAAATAAAGAAACTCAAATGCAAAGATAATAAGACTTTAATAAAAGCAGCTTACTTAACAGCAAAAAAGTTATTTCCAAACATTCATCAACGAATTCGAGTACCTCGAGTAATACCCATACCAAAGACAGGAGGAGTTCTACCTTTAATTCCCATTTTCGCTGGTTTATCGGCTTTAGGAACTTTAGCTGGCGGTGCAGCTGGCATTGCAAAAACCGTCAATGATTATAAAGCAAGCAAACAAAATTTGCAAGAAACAGAACGACATAATAAAGCTATGGAGGCTTTAGTGTTGGGCAAGGGTTTATACATTAAGCCGTATAAAAGTGGTAAAGGATTGTTTATAACATCTTCAAAAAACTGAAAAATATGCTACCCAATCGCCCTCTAACTAATGTAGACATCCGAGAGTATTCAAGAGACATCCCATATTTTCGTGGGGTCTACATGAAGGATCGACTGCCTCGGAAGCCGAAACGCATTGAATGTGGTATAGTTAACTTAGACGATTCTAAGAACGAAGGAACGCATTGGGTAGCTTATGCTAAAGTATACAATCACTGCGAATACTTTGATAGCTATGGAAATTTAAAACCTCCGATGGAATTGATGCAATATTTCAAAAATTGTAATGTTTTTATAACTACACAAGATATCAAAAATTTAACGCAGTCAATTGTGGTCATTTATGTTTAAATTATTTGTGGACTTTTTGGAATAAAAATGTATTATAAAATATATGCTTTTCTTTCATTTCAATCATTTGCAAGATGTCACTCACTTTGTCTATAACTGGAGACTCTTCAGTGTTAACTACATATTATCCTAATACGTTGCAACTAGATGGAGTGTATGAGTGTGCTTTATTACACTTTTCAACATTTAATTCTATTCCAAACATTGATAAAAGTAATAATAAGTTATATTATGGTTTTAATGAAGTTATTGAAATACCGGAAGGCACTTATGAATTGCAAGATATCAGTGATTATTTAAAATCCGAAATAAAAGATGCAGCGATCAAACTGCGATGCAATAACAATACTTTAAAAACTACCATATTCTGTACAAAAGACATAAATTTTACCAAAGAAGACTCTTTTAGAAGACTATTAGGGTTTAACAAACAAATCTTGAAAGCAAATAAATGGCATGTGTCACAGTCTCCAGTCAACATTCTACCTACGACCGTAGTCAGGATTGAATGTGATATTGTAAGCGGTTCTTATGTAAACGGTGAACCAAGTCATATTATTCACGAATTTGCACTTAATGTGCCACCAGGATACAGGATCATAGAAATCCCGAAGAACGCAATATACTTTCCAATCAATCAAAACAACATAAGCTGTATTCATATCAGACTGTTAGATATAAACAAACGATTAATCAATTTACGCGGAGAAGAAGTGCAGGTATATCTGCATCTTAGAAGAAAAAAATGATTGACTACAATAAAAATGTGTCTCAACAAATAAAGAATATCAGTTCTGCTCGAGCTACCTATCAAATAAGACCTCTCTCTAGGAAGAAAATAAAATTAACTAAAGACAATAAAGCATTCCTTAGAGCGATCGGATTGCTAAAATGAATATCTTAGACGTTTTATCCGCTCCGACTTACGATAATACTATAGAAGGAATCGAATTTCATTCCTACAAGCCCTATGTAACAAGTTTCAACAGGAACGATGAAATCCGCATACCTATCAACCAACAGGACTTGTACATATTACCATCAGCGAGCACCCTATATTTGGAAGGAACTGTTATCGTTAGCAAAAAAGATACGAAGGACAAAGCTACTAGTGTCAATTTCACGAATAATGCTCTACTCTACTTGTTCCAAGATATTAGGTATGAGCTAAATGGAGTGGAGATTGATAAAATAAAAAATGCAGGTATAACAACAACCATGAAATCACTCATTTCAATGAATGAAAGTGAATCAAAAATGTCTAATGCCTGGGGCTGGAATATTGATGGTATAAAAAATATAAATGGAGGAAGATTTTCTGCTTCTATACCACTTCGTAACCTCCTCGGTTTTGCTGAAGATTTTAAAAAAGTCGTGATAAATAGTAGACATGAACTGATATTGTTACGAAGTAACACTAATTTAAACGCTGTAAAACTTAATACTGGCGAAGTAGTGGATGATGTTCAGATCAACAAAATCATATGGCGCGTACCGCATGTTAAAGTATCAGATAAAGAAAAAATTGGGTTGTTAAAAGTATTAGAAAAAGATCACCCACTTCAAATGATATACAGAAATTGGGATCTGTACGAATATCCAGCTTTGCCTAAAACTACAAAACATACCTGGTCTATCAAAACTTCATCTCAAATAGAAAAACCAAGATACATTATTATTGGTCTACAGACAAATAGAAAAAACAATGCAAGTTCTGACATGTCTCAATTCGATCACTGCCATATTCGAGACGTTAGAGTGTATCTCAATTCAACGTATTTTCCATATGAAAACTTAAATGTAAGTTTTAGTAATAACAGAATCGCTTTATTATATGAGCAATACACCAGATTTCAACAGTCGTATTACGGACGTCGCTCGGAGTCCATACTAAGTGAGAAACAATTTAAAGATTTAGCACCGCTGTTTGTAGTCGATTGCTCTAGACAAGCGGATAATCTAAAGACAGGTCCAGTTGTGGATGTGAGAGTAGAAATTGAGAGTGATTCAGAGATACCAGATCAAACTTCTGCATACTGTCTCATTCTGAACGATTGCATTGTTGAATACAAACCATTAAGTAACATTGTTAAGAAGATATCATGAAGGCAAATACCATTATAGTGGAACTCCAAGGATTTAAAGATTCTATAAATAATTTTATAGTTAAAGAATTGACCATTGCGAGTCAGGATCATACACAGACGTTCTTGGTAAAACCACCATATTCATTCCATTATCTAACACAAGAAGAAAAAAAGCAAGTGAGGTGGTTAGAAAGAAATCGAGGAATTTACTGGAGTGAGGGGTACATAGACTACAAATTAAGAGTTTCAACGCGTTATTTTACCATATTTAGAAAATAAAAAAATTATCACTAAGGGTTTGGAAAAGATTATGTGGATTAAAGATTTATGTGCAAACTGTGAAGTGATCGACATAGGTGAGAAGGGATGTCCTAATTTAGCGACATTAAAAAAAAGTTCTGTAAAAATAAAGCTGATTTTAATTGTGTGAGCCATAAAATGAATTGTACTTTAACTAATGCGGTGTGTATTAGAAAATGGTATGTTGATAACAATATGTCTGTATTTAATTTATTTTAATTATTATTGTGTTATTGTGGTATTGTTACAGTAAATAAAAAATAAAATGTCTATCTACTTAAGAGTGTTTTATTTAATATAATCAGGGTAACCTACATAACAAACTTTAAATTAGCTGCAGCAAAAATGATTTTTGTTATCAATTTTATTACATCAAATATACCATGATTTTAAATGAATTATTCTAATAAAAAATACTGAAAGCAAATTAATAACCTTTAATTATATCATTACACTAGAGCTAATTTAGAGTTCGAGTATAAATAAGTAATACAAATAAAACATAATTTAAATAATAAAAGAATATATTTTTATTTACTTTTTACATTATTTACAATTATTACAAACTAATTATAACTACCTATACAATAATAATAGTAACTGTTTTCTAACGTACCTACATACTTAACTTCCAAACTTGTGATGTATGAACATTATCCCAACTCGATTAAACAAACTACAATAAAACTTACAATTATTCTTTTTTTTTTTTTTTTTTAACGAACTTTTTGTTCTTCATATTTTTTATAATTTATACATTCAAAACTTACACATCATAAAAACCTAAGATGTTTAAACACTAAAGAATAAGAATACAAATAGGAAAATGTTATACATACCTAATAATAATATACCCTAATAACTATAATATTACTTACATGATTTATGATTGCTTATTACTACAAATCTTACAAAACAACTTACAAAGTAGGTACTTACAAAATAATGACATCAATTAATAATAAACGTCCCCACAAAGTTTTTTTGATATTTTGTTAATTAACGATTGCGTCTCGTCCATAACATGGTCCACCGATTCAGTCACTTGTATACTGCGCACTTAACATTACCACGTCCTCATTGTCACTTGCAGGTTCTTGTTGTTCACTGATATCCAACACTTGTACCTGGATCAGTCGTAATCC
This sequence comes from Lithophane leautieri, assembly GCA_949152455.1. Classification (NCBI taxonomy): domain Eukaryota; kingdom Metazoa; phylum Arthropoda; class Insecta; order Lepidoptera; family Noctuidae; genus Lithophane; species Lithophane leautieri. Next base: position 19,958,116 of record OX424460.1, read on the forward strand.
TTTTTTCTTCTCATTGTTTATGACAAATGATTGACATGTAGGCAGAGATGACTTCTGTTTTAGACACTCCCGTCTTGTTCTAGACTTCTTGTTGACAGGTCCGAAGTCTTTTCTTGCTCTAGGCTCCTTGCTGATAGGTCTTTGTTGTTCTAGGAAATCCGGGATATGCCAGCTTGAACTCGGAGTCGGAAAACCTTGAGCGTATTGTGAGAAGTCAATAATATCTGGAGAATCACACATGATCTGAAACAAATGAAATAATAATTAATTATAATTACATAAAACAACATGATGAAATAACGTTATAAGTAGATGTGTACTTGTACAATACTTACAATTCGTTTCGATTTTATTCGACGTGATATGACTGCTCCGACTGCCTGCCTGGTGATGTATGTACAAATCATATTATTATGAAATGCAAACTACATAAAACCTTGCGATATGAATCAATTTCATGTTTCAACAAGTTCAACCTGATGAGCGCGACATGAATATACTTGCGCGCGCACCTGATCAGTGTTATATTACACAAAGCAGTCATCGCAATGCGCTTTGTCATCAGAAATGGAAATGAAACAGATTATTATTATGATCATAGATACATATTGTTTATTTAAGTAAATTAATATATAATTCAGATATTTTACTAAAATTAATTTTGAACTAACTAGTACAAGGGACACCAAGAATACACAAATTTTAGAATTACATACACAACAATATTACATTTCACACTTATAATAGTAACAAATATCCAGCCCTCCATCTTCACAAACTTTATATAATAGTAAGTATGGTAATAAGTAGGTTGTCAGATTATCTAACTTTCCAATTAGATTAACCTAGGTTTTACAATCAATAAATACATGTTAGAAATGTAACATGTAACTATTTAGGTTTCTAATTACAACTAAAATTATGGTAATGCATCACATAAATATATTTGCACTACCCCAAGCTAAAGTAGATACTTTATCTGATGATAGCAACCGTTTATCATCATTGCTTGAAAGTGCTATTTTATTTACATTCTGAGTGAATATTTCATGTTTTATTGACCTAAACAATACATTTTTTTTGCGAATAACATTGCAATTGTATAAAACATTTTTATAATCAAACATACTTAAATTTTTCGTTACACATTTTTTTGTACCTTTGGCTTTTTTAATTGTTTTGTTTGAGGTTTTAATACAATAAAGCTTTGAGCGCAGTCCTACAAATTCTTTGATAATTTGGCCACCCATTTCATCCTTAAACAGTCCTGGAATCTTCTTATTAATAATAGGCAAATCAAATTCATTGTTTAAGTCATAATTCGAGGTATCGAAATATTTTAAAAAATTAAGCTTGAAATCTTTATAAACGTTATTACTCTGTACATCGTAGATTAGACTATCTGTGTCAGTATAGCATAATTCAATTCCATTACCATAAAAAGGTTTCATGATAGAGTAGTGAAAATCGTACATATGCGTTTTAGATAATTCTAATACTGTGAACCCTATGTATATTGGTTTATTAAGTATAACACGCAAAGGCTTCATTTGGATTGCTACTAGATCATCAGAAAATACAGAGGCGCTGTGAAAATATGGACTGGCTATCAATTTCTCAGCACAATTAGACTTTTTTGTTTTATTGTTTGAGTCACACCACTTGTTTACTAACTTAACATCTATTCGATTTTCATTATTTTCTAAGGTTTTTCCAAAAATACTATTGTTTAATAATTTGAAAAAATCTTGTTCAAACGTTGACTCTGCTTTTTGACGTAACTGAGTGTTAATATCAATATATCGCTTTAAAAAACAACTTTGCTTAAACATAATAACGCGATGGATCCTTCTCAATATTAAACCGTATTGTAAGCATTTTTTTAAATGAACGTAATGGATTACGTAATGATATTTGTCAAACAAATTTGGTATTAGTTTTTTATTTTTACCACCAGGTGGTGTGCATTTTTCTGGACAAAATGGAAAATCATTGTGTTCAATGTGCAAATTTTCCGGATATATTAAATCAACTTCAAGAATGTAACCGTTTTCCGCAGTATCACCTATGTCTATCAAATTAGTTTGTAAAAAATCTATTTCTTGTCTATTCATAAATCTAAAACCGGAATAGGGCAGGGATTGACACATGCTGTAACCGTATAAATTATTACAGTCTAAATAAATGATAAATGAATTTGGACGAGTTGGATCGTAGGTATCTAAATATTTATGATTGGCTTTGGCATGTCTTTTAGAACACATACAAACACCTCCACGAATACCTTGTTGTATCATTCTAAAAATTTCTACATCGCTAATTAATTCTAATTGAACTCCTGTTTTTAAAAGCATTGCATCAAAAGATAGACTTGGTGCTGTAAGATAGAACGCGGGATCGAGATTGTAATGTTGTTTACAAGTTTTTCGAAAATTTTCAAATACGTCTGTTAGCAACAGAACGTCTGTTTTAAGATATAAATCGGTGTACATACCCATGTTTCGAATATTAAATACTGACCAAACGGAACGAGCGTGTTCATAGTCTTCGTCAGTAATTGACTCACTAATCAATGAGTTAAAAAAATTTTTTTTTGACGGCAAACTTTTTTCTTCATATCTATCCCATTGAGACATGTAGTCATAGGGATACACTCCTTTACGGGTGAGTAGGTTAAATTGTGTTTTATTAGGAAAATAAGATTTTAATTGCTTGAAGTCTTGTTTTTTCATGGTACTAACCAACTTTTCTAAACTAGTGCCTAAAAACTTGAAAGAATCTACAAACCGAACCTGAATGCTTTCCTCAGGTGAAATCGGAATAAACTTTGTGAATGAAATATAGTTTTCTTTTGTTTTCGGTATCACTTTAATAGATCCAGGAGCTTCACCTAATTCTTTTATAAAAAGGTGACAATCGTATCCGGACAAATTATGAAAGAATACTGGTAAAAATGTTGGTAATCTGTATTGTAGGTTACAGTAACTATGAGCTGCGCCACGATACTTTCCAGTCAAGTGACAATGATCACGAACCCTGTCGCCTAACAAGAAGCGATCACAAATATGACAAGTCATCGCGTTTTCAAAGTTGTGAGCATTATCATCTGAGTATATAATAGGAACATTATTTTTTTAAATAGCATACATTTTTTGTGCATCTTTATAAATAGACTTCACAAAATTAGATACACAATCCGAACCGCGATAAGAAACGTAACGATTGTGGCTTTCGTCTAGCGCACAAGTAATATGGTAAGCGTAAGCTATAGGCACGTGTCGCTGTCGCGTTACAGTGCTCGCCTTAGTGGGATCAGGGTCACAAGATTCATACCGTTCTAGCATTGTTTCAAAATCTGCGTATATAACAAATGGTACAGTCTGCTTTCTGTTATAATTTTCAAACTGTATGAAAGAACCTTTTGGAGGCAGTTCTGTGGCGACACCTCCACAATTATGTGAACTAAGATCGTCACATGAATTAAAAAACAGCAAACAAACGTCACAAAAGTATAGTTTACTGTGGTGTTTTGTTATTTGATTCTTAACAAGTCGTGGTAAGTCTTTAATAAGACAGTAATGTGATAAATCATCACTTTCGAGATAAAGTAAACGAATCACCTTGCCGTTTAAGGTTTTTGGTTTGTAAAGAGGTCCTACGATGGTATTATTTTTTAAACCATAAATATAAATACAAATTTCAGGGTTATTCCCCTCAAATCGCGTAACATCTGAGAAATTCATTGGGAATGATACATCCTTTACATTTAATACGTTGCGAAAATCAGGGTAAGACGATACTCTTTCAGGATGACTTTTAGCTGGATATAAAGCAGCAACAATGGACCATAAAAAACAATACTCATCATTATTGCGGATATTAATACATGCTTTTTTCGATTTTATTGATACAGGCAATTCGACAAAACCTGAACCGCGCAAAGGTTGATATTTGTTAACATTGATTTCCAAATGGGAATTGTTCAAGAACGTCCATCCACTATCTCGGTCCTGAAATTCTTCTATCTTTTTTGTTAAAGTGTTTTTGACTTGAGCCAATAATGAATCCAATTTATAATTCTGATGCAAAGTAAAGTTTTTTGTGGCAAATGATTTCATCTCCTGAGAATCATTTTTAACCATTAAAAACAAAGCGAAATATTCAAAGTTAACTTTTAAACAAGTGTGTTCTTTAAGAGACATATCAATTAACGTTTTAATTTTGATCTCAATATTATTAAAAAATGATTCTAGAGAATAATTCTCAGACGGATCGACAATTCTATAAGAAGCTATACGATTACGAAATGCAGAATGGATTATTTCAACACCTTCGCAAAAATGTGAAATATTTTTGTTTTTATGATTAGTACTACGTAGATGACCTGTCCAGTGACTGCGCTCAACAGAGGTGTTACAAACGGTACAGAAAGGCATTTTAGATAATTATTACGTCAGTTAATTTTGTATGCTAAAATAGGTTTAGATTTACATACTATTAGATTCTGCAATAATCGATACAATTAATTTGGTGTCCCCAACAATTTAAAACTACATTATTTTAAATTTATACTATCGCTGTAAAAGACAGCCTCGGAATTGTCAAACAATTCGTGGATTGATCTCATAAACATTTGCAGCCCGTCCCACTGGGGAGTGTTACGATCTAACTGTGCTTTTAAAGCGACCTGGGCTTTTTTCCACCGTTGTTCCTTGGGGGTAGAGGCAACTTCGTCTTTCAAATAAACCTTGACTTCAACGTAGAAGTCTCCACTAAGGTCTGCCGCTCGACGTACTTTACCGTTGGCGACACGGCTGATGAGCGATGAACCGAAGTCCCCGCTTGAGGTCGTCGTCTTCTGTACGTCCGCGTCCTCTAGACCAAAGAGGTCCGAGGTCAAGCTGCGTCTTTTACTGTAAACAATTACACATATTTTCATTTATAATAATTTACATTTATTTCTTAACTATAGAAATTAAGGTGATATACCTCAGTTGAATCCTATGGGGAATACAAAGCGTGATAGACGCGATAAACGTGGTAGATATTTGGATATAATAATTTCAATAACAATACCTAATGAAATAACTGTCAACATGTCTGCATTGAATATAATCGGAAATTGATTTTACCGTTGTCTACGTTACAGTTCCAAGTTCCCTAACCATCATGTACCAGTGCACATAACATTTTAATTGATTTAAAATAACCAAAAACATCTAAACATATAGGCAGTAATATAAATTACCTTGACTTAGAGCTTGACGGGTGGGCGGTGCTTTCAGGTGTTTGGCGCTTCACCGCCTTTTTCTTAGCCTGCTTTTTTATCACCTCGACTACTGCAGCTGTGGACCGTGGTGATTGGTATTCCAATTCCGAGTCAGACCTGAAATAGAACACACTAAGGTTAATTCTATAAACAACCTTAATAATTATGGAGAGGAAAGTTTCAATGGAATATAGCTCGCTAGAAGATGACATGGATGGTATGATGGTGATAGTTACACCAGCCGGCAGGCAGAAACCAGGTCCGTAGCTGAGTACTGATTAAACATTAAAATATTCTATGAACTTAGTAGTACTTACTCACATTTTATATTTTTAGGATGATTTGGAAAGATAAGTGGATCACTGGAAGATACTGGAGCGAATGTAATTGTATGATCGAAATTGATTGGTTATATACATAAAAAATACCATTTCAGCAATATTTACCTCATATCAAAATTAAACCTTAACTACATGTCCTCATAGGTGCATAAATAATGTATGATACTTACGACAAATTAAACCGTATTGATTGAAAACCTTTTGTCAAATTGCAATTTTATCGTGAGAAACGAAATACAAAACCAGCTTTAACGCTCACCGACAAAGGTGATGCCGATACCAGGCTGTTACTTATAATAAATACAATAGGTATTATAATAAAGTATGTATGTTTGTTTAATAAACCGTATTATTTAACTCTGTATAACAACATAAATCAATATGAAATAAAATAAAATAATCTGCAAGTTAAGATGAGCCGAAAGTAAAATATCCTGATAACAATTTTTTGTGCTGAACAATACATGTAAGCGAACCCATGTCAAAAAGTAAGTTCACAGGTATGTTGCAGTAAACTTTAAATTGTTTTAAAATCATCCAACGGCTAAAACGAACTTTTAATTATCATTTCATGCAAAAATTCAGTACTTATATTAAGAGTCATCTTTCAAACAATCCTAGATTGATAGAACTAACACCTTATTATAAAACATATAAAATAATAAACAAAAGGGAGAGAAATAGGAAATCCTTTAAAAATCTAATTTTAATCAAAGGCTGCAACATGCGCGGCGATCATCTTACAATGTAATTGTTGAATAAGTGGAAATTACTCACTCACACATACACCTCACATAACAACGATAAAGTTCGAATTCAGCAAATTTACTTAAGAACGCGGCGACGGATGAATTCTCCATACAAACGTAATACCTAAATCATTTGCAATTTGAGCATATTTCCACCATAGTGTGTTGTTATTCTGATTGAGGCAGTATTTATCTAGGTTCCTACATCTTTTTTTTTCCAAAAAACCTAACTAAAATGAAGTTGCAGCGAATTGAATTTCGCACATTTTTACAGCGTAAATGACATGTTTTCATGTTGTTTTTTCTGTATTATAAACAACAATACTTGTGATATTGTTTCAGCAGAAACATAGTCTATATTATCAAGTTACAAATTATCGAAAAAAAATGGAAAAACATTAAGTTTTCATTCATCATTTTTGGTATTACGGAACACATCTAAATTTATCATAAATTTTCAATAGCAAGTAGTGCTATCGTGTCAAGCAAATGTCATGCCAATGAAAATGTGTGCGTGGTCGTACAGTTCACGGTAGCTGTGTGTATTGCTCCGACAGGCACAATAGCGCAACATTTGTAGCACTCGATTCGTATTTGCGATCGAAGCTCCGCCGGCCCCTTAATGCAATTTTGCAGTCCGATAAGTCCGATAAAAAGCGCAACGCGAAGTAACAGCAGAGCAACCAGTAGTTGATTGTTAACGTGTAAGGTAGTGTTAGCTGTATGAATAAATTAAATTAACATTTGGTTGTCCTTGGTGCCCAATCTGGGGTCATGGAAATAGAATGAGCGTGTGCCTGTAGGTGCATGCTATTTCTTGCTCTGTGAAGAGACAAGAGTCAATCTGACCCAAATTTTAGTTTAATGTTTACGGTATCCTAAAGTTCAGATGTCCTTGGTGCCCAATCTGGGGTCATAGAAATAGAATATGCGTGTGCCTGTAGGTGCATGCTATTTCTTGCTTTGTGAAGAGACATGAGACAACCTGTCCTGAATTTTAGCTTACTATGTTCGTATAGTTCAATTAGTAGCTGTATGAATAAATTAAATTAACATTTGGTTGTCCTTGGTGCCCAATCTGGGGTCATGGAAATAGAATGAGCGTGTGCCTGTAGGTGCATGCTATTTCTTGCTCTGTGAAGAGACAAGAGTCAATCTGACCCAAATTTTAGTTTAATGTTTACGGTATCCTAAAGTTCAGATGTCCTTGGTGCCCAATCTGGGGTCATAGAAATAGAATATGCGTGTGCCTGTAGGTGCATGCTATTTCTTGTTTTGTGAAGAGACATGAGACAATCTGTCCTGAACTTTAGCTTACTATGTTCGTATAGTTCAATTAGTAAACGAATGATGTGTGGAACTTGTCAACTAAAGTCGTGGTTATGTGTGAAACTTTTTGATATAAAGCTAGTCAAGTAAAGTAGTGGATATGTGTGAAACTTGTTGTTATAAAAATTGTTAACTAAAGTCGTGGTTTAGTGTTCAATCCGAGAATCTGCAGCAGTTGATCGAGGTAAGCCATCGGTAATAATACTATACGGTAACGTTAAGGTAATACTGCGTTTTAAAACTAAAATAGTGGAATAGGCGCCGAACCAGTATTTTACTCCACTATGTAAGATTTCTACTCCACCTTTCGTTCCATCGGGTGGAATAGGCGCCGAACCAGTATTTTACTGTACTATGTAGAATTTCATTTATATTATTGGGCATTCTACTCCACCGAGAGTGACGAGGCGAACGGAGTGAGCCGATGGAACGGAAGGTGGGGTAGAATGCCCAATAATATCCTACTTGCCGCCATTTTGTTTCTCAAGATTATTTGAGATTTAGGAGGAAAAATTGATTTTGAGTTAAACGTCATTTTCCACTTTTACTACTCCGTTCTATTATTATACATATTTGTACGTCGTGACTGAACCATATCAAATGCGCTCATATTTCTAAATTCTAACGTCGCCGTCGATACAACTGTCGAAGCTTACCGTGTAATGATATAGAAGTTCAATTCCCAATCGAATGGAGGAATGAAATAATAATAATATCTTTCCTTCGGTAATGATCCCTCAATTTCGTCCTGCAATTTTTTATTCTGATAAAAGTTACAGGTGCGGAGATTTTATTAATAGAATTCTTTCCTATTAGAGCTCGTTATTAAAACGGGTTTTTACTGAAAAAATATTAAACCTAACTGGCAAAAAAAGGCGTCGAACTAAAAGAATTCAACGCCTTTCTTCAAATCAATTATTGCAGTAAGCGGCTTTGGATTACCTTAGCAATTAGTGATCCTGTTAATTAGTTCGAGTCCACTTTTTCAATTTCTCTAATAACATACCGCTAGAGATTATAGTTTATCTCTAGCGGTATTTTATAATGGTTATGGTCATGGTTATACGAGTACCACTTAGCTATTGAAAATAAAGCCTGTAAATCGAATTTTAAGAAAACATCATTTCAGCAATTGAAGGAAGTTTGTGTTAGTAAATCCATGTTGCTATTTGATAAGGTATATTTTCTTAATAATAAACTCATATAGTCTTTTCTTAAGCATTATACCACTCTCAAATATTTCATAAAATGTACAAACTTGGTTTAAATTTTCCGACAGAACTAATCTGGGGGTCTGGAGTCTGGAGGCACGGGAGTGCCCCCGCCAACAAGAGGCAAGCGAAGCGCAAGGGCACTACCTACCTTTTCTCGAAGCGCTTCGTCGTTTTTTGAACCCTCATAACTTGGGTTTGATTTATACCAGATAAACGACATTCTCGGGATATGATATCAATAGTGGACTTATTAAACAATAAAGTTTCAATTGCATAAGTTCTTATACTTTAGATTTTATTGATATCTAAAAAAACGATTTCGTCATTCACTGACTCACTGATGATCATCAAAATTCTTAGGGTACTTCCTGAAGTCCTAGAAAGCTGAAATTTGGTATCTAAGCTAGTATTAGTACACAAACAACCAAAAAAATCTAAGTCTTGGAACTTTTAACCCCCAACCCCTTAAACTAGGGGATGGAAGTTTGAACGAGACTTCCGCAAAGGACATTGTCGTGAATGGCCCTAGGACCAACAAACATCTGATGCATATAATAATTATAAATATATTTTAATAAACAAATTGCGAATAACAGTCAGACACGGACATTCTGCGTTCTTTAATGAACAATTAAAATATATAAAACGATTTACGACATCACATCCAAAATGCTGCCATCTTTGACAATTCGATTTGGCATGACAATGTCAATTAGTGATGCCCAATCTTTTATATCACACACATTGAGAGCGAGATGTCTTGAGTTGACCACCTGCTCACGGATGTCATACGCATCCGTACGTACATTCCTTTTCAACTTTTTTCGCTTTTAAAAACACGAATACAAATCGAATAATAAAAATCCAGAAGAGCCGGCAAGAAACTCCACGGTTACTCTTTTAAAAACAAATGGATTTTACAATGTTTTCAAATTACAGTGTTAATAGGTATGAGAGGGCGGTGTAGGCCTATCAACGGCCTATTAAGCATAACGGCTATTTCGATCTGTAGAAACTGACTCGATGTGAGAAATTCACGAATATAAAAACACGAAAACGAAGCAGTCCTCAAACAACCATACATTTATTATGAAGGCTATTTCGAATCATACCGTCTCACGAATCACGAATACGAACTGAATACGAGGTAGTGCACAAACACCCTAAGTGAGACGCATTATAGTATTTCAAATAACACGCTGGAGACGAAACGGTATCGATTTTGATTAAAATATATCGATACAGATCTAATATAAGGGCATCCCTAATCATTATCGAGTAATGTCAATCAACTCAACCGTCAAGATATTTGAAGTTACCTATTTTTACTTATTTTCGGAATACATTCGACCACCTTGCTATTTTTTACGGACTCTAATTGCTTTCAACAACGTGTTACCTGGCTATGATAAGCGGACTTTTTAATCTGCTCAAATACGTCCTGGCATTTATAACGGATTTCGTAATGGACTTTGCATACGAAATGGAAAGTGGATATTGTATTAATTGTGGCTCTGCTGGTGGTTCCATGGTGTTGGAAGATGACCAGATTCTTCACTGTATACAACAATTGACTGCACCTCTTTTGGTAAGTACAAAACTTTGGCAAACGCACACTTCTACTCATTATATCAGAATATCAGAAATATAATCATAGACAGACTTATACTATTGGAAGTACACTATTTTTTAAATATGTAGCTGCTGCCAAACTGCTTGCTGTTAACATAATCAAATAAATGGTCTTATTTTTTTAAATTTAGGTTCTTGCATTTTACCATATTTGCCATCCTCGCTGGCAAAGAGCAGATCATGCTGCCAGACATTATTCTGCACCATCTTCATCAAGAATCACTCAAACATTAATCAGTTGAGATGTGCCAATTGTGGCATTAATTTGATAAGACGGAGAAGACATATTCTCAGCGATGCTGCCATTCGTCTGCAAGTACCGCAACAAAATGCACCACATGTTTTCTTTTATTTTAAACTAGTACCTAAAATAATGCCACATATAACCTGAGTGGCTGCCTCGTTGGTCTAATGGCCGCAAGCGCTATTGCTAATCTTTTTATTGGGTTTTTCCATCAGAAATTTCTCAGTAGCATCCCGGAGGTTGGATTTGTGCTCGGTTGATGGCAATAGGCTCGTCCCCATTACATGGACCTTAAACATAACAGGGGAAATGTGGGTGTACTATGTACTAGCCTCTGCCTAACCCTTCGGGACTACAAGCGTGATGTTATGTTATACTATTATTAGGTACTTGAGTTTCGCAAGACATCAACATAACGTCGGCGTCGTCCCGCCTGCATTAATTTTAGATAATATTTTAATTACCTTATACATATTGTTGTAGAAGATGATGATCAATAATAAAATCTATAACGAGAAAACGTGTTTTATTTGAATTTAATCTTACACTCTAGGGCGATGTCTACAAAATGCTATGCGATCTAGGTAATATGAATTCCTACCAAAGTATAAATAAATGACATCTAAAAAAACATTAGGACAAAGTCGTTTGCATTGAAGTTAAATAAATATGTACATAATTACCTACCTACCTATTTTAATATAAAAACTAGAAGATTTACCAAATAAGTAAAATGCTACTTTTACTTTATTTAAAACACCAAACAAGATAGGTACAACGTCAGTACTTAAATGTTTTATATAATCTCTTAGCTTCCCTAGCCACTTGGTGAGTATATGTAACTTCCTTGCTTTATAGGCAATAGAAATAATATTAGTGACAGCTGACAGGTATTTACTGGCATGTAGTTTAGACCTACTTACTACTACCTATTCAAAGGATTGTTTCATACTAAATATAACCTCAAAATCTTTGTTTTTTATTTAAATTAATGCTTCCTACGAGTTATCCGTCATTAAACTTTGTCTTCATGGGCTTACACTTGTAATTTAGAACACGCAAAATAATTATCATCCGCTGTTGGTTGTTGGGGCGATAGATGTATGGATGCAGAACAATCTCTTGATGCTAGAGGTCTGAAAATTGATGTAGGGACTCCTTGTTATAAATAATAATAATAAAAAAACAGGATTTTTAGTACATCACCCCCCACCTTGGGGCATGGAAGTTTGTATGGGTTTTCCTATACAAACTTTGGGGCTTCCTTCAGTTTTCAGAGTACTACATTCGTATTCTTATATTATACGAATGAAGAGGGTGCGCTATGAAAAAAGGCACCTCCGATGTGTAAGAAATACACCCCAAAAAAATAAAGAAAAAATGAACAAAATAAAAAAATATTCTCATACGCAACTTACAAAGAGAAGTGAAATCCCACCAAAAACATTTTCATGTAAAATGTTGTCAAGACGAGACCATATGGCTCGCACTGTCAAAAAGTTATCAGATCTCATGTAGGGCCAAGCTTCTAGTATAATAATTATAGTCAAAATATGTGGTTTGGTCAAAAAACGGTCAAGCCACATATTTTGACTAAGGTGTAGAGTTTGTGAAGTTTGGGGCTTGTAGAGTTAGAAGCTTGGCTCTACATGAGATCTGATAACTTTTTGACAGTGCGAGACATGTGGTCTCTATTTGGCAACATTTTACGTGAAAATATTTTGGGTGGGATAATTCCTTACTTCCAATTACACCATTAATTCCGTAAAAGCGATAGGATTACCGATCTCCCCAGTAGGTTAAACACTTAAACACATCGGGGGAAGCATTTCACCTTAATCAATATCGTTTAACGAGCGCCAACTTAAAGCTTGAACAATTATGCAGCAATATTGGCTAGACATGACCACTTTATATAGGTATTAAGGCTCTCAGTAGTTCAGTTTAGATTTTAGACAAGAATAGTGCGGGAATTAATTTAATGTCGAGTGCTCAAGCTTGCTCAGTTGAATGGAATAGAAGTTAAGTGGCTGCAGTGGAAATATAAGGGTTTTTAACTGGTTTAAATTCGGGCAAGCACCAATATGACTTTTTCAATTCATAATTATGCACTTTAAAAGAAAAGAAAAGAAAGAAAGAAAATACGTTTATTTGCGGTAAACATGACGCAAAAAAAAAAGAAAATAAACACAAAAAAAAATACAAAAGCTTGGGGGAAACATGCGTCACATTCACGCAAAACGGCTATCGCTCAGCATTATGCTGCGACCCTATGCAGGACAGAGCCCCAGCGTTGGTTTTCAGCGACAGCCGGCGCTGACGTAATAACGTCGACCGGTGCGGCACGGGTAAACCATTATTATTACCCAATAGAATACACAAGTGACGAATATACTATACATAAACTATACATAAAAAAGATAAAAATAAAAATAAATAAAATAAATTGGCAAACTTTCTAAGATTATCTTGGACATCACTGACATCGGTGAAGGAAAACATCGTGATAAACCTGGACTTTATAATTAATATCAGTTTGAAATCGCCAATCGATCTTGAGTAAGCGTGGTGATCAATGCTCATGCCTTTCCCTGATCATTGACTTGCTTTTGCCCGTTGCTTCGCCTGCGTGTACGTCTGAAAATATTCCACGGGAACGTTCTACTATGTTATAAACTTACTATCTTTGCGCAGAATTTCATCCGAATCCGTTCTGCCATTTTTGCGCCAATACGTAACATACATCTAGACAAACAGAGAAACGTCTAAAAAATCTAAAATCTATATTTTCGGCATCAGACTTGTTCCCACATCTCGTAGAAATAACTTTTTTTTTTTTTAAATATTCAATATACAGTTTTGACGTTACTATTTTATAGTTATTGTGTATCATTGTTTCGTAAAATGTATAACATGAAAATGTTACACGTGATTGGTTACCAATTTCGCTCGGCTTAAATTTTGCCGAAAGGCTGACCAATGACCATGTTATGTTATAAACATTGTTGCTGGAAACAACCATACTGACATTATCTGTACACCGATCATAAAATTTTCTGAACATTGCCCGCATGCCTGCCTAGTGGGTAACAATTGTAACTTTATTTTTACGTGTTTTATTATCGCGTTTTAAGGTTTTTAGCCAATAAATTAACCGCATATTATATAATAAACGACGTGTGATAAAAAAGCTTCGTTTACAAAAGATTGATATTGTAAATGTCAAAAGCAATGTCTTTTTTCAAAATCACCCAATCTTCACAAAAAACAAATGAACAAAACAATGCAATCCTTTAAAAGCTAAATCTAAAGAACCGATTCTTATCTCTAGCTATAAGCAAGCCATTAATTCTGCCTGTACTATCACAATCTTTAAATCAAACTTGTTTTCCTTAGCTGGTATATAAATCGAGCTTGAAGTAACGCCAGTATGATTAAAGATAAGCTTAAATGATACACGCAATGTGCTTGAGCTCTGCATTTTCATATCGGAATTTCTTTAACAACTTGGTTAAAAAATAATCCGTTTTAAACGCTTTTAATCAACGGCCTTATGTCCTGGAACAAACATTTTTGATGACAGATTTGACAAACATATACCTATTTCTCACCAGTAGTTTGATATATTATTTATAGGAGAATATACTGCATTGCTGATTTTTAAAGGACAAAGATGGCTTAGCCATTTTTTTATCTTAGAAAGTTCTTTGATCCGTCTAAAAAAGATTTTAAATCTCACTATTACGCAAGCAAAGCACGTGTCGTGCACGCTCTGCGTCTAAGTGGCGCAGTACCATCAACTTTTTACCCATCATACGTTTATCTAGACGGAGGTTCTACTACTTTAGCATTTTCTATCCTCCATTTCATTAGATACCTAAGTAGAACAGTGCATTAAAATATACTTCCACGACACCTCGTACAGACAGACTAGTTAGGCAACTGGTACCGCGAAATTGGAACCACCATCCAGTTGACCAATAGCGTTTTTGAACAAATCCTCTGGAACCACAAACCACAACACATACAGGATTATTCATCAAGGTGGAAAAAAACTTGCGTTACCTTTTTCCACATTGATGAGTGATTCCTTTATGTTCTTCATTCATTACACATACATATAAATTACATTTTAATATGTCTTAATATAATTTCCATTCCCTAACTTTTATATTGCTACCAGCTGCGCCCCGCGGTTTCACCCGCGTAAGTCTCAATCCCGTGGGAATATAGGGATAAAAAGTATGCTATATCCTATTCCAGGTCATGGTCTACCCGTGTGCTAAATTTTATCGAAATCCTTTCAGCCGTTTTAGCGTGAAAGTGTAACAAACAAACTCACTCTCGCATTTATAATATTAGTTAGGATTATATTATCATCGGTTCCGCTCTATGAAAACAAGATTAGTACGAAATTATACTATGAAAACCCCTTAATGTCCTCTCTGCATTACAATATTTGTCTACTAAGCTGTCACAGTTAAACTTACTCTTCCCACGCGTTCTCCGTCATTACTGTTCAAAAGCGATTTTTTCAACAAACTCAAAGAAAATCTTCCTAATGCATTTTTAATGCTTTCATCTTGAGCAGTGTAACATCTGTATATTGAATTGGTATAAAACTGTTTTGATCTGCTTATTATGTTTTGTGATCTGGCTTTTGTATTACTTTCTTGTTTAAATGGAAATTATGCTTTATAATGTACAATCTATTTCCATATTATACACTCACAAGTTATCAAGAAACTGATGGATGAACGATGTGCTACAGCAGCGGTATCAAAACCGTGGTTCTAAACCAGGTATTCCATCACTCAATATAGGATGTCAAATGTCTTCAAGAAAGCAAAAGTGCTTTCTTTCACTCGATACACAAGCTTTCATGCCAGCCAATTTTTCACGGAAAATGATACATCATTTCTACATGAAATAATCTGAAGCTGAACTAGGAACGCGTTTTATGTTATCCAAACTCAGCCATACTTGCAAACTTAAAAGCACCTGTTCAGGCCTGATTCGGTTCACGAGCACTCGTATTCCACCTTCCTCTTACATTATATATGGCATCAGTTAAAAACGAAAGCAGTTTCGTATTTTCCTAACAACACCTTCCGTTCATGAACCTTTCATCGATTTTGTCGCGTTTTATCCTCCATGCTAATCTCATCCTTATCTTTGACACACTAAAGTTCAAAATCGTCTAGTAGAATTTCTTTGTTAAGTAGTTCGTGCACTATCCACCTAAAATAGGTTTTAAAAATAAACCCTAAATTACTCAGCTATCCAACAGTTTAGATTCAATTGACCACTTAACATGTAAACAGATTTTCACAACATTTTCAAGGTTATAAAGTAGGTACGTAGTTAGAAAATACAACAATGCCCATTTTAAGCTGAACCCTGTTAGAGAACTCGATTCAAAATTTAAATTTAATAAAAAGCAATTATCCATTGGAGAGGCAAAACTGAGCATCGAACTTGGTAATGTATATTAGGGAATTTAAAAATAATAAAGATAGTAAAAGTTTAGTTTGAGGAAGATGAACAATTTTTTTGGTAACTTCAGAGCAGAAGGCCAGCACTGACTCCCGTTGTTCTTTGGAGAAACATTTACTTGAAGTTCATAAAAAGGTTGCGAAGACGGAAGATGAACAAAATGAGCAAGTCGAACGAACGTTATTATGTGCTCGTAATTCGTGAACAATGTTTAAAAGAGCTGGTTTTTATGATATTTTACAATGATTTATGCTTACTTTCGGCTGAGTTTACTCACAGTTCATAACAAACTGGAAGTCAACAAAGAGAAATATTTTATGAAAAGTAAAACGTTGCTGTAGCGGCAATGACTATACAGTTAAAAATGTGAACGAGCGAATCAGAGGCCGTCATTTCGAAACCTATTAGGTAATTTAAATGTGAGTGTAGGTTACTATTTTATAATCATTTTTATGTACCTAACTCTGAAAAAAGTATATTAATAGTTATTTGTTATGCAAGCAAAAGTACGAGACACAGAATAACTTTGCTGCCGAGCGAAACACACAAATTTTCACCTCACTACAGCGAGGAAAATGCTAGGTGTCTCCATCCATTGAACAAATATTGTACGCTTTTATGAACTTTTCACGCAATTTTTCCAGAAGAACACTCATTTTGGCATTATGTACATAACTCTGCACTGCTAAACCAAACAAAATGATGGAAAGTGAATTGACTTTATAGAAGAAAAATAAATAGAGTTTTTTGAAGTGAAAACTTCTATAGGCGCGTTGAGCGATTTTTTTTCTTGCTGGCTAGTGCATTTATTCTAAAAATGAGATTAGCGCAATGACATGAAATAAGTATTAATGCATTATCAGTGTACAGAAATCAGGGTATCAGGGTATATAGAAAATTGTTGAATAGAAAGGTTCTAATTTTAAAAACGCAAACATTAAAACGTTCGGATACACATAAAACCGTAAAATTGCAAATCTGTTATGGTTCATCTGTTACGGTTTTAAATGTAATATTTTAACTTTTTGATATTGTTTATTTTACAAATAAACATGTGGTTTAATGTTTACCATGTTGTATTTTTTTAACTTTAGGTAATCAGTAATAACACAGGGGTTTATATATGAAATTGCTGTTTTAAAGTACTGGCCATTTTGAATGAAAATTAAATCAGCATCATGATGTTGTTGCATTCAGCTTTTAAAGTAAAGTTATATTGAAAATGATACAGAGTAATTTTTGAATACTCGTCCCTACGTGGAACTAACGTAGCCGAAACACCCCGCAATATCAATGCTGTGTTTGGAGAGGATACGGCTAATGAATGCACCGTGCATTTCGCTTTCGTAGTGGAAATTTCGACTTGAAGAATTAACCAGGAGAAAGACCGGCCACTAAGGTAAATAACGATGAATTGGATGCGATGGTAGAAGCCGATCCGTACAAAACTTCCAAGAAACTAGCGGCATGGTTTGATGTTAGCATACCCACAATATTGACCCATTTGCATCAATTCGGTGTAATAAAAGCTTGAAAGATATGGTTTGACTGATCTGCAGAGAGAAGCTCGCGTTGAAGCTTGCCTTACCTACCTTGTTGAACCTGTACAGAAATGAAGAGATTTTGGGGCGAATCGTGACGTGTGATGAAACGTTTTTTGTGTTTCTCTTTGTGCAATAAAATTATTATTTATTTATTAGTGAATTCTTTACAATAA
The DNA here is from genome assembly GCA_949152455.1 of Lithophane leautieri. NCBI lineage: Eukaryota > Metazoa > Arthropoda > Insecta > Lepidoptera > Noctuidae > Lithophane > Lithophane leautieri. Next base: position 19,976,107 of record OX424460.1, read on the forward strand.
TCGCAAGCGAACAATTCAATGGCTGACTCCAGGTCAAACGCCGCAACTTTCATCTTCCCAGGAAGTAATACAAAATGCCTTCACTCAGTTTGTTAAGTCCAGGTCCCCAGAGTTCTACCGAAAAGGCATAATTAAATGACCTTTCCATGAGATGGCAGAAATGTGTAGACAATGAGACTTTGATTAAATAAATATATTTTACTTTAGGAAAAGATGGTTAATTCTTCAGTACAAAAACGGCAATTTCATATTTAAACCCCTAATATGTTCTCGCTACTGAGGTGAAAAGTTGTATGTGTTACACGAGACCAAAGTTATTTGCATCTCGTGTCTTTGAATTCCTCGCCGTGCTCAGGATTCTAACCTAGAATCCTTCGCATACTCGGGATTCAAAATCAATACTCGCAGCAAAAAAAACGTTGCTCTCTTGTTGCACAATTAACTATTCCACGCTAACGGATAAAAAAAAAAAAAACTCAAAACTCAAAGCATTTATTTCAAATAAACCAATTACAGGCACTTTTGAATTGTCAAGGGGTCGGTCAGTCAGAAAGATGAAGCTAGTTGCCCATTCCAAAGCGTAGGTTCCTATGGAGAAGAACGGGCAAGAAACTCCACGGACACTCTTTTGAATCAGAATATTATTACAATATATTGGTTACATCATTCATGTTGAAATTATACATGTGAGAACAATGTCCGTCCGTAAAAAGATAAAAAAGAAACAAAACAAATCAAAAATTAAAATAAATTAAAATAAGCCGTGGCAGCTAAGAGATGACCAGTCCCTACTGATGGCGCCCGTTCACGAACATGACGCATGGATCAGCACCATTCAGCTCAACCATTTTGAAGGGAACTTAATGATCCAACACACACGCCACCACCAGCGAGACATTAAAGTGAGCATGACATACTCTCAGTCGCCAGGGCACATTCAAGTCAATGAAAGACGTACCTAGTAAATGGTAGCTTTAAAGTACTTAGGTAAGTACATAGTGCTCACACACATGTGCTATGCAGTTATACAAAACTAGGAGATTGAATTTATACAATGTAAATAATTATAGTTTTTACAATCTTCAGCAGCTCCAACAATTATTTCGAATGCTAATCAATTAGTTTATGCGCCCTGTGGAGCTGGACCAGCGCTGAGCCAAGCATTTTTATCCGTAATGTAATCCCCTAATTTATAATATGCTTGGCGGCATAGTGTGCGTTTTATACAAGATTTAAATTTTGTTTCATTCAGTTGGAGTATGTGGGGAGGTAATTTATTATAACATTTTAAACAGTACCCCATGAAGGATGAGTCTACTTTAGCCAGTCTGAAGCCCGGTTGAACTAATTGGTCCTTACTTCTAGTCCTATAATTGTGTCTTTTACCTCTTTTACTGAAAAGACTTAGATTTTTCCTTACGTACATGATGTTTTCATAGATATATTGCACATATTGCACATAGATAAAATGCACTTTTGCAAATTTCGAATGTTAAAAAGAATCTTTCCAAGCTTGTGAGGTGAAAAAAAAATTAAAACTCGACTGCGTAAAAAGTGAACTTTAAAAAAGATGGAAACAAGATGACCCATTTCTGTCTCCAATCCCACTTAATACTATAAAATGATTTCTTAGTAAAACTCCTTTACAAACTGAGAAAACAGCATCCGTGTCTTCGTGTCAGCTGAAATATTCCGCATATAATTATACTTGAAATAATAATTCGACAACAATTACTCAGTTACTGTAAAGCCTTCCTTTTGGTCTCATTACAGTATGAAAATGTTCTATGAAACGTTTTACGTCTTGTTAAATGGTTCCTTCGTAAGTAAGACTTAATCCGCTGGGCGTCTTAAACGATTTTTACTTAATGAATTGTATATTGTGTTCAGTACCAACCCTGAGGCACAAAAAATAGATTGATACAGAAGGTTCGCTCATCAAATAAAAAGACGCACGCACACATAAACGTACGGAAATATTAAACCATCTCAAACGAAGGCCAGTCCCGAGTGATCTTGCACTTGCAACACGTGAAGCGCGTATAAGTGTGCGTGCGTTTTCGCTCATGTGTATGGAGCAGATCTTCTGTAGAAGACGGGCCTCCTAGCACAAAATATAATGATAGGAGTTATATTTAGTGCTAGGAGGCCCCCCCCTCTAGAACTTAGGTTTAAAGATATTTATTTCTCATAAGAACTTATGAATAACAGTTCACTTATAATGAGATACAAAGTTGCTTCTTTATAGTATAATTACAATATTTCCTTCCTAACTTCCTTTCATTCACCATTTGGTCTCTAAGCTTGACAACCCTCTCTTGATTCGTTTTAATCTCATCTTTTGGGGTCACCATCGAATGACAGAGGGATTGTTTCCTCATTTAGATTTCTACAATTTATTTGGTTTGTGCTTGAAAGTTTTGGAGTTCAGTTTGACTTGATTATGTACTGACACTACTCCACAATGTACTGTAATACTTATTTCCACATTCTTTGAGATTACTGCTATTTTATTGAAGTTTAATTACTTAATTACTGTCATTTAGCTACATGCCATTTTGTACTTGTACCAGTTTCAAATCATCATTTCAATTTACATAATTTTCATTAACTCAATCAATATTTTTCATCTTAAAGCCTAGACTCATATAAACTAATCTCTAAGCATTTCATTCCGTAGCTAACACGTCCTAAAAATATCGGTCTAATATTTTTCGTTACACAAAAATTTATCATATCGCTAATCAAAAGATAAATATTGATCAAAACATTAAAGTTTGTTCAAAGATCATGTTGAAGGACTTAGCTTGTCAACTTTAGGCTCAGTTTTCTTGTAAACTTGTCAGCTTAAGCTTATCAGTACAAAGAATGTTGAAGCAACAAACATAAGTGATGCGGATTTTACTTCACTTACAATGTCGTGTAGAATTGGAATGTTAATTGTTTTGAAAACATAATGTTATTGTCTGTTTACACACTGTGACTACATTTCTCAGCCAACTCTCCTGTCATAGATCCGCTGGTAGAATTTTCTAATCAAATAAGCAGTAAATTAGAGCGCTCTATCTTTATGTATTTTTCTCTATTCATTGGTTTGTTTGTACATAAATAATCATCGACCGGACGACCGGATCATCGCACTACTGTTATTACTGCTTGCGCATTTATAACTCTTAAACCATCTTGTATTCGTAAATTTTGTTAAAATTATGGGAAAATGAATAAGAGTTCTTATTGCGAAACTGGAAATGAATCTTACTAAGACGATGACAATGACGAACAGCCTAAAAGTACCAATAAAACTTAATAACAGACTACTGGAGTATGCCGAAAACTACATCTATCTAGGGAAGAAAATTAGTTTTGATAGAAAACAAAACGAACTGGAAATAGAAAGAAGGGTGCAAAATACATGGAATAAATACTGGAATCTGAAAGAAATATTCAAAAGTAATATGCCAATAGAAATAAAAACAAAAATAATGAACGCAAGTCTATTACCGTGCTTAACATATGGCTGCCAGACATGGAAATTTACCGCCAAAGCTAAAAACAAAATTAATACCTGCCATCGAGGAATAGAGCGAAGTATGCTCAAAGTAAAGAAGATAGATAAAATACGACATACCAAAATTAGGGAAATAACCAAAGCTACTAATGCTCTGAGTTATGCACAAAAACAGAAGTGGAAATGGGCAGGCCATGTTGCGAGACTTACAGACCAGAGACGGACCGCGAGAACAACAGAGTGGCTTGGCCCACAAGGCAAAAGGAAACAAGGGAGACCTTTAACACGCTGGGAAGACGAAATAAAAAAAACAGCTGGCCCACTTTGGAAGCAAGTAGCACAGGACAGAGATAAATGGAAATCTTTGGAGGAGGCCTTCACCCATCCCGGGGTTCTTGTAGATTAAGTAATTACTTACAAAAACAATACAAATACCACTACATTACTAGAAAAAAAAAAAAAATAAGAATACTAATAATAAATAATAGATATAAGAAACTGTTAAAAAAAATAGTTAGGTTACTATAGGATATACTGTCACTATTAGTTAATAGAATACATAGAAAATAGAGATTATTTGTACTTGTAAAAAAATCGTAAGAAATAAAAGGCTTTTTTATTTTTATTTTTATTTTATTTTATTTATTTATTGCGAAGCAACTTCACGATTGATAATAATCTTCAAATCAATATCGAATGCGAACGTATCTCTGAACAAAGTCGTTACCTATTAGACTATATGTCAGATACGGCGGAGAGGGGCTTATCTTTTAATATCTAGTAATTCTAGGCCAGATTCGGGTCGTAGTCTCGTAGTGCTTCGGAAAAATATGATATTATAATATACCTACGCTTTTGTTGATTGATTGATTTACGTAGGTTTGAAATGCAGTCTTTTAGTTCAAGCGGATGTCATAGTCCCATAAAACTTATTAACTTTGCTAGGCTAGTTTTTGAGTTAGCTTCAATAATACGTATTTTTCCCACTTATGTGGGTGATGGTATAATAAGTTCCTGTCAATGTTATTTACATAATTTACCAGCATACCTAAATTCTATGGTAATAAACATTTTCTATTATTATTCTATTTTCTACTCTATTCAAGTTCTGTGACTGAGAATTTCCTAGAATATTATAAATTCTCAGAAAACTCAACTATTTGACCAATCTCAATGAGCGAAGGATACAGAAAGACTGGAAGATGTTAAAAGTAGGTACATTGTATTATAACAAATAAACTCACTTTTGCATTTATAATATTAGTTAGGATATACATAATTATTATATTATAGATACAGCTAGCTGATGCCCGCGGCTTCACCCGCGTGGATGTCGGTTAATACATACTAAAAGCTTACTCGAGAACCACTTATCCATTGATGAAAACAGCATGAACATTTTTGAGTTTATCGCGAACAGGACGACAGACAGACGCGGCGCGGAGGACTTTGTTTTATAATATGTAAGGATATTATAAATGCGAAAGTGAGTTTGTTTGTTTATTTGTTTGTAACTCTTTCGCGCTAAAACTGCTGAACGGATTTAGATGTTTGGCACATGGGTAGACCATGACCTGGAATAGGACATAGGATACTTTTTATCCCGATATTACCACGGGATCGAGACTTACGCGGGTGAAACCGCGGGGCGCAGCTAGTATTCCATGATATATTGATCTAATTCCATTAGTTGGCTCCTCGGAGAAGACGTATCCAGCCCAGTCACCATGGATACTGGAACGAGTCACCCCAAAAATTCGAGCTAGCCGTGGCTATTACATATTTCATGAGTGAATTTATATCCTATAGCCATGGCAACCATCCCTGAGGGCCCTTTGGAAAATTAAAGAAAAAATAAATTGCTTTACTCGCTTAGGTAGTGAGTATAGTGGATCTTGATACTGCGGAAGGTTCTGTGTAATAATATAATACGATGGAGTTCGTTTTAATCTCAATATTGGCCACATAGACAGACGAAAAAAAAAAAAAATGCTCCCATTAGGAATAAGAAATCAAGAATCAATCAACATGAAGCCCTGATTGAGTTTGATTGCATTAAATTGCGTAAATTAAAAAGAAACGACATGGAAATTTATTGTAGATATCTTTGTACAGCGGTGGAATGATAAAGACTGATGATACTACAATAACTGTGTCTAAAAGTCAGTTGAAAAAGCCTAATAAATATTGCGTTCGTGGTATTGTTAGAAAAACATAGATCATTTCGTTTTTCGGCAACACGCACTGCGGAACGGATGATTGAATTTATTTTGATCACAGTACCGAGCAGTAAGACAATACTGTTTGAAATTATATTATTTAAACCTACTGTAGTTTCTCGTGCCCCATGGGTACAGGCGTGACTTTGTTCATGTGTTTATTTAAACTATATCGATCATTATATCGGTATCATTTTACAAGTAGCCTTTGTAAATTATTCAAAAGAATTAAAAACAAAGAACAAAATTTTATTTTTCAGTACTTTACCTATTCATTATCTTGAATAATGAAGCCTCATTAGAACACTGTTTCTATTTTTCAAGAAAATACATATAAATGACCAGTTACTTAAGAAATTACTGAAGCACTTACATTTAAGACATTACTGAAGCGTAGCGATTAAATCTTTTACTATATTTTTCCGCAAAATTTGTAACAAAATTATAGCAATTTCATTGCACATTTTCCGATGTAAAACTGTTTTACATCGTTTTTACGTCGTTCAATTGTTTTACATGCAATTTATAAAAATAGCTTTTTAAAACTTTAAAAAGCTTGTAAACGATAATAAATAAAACGGATAAATACTTAGCATTGCAAAAACAACTACAATCCTTTTTTTTTTTATTTATGTATAATATGGCTGCTGGAATTTACACAGGCGAAGATAATAGTGTTTGACCACAAGCATGTAAGCATAATCAGCCTATTTTTTCCCATTGCTGGGACACAGGTCTGTGAGAGGTACTGAGCTACAAGCACAGAATACTAGTTGAGATTATATCGGCACTCTTGTTGAAAATGCTCTACAGTTAAAAATAACGGCACGGTTTATGCAATGGCTGAGTGAATCCAAGATGGGACAAACATTTGTTTGGTCCACAAAGCATGTGGGATTGGTCGTTGTTAACACACCTACGATACAGGAATGTGTCTAGTAAGAAACACAGTCCATACGATTTCCTTAAAGTCGGCCATACTCATTACGGTCCACTGGAGAAGACTACCTGCACAGGTGTACCTACACAAGTCGACCATATGTCGTATGCTTTGAAAACTACACAGGTACAATAATACGCTCCGGTCTATCTGCTCAGGCTTCACAGGACGCCTTCTCCAGTCGTACGAAGCGCATCATCATTAATTTATGTTTTCGTTTAAACGTTTCTAAATATTTAAAAAATTGTTGTCCGTCGGTGTCGGGAGCGGGGTCCAAACTACCACGCGGTGGTTGGGACTTTAAAGAAAGGAACATCCCCACGAAGCGAGCCGCATCGGGGAATACTTGCTTCTGATTCAGGCCCTTGATCCAACCGCCTAACGAGAGCCTCGAGAGCACAAAGTATTGTGCCTTGAGGGCGCAAGACATTCAGCCATCAGGCCATTGGCCGTTACGACAACCGACAGCCGAGCTCATATTCCACATGTCAATAACCTCGTGTGCTAAGTCAAGATATTTTTATTATTTATAATTTATTATTTATTCTTCAATAGGCTCGTCCCTTATAACATGGGACTTAAACATAACTACTGAAATGTGGGTGTTACTATAGTTACCTCTGCCTAACCCTTCGGGGATTACAAGGATGATGTTATGTTATTCTTCTCTATTAGTCGTGCTCTGAATCCCCCTGAAAAGTGGTTTCTTTCTAGCCATATCGTTTCATTGGTCTTCCCCTAATCTTATGGCCATCCATATCCAGACTCAAAACTTTTCACGACACGTTCCTCAATCATACGCATCATAAGCCCACACTATGACATCTGACTTTCTCAAACTTCTCAGTCACCGGTGCCAGTACCGTTGCGTTTGTGGCTTACATATATTAAACCACGGTACTGCAAAACTCTCGCTATTGAAAAAACACCATGACAAATACGCCACCTACGTCACAATAATACCTTTGAGTTACTGTTTCAACTGAACACGACTGTTATTCAAAGCGAGGCTTTTATAATCAAACGTTCAGAAAACAAAAACAAAAAGTATTAAAAAACCCTTTTTCGTTCAAACGATTCATTTGTTTGGTTTTAAGCTTACGTACCCAGTTACGACCAATGGCAATGAATATATATCTATATTTAAATTTTTATCCATACGGGGCTTCAATTTGTCAATTTATTTTGATGTAAAAAATGTATGATAGCGTCACATTTTACGGTTTATCGCATTTCGTTCGAGGACGTTCGTTTTCGTGGAAATTGGAATCAAAAATAATTGTCCGAAGAAAGTTTTAACTGTTTTGAATATTCATGTTGAGATTAAAATTTGATTGATTGGGGTTTATTTAAAATAATGGTTTATATAAATATTAGAGTGTGTACTGCGTAATGATTGTTGACTAAATAAGATTGATTGGTTAGGTGAATAATACTATAAATATAATAAATTAAATAGATGGCATTTCCGGTATAACCAATTAACAATCACGAGATAATAAAATAACAGGATACAGAAAGACTCATATTTAATTTTAAAACAGTTTATTTTGAATTCAATGAGACAATACATTTGTAAATGAAATTGTTTATTGAAATCATTGATTTACATAAATATTTATAAAATAGGGCCTTTTACTAAAGGTAGTTGGAAATAAAACACCCTGTTTTCTGAGCTTACTATGCTACGTACTGAGCTACGGCGTAGCACTGTGCTACGATCGCGTAGCCTTCACTTACTCATATTTATGATTTTTTATGATGTAAAATTTTGTATGGAATTTTGTAATTTTTGCCGATGGGAAATCTTGTAAAACAATAATTTTAATTAATTATACTCCTAATATCTTTATCTAAGACATATTAAACAAACATTCAATTATTGTCAACTTATAGAATAAACAAAGAACTTAAAAGTTTAGCAGCTAAAGTATAAACAGTAGCAGATGGTACACATTTTGGACTGTAACGAGTTTGGACAACTCACAATGATTAGTTTAGGGAATATACAAGAACGGTGGGTAACAGTCGCTAATCCAACTTGGACAATTTTATACTTTGTTTTTGTTCTCTGTTTTATTCAGATACGTAAATTGGTTTGATTGTCCTATATTGTTACAATTATTTTTATTAATATATTCTTTACTTTCTGAGTCAGTAAACAGACCTGTTAACTTTGAGGTGTTCGTCGTTGCGTTGCCAACCTGAGCCCGCCCACAGAAGCATCACGCATGCATCTTATTTCTCATCTTCATGCATTCAGATCAGCTGGTTGATCAAAAACCAGCTCAGCAAAATAAGCTCTGCCATTTACAAGATATTTATCTACAAATAGCATTTCTGTATATTGAAGTCACATGACCATGTCTGGCTGCGGTGACGCTTGTGTCTTAGTAATTATGTTGAAGTAGCTTTACTTATTCCGAAATACATCTTTAATATACCTAAAATTGCCAACATACAACTTTAAAAAATACAAAATGACATTTCTAAAGCCTCATAGAACGTATCTCTAAAGATAATGCTAATATGTTTCCAACCTTCCTATATTTAATACTTTTAAGCCTCGGCTAACTTCGGGACGTGAGTAAATTGGCGATGTGTGACGTCACAGATCCGGCCACCACTCTTGAGCCTAAAACTAAAGTTTGAGTGGGTGTTGAGGGTGGACGTTTACTTGAAAGTGTATCGATTTGCATTTGCTTTGTAGCTTCCTTATATTTTGGTCGTAAAGAGAAACTTTTATATCATTAGTAAGCTAAATATTTATAAGGGAATCGGCAATGTCCGGTTTTTAAGGCTGTATTTTGTGCTACATGGACGGTCTGAACAGACGACCGTACGGACGTCCGTAGCACGGACCGTCCATACGGTTAACGGTTTAGTGCTCCATGGATCAACGTACGGCTCGGACGACGGACGAGTATAGTCTTGCACAAATGTATCCGATTGGTTTTGTGATCGCACAACACTAAACGCTTAGGTTAGATACCAAGCGCGTCCTGGTATGGACGTACGGAGCACGGATGCGCTCCACGGACAGTCTCGTACGGATGGAGGCATACTAAAGGCAATAGTTGGTTTCTATACGATAGCTCTGGACGACTGTCGTCCGCATACCCTAACATAATTGTATCCTAACATTTGTTTTTACAGCCAGCTTTTTAGGTATTTGCCCAGCCAGAAGTTGGATAGACACAGGTTTCTGCAAATATGGGGAAAGTAAGTGACATTTGGTAGTGTTCCGACTTTCGAGATAAAGCGAGAACATTTTTAAACAAGGACCTGTATCTGTTGGGGAAAGCTCGTATTCAATAAGTAGACATTTCTAAGTGATGATGATGATTTATTGTTAGCTTAGAGAAGCCTGTATATCATACACATATTTTAAGACGTCTGTATCGACTCAATTATTATTTATTCGTCACAAAGGTAGCTTAAGGATTATGCTATTTACTCTTGTGAGTATAGTATCATACCGTCTTGTATATTAATAATAGACCACGGAGTCCCCCGTGGATGACGTAAAAGGAAACCATAGAATTATAATATTAGGTAGCCGGGTAGCAATGTCTGTCTTAATTGTAATTATTGACGTGTAAAAGTGTTTGTACAAACCTACTTACAGTAATAAAATCATTTATCATTTAAAATAACATGATTACCCATCATTAATATTATTATAAAATATAAAATACCCTCGGGTAGGTGTAATCAGTGATTGGCAAAAGTAAATCGCAATATAGGAAGGTAAAAAGATAACAAAAAAGCAAATGAGGTTTTATTTAAATACATAAGTGTCATTAAAATATCTTGATGACTATTAATATCCTCAGTAATTCTTGTTTAGAAGCAAAACGCTAAGTATTATGAAGTTACCATATTAACAATAATACACCCCTTTGCAAAAAAAACGGGTGGTTTTGATTTTTTTACATTATTAGTAATCATTTAGTTGTAAAGAGGTTTTAATAGCCAAACTTTGTTACTGGCACTTAATAAAGAGTCTGGGTATGAAAAAAAGTTAATTCCAATTTCGAAACTTTTGTTTAAAACAATAATAATCCCTTTTTCAGTTTGTGACTTCTACTAACTTTTTGCGGGTTTGCGGTTAAAAGGTTATCCTGGCAACTAAAACTAACTAACTCGTTATTTTTAGTAGAATAATTTATGTTCGTCGCATAATCCAACCTTATTTTGACTTAGAACAGATATCTTTGTGTCGATTGTAATGGCAAAAAAAGCAATAAGAGCTAGTAAATTTGAACGCGCTACAAAAAATTGTAGCGCTGCGCTGCTGGAAGAGGGGTGTAGCCAAAAAATGATTTCTTATTGATAATAAGAAATTACTAGTCATTTATGCTAATGACATAGTAAAAATATTAATATTATCCATAGAAAAGCCAATCATTGTTAAGGTGCCCGTTTTTTTTGTTTTAGCAAAGTGTTGTATTATACAAAACTGATTTGTAGAAAAACAATTCCAGAACAATATTATGAATTTTACGAGGCTTTTGGCTACTTTTTTATGAGTATTTGTCTTTTTTTTTGTTGTGTGTGCGTTTTGTTAGTGCATAATAAACAATTTTTCTTTCTGTCATTTCTTTTTTCTTATGTTCTATATTTTTATCTTATTTACCAATGGTTTCGTAATGTTTAAATTCCTTTATTTTCATTTATTTAAAAATCTTCGTTAGTTTCTGAGAGGTACAAAAAACTTTTGAATAACGAACACAGAGAGATTTAAAAAATATAATATAACCTAAAACTCGAATTCTGGAAATATGAAAGAAATAATAAATAAACATTGGATAAAATAATAATAAATAAATCAACATTTATTTCAGAATCTCATTCCATATTTGTTAGTAACAATGTAAGCTTATGAAACTAGTGTTAGTAACATATTATATTCTAAGCTGCGTGCGTGAGGCACGCCGACCCCGGGGTATGTCTACTTGACTGCGTGCAGTCGTATCCACCGCCCGAAGATCGGAGAGTCCCACCTATCAGCCAACACTCTAAGAATGATGTTGGGGCTGGCGCGAACACGGCGTAGCAAAGATGCGCATCTCTTGCGCATGATGGCCGAAAAACTATTAACGTGCGCTTCGGCAAACATGCTATACTAAATTAACTAAAAAACTTAATTAATGGACTAATAAATATAAAAACTGTACCAATAAATATAAAAACAGAAGGACACTTAAGAGGATTTTTTTTAGGTACTATATTGCGGACTCACAAGATAATTCTGCCTACGTCTTCAGGGAATAGAGATTATTATGTTATTTCGATGCCTTTGTTCCAAAAATAATGTTACGTGAAAACATTACAGCTAAACTATATAAACGTGTGTGTACTAAACCACTTCCTATAAACACTAACGGCTTAACTTTTGAGCGAATTCTTCTCGAAAGCTCTTATAATAGCCTAACATAGGACATAAATAACGTCAATTTTATGCGCAGCTCCTAAACTCACATTATCTGAGTAAGGCGTAGAAGAAAGTCTGGAGTTTTTAGTAGCAATAAGTTGCAGGTTTGAAAGTTAGCATTGTAATATTAAGAATTTTTATGTTCATACGAGTACATCTAGTTGCAGGCAAACAGAAATTAAAATAAAAAGACCCATCACATATTAGCCGGTTCTACATATTATTTTGTTTATCTAACTAAGTAACATTGAGTAAAAATAATTGCGAATTTACGAGTGAGTTTTATTTTTAGTGTGAAAAATCTTTTTATATGGCAGCGTGCAATGCAAAACACTGTACTTTCGCGTGTTGCTGCCGCGGTGCGGTTTAGTCATACGTATACGTAAACAAACAATCCGAACTTGTTGGAATTTTTCGTGCGTTTGCATTCATTGCGATATCACCGGAACACTACCTATTTAACGAAGAAAAACGTATTCAGTTAAACGATATAACAAGGTCGATAGTTTCGTAAAATAGAAATTTAAAAAAAAAATATTTTAGTTACCAAGATTTCACGTACGTACTTTTTTCCTTTAAAAAAATATCACATCGATATCAATACGTCAAAATCAAATTTAATCAAACCGGCCAAGCGCGCGTCGGTCCACGCACAGTTAACGGTTCCGTAGTTGGGATGAATTTATCCCAAGCATAAACTTTTAACGTTGTAGGTAGTTGAAAAACATGCTCTCCCATACATTCCAACTGCAAATGTAAGTTAGCTGTGCTAGTTTTCCTTCTTCGTTATACTGCAGTGATTTTTTTCACATATCCATAAACAACCATTAAGCTGGCACTTGACTCTAACAAAAATTTGCAGTTTAAAGCATATCTCGCAAACGGATCCTCGCAAACGAATCCCTGAATAAAAAAATGTTTTTGGCACATCGACACGACAACCCATAATATGGAACAGTTGAAAAAAAAAAATCATCCCCACTTTACGCGTAGGGAGGGAAGGTACAGTACAAAAAAAAAAATTACCACTTTGCGTGTTTAATGTATAGGTACCCATGCCAAATTATAGCTTTCTAGTACTAAGATTCTCTGAGCTAAGCCGCAGATAGACATACAGACATGGCGAAACTATATCGGTTCCTTGTTGACTACAGAAACATAAAAGCCAGAAAAATTATGAGAAAAAATTTGCAGGCCAGGAAGAAATATTAAACAAATAGGTTTTAATAAATAGTAACCCATTAACTGCATTTTGAGAAGCTATTCTGCTCATCATGCCGAAGATCCTCATCAAATCTTCACCAATTTTTTTGAGACCTACTTAAGGCACCTTTCAAATAAAAAAGAACCATCGTTATCGGATCTCATAAGGCAGAGATATCCAGTAGGCCCCTTTTAGCCTCATTTTGGAGGAAGTAGCCCAATCAAAAATCCCCGATGACCAAAAATTCCAAAAATGTAGAAAGGAAAGGAAAGCTGAGGATTGAGTAGAGCAAGAGTCACAACTTTTTGGAGGCACCATGTCTAGCAGTGATCTATCATAGGCTAAATGATTACTCAGGGCAGCAAGCACTGCTACGGGAGTTTCCTGTTTCGGATAAGGTGGGAAGAAACGCCCGGGTATGAATACTGTGTGGATCGTCCGGAGAACACGGTGGAGCATACGGTGGACATCTACCCGGTTTGTGCAGAGCACCGCCCTGTCCTCGGGGAGGCGATCGACGTCGGTGATCTCTCGCGTCCGTACCTGGTCCAGGCCATGGTACGGAGTGAGAGGGAAGCCGATACCTCCTTCTGTGAAGCAGTAATACATGCGAAGCACCGTGAGCAATGGATAGCGCACCGTCGGATAAGGACCAGGCTCGGGTCGACGGCGCGTTGTGTTCCACGCGCGCCTCAGAAAGATGTCAGCACGACTGACGGGGTCCGCTAGGGCTGATGCCTGCCGGGGCGCAGGAAAGTCCGAAAAGGATACCGTGGCCTTTGGCAACTTACAGGCAACTGAAGGGACACGGGTAGGTTTTTTGCTTTTTAATCTGACACGCCGTCCGGCTCTGCCCAGAGCGGGAGAAGTTATTTGATAATTTCCCACCAAAAAAAAAGGGCAGCAAGCGCGCCCTAATTCAACAAAATAGGTCCTACTGCAGGCAAAGGAACGTAGTGGGCACGAGCTGCTGAAAACCAAGGTTGTTGATCAAACAATCGACTGAATTTTCTATCGCCGCTTGGTACCAAAATTCCGCAGAATCGACAACTTTTTCGAACTTTTCACAAACCCGGTTTGTTTTTTCTCCCCAAGTCAGGAATAAAAATATGTGGGTCATCGAACACGCCCCTCGTCTTTCAACTTGCACACTTTGTTATTCCACTTTATGTACCGCTTCCCTGAGGGCATTATTAAACAATTCGTATCGAACGCTCTTTTAATAACTCCTAAAGAGATTACTGAATAATAAGGGTATAGACTAATTTGCCAGAATATCGCGGTGAAACTTTGAAACTAAGTTCTTATTAAGAGTTTAATATTTGTTCTCAGGAACCGACGATGAGGCGAAAAAGCAATTTGTTTTGATAGTACTTCCATTTTGTTGTACATAGGTATAATATACAAAAGACGAATATAGATAGACCTAGTTACTAAATATATCTACGTCGGTTGTATTTTGTAATGGATTTCCGCAAAGTCACGCCTGAATCTATTAACTATCTGTACATAGGAACCTAAGAACTAACTGATGGTAAAGAGCGTGGACATAATGGTCTAAAATCGTCTACATGTATTTTGGTTGTAGTAAGCAAAATTCTCGTTTATTTAAATGAAGAGTTTTTTGCCTTGCAGTGGAACAATCAGAGGATCGAATTATTAGTTATTGGTTTGTTACGTGATAGCTACGTCATAGGCATGACATAGAGGTTCTTTCTTCTCTTAGTAGAGAATTGGATCACCAAAGCGTAGAAGGTTGTCCGAAGAGATCGCCTTGTGCGATAAGAATGCCCATTGTACACCAGTTTTAATTATGCTTGTCCTATTTGTTATATGTAGTGTACAATAAACTGTTTTAAAAGTAAATAAATAAGACATGGATAGCATAATTTGTGAGCCGGATTTAAACCTCTTCGTGATAAAATCAAGCTTTCTACAAGCTTAAAAAAAATTGATGATATATGTAATAAGGTGTTGAGTGCGTTTCATCAAATAGTTCCTATGCCGTAACGTAGCCACTGTTAAATTAAAAAAATGGACCAATTAGATAGCGTCTTACCGCCGTAGCGTATTCGTATTGGTCCTAAAACAGTGGAGCCAACATAAATGAATTAGAGGATGACGTGAAAATGAAGTGACGTCGTGTCGTGATTTATTTGTGAAAATATCCATCACGCTGTACAACATTTATTTAAAATTGGGTCGGTGCTCCATTACTTAATCTTAGTTTCGAAGGCAACGAAAAAGGAAAAGTGACTTTAAAATGTATAAACTTGTAAAATGTTTTATTTTGAACTAGCGACCCGCACCTGCTTCACACGGTTTTAAGACTTGACAAAACATTAAGATTTCCTTTACATTTTTAATTAAAATAATAATTGCATTAAAATCACTGCCTCGTTAGTCTATTGGTCGCAGGCGCTGCTGCTGAGTATGTATATAAGTCCTGGGTTCGATCATTCGCCGGTCGGGCAAAGTGTTATTGGGTTTTTCCATCGGAGATTTCTCAGTAGCGGCCCGGAGTGTAGATTTGTGCCCGGTTGATGGCAATAGGCTCGTTCCCTATTACATGGGACTTAAACATAACTGGCGAAATGTAGACACTATAATTGCACCTCTACCTAACCCTTCGGAGAATACAGGCGTGATGTTATGTGTGTATGTATGTAAAATAATAATAAATTATATATAAATAAACTTCCCGGTATGAATTCTCTAAATGATGTTGGAAACCCCACTAAAATCCGTAGCGGCAAGTTTAGAAGAACAACATGGTCACACAAACAAGCAATAAAAGCGAATTCAATATAAAATTTATGAATAGATACAGAAACTGCAAAGATTAAAATAATAAATCAGTCTTAGAAGTGTTTTGAAGTATTTTATAGATATCAGATGTAGGCAAAGAGCCAAATCTTCTATAGTTAAGACATTATGCAGTAAAACAAATATCTTAGTGAGAATTTATGTTCGCATCCCAAACAAACATTTCTCACTAAGCTCTGGTTTGTAGGCAAAAATTAAATGCGGGAAAGGTAAGTTGTGTATAAGCTATAATTGATGTTCAGAATGCATCTTATATTCTAAATGCATATCGCATCGATTTTCTAGTCTTTCGTACGCAATTTTCCTTGTATACGCTTGTGAAGGAGGATACTGATAGATTGGAAAGTATCAGCCGAAACGGTAAAATCAGTATGGTTTGGAAATCATAATTGCACATTAATTTTATATAAAAACTAGCTTCCGCCCGCGGCTTCGCCCGCGTGGTATGTCCATAAAAAGTAGTCTATGTCCTTTCTCAGGCTCTAGACTATCTGTGTACCAAATTTCATTTAAATCGGTTCAGTAGTTTTGGCTTTGGCGTGAAAGCGCGACAGACAGACAGAGTTACTTTCGCATTTATAATATAAGTAAGGATTAACGATCGCTGTTGTTTACCAAAATGACGGAGAATGACTGCTATGAAACGTGGCCTTTGATTGTGTGATCCATTTTATACTACTTTTTTCATTGTTTACCTACAAAACATTGGATTTATTTACAGTCAAGAAGAAAAGAACAGTAAAATACGTTCAAAGGTTCTTATTTCTAAAGAAATCTCATCATCTCATCTCGTCATAAATGTGTTAAAAAAATATCTCCAAACTAAGGGGAACAGCTACTCTACTACAAAATAAACAAACCTTAAAGCACTTAAAAGTAAGAAAGAGCGATCTAATTTCCTATATTTGTTCGAGCAAACAACTAGAGAATGCTATTTTCTTACAGATCTGGGAGAATTTGTTAACTTTTTACAGAAATTCATGAAAGTACCAATGTTTTAGGTTCTGTGCGATACGGAATTCCTGTTGGCAAGTCAAGTTTATTTGTTGGAAATGTGCAAGAGTCGAAGCAAGGCTAAGTGAAATATGAAGAAAGATTCTTTTACTATTTTGATTTAAAGATTGGTAGTGGAAATGAATTACTGATGTTGTGGGAGACACTTTTTAGAATTAGTGTTTAGTATTTGTTGTTGATATGAAATGAGAATGCAAGCGGCAGATTGGGAGGAAAAACCAACTATAGCAGAGCAAAAGAGAAATTCAAGAAGGTACGTATTCTCGAAAACAAGTTAATAAGAGTATGTATGGCTACGAAAGTTTTAATACGACCTAGCATCCAGGATCGCGGCTACAAAATCGGATAATTTACTACTAAATATTGGCAGTATCCGCGTTTAAATATGAGACATGACTCCTCAATCCATACGCACATGAAATATTTATATTTTGTATGTCCTTTGCCGACTGGCAAACGGATATACAAAATATAAATAAACGCCAAATACAAGACTGAAGACTACACTTTATTTGTCCGACTAAAAGGCTAATAATAATAATGGCTTTTTTTTGTGGGTAGAAAATCCTCGAATGACTTTTCCCGCTCTGGGCGGAGCGGGGGCGTATCAGACTTTTACTGACTAAAACCCACCCGTTTCCCTACAGTTGCCTGTTACCAAGGGCTGGGGTATCCCTTTCGGACTTTCTCGCAACCTTGGCAGGCATCGGTCCTAGCGGACCCCGTCAGTTGTGTTGACATCTCTTTGGGGCGCGCGTGGAACACAACGCGCCGTCGTCCCGGGCCTGGTCCTTATCGGACGGCGAGCTACCCATTGCTCGCCGTCCGCAAGCCCGCACCTACGGTGGCCGGGAATCCACCTGGGATTCCCGAAATAGTAATAATGACTACGAAATTCAGACTAAAAAGCAGATGGGACGACAAAAAAAAACAGAAAAGAAAAATGACAATTTTCCATCGAAATATCGGTCTATTGGAATTTTGCAATCGTATCATTTTACGGCTCTCCTAGCCGACGCCTAAACTTAGGTAGCGCTATGCAACACAAATAGCGAAATACTAGTTTACAATAATTGAAAGTTGAAAATGCTCGGCTATCAATCTCGTGGCCACTCGCTCGCTCGAGTTTCCACGCGACACGCCATCTATATAGCCTATAGGAACTTACTTTAGGTACAGCCAATCACGAAAATCGATTACCATTACAGCTGAATCTGTATGATTATTGAAGAAAATACATAAACTCACGCCTTCTTCCCATGGGGGTAGGCAGAAACTACAGAACGCCACCTGCTACGATCCTTACATATCTAGTCCTTTTGCTTCGTTTACGTTCATACAGCTACAAGCACGCTGGTCGCGAGTAGTGCACCTGACCTAAAGTTAAACAAGATATTAATGAAGAAAATCGTTACATGAAATAATTTGAACTATTAACTACTTTAGTAGCGACCTTAGTAGCTGACCGGTTGCAAAATAAAATTCACAAAAGTCTGTATAAAATATTATTCCAAATAATTGATACTAAGAAGAATAGTACATTACTGTCGCGGCCAGCAATAAGGGGATTCATGGACGATCGTGAAAATGAGGGCCGAGGCGAAGCCGAGGCACTCATGCGTGAGTCCATCAATTCCTGATTGCGGCCAAGGCTTGTATAGTACTTTTCTCAAACAACGCGCGGAAATTCAAACTGAGTAAATTAAATAGAAATTCCAGAATCAATGACGAACAACTATCATTTTTCATGCGCCAATATGTTCATTTGTTTCTTCTTTGTTCTATTTGCAAGCCAATTCGAAATTTAAATAAAATCTTTGATAAGTTACCTCCTTGGTTGCCGTGTGTTGAAGTAAAAAGTTCATTCTATTTTTAAATAACACGACAGATATGGATTTTCATAGTAACTTTGCTGGCCGCATCGTCACTTGTTTTTTACCAGTACAGCAATTTTGATTTATCTCGAAGAAGGTTGTCAAAATAATGCTCGAATTTCCAAGCATGTTTGAGAAAAGTAATAGATATAGAATTCTATTTCTTTGTAAGAATTATCTTGTACAACTATTTGATTTAACTTATTATTATTTTTCTAGAAACTCTTTTTTAGTACATTTTGAGTAGGTAAAAGATACTGATTGAATTAGATAGAGAAATTCAAAGGAATGATACAAATTCTTCATATAATTATGTCTTCAATACATCATTTAAAACTATCATGTCATATCGAGTAATAGTTATAAATAACATGACGATTATAAATTGCTGTACATGTTCGTAAAACTGTCGTTGTATGTATTTAAAAGCTTTTTTTTTTATTGATGTAAATTTATATCTGCCAATCTAATATGTAAAATCTCACCGTGAAAACTTAGGAGAAGTGAACTGTCAATAGTGTCAATCCCACGCATCAATTGGATGACAGCTCACTTCACCTAAGTTCCACGTTGAGGTTTTTACAGATCAATAGCCAATTGACAGTTGAGTTAGACGGCGATAACAATTAAAAACTCTTTTGTACACCAGGCAGTTATTCACTGAATGCATCTTCGAGTAAATACAACAAACTTACTTACTTTTTCTTCGAATAAAATCCCAAAATCATGTATCACAATCATTGTCACTTGAATTATTCGATATCGTCTTATAATTCATTGGTTTCAATAACAGACTGCGCACGCAATTGACTGATTAATATAATTATAATCTGAGGTTACGTAGAGATCACTAAAGCCCCAATGACAATAAAGTGATACGGCGACGATTCAAATTATCTATTTACGTTAGAAATAAATTTTGAGCATTACAAATGACTTCGTTTCTTAGTTGTAATTTTAAAATAGATAGGTAGAAAATTATTTATTCAAACATAATAAATTATATTTGAAGGTTAGTTATTTGCCTGACATCTTTATCTCTGTCAATTTCAAACAATAAATTATGTTTCAAAATATATACAGAGCTTAATGTTTAGTAACTGACACAGCTAAAAATAAGATCCAAACATCAAATCCAAAGCCGGAATACAAATTTCGAGCAACGATTTCGTGCCTAGAGCAAAAAATGCTGTAATTATGCGGAAACGGCAAAAAATATGCACTAAAAAGAGAGAACCTACGTATTTTAATTGCACTTTTGTATCAATTGGCAACGGCTAAGATAAGTGGCCGATCCGAAAACAGAAAAATAAAGTTGGGCCGATAGTGGACGGAGAGCGAGGGGTTCCGCCTGCGCGGCGCCGCCACCCCCCGCGCGCCGCGCTCACCCCGTCTTCAGTCTAAACCAACCCTCGGATGGTTACGACGCTTCTTGCCGATTTATATAACCCTATAATACACGGTGTGTTAAATCACAAGTATGTTGACTGTGTAGTATTGTGAAAAGTGTTTGACGAATGATTATGAAGTGTATGCAGTGTGTGTCAGTGATGTTTCATACATAAATACACTTACAAACAAATACTCGTTTAGTGTGGATTCTATCCCGGGATGTGTTTCATGTATGTATTCTTGATGATTTATGTTTATTATTAAGGGGTTGTTAATTAAGAAAATAGTTTGACTCTTCTGAAATAATTTTACTTGAAAATTATTTTGACAAATCCAATGACAATACAGCATTATTCTGTTAGAAATGAAAAGAAAAAAATTGTTAAGCTGAATATTAAACGCAGACGAAGTCTAAAACTTCGGATGATAAAAATTAAACATGCAAACCAAATCTAGGAAACTCACTATTGTGTTGAATATCCATAAATTCTCGTTACCTACAAATCATTTACTTATTGTGAAAAAGAAACAAACGGATTAAAATAATGTCAAACATGTTCCTAAAAATAAGAAAAACCGCGTTTTCGTAAATTAAGTTTGCTCTACAAGACCAACATACAACAAAAAAAAGAACGAAATAAAAACCGTTGCTCAAAGCCGCTGGATATAAAAAGAAAAGGGGTTTTCCTACAATGGACCATTTTACTTGAATAGATTGATGGCAGTATATAGGGAAAATGATATTTTTGTACGAAAAAAACACTGTCGTTCACCGATTCGGGGAAATCACCGTTCACGTTCCTTTGACAAATATGAATGACATTCTTAAACCTGCTATTTGCACTAGCCTCAGAATTGGTATCGGTTTCAGTCCATAAGTTGTTTGTGTAAATGCTCGTTTGTTTTTTCAATGATATATTTCGTTCTTCGAATCGGGAATTCGCAGTTTTCTGCTTATACACTACAGCGAGTAAAGGGCTTCTGAATAGCATTTCTTTTTCGATTTTGCTTCCTTTCACCGCACTATCTTTTTATAATGTAAGGAGGTAATGATAATTACCGCAATAAAACTGTTCATTATATCTGGGGGCAAATAACTCGAGAGTTCAAGGAACTCTTAAGGAAAATGGGATGCTGTAATGCCCTCGGAACTAGCTGAAACTACGCGATTTTCATCCCCCGTGGGGAATGTACGACGACTGAGGGATTATTTTGGTAAGATTACAGCGGCCAAGGGTTTCGTATCTGGTGACATAAGTACACTCCATGAACCAGCAATAGAGGCTGTTGAAATATCTTATTATATTGTGACGTAGTACTGTTAACCTGAATGTGTAACTGTAGTGCTTTTTGTTATACAGAGATAAAATGAAAATTGATCATCATGGTTTCCTCACAGCATCAGTGTTGTCTTATCGACACGTTAAGGTTGCACTAGTCGACAGCTCGAACTCGTTGGTGCGCGTGGCTAGTATGCATTCTATTAAGTATAGTTATTAGGTAATTAATTTAGTTTTATTTATTTATCAATAAATAAAACTAGAGATATTTTTCGACGGCATATGAAGCCATTTAGAGGACCGGCTTTAAAACTCTGACACCAGGCTAGTCATTAATCACACGAAAAAGAAGGAAGAATAGTTCACTATAATCTCATCTTTATAATTATAAAATTGTATTATCAGGAGGTATAGTGTTTTATATAGTGACTTGACAAAGCTGATGTCTGTACTGTCAGACTATCTTCTAGTCTGACAATAGCATGTTACAACAAAACTTCGACACTACCAAGTAACAAAACGATAATAATTCTTCGTAATAACCTGAGAAAACTACTTCTAAAACAAAGCTCAAGTGGCGGTAGCTCCCTTGAATCGGGATTCCTACCCGGGTAGGTGCTGCCGGCCTAGCCCCGTACTTCCGACCTAGCCGGGTGTTTCCGACCTAGCCCCCTATTGTTTTCCCTCAATTGCCTCTTAAACGAAAAGGGATAATTATACGAAACTACATTATTATTCGTAAACTGTAATTTTATATCGGATAATGTACGAGAAAATTGTTTTTAGTATGTTGAAAGGAATAAAGTGGTTGTGTTTAGGTACTTGTTTATGTTGTTAAGTATTGGGAAGTTTAGTAAAGATCTAGTAATAGTATGTTATTCATGCATAGGTTTGATAGATTTCTTATTTACTGTTGGAATTTTTTTGATAGTATTTTTGATTAGTTTTTTTTTAATTTACTAACGGATTAATTGAACACATTGTGAATATGGTGACTGAAAATGTACAATTTCTTGTAGCACAACCCAATTTGTGCCATATAATTTGAATGGTCAACACACAAAATGCATCTCTATTAGGATAGCTTTCATTACCAAATAACGTACCAAAACTAACTTTCGTTCAAAGCATTACGCGCCAATTTAACCTAGCTAAACACCTCTATTTTCGCTTCCTGTTTCAAATTTCATTTGAAATTCCTCGCTCAAACTTCAACCATGACCATTACAGAATGGCCGCCGCACGATTAGCCCGCAAAATCCTACAAATGCAACCGAAACGGCCTCGTGATAACATACCAATTAGCTAATTAACACTTTAATAAAAAATTAACCTTAGTGTCAGTGCCAGAGTTTTGCTAAACGCAATTACTGGATACTCGGAAATAGCATTAATAATTCAGTTTGAAATTTTATTTGAGTGTATTGCATTTCAAAGTACGAAAGTTTATTTAAGCTTCAAACGAGAAGTTTTATTAAGTTAAACGGAAATTCTGAACAGTAATAAAATTACGTTTCGTTTTGCTTTTAAATAGAACTAGCTGCCCGCCCCGACTTCGCATGGGTAGCACTAAGTACTTATCTACGGCGCACCTACCCTTCTACCTACCTACCTACCCTATACCTACCTACCCTACCTGCCTACCCTACCTACCTACCCTACCTACCCTACCCTACCTACCCTACCTATCCTTCCTACCTACCCTACCTACCGTACCTACCTACACCTACCTACACCTACCTACACCTACCTACACCTACCTACACCTACCTACACCTACCTACACCTACCTACACCTACCTACACCAACCTACACCTACCCACACCTACCTACACCTACCTACACCTACCTACACCTACCTACACCTCCCTACACCTACCTACACCTACCTACACCTACCTACATACCTACATACCTACCTACCTTCCCTACCTAGGTAGGTAGGGTAGGTATGGTATGCTTTTTTGATGGTAGGTAGGCAGGTGCCTACCTACCATCAAAAAAGCATACCATACAGGGGGCCAAGTCTACTAATTACAAACGTGTCGAACGTTTGTAAATTAGTAGACTTGGCTCCCAGAATGTATGAGAAACTTAATTTCATCATTTTTTTTTCGTGAATTTTTCCGATGTTTTAATAGTTATTCTGCTATTCTGGGCGGAGACAAATCCAACAAATCAAAGATCATCAAAATCGGCCCATCGGTTCTCGAGTTATAAGTGCTTGAACAAACCCGTTTTTGTTTTATACATATAATAATATAAATATATATTTAAAGGGCGATATATTATAACATATGTATAGAAGATAAATTTTGCATGTGTACTTTATCTCGAATAGTTTCCATGTCAAATTGAAACTATTCGAATTCAGGGTTAAACCGAATTATACCTGTCTCAGTAAACCCACGTTTATTTTTTAGTTTGTCAACCGTTAACGGTTCCGATTAACACTATCATTCTCATATTTTCGTAAACATCGCTCGTTTCGCTCCTTTAACAGCAATTGTATCAAATTCATAATTATTTTAGGAGAAGCATTCACGGGTAAACTAGTCAGTACCAAATGTTACGATTTGAATTGTAATTAATGATAGAGTTGAAAATCTTAAACTAAGAAGTTGGCTCACAAGTAACACAACAATAATGTTCAATCCCATTCTATGACTTTACCATATTGACCATCTTTACAAATGTAGACTCCTCCGTGCCTCGGCAATGTTAAGCCGTTGGTCCGGCTGTCAGAAGCCCGAAACTCTGACAACCAATCTTACCAAGGGTATCGTGTTACCCAGTAACTGGGTTGTGAAGGTCAGACAGGCAGTCGCTCCATGTAAAATACTGGTATTTAGCTGCATCCGGTTAGACTGGAAGCCGACCCAAACATAGTTGGGAAAAGGCTAGGCAGATGATGATGACCTTATTTGCTGCGCCAGCACTAGGTATAAATCCTTTGATCGGGATTACTAGAACCTTGGAAGCGTGTTTTTTGCGTTCCTGACATCTATTCAAAGAGCCTTTGACGCAGCCGTTTGATTATGCTACTCCAAAGATATAAAATATTTGGAGTAGCATAATCGCTTATTTATTTTCGTGCAGTCAAGTGTGTTATCTCGGCTAAGGGGCTCATCCAAGTACTAACAGCCGCTCGGGTCGATCGATCAGGTTAAGCTACGTTTGGCGCGGTTGGTCCGTGGAAGGTTGACCATCTTTAAATACTGGGACCCCTCCGTGCCTTAGAAAGAACGTTGGTCCCGGCTGTCATTCGTAAATATTTGACTGACAGTCGATACAGGTAGTCAGAAGCCCAAAAGGCGGATTACCAGTCTTACCATAGGGTATCGTGTTACTCAGTTACTGGGCTGTGGAGGTCAGATAGGTAGTCGCTCCATGTAAAATACTGGTATTGAAGCGTATCCAGTTAGTGTATTCAGCTGCATCCGGTTAGACTGGAAGCCGACCCCAACATAGTTGGGAAAAGGCTAGGCAGATGATGAGGTGTATCCAGTTAGACTGGAAGCCGATCCCAACATAATAGTTCAGTAAATGCTAGGCAAATTGATTGATAGATGTGTGTTAAAGAACAATTTTTTTTTCTGTTGGTTCTGCTGTAATCAAAGTAATTTGTGTAAAAATACATAGCAATACAAATTATAACCTCTAATTAAAATATAAAAAGAGATATATTGATTGGGTTTTAATATTACGTATTTAATTTTAAATAACGGTGGGTCACATAATTTTGATCGATACTTTGAGACAGTCTTCTTTTTGTGTGGTTAGTGGCCATCGAGAAATATCTCTCAGGCATGCCGGTTTCTTCACAATGTTTTCCTTCACCGTTTTTGAAGCAAGTGATATTATACAATACGAATATGAATCCGAACAGTCACAGGTGCGTGTCTTAGGTTCGAACTCGAGACCATTTGACTTGGCAGCCTGACGGTCACACCACTATCACTGGAAGTTGAGGCAGTAAATCGCTAGTCCTAAATAAACTGTTGGTGTCAATCAAGCGATCTATTTAAAAACTTAAAAAAATGTATTAAGTCAATGTTTACAATTTTATCAATACTCGAAGTAATTTATGAAATGTTGGAAGAACTGAAGCAATGGATAAAAATAGTTTTTTTCTCATTATCCATAGATCCCTTGTTTTTTTAGATCGAACTGTTTACAAGTTAATATCTTATTCTAACAACTTTTCCATTTTCGCTGTAATCCTCGAACATCTTGCAGCAAAAATAGTTTATTCTCATTATCCATAGATCCCTTATTGTTTTAAATCGAACTGTTTACAAGTTAATATCTTATTCTAACAACTTTTCCATTTTCGCTGTAATCCTCGAACATCTTGCAGCAAAAATAGTTTTTTCTCATTATCCATAGATCCCTTATTGTTTTAAATCGAACTGTTTACAAGTTAATAGCTTATTCTAACAACTTTTCTATTTTCGCTGTAATCCTCGAACATCTTGCAGCTTAGCTTGCTTCTTTACTTCGAATTAAAAGTTAGTCAACACTACCTATCGACATCCTATTCGACATTATTTCATGAAGGACAAATACTGCTAGGACCTTACCTTTTATTTTCAGCTTTTCATCAAGTTAAGTGGGTAAGGACGTTTGTAAATAAGAGGGTTAACTGCTCTAACAGAAAGAGAGCAAACGTGATAGTGATACAAGGTTACTCTTTTTTGGGTTCCGTACCCAATGCAAAACGGTAAAACGGGACCCTATTACTAAGGCTCCGCTGTCCGTCCATCCGTCCGCCCGTCTGTCACCAGGCTTTATCTCATGAACCGTGATAATTAGACAATTGGAATTTTCACAAATGATGTATTTCTGTTGCCGGTATAACAACAAATACGAAAAAACAGAATAAAATAAAAGGCCCCTATAAAAAAAAAAAAAACTATTTTTTCTATAGATAATGGTACGGAACCCTTCATGCGCGAGTCCGGCTCGACCAAACAGGCCGGTTTTTTTAAACCAACATTGCCCTTCCGATCTATCACTAACATTAAAAAAAAAATGTTTGACTATGTTTTTTTTTTTTTTGTTAAAATAATGTGCTAATGGTCGATAGGTACCACTCGATCAGACTACTCTCGCCCAACCAGACTCGAATAAAGACGTCCCTACCATTTAATCTCTCGGCAATTACACGCCCGAGCATTATGCACACACCCTTTATACTTTAGACGCACTAGATAAGTAATAAACTACTGATACTACTACTACTGGTAACTACTGTACTGATATTTCACAGAAATTCACGAAATAATTCGGACGAATACATTCAGTAGAGCGGAAGTCAGCCCAGTTTTGCCCAGGGCTTTGGGCTGTGATCATAAAGTTTCCACCTCGACTTTTGTACGAGTGGTGGAACCACCCTCTCGTACATTTATCTTAGTTGGGGTTGAGTGGAAAACTAATAGTGGATGAGTGATGTGTTATTTTTTGCTGTCTCAAGACAGTGGTAACGTTTATTGATTTGTAATGAGAATGTTGTTGGAAGTTTGCACTAAGTATTATGTTATTTTTTTCAATGAATTTATAAATATAGAGCTGATGTTACTGGAATTAAAATAAATTAAATTTCCTCTTACACTTTGTATCAACCTTGAAGTTCTGTGAAATCTGAACAGTACTGAACACCCAAAGCACACAATATTTTTTTTTTGCTTTGCCCTATCAATAAAATTATTATACGCCCGAAATTGTACAGTAGCCTGGCCCATTTCCTTTCTTGGGAACGTGCACACGCACAGTGCATACTGTGTTTGTTTTTAATGATGTTTGGATGAGTTTGTAATACGGAATACCCTATCCAACATTTACCCCGATAAATAAACGAACAAAATAATTATACTTACAAAGACCCACCACCGTTCAACCTTCATAATTTATGAGCCCGTTTACTTTAAACATGGCCCACTTACTAATTGGTATGATGGCCCAAGATAATAACCCTAATTTTGACAGTCGGAGTGGTAACATTGGTCATTATTAGCAGACAGGAGGACACTGTCTCCCATTACTTTTACTAAGTCCCCTTTTACGGCACCCATGGGTACCTACATATACATGCACATAACACATATACACACACACACACACATACACACACACACATACACACACACACATACACACATACATACATACGTATATATACAAGGCGTCCCACGGATATGCCACATGGAGGGAAAGTACCTTGAATATTGTAGATGGAACATTTTACTGAATAAAATACATTATTTGAATTTAAAAAACAATTTAAACTGCATTCATAGATATTTAAATAATTACATGGTTGAACCGGGAATTGAACCCGTTACATGAGAAAAATAATCACCCTGTAGCTTTATCATACCGATCGAAAGGCTTCATCATAAGGATTATTTTTTGCTAAATAACATAGTGTCACAAATAAAAGGAAGACCATGAATTTTAACATTTTTAGTACAAAATTAATCAATTTATCAAATGCTTAAAATGAGTCCCTTCACTCAAACTACAAAGTCACACTCTTTTGATTATTTCGCTCCCTGTCGATTTTTTGATCTTAATGTGGTGGATATTTAGAATAATACGTCTAAGTTCTGCTTGTAGCTCGTGGACACTTTCATACTAATTCTTCAAAACAAAAAATTCATGTAAACTAAATTTTTTACATAACCCCATTAAAAAAAATCTAACAGGGTTAGATCTGGGGATCTCGGCGGCCATCTTATTTGTCCATTTGTCCCGATCCAGGGATGAAAGTGTTCATTGAGATAGTTCTTTGTTCTGTGACTGTTATGAGCCGGAGCCCCATCTTGCTGAAAAGTAAGGTTGTATGTCCTAACGGCAATGTCAGCTTTAAATTTTTCTGAACAAAATTTCACATCAAATGTTAAAATTCATGGTCTTCCTTTTATTTGTGACACTCAAAAGAAGTTACTTATTTCCGGTTCAGCGTATATTGTATATTTATAAGATTTGTCTAAATAGTCTTTTTAATTAAATCTATTACCAATTTTTTTTTTAAGTTCAGCGTTAAACATGAATATTTAAGTCCAAGAAATTTATTGAATTCGTTCATTTAATCATGTTTTGATAAATGGCCGACTGTACAGCCGTAAAAGCTCAAGTTTCAGTTACATTTGCTCGAAAGTTTAGATTTTCAGCGGGAGTTTAGCGATTTATTTAGTAAACTGTACGCAGTTTGCAACTGAAGAAGTTTAAACGTAAAGTATTGGTAGTGTTGAAACAACCAAACGATTAATGTTCGTTTTAACTCAACTTTGGCAGCATTCCGTACAAAAGTTAAATCACTTGTGAAGGAGACTCTAAAAATTAAGATTTAAAAAATATTTATTTTCCTGATAACATGATAAAGTTCATGTAGGATAGAGGACCAATTTAACTTACCTCTTCTAAAAATAATAAATCTTGTGGTAAATGCTGGACATAAGCGGCAACAAACACAAAAAGATTTAACAAAAATTGCAAATATCCTCCTTTCTGCATCGTTCAATCATCATCAGTCATCGACTATTTCAAAACATGATCCCGTAACGTATCAACATACTCAAATACATTACTCCTGACAAGATCCAAATGAAACATTCTCCGTAAAATATCGAATCGGCATGAAACGAAGATCTCAGTCACGATAATGTGCGCTCATTTTTACACCATCCCCTTAACTGAGCGTTTTCCTACGCTGGTTGAATTACTAATGCTTTTCTCACCATTTTTCTAAGTGCTAGAGTAGGTTTCAAGTCAGCTTTCTAAGAAGACAGACTAGTCGGCTTTTGAGAAATGTGCTCCAATTTTCACATATGGATGTAATGGGCTATTAAAATTGTGACAATGTGCGAGACAGAAAATATGAGGGTGATATTTTAACTCCAAATCGCTAGATAAATTTTTGGGTGTGGCGTTCAACTGTTGAAAGGATTTATTTTAATCGTGATCGTTTTATTTAACATTTCATCAAAGTTAGGTTATCGTTCTCAATTATGTGTCAGTTTCTTATGAATTAAAATTTACCATTTTTATTTTTATGTAATTCTTATAAATTTTACCAATGTTATAATTTCAAAGAATATTCAATTTTACCTTTTACCTTTGCCTACCAATTTATAATTTTTAATTAGAATTCCATACATTTTAAATTTATTTATTTATAAAATAATGTTATCGTTTAGTTTTTTACTCAAAACTAAGTGTTATAAAAGTAAGTATTCATTGTTTTATATCTCCTATATTGCACATAACGTTTAAAGAACGTCTTATTCCTAGAAAACGATTAAAAATGGCTGTTCCCTCACTTCAAATTTTTAATTTTATTAAGCCTCTATAAATGTAACGTTTTAATAGAAGCGGAAAATTGGCGGTGAATCATATTATCCATAAATTTTTAATAAACGTCATTTACAAAGTAAAAACTTGCGTAAAATACTACCCGTAAGTACCTACATCGGTTAACTATAGCGTGCTTGCAACTTTCAGTTGTTTTTTTTTTTTTTTCAGTTTTGCGAAACTTTCAGCCAGCGAGTGCATTACGGAGACATCAAAGTAAAAGTTTAATGAAATCCCCACTTTTTATTTAACTACTAGCAGAGCGTCGTATCATTAATATAGTTTTAAAACTCATTTAGTTAATTTTGTTACGGTTTTTTATCAAGGAAAATGAGCATAGTTAAAAATTCAGTTACGTTAAACGGAAAACTGTAACTGATTTATTACGAAGACTTTTTTGATGGCGATATTCATGGTGTATTTCGATTTTTTGTATGTATGAAAACTGATTGTATGGAATACAGATAACGGAATATAAAATTTTTTCACTAGCACCCAGCCCCTGCTTCGCTCGGTTTTTACTACTTGACAAAACATAGAAATTCCTTTATTTTATGTAAGTGTAAAATCAATTTATTATGCCATAAACCTTCCGGAATAAATTTTCTAAATTATATTAAATTCGGCTCAAATTCCGTTTCGAAGTTTAAAAGAACAACGCGGTCCTGTGCGACCGCTTTGTTTTGTCAGACACGAACAGCAACTTTAATTTATAATAAATGTATAGATATCGATACGCCTTATAGAATATGAATATTACTACGTATTTGTAGAATCAAGGACCTAGTTTCGCTGGTATAACGATAGCTCGTTATAACGAGCTATCGACGGAAATTCTTGTGGACGTGTTTAACGGAAATTGGCGTCGTTCACAGAGAAAATTAGCGCTTATTATGAAAATAATTGGCCTTGTCGAGCATAATATTATTATGTAGTTGGATTAATGAAAAAAAACTGTGTTGCATTATTGTATTAAAATTACTAGTATCTTTGACTCTCCTTATTACCAGGTCATCAGTTATAATATAATACTGTTTTAGCAAAAGGTTTGGTGTTTGTAGTAATACATAAAAAAGGAGAATAAAAAGAAAAACGTTTATTTGGCACAGTATTGTAAACAAGGAGCACATTTGAACTATATCATACCTTTATTCTCTGATTGTGGTATGCTATCATTTTACAAGGTACTGTTATTGGGTCACAACACGCCGCCATTGCTATGAAAATCGATCATTATTCCATTCAAAACTAAATGAATCAATATGAATAATACAAATAACCATCAGGTTACACAATTATTAAGATTCGGTTGTTATGCCATAATAATAGCCATGAACAATAAATCAGCCACACTTTTGCTTGCCAACTAAACTTTGCCCATTCAAAATTCAATTAAAGTTATGAACAAAACCATGAATAGCCTATTCGGCAATACAATCAAATAACCGTTTGTTGTCCTTTGATGGCTATTACACGTTTAATATATTACTTTGTGTATTGCTTAGACGCTACACAAAATAACGTAGCTTATAACGTGTTATAATTGCGTCCCGCGGCTTTTTGTCACTTAGTATTGTATGCTCATTTTCGTTAAGATGCGTTCAGATAGTGTGAGGCATGTGCTTCGAATGGTATGCCACGTATGTGACGGCTGCCTCATGCTATAGCATCTGACATATTACAAAAAAGTGTATTTATGGCGCTTTGTCTGGATACACCTTTATGTTTGCCTTGACTATGTGGTATAGTGGACGCCAGAAAGCTACTGATCGTGGTCTCGACCACGGGGACGAGCAAAGTTAGTGTTGGCATATTGGCATAAAGAAGCTCTCATGAGCAGCCTAGAGTCTGTTCATTAACAGAAAAAACATCCAGACTCCAGGCCCTCATCACATATTTCATGGGACTTATATAAAATAACTGGCAAAATATGGTGTACTAAATACGTATGTATAACTTGTGGTATTGTATACATTTATGCACTGATTTGTTTAGCAAGTAAGACGTAAGGAAAAATATACCGTACCTACCTAAGTTTCCTACTCTGCCAATAATATTTTCCTAATCCCAAAAGCTCCTTATATCCGCGCCGAACCCATCCGAAGCTATCCTACGTAGGTATGTATATCTCCACCGCTATACCGTCGTGTATTGTCAAGTCTTCGTGCGATGCGCGACGTCTCGATATTTAGGTCAAGTCGATGCCGCCCTGCCTTAATAAAGTCGGCTTGTTTAATAGACAATATTTGCTATGCAAGGAGGATTGCATGGAGGAACACCTGCTTTGGAATTAGAAAATGCCGGTGGTTGGGTGGAATTCTTTAAGGCAGGTCGTTTTTATTGTATCTTTCGAGGCTGTACAATTGTGCCATACTTGTTGTTTGTTGTTGTTTGCACTACAAGGGTCTTTTGGCGCTCGAATGACGTTGACGGGTAGGCGCTGTTGATAAACAATATGGCGACGTTAGTTCCGATTTTGGCCGCCCGCTAGAAGGTACAGCTATACTTTATAACTTGTACTAATGTTTTTCACGTATGTTCTAAGCCAAACATTGACATTTAATAACTAACACAGATTGGTGTTGGTTCTTAGAGTTACTTGGTTTGTTTAGATGTTTTGTTCATTTTGGAGAGAAGGTTAGTTAAGCAAGGAAAGTAAGTTTCACATCTATACGTATAAAGCTGACGAGTTTGTTTGTTTGTTTGAACGCGCTAATCTCAGGAACTACGAGTTAGAATTTTAAAATTCTTTTTTTGTTTAATAGTGCATTTATTGATAAAGGTTAAAGGTTATATAACATCACGCTGCGACCAATAGGAGCGGGGCATAAATGAAAAATGTTGCAAAACCGGGAAAAAATATTCCTTATTGAGACCTTCCGTTGCGTGCGCTGCGGAAACGGTTTAAGTTACGCAAATATTATGTATGATAGAATTGTTCCTCTTTAAAAGTTCTAAAAAAAAGACCGCAACAGCATATGTCTATCTTTTAAAATTGACTCACCTTTTTTAATGGTAATCAAATTTGTTCGAAATTAATGCATTCTTTGTGAAGGAGTTTTATCAACATGATATTAATTCTTATTCAAATAAATAGTTTCAACTTCAAGGGTATCTATGTAGCAGTAAAATACTTTTAAATTTATTCGAATCGGACACTTAATTTCGAAGTTATCACGAGTTTAAAAATGAATACGCGAACCGTTCGACGCCGCCGGCGTCGCGCCGCCGCGACCTTTCCTACCCTAGAGATGAGAGGATGGGCACACGGGTAGACCATGACCTGGAGTAGGACATAGAATACGTTTAATCTCTATATTCCCACGGGATCGAGACCTACGCGGGTGAAACCGCGGGGCACAGCTAGTACTGGATAAAATTGAGAAAAACATGTACACGTATGATCAAAATAAGTAGCCAAGTTTATGTTCTTGCTCTAACTAAAAGTAGAACAAGAAATCACGATAAGATAAATCTTATAGGTAGGTACTTATGCGTGTTAAAGTTGAGTTGTTTCATTAATCTCGTATCTTGTGTCTACAGTATTCTGTGTAGACTTTGTTTCTACTATTAGTAGTAGAAACAATACAAATTAAATATATTTAAATATATTATTAAATATAATACAATAATTTGTGAGGAGCTCGTGGCTACGTAATAACAGCCGCACGGGTCGATCCATCAGGTTAAGCTACGCTTGCCGGGGTTGGTTCGTGGATGGGTAACCATCTTTACATACCGAGACTCCTCCGTGCCTCGGAAGGCACGTTAAGCCGTTGGTCCCGGCTGCTATTTGTGGATCTTTGACAGTCGTAAGGGGTCGTAAGAAGCCCGAAAGTCTGACAACCAGTCTACCAAGGGGTATCGTATTACCCAGTTACTGGGTTATGGAGGTCAGATAGGCAGTCGCTCTATGTAAAATACTGGTATTCAACTGCATCCGGTTAGACTGGAATCTGACCCCAACATAGTTGGGAAAAGGCTAGGCAGATGATGAACAATAATTTGTGAAAGGTATGACATGTAGGATTGCAGGCCATACGAAGGTCAAAGACATTTAGAATTTGAGGCATGAGTCGCTATTTGTAAGCTTTGGCACACATATTAAACATAATATTATATTAATGCCATTTCGCC
Organism: Lithophane leautieri; assembly: GCA_949152455.1. NCBI lineage: Eukaryota > Metazoa > Arthropoda > Insecta > Lepidoptera > Noctuidae > Lithophane > Lithophane leautieri. The sequence goes on from OX424460.1 coordinate 20,010,294, forward strand.
GAACGCCACTTGAAATCGAGCCAATCTACCTCCAGCCTTACTAACCCGCTCAGGGATATACACAGTGTGTACCAACCACATCAATATTTATTTTGTCTTTCGCAGCCTCGGTGATGATACTGACCACTGGATTGCAAATATTATTTTATGAAAGTTATACCAATTTAAAATAAAAATATTGGAATTAATTTATTTGTTTGCTCATCCGTATTTTCCGCAGTGTTTGTTGAAAGAATCCTATTTTGAGATTGTGGACAGTAATATAATAGTTATATTATTTCAGCGGCAATCTTGATGACAGTTGGTTGTAGTACACGTGGTGCGTTAGACCTTCATCTCAACCTGTTATTTCAAAATTCTATGTTCCACGATCTCAGAAGAAAATAAAAACACTAAAATCATTCAAACAAACAACTTTGGAGACATAAAAGGAAAGAGTTTATAAAAAAAATCTTTTCGAAGCGGCCAAAGAGTAATAAAACAAAAATCGCTTCAGTAAAAAATCATTTGTATTCAATGAAATAAGTAATCTTTGTAGGCACAATAAAAAGCACTAAATTATAATAATAGTGAATATCACGGTTCATGGCAAAAACTGCTTATATTTATAACAGTCGTAATAATTGTGTGCTTCTTGGCGACGGACTAAGAAAAGTTTTTGTAGAAATATTTTCTTGCTTGGTGCAGTATTGCGTAAAACGTTATTATGATACATTTGACGTACAGCTTGTTTTATATATGAGTAGTGGTGGCCCAGTGATGACGGACCCGACTTACGTGTCGTAGGTCGTGGGTTCGAACCCAGATACTTTACTTTGAGTAAATTATTCCATCGGCACTGCTCTCAAAAAGGTGGACGAAAACATCGTGAGGAAACCGGCATGTCCTAGAACCAAAAATTCGAAGACATATCAACCCGAGGACTGGGGGATTACGGCTTAGTCCCTCTCGGCGAGGCTTGTGTCCCAGCAGTGACACAAGCTTCCTCACAAGAACACTTTAGGCTTATTATGCTGTATTATTTATTTTTGGATATAGAGGTCTATCTAATAATAAAAAAGTATATCTATCTGATAATAAAAACGCAAACACGTCTTTCAATCGACCAGGTAGGTACTACCTTGGACTGTGGATGTAAACTCAGTCTTTTGACGATACGAGTATCACCTCGTCTATCAAATAGTCTATGCAAGAATTAATGTTAAAAGAGACTAATCAGAAAACTAACAAATTATCCAAATGGTCGACTTCAAAAGTTTCACAGTACACTGTAACCAAAATATAGTCCATTACGTGTTTGACTTTGGCAAGATATTGTGAGGTTTACGAAATTCTATGTGAAATTATATGAGTACGTGGCCGAACGTGTCCGAACCTTCTTTGTAGTGCGGGTAGGCAAAGGTCGACGCCTATTTGTTTTACATTATCAACCTAGACCCTCTGCTTCAATGGACTGACGTATTAAATGAATAAAAGATAACATGTATGAAATAATACCTACGAGTCGTGGTCAAAAGGAGGTCAGTTTAGACAGAGATTTTACTAGCTTTTAGTATATGTTTTTGGAGAATAGAAAATATAAATAACTATTAGTGGATAGTTTTAGGTTGGAAATATAATTGGTCGGTAAATATTGACTTCAACACAAATAAATATTGTGAATGTTGGTCAAATAGGTTCCCAGTAGATGATATTTAGAAATCTTACATAACTAAATTAATAAAATCACCATTCGAAATTTAAAACATCGACATTTTCGAGGAATTCTGAATGAATTACATAAATGAGCCCAGAGTTCCCATACGTTACATAATCTGCCATCCGACTAGCCCACCGAGGCTTTAGGCCAGCCTACAAGCATCAGGCCGTACATTAAGAGCAAACGAGGGATCCTACGCCATTTTGAACTCAGGTGATACTCTAAAGTGTAACTGTAAGTCTGCAGGATAGCTTACCGCAGTTAATGGATATAGAAAGGCCGATATATTTTGTTAAGTTTTTAGTAAGGTAATGCATGATGTGGTTCCTGTTATGGGTTCCTAGTCTTGGTTTCGAATATAATGAGCTTTTTAATATTATAACAAAAACATGTATGTGGAAGAATCTATCTACCTACTACGCCCACGACTTCGTTAGCATGGATTCGGTTATTTGTAGAAAATCCAACACTTCACTTCGTATTAATAAGGAATGTTTTCTTAAAGTCGGTATGCTTGTGTCCTTCTTCTGATCTGAGTTCTCATTGTACCGCAATAAAATCGGTTCAGCGGTTTAACCGAAAATGCATAACACAGAGACAGACACAGACACTTTCGAATTTATAATTACTATCATCATCATCATCATTTCAGCCGAAAGACGTCCACTGCTGGACATTGCCCCCCCCCCCCCCAGCACCGCCACTTCAACCGGTTCTGTACTTCCCACATCCAGCGGATTCCTGCGGCCTGCACAAGATCATCGGTTCACCTTTTGGGTGACCTTGCAACGCTACATCTTCCGGTACGCGATGGCCACTCCAAGCCCATTCCCATTTAATTTTGGCAATACTTCCGGCTATGTCAGTTACCTTGGTTCTCTTCATTTCTGATTCGATCACGTAGGGATACTTCAAGCATGGCAATTATAGCAGATAAGTATGGATGAATGCTAAAGATATGTAATTTTTCAGCACTACTGTAGGTACTTTACAAATAAGAAGGGCTCGAGGAGCTCGTGGCCAAGTAACAATAGCCGCAAGGGTAGATCCATCAGGTTAAGCTACGCTTTTCAGGGTAGGTACGTGGATGGGTGACCATCTTTACATATCGAGACTCCTCCGTGCCTCGGAAAGCACGTTAAGCCGTTGGTCTCGGTTGTCATTCGTGGATCTTTGACAGTCGTTACGGGGTCGTCAGAAGCCCGAAAGCCTGACAACCAGTCTTATCAAGGGGTATGGTTCTGGAGGTTAGATAGGCAGTCGCTCCATGTAAAATACTGGTATTCAGCTGTATCCGGTTAGACTAGAAGCTGACCTCAATATAGTTGGGAAAAGGCTAGACGGACTGTACTTTACAAATAGGACGAACTGCTCGTAGTACGATTTCCTGATAGGATATTTTGCTGAAGTGTCAGATTGTTATAAGTCGTTTTGCTATTAGGACCATTTGACCATTTGCTTTTAGGACTTTTTGATACGGAGGGATCGAAATAGTCGTCGAAAACAAATTAATGTAGCAGGTATAAATCATTTAAGGGCTATCGACACTTTTTAAAATGAGTAACTGATTCAAATTTACCTTAAGCGCGTTGGTGAACTGTTGTTGTTAACAACAACAACAAACAAACAAAAAGCAAGCAAAGTTGTTTAAAAAATGTTAACAACAATATATTTAATCTGAAAATAAGTTAAATATTGTAATATTTAACTATATTTTGTAATGAAATTAATCCAGTTGATGAAACGTTTCCGTAAAATTTGTTTCAGAATAATTTCAACAGATAATACTGTAAAATAATATAGGAACTGCATTAATGATGTGAAGTCAATTCTAAATCGCTAAAAAGCACTATCAATAAAACAGATCCGTTTAGAAGGTAAAAGTAAAAGTTTAGTCTAACACGTTATTTCACACCTTATACATAATGCTTGAAAGTTTTAGTTCTTCAGGTCTCACCGGCGTTGCTAAAGCACTAATAAGGATTCCCTATATTTTCTAGAATAATTTTCTAAAATAACATTAAAAGGAACCTATAGGTACTTAATATACATCTATCTAAGGGTGAATTTGACCAAACTTTTATGCCTAGTATAAGTCTAATCCAGCGAATAAATATTAAATTTTTGACAGATTTTCTATACAAAAACTGTCAGACGTCAATTTTATTCCCCGAATAAAAGATATCTGGCTTTGGTTAAATCAGCCCTAAGTATCGCGTCAAGTTATTACAATGAATTTAGTGGTGATAGATGGGCCATCCGTCACCAGGCGAGCGCAGGCACCATAATCTTAAATAAATCAATAGGACGAACACTTTTCGGTGTTTTCCTACTTAAAATATATATTATTACTATTACTAGCTTTTGCCAGCGACTTGGCCTGAGTGGAGTTTGGAAATTACCCCACGGGCACGTCCTACCGAGATAATAAGTATTTGCCGTGCTAACCTAATTCATGGTCTACTTGTGTGGCAAATTTCATCGAAATCAGTTTAGCCGTTAAGGCTTGAAAGGGGAACAACCAGACACAGTTACTTATGCATTTATAATCCTTATATTATAAATGCGAAAGTAAGTTTGTTGTTTGTTACGATTTCACGCTAAAACAGCTGACCAGCTGACCGGATTTGGTACATGGGTAGACCATGAGCTGGATTAGGATATAGAATTCTTTTTATTCCGATATTCCCAAGGGATCGAGACTTATGTGGGTGAAGTATATTTTCTAAAAACCACAAAACTATTTTTTTGTCTCGTGTCATGAACTTGAACATAGCCACAAAAACACCCCAATGGGGGTGATTACATTTAGAAATACCTACCCAACAATAAATCAAGTACAGACATGTAAACATTGCCACCCTCGACATAAGCTGTTTGAACATGTCCCCCTAAGCCGTTTCAATTAATTTTCCACCATGACTGAAATATACACCTGTGTTTAAACAAAATTTGATCGTTGAACGCAGCAACGTATTCAAAGCAAGTCAAACTATTTAACGTGGTGTGAAAAGCATTCGCTATAAACGGTTCACATTAGTACCTCCCACTTCGCACTGTAAAGCCACTTTCAACAAAATTAAATGACTACTACAAGAACTCATTCGGTTAGCACTTAGCACCCGTTAATTAATGGAACTGCAGAGTTGAAGCTATACTGTAGAGCTTATCGTAAGTGGAAAATTGTTTAATTGAACACTTTTATACGTAATTTTAGGCGTACACCCGCGGAACTTAAGCTTTAAGCAATTTTCACTTAAACTTATTTCTCGGTAGCCATGATATGTCAAAAAGATAAGCGAGTTTCAAATTCCTACCCGCATGTCATTTTCGTTGACAATGTGGCAGCTAATACCTCAGACCAAATGAAAAACCAAGACAGAGCCCTGTCAACAGTGACGTGAGGCCGGTTTCGTAGAAATGTGTGCACTTAGTGAGATGTTGTAAATGGTTGTAAATGTGTGCGTGTGAGCGTGTATGCACAGAGCGGAGGTGTAGTTTTGGCATGCTTCACTGTATTGTTCGCAGCGCTCTGTCTTGGTTTTTTATTTGGTCTGAGATAGTTACGTAAATAATAAGGCTCACGCACGGTAGTGGGTACATTTACTTAAAGGTGCCAAACACTGTACATCGAATTAACTTACGGATTAAAATAAAGATCGGAGACTTACGGAGATCTTGAGACAAGTACCTACAAAATTTAATCCAATGCATTCCCGAGAATTCTTGAGAATATTTAGACGGACGCAGACGACATAGCGACCCTTCGGAGAGTTTCTAGCGAGGGGGTTGCTATAAGAGGGTAGTATTTTTTGTCGTCTCGACGTTCCCTCACGCACACTTAAGTCACCCCCTGTATTTATCTAGAGCTTCAACGTTACGCTGCTCGGTACCTACACTGATTTCACTTGCTAATCCAATTCGACCTTTTTCAGACTTTGTTAGTCAATTCCTTTGGAGTAAGACGAAATGTTCTTTGATAATCTCGAAAGAAGTTATGTAAACTGCTTATTTGATTTAAGTTTGGTAATTTGAAGAATTAGGTATTTTGAGATAGCGATGGAGAGGCGTTTTACATAATGTTCAATTCTGTACGGTACCTACTATGTTTATTTTGGTAAAAACTATGTTCATTTTCGTTAATTTTCGTAAATAAATATATTGCTTTCAATAAATTTTAGGTAAAGTTACAAATATTACTATTATTAAGTACTTATAACATTCGTTTTTGGAGTGAGATAATAAAATCTTCAATATTTATTGAAATGTAATAAAATATGAAATTAAATGAAAAGTTTATTTCTGTAAGTAGATCTTTTGAAACACTTTTACGTCTACGACAACTTAGTGGTCAATACTTAAAAAAAAAAAGTAATAAAAGTTTTTTTTTTTTTTTTTATTCTTTTGGGTTTATAATAATACATAATTTTTAAATGTGCTCATTAAGCCCTTTCATTTGATACCCAACATGGTACGATTAAACTATATTTTTTTTCAGTTCCTCATTTTATGTCCTCTAGAGGGCGCCATTTTTAATTTAATGTGACATCATATCGCCTGTTACCAGCAAACGATCAAGACGCTTCCAACGATACCAAATTTGTCAAATTGTAATCAGTGGTTTAGAAAATAGGGGAGAACAGATGAACAAATATACATACATACATACATACATACCGGTCAAAATCATAACCCTCGTTTTTTCTTTGCCGTAGTCGGGTAAAAACTAGATGGCGCCAGCAATTCCTAGCTGACTGATCCCTGAGAAAATCCCGAAAAAAACTCAGAAGTCGTGGTCTCTTTTCAAGTCTCTTTATAGTGAAACAAACATTATAATTATTATAATTGAATGTCAAAGTTAATAATGATCTCTACTTGTATCTAACTCCTTGTGTGCAATAGGGATACTATATCATCCCCACGAACTCCCCATTTCTCTTAATTAACTTTAACACCGACCGTAAGTCGCGTCTTACGATACACATGGGAACTCGCTCTTAGCCGACTACTAAGTTATACAGCTAAATCAGGAAGCAAGTAAAACAACTTTTATTTAGTGCTTATTTGTAACGTCTTACAGTTACTGTTGTTTTATGGAAGAAAAAAGGCATTTTTTTCCAGACTCATAATCACCTACCGCAAACTACCTATACTTATTCTAGTATATTATGACCTCGGTATTAAATCGAATACCGAGGTCATATTACAAAATATAAGACTAGTGACTCGTGTATTGAAAACATGACTAACGTCTAGACATTAGCATTAAATTGTTTTCTTAATCTCAAATAGATTTCGTTTGATACCCCTTTTGTGGATTGTTTTGTCCTTTGTGCTTCAAATAAAAAGTACACTTCGCTTCGTTTTGTCAAAATCGGTTCCATGGTAAGCAATAATAAACAAACGGACAATAAATTCTGGCATTTACGTAAGACATTGAGAGCAGTGGTGGCCCAGTGGTAACGGACTCGACTTACGAGTTGTAGATCGTAGGTTCGAACCCTGACAGGCGCTTTACTTTGTGTAAATAATTTCATCACTACTGCTCTCAAAATGGTGAAAGAAAACATCGTGAGGAAACCGACATGTCCTAGAACCAAAACTTCGTGTGACATCTACCAACCCGCACTGGGCCCACGTGGTGGATTACGGCCCACTACCTCTAACAGAAAGGAGGCCTATGTCCCAGCAGTGGCAACATTATACGCTGGTTATTGAGCATTGATTCAAGCTAGTTATTTTGATTTGCTACCACATAACGTATTCTTCTCAATTCAACACAGCATCACAATTCCCGGATCCTAAACGCAACATTAATAACTCAGCAGCTCAAAAAATATGTTCTCTCCTTATCTTGTGTTTTGAAAAATGACCATAGACTATTTGCTGTACCCGGATCCTTAGGTTCCATCCATCAACTTCAGAGTATCGTTTACTAAATCAACTTTACGTTGCCATATAAATGTACACGAGACGCCACATTTTTTTTTATCAGACCATTTTTCACCAACAATGCCTAAATTTTGTAAGAAAATGTGCTGGTTTTTTCAGATTGAGTGACAAGTAAATAAATCTTTGCTGTACACATTTCAGCAATGAAAAGAGAGATTCGGATTATATCATCAATTTTATTGTGATAGGAGGGTAATAGATGGATGTAGTGCGTTATTCTTTGGAATACAAAATAGTTTTTTGTTACATAGTTTTGCTTATGAAAGTGACTCAGACAGCAAGAAGTTTTTTCTTTCAGCGCTGAACTTAGTGACAAGGTCGATACAACTAATATAGCAAGTTTTTGGCAAGTTGTTGTATTTTAGTAACTTTTAACCACGCTTTACGGCCTTAGCGTAGTGCGCTTTACGTTCCATCGCCACGCCAGGACTATATGACTTCCTTTTTTATGATTTATATCGATAACATAGAAAAATGATTGCAAATCAAACTAATTTATTAATGAAGTCAAGTTCTACTATTCTACCACTTTACAAACTAACCAACCTAGTGATAGCCTAGTGGTATGGCCGTCGGACTGCAAAGTAATAGGTCTCGAGTTCGAACCCAAGCCACGCACTTCTGACTTTTCGGATTCATGTGCGTATTGTATAATTATTACTTGCTTCAAAAACGATGAAGGAAAATATCGTGAGGCAATCGGCATGCCTGAAAGATATTTCTTGACGGAATGTGAAGCCTAGTCAAAAGCCGATGGGCGGCATAAGAACTCTGACACAAGGTTAGTCACTAACCACACGAAAAAGAAGAAAATAACTGTCCAGTCACTATCACGATATCAAAATCAGACTGATTCAATATCACCCCCAAATGCAGGTGTATAAAGCTTCGTCAATTCATCTCACAATCCCACTCAAGCAGCGAACACAGTGTGTATTGTAGACAGACCTAGCAATAACGTGGTTATAGGGCTTACCGCATTCGCATTCAGTCCGATAACGCCCAATGAAACAATCACACTGACCAGAGCAGGAAACGATAGGACACGAATATAAACACGTAGATATACGAGGGTCATGCCAAAAGAAGATAGATATTCTTTACTTATTTGTTTGACACTGTTGACATACATATTTGAAACAGTTTGTCCTCGAAAACGTCTGACAGTGTACTCGAATATTTTAACTAAAAAAACGTATCTATCCTCCCTTACCCACCATATTCCCCAACCTAGCGCCTTATTGACCTAGCGTCTTGTGATTTTTACCTGTTTCCAAGAAACAAAGAAAAGCTAAAGGGGAAATGGTTTGAAAGCAAAAAATGCACCGGCTGCCTATAATTTCGAGATTGCTGAGGTGTCTAAATTCCTTTTGGCATAACCCTGACATTTTTAACACGTTTTATTGTGTTTCAAAGGTTGTCTTTAAAATATTGCTTTTAGCGACAAGATCGCTTGATTCATTGTGTCACCCTATGAACTTCTACATTTATAACAATATCTGTAACTCGAATGGTGAGCATTATAAAGAGAATTCTATTCTATTCTATCCTGAGTTTACAGTTTTCAAACATGTTAAAAAAAAAAAAACTTTAAAACCCACACTTAGGTTCACCATAATTATTATATAAAGAATTTTTTCCGCGATTTCTGTGTTAGTCCCATAGTGAAAGTTGTTCATAATGATGAGTACAATGACCCCTTAAGGAATTTCGGGTATGAAAAGATAGACCTTATATATATTTTAGACATTTATTATTGGTTGGTCGAGTGACTGAGTTTTGTGCAACGGGTCATGTACAGGTACTATTTCCGCCGGACAAATATTTGTATTGGTGATGGTGTATGTAAGATTTGTGTTTGCGTAACGTAACGTAACTTTTGTTTAAGTAACGTTACAAGAGAGTCCTAAGTGTAACTTACTTCTTTTAATGAAATAAAGTTCGTTGTTATGCTATATTTATTATCAATTAAACCATTCACAGGCACTTTTGAATTGTCAAGGAGTCGGTTAGTCAGAAATATGAAGCTAGTTGCCCATTCCAAAGCGTAGTAGGTACCTATGGAGAAGAACGGGCAAGAAACTCCATGGACACTCTTTTAAATCAAAATATTGTTACAATATGTGGGTTACATCATTTATGATGAAATTATACATGTGAGAACAATGTAGAAAGCACGTTAAAAGCGTCCGCAATTATTACATAAAACAATTCAAAAATTAAAATAAGCCATGGCAGCTAAGAGATGACCAGTCACAACTGACGGCGCCCGTTCACGAACATGACGCATGGATCAGCACCATTTAGCTCAACCATTTTGAAGGGAGCTAAATGATCCGACACACGCGCCACCACCAGCGAGACATTTCAGTGAGCATGACATTTCCAGTCGCCAGGGCACATTCAAGTCAATGAAAGACAAATTACCCGGTAAATGGTAGCTCAATAGTACATAGTACTCACACCTGTGCTATGCAATTATATAATACAAAGGAGATTGAGTTTATACAATGCAAGATGGTCTTCCGATCTTCAGCAGCTCCAACAGTATTTTCGAATGTTAATTAGTTAGTTGTGATTGTGGAGCAGGACCAGCATTAAGCCAAGCATTTTTATCAGAGATGTAATCCTCCAACTTATAATATGCCTGCCTGCATAGTGTGCGTTTTATACAAGTTTTGAATTTCGACTCATTCATCTGAAGTATGTGGGGAGGAATTTTATTGTAACATTTTAAACAGTACCCCATGAAAGATGAGTCTACTTTAGCTAGTCTGAAATCTGGTTGAACTAATAGGTCCCTATTTCTAGTACTATAATTACGTCTATCACCTCTTTTACTAAAAAGATGTAAATTTTTCCTTACGTGCATGATGTTTTCATAGATATATTGACAAGGTACCGTCATGATGTTTATATCCTTAAACAGTTCCCTTAAAGAATCGGGCCTACGGAGATTATAAATAATAAAACGGGAACCTATTACTAAGGCTATGTCCATCAGTCTGTCTGTCTGTCTGTCTGTCTGTCCGTCTTTCCACGGCTTAGCTCAGAGACTGTTGGTACTAGAAAGCTGTAATTTGATATGGGTATACATATAAGTCACGTCGTTAAAGTGGTAATTTTTTTTGTGGAGAATTTTTTTTTTAGGTTACCTCCCCTACACCTATTGGGGATGGTTTTTTTTTCTCATGGATCCTATGATGTGGGGTATCGTTGGAAAGATCGTTTAAAAATAATGCGAGTTTGTGAAAACCATTTTGGATTCAAGGATCCGTTTGCGAAATATTAAGCTTTAAAGTGCTAATTTTTGTTAGAGTCAAGAGTGTCCCCCCCCCTGCCAGCTAAATGGTTACTTTTGAATATGTGAAAAAATTCACGGTAGTAGTATAACGAAATTAAAAGGAAAACTATCACCGCTACGTAGGCTCCACAAGTTACCGAAAAATAATCGGCCAACTTGTTGCAAGAAAAAGTTTTTCAACAACAATGTTAAGTTTGTTCTTAAAATTTTTTTTTTATAGATAATGGGTACGGAACCCTTTTTGCGCGAGTCCGACTCGCATTTGGCCGGTTTTTATTATTCATAAAGTTGCATAGATTGGCCTAGCTAGATTCTTCGTAGTGTTATTTTTCTTGTTTTTATTGTTTTATAAACTACAAAAATAATACAGATAGGCATTGATTAGCAATTTATAAGGACTGCGTAGGGTGCGTAATTAATAAATATTTTTTTAATAAAACGTTATTAAGTATTATTTCAGGCACAGAATTTGAAAGGCATCAAAGTATAATTAAATAATTTATGACTGGCGAGGTGGCGTAGCAAGCAGCTACGTCGTAGCAAGCAACTACGTCGTAGCAAGCAGCTACATCGTAGGCACCGCGTATGCGTCCAATGAAGGCGAAATAAAATTATACTAGCTGATGCCCGCGACTTCGCCCGCGTGTCGCGTGTTGTCGGTTATTATATATGACGGCGCATTGCTAGCGCCATCTTTAAGATATACGTCAGAACGAGATTTGACAACTGTCTGTCTGGCGGAGCGTCGAGGCGATGGTCAGCGCGGCCATGTTGAACGTTGGTTTTTTGAACGTCAACGGTGAGTGCACCCCGTATCCGACGAATAGCTTTTGTTCCGAGTAATCTTGTCCCTTTTTGATTCAAAAAATAATTAAAACTGATTGATTATGTGATTTCCTAATTACTAGTGAATAGATTTTAGTGAAATTCTGTAAGGAAGATATTTTGTGTGATTTAATAACTTTGGATTTTGACTCGGGTGATTCTTTGTTGGTTCAAAGCACTCAATTAAGTGGCACTACAAATTGGCATCAACAGGTAAATTTTCTGATCTATTATTGTTTACATTTACATAAAATACTTTTGTAACAGACTATACCCACACAAGCATACAAATCCTCGTTCTACCCGCAAAACTCACAAAAAAAGGATTAAATAAAGCTATTTCCACCACGCCACTACACAGGAGGACAAAGTCGCTGTCTTGTACACATGTACTCAACTTAGATTGAACTTTGAAGATCTTGCTACGCTTGTATCAAATACGTTGCTGGGAATTACTGCCGCAGCCACGTTGTGACGTCGTAGTCGAGTTAAATTTTAGATAAGGTAAGTTTGTACACGTTGTATGCAGATTATTATTTAGATTGTCACACTACAGCGAGATTTTATAGGTTTTTAATTTGAGATGGGGCTGTAAGAGCGACATGTAGTTTTTCTTTACTTTAAAACATTTTTACTCTTAATGATGTTTCCTCTCCACTTTCAATAATCGAGTCTCATCAGAATATCGCAGCGACGTTTGTTTCTAAATGTCGGCGTCGTACACAATATGTAATATATTTAAATTTTCTATGATTGTATCTCCTTTATTTAATTAATTACATATAAATTATATTTTTAAATATTAGAAGAAAAAATATATAAATATATATATGTCAGATCCGGTCAATAGTACGGACACGAAACGGATCGTAAGCGCGCCACTGGCGGCATCGCGTGATCTACGACATCACGTGATCTACCCACACCAAAAGCGCGCTTCTACAGAGTCGTGATATTTTAAGTCCATGGCGAGGAGGACATTCAGGGTCTGATCGCATCGGAGTTAGGACGTCGCGGAACTGTACTCGATTCGTTGTGCTCAGTTAGTGTGATTAATTGAAATTTGTGGTTATAGTGAAAATTTGTAATTTTAATAATAAACGCCGTGTATCGCACCCAGTGTGTTTTCATTGCACGAGATCCACCCACATGATGTTTTCTGATGATTCTAATGAAATAAATCCCTCATGATTTCCGATATATAAATTAAAAAATAGTAGCCCACCGGTATCGGGAACAGGGTCCAAGCTACCGGCGGTCAGGGCTCCAGCGAGAGGAACCTCCTAACAATGCGAACCATGTCCAGGAGTAGGTACCGCTTTCTGCGAGCCAAGTCAAGATACTTGATTTGTTTATCTTTCTCGGCCTTCACGAGGTTCCCGTCATGCGGGACCGTTATGTAAATGTTCATTGCGTGCCGCTCTGTTCGATCCACCACAACTATATCAGGCTTATTGGCAACACATTGACGTTCAAAAGTGCCTTTTATGTGCCTATTTGAAATAAATTATTTGACTTTGACTTTGAACAAAAGTCCTGTCAGTGATGATTTTCAGACATTAAAAATATTATGTCGTTTATTTATTTTCTTTCATATGTAATTAATTATTAAATATTCCTTGAATTAAAAAGATAATATTAAAAAAAAATAGAGGTCCACCGGTGTTGGCGGCAGGGTCCAAGCTACCAGTGGTTAGGGCTGCAGAGACAGGAACCTCAGGATCCGTATCAAGGAGTACTGCCTTCTGAATCAGGCCCTTGATCCAACCGCCTAACGAGAGCCTCAAGAGATGTTGGTAGAGGGTTTCGGCTATCAAGCCATTGGCCGTTATTATTATTACTATTAGTTTGAATAATATTCCTGTGCGAGTTCCAATGAGTACCTACTTTTTCTTACTTACTTACTTTCTATCTTTCATTAGTCTCTGAGTTTTCCAAACTAACTATGAGATCTTTCCGACCACGACCAAAATTCCTTAACCTTTTGACACAAAACCTTCACGATCACAATATTACCTATTACTCACAGTTTCTAAGTACACATCCACAGAAACTATTCTCAAGGACTAGCTTTGTTAACTTGAAAACCCGAAAGTTCGGCAACAACAGAAATGATGCTACTCCATGATGCAACTTTCAAGTTTCACACGAGAGTATGGCAAACATTTCTTTGAAACATCAAAACCAGCATAAAAGTAGTTATAGAAGGATAACTAGCATCGCTAAATAGGCATCGCTTTTATCATTTCCAATGTAACGATAACGTGGTCGTCCACGGTCATATGGAGACGAGCTTTTTTTCCACCCATCTTCATTATATTTCCATACATTTTAATTCCTTGTGTTATCGTGATGCCGTGACGAGGACGTCCACGCTAATATCGCCACGTTAGAAATTATATAGCGCACATTGACTTAAAAATACAGAGTACATAAAACAGCAACCGAATTAAATAAGCATTGTAGTTTTAATGTAAGTAAATTAAAACTAAATATTATTACATCCATAGGTCGAGAAATTAAGTTATCGTATGAAGAAGCTATCGTATTACCCAGTAACTAGGTTGTGGAGGTCAGATAGGCAGTCGCTCCATGTGAAATACTGGTATTCAGCTGCATCCGGTTAGACTGGGACCCGATCCCAACATAGTTAGGAAAAGGATAGGCAGATGATGAGAATGAGACATAAATATCCATGGTGGTGGTCCAGTGGAACGAAGAAACTACTGATAAAGTTAGTTAGGTCCTTGTGGATGCAAATAACTGCTAAAGACTACTTGACGTGAAAATAAGAAGGGCTAAAACAGCAGCTGGGAAAACACTAATAATAACTGGGACACGGTGACTCCTATTTAGAGCAGTCATTAAAAACCGTAGGTATAGTTAACCTTACTTTACCACTTTTGACAACAATTCTCATGAAATTAAAACTTTAAAATATTTTTGTTGCGCAAGGAAATTGAACCACGGACATATGATAGCGCAGAAACCAATTCCACATCACCGTAATATATTTTTATTCATGTTAATTAGTGAAAACTGGATCATAAGCCCCATTTGCACGTAAATTTCTTGCCTGTGGTAAACAATAAAATTGAAGCAATAAATGACTTGCAGCGTCTAAACGCTTTTTACAAACTGGTAGTGTTGCTTCAACTTAAGGCATCCCAAAGGCAATTAAATCATACATAATCCGTCAATTTTCCGAGTAAAGCCATTTCATACAACTGTCAGATAGTGACAGTTGTGATTTGACTATACGGACTTTATGCTTCACCGAAACGTTACGCCAGGTCTCCTACCCGCATCCATAATATGGAATGGCAAATGGGTAATTTGGAATGCGAAAGAGCAATTCGTAAAATCAGAAGCCAGATCCATAAACATGCCGTATAAACAAAACACATAACGTTGCGTGTTGTGAACTTATGCGTGTTTGAATAATGCCTTTTGAATAGAGAACGTGCGCAAACACAATGCGTGTCGACAGGTAAAAGTAACCATAGTTTGTTTTACTTAATCTGGTATAAAATATGCTGATCATTGTAATTAAGTAGTGATTTTAATGTGTAGATACCGAAGGCTTAAATCTTTACTAATATTATAAATGCGAATGTAACTCTGTCTGTCTGTCTGTAGCGCTTTCACGCCAAAACTACTGAACCGATTTAAATGAAATTTAGTACACAGATAGTCTAGATAAAGCCTGAGAAAGGACATAGGCTACTTTTTATCGACATACCACGCGGGCGAAGCCGCGGGCGGAAGCTAGTAAGTTATAAAACAATTATCAGTACTACAAGTGTTTAAGAGTTTTTGTATTTTCATGTCATTTCATTTCAACGCCTAAGGCATAGTGCTACTTGTGAAAAGGCCTAGGGGCTTAAAACAGCCACTTTGGCAGAATCATAATAGGAAAATATTATGAATCATCGTAAAACGTCACAAACTGACAAATCATAATATGATCTGCGTGCGATTAATTTATTACGAAATAATTATTCTGTTTGACAGTTTTCTATGGAGATTCGTAAAATGGTCCTCACAATATGAATTGCTTTTGTGTTAAATTAGAGGAATTGCTAATGACAGCTGGAAATTCAGGAAATGAACTGCTTTTAGAGGAATTGCTAATGTGGCCGTTTTAAGCCCCCAGGTTCGGAGAAATGCTACCTTTACCACAATATTTGAAATGAAATGGGAGTGGGAATATATAGCTATTTATTTATTATTAGGCTATTTTTTTTCGTCTCGCCTCGGGTCACGGGGCCCAAGAGCGCGTTTCCTTTTTAATTAAGGAAATTTCTTGACGATTGGTCGACCCTTGACGTGACCAGAGAGGTCGCTGCGAAAATTTGACAACGAGACTAACTTTAGAACATCGGCATTAGCTAGTAATTGGGTTCATGTTCATTATTTCAAGCCCAGTTAATGGTAAACATTCTTTTTCCGTTTTCACTGTTTTAGCTTTCGTTTAGCTTCATTATTATCTGCCCATACGGCTATTAAAATACAAAGTTCATGACCGATTAAAAGCAAAAAGAGAGTTAGCGTAAACACAAGCTTTTTAGTGAGGATAATAATTAGGATCCCTGAGTATTATTTATGTAGGTATGCGTAACGACCGGCGGTTTTAGCCCTAAACGCTACTAATGCCCGCTGTTGGTACTAGAATGTAAAGCAATATGTTATCTGCCTTTATTGCTATTGTGGAACCCTGGGGGCCCACTGGGTTGGCCATTCGGTCTTTGAAATTGATAAGAATTTTGGTTTCGAGGTCAAGTCTGAGTGTTTCACTAATATTGTGAACGTGAAAGAGATAATCTTTCCCAGATTATGCAGCTATATAGATACACCTCAATCGTATGCGTTGTTAAACGTATGCGAGATGAACGCAAAGAAGACATGACTGAACTGGACGTACCCGCGGACAAAAATTAACCGTGCAGTTTTTGCCGGCTCTTCTCCATAGGAAACCACCAATTGGAACCGTGCACCTACCTTCTGGCATTTCATACGTGCCCATGTAGGTTTATTATGAAATCAATTATGAAGAATTTAAATTTTAAAGAATCTGACGCTACCAATAGGTACCTAGCTGTATCTCCTCCCTGCTCGCGCCAAGCCTTCTATGTATCGTGCCTTTGAAACAAAACTGAAATAATATTCCCATGTAAAATATAATGTTACTATTATTTCATTAGCATTTTTTTACAATATTATCCATAACTAACTGTTTACAGTAGGTAGGTATTAAATTAAATGACTAGTTAACTATACAAATAAATACAAAAACAAGAGGACACTTAGGCATCGAAGTACTCGTCCGCATCGCTGTCATCCGGAAACGTGCCCAGAAGACTGGCAGCATTGCCACGTTGAATGGCAATGCTAATTCTTTGGCCAAAGAACGAGCGACCTCTCTGGTCACGTCAAGGGTCGACCAATCGTCAAGAAATTTCCTTAATTAAAAAGGAAACGCGCTCTTGGGCCCCGTGACCCGAGGCGAGACGAAAAAAAATAGCCTAATAATAAATAAATAGCTATATATTCCCACTCCCATTTCATTTCAAATATTGTGGTAAAGGTAGCATTTCTCCGAACCTGGGGGCTTAAAACGGCCACATTAGCAATTCCTCTAAAAGCAGTTCATTTCCTGAATTTCCAGCTGTCATTAGCAATTCCTCTAATTTAACACAAAAGCAATTCATATTGTGAGGACCATTTTACGAATCTCCATAGAAAACTGTCAAACAGAATAATTATTTCGTAATAAATTAATCGCACGCAGATCATATTATGATTTGTCAGTTTGTGACGTTTTACGATGATTCATAATATTTTCCTATTATGATTCTGCCAAAGTGGCTGTTTTAAGCCCCTAGGCCTTTTCACAAGTAGCACTATGCCTTAGGCGTTGAAATGAAATGACATGAAAATACAAAAACTCTTAAACACTTGTAGTACTGATAATTGTTTTATAACTTACTAGCTTCCGCCCGCGGCTTCGCCCGCGTGGTATGTCGATAAAAAGTAGCCTATGTCCTTTCTCAGGCTTTATCTAGACTATCTGTGTACTAAATTTCATTTAAATCGGTTCAGTAGTTTTGGCGTGAAAGCGCTACAGACAGACAGACAGAGTTACATTCGCATTTATAATATTAGTAAAGATTTAAGCCTTCGGTATCTACACATTAAAATCACTACTTAATTACAATGATCAGCATATTTTATACCAGATTAAGTAAAACAAACTATGGTTACTTTTACCTGTCGACACGCATTGTGTTTGCGCACGTTCTCTATTCAAAAGGCATTATTCAAACACGCATAAGTTCACAACACGCAACGTTATGTGTTTTGTTTATACGGCATGTTTATGGATCTGGCTTCTGATTTTACGAATTGCTCTTTCGCATTCCAAATTACCCATTTGCCATTCCATATTATGGATGCGGGTAGGAGACCTGGCGTAACGTTTCGGTGAAGCATAAAGTCCGTATAGTCAAATCACAACTGTCACTATCTGACAGTTGTATGAAATGGCTTTACTCGGAAAATTGACGGATTATGTATGATTTAATTGCCTTTGGGATGCCTTAAGTTGAAGCAACACTACCAGTTTGTAAAAAGCGTTTAGACGCTGCAAGTCATTTATTGCTTCAATTTTATTGTTTACCACAGGCAAGAAATTTACGTGCAAATGGGGCTTATGATCCAGTTTTCACTAATTAACATGAATAAAAATATATTACGGTGATGTGGAATTGGTTTCTGCGCTATCATATGTCCGTGGTTCAATTTCCTTGCGCAACAAAAATATTTTATGATCTACTTATGACCCAAGTGATCTACAGTAAAAGGAATCTAAAGAATTAAATTATTGACAGAGCCTTAAATACGAATGCTACAAAAAATATCGTAATATGAAACGTGTATCACATAATATCTGTCGTCAAAAACAAATCCAGGATGTGGCCAGAAAACCGTAATTTGCCGCTGAATTTGATCATTTTGTGAGGAGTCAGTTAGCATGTGGCGCATGTGGGGTAAATGCCTTATTACCTCAATATCATTAAACCGAATGCAGACTTATTTTTTACTAATTATTTATTTAACAGACAACAAAGGTCCACTCTGACAAAAAAAACAAACAAACAAAAACAAGAATACTTAAAAGTAACAATTATAACTTATACTTACGTTAGTACCTATATACTAGGATGTTAGTAACAAGTAGCTTATAAACTATGTTAGTACTACACTATGACATGATGAGATGAGATGTCCCACTATGGGGCTCTCATCAAGCCTGTCAGCTATCACCTCCAGGAGGCTGTTGCTACTGCCACGTAATCTGGCGAGTAGAGACGCACTTTAATTCCGTACGATAGCTGAGAAGCTGTCGACTCGGGCTTTTGCGAACATTTCTGACGCACTGCAGTAACGCGGCAGCCGCATCAGCGCCCTGAAGGCGTATATTGGACGCGCAGCGCACTAACGGCACGTTTGGTACAGTTGATCCGTAGGGCGCTCGAGTACAGAGATGTGCAGTATGCTTTAAATAGCGTGTGTTTGACCGCTTCTGTACATCGAGCGAACCTACAGGCCAACATGTTCGCCCGTACTGCCAATGCCCTGCGTTCCCGTTCAACATCAGCATCATCTTTAAGGTTGTCAGCAATTTAATGCTCCAAGTATTTAGCCTTAGGAAGAGCTTTCATAATCCAAGTAAAACCATTAGTAAGTCCTTGCAAACTAACTCTTACTTCGATAAGATAAGGTATTTATAAATTAGATTGATTGCCGAGAGTTCTATCAAGGCAATCATTATAATTTTCAACACACTAGCTCGTAAAGTGGCTCTTATTGAATCGCTTTTAGGTCCATAATGCAGTGTATAATGGAAGCGTGCTTTTTACTGCGCCACAGATAACTATTTACTAGTCGGAGTAATGACATGGCAGAAGGTATGGAATTAGTAAATACTATCAGGGCAACATCAAATACCATGTTACCATTATAGTATTTACTAATTCCATACCTACCATACATTTATAGAAATTGACTTTGGTGAAACTTTTTAATACCATAGGCAAATCATGGGCGTTTACATAGTTAAGAATAAAAAAAAATCATGGGCAGGTCATGGTCAGTGGGATATTATAATTACATGGAATTAGTATGAACTATCCTTTAATGTTAAATAAGCATTCTCCATGCTCACAAGAGCAGAGTTGCGGTTTTTTAATTAAATCTCATCAAAGAGACTTCATGCCAAAATGTCAACAAAAACTGTTCGGTATGATTTTGAGAATTGTACTTTTACTAATTGTTTCAATAATTAAAACATAATAACATTATAAGTCTGTTTTTTTGCTCGCAAGTGGGTTGAAAACCGTCGTATGAAACTGGCTCGCGTGATAAGGAAGCAGAGTGTGTGACCAACACTCTTGTATCATAATGCACTATTTCACTATAATTTACGTACCTAAAAAAATTACCATAGGCAAACCGTTTTATAGTAAACCTTTTTTTTTTATAAAATCTTTTCTTAATTTGCTTATTTAAAACACTATCTTTTTTTTATTACATTTTTAATATAGGCTGTTTAGCGGGTTTGCCAGTGCCTTTATTTACACCTGCGTAAAGACAAAACCAGCGCGCCATTTTCCATAAATATTTGTTATCGTTTTTGTTGTGTGGTTAACTATTGGATATTTAAAATGGTGGTTAATTATTACGATTTCACGTAGGGAAGAATCAATACGTAAATAATATTATATCGATTTGACCCCGCCATACGTTTAGTTTTTTTTTTTTCTTGTTCAAAACATTATTTTTTGTTTATTTTACTACAGGCTGTCTAGCGGTTTTGCCAGTGCCTTTATTTACACCTATGGAAAAATAAAACTAGCGCGCCATTTTCCTTATAGTTGTTATTGTTTTCGTTGTGTGGTTAAATAAGTAGGTATTATCAAAAATACGAAATTTAAAGTATCATCACCAACAGAAAGTTTTTAAACGAAACTCCGGATAGTCAGTACCTGGCAACAAAGGTCAGTTAAACTTTATAAATCTAAATGTGTCATCTCTATAATTACGTTATTGTAGCATAAGTTCTTAAAACAAGTCTGTGTTTTTCCTCGCAAGCGTGTTGAAAAACGTCGTATGAAACGCGTGTCCATTGATTATTACACCCTCGGCTAACTTATCGCGCTCGCCTGCGGGTCGCGCTAACAATACCGCCTCGACTGTAATATCCAATAGAGCACACTCGTATCACAATGTACTATTATTATACATGCTTTATTACAATAACATAAGAGTTACATTGCAATGACTTACTAATGGTTTTACGTCATTCAAAGACCGTGAATGTGCTATCTACTTAATTGTGGCGTTTCATTCTTACAAACGAACGAATAGCAACTTTTCTTCAAATTAACAATCTATAGTACAATACACAATAAGCATTATGTATGATAACACAACATGACATAAGCATGCTGGGAATGATTGCTGACAGGCTGGACTGCTGTGTTGTGAGTCGTTGCTCCAGCATTTCAGCTGGATTACTGAAGCAATGATTGTTATGTTGTGTGTGTTTTGTGTAATTGTTGTAACTGTATCACTAACATAGTTGTAAGTTTATTTTATTGTTACTAACATTATGAGTCTCATTGTTATTCTTAATAAAGAACGTATTATTATTATAAGACTTAGACCCAAAATAACTAAGACTAGACTATGTTACATAAAACCACTAGAAAAAACTTCAATACTGGCAGTAAACAGGAAATAGCCGCCGGCTCCCTGGCCACACTGTCTAGCCTTAAAAAAATAAATTGGGGCCTCAATAATGACAATATATCTATGTAATGTCTCGGTCTGAACATATTTTTTTTGTTCTAAAAGGTTTATTTATAGACAGGATAGATTATATTTTTTGTTTGGATTTTTTTTGGTTTTGTTATAACATTTTGTCTATTTTTTTAAAAAGATAGATGAGCTAATCTTGAAATGGTGTTTCCAATAATGAAACAATAAATACTTAGCAATTAATAGTCCGAAAGATAAGATTTCTGCAATTTCCTTTGTTATAATATTTTTCCTGTATATTATTAAGAAGATCAATCAAAACAGGTGACCTTGATCGGTAACAAATAGTATAATATTATATGATTGTTAACTTAAACTAACAATAAAGCAGCGGGTAATTGCGTAACATAACACACTCACAGTGGTAATGGCTTTCATTTTGACATTTCATCAACATTCATTTCACATTTCATCAACGTTATGTACGTACATTGTGGAGCAGACGAGTTTTTCAAACATTTATGAAGCTATAGGTTGATGATTTCCTTAAAAATCTTTTGAATTGTGATTGAAAGTGCAAACGCAACACGAAACGCAATAAAGATGCAGTTTCAAGGTTTTCCCTTCCTTGTGTATAACAGGTGCTACTGTAACAGACAATATCAAAACACGGTCTTATCTAACTAGCAAATACCTAAAGTTATACAATCAACAGTTCTATTGTGATTTACATGAAAATCGTAACAATTAGGATACTCCGCCACCGTCCGTGATGAAACTTTATTCGCGACGTTGTTTGAATAATTCTGTGTTCTCTTAGTTATAATACTTCTATTACAAACAATGTTAAGGCAAGAGTGTACTGGAAGATAGGCGAAACTATAGCAGAAGAGTTTTAACTTTAACAGGAAATTAAAAAACCGACCGATTTTACGTCAATTAAAAAGCAAAGTCAGTCAGACAAAACATCGACATTCACAAGTCAAAATTTTATTTATAAATACTTACCAATTGATGTACCTAATTTATTCTTCATAAGGTTCTACAAATAAAAAATTATTACGAAATAGATGAATGTTTTTCTGAGCAAAGTGGTATTTGGCAGAAAGTGTATAAAAAACGTGCAGGATTTCAAACGTTTGAACGCCAAATGAAAATCCATATTCCATGAAAATGAAAGCTAAATAGAAAAGCCAAGCAATAAGTTTAACATTTATATGCTATTGAATTTACAACCAAGAGGTATTTGTTGAAACACAATGAATCCGACAACTGCAATGATGGCCGGCTATTACGAACGAATCGGATATTATGCTATTTTCATATTGAAGCTATTTTATATTTGGGGATCCATGAAAAATTATCGCAAGATATTTTGCTTTGAAATGGTAGGATTTTTTTAATAAAGTCACTCGATTGGCTCTTAATGTTTATGTTGTTCATACCTTGCTTAACCCGATATGGTTGCAGCATTATCAGCCTACGATATTCCCACTGCTGGGACACAGACCTCCTCTCGGTAATAGGGAGGGAGGGTGGTTGCAGGTTTCTGTAATATTTTTGTGATAAAGGTGTTAATCGATATTCTCTCTACAAGTGAGGCGAACGACATCGCCTTTCGAGTCTTATACAGCTGTGATAGCACTTGTAATTAGAACAACAATGCTTACTGAATACCTAAGTATGTTGGTAGTAAGTTCAGTAACAAACTCATTCACAAAACAAAGAAAATTAAAAAAGATTTTGTTAAATCATGCCATTTACCAGAAAATTATTTATGGATTTCACCTCGTGTATTTCAGGGTACCTATTTTTATTTTAGGCTTTATCTACTGAAATCAAACGTTCGTAACCAATAGAGAGAGCCTCCATAACCATTTTCAAAGAACTATTCCAGAAGCGTCTAGTAATAACCCTTCAAAACCTAGGGCCCAGTGTGGAAACCTGTACATCAAATGAAAAAATCAAATCTTTAAATCAAGCACACAAAATATAATCTAAAAACCTGATTTACTCGCCAAGTATTCGCTGAAAATGCTGAAATAAACCCCCTTTCATTACATCACGTTATGGCTGAAATTCATCGTATACACACTGCTATTTACGGTACCTACTCACTTACGAGTCGGTAAATCACTGTTGGAACGTGTAACCATCCGTATGGAGATTTTATAGTGTCCACTATATACGTATAGCTAGGATTGGGAAATTTATGCGACAACTAGGCTATGTGCTTATTTAAAATGTTGAGTATTTCCGTGTTGTTTCGTGGAAAAATATTCCCCCCATTCCCATGTGTTTTGCATCAAGTATTTATTTACTTCATTCGTAGACTTTATGCATAAAGGAAACATTAATACCTGCAGCAATAATAATGGGCGATATAACCTATAAATAATCATTGTCTAAGTTTACTAAACCTTACTCTAAACTAAAAAATTGGCCATTCTATGCAGCCCAAAGCGCTGAAAATCCTATAATCACAGACGTCGCAGTCCAAAAATAAAAGAACCTGGCCCTTTGTCGATAACGATGTCTTTCCAATACAAACATCATAACAAAATAATTATGTAGTTATTTTAATTTCATATGGTAATATAATACATTGGATAAACTTATACTATAATTAGATGTAAAACAAAATTAGATATTGAAATACGTGCAGTGAAGTATACACATTATAAAAATATCCTTGCAAGTTTATCAACAGTCGACAGTCGTCCATAATTCAACTGAAATACATACTAAAACCTTACAAATACCTATTTTATAAGGTGACCGTCGTAAAGCTGGAGGATTGGAAGGAATTGCGCTGCGTCAAATCTCCTTTTTTATCGTCCAAAAGAACGATCAATCATGCGCCGAAGACAGTTGTAATGTATTTGCATTTTGTCGCTGATGTTCACACAGCCTTATTTTAAAGATGAGGATTATCCACGGAATCCGAATGAGGCTTGGATGGAATAAATAAAAATGGGAAATGTATTTGAGGTCGTATTAAAAGGAGACCTGCCTCTGTGGGTTTCAAATTACAGTGTAATAAAAAAGACACGCGCTGATATTTTACAAAGATAATGATGCAGTAATAAAGCGTGTTTTTTGTATTATGTTTATGCTGTATTGACGTCATGACGTCAACGCCGGCTGTCACTGAAAACCAGCGCTGGAGCTCTGTCTCGCATAGGGCCTCATCATTATGCTGAGAGATGGCCGTTTTGCGTGGATGTGACGCATATTCTCCCCCAACATGTTATTTTCATGTATTGGGTTTAAAGATTCTTTATTTATTCAAAAGAACATACATTGTTCACTTAGCGGATAAATACAATCATATCTAGGGTAAATGTAGTCCAGTAGCTGACAGTCTTGTATTATTTTTATTTTTTTATTAGGTAGATACGGTGTCGCATTTTATGTGCAAGACCATATTAGTTTTGTGTTGTTAGTGACATACTGCTTAAGTTTTTCTTGAAAAAATGTTAAATAAAGAAGTGCTCCTGATATCTGCCGGTAGATTATTATAAAGTTGCACGCCTTCGTATTTTATATTTTTCCTATCATATTACGTCCGCGGGGGGTGCGTTTGTATTTGGTTGGGGTTTCTTTGGCTGTATTTGGATGTTTTTATGTTAAAGCATAATTCTGTGATTTGATATTTTTTAGCGTCAAGTTTGCCGCAAATAATCGTATTTTATTTCTTCTCCTTCTTTCTTTTAAAAGAAGTGAGGAAACAAACTCAGGGGTCAATTTGTGAATTTGAAAAACAAATTGATGTACCGACTAATTTATTTTGAAAGAACAGTACTATAGAAAACTCGCTTAGAAACACACTGAATATTTACAAATAAAATAAGGCTTTCAGCACATAATACAGCACACATGTTCTTTTAAATTGTGTCCAGCCAATCATTTTGCCGGATGAAACGGATCCCTGGACATTGCTTTAAATTAACCGCTTCGTTTTCACAACTCAGTAATTTTTCAAGCCAAGCCGGGTGTAATTTTATTTATAATTTAAAAGGATTTTTTTGCCCCAACCGCACATTCAATGCTCATTTAATTAAGCTGGCCTGATTAAGTTTGGTGGAAATAATTTAAGGTGGCCCAATGTTTTGAGGAAAAATGCTTGTTTTTTGATAATTATTGATTTTAGCGTTTTTTTTCTAACATGCTTATTTTCGGTTCAAAATATGCTTTTATTTTGCTTAATAATAATTATATATAGAATTTGAACGATTAAGATTTCAATTTTTTCATTGCCTAATAATTTTAGATTACGGTAATCTATGCCAAACGATAGTGACATCTCAATTTTTTTCCTTTAGTAATATTCAGAATTAGTACAGTATTAGACACAAAACTTGAGGCGTTATTATTCGCGCTCGTCTTCGGCTCGTGCGATAAGGTAGCCGAGAGTGTAATTACCAACGCACACGCGTTTCATACGACGTTTTTCAACACACTTATTAGATTTCGTATTTATGATAATAATTAACCACACAACGAAAAAGTTCATAAATATTTATGGAAAATGGCGCGCTGGTTTTGTTTATCCCCAATTGTAAATAAAGGCACTAACAAAACTGCTATACAGCCTTTATTCAAAGTTTAATAAACACAAGGTAATGTTTTGAATAAGCAAAAAATGATAACATTTGTAATTTACAAATGTTCAAAACATTATTAAAATAAATATTATGTAGTGAAAACTATGTAAGTTATTTGTGTGTTTTTTTTCTCCTGGCCACGATGGGCTCAGTATTGAGCACTTAAAATATGCTGGCATACATGTGCCGAGAGTCCTGTCCATGTTCTTTAATATGTGCATTACTCATTCATATTTACCGGGTGACCTGGTGAGAACAATAGTGGTGCCGATAGTGAAGAACAAGACAGGAGACATATCGAACAAGGGGAACTATCGCCCGATCTCTCTCGCGACAATTGTAGCAAAACTGTTGGATAGTGTGCTTGAGTCTTGCCTGGATAAGTACATAAACATACATGACGCACAGTTCGGGTTTAGACCTGGACTCTCTACTGAAAGCGCGATTCTGGCTCTTAAGTACACTGTCCAATACTACACGGAACGAAAGACTCCGGTGTACGCCTGTTTTTTGGATCTCTCCAAAGCCTTCGATCTCGTTTCATATGAAGTGCTCTGGAGAAAGATGAAGGACAGGGGTATACCGGCGGAACTATTGAAAATATTTCAATTTTGGTACTCGAACCAGACGAATTGTGTTAGGTGGTCAAACTGCCTCTCTGAGTCATACGGGTTGGAGTGCGGAGTGAGACAGGGGGGGTTGTCCTCTCCAAAGCTGTTTAACCTGTATGTCAATGACCTCATAGTCGAGCTCAGCAGCATGCGTGTCGGTTGCCGGGTGGGTGGTGTTTGTGTGAACAACATCAGCTACGCGGACGACATGGTGTTGCTGGGACCGACTGCGAGATCAATCAAAGAGATGCTGAAGGTCTGTGAAAAGTATGCCGCGTCACATGGCCTTCTATATAACGCAACGAAAACCGAGTTCATGGTCTTCAAGGCCGCCGGCAAGTGCCCAGACACAATTCCTTCAATTACTTTGAACGGCGCTAATATAAAACAGGTGACCAAGTTTAAATATTTGGGCCATATACTTGTCGACGACCTTAAGGACGAGGATGACGTGGAGAGGGAGCGCAGGGCGTTGGCGGTCCGCGGGAATATGTTGGCGCGCAGATTTTTTCGTTGTACCGATCAGGTCAAAATAACCCTGTTTAAAGCGTACTGTCAAGGCCTGTACACGGGAAGTCTGTGGTTCAGCTGTTCACGGGGGACGCTAAATGCCTTGCGCGTCCAATATAACAATGTTTTCAGGATGATGTTGAAACTCCCTCGTTTCTGTAGTGCCTCGGGGATGTTTGCCCAAGCGAATATAGATGGTTTCCAGGCTATCATCAGGAAAAAGGTGGCTTCGCTTGTGAGGAGGATTTGGGGGAGCGGCAATAGCATCCTGAAAGTCATAGCTGAGGACCCGAGAGCTCCTGTGCTGAGGCATCTCATGCGGAATCATTATCCGCATGAAATGCCTCTTAAGTACATGACTCACTAACTTGTTATTTATATTTTATATTTTGTTACTAATCCTAGTGTATAAGTTGTAGTTTCTAAGGTGTGTACTAACAAAAATGGTTCCTATGTTGTCCCAAATAAAAAGAATTTATTATTATTCTTTTATTTCATTTTTCTTACATATAAATTATATTTTTAAATATTAAAATAAAGAAATATATAAAAACATTTAAAAATATAAGAAATAGTAGCCCACCGGTATCGGGAACAGGGTCCAAGCTACCGGCGGTCAGGGCTCCAGAGAAAGGAACCTCCTAACAATGCGAGCCGTGTCCAGGAGTACCGCTTTCTGAATCAAGCCCTTAACCCAGCTGCCCAACGAGAGCCTCCTTAGGTGTTGATCGAGGCTCTTGGCAATTAAGCCATTGGCTGATACGACTATCGGCACAATGATCGCAGAGTCCACATCCCACATGTCGACAACCTCGTGAGCTAAGTCAAGATACTTGATTTGTTTATCTTTCTCTGCCTTCACGAGGTTCCCGTCATGCGGGACCGTTATGTCAATGATCATTGTGCGCCGCTCTGTTCGATCCACCACCACTATATCAGGCTTATTGGCAACAATAGTCCTGTCAGTGATGATGGATCGGTCCCAGTATAATGTGATATTTCCATTATCGAGGACTGGGTCGGGCACGTACCTGTAGTACGGCACCTCCGAATCCACAAGGCTGTATTTCAGAGCAAGTTGCTGATGGATAATCCTGGCTACAAGGTTGTGTCTATGTAAGTACTCTCCGTTAGCTAGATGAGAACACCCGGAGATAATGTGACGGATTGATTCTCCCGGTCGGTGGCATGCCCGACAGATGTCAACCGTGCCGTCCTTCACAATAAACCTCCGGTAATTGTTCGTCATGATAACTTCGTCCATAATTGCACAGACAAAACCTTCGGTTTCCCCAAAGAGGTCACCGAAACGTAGCCAGGCTACGGACGCTAGTAAATCTACATCGGGTCCATGCAGGGCCCGGAAAAAGCGTCCGTGAAGCTCCTTACTCTGCCATACCTCCTTGCGATCGTTAGTGTCAAGCACTACAGGCTTGCGCCAGTTCTCTTTCGCCAAGGAGAGCGGGGTGAGGCCCTTGTCCACTGCGACCACATCTCGATGCATTCCCACGTCGGCTTCTAGGAAATATTCCCTGAGACTGCATATCTCGCGATTGTGGAGGGTCTTAGCGTTTAAAAAGCCTCGACCACCACACTTTCGCGGAATATACAGTCTCATTACCGATGACCGTGGGTGATGCATTCGGTATGCAGTCAGCAGCGTACGGACCCTCCTATCCAGGGCGTCAAGTTCAGTCTGAGTCCATTTGAGTATGCCGAAAGAGTACATCAAAACCGGCATGACCCAGCCGTTGAAGGCGCGCACCTTGTTCCCGCCCGATAGAAGACTATTAAATACTTTCTTCAGGCGGCCAAAGAAGCGCTCCTTCAACGATTGCTTCATGTCAGTAACATTGATGCCTAACGCTTCCGACATACCCAAATACTTATAGGTTTCGGATGCGGAGAGGACTCTTAGGTATATGGAATCCGAGAGTTGGGTTCCCACGGATTCCACAATCTCCCCTCGCTTTACATGCATGACCGCACATTTGTCCACACCAAATTCCATCCTGATGGCTCTACTGAAAGTTTCAGTTACTTTCAGTAGCTCCATCAGTTGTGAATTGTTGGGGGCAAAGAGTTTTAGGTCATCCATGTAGAGGAGGTGAGATATAACCTGTCCACCTCTCCTCAACCGATAGCCTAGACCTGAGTCCTCCAGCAGTGTGCTTAGCGGATTCAGGGCCAAGCAGAACCAAAGTGGACTCAGACTATCGCCCTGAAATATGCCTCGCTCGATCCTTATCGGCTCACTATTCCTCTGGATATTTCGACATCCTGGATAGCGAAGGACTGTCCTCCATTGCCCCATACACGACATCAGGAAGGTGCGCAGAGATGCATCTACTTTATATAACTCCAGCACCCTCATGAGCCATGTATGTGGCACCGAGTCATAGGCCTTCTTATAATCTATCCAACATGTCGACAAATCCTTTCGGGAACGACGAACCTGTTGGCTAATGGCCATATCAATGAGGAGTAGCTCCTTAGTACCGCGGGACCCGTTCCTACATCCATTTTGTGAGGCAGACATGATGGAGTTTGTGTCTACATGTTTGTTAATTTTAGCTCTCAAAATGGATGTAAGAACTTTATAGACCGTCGGTAAACATGTGATCGGCCTATAATTTTTGGGTTCCGCGGTGCTACCAGATTTGTGGAGCAGGTGGGTAATTCCTGTAGTTAAGAATTGGGGTAGCAAACCAGAGTCCAATGCAGTCTGGTACTGAGCCGCCAAGCAAGCGTGCGACCTTATAAACCATTTTATCCAGAAGTTGTGCAGCCCGTCCGGCCCTGGAGACTTCCAGTTAGGCAACGGGCGGACTGCTCGAGCTACATCTTGGGGGCAGATGGTAATAGCCCCCATTTCTGGTATTGGATCGCAGGCTCGCTCGACTTCCCGAGTCCAGTCGCCTTCAGTATGACTGACAGGCACCGACCAGATACTGCGCCAGAAAGAGCACATGGCATCATCTTCCGGCAGGCGCGTGTCAGCCACACCTTGGTCCGGTTGCTCCCAAGTCCTATATACCACCTGGTTTATTATTATTATTATTATTTCATGAATTATAATATTCATTTATAATATTTTACTTATTTACACAAAGGGCATGAAAAGGCACGAAGCCTCTTTGATGACATTTAAAAAAGCGCAAATTGCTGCTCTTGTGAAAATAGAGAATGCTCATTTAATAAAAAAAGGATAGTTCATACTAATTCTAATGTATAGTATCCCACTGACCTGCCCATGGAATTTTTTTTCATAACTTAACGCCCTTGGTTTTCCTATGGTATTAAAAAGCTTTACCAAAGTGAATTTCTGTGTATGGTAGGTATGGTAGATATGTCATTACTCCGACTAATAAATAGTTATCCGTGGTGTACATTACTGCACTAGTGCGGTAATATAAAGTAAAAAGCACGTGTTCTTAATACACTGCATTATGAACCTAAAAGCGGTTCAATAAGAGCCACTTTATGAGCAAGTGTGTTGAAATAGTACATTACTGTCGCGGCCAGCAATAAGGGGATTGATTGACGATCGTGAAAATAAGGGCCGAGGCGAAGCCAAGGCACTCATGCGTGAGTCCATCAATTCCTGATTGCGGCCAAGGCTTGTATAGTACTTTTCTCAAACAACGCGCGGAATTTCAAACTGAGTAAATTAAATAGAAATTCCAGAATCAATGACGAACAACTATCATTTTTCATGAGCCAATATCTTCATTTGTTTCTTCTTTGTTCTATTTGCAAGCCAATTCGAAATTTAAATAAAATCTTTGATAAGTTACATCCTTGGTTGCCGTGTGTTAAGTAAAAAGTTCGTTCCATTTTTAAATAACACGACAGATATGAGTTTTCATAGTAATTTATTTGGCCGCTAAACACACCAGATATTATGGATTTTCATAGTAACTTTGCTGGCCGCATCCTCACTTGTTTTTTACCAGTACAGCAATTTTGATTTATTTCAAAGAAGGTTGTCAAAATAATGCTCGAATTTCCAAGCATGATTGAGAAAAACTTGTTAATTCGATTAGATTCTCCCCGTCGTCGTCGAACAAAATTAGAGACAATTCGTTTATTTCAGACTAAGTTTTAAGTAATTGGTGGGAATAATTGATTTCTAATGACATGGTTTCCCACTTTAAGAGCACGCCTTCACTTTTAAGGACTCTCAACTTCAAGGTTATTGTAGTTCAATTTTAAACAAGGTCAAGGTCAACCTGAGAACGATTTCTTGTAACATATTACTTAATACTCAATACTGTGACTTCCAGTACTGATAACATTAACACACTTAGGGCGAATTCGACCAAACTTTAATCCCTAGTATAAATCTAATTCAGCGAATAAATATAAAAATTTTGTCAGATTTTCTATACAAAAACTGGCAAAAGTCAATTTATTCCCCGAATAAAAGATAATCTGGCTGTGGTTTAATCAGCCCTTAAAGGTATCCACCTAATTTTATAGTAACGGGTTTCTCGTGTCCGAGACATGGCGCTGGTATGATTATACTTTACTTAGTTGTATATTATGTACGAGACCTACGAGATGGCGACACGATAATGATGACAATGCTATTTTACTTGGTTTTACCCGTGTCTACATTTTAATTTAATTTTATGGGCAAAATAAACCTTTTTATTGCTTGTTGTATGTAAATTCGTTGTTGGCAACGACATTATTTTGTTTTAACCAAACAAAACAAGAGACGAGAGTAAAATCCTGCATAATAAATTAGTGACGTAACATAATCAAAAGATACAAAATGACGTCATCATTTCAAATTAAAGGTATTGCCTCCATGAGTACGGTTTCCCTCAAAGTGTAATAAAAATGTAGTCCATTTGTCACTTAAAACTCATTTTTAATGTATTTTTGGAGGGTGAATGAGTTGACAGTTTTCTTTGCCAAGTAAAGATGATGTCATTATTTTGACGACCTTCTGGGATGACCTGGTGCTTATAGTCTGATGTTTTAGATGCTGTTTAGATGTTAATATTTTATAATATGCCGTTTCTATACGATTGCAGTTATTTTTACTATCCAACGTGAACGTGCTTTAGTAGCAGAGTAACTTATGGTTAAGCATCATTATTTTAATGGCTCAGCTATTTCTAGGAGACAGAACTAACTTAAGCAAGTAAATGAAAATGGAAAAGACTAAGCAGATGTTGAAAACTTATGTACCTAAACGGAGCTGCCCTTCTGTGGCTTAGTCAAATCATATTTTTAATGTTTTTTTACTTAACATGCGTCTGTGAGAATGTCACAAACTCTCTATACATTTTCTAAACGGGAGGGATTGTATATATACTTCATTGCCTAGATTTTTATGGATATTATCTACATAATCAAACCCAACACCTACTCGTAGAACAAACCAGAAACATCCGAACTATTTCAGAGTTATAATGACATCCGGAACCCACTATTAATAAGAAAATAGTGACAGATATTATATATTTCCAGGGATTTCTATATGTTAACAAACAAACAAATATACCTATTGATACAAATGAAGGACTTGTACCCCAAGGGCCGTCATTAGGATTCTGAGTATTCACGATAATATCTACATGATAAGATGAGGAAAAATGGTTTATTAATAAATAGATCATTGTTCATCATTCCTATATTGCAGGCGGACTTAAGGATTTAGTCAACCTATATAAGATAAGATATAAGAGAAAATAAATACATTTTCTACCCGTGAACCAATTTTCTGAATAATAATAATAATTATAATCGTTTACTTATAAAAAGGGGCACATTTACATTAAGTAACTTAACAAATAAAATAGAGCACAGTTGCTTATTGGCCTGAACTAGGTTGAACCTGTGCTTCAGGCTAGGTGAATGCTAAAGTATGAGAAACTTTACCAGTATAAAGGCTCTTACATACTGGGGTGATTCGTCGCGCGACGCAACGCCGCCGCATTGCTCGCCGTGAGAAATTGTTTTGTTAAAATTCGCGACACGCGACGAATCGCCCCAGTACGTAAGAACCTTAACACTTTCGAATTAAGCAAAAATGAAATAATAGTGAAACACACATTACATTATTTATCTATTCGCCACACCGCCAATTTCATTACGACCAAACCCTCAGCACCTTAAGCCCCATAATTATTTTCTGTTCGTCCCCCATAACTTGCCGTCAGTGTTCTGCGGAATATCCATAATTTCCTCAAGACGACAGGTAGACTAGTCACGTAGGGCTGCGCGATCCGTCATGAACCTCATTGGTAGGGGGAAGGACTTACTAGGTATTAGAAGATATGAGATCACTTGTACTCGTAGATATATTTTGAAGGGGGAAATAAGTTTGGAAAGACTAAAGGGAGTTAAGGTGACTCCTAATCAAAAATTTTGATCCATTATTACAGATGAAGCCAATGTTTCGTGCAAGTAACAAACAATGGATTCATTTGCCGATGATGAAAAATGTACCGTATCACAGCAATGTGGATCGGTGCCATAATACAAATTCTTAATTTTAGCTAGAAACTTCACATGCAATTTTGGCTTTAAGTCACAGCTTTTTCACAGTTTCAGTTTTCGTCAAAATCGAGAAGGAGCCTTCTAAATATTGTTCATTGTTACCCGACTACGGTGAAGAAAAAAGGAGGGTTATGTATTTGACCGGTATCTATGTATGTATGTATGTTCATCTGTTCCCTCATATCTTCTAAACGACTCATCACAATTTGACAAATGAGGTGTAGCGTCACTAGTCATTATGTGTAACAAATTATTATTTATATATATATTAAGTATTATACAGGAAAAGTTTTTGACCAGTGCGCAAATTTTTTTTGGTGGTTCAATATCAGTAATAGAACACATTTCCATTATTTATTCAATACTTTTTTTTGTTTTTTTATCCTACTTTAAATCAGCAAAATATGGACACAAACTATTCGTAATAATATCAATGGGCGCGTGCGGCGGCCGGCGCACTAGCGGCGGTGTTGCGCGGGGGGGGCAACCCCCTCCCGGGCGGCGCCGGGTGCTGTGGCCGACAGTTCGCTCATCGCACGCGCTGTCGTGTGACGTCGCGTCTAATCGCTTTCCCGCGCAAGCGCCGCGCCGCACGTGTGTCGTGCTTGTACCTACCGGTCACGATGTCGGACTTCAGTAACCGCGAGTTTTACGAGATGGTGCGAGTGTATGTACTGAGTGGTGAATGTTTGCGAGCAGCTCGCAGAATGTATGCGACGGAGAGCATACCTCTAATATGAGCCCATGGAATCCTTAACCCCGCGGTCCCTAATGAAAGGACCATTTTAGCGGCCACTCAAAGGCTGCTTGATCACGGACAGTTCAGAACCCCGAATCATGCACGAGGGTCTGGCAGACCCCGACTTTCGATCGCAATCGAAGAAAGCATTTTTGATTTCTTTGAACGAGATCCAAGGGCCAGTAACCCACGTAAATGCCTACGCCGGCGAATCGAGCGACCGCACAGCTGATAGGTAGGTACTTTCGCGCGTTCCGCATCGCCGCGCGCCGCCGCCGGCGCCGGTTAGCCATACAACCACTTTTAAAATAAACATCTTTCGTTAACGATTTTTTAATTTTTTTGTATGAAGACGCATCAAAATAAAAAAATTATGTTTAATAAAACTGGTTTAAGGTTAATATGCCAAAATTTCCGCAGTGGATAAAAACTTTTCCTGTATGTCACGGACGTACAGATTTTATTATATGTAAACATTATGTGAATAACAAGTGCGTGAGTCATCGACCGCTAGCAGCGGCGGCCGCGCAGCGAGCGAGCGGGACCCCTCCCGCTTCCTCGCGCCTCACCGGCTCACCAGTCCGTTGGATGCCGCTGGGCTAACCGCACGTTTCCGCTTTCGCTGTCTTATGCATCTCGCGCGCTTGTTACCAACGCTAATATATGTCTCTGCCTATCTGCCTTCTACTTGTGCTCGCGTAATCTTACTGTGCTTCTTCTTGTGTAGACTTTCACCTTCCATTCTTCGAATTTCTGTATGTGTGTTGTGTGTGGACTTTGGAACATTATACCAAGCTAGTAAGCATACCGGCTTTCATTCATCCCCCGTACGTATCCACTTCAGAGGTATCGTTGGAAGCGTCTTAATCGTTCGGTGGTTATAGGCTAAAAAATGACTTCCTCTATAGAACATAAAGTCACGAACACAACTAAAAGGTATAAACAAGGGTTTAAGACACCACAGACAGACAAATTAAAAATCCGAAGTCACACGTAATCTGTTTGATTTATAACACGTGTGACTCCGGATTTTTAATTTGTCTGTCTGTGATGTCTTGTTTATACGCCTTTTATAAATTCCAGTTTATACGAGTACCTACTATAAATTCCAGTTGAAAATATAGTGAGCTAACGTCTATTACAGTCTGTAGAGGTCAGTTCACTATATTTAAAAAAGCCAATGCCCAGTCTTTTTCAAAACAACCCCAACATTCCAGCAAATACCTCGCATCCAAGATTTGAACTCCCTCTTTCCCACCGTAATAAACTGAATAAAAACGTACGTATGTACATAAAACCGCCAGTATTCTGCACTCCCTTAGTGCAGGTCGCGTCGGGTCGCAATCCGTCACGCACCCGCAGCTGCGTGCACGGAGGGCATATGCGGTATGCATTGTGAGGGAAGGGCCCATAGCGGCCCGATACTTTGGGGCTGGTACTACAATTTTTGAACTGATAGTGTTGTTACAATAGCTGTGTTAGTGAAGAGGTGTCTGTGTATATTTAGATGTTTTGAAATTCATTCGTAGTATGTGAATTGAATAATATTGTTGTATTCTCAATATCTTTGCAGACTGTAACTCAACAAAGCTTTGTTTTTATGTACAATTTGTAGAACAAGGTTAAAAGCACTAATTTCGAATTCGATAATATCAAACAGTCTATTCAATCGAATAGACTCTCTCTCTCTTCTTTATTGGATCTTTTTACGGTAACTACTTAAATATATGAAACTTTTCAGCAGTTTCACTTAGTGGAATTCAACTCTACTACCAGTATTAAAAACAAAAAATTAAACAATACAGTATTTTTTTAAATAAAAAACTAGGAACTTTGTATCAGCAGCTGAACCGACAAGACTTTCCGATAAGCAAACCCCTCACTTCACTAACAACTACGTTCGCTTTCAGTATAAAAAGTGTGAACTTACTTTATTATTCACCTTCAGGAGCAAAAGCCTCAATAAACAAAACGACCAGACAGCAAACAAGTAAAGACTAATTTACGTTTTTTATTCAAAACTCGTTTCCCTAAAGACTTCATTATGAAACTTGTTAAAAAGTCCAGAAAAAAATCTTTTAATTACAATATCAAAGTGATCGTAAGCATCACGACCTTTTCCCGCCTTCGTTGGCTACTTTTGAGCCTCTGAAGGCTCTTTGAAGAAAGCGAAGGTCTTTGAAGTCACAACTTCCGAAACGGAAGCCCGATTTTTCCACCGGGGATTCACCAAGTACACGATACTTTGGGATGTCAGAGACCGTGAATGATTTCGTCCCCGGAGTGATTATTAAGTGGCTAAAAGAGGCTTTTAGGAATAACTTCACTTAGATACCGATATTCTGTTTTGACAGGCTTCATTATTTATTTTGTAGCATAATCGCTAAAAGAAATGTTATTGATTTATGTTGTTAAAAATGTTAATGATGGTAAAAGAAAACGATACATACATTTTTGCCAAATAATAAATTAATCTAATACCACTAACTAGCTTATCTAGCAGTTTACAAAACACCTTTCACTAGACGAAAGACCAAAACACCTCAATTTCAATTCAAGGTTTTTCACCAATTTGTAGTATAATTGAAATGGGAGATTGGAAATGAAAGTTTAATCAAGCTTTTTGCAATATTGCCGTCAGCCAGATTGAAAACCGTTAGTTTTATAAAATTGTGTTTCAGCTCATATAAAAAAAGCTTTTCATAACCATTTGTCGACAACGCTATTGCAAATTTTAACGAAGGTAATTTTTGATAACCGATTGGCAGGTCGTTTTTCGCTCTAAAATATTGCGCATTTAAAGACTTAAGATGATTGCACATCTGACGGAAGATGCGTCGGGCGTAACTTCTTTAGTTTTCCGACTGACTAACGCATCATCGGTTAGGTGTGAAAGGTTGAATGTTTTATTATATATTGGTCTGTTTTGGCGTTACGCGACCGATAACACGCCACGCATTTTCCGTCAGATATGTACCGACCCTTACGCTCAAAAGTGATGTGTGTGTAACCTTAAAATTTCTTTATTTCTTGTGTTACATATTTTTCAAGCTTGCCAACACCGCTTTAGTTTATATCTAATAAAAAAATCTTATATTCTTTCTTTCCCAATACGTCGATTCCACTCTGGTAGATAACGTAATAAATCTCCAGAACTCATTTGTTTATGGCCTAAAGTTTTTGAGTGCCCGGAATTGTTGTGGCAGCGTCTTCGACGAAAACAGCTTGTTTGTCTCCAAGAGGACTATACAGATTATTGTTTAGTAATGAACCTTGTCTCGGTACGCCTATAACTTAGCGACTTAGCGCAGAGCAAATTCTTCTTCTAATGCCAAGACAGATAGAGCATTGATCACATTCACTGGATGTTGGCGATTACATAACATTAAAGCCACATTTCGATTTATTTTCATTGGATCCCAGTTTTTGATCCCATTTATTAGATATTAACGATGGGTCCCATTTATTATTTCCATTGAATCCTATGATATAACAACATTGTGTACTTTCCAGAAGAAAAGTGATTTATCTTTATCAATCATTAAAAAATTTAAACAGCAGCGTGTGTGCAAGTTATACCGACCTTACCTTAGGGTACTTAACTTAAAATCATTTTTTTTCAGTTAAATACTATTTATATGGAAAAAATTATTCGATAAAAAGAATAAACATGAATTTCTGAATTTAAAGATGCTAGGTGTGCGGTCCAACTATTTATAATTTCCGTGTAACATGTAACATCTTTTTAAAAACTTTGTCATGGGCGTCATTAAAAAAAAAATGTTTATTACCGCCAGTTTGCATGGGACAAGGGCGGGAAAATGAATAAAATAAATTTTAAAGTCCTGAACTATACTTCGTGTGTTATTAAATTCTCGTTCCCCACCAGTGGGACGACGGCAGTGGGACGAACGGGAATACACGAAATACTTTACATACCGAATTCTGCAACGCCATGATGTT
Source organism: Lithophane leautieri (assembly GCA_949152455.1). Lineage (NCBI taxonomy): Eukaryota > Metazoa > Arthropoda > Insecta > Lepidoptera > Noctuidae > Lithophane > Lithophane leautieri. Next base: position 20,048,842 of record OX424460.1, read on the forward strand.
GTAATCACCAAGTTTAACTAATTTTATTATAAACAATTTTCTTGTTGAAACCTCATTCAACTTTTTATAAGCATTTGGGTTTCAAAGGGGAATATTTTTTGGGATTCAACGAAAATAAAACGTAATTTTTTTGCATTTTTAAAAGTGGGATCCAACGGAAATACATAATAATATTTTGTGGGATCCAACGCCAAAAATATTAAACTGGGAGTCAAAAGTGGGATCCAACGAAAATAAATTCAAATTTACACATTACTCATGAATGTTAAAAATATAGACCCATTAATTATCACGTTAAATTGTTTTAATTGAGATGTGAATACGTTTTCAGTTTAATGGGTAATTCTGCATATGTCATTTATTATGCTTTCATTTTCACAGGTGACATAATATTTTGGTCCCATGTATCACTTACAATATTGTAATCATCTTTCAGAGTATAAACTATGAAATTAAAAAAAAACATACTCAGACGATTCCAAAGTCTAATAAAAATTTCATCAGAATCTCAGTCACGTCTGCTCCCAGTTGGATTCAGAGTGGTGGATTAGAGCAGGACGTCTGAGTCTCGACTGATATTGTTCGAGGCTTACCAAATACTTATTCTTTCTCTAAAGTTGATGCTATCGAGGTTCTTCTACGTGTCGAGGTGGTGTCTGCATCATAATCAGTTGAAATAAAGATGTTATATTTCTGCTGAGTTGTATCGCGGTCTGAGTTTCATTATTCATTTCTGTCTACATTGAATCTCTTTCGTTGAAAGCTTTTTCTTCAGTCTGCTTGTGGTTAAGTGGTTTTATGTTTTTGGAATACCTATGTGAAGATTTTATCATGAATATTTGTAAAGGTAAAGGCACTCTTAAAAATTCAGTTATTGCTATTCACAAATTAGGTTCATTCATATCAAATGCTCGTATGAATAAAACAATAAACTGTCGAAAAGCAACATTCGTATTTTATAATAAATATAAAATTACGCTTTTGTTAATATTAAATCTTACAGTGCAATTTAATCAATTATAATAACAATTTTTTTTTTCGTTTGTCTTATAGGTAACCTCCATTTGAACTTATTATCCCATTAAATTCATCACGAATAAATTTAAATTAAATTCATTTCATTGTGTACGATCTATCTTAAATCTATACGATATTTATCTTGTTAAAAGGTGATTTCAGATATGAAAATTGCACCCTCTATGTATTAAAAATAAATAATTTATTGTTACTTGTTAATTAATGAGGTGCTTAAGCTTGAATATATATTTTTTACTGGCAATTTATTTAAATTTGTCTGGCTCTCTATAGAAATATTGAATTACATGAATCTTCACTGCCAGCTTTCATTTTCCTAATGAACTTGAAGGGTTTCACAAAAATCGTCTTTATCGTGTTAATAGCCAATTATTTTAAAACCTTCAAAGTCAAAGTCAAATAATTTATTTCAAATAGGCACATAAAAGGCCCTTTTGAACGTCAATGAAAAACAAAGAAATAGAATTGATCCTAGTTGCCCATTCCAAAAGGTAGTTTTCGTATGGAGAAGAATGGGCAAGAAACTCCACAGTTACTCTTTTTTTTAAATGTTTTACAATATTTTATATACATGAATTATAATAATTTATTATATGTGAAGACGATGCACCTACAATAAGATTACTGTACCACAAAAGGTAAAAAGAATTATAAATGGAGCAATGAGAAATAAATTAGTTATGTGATAGGTGCTTACATATTTACAAACATTGTAAAAGTAGTTAGACGATATTACAATATTCCTAACATTGTTACAAGTAATACTAATAAGTCAGTCCTTAAAGTAATAAAACTGTTTAGGCATGCCTAGACATTGAAAATATATAAAATGAAATCCGAGAATTCTGACACAGATAATAAAATGAATAAATATTTAAAATGTTGATTTATGACAAATGCCTGTCGCATGTCGTTAATCTAGATGACATAGTCGTTAATTTAAGTTAAGTTAAGTTTCCCGGAAAATATTCAAATTTGGGGAAAACTGAACGTCCTTTTCACTACGGGATTTTTGTATGAACTCAAGAACACGTTGAAATTTTGTCAGGATAACGTCTGTCTGGTCAGTTTTGAAATATCTGTGAATAATTATTTAATCGAAAAAAATTGCCCAAACTTGCAAAAAAAAAGTAGTATTTTACATGGAGAGTAAACACTGACGCCCCCTTGCTTATAAACAATGACGTTGATTATTACTCAAGAACCAACACCTATCTTCTTCTTCGTAGCAATCTCGTCAGAGTGATCGTGGTCTTCATATCGTCAGTGGAAAGGCGAAAATGCTAAAGCGCCAAAATAAGTTAAATTAACTTTAAAGTTCATTTCCCAAAAGTACCATTTTAGCATTTTCGCCTTTCCACTGACGATATGTGGTTTCTTGTCTAGGGGCTGAAGTGATTCGCCTTACGATTTATCGTCATATATTCCGAATTTTGGTATTTTTGTGCACTCATACTATCCCCCCTACCGCGGGACTGTTCAGTCTATCTCATGGATGAGCGTCCGCGTGGTCTAGTGCCCTCCACTCTACCCTGCACGACCAGAAGCTCTATAGTGTCACCCTCACGGCTGGCCACCAATACCTATATGTACAAGTAATGTGTCACGCATAGTACTAGTAATTTACGCGATAAATCCTCTTCCATTGCAATGCTTTTCCACTTCGATAGTCAATTTAGTTTTTGTGCACATTGTTAGTTCAAGTAAAGAAGCTCAAATCAATTGGCTCGTTAACTGCGAATGGTTTGAGTGCAAAGCCGTAAAGATAATACAAAAAAATAATCACATGAGCGCTCAAACGCAGCTTCGAAGTTCTGATTTATATAATTACTAGCTGATGCCCGCGACTTCGCCCGCGTAGATGTCGATTATTATATATATTAAAACCTTACTCGAGAACCACTCTATCCATTGGTGAAAACAGCATGAAAATCGGTGCAGTAGTTTTTGAGTTTATCGCGTATAGGACAACAGATAGATGCGGCGGAGGACTTTGTTTTATAATATGTAGGGATATTTTCTGCTCCATTAATCTAACATCAAAGGCACTAAACATCAAACGATAATGTCGTTAAATTCTCTCATATAGCTGCAACACGATTTATGTTGAAGGTATTGAAGTTTAACTGGGAGTGAATTTCTGAAGAAATAAAAAATAGTCTTCAGCAAAGTAAATAATGCGAATAGTATTGAGACGTAAAGTTGTCGGTTTTGAAAGTATTTAACTACGAGATATTACAGAGATATACTTATAATTATAATTAAGTGATATACTTCGTTTTTAATTTTTAGCGAACAATTTTTATATCTGGTTACACTTCATATTATTATTTTATTCGTTGGGGTTGTCTGCCTCCCGGTTTTGGGTCCCAGCGTACCATGCTAGGTTTTGAACCCAACCGGATGTTTTTAATGGCCACAAACGTGTCTTATTCAATACCATTTTACTTTTAATGATGCTATTATCTCAGATACAACAGAAAATTGTGAAGCTTCTCTATTTCATCGGTTCCTTCACCTACAGCTCCCAAACCACTGACCCAATTTCAGTAAAACGAGATGTCAGTTGCATTTTAATTCGAAACATCTTGGTATGGCCTTTTATATACATCACAGGAAAATCAATATGGCGGACGACGCAAAATGTCATGGACGTTTTAAATTTCTTTTACACTATTTTTCATTTATTTAGTTTAGATACACCATGTTACAACTTCAAATTCCTAGTTAAAACTAAATGTAAATCGTAGTTAACTAGTAGTTCTGCGAACAGTAGATCTCGCTAGCACAAACTTTTTTGCAACAATTAACCTTTTTGTTATATCAACGCTCTTCATGATTTGATATACTTAAAAAGTACTCTGTGCTTATTTTTCTGTCAAAAACATGACATCGATATCAATACGTCAAATTCAAATTAAAAAAACTGGCCAGGTGTGTTGATGACGCACAATGAAGGGTTCCGTAGTTGGAATAAATTTATCCCAAGAACAAACTTTTAACGTTATAGTTGAAAAACATGCTCTCTCATACATTCCAACTGCAAATGTAAGTTGGTCGAATCTTACTCGTTAACTTGTAACGCATACTTAGCTGTGATAGTTTCCCTTATAACTTCGTTATACTGCCGTGATTTTTTTCACATATCGAAAAACAACCATTTAGCTGGCAGGGGCACTTTACTCTAACAAAAATTTGCTCTTTGAAGCTTAATATTTCGCAAACGGATCCTTGAATCATAAAATAGTTTTCACACACCCACACGACGACCCATGGGACAGACGAGAAAAAAAAACATCCCCACTTTACGTGAACGGAGGGGGAGGAACCCCAAAAAAAATATTTATCATGATTTTATTTTACCACTTAATCGGCGTGTATAATGTATCGTATAAGTACCCATGCCAAATTACAGCTTTCTAGTACTAAGATTCTCTGAGCTAAGCCGCGGATAGTCAGACAGAAAGTCAGACGGACATGGCGAAACTCTATTGCCATAAAAGTCAGAAAAATAAAGAGTAAAAATTTGTAGGCCAGCTAGAAAAATTAACAAATAGGTTTTAATAAATTATGAGTCATTTACTGCATTTTGAAAAGCTATTCTGCTCATTATGCCGAAGATTCTCATCAAATCTTCACCAATTTATTTTGAGACCTACTTAAAGTTACCACCTTTCAAATAAAAAAAGAACCATTGTCATCGGATCTCATATGGCAGAGATATCCAGTAGCTCCTTTTTTGCCCCATTTTGGAGGAAGTAGCCCTCCAAAAAAAGATCCCCGACGATAAAAATTACAAAAAATCGTTATACCTATACACCAAATTTTGTCCGAATCGGTTGTAAAATACGACCTGTAGACGAGTACGTACATACAGACAAACTCGCCAATTTTGCCAACTTGATGCAGAGACGCTTCGCTCACTACGCTCGTTCGGTCAATTATGAGTGAACAGTAGGTCGTTACACATGTCTCCCCACTCATGTGCCATACAACTTGTTTTCGATGCAAACTTAGCTCCCGCGCAGTTTCGTAAATCATCGCACGTTGCAAAATAATTTGGTTAGCTTTCCTCCGCTTGGACGTTCGGGTATCATGTTGGTTCTGTTGTATTACAGTTTTGATGTCAAACATCTATAAGCGTGCTTTGTGAGTAAAAACCGATTCGTATGCCATCACGGCAAACGGCATGATGTTCTCTTATACCAGAAAAATCTCTCTAGAGTAGGGAAAGTCGCGGCGCGGGCGGCGCGGCGCGGCGTGGCGCGGCGCCGGCGTCGAACGGTTTGCGTATTGCATTTCGTAATAACTTCGAAATTATAATTATGTCCGATTCGAATGAATTAAAAAGCATTTTACTGAAAACATAAATACCCTTGATGTGAAAACAATTTATTTGAATAAGAATTAATATTATGTTGATAAAACTTCTTCGCGAATAATGCATTAATTTCGAACAAATTTGATTACCATAAAAAAAGGTTATAGTGAGTCAATCTTAAAAGATAGACATACGAGTATGATGTCGCTGACTTTTTTTGAACGTTTAAAGAGGAACAATTCCATCATACATGACATTTACGTAACTTAAACCGTTTACGCAGCACACGCAACGGAAGCTCTTAAAAAGGAATAATTCTTCTCGTATTCCAACATTTTTCATTTATGCTCCGCTCCTATTGGTCGTAGCGTGATATTATATAGCCTATCCTCGATAAATGAACTATCCAACACAAAAATAATTTTTCAATTCCAATCAGTAGTTCCTGAGATTAGCGCGTTCAAACAAACAAACAAACAAACTCTTCAGCTTTATAATATTAGTATTGTGGCGGTACCTACATCGCCACATTCGAACTACGTATCAAAGACCACAACCACACCACATCCCACACATCCTTGACAAAATGTGGGCATACAGTGGTTACGTGTGAATAGTGTCGCTGCAGCTTCTTGCAGTTGCGTTGTGGTAACTACAAATTTCGATATGGTTGCTTTGTCGCTAGTCGTCTCGATAATTATGGTTACGTTGTGGCTAGAGTTTGCAAACAGACACGACTCCGGCTGTGAAAGTGTCATCGCATCGACACAACGTTGTGTTTTATGGTCGATCATCAGTGCGCGGTCTCGCTGGTGGTTGCGTTGTGGCTGCGACGTGGCCTTGACATGATCGGTATCGCCCACACGGTTGATTTTGACGGCCAAATGTGGTCCGATGAAATAAACTATTCATTTTCATACAAATTAGCGCCCATCCACTTGTTGCCGTTGTGGTGTGGTTGTGCTACGTGTGATCGGGCCCTAATTTTTCCCGTACCTACCTGAAATAGTCTCGTAAAATCTGCCATATGGAATACCTATATTTAAGCTCTGGACATACAGAGACGAATCCATAGTGGATCACATGACGTGACTGCGCGGCGTCGATTGTTGAACACCTCCATACAACTTAGTTGCACAATCGGCGCAATGAATTTCGCCTCAGTTTGGCTGGAGCTCCAATTCTATATTTAACCAAACAGAACCAATTCAGAATACCAACGTCCATCAGGCTCACCTTCCGCTTCAACTACGCAAACTCCGATACCTATCGGCGGTCAGTCAAAGGCAATGAATTAAGTCCATTGCACCATCGCTAACATTGACAAACTAAATGTTTACCGGCGAATATTGATGGCCGTTACTCTCCTGACGATGGCCGGCTACAAGACGTAACAAGGGAGGCTAATATAGGAAGATTGAATTTGTATTTGATTCAAACATTGTACAGGTATTTGCTGTTCTACTAAATGTAATTCGTAGAATTTTCGAGACTAAGTTAAAATAAATTATCTTTAGTGATAACATTTCAGTTGGTTTGGTCACCCTTTTTTTTTGAGGGTGGGAAGTCATCAAATGACTTCTCCTGCTCTGGGCGGAGCGGGAGGGCGTGTCAGAATTTTACTGGTTAAAACCCACCCGTGTTCCTTCAGTTGCCTGTTGCCAAGGGCCCTAGTATCCCTTTCGAACTTTCTCGCAAGGTTTGGTCATACTAAGAGGATACTTAATACTAATATTTTTTTAATTTAAAAATGATAGTCGGTTTACAAAACGATTGAAACAGCTTTTATTAGTATAGATGCCGGGGTCCTCTACTAAAGAGACAAACCACAAAACATGCCTTTAACCTTCAAAAAATGTAAGCAAAAAACAAATGATGTTTTTTATACAACATTAATATTGATCCAGCGCCAAGGCGGTTTCAGATTACTCCTATCCGTCTAGGTTAAATTTCTTCACAGGGCTTTGACTGTCTGCTCACTAAATCTCCCAACCGATACTATTCGAGCGAATATCGTTACTGAAGAGCAAATAATTGAGTTTCTATCATTCCTTTGATACGAACGTTCTATTCAAACAAAAGGCTATGAATCGAGTACGAACATGGAGTAGTGGGAGTTTCCTATGTCCAGCAGTGAGATTTTGTAATCTGATTTGAATGATTTACTGAAACATTCATGCCAATCACGTCTTGATAGCAAATTTGGGCGGGTTTTCAGTTGTTTAGTAAAATTTATGAACAGGCAGCGGACATCCATTTCGAATCGAGGTCATAGTGTTGTGGTTGCTAAACGGATAGTGATTTATGGAAGCGCAGTTAAACGGTGAGAGTACTACAGTTGATAACCTTCCATTACTCACTAGTGTTGGGCGTGACGGTGGATATGAATAGTGTTGTGAGTTGCGGGGTTGATTGTCGATATTTTTAATACGAGTTGGTATGTTGCTAACATGTTGTGTGTTGCATTGCAATGGACGAACTCTTTGCATTGGATGTCTTAATCTATCTAGATAATAATAATACTCTAAAAACCTGTTTGGATCAGAAGTTGAGTCATTCGAATCTCGCACGGATAAAGTATTTACTTACGTATTATTTGTGCTATTGAGAGCTGCTTTTCATTTCTGCTGGTTGAAACACTCACGATACTTACAGCCTACAATTCTGTCATTGGAAAAGTCATCAAAAAATTTAATGTCTCATCTACCGAACCACTCGTTACTGTAATTTCGGTAACAGGCTATAAATTCGCCGCCCGCCTCCACTCGGGCCGCAGTACAAAGCCTATCAGATGCTAAACCTGAAAGAGGAACGAGATGAAAGGATTATCCGGAGCCAACGCTGATCCTCGATTAATTACAATCAGACGTATCAGCTGCGGTAGTCTTGGTGATTTTTCATGGCTTTCCCAAAAATTGACTAAATTAATTGGACGGTCGTAATTTAAAAATAGGCTTCGATGAATTAAAGATACCAGTTTCTAATTAATGAATAAGGTCTTTCAAAAATTCATTTACTGATGATAAGAACTTAGGTACCTACGTACCTACTCGTTTTATAATATTAGGAAGAAAAATGTGAAAAATTAAGAAATGTATGTATGTTTTCGTTGTTTACGTCTCTGCCGAACTCTTCATCCCTACAAGCGTGATGTTATGTGTATGTAATACTAAAAAGATTTTTAAAACAAAATCGTGATGTCTATGATAAATCGTTAAAAACACAAAAAACCAAAGCAAATCAAAGAGTAGCCGCTTCGGTTATGTAAGTCTTTTCATGAAAAAAATTGAAGATTTTTCTAAAATCCTGCGGATGAATTTTCACGTACTATATAATAATATTTATTCATATAATTCGTTTTGCTTAAAGTTGTGTTATATTCTAAGTACTGTTTTTTTTTTATTTTTTTTTCTTTTTATTATGTACAAATCGTTGAACCTGACTTGATTTCCGTACGTCTTTTTCGGGTGACAACTGAAAATCAGCGCTGTGCTGTGGGTCCCCATAGCGCAGCATCATGCTGAGTAGAAGCCTTCTTGTCACAGTCATGACGTGCAGCTGCCGATTATTTATCTTTATACTCGTGATCTCATATTTGTACTTAGATCTATTTTGTTTAACATTTCTGATTATTGTTATCTTTTTGTATGCACGTGTTTCTGTGAAAAATATATCTAATTTTCTTTCCTTCTTCTAAAAATTACTGTTAAATAAGCAAAAAAAAAGGGTAAAGGTTAAAAATGAAAGATATTTTAAACACAAAGGTATAAGAAAAGTCTCGTTCGAATATAAAGTTAAATTATCCAAAGAAATCATTCTAAATATAACTCGGGAACTAAAAATAACAAGTTTTATTAAGTAAAAGGCTCCCATTTATTACCTACCAAAGTAGAAAATTCAATCTCAGTGTGTATGCCTGAATGATTTCATGGAAATACTGAAGAATGTTTTATTAACTAACGGAAAGTTGAAAATGTTAAAGCCTGGATGACATAAATCAAAAGCACAGAATGGAAAGTTGAAGGTTCTAAGAATTAGCTGACACAACGAATTTGTACTTTTGTGTTAATTACTTCAGGAATATCTACAAAGTTTCACCTTCTTGTTTTGTTAGTTTTATGATATTCTTATTGGATCTTTGTTGAACTTCTAGACGTAGCTGCTAGGGCAGTACTTTGTGGTGGTACCACACTGTGATATTACACACATCCATAAACTCACGTCTTCTTCCCATGGGGGTAAGCAGAAACAGAACGGCACCTGCTACGATCCATACTCCTTTTGTTTCGTTTACGTGGTATCCCGCCTTTTCGCCGAAAATGCCGAAAGTGCCGCAGCAGCGGCCGGGGATGTGCCAGAAGCGAATCGCTTTTGTGAAAGGAAACAGTTAAGTTAGGTCAGGCCACATTAAAGATAAAGTAAAAAAAAAAATACCTACCTGTGTATAATTTGTCCCAAATGAAAATGGCATCCTTGTAAATAAATTTACCAGGATGTCACGATGATCAATCGACAATAAGTCAATTTATTCATACTTACCTACATTGTCATAAAAATAAGTTGCGCTTACCCACAATAATATTACCTACATAATTATTAAAAGAAACCCTACTAGATATCCTCTTATATAGATTCTTTTCTACTTTGTGAATGAGAGAACGTCGTCGGCTTAGTGAACTGTAGATTTTTATTTTTATTTTTTTTATGATCTTTACCTGAAACTTTTTGAAAGGCCTACACTGTCCTCCCATAACTATGACCTGCACTGGTGAAGGGCCAATCGGAGTGCCGAACGTGGTCGATGCGTAAAGTTGAGATGGTTAAAAGAAACTCACACTAAGGCCTCTGGTCATACATACACGCCGGTTGCGAGTATTATGCACCAGACCTTTCTGAAGTACATCACCAATACGGTCACTATAATAATATCCTTCTAAGGCGTACCCTGCCGGCGTTTCCACTCACATCTGCCTTGTATATAGGGTACCTTTTGTTAGTCGCCTTTTATTCGTCCTCTCAATATGACCAAACCATCATAGCATACTCTTTTATATTTTTTTATATTGAGTATAACCAGGTTATTATATCTCTCAGTAAACTTTTCTTATAAATAAACTGTTTCCTAAAACGGAAAAATACTTTATGTAATTGATACATAATATTCAAGTCTCTTTTAGTTCAGACTTTTTAACATCACGTTTTTGTATGATTATTCTTGTATCGTGAACGCAATTAAATCAAATCTCTTATTCACTACTTAGACAGGTCAGTATATCACAAATTAAATAACATAATTTACAGTACTATATAGACTATTTCGCAGAGCTTATATAGGTTTAATCCTGTAGATACAATAAAGATAGTACATAATATAAAGTACCAGCCAGTACTAGTAGCCAGTTACTTTGAGAGCCTTTGCCAAAAATATTACGTCTCAAAAATTAATTTTAATAGAGTAAATGGTTCTTAGCTAAAAGGAAACAAACTCCATTTATATTCCGTCCGGTCTATTTTAAGCTCTAGATTGAGAAGGACATTTAATATTATCTGAAAAGGTAATTGGGCGTAATCTGACCCGGTTTGTGAAACATTGCGTACAAAAACCAAACTAGATTATAATTGTTAAGGTAAACCCCACTTTTAATTTCATAAACTTTTTTTTTTTTTTACTTTGGTAATAATGTGCCCAGTGACCTTTGTATCAATTTTATATTTGCTATCATAATTATCTTTTTATCTGGGGAATAACGGGTGTATAAAAACGCTTAACGAAGCCGAGAGTTACTTGTCTTGTACTCCCCGTAGTTGTGTTTTTTTTTTTACTAGACCGTACCTTGGAATCTTCTGGTTACGGAGTTAATGAAGGTCGAAGTTGCAACTTTTTTTCATGAAAGCATGTTTTAACCTAATTTTAAATACCTACACAACTCTCTTACCGCTGCATGCACCCATATAGGTAAGCACAATGTTTTCTGTGCTTTACATTGCACACTGCTGTAAACAGCGATGTTTCACACCAAAAATAAAAGTCGTTTCCCAGCAATAATTTTAGCTTAATGTGACTTAGTTAGATAAACGGAATGCATTTATATAACGGCTATGTGATGGGTCTTTTTACACCCTGTACAACGGAATGTACCATGCAAAAATAAAATAAATGATTTGGCTGAAAGTTTGACAACCAGTTTTACCAAGGGGTATCGTGTTACCCAGTAACTGGGTTGTGGAGGTCAGATAGGCAGTCGCTCGATGTAAAATACTGGTATTCAGCTGCATCCGGTTAGACTGGAAGCCGACCCCAACATTGTTGGGAAAAGGCTAGACAGATGATGGTGATTTGGGTGAAATTGTGAACCTATTATAGTAAAGAATTACCCATAGTTAAAAAGGAGCCCTCTTCCCCATTCTTTATTTCTTTTCTTTCAACCCAAAATCGACCGCACTACGCCCTTCTTATTCCAACTTTTATTCATGCATTGATAAGTGTAGGCCCGTAAATGCTGACACTGTTACCCACAGTTACATTTAATCCAAACCTTGCAAAGGATACAAAAAAAAGTAACATTCTAACTTAATGAAAGGATTCCACCACAATTTCCAAGCCAAAGCATCTCAATCTGCCCGATAGTGTCGGTAATATTAAAAGGAAAAATTCCTTCCGTTCTACTTGCCGGGATTCCATTTAAATGTACATAAATCTCAGGAGCTTGAACCGACCATTGTCTCAGTATTCTGCTGGAACTCCTTCTGTACTTCTGAGAACATTATTCAACATTCATATTCTGCTTTGTTTTAAATATTCTTTAAAAGTGTCTTGACTTTTTGACGAGCTGTTTAGTATTTCTGTGGGTAGTGTAAAATGCGGGTGTAGTCTGTTTAAAACAGATGTCGTGGTTGTAGATGAATTCATAAATAAAGAAATACGTATGTTAATAAGTGCATTAATTAGTTAGCATTTCAAGATATACCAAACCGTGAGGGTTATCCAATTTATGCATCTGTCTGTGCCTATAAAAACTTAATGTTTTGTAAAATATCCTTTTCAGTATTAAAATTAAACCTTAAGAAAAGGTTATCTATACTTTGTTACATTACCCTTTTCTATTTCTCTGAAAGTCACTCGAAACCATCGTCAAAGTTTTTTACCTACCCATATTCAAGTTTACAGATGATGAACACATAAAACAACAGTACACAGAGCGATAGTTGTCTATAAAAGCTGAAGAACAATATAAAGTTTCGTTACAAACGGCTGGCGAAGTGGGTGAGGACGACAACCGAGGCGTTAGCTTTTTATTAAATAGGTTCTTCAATAGAGATGAAGTTACACTGAGTAGATGGGCAACTTATACGCCACTTTGTTAATTGTGTCCACTGGGTTATATTTTGTAGATTAAACCGACGAAAAAAAAACTGAAAAGCGAAAAATAAAAAATAAACCTTATAGTGTAACTAAGATCCTAAACTAATTTAAGTAAAAAAATTTGAGGCGGCGCCAAACAAACAAACAAATTAATTACATAATTCTAGCGTGTATTAGGCGCCGCCTCAAAATTTGTCTAATCGGACAACTCACTAAAAAGTTATGCGTGGTCATACATAAAAAAATAAAAATACCGGTCGACTTGAGAACCTCCTGCTTTTTTTTTCGTCGGTTTAAAATAAAAAATTGTCCACACTATTTAAACTTATCATGAATATTAATGGAACAGATTTGCAGTAAGAGAAGTCCCCATTTGGAAATAGGCACAAGTAAGATAAGCGAAATAAATTACCTACTTAATAGCTATTTTTCTCTATAATTAGATGTTTGAATGAAGAAGAAGCAGAAAGTAGCTCAAAATTATATCATAATCTCGTATTCTAAAAATTTAAGGAAAGAAAGCCTACAAAATTTCATGTGTCTTTTTAAATTTTCTTTAAATTCACCATTCACAACAGTTGCTTTCTACTACTCAAACACAAATACCTATCGCTCGTCTACTAACACTACAATATGGTTAACCATAAACTGCCCAGCATGAGCACTGTACCTATTTAATATTTCAGCTGCTTTTCAAAGCAATGTTCTTTCAGAGCTTTTTGTGGTACGAGTATTCCTCTAGGCTCACACAGCCTGCGGTATTTTTTAAGAAAATAATGTTAGAATTCCATTTGTATTAACATGATAGAGCCTGTGTTTGTAAATGTGGGTAGAAGGAAAACCTAGTTTTATCATAATACGTTTGTTTGAAGATGTTATTTTTAGTTAGAATAGTAATAATACACGACTTAGAATACACATTTTAGAGGGTTATTGAAAAGAGACATTTAATTTTGAATGATTTTATTTTATAAATGATGTAGCCTTTTGTGCGTTCATTATGATTTTTTACCGATATTTTATTAAAAAGCTTTCATCGTTCGGCACGTAGTCAGAGGTGACACGGGTTCGTAATGAAAAAAATGTATTTTTGGATACCTAAAGTCTCTGCAGTACCTACCTATTCAGCTAGCGGTGAACGAGGTATACGTATTTAGAGGTATAACGACAGCTTTACAAGTAAACTGAATTTCATTTAAATATGACCTTGAGTAATTATATTTGTTTGTTCAGAATTAAAATGTACATAAATACCTAATAAATTGTAAGTACCTAATTAATAAAAAACTTAATAAAAAATTAAATATCTACATGGACGCTTTTTCCGGGCACTCCATGGGCCTGAAGTAGACTTTCTGGCGTCTGTATCCTGGCTACGTTTCGGCGACCTCTTCGGGGAAACCGAAGGTTTTGTTTGTGCGATTATGGATGAAGTCATCATGACGAATAATTACCGGAAATACATTGTCAAGGACGGTACGGTGGACATCTGTCGGGCATGCCACTGTCCCGGTGAATCAATTCGACATATTGTTTCCGGTTGTTCTCGTCTTGCTAACGGCGAGTATTTGCACAGACACAATCTAGTAGCTGAGGTTATCCACCAGCAACTTGCCTTGCAGTACAACCTTGTGGAGTATGAAGTACCATACTATAGGTATGTGCCCGACCCAGTTCTCGAAAATGGTCACGCCACAATGTACTGGGATCGATCTATCATCACTGACAGGACTATTGTAGCCAATAAGCCTGATATTGTGGTGATAGATCGACGAGAGCGCCGTGAAATGATTATTGATATCGCTGTCCCTCATGACGAGAATCTCGTGAAAGCTGAGAAAGATAAAAAAATCAAGTATCTTGACTTAGCACATGAGGTTGTCGACATGTGGGACGTGGACTCTGCAATCATTGTGCCGATAATCGTTACGGTGAATGGCTTAATAGCGAAGAGCCTCGACCAACATCTCAGGAGGCTCTCATTGCGCAGCTGGGTCAAGGGCTTGATTCAGAAAGCAGTACTCCTGGACACGGCACGCATAGTGAGGAGGTTCCTCTCTCTAGAGCCCTGACCACCGGCAGCTTGGACCCTGATCCTGGTGCCGATGGGCTACTAATTTTTATATTTTTAAATGTTTTTTTAATGTTTTTTATAAAATATTTAAAAATGTAAATATTATGTTTTTAAGAAGAAATAAATGGAAAAAATTAAATATCTTTATTTCAGACCTAAATTAGTCCATTCATCATCATCATCATCATTTCAGCAGAAAGACGTCCACTGCTGGACAAAGCCCTCCCCCGCACCGCCACTTCGACCGGTTCTGTGCTTCTTGCATCCAGCGCATTCCCGCGGCCTTCACCAGATCATCGGTCCACCTTGTGGCCTTACGGACAGATCGCCCATGGGGCCGAAAGGTTCTGGAGTGCCGACTGCGTACCGGAAGACGTAGCATTGAAAGGCCCCCCACAAGGGGGACCAATTAGTCCATTCATAAAATAAAAATTTAATATCCTAACCTGGAGTTGGTTTTTGTTATTCTTCAACAGTCAACTCTTTATTGTCTTAATTATAACTATTTTAATAAAATTGTCATATATAAAGATTGAATTTCAAGAAGTTTATCAGAATCAGAATTTTATTTGTTATGAATTATGATATACATAGAAATATAGGTACACCTAAACGCTATCTAATCACCCCTTCCATTAAAATTGGTTTTCCTCTCACCATTACCAGGGCAGCATAGGCCCACTACTAACTGATTACCACAGCCTAACAGTATTACTTATTGATAGCGCCAGCAGCCCAATTGGCATGCTGCCACAAGCCCGGATTATGTTTGTTCTACATCCCCGAGGACGGTGACCCAACAGTTTATTGAGCCAGGTCATATTAGATAAATGTTTGTGGGTTATTCTAATTATTATGATGGTAAATACGTACAATCAGATATCTTTCATGTTTTAAATACGACTCGTTAGAGTAGGTAAAATAGGTTGTTTTGTTAGCAGATTCAATTGGAAATAAAATGTGTTAATTTTGTTATCATTGTTGACCTGAATCATACAACGAAAGTAACCGTTATCACGTTACCATAGGGTCTAAGGTGACGTGACATAATTATTGTGTGTAAGTAATTTATTTTGTAAGTAATTTATTTGTATTAAAATAAAAAACAGCGCCACAAAACTAAAGTAAACTGGGTGATTGTCGAGAGTTTGTTAAGTAATTCCATAACCATAGTGTAATTTTCCGACAAATACATACAGAAATGTCATTGTCACTATTAAAATGGGTATTAAAAATAAAATAATTATGAAGGGCGGTATATAAAAATCCCCTACGAAGTAAAACACCCGCGAAAGATAATATAGAGAATACATGTACAAGGGTACTATGGTCTAATTTAAGTTTTCCTGCATTGTCTTTCCACACACTGTGTCTAAGTTTCGCACTCAACTCCATCTCAGGTCTGTTTCTAATTAAATAACCGGTATCTTTACGTATTTTTTTCTCCATGTGTTTTGTGTGTACATAAATAAATAGTTACAAAGTTATACAAGCTCACCAAACAACACGTTTCTTCCTTTTATTATGTTAGACCCCTCCTTACTACGCCTCGTACTACTCGTAAGACTCTTAAAATAAATGGAACGTTTTCCACCTCAAACCTCTTTCAGCAAGAATTTTTAATTATCACGCTAGGTGAAATACAGTGGGCTTTAGAACATTGATACAGTATGTTGAGGCTAATCTCCAGGATACAGGGAATTCTATTGAGGGACTAGTGATATTTGTATTTGTAATAAATACATAAATTAAATAAAAGTAATGGTCTGTCCAAAAAGTATTAACAAAATAGTTTATTTATTATTATGTAAATAATATGAATCTCCGCGCATTATTTGAGAAAAGTACTATCAAGCCTTGCCCGCAATCAGGAATTGATGGTCTCACGTATGTGTGCGTCGGCTGCGCCTCGGCCCACATTTTCACGATCGTCCATCAATCTCCTTATTACTGGCCGCGACAGTAATGTACTATTTCTCAAATAATGCGCGGAAATTCAAACTGAGTAAATAAATTATAAATTCCAGAATCAATGACGGACAACGATAATTTATCATGCGCCAATATGTTCATTTGTTTCTTCTTTACTTTAAACAGCTCTATCTGCAAGCCAAATCGAAATTTAAATAAAATCTTTGATTAGTTAGCTCCTTGGTGGCCATTTGTTGAAGTAAAAAGTTCGCTCCATTTTTAAATAACACGACAGACGAACGTCATTTGTTTGTGACCAATACAGCAATTTCGATTTATCTCGAAGAAGGTTGTCAAAATAATGCTCGAATTTGCAAGCATGTTTGACAAAAATATAATCTATGCTAAATTCATACAAAACATTTCTATGCATTGCTTTTCTCCATTTCATGGCGCTTATATTTAATACTTTAAAATTTTATATCAGTACCTAGCTACAGTTTTTTTACCCGACTACGGCGAAGAAAAAAGGAGGGTTATGATTTTGGCCGGTATGTATGTAAATATGTATGTAAATATGTTCATCTGTTCCCTTCTATCTTCTAAACCACTTATCACAATTTGACAAATGAGGTATCGTTAGAAGCATCTTGATCGTCCGCTGGTTATAGGCTATGTGGCGACACATTAAATTAAAAATGGCGCCCTCTAGAGGACATAAAGTCTGGAACTTAAAAAAAAAAATGTCTAATCGTACCATGTTGATTATCAAATGAAAGGGCTTAATGAGCACATTTCAAAAATATATCACTACATAGTATAAAACAAAGTCGCTTTCTCTGTCCCTATGTCCCTTTGTATGCTTAAATCTTTGAAACTACGCAACGGATTTTGATGCGGTTTTTTTTAATAGATAGAGTGATTCAAGAGGAAGGTTTATATGTATAATAACATCCATTAAATAGTGGAGAAGTACTGTTATTTTTGAGGTTTCTAATGTGATGTCGTAAATAATTACATTTTTTCCGCTTACATTGCAAACGCAGGCTGAACCCTACGAGTTTTATCAAAATAATGTACTAAGTATTGTACACATTGAAAAGGTCTACAGAAAAGTCCGTGATGGTATATGTCTATCTCTTATGGATAACCCACAATAACTATTTTTTGTCATTTACTTTTTACGACAAATAATGGCTAATTTTCGAAGCGATTTTAACCAATACAGCATTAATCCTTAACCAATTAAATACCTTGAATACATTGTTCATTTAATATAGATCTATATGGCCCTTTACACCGTATGATTTAAGTGAATATTTTCGAAGATATTACAGATTTAAAAATTGCGGGACGTAGCGTTTGCGGCGGTACCGGCCGGCCGCCGTCTGGACTCCCTCCTCACAAAATGGTGTTGAAAGTAGGTTGTCCTGTTATTTTATTAAAAAACCTGAATCCACCTAAACTTTGCAATGGCACGCGTTTGCTGGTAAAATCATTGAAAACTTTCATAATAGAGTGCACAATACTCACAGGATGTGGTACCGGAGAAGATGTATTGATTCCCCGAATCCCTCTGATACCATCGGATTTACCCTTCCAATTTAAACGTTTACAGTTTCCGGTAAAGACATCTTTTGCAATGACCATTAATAAATCGCAGGGTCAAACCTTCAACGTTGCAGGCTTAGATTTGAGCGTTGACTGTTTTTCACATGGACAACTGTATGTCGCTCTTTCAAGAGTGACCTCCAGAGAAAACATGTTTGTATTGTCTAATGACAAGAAAGCTGTGAACGTTGTTTATAAAGACATTCTGTAATATGTTGTAAAAATAAAATAAATAGTTAAAAATGTAAAAAGTAAATAAGTAAAAATGTAGTGTATGAATTTAGATATTCCAAAGATAGCAGGAAATCTTCATGGTATAGGGAAAGGGGGATTGTTTTACTCCAAATTTAACGCGTGCGGGCCACGGGCAGTAATGAATAAATCAAAACTACTGAATCGATTTTAATCACATAGGCTATATATTTTATACCCGTGCGAAGCCAGAGCGGGCAGCTATGTTTTTATATACAACGTTCACAGTTTTTCTGTAGTGTATTTAGTATCAGCATTGCACCCGTGCGAAGCCGGGGCGGGTCGCTAGTATATTATAAACCCAAAAGAATTAAAAAAAAATTAAGTAATGAAAACTATAACCCAACTACGACTAAAAAGGTATAAACAAGACACAGACAGACAAATTAAAAATCCGGAGTCACACGTAATCTGTTCGATTTATTTATAACACGTGTGTCTCCGGATTTTTAATTTGTCTGTATATGGTGTCTTGTTTATACCTTTTTAGTCGTAGTTGGGTTATAGTTTTTATTTAACTGTATATTTTGCTCAATAATTATTAAGATAAAAAAAATGAAGTGTTAATTTCTTTTTTTCCTGACCAAACCTAAACAAGGAAAATTTTTTAATACATTAGGATAGGCAGTGTTATTTTCTGTAAGCTTAGATTTCTACTTCCATAAATTTTCCAGATTTTTGGTATACATCAATATCCATCTAGGCATCTTCCAAGTAAATTCAATTACTGACTTTCATTTGGCTAAAAGCAGACGAATTCTACTCGCTCCTTTTATTTTATTCATAATCCCAGATATAGAATTAGGTTCAATTTCAAAATTCGGCTGTTCTCAAGGTTTACAATGACCTATGAAATATCAATTACATTATCTGCCTGTATAATCAGCCTGCCAATAACCTAAGCCCAAAAATTACAGTAAGCATAAGAGAGAGTCAGTAAGAGTCGACTGAGACAGGATTTTCTTTCTCGGCTGAGACCGAGAGCCGAGACTGAGAAAAGATGAATCGTGAAAAAGTAATGAAAATTCGCATATAATATTTAAGAGTGTAATAGTTTTAATAATCAAAATTAAACAACATGATGTTGTAGCACAAAAAAAATGCGTTTTGACCCTTTGTAGGTGGCCTGGTGGCCTGGTGACCTGGTTTTGTTGCCCCTCATCGTATAACTGACCAGCTCTGCTAAAGAGCTGTTCACTTGCTACACTAGTAGGCGGCGCGTAGTAATGAAAACGTTTTCGCTGCAGGCCTAAGTAGGTATTTTTTTAAGGTGACGAATATCAGTACTCGAAAATAATTGCATTTATTTATAGTCTTGGCTCTTTATCAAACGCTATTTCGATTACATCATTTGAACTGGTTTTTTCACTGGTCATTCGCTCATCATCAAACTCTATGGAATTATGAGCTGGCAAAAAGTTGGATTTATTTGTTGCGGCCATGTTTGATGGGCTAGCTGACGATGCAGTAAATTATTACCATACAATAGTCTCGGTTTAACTTCGAGAAAGAACTCAATCGTCGAATCTGACTCGGCTGGGCGGCGCACTATGGGACCAACCGGTATTTTCCATCTCAAAAATCGATAACTCTGTTGTTTTGTGATTTATCTCCTTGATTTTTTTTTCACGTATTTGTGAATATCTAGGCAATAAAAGAAATCAAACATCATCATTCTAAAAAAAATATTTTTTCCGAAAAAAAAATGACAAAGATAAAGTTATACGAAATTTCATACAAAAAATCATATAGTTATATTAAAATAGCAATAAAAGTTACACTTATGCTTAAAATAAGTTTAAAACTAAATTATTATTATTAAACAAACAGTTACATGACAAAAAAAAAATATTACTTAAACTTATCCTACTCATCACTTTCTATTTCCAACAATTCTTTAGCTTCGTCAAATAATTCTTTGGATATTAGAAAACTTGGTTTATTTAAGCTAGATATATAAGGATCAGATGTATATAACAAAATATGCAGAACGTCTTCGTTTGTTGCTGATCTGGAACACTTCCTAGCGTGATGTAACCTATATTTCTTATAATCTTTATTTCGAGCTTCCTGGGCATCTTCGGATAATTGTCCTATACCTAGGCAAAACTGCATAATGCTCTATTATTTTAGCACCATGTATAAGTACTTTATGGACCGAAGATGGCATGTAGTACCAGTTATATTTGCTTACATATAATTGCGCGGTTACCAATGTATACTGACCAAATTTTTCTGCGTTTATAGGAAATCCCGATGACATAGTTTGAAGAATTACATATAGTCTCTTGATTAATTCTTCATCAATTCCGGTTATCTCTGCAGAACATTGGTAATTTTGGAAAAATCTCCTTGCCGTATTACCGTCATTGCTATTACCGGAACCTTGACGTGGTTTATCAATATGCAAGCCAAGCACTTCTCGGAAACGTTTTTGGACAAATTTTTTCTTGTCTTCTTTAAGTTGCTTATTTTCTGGAGTTGTTGCAGACCACTTCTCAAAACCTAAATTGTAAGAAATATGGAGGATCATTTCCATAAATCTTATCCATGCGTGTAGCGTCGACAATCCGTATTTAAACGCATTTTCATTTTCAACTCTCGTTGTAACTTTTAAAAGATCATTCATTTGTCTGGGAGTTGCTCCACAAACAGTGCAGGTAGCACTGGATGATGTGTTTGTCAACACTTGAGCAACTTTCCCATCAATCATTGTCATAAACAGTTGATGTTTAACTTCGATGACTTTGTCTTCTATTGACACAAGAGTTGGAATCAATTGATTAATTTTGGCTTCAATTTCACTGACAACCGCTGTAGTTTTTTCGGGAGTTTCTTTTGCAAATTCTAATGAAATTGGTCTGCAATATCTAACAGATGAGCAAGTAGGGTTTTTCCATATGACCGTAGAAGTTTCTTCGTCTACTAGTCGCAGTGGTACAAGGGACACTATAAACAAATTAGCGTCCGATATTTGTTCGTTTTCTTCCGGTAGAGTTTGATTATACTCACTTTGCCCGGAGGATCCATCACATCCCCATTTAGTGAAAAGCTTGAGACGATTGTAAGTCGATCCTGACTTTATCCTTATAATACGGCAGACTGTATGGTCTAAGAGATCTTGCAGGTTGATTTTTGCGCTTATATTTGTCACCGTAATGCTGGATGCAGGCGGATAGCAAGCCTTTTTTGCTTCACTTAGTGTTTGATACGAAGGCAATACAGAACTTAAATTCTTATCAACGAGCCTTTTTCTTAGGTACGCATATTGTGCTTTGGTTAAATCAGTTTCAATGCATATACTCAATGCTTCCTCTTTTGTAAAGGAAAGTGCGTTATCTGGATTGAGTATATTTTGTAGAATAACTTTTTTCACTTCTTTTTCCTTATTTCTGATAATAGTCACAATCGACGCTTCGTCATTTTCCCCCATGGATCTTAAACCTTGCACATAAGCGTTACGGACATGTTCCATTCCATACTCCTGGACCAGCTCCATATTTTTTCGTTTCTTTGTGTTTTCCGAGCACTCGTCATATTGTTTTGTTGGTCTTCCACGTTCACCAGAAGTATTCAAACCAGAATTTACAGTGGTTGAGGTACTGCAAGAATTCAATGATACTTACTTTAAACTCACCATTTAACCAATTTGAGTATAGGCTCTCGAACCGGTCCGGCTTTCTTTGAGCTTTGGTCCATTTCTGGTTGCAACTCGTTGTTAGATTTTTTTGAATACTCTCTATTACAGTATTAACGTCAGTTTCCGATAGTTGAAAATTTTCCAATAAATATTTTTTGAGGTCTGAAGTACTTTTCCCTTTTATTATTTGATCACAAAGATCGCGTCGAACACAAACGAATTCACTCATTGTTAGATAATAATGTTTTTTATGCGTTAATTGTTATTGAAAAGAAGTATCTGAACACTTTGATGAATCGTATGCTGAACATACACGGGTATTTAAAGGACTAATATTTTAGTGCCTTGTGCAAAAACCATGGGACAATTGATTATAACAGTTCTCATCGAAATAGTGTAATCAGTACTGATTGTAATTATTTACCACAACAGATAAATAGAACTTCCGCAGCAATATAGTTTATCATACTTGTGGTTAAGGTGACCACCCCAAACAAAATTGCCATGGGAAGATTCTTTCAAATATAATAGCAGTTTTTTTAATTTGCAAATGTATGTTTTTATCATAGAAATAGAAAAAACAATATAGACATCAAAGGATAATAACTAAATATAATATTTCATAATAAAAAAGAAGAACCGTAATTTTCGAGGATTTTTCCTCGATTGACATTATTGCTTCAAAATCACCTCTGGCGCAAAAAACGCGCAAGTTTTTTTTAAATCCTCATATTACTGAGTAGATAAGGTCTCTAATAGAGTAATTAACTTGACACCGGCTGCTTTCGGCAACAACGAAAACTCCAATTGAAATTAACAAAAACTAAATTTTCTTTACTTCACTAAAAAAATATTAAAAAATTAAATAAAAATATTTTTTTTACAAAAACTGAACGTGGTTGCAAAGTGTATATTCTAAGCTATCTAATGATGTATAACACTAATATGTTTCCTTGGAAAACTTCCGAATAATTATGTGTTGAACTCCCTTAACGGTAATTTAATTGGC
The DNA here is from genome assembly GCA_949152455.1 of Lithophane leautieri. Classification (NCBI taxonomy): domain Eukaryota; kingdom Metazoa; phylum Arthropoda; class Insecta; order Lepidoptera; family Noctuidae; genus Lithophane; species Lithophane leautieri. Next base: position 20,072,058 of record OX424460.1, read on the forward strand.
ATGAAAATATTTATGCCCAATGTTTGAGGTTCATTTTATAAACGTAAAACTTTATATTTTTTTATATTTTGTAATTTATTCGTAAGTTCCATCTTTTGAGAGTATAAAACCATAAAACAATCTATGGATTTACGACTTTCGACAAAACCATTTTTGAGATGGAAAATACTGTTTGGTCCCATAGTGCGGCGTTCGGGAAGCTGCGTGCTATCTTTTCATCTCATATACCACAGTGTCTCAAGACAAAAGTTTTTGACCAGCAGGCGTAGCATGAGCACCGTTTTGTCGACGGAAGATTAGACAAAAATGACGTTCCGTGTAGACAGTACAACGGCAGCAAAGTAAAAAGAGTCAACTGCACTTTTAACGAAATTCACTCTTTTACACAATTCGACTCAGAATTCTTTGTTTTTACTGATCAACTACAACAATTTTTCGCAAAGTGTCGAAGTACCGTATTTTGCATCAAAAAATTTTACAGTAATATTGGCCTAAACTATTTCTTTGGTAAACTATTAACTAAATGATGTAAAATAGGAGAAGATAGCTTTGTTCTTCTATCAATTATCAGTTTTGTTTTCAAAACGCTCCGTTGTAAAAACATGATTTTGTAGATAACCGTTTATACTTTGTGGCCGTCGAGTAGAAAGTTTTCTACTGGCGATTCCAAAATCAAATTGTCTTCACTACCTTAGACAAATTTCAGTTGTCAGTATGATTTTGACAGTAGGGATAGAATTTTTCCGAAATAGTCTACTTATTAAAAGATCTATACAAAGATTGATATAATAAATGAAACACAAAATGACAGATTGTAGAAGGATTTCTACGGTGCGATGTCAAAAATGAAGAAACGAAATTTCACTTTGTATACAAAAAGCTATGTCTATTCTTCGTAGAAATAGAAAGCGTCATGCTACGCGTGCAGTGTGTGTTGCCAGTGATGACCTATGGCACTGAAACGTAGTCGCTCACAATGGGCTTCATTAGCAGGCTGAAAGTCACTCAAAGGGCAATGGACAGGGCTATGCTCGGAGTTTCCCTGTGTGATCGAATCAGAAATGAAGAGATCCGTAGAAGAACCAAGGTAACCGACATAGCCCGAAGTATTGCCAAACTTAAGTGGCAATGGGTAGGGCGGGCACATTGCTTGCAGAACAGATGGCCAATGGGGCCGAAAGGTTCTGGAGTGGCGACCGCGTACCGGAAGTCGTAGCGTAGGAAGGCCCGCCACAAGCTGGACTGATGACCTGGTGAAGGCCGCGGGAATGCGCTGGATGCGAGAAACACAGAACTGGTCGAAGTGGCGGTGCTTAGGGGAGGCCTATGTCCAGCAGTGGACGTCTTTCTGCTGAAATGATGATGATGATGAGTCTCGGTTTATATGGCCGAGAATCCTGCTGACTTTTAGCTGAGAACCGAGACCGAATTCTCGGTTGGATTTGTAGCCGAGACTGCCGAGACTGATACCGAGACCGAGATATCGGTCGAGCCTTGGGAGTAGTCCGTCTAATTTTGATTTCAAAGACTGTTGTACTTACTTTTTTTTATATTTATAGTTTTTTTTTTTTGTGTCAGTAGTAGTGCCGTTGGAATGAAACATTAACAAAATAACAATAAAGTTTCAAAACATTAGCACAGGTAAACTACCCTACTAACTACCCTAGCTAACTACCTAAATATACAGATAATGATCACGACGTTATAGTAGATTAAAAAGATTTATTTACTTATGTCAAAAGGCTAATAAATAACTTTACAAATAAATACAGAATTTAATAAAATGAACTAGGTCATTTCAATAAACAAGTCCCTCTCAAAAACGAATAGACAATCTTCAACAAATCATAGACTGGTACAGTACTGCGAACTAAACTCAGTTTGAACACGACAGATCTAGACACGCAGCAGCGTGTCAAGCCAAGTTCAAGAAAAGAACTGGCGACGCTGCAGCCGTGTGTTATATTACACGAACCATTTGGTGCTACTTTTCACCCCTCAATAACTCAAAATCTATTTAACATACACACATGAAATTTGGTTTATTTATTAATATCCCTTAGATTAACTAGAACCCCGAATTTCATAAATACAGCTCAAACGGTTGTTGAAATATTAACGTCTCAAAATCATCATTTTTATCACTGACTGACTTAGATCAAAAACCTAACACACTTCCAGATGTCCTAGAAAGTTGCTAATGACACGATTTTCTGAATCGCGGTGTTAAGATTTTTCGCAGGATCGTGACGCAGTACGTTCCTGTGGGAAAATTTCCACTCTGGCAAACCGCGGGCTAAAGCTAGTAGCCCATAAATTAAAAAAATATATAAATAATCATACTTGTACCGATAAATTACGTATTGTTTTCGAGTGTGTCAAAGCCGATAGTGAGTTCAAAATGTAAATCCAAAGGTAAAATTTTCAGCTTCAATTCATCCTAAGTGCTTTGTGTAAATAATTCGACTTTTTAATAAAGTTATATTTTTAAATAGCAGAAATAACAAGAAAATTTGTTTTTATTTATTTTAGAATATAGTAAGTTCTTTGGAAATTTCAGGATTATCTATACAACTTGGCACCCATTTAGATCCCAATTCTTTTGTCGGCGAAGACGATAATCATGTTTACTCTTAGTATTGAATTTAGCTCCCATTTTCACATTTATGTTTTTGATTGGAACAATTTCACAGAATCCCTTGCAAATTGGAAAGGATATTTGAAACGTCTTATTTGAACATGTTTTAAAGCGTCTTAGAATTTAAATGACAATTTTTTTACAAAATTAAACCAAAAGAGAGTGCAGAAAACATTGTAACCGTCGCAGATAGAACCTGGATGAGGCTGGCACAGGAGCGTGGGGTTTGGCACAAGAAAAGAATGGCAATGCTTGCTCAGCAGTAGTTCACCCACTGCTGAGCAAGCATAGCCACTCTTTTCGGGCTGTGGATGATGATAATGATGAATTAATCAAGACATTGATTTGCCGTGGAACTGTTTCGATCGCAATACTCTGATTGATTGAGTTGTCTCAAATATATTAACTTAAAGACATTAAAATTATCTTTTGAAATCCAGTAATAGGGTGTCCCCCGTCACTAATGCTTCTCTTTTGTGTCCGACTGTGACTCCATGTTATGCGTCTGTGTGCTAGTTACTGCCAATTGTACCATAAATAAATAATACTTTGTTATAGACCGCAATGAGTAGCATTATTCATATAAAACATGTAACACATAATGTGTATATTTTCTTTTTTACTGTTTTTACACAATTAATAAACTGTCGCGATTATTAGATACTAATTACGATTCATAAATTCCACCATCTTTTTATGTTTTACTAGCTTCCGCCCGCGTGGTATGTCGATAAAAATTAGCTATGTCCTTTCTCAAGCTCTAGACTATCTGTGTACCAAATTTCATTTAAATCGGTGCAGTAGTTTTGGCGTGAAATCGCGACAGATAGACAAGTTACTTTCGCATTTATAATAATAGTATGAATTTCAAAGAAGAATTTATTTTGTTTTTTTTATAGAACAATTTGCTAAGTTATGTATATGATTTTGTTTTTAATTTGTATCTTAGTTTTTTTTTTTAATACACAATAAACATTTGAATTTGAATTTTACGTACTTACATAGTTTTTAATTTGTGAAAGCTTGTAAATGGCAATTGTAAGCGCTATTGTACATAGCCTACCTTTAAAAGTATTAGACTGTAAGCTTTAGGCATTTATAGTTTTTTATAATTTCATATTTATAATTATCGTTATTGTTCTCTTATCATATCGTCTATATCGTTTAAGATCTTACAATGGGTTAAAACGAAGGGACAATGACGGAGCCTGTAGGGCACAGCATATAGTAGTTGTTTTTTTTTTTTAATAAACGTGCGAGGCCGGCCTCTCCTCTTCACCACAATATCACGATGATTTGCTCTCAAAATTTGTCTAAGTAGTAGTTACTGTATGAAGCCACACAGATAGAGCTTCAAACTCATTAGTAATTCCATTTTCATGATGACACATTTAATAATATTCTTCTCCAACAGCCTTGTGCCACTTACTGCTGAGTGGCCACTCAGTCCGCCATCTTGCCGCGCGTCCTTCTACTGGTTTTATTTGAAAATAATACATTACTTTTTAAGAGTATCACTGTACCTACATCACCCCGTTTCTCTGCAATGTTCCTAGTGTGGAGCTATTCATTTTTCCAACGGAATCTTTTAGAGACACGCGCGAGTCTTGAAACCGTGCATGAAGAGAAATGTACGACTACGTTTAGTTCCTTTTGGAGCTCGCTACATGTTTTAGAGAATTTAGTACGCTTTTATTTCAATGTTCTATGGATATTTAAAGGGATTCGGAATGATATTGAAGTAATACGAAAGAAAGGAATTGTTTGAATTCGACATGGTCTGTCTGTACCTACTTATTTTAAGAGGATTATTTAATTGCTACCAGGCTTTCGAAAAGCATAATGTCATTCTTGGGGTAAAATACGCAGCTTGTGACCTATAACATCTTTATATAGCATCGCCTACTGATTACCTAAGTTCCAGGACTTCCAAATGTAGTTTGTATCCTAAACATTTCAAAAACTTCTAAAATACATATTAACTCATTGTTATATCACCCGATATTACGTCAGAACCCGTAGTCACGTCAAAACTTACACCAAGATTACGAAATCGAATCGAATTAGGTAAAAGTAATACATCCAATAGAAAAAGAATCTAACACGGAATGTGTTACCAAATAAAAGTAAAGCCCAATAACGGCCATCAAAGCTTCCATTACAATTCTTGACCACAATGCGAGATCAGATCTCCGTAGTCCGTACAAATAGCCGCGGATGGAGCGGGCGGTCGATACCCGTACTACATAATGGAGCAGCATGTATTATGGACCCCGGGATCAAAAAATACACTGACAATTAGTGGCCTATTTGAGGTTTTACGTATTTTTGGCTATCTGCTGTAGGATAATTATGGTGCATGGGTCGAGGTGGTGTTTTTAGTATTTTTTTGTATGTCAACATCTGCTTCACTTATTACTTTCAAGCGAGTTTCAGACATAATTCAGACATTAAGTTTCCTGTAGGTATCGCAATGTAATGTACCTAGGTATCGCAATTTTCTTTGAATTTTATTTCTTCCGCACTTGAGAGATATTATTATATTATTTTATTTCTTTCTTTGAAGTAAAAAAAAACTAATACCCACGTGTCATTTTACATACCTTTTGAGATTCTGTGCCGCGGCTATAAATACGGGCTATAGATAATTTGCGATGTCTAAAATAATAATTATTATTCTTTAAAAATAAACCTTTTTTTTTATAAAGGTTTAAAGAAAGTATAAAAAAGCCGTTCATTTGGATAAATTCCAAGACATCACAAAAATAAACTGTTTTTGGGATGTTTTCGAACTACAATTATAGGCACCAAAAATATAATCTAGTTTACATTGTGTTAATTACTAATACTCGGTGAACCGCTATACCTGAACTCAATAACGAAGTATATTATGTACCTAGCTAGGTTAGGTGAAAAAACAACACTAAAACATTTGTCTAAATAATTATTCATTGAGATACTAATTTATAATACACGGTGTAAGAGGCATCGACTCGCAAACTGTTACCACCAAGTGCAATACCTACACGGTCAAGATGAAACAGCAGACTTTTTTAAATATCTGACTAAAAATTTCGACGCTGAGGGGTCTAAAACCATGTACTAAATTCATGGTAATAATTTGTACGTCGATGTCCGGTATACATAAATAGATATTTAGACCGTCACAGACAAGAGGTAGAGCCCCAGTTCTCCGTGTGATGTTTTTTGTAAGTCCTACAAGACGACGGAGGACTGGGTATGATCAAGAAACAACATTTCGGGAAAAAACATATTTAGATCCTTATGTGATCTCAATTTCTATGAAAATCCAGTCCCTTTGTGCTAACAATATTTTTTAATTAATGAAAGACCTTTTTCAATTTATGAATACCGAGAAATTGATAATACCTATGAACCGACTGGGCAAATAATAATAGCCATTTCATCTAACGGGAACGAACAAAATATTTCTCGGAGAAGAAGAACACCGGATTTGAAGGACAAATTGCGATCGAAGTAATATAAAATACAAAGTAAAAGGTACAACGGCAACTTGTAATGTCAACCATACTTAATCTATACTAATATTATAAAGCTGAAGAGTTTGTTTGTTTGTTTGAACGCACTAATCTCAGGAACTACTGGTTGAAATTGAAAAATTCCTTTTGTGTTGGATAGTCCATTTATCGAGGAAGGTTTAGGCTATATAACATCACGCTACGACCAATAGGAGTGGAGCATAAATGAAAAATGTTGCAAAAACGGGAAAAAATATTCTTTTTTGTGAGCTTCTGTTGCGTGCGCTGCGTAAACGGTTTAAGTTACGCAAATATCATGTATGACAGCATCGTTTCTCTTTAAAAGTTCTATAAAAAATTCCGCGTATCTATCTTTTAAGATTGACTCATTATAACCTTTTTTTATGGTAACCAAATTTGTTCGAAATTAATGCATTTTTTGCGAAGGAGTTTTATAAACATAATATTAATTCTTATCTAAATAAATAGTTTTACCATCAAGTATATTTATGTAGCAGTAAAATACTTTTTAATTCATTCGAATCGGACGTTTAAATTCGAAGTTATTACGAAATGCAATACGCGAACCGTTCCAAGCCGGCGCCGCGCCGCCGCGCCTCGACGTTATACTCTAGAGAGGAGAGGATGGGCAAACGGGTAGACCATGACCAAGGTAGTTTCATATGGAGCAGAATCATAGAATACGTTCTATCCCTATATTCCCACGGGATTGAGACCTACGCGGGTGAAACCGCGGGGCACAGCTAGTACCTATTATAAATTCGAAAGTAACTCTGTTTGTCTGTCTGTCTGTCTGTACTATGTTACCTTTTTACGCCTAAATCACTGAACGGATTTAGACAAAATTTGGCAAGGAGTTAGATGGCACCCTGGGGAAGGACATAGGCTACTTTTCATCGACATACCTTGCGGGCATAGCCGCGGCCGGAAGCTAGTTCTCTATAACGTGCATAAACAAGCTCACCCCTTTTCATAACTTTGAAATTAATCGATGAACAAATAGTGGCAGGACAAAGGTTGCATGTGCACTTCACTAGCAGAGAAACGAAACGAAACAACAATATCCTGAGAAAAAAGGTACCTACGTAGAATAAAGTGGTTTGTTTGAGAACTGTAGTAGCAATTGCCGGTCGTGAAATGAAATGAAATTATTTATTCTGTAAATAGGATTCTTTATGTTATGCGCAAGTTTCTTTCGCGTTTCTTTATTGTAAGGCCAACATATGTTACTCCTCTAAAATGTTGGCTTGCTAATAAAAACTAGCCGAGTAAAATTTTCAGCTTCAATAATTCATCCTAAGTGCTTTGTAAATAATTCGACTATTCAATTAAGTTATATTTTAAAATAGCAAACATTGTTATAGCAGAAAAAACAAGAAATTTTGTTTTTATTTTAGAATGTTGTATGTTCTAAATTTCAGAATTATCTATAGAACTTGGCACCCATTTAGATCTCATTTCTTTTGTCGACCAAGTCGACAACCACGCTTATTCTTAATATTGAATTTGGCTCCCATTCTCATATTTATGTTTTTTATTGGATATCATTACTATTTGTAAAGAAATTAGTATTATTATCCGTCAACTAAAAGTGATCTGCAAAATCTATTTTCAAATATAAGCAGCAAGATTGTGTAAGAATGTATTTTTTGTCAGATCGCTGAGCCGGTGCGGCGTCGTAGTTTGTGTTAATATTAGTTGCGGAAGTTCTATAAAAAAAAACGGGTGCAGTCAATTTTCTCAAGGGAACGTACTGCGTCACGATCCTGCGGAAAATCTTAACAAGGCAATTCAGAAAATCGCGTCATTAGCACAACGTCATCAAATGAGTACACTGATAAACTCAAACTCTCCGTTCCAAACCAAGTAGCACCTAATCAGTTTGGATCGAGTGGACAGATCTTAATTAATGAAATAACTACTAAGGTATCCTGTCCATGACGCCGGAGTCGCACCGGCGCGCGGTGCCGGACCAATTGCTTGTATATACGAATGAATATCGCCCATGGCGCAAGAGCGATATACACCGGCACCGCACCGGTGTGTGCGGCGCAGCGCCGCGTAGATTTTACATTCTCATTCTGTAAAGTTTTGAAATTTTTTCATCTTGTGGTCCGGCATAATGTTCAGGAAGTCTAAATGTCACCTCAAGATACAGACTATAACTATATTTCCAAACCCTTAAATCCCGGAGACCCCGGGCGCGCTACACTCCTGTTGCTCGCCTCGCGGAAACCTTAAACAGCCAATGATTAACAATTATTATTAACTAGCTGCGCCACGCGGTTTCACACGTGTAAGTCTCGATCCCGCAGGAATATCAGGAAAAAAAGTAGCCTATGTCCTTTTCCAGGTCAAGGTCTACCCTTGTGCCAAATATCATCCAAATCCGTTCAGCCGTTTTAGCGTGAAAGCGTAACAAACAAACAAACAAACCCAGTTTCGCATTTATAATATTAATTTAGAATTATTGGGTGTCTAAGTTATATAAAATAATTTGGGACCTATATACAAAACGATAAAAGCGACCTTTCATAATGGAACCAATTCTCCTACAAAAGATAATGTTTTTGCTATTATAATTTCGAAAGGCGCTAGGTGTTAAAAATCGACTTAATCGACTTCGAAACTTGGAAAATATTTAAAATCGTAAAAAATCTGTTTTCTGATTTTTCCTTTTATACACACAATTACCAAGCTGGATGCCAAATTTCAACTTTCTAGGTCATCTGGAAGTGGGTTAGATTTTTTATCCATAGGTACGTAGGTAGGTCATAGGTGAGTCAGTCAGTGATAAAAATGCAGATTTTTTGAATTAATATCTCAACAACTGTTTGAGCTGTGTTGACTACTCTATTAAAAAAGAAATAAGTAAAAGCTGTTGGGGACACCTTTTACTACTCTACACTTACACAAAATCACCCGCAAATACACACACACACATTCCTACACAATCATTTTGTAGTATTCTTATTTAAGGTACTACACGATACCCCTTGTTAAGACTGGTTGTCAAACTTTTTTGGGCTTCTGACTACCTGTAACGCCTCTCGAATAACAGCTGAGACCAACGGCTTTTAACGTGATTTCCGAGGTGCGGAGGGGTCTCGATATGTAATGGATATTTACCCATCCACAAACCGGCCGCGGCAAGTTTAATCAAAAAAATAATAATAGCGTTAACATTAAATATTAGGATCTATAGGTACACCTGACTTATTCTAGTTAACAAAACAGGTAGGTGTTGCGACCAGCACCCTTACTAAGTTATGAAATAACTTGTATTAAGGGCAGTGGTACAAGCCCATACTTAATTCAGTTTCACAAAAGAATTGCAGGCAGAACAAGTGTTTAAAAAAGTGTAGCTTAACCTTGAAGATCGACCCGTACGGCTGTTATTATTTAGTTACGACCTCCTTACACCTCTGGCTTATCCTTCGGGAAAAACAGACGTGATACTATTACGTCCTCTAACCAATTCATTAAAAAGGTTTAAAAAAAAATGCAACATCTCAATCGCTACATTTGAAAACTACATTCTCATTTTGAAAAGTGTTCTACTGTATTTCGCTGACGGTGACGTAATTGTATATTTCAGCACTTATTGAACTTTTGCAGCCCTTTGAAAGTCTATTACCGCCACTGTAATCAAAACTCTATTAATAGTAACACCGTCTATTCGATTGACTACGATTCTCTATTGGGTTTCAAATTCGATTCGATTTTAGTTTACAGTCCGATTTACCAGTTTTATCTTAGAAAAGTCGACACGAGATTTGAATCGTGAAATGTATTTTGACGGTTTTATGGTATACGCAGAGTGAAATGTTTTTACAAGCTTTATATATTAGCTTGCTCTGGGGTAGTATTATGTAGTATTAATGCCATCATTATTCCACTGCGAAAACGAGATGGTGCTAGCGGCCTTGTCATGATCCGTCTCTTTCTCACACTGGAAAAATTGTGGCATTAATACTTCATAATACGGCACCTGTTCGTATGTGTTACCGGTTACTCCAATTGTCGTCCATTTTCAAGCACTTCCTGGCTTCCAATTGAGCTGAAACTTGGCATACTTATACAACTACCGAGACATTTTGAAAAAATTATATCACGGAGCTGATCTGATGATGGAGCTGGAAGTTGGCCATAGGAACTCCTCAATCAAACAAGATAGCACCATCGTGTTTGGTGAAAACTATAGTCTAACTAATGTGTAGCGCTGGATCTGATTATAGGGGCGGAACTTGGCCACTGAAACTCCTCGACCTTACAAGAAAGCCCTGTCGTGTTGGGCTCCTTGGATTTGTGAAGGTGATAGAACAGATATTAAAACAAATTCTAAAAAGTACAAAATAAATTACAAGTTAAAATCTTTTTAAGAACAAGCTTTTAATTAACTAAAAAGTTCTAAATAAAACTTACGTAAACATAGAACTTTAATAGTTTCTTAAAAAGATTTTTACCTACTTATATTTTATTAGAAAGTAAACTGAATAGATAAACAAACGAAACAAAATGACGTCTGAACCTGTATCTCTTATGTTATCCTACATGCATGCTTTTATTCTTGTACTTGCTGTTGCCCGCGACCTTGTCTGCCATCCAGGATGAAAAGTAGCCTTTCCTTTTCCAGGTCAAGGTCTACCCATGTGCCAAATGTTTATCTAAATCCGTTCAGCCGTTTTAGCGTGAAAGCGTAACAAACAAACTAAACAACAAAAAAACTCACTTTCGCATTTATAATATTAGTTAGGATGTCGATTGTACACATGTTTGAGCAAACGCAAAATTTCGTTACCCGAGCCAATAATTGGTTATATCAATGGAAACAACGGAAAAACAAACATTGGTACCCTCGTCAATGTCCGAATGATACCTACTTTTAATTTGCCAGTCCGTTAAATTCGCGATGTCGCTAGAACTGTGTAGAGGGGAGGCGGAGGGGTGTTCAATCCCTATTTGCGACTCCTGAAAAAGTGAAAATGTAATGGAAACCATTCGGCTGTTTTGTTATTTGGTTATCAAGGTATGACTGTCGTATCGTGTCATTCACTGGATGTGAGTGACACAGGATGGAGAACTATATAAAATACGAAGGTTGTAAAGGTTAACCGCTAAGCTACCAGACGGGCCGCGCGCGTGCCAAAACTTACCTAAACTAATTAGTAAGTGCTTAGTATTATGATTTTGAGGTACGGAACCCTAAAAATCTTTAAACTAAATAAATATGACGTGAGAAACAATTTTAAAATTATTCGAATTTACATAACGTTTACTCCGGGCGTACATGGTAGGCCCGCAGTTCTTTGGGTAGAAAAAATGGAGAATGCTAACTTTTCCTTCTTTTTGCCCTGTTAGGATGAGAAACGAAACAATAGATTAAAATTCTTATCTTAATTATGCTTAATGAATTTGGAAAAGGGTGCATTGGTACGGTATCTTGCAAACGAAGTAATAATGTTGGAAATGTTTCTCGGTGAAATATTCAGCGCTAAATTTTAAGAGAGGCTTTTGTAAATGGACGAACTGTGTGCTTTATTTGTTCGTTGTGCTAATGAAAATAATTTTTAAACAAGTCGTAGCATTATAAGAGCTTGTGTTTTTGCTATAAAATGTGTATAGGTAATTTAAAACCATGTTTTGTAGACGGTTAAGTATAACATTCTAAGGTTTCAGCTCCAAGCTCGTTTCATTGTTATTATACGTACTAATGGGTTCACAGTTCGTATGAATTGAGCTAAGTTTAGATACCAAGATACTGTCTGTGAGCACATGTGTATCGAGTCACTGACGCATTTCATAATGAAACGTTTCTATTTTGCGAATTTCAGGCGCCAGTTTTATTTTTATCTATACCTTCTTAATAATATTTAAGAAAATCGATGAAAATTGACCATTCCCCCTCATTATCTCCGAAACAACAGAGCCTAGAATTTTGAAAAATATACAGAAAATTCTTCTATACATATAGATTACAGAAAAACTTATAAGAAGTCTATGGTAACCCTTCATTGTGCGTGGTTCAACACGCACTTGGCCGGTTTTTTTACCCGACTACGGCGAAGAAAAAAGGAGGGTTATGATTTTGACCGGTATGTATGTATGTACATATGTATGTATGAATGTACATCACAATTTGACAAATAAGGTATCGTTAGAAACGTCTTGATCGTCCGCTGGTTATAGGCTATGTGACGTCACATTAAATTAAAAATGGCGCCCTCTAGAGGACATAAATTCAAGAACTAAAAAAAAAAATTGTTTAATCGTACCATGTTGGGTATCAAATGAAAGGGCTTAATGAGCATATTTCAAAAATAGTTTTTGTTACTAATTTTTTTTTTATATCACTGAATTTTACTTATTGAGCTTTTCTCAAAAAAATAACCAATTTACTTAAGGTACTTGTCCTACTGCCGGCGATTAACGAGAAGCGAGTAGAGCTAGCAACTAAAAACTAATTGAGAGATTAGTGTGTGCGCGACGGCAACGAGCGATTACTCGCTGGTATGCCTATGTACCAAGCGTGAGTCTGAGCGAGTCTCTGTTTCATAGCTCTTGTCGCTGTATTATACTAGTGAACTGAGAGTTCCCGCCGGCAGTGTGAAGAGTCAGCGATCAACGATTAATATAATTGCGTATAGCCGAAGTAAAAGTTTACCCTCAACGGAAGGTGCTTTCGTTGAGGGTAAACTTTTATATTTCCTCGCTTTTCTATTTAGCATAAGTGCCGGTCGCGCCTCTTGGTTAGCCCACTGTCTCCATGACGTCTGTCACAGCCAGCCACAGAGCTCCGTATCGACGGAGGAGTTCGTACACCGCCGACTATAGTATCTCTTTGTTTTACACAGGACCTAAAATCTTTGGTACGTTTCTAGAGCTAGCTTTCGCTTCCTCGGCGAGTTGGGTGGGACAGGGTATCATAGGACAGTTGTATTTTCGATTAAAAAATCGTTTGAATATAAGTTACTTTTACGGCGCGCGGCTGTGCATCCGTAAACGTATTTTCGGAGTCATTTCCATGTCAGGCGTCCTGTCACCTGCTTGACGTGGGAAGATTTGTTTCTGTTCTCATAAATTAGACGAAGGTTATAAAAAAAAGTCTCCCAAACATATGAAGGGGGTATTCAAATTAAGGGTTTTAAAAAGTGATTACAAAAATATATACAAATTATATGTTTAAATGTAATTTGGAATGAGAAATGACAAAAAACTAAAAAGCTGAAAATAAAAAAAGTTGAAGACACTAAAAGCCTAAAATTTGGTGTAACTTTTGTTAGTAACCCGCCTGCGATATCAAAATTCTATAAAATATAATGTTTCTTTTTCTCTTTATATATAAGTGTTTTTGCAGTCGGGTTGATGGTAGATGTTTTAATAACTTTTTTTTTTTTACAGATAATATTATGGCATTCATGTTTGAATCTAATTTCGCCGTGGCTGATGTAATTGCCTAATTTACTGAAAGCTTTTACTGAAACATTTGCGAAACGACTAATATTAAAAACATTTTTCTGTGTTATATTTCAGTATAAAGTTTTCTGCCTCAAAAAAAAAAAACCACCCTTTATTACCTACTTTACTGAGAGCGACTATATTTGGCAAATTAATTTCCTTAGTTTTATTCGTATTTAATTTATTTATTCAAAAGTCCTGTCAGCCTAAGAATATAATTCCAGAAACGAACATAAACGAATTGTCATGGACATTCCACTCAAAAAAGCAAACAAACAATTCACGAAAGTCACACTCAAAGTTTTTCCCATTCAAACGAATTTACGGATTAAATGAAAACATTTCCATTCATTTGCCATGAAGCATCCCCGTCGTTATGAATCACGGCCGACAAACAGGCGGATAGCTCGACGAAATATATTTCACAACAAGAGACTGTAATGAGAGCCGAGCCTGTAGGTACTCCAATTTATATTGCGAAATGACAAAAACGATGTTTTACATTTTTATGAATTAAATATACATGAACAAATTATACGAAACGAAATATTACTGAGAAATTAATGACACAAGCGAGCCAATGGATATTACGTATTGCAAATTAATGATCAGTTTTGCTCCATCATTGTTTGTCTCCATCGACAGTATTTCTTAATTAAATAAAAATATTAGGTAACTAGACTATTATTCAATATTATTACGACAATTGAAATTAAAATGACAATTTTTTTTGTTTCAGATAACGTTCGCGGTCCACACTCGGATGCGTTGAGGCATTATGGATGTCAGAAAGAGTTTGGACGTGAGGCTTATTGCCCTGTGCACCACGTGCCTGCTGTTGCCCGCCATCGCCTGCCCCTCGCAATGTATCTGCAAGTGGAAGAATGGGAAACGATACGTGGAGTGCTCACAAAAAGACCTCAAAACTATTCCAAACTCTCTCGATCCAGAAACACAAGTACTAGACTTCACAGACAACGACCTACAAGTTCTACAAAAAGAAACATTCCACAAATTAAACTTGCTCAATCTTCAGAAAATCCACCTACAGAGATGTAGACTGCAGAAAATCGATAATCACGCGTTCAAAGGCCTCTCGAACCTCGTCGAGTTGGATCTCTCTAACAATTACTTGACAGTCATACCATCGACCAACTTTGTTTTTTTCCCGTCGCTAATGAGGCTCTCGTTCAACAACAACCCAATAACGAGCATAAAAACTCACTGCTTTCAACATTTATCGTATTTAAATACTTTGGAACTGAGCGATTGCAAAATAGAAACAATAGAGAGAGAGGCGTTTTCCGGTCTCAACCACCTGGAGTGGCTGCGACTGAACGGCAACAGACTATCAAATATTCAAGGTGAAAATTTATTCCCCGATACGCTGCGAGGGATCAACTTGCAAAATAATAATTGGAATTGCGATTGCCATCTCAGGGATTTACATAGTTGGTTGTTGAATTTCAATATGCCGCACGCCGTCGAACCAATTTGCTCCCTCCCTGAACGTTTGAGGAAACAGACGATCATGAGCGTCGCGGAAAACGAGTTGGCATGTTTACCGAAAATGAGCCCTACGTCTGTGTTCTTAGAGACGAACTCGGGTAACAATGTGACCCTCGAGTGTTTAGTGAAAGCGATACCCGAAGCGAAAATAACGTGGTTTTATCAGGGCCAGATCATTCATAATTATTCGAGCATGTTACCGGACGATCGCGACCTGTATTATGTGGAGAACGGCGTAACAGATAAAAAGAGTGAATTGTACATATTCAATATCGGGAACGACGGCAATGGCACGTACTCTTGCATCGCCGAGAACCCCGCAGGCAGGTCTCGCGCCAACTACACAATACGAATACTGGTGAAAGAGGAGCCCGCCGTTATAGTCGTCACGTTCCCGCAGAGACACTTAGTAGTCATAGTCACAGTGGTCTTTCTCATTATAGTCTTGCTTATAGCAATTATAGCAGTAGTATTATTAAAATTTAAAACGGACACGCGGAGCCGAAAGAAAAAGGAGAGCGGCAAGGACGTGGCGTTATGTAATCAAATTCTGCCTTCAAACCGGGGGAACGGGATGCCTAAAAATAACGGCAGTGTCATTGTGAACGCGCACTCTCATCACGCACTGCACTACACCGTACAAACAAACCGCGATTACGAGTCGAGTGACGTGTATCAAAGCAATAACATGAAAGGCTTTGTCGACAGGAATCCCGACCTAATTAGCGACGCGGAAACTGTAGCCAACAATGCGCAAAACGAAACCACAGTGTTATCAGTTTACAAAGCTCAAACCGCGAGTAGCGACGGTCTCCAAGAGGAAACCGCTTTCACAGCGCCAATACCCAGACAGGTCACGTGGCAGGACCAACAGACCATCAACATGCCGCAGAATACTATTAACAACATGTACCAGCACTCGGCGGATGTTCACCTGAATCCGGGATGCTTCCTAGATAACGAAGGCTACCCGTACGACTATGGCCTACCGAAACATCCCTGCCGCCCGCCGATAATGTCCAACTATTCAGTAGTCGGTCCGTTTTATCAGACGTTACCGCACAATCGGCAGAAGGGTCAGAAGCTTGTTTGTAAATTCGCGAAAGACACGGAGTTTAACGCCTCCACGCCTCCCGCCTGTCCTAATTTTGAAATGCCGTTTGGTCCGGGAAACGTGCGGCGTACGTTGGAAGGGTATCCGGTACCGCGGAATAGGCAGATCGCGTTTGTTGGTAACGGGACGGTGTATTATAATGAGGAGTTCGTGCCATCTCCACCGGAGGGCTACAAGACGGAACCGGTGCAATGTTGCGCGCCGACCGAGGCGTGCAGTTCATGGGTGAACCCGAAGGGGACGTGTGCAGTGATGGTGCCGATGAGTGTCGCGGAGGGGCCGGGTCGTTGCTACCAGGTGGAGACCCGGTGCGTGGACACTCAGACCACAGACGCTCGGATGCCCGGCGAGGGCACCGAGAGTGTGCTCAAACCTTTACCGCAAGTATCTAACGCGAGGTGTGCTGCTGACATATGTTCGGAAAGCCCCGATGAGGGTTACGTCGGTGACGCTAACGATATCTGACGACGACGCCAGATCGATAACGCTTAAACAGGGCAATTTAGACGCTAACAAAGTGATAAAGTGACTGAGTATAAAGTAGTTTTGTAAATATATGAGCTCACGGCGACGGCGAATGGAGGCGGAATTCTATTACTTAGCGAACGATCCTGTTGGATCCCTGTTTTGCAATTTTGTATATTTTATGGTGTAAGTCCGATTGATGCCGCCTTTGTTCTGCAGTCGTCGATAATCGTTAACCAAATATCAATGTTTTAAGGCGACGGTGTTTTTCAATTATATAAGAGTAATTATAACCACTTTACAGAGTAAAATAGTTAGTTTGTCTACATAAAATTATATAATATCGTGTGAACGTTTGTTTTTACTGATACTTCATTGTATTTATCAAATGTCTATATTGTTTTATTTCAAAACACGTTAAAAACCTATCAGTTATTTTGTCGAATAGCATTTTGCAACAAAACTTATATAAAACTGATATAAAATTGAACAGGATTTATGACAGATGCAATTTCCATCTTATTTGTAAAAAAATGTCGATTAAAAAATATTAATATATAAATTAATATTGTAAACACAGAAAAAAACATCTGAATTAACACAAAAAGTAGTCAGAATATGCATGTTACAAAAGTTACTCAAAAACTGTCTCAATTTCTTAAATCCTATGAAACTTTGTCTCCAGAATGTTTCCAACAAGTAAGATGTTTTATATGCTAAATAATTAATAAACCTCTCTGGATCGATGTTAATAATTATTCATAAACTATATTTTAAATTCATACACTTGTTTTAAATAATGCAATTTCGTCACCCGACTTATGTACCTATTGGTCTGTCTAGTATGTACAGTCAAGGAATAAATATATTAAGCACCTTAAGGTTAAGTTCTACTTTCACCTTATTATTTTACCGACAACGTTGTTGACAATATTTTTGAAAAGGTGACCGCCACTTTTAAAAGGAATTTGTTCGAAAATTGCTTAACATTTTCGGTCCTTGACTGTAGAGTGAAGGTATATGTATATTATAATGTTTACCAACAGCACCCCCTGTCGATGTCATTAAAGCACCAAAAGCTCCTTGTAGCACTGTAACTGAATTACTCAAACAATGTATTGAATCGATTTTATTTGACAGTGCAATACAAACGTTATTTTGTGATCTCTTAGGCCCTAAATGACGCGCGCCCTTGGACGGCATCGCTTGATGTAATTCGTTACACAGAAATTCATACAATTTTATTGAGTAATCAAAACGCAGCTTGCACGGCGCGCGCCTTGGGCGCCTGTTATAACTAGGGCCTTGAGTTGAAAATGATCTGATCTGAGAAGGTACATAGTTACGAGTGGTATATAGTGGTGGTAAAAGGTACATTTTTAATCAATATTAATGTAAATAAATGTAAATATTAGTCATTACACTTACTTTCTGTAATGTAAGTAGCTGATGTTAAGTATTAAATTGATATCAGGGTATCCCCTAAGAATAGAGGTGGTGTTTCGATGACTAACGTTTCAAAGAAAAAAATCATTTTTATTTTTAATTACTTTGTGTGATCAAAATATGTTACCATTTAGGTTGCACTAGTCGACGGTTCGAACACGTTGGTGCGCATGCATAGTTATTTATTTATTTAATATTTATTCATTCAATTTTTATTTATTTATTTAGCGACTTTGACGATGATTTATAACGAAAACGAGAGTGTAAAATTTTATGAACAAACCTTTGGGCGTAAAGATATTATGGAAAAATTACTGAATGGCTACATTCAGTAATTTTTATTTTTATTAATTACATTCATAATTTTTATTACATTCATAAATTTACAAAAAAAAATACTTTTTAATAAATTATCTATTGGGTACGGTTTCTATTTTGCCATTTTCATACTACATAAGTGATTTATTTACGCCCAAAGATGAGTTAAAATTAGTGTTGAATTAAGGAAGTTTTGACGCTCATTACTTCCAAACCAATTTTTTTTTCCAATTCTGCTTCGATACAGCTATGTATATTCTCATATTGTATATTTATAATTAAATTAGCGAATTGTTTTTTGATTTATGTATTTTGTTTCTCTTCTACTCTTACACACGTTGTCTACATCTCTTTTATCTACTTTCCTATCGCAGGTATGCTGGAACAGATTCCTTTAAAAATAAGCATTGCCTTTGTACGTATTGTTCTGTTCCTTTCTTCTTGTCTGTATATATTATGTGTGTGCATAAATGGTTAAATAAAAAATAAATAATACAGGGCTAGAATGACAAGACTAATTGATATAAGCTTTAGTTTAGAACGTACACCGTCAAACAGACGAGAAATCGGTATACTACGTTAGTATTGAAGAATGACCGACTAGCGCAACGTTAAGATTGCTATGAATAACAGAAGAATTCACATATTTTTGGCAGTTTACTTTAATTCAAACCAACGCTCTGTTCTCGGACATTTAATGGCTGAGTAATTACCATCGTTTGCCTGAATATAGCATAGTACATAATGAGCTACATAACATTTAGGTCACCTCAATATTTGTAAATGAAAAGAGAGACTTTTAAACGTCTTTTATTATTAAAGTTATTCTAGCTAATAGGGAGTATTATCTGAAGGTAAAAATAAAAGCAAAAACAATAAAAATTGTGATTCAACAATAAACAACCAACAATACATTTCTGAATACCGGTTTCATTATCTATGGTCAGTAAACAAAACAATTTCAATTTCCTGAAGGTACTGACAAGAACAAAGAACAAACCAATCGAAAACTATGTGTGTCGGCATTTTATTTTCCTCCTCTGGCCGCGAAATGGAAACCATGATTGTGTGATAAATAATAAGTTTATAAAGCTTTGTCAGTTAAAAAAAGGGACTCTGTATTACCTTTTATTGCATGCCAAAAAAATATAAAAGATAAAAAAAAAATGAAATAAATCATTCATTTATTTTGAATTGTGTAGGAACGTAAAACTTGTAAGCCAGGTATGTTTACGTAAAATAAAATACGTGCAGTAATATTATATGAACGAAGTCGACCGTCCACTACGTAGGATATGCACGCAAAGGTTTGTCAAGTTATCTGTGCGGTTCATTTGGTTGTCAGCCACGCATTCGTGCGTAGCGTAGCCGTGGGGCGCAGTAGTCGTTCCCGCCTCTATTTTCATACTGAGCGAAGCTAAGTACACAGGCGTAGTCTAGCCTTTGGTCGCTGTGGAGCGGCGCCTTAACATGGAAGTAAATAGGACAGGACTGCTATACAGTATAGTTCACGTAGTGTTTTAAAATAACCAGTACCGGTAGGTTGGCCTCAATCAACTCAGCCTATCGTAGTCCACTGCTGGACATAGGCCTCTCCCAGGCTACGACACAACACCCTGTTGTCCTCCGCCTTACACATCCGACAGACTGACGAGGTTTGGCCTATTGATGTAAAATCATGGAAATTATTTGTTTAGCAAATTGACCAACCAATTACAATAATTGCCCATTTATTCAAATTACAATCCGTTTATTGTCATTTTTTGACAGTTGTAAGAAATGGTTATAGTAAGGCAAATTGAAGTAAGGTATCAATTTGCTTAACAATTAATTTCCCTAACTGTACATCGTTATTTAAAAATAATAATATTTTACATGAAAACCAAAATATAATATCTATCATAATATTATTATCGAAATAATAAATTATAGCACTAAATACAGTTGATGGGAAGTTATCAAGTGTGATTACATTCCCGGTAATGGTTGAGCGGCAGCGATTTAATTTGTTTGCGCACACCTATAAGTGTTATACGAAATTAATCCATTTCAATAAGCACGTAGTAACATTAATAGCGGAGGTTTGAACTAGCCTAATGACTAATTAAAATGTAATAATTAATGATGGTGTATTATGAAATGATTTAGCGGTAAGCATGTAATAAACACTCTGGAAAATTGGTGGAAAGCGTGAGGTTTAAGAAAACACTACGATAATTACTATAGATACTCGTACGATAAATTACACAGCGTGTATTAGAAATGTTTAATTGCTGAAGCTGATAATTTTTTCGCGTTTACAATGTTGGTCCCATCAAGAAAGTTGTTCAATTTGATTGTCTTTATCAAACCTGACATGCTGACATACTTTACATTTTTACACGACTACGGCGAAGCAAAAAGTAGGGTTATCATTTTGACCGGTATGTATGTATGTATGTTCATCTGTTCCCTCATAACTTGAACTACTTATCATAATTTGACAAATGAGGTATTATTGGAAGCGTCTTGATCGTCCGCTAGTTATAAGCTATGTAACGTCACAATAAATGGAACAAAACAATGAAACAAAAATGATGATGCCATGTTGGGAAATAAAGGCGAAATACAAAAAAAAAAAAATCCCCAAAAATCCTGAGTCACACGTAATTTGTTCGATTTATGTCATAACACGTGTGACTCCGGATTTTAATTTGTCTGTCGGTGATGTCTTGTTTTTATCTTTTTAGTTGAATTTTTTGTCGTAGTTGGGTTTTAATTTTATAACTTTTATTTTATGAACAAAATAAGCAGGTATCGTGTGTTAATAAAAACATGGCTTCAACAATTATTGTACACTAGCTGCGCCCCACGGATCCACCCGCGTAAGTCTCGATCCCGTAGGAATATCGGAATAAAAAGTATCCTATGTGTTAATCCAAGTTATAACGTAACTGTTTACCAAATTTCATCCAAATCCATTCAGCCGTTTTTGCGTGATTGAGTAACAAACATCCAAACACACAAACTTTCACATTTATAATATTATAATATTAGTAGGATTATAACTATGATGACAGGTACTTAAAAATTGGTCCCTTTTTACACAGTTATGCTGAAAAATAACCCAGCAACACTCAAAACCGGACTCAAATGGATTCCAACACAAAGGCCATTTGCAACCCAACCCTCCCAGAAATTAACGATATTTATGACGACACAAACTTATTCCCATAACCTTGAGTAATAAGGGGTTTGGATGTTAGCCAAACTCATTAATAATACTGCCAACTATTAAAGAGACACTTCAACTTAATTTATTAATTAATTAATAGAGTAACAACCTTAATTACAAGATCATAAGTTTGATATTTATTTGGCATGTAATCTGAAGTGTTTGAGTCAGCAACTGGGACCAAGGGGCTGTGGCTGTGTTATCATAATGCATAATGATGGACGGGAATGTTGTATCGTTTATTCGTGCTTGTGCTTACCGTCCTACAAATATACTATCGTAATTTAATTAAACCTTTTCACTACAGTGCTTATTTCTGCTTGTATGGAAAACGCGACCTCAAATTAAAAAGGAAAACGGAATCTTTGTAAGATCATTGAGTGGCCGGTGGGACTACCCGATGGGTGACCGATGGGTGGGACTGCACACACAGGGCGGCTCTAAGTAGATAAACGGGCTACTTGTTTATTTTATTATGTTATTGTTTGTTGTTGTTTGTTTGTTTGATTAGGTATATGTATTACTAATAATAGTTTAAATAAATATATTTCATGTCATTACTAACACTATGGACTTCAAGGTCTGCCAATAAAGAAAGAAAAAAAGAAATAAATTGTAAGATCCCAAAACACTTCTATGACAGACGGTCAAAAAGACCGTCTGTCATAGAAGCTTTTTCCTTATAATTATTTGTATAATAAATACATCTAGAACAGAGCCTTTCCCTTGATTGATTGCAACCGTCACAGACGGAGAATTCTGAAATTTAAATCTGAAAACAGTATTATTTTACATCAATAACATCGGCACAAGCCTGGGTTATTTAGAAAATCCTGCGCCCCGCGAGTGCCGTTAGGAAATCTACTGCAAACCTAAAACTTATTAGAAGTGTATATATAGAGTGCCGCTAGCGGCATTCCATCACTATCGGATAAAGTGTCGCAATTTGCGGCATACTAATGGCGCAACCTAGACCCAGTTAAAGTACCGTAAGCATTGCATTGCCATAGAGTGCACGTCACTGCCACTTGTTATTTTGGTTGAGTGTTGAGGTTAGTTCGCTGCCTTTTATGCGCAATAAAATTGACATTTTGTGTATGTACAAAAGGCTATGTTACTAGTACTGTTAATAGGAGAACTAAGGATGCAAGAGTGAGCGAAGCGAGCTCGGGACTTCGGGGCACCCCGACTCGGACAGGTTAGGTTCGAAAGGGATGGCGATGTCTAGAGCGAGCGAAGCGAGTGAACAAAGACCCCGCCATTCACTTAGTGGTTTTTCTTTTTAACCATTCAGAAATAGGAGCTCCGCCTGGCGGGGCGCCGCGCCGTCTACTATGTATTATTGCTTGGAAACAAATTTAGACCCGATAAGTGATCTTCCCCAATCTTAATACTCCCACGATCTCGAAATAGCTTTGGCGATTTTTGCACTTGCGGCACTTTATCCGATAGTGATAGAATGCCGCTAGCGGCACTCTATACATTGCCAAACTTACTTGTTCAGAATCGATACTTACGAGAATCAATTTCAGTACAGCTTTTCAATCTGAACTAGGGAATAACTGTTTAAATATTCTCATTTTAAACATTCTAACAACGCCTCCCGACTATAAACTATTAGGATTTTCAGTGTTTCTCTACAAGTACCAAAAATAACGTTGCATAACAGAAAATTTAGCACGAAAAACTGACAGGTGAATGAAAAATTAAGTTTAAAAAGTTCCATCAGGATAAATGAGGACCGGTTCTGCGTAATGGCCAATGATTATTGTAACTTCGGGCCACGGGTCCGAAGTTTCGGAGATAACTGCGACTCTATTACTCAACGTCGGATCTCGTTATGTGATGCTAAAGACTTTTATGAACGTAATTGCTTCTTTTGATGGTGGTCTGAGGAGATTAACATTGATTCAACTTTTAACGTTACGGGGTACATTTTTTATTCGTTTAAAGAAGATTATGGGGCTTTTCAATTTTGTATTTTCGTTTGTGTAATTATTGCTTACCTACAGATTCTTTCAAAGTATGTTACAAACCTTCAGTATTTTTCGTAAAACATTTAAAACACGGAAAACATTTTATCTGCTCGCCACAAAAGAAAATTATCACGAAAATAGGATAGGCTAAGCAGAAACAGGAAGCTTTAGACTCATTAAATTACGCCGAGATCTACCAAGACTTGAGACGACAGAGGTGGTTGATTCCGATCCTTCATTCCAGAAGAAGCTGAAAAATGTCGGTTTGAAAATACCAGCGAGAAAAATATACTAATAAAGCATATAATGAATAACTTGGTACACAAATAATAATGACACAAAATGTTGAATTACGTAATAGAACTGCATAATTATCTTTTGGAGTCTAAATGACATTGACAGGGAATTTGAATATATATTGAATAAACAAGATGGCGCCGTTAGTTCCGAATTTGGCCGCGCGCCAAAATATTCGTGTACTGATGTACTCGGATAATAAATGACATTGCGTATAAATCGAAATTTCTGCACGTTTGCAATAATTGCATTGATACAAATGTGGGCTTAATGCGTGCAAATTGGAACAAGCTACGAATGAGTTATTTTCATGTTGCTTGTTTTAAAAACATCGCATGAATTGGCTCTGAACCCTTTATTATATAAGCGGTAAACATTGCTACATTATTTTTTATGGTTATTAATATACTACCTACAGTAACCTACAGTTAATTCGTTATATGCTTTATTCATACACTTTTGAACAGTCTTTAGTAGTTAGTATTTCACATGATAATTTCGTGATGTTCTTTTTTCAAGACAAATCCGAAGTGTAGGCAATATTATATTTTTCATTTATGATTACTTTGTTCCCTTTTTTTTTTTTTTGCGGGTGGTTAATCATCCAATGACTTCTCCCGCTCTGGGCAGAGCGGAAGGGCGTGTCAGACTTTTACTGACTAAAAACCACCCGTGTTCCTTCAGTTGCCTGTTGCCAAGGTCCCGGTATCCCTATGATTACTTTGCACCCTGGAAACATCATTACGTAATGTATGTAGGTATCTCTCAAAATAAATTGTTGGTTATAGATTAACTTTTGTAAACCTATGGGACAATATTTCCATATCTTGATTAAGGAACAGGGTTGTTACGTAATGTATAAATTTTGTTTATTATGTGTAAAAAATGTTTGATGTCATAACGTTATAATTTCTTTGATGCTAAATGATGGGTAACTTGTATAAGTTTTAGTGGGTAAATTTATATTTGTGAATAGTTTATTTTGTGAATTACGAAACACAGTCAAAGAAACACCAAGATAGGGAAATAATATTATTGTAAATGTAACACTATCTTTTGTAAGACTTGCTGTAACTTCATTTTTTCAATTGATGTAAGACATAGCTATAAATAAATCTATGCGTCTATCTTTATGTAATACATACAGTTAACTAATAAGTTGGATTTAAACAATGAAAACTATTGTGAGTTGTGGTGAAAAGTTTTATTGTTGAACTAGCTGCTGCCGGCGGCTTCGCCCGTGTGAACAATAATTATTTTTCGAAAATGAATTAAAAGTAGCCTAAGTTCATCTTATAACACCCGCTATCTGCCAGTGAACGTTGCCTTCTGATATTCAGTTATATTTCTGCTTTGTATCTAATAATCGACTTTTTCAATCACATCTCATTTGCCTTATTATTGAACAATCAGTACCTACTTTTACGTCCCAGAATTTAAAAATGTACTTTAATGCCCGTAAACTGCAAGTGTACGTAAGTTAAGCGATCATTTATTACTTTATCTACACCCATACTATAAATCCTCTATAAAAGTGTCTGAAACAGTTAGCTTATTGCCAACATTAAAACAACCAGTGTCATAATAACCATTATATCATCCAAACGGGTGTTATAATGTTGTACTAAATTTCATAATGCAACTCATTTAAGAAAAAAATGCTTCATGCAGGTGCGTTGTATCCCGCCATTTTTGTTCGATATTAGTATTACAAAGAACCTTTTATAGAAGATTCATAACATGGGTGTAGATAAAGTCTTGTATGCAACTGTAAATAATTAGGAATTAAAACACTCATGTGATACTATTATTAACAACCCACATTCGTGTTTTAATACCCCTTATTATATAGCAGTTGCATAAATTACTATTTTAGTTCATGTTCATAGTTCAAAAAACCAACGTAAACGTCTAAGAAGTTTGAAAACTGTTTTTTTTTCTATCAAACCATTGAACATGAAGTGTGAGCCTTCTGGCACGTGTTCATGTTATTGCGGAATTGTAATCTGTATTTTATAATTTAGCTAAAATAATGCTGAACGACATGTTAGAACCAGAGCTCTTCATTGTTGAACGAATTGTGGTAATTTGTTGTTATGTTTCTATATTATCACTTAATTATTTTCAATATAATTAATGGCTGCGATAATTAAATTTAAATTACAATTACGAAATTATTTAACAGTTGAAATTGTTGAGGTATATTATGTTATGATATTGTTCACTGTCATTGAATTGAAATAATTTACGAAACCGAGAATACGGAATGCGATTTGCCTACGTTTCACACTATGATTTACAATGTAGTAGTATTGTATTAGGCTTTAGCACTAATGTCTATTGTACTCATTTGATGTTGAAATTCTAATATATTGTCTCGTTTGATAAACACAAAAATGCAATATGACTGTAACCACACGTTAAGTTTAAATAGTTAATTTGTTCAATATTGTCAATAACTTCTAACATTATAAGCAACTTTACACCACAACTCACAAGATTTAGAAATTTCCACGATGTATAAACCAGGTTCGACCCGACAGACTGGATAGCTCACGAGTTGACTAGCGCATAATATCACAATGTTACTCTTTAGTGGAAACAAACTGTAGATGTGCATGATATTGGAATAAACGTGTTTTTTTAGCTTCTTCCTTTTCTTTTTCACCCTTGAACCGTTATGCTCACGCACAATTCCCACTAAGAAGTAAGTTTTATTGTACACTGTTGACTTCTGTGCGCTACTTACCTTTTTGAATGTTGAATGAGTAATGCACCGTCTTGCATCATAACGGCGCAATAAAACTAGCTACCTACTGGATATCGTGTCTATAAAAAATATTAATATAATACCCTTTAGCCTGGTTCAGACTATTTTAGTAATTTAGTCAAGTGGCGAGTAATTTAGTAACTAAATATGTCTGAGCAATAAAACTGCTGTCGAGTAGTTTATTAAGTGAGGATTAAAAGGCTGTGTGACAGTTCAGAACAGGCTAGTGGCTAAAGCTAGGATTAATGAAATGAAATGAAATATTTTTATTCCAGATATAAAATCCAAGTACCTACAATTTTCAATAAATTCACACATAGATTATAGGTAATGTAATAAATTATTTATATATACTTTATTGTACACCAGAATACATAGAAAAAAAATGCAATAACACATTCAGATTTAACACACACTCACACGTCATACTATACGTATTAATATAGTAATGATAATATATTCTTTATTTCGGACTACACATATACAAGTATACACAATCCATATAGTGTTAGTAACAATGACTTAAAAAACTAACTAAACTTTTACAAACTAAAACTGACGTGGCCCAACACACGTTAACACCTGCTTCCGTACGCAGTGCCTTTTATAGGGACTGTCAACCTTGTCTAATAATGTTTTTAGGATGCTGTAAAATAACATAGCGAGTGTGTAATATAGCATAACGAGGTCAGGAGTAGGCAGACCTGGTCGAGATTAGCACATAATTAGTTCAGGTTCCCACGAAAACACTGTTGCAGATACCACCGAGGCAAGGCATCCTAGTTAAATAAAATTCTAACATCATGTAGGTCAAACGATTTATCTCAGTACGTTCACATTTCGTCGACCAAAAAACGTCTCATGAACGATTCATTTGTCACCGACAAAAAGGAGCTAAAGTACGCCCGAGATAAAAGTAAGCCTACAAAGTTACAGTTTGAGTTGAACCTCGAAGATATAAATAGGTACCAATATTTGTGGCAGAGCGCCCGCCCACCCACGCGGCCGCTCTGCATGACTGGGTAATGCTCACTGAAGTTTGAAGTGCGTGGTACTGTCAACATAGAGAGCAATATTTCATGTTTCAAAATACTAAATTCAATACAATAATAAATTGTAATTATTACTTCGCCAAACTGTTTATGCTACGGGTAGAAAATAAAACGGTCTGAGTTGAAGCCTTACCTCCTATAAAACTTGTCAATTAATTTCAGTGAGCACAAATTTACTATTTGCAATGAAAAATGCAAAACATAGATTAGGTGTTGACGTCAAAATTGTGCACCATACGGCCAAAAGCGTTTAGACTGAGACGACGGACCGGCAAGAAAAACCCGCCTGTCCATCGTTCTTGGATACTAATATGTCGTCAAAAATCCAACATTGCCGATTATTTATAGTCGTTGAATCATAAATAATAATAGGCATCAATCTGGATATAAACCAGCTATATCATCTCCCACGTAAGATTAATTTACTTAACTAAATGTAGCCGGAAGGCTATCAAAGGAATTTTATTCCCGATTTGAACGGGCGAATTGTATCCCCGTGACCATGGACACACACGGGAAATGTTCTAAAAAAATAGCAAGCAGAATTTTAATACAAGCTATACGATAATATGTAGGGGAATCGAATACACGGGCATTCTCGAGACCGTAAAAAGGTAAAACCGAATTAAGTATGTATGAGGCCATTAGTGTGGCTTGCCGGGTGTCGGCGGGCTCGCGAAATGTTGCGATATTGTACCTATATCTTAATAATATAGAAGAGATGTCTCGACTCATCAGTGGAGGAATTCAGGTAGGCCTTCCGAGATCATACATGTATGAAAGTACGTCTGTGTATGATTTACAAAAAAAACAGCGGGGCAATTGCGTAACGTACTTACAATGGCAAAACTTTTAATTTTGACAATTCAACAACATTCATTGCGTTATTTACATTGTCGAGTCGAGGAATTTTCCAAATATGAAGTAATGAAAACAATTTACTTTAATATCATTCGGTTTTAGATTAAAAGTGTGTTACGCAATTAAGGTGCATGCTACATTTGTTAAGATGACGGAGTACTGTCTGTCTATATTATGTATGTACATTATTTACTACTGGTTGATAGCTAGGGTTTTGTGCGAGAATTTACTCAAAGAAACATTGTTTATTTTTTCCTCTACTTTTCGAAACTTACAGTGGAAGCTTTGGCTCTAACCAGAATACGATTCTAAGAAATATAACCCGGAAAGTTACTTCTATTAGAATTCCAACGGTATATCTGTAACCAAGTCAGGTTTCTCTAACAAATGTACGTACCGTTTGACAATTCATTTTACCGAGAATCAGTCGAAATGTTTTCCTATTTGTTATTGGATGTTCCTGCGTTTTGTGGTTTACGTTCCTCAACGTAAAAACGTTTCTGATTATCGGACATTGCTAATAATGTAAGCCATCAGTTGTTATATTCAAACCCAGACAGGCACTTTACTTTGTGTAAATTATTTCATCACCACTGCTCTCAAAACGGTGAAGGCAATCATCGCGCGGAAACCGGCTCGTCCGAGAAACAAACATTCCAAGACATATAAAGAAAGAAAAATATTGTATTTGGACACGCACAGGAAATGCAAACAGTATTAAAAAGTAATTACTTAATTAAATCAAAAATAATAATTTAAACTAACAAAATACTAAAATAAAAACTTGTGCGAGGCCAAAACGGCTCATACTCGTATATCAGCATAAAGCTGCGATATTTAAAAAAAAATACCCGCGTCTCTGGTATTCTGATAGGGCCCGCTGTGATGGATGGAAACGCCTACGGACATAATATGTAAATCCCACTAGGGGATTACAAAATAAATAAAACAATGAAAAATAATGCTTAATAAAAATAAAAATATGAATAAAAACCTTAACTATGTTACATTAGATGCATAAATCGACTCACACCAGACGTTCCAACATCACTTGTCCATAGTGATAAGCGAAGGGACGCCACGAGCGCATTCACACAATGCGAATCTGCGATGAATTCATCTGTCAAAGTGTCATTATATTATTATCGTCAAAGAAGTAATATTGATCAAAGATTAAAATACCTCTTTTTTATTGTTTTGTCTAAACTACATTACGTATATCCAAGTAACATTTACCAACCCACATTGGGCCCGCCTAATGGAATTTGGCCTACTCCCTCTCACAGAAAGGAGGCCTGTGTCCCAGCAGTGGGACATTACAGGCTGATTGATTATGCCATGCTAATATAAGGCAAAAAATACATAAATTCTTGGTAATCTGTTATCGGCTGTTTCTTTTACAAAAAAGTTGTTAAAACATTTCAGATTACCATTAGTTAAACCGTTAAGTACTTCTTTAAATATTCAAGTAATTAAGAATAATGAAGATCTTTTACTTACAAATTATTATGGATCAATGAGCGTTCTCCAAGAATTCCTTTGAGGGTTCTAAAAGCCTATCCTCGTAACTTAAATTAGCAAATTATAATTACAATCTTCATTAATATTGACTCAATATTCTATTCAAAAAGAAAAATTAAAATCTGTGAAACTTTTTCAATTATCCTAACTTCCTAACTAATATTATAAATGAAACAGCGAGTTTGTTCGTTTGTTTGCTACGCTTTCATGCTAAAACGGCTGAACGGATTTGGATGAAATTTGGCACATGGGTAGTCCAAGACCGGAGAAGGACATAGGCTACATTTCATCCTGGATCACTGATGAAGTCGTGGGCAACAGCTACCTAAATATAAATCTAATCCTGTTAAAAAAAAGACCTACATTTAAAAAAAGTTTAGAGTTCCTGTACTTAAAATCCAGTGATGAAAAATGCCCATGAAAAACCATTGCACCGAAATAATGCAATAAAATCTAAACAAAACATTTTCTACAGTTCAAATGAACGTGACCACGCACAACAATGCTATCTGTAAACCATCACGCTATCCAAAAGTGCTTGTCCTGAATTGAAAACTGATAAAACATTACAGAGTAATGGGCCTTCTATCTTTTTACGTCACCGACGGATATGAAATCGATAGACCCGGAATCGCAAATGCGCAAAACGGAGTTGTGTTACGTATTTCATATTTTTTTGAAGAAAAGGTACAAGCAGTATTGAAGGGTTCCTTGGAATTTTTAGTTCATTTAAGATACGGTCTGGAGTCAGGATTTGTGCCTGGTGGCTGGCAATAGGTTCGCTACCTGTTACATAAACCTATCTGGCGAAAAATGTGGGTGAACTATAGGTAAACCTCTACCCAACCCTTCTTGGTATACAGGCGTGATGTTATGTTTTGTGTTTATAAGATAATTGTGATTATTTTGTCCGCGATTATACATCTAAGTGCTGTCAACTTGGGTTTAAAATCCAAACTTAATATTATAAATGCGAAAGTGAGTTTGTCTGTTTGTTTGTTAGCGTTCACGCTAAAACGGCTGAACGGATTTGGATGAAATTTGACACATATGTGAAACATGACCTATGACATGACTAATGGGTTAGGAGGTACTACGTATCCGTGGGTTAATTTCCGACGTTCACGCGGGTGAAGCCGCGGGCAAAAGCAAGTTGATTTATAAAGATTCTGTCGTAAAAAATATATTTTAAGTTTAACAAAAACTGTTGCATTGCATGTTTGCTTAGCGGTGCAAGAATGAGGTGTGAAGTACCTATTTAATACATAAGCTAAGACTCTTGCTATCTTAAACTACTGCTCTTTTTTATATCTAATCTAAAACATTATCATTATCATCTATTTCGAAATAAAAGAATATCTTAGAGTTAAATAACCTTTCAAATATTACAAAAAATAAGTGCGCGAAACGCGACCAATAACACAAAGGGAATAAGGATTACAATCCTTTATCTTTTTTACGAGAACCAGAAAAAATATGAAATCGATTTCCCAATAGCGCGAAGCGTAGTAATGTGAACTACGGTAGCAGGTGGCCTTGGGTGCTATTCTGATAAATGTCAATGTCGAATTTACGATCAAAGTCGAGTCGAATGAAGCTTCGCACGCACGTTCGGCTTATTTTGGCTTTATTCGGTAAGCCGACGACTGGAACCGACTTGCGGCGTGCTTTGGGCCAGATTTGCGAGGTATTTGGAATTGATTGGTTGCTGGATTTAGGGTTTCAAATATTTTGTAGCTATTGTAGGCTATGGTGCGTGATTGATAACGGTTTCGTGGAGAAGATGGGCGGAACCACGCTTACCATAAACTTGTGTTAGTAGATATTTCGGTGAGATATAAGGATCATCTTGCAACTATAATTTAAGTTCTACATAATGTAGAAATATTTAAAGAAATACTACTGGAAATATGATGAAAAGCATACAAAAATAAAAGAAAATGATAATCCCGCGTGTCGGACCAAAACATAATGACTCGACATTAAAAAACTGTTTGAAAAGCTTCTTGCGTACCTTTTCTTTAATAAAAGATGAAAAACCCCTAATAAAACTTGATTTATCCCTAAATTAAACCTTGTAATACGAAAAACTAAAACGAAGTATAAATCTATCTTACGTATTCGGACAGATAGGCGTAACGTGCCTTTATCGTGAACAAATCTAAATAATACAATAAAGAAAAAAAGACTCTTCATGCCGTTGTTCTAGAATAATAAGAGCGAATCCGGTTGGTATACCAACAGGTCATAACTTACTGGAATAGGTACCCTTAGTATCTGTTATGAGTCCAGGACAAAAATAATTATATTTACTTATTACATTTTTTTTCCTCCAACAAGCCCTTTAACTCTCTTCAAAAACTTTGTTTTGAGTACTTTATGAAAGTAAATGAGAATAACAAGGGGTAACAAGCTAAAGGACGCTGGGTAATGAAAATATCAGAAAAACAAGTGTCATTAACGGACGAGTTTTATCTCGGAGAAAAAGTTTGTGACAAATTGAGAAAGAAGTGGGGAACTCGAGTTTGGGGCTAATGGAAAATACGTTTTGCGTCGAGATAAAAAGTTTAGAGGCAGAAATTCCGTTGGACGTGCTCCGATTCGACGGAAGTCATCGGACTTGAACGATTTATAGAATACGAACCGTAGATTTGTACCGAAGTTGAGAGAGTTCAATAACTTCCGAACATTCGGCCGAGTGGAGAGAAATGTGGTATGCATTGTTGATGTTGGTCGTTTACTTGTTTAGGACCGCGTTTGTGACGTCTAGTGACGTAATGTATGTAAGGGATAATATCTGATGATGGGTTGCTAGCATCGCACTGCGGTCTTTGCTCTCGAGCGTCATGGTTTTACATTTCCTTCAAGGCCGGTCCTTGTAGTCATCTACATACATACGTATTCCAGCGTATTTTGAACAATTCCTTGTTATTAATTTGCTATTGTGTCAACATAAAAATGCTTTCGTTCTTTCGTCAAAAGGCCATTTTAAACTCATAATTGAGCCATGTTTTCTGCAATTTTTAATAAACCATTACACATAATACATTACTGCAGCGGCCGGCAAAAGAGGCATTGATGGACGAACGTGAAAATGTGGGCTGAAGCGAAGCCGATGCACATACGTGAATCCATCAATTCCTGGTTACAGCCAAGCCTTGTAGGCATTTCTCAAATAATGCGTAGAAATTCAAACTAAGTAATAAAATTAAAAATTAATTATACATTCCAGAATCAATGACGAACAACAAAAATTATGTTTCACGCGCCAATAATAATGATCATTTGTTCCTTTTTTTATCTGATTACGACGAATAAAAAAGGAGGGTTATGATTTTATGTATGTATGTATGTTCATCTGTTCCCTTCTATCTTCTAAACCACTCATCATAATTTGACAAATGAAGTGTCGATGGAAGCGTCTTGATCATCCGCTGGTTTTAGACTGTGACGTCACATAAAATTAAAAATGGCGCCCTCTAGAGGAAATAAAGTCAGTAACTAAAAAAAATATTGTTTTATCGTACCATGTTGGGTATCAAATGAAAGGGCTTAATGAGCACATTTCAAAAATATATAAATTATAATCACAAAATAATTTAAAAAAATTAAGGTAGTAATCTGTTCGATTTATGCCCATATAACACGTGTGACTCCGGATTTTAAATTTTTCTGTCTGTTGTGTCTTGTTTATACCTTTTTAGTCGTAGTTGGGTTTTAGTTTATATAACTTTTTTTTTTTTTACTTATAACGGCTCTATTTTTGCAAACCAGTTCGAAATTTAAATAAATTATTTGATAAAATCCTTGGATCCTTGTTCCGTAGTAAAAAGTTTGTTCCATTTTTGAATTAAACGATACGTAGTTATGAGTTTTCATAGTAATGTATTCGGCCGCATAATATGACAGATACAGATTTTTATACTAACTTTGCTGGTCACTGCTCGCATATATTTGACCAGTAGGTACAGCATTTTCGATATAGTCTCGAAGAAGGTTGTTAAAAGAATATTTGCCTTCTAAAGCCTCGTCTACTCAATGGCAGAAACACTTCACTAAAAGTTAGCTTGCACATATCTCCTGCTACAAAACACGTTCTATTGTTCCTAGAATTGTTTAAACAAGTTTGATAACTTGAAACGTTTGAAACGAACAACACATGCACTACAAGTTTCAGTCTCACATGAGTTAATGTAGTTTATGTACCGGGAATAGAGATGCAACGTCACAATATGATTTGTAGTGCTCGTTGAGAATGGCAGAGTTATTGTTGAACAAATAGACAAGTTAGTGATTGTTTTGCTACAATGGGATCGGCCTAGCCTTTCCCCAACTAAATTATATTGGGGTCGGCTTCCAGTCTAACCAGATGCAGCTGAGTACCAGTATTTTACGTAAAGCGACTGGCTTATCTATCCTCTACAAGCCAGTAATTGGGTAACACGATGCCCCTTGGTAAGATTGGTTGACAGAGTTTCGGGCTTCTGACTACCCGTAACGACTGTCAAAGATCTAGGAATGACAGCCGGGACCAACGGCTTAACGTGCTTTTCGAGCCATAGATGAGCAATATGTAATGGACGGTCACCCATCCACGGACTGACCTCGGACCTCGGAAACTAAATATCCGAATGATAAAGATGTCGATCCATTTATTTGCCGGAACACATTGCATATTTATTTGTATTTTTAACAGTAATCTACTCGAGATTACAGTTACAAAGATGATTAAATATGCATGTAAAATGGTGAGGTTTATTTAATTTGCAAGGTTTCGTACAACATCCTATACCTGTACCAACATTCATAGCAAATAAATTTCTGATTCTGATTAGTTTCTATCAACAATTTTCTTTCGAAAGGTATCGTTATTAATAACGATACTTAAGATCAAAACATTATTCAATTATAAAAAACCGGTTAAGTGCGAGTCGTACTCGCACACGATGGGTTCCGTGGCACCATACAATATTTAGCAAAAAACGCCTAAAAAAACCAATTTCTTGTATGAGGAGGGTCGTTGAATTTTTGCATTTATTTTATTTTTATTATTTGTTATTATAGCGGAAATAGAAATACACAATCTTTAAAAATTGCAACTGTCTATCTATTATGTTCCGGTTATGACCGACGGACACCGGAGGCTTAGTAATAGGGTTCCGTTTAGCACCTTTCGGATACGGCACTCTAGAAACCTTACCAACCAACACATACTTAAAGCTATTCTCAATAAACCCACTTCAGACCAATATATTGACACATAAAAACAAAACAGCTTAGCATAGGTTTCTATTTAACGACTGCGGGTCATTACAAGTCCCGTCGGGTCAAATTAGCTAGGTATCAGAAAACCGTCTAATGTGCCCACTCGTAACTCTTGTTAATGCCTTTATTGGTCGTAATATACGGTCCAGACTTTCAGACTATTAAAGGAATGGCAAAAGGATTCGTTTTATTGCCCGCACCCCATTATAATCAGGCACGTAGTATATTGTGTAGAGAAAATCGAAGTAATATATTATATTTCTTTGATAAAAAAAAAAATAGCATATTACAGCGAGGGTTGCTGTTATTTCACAAAAGCAAAAAGTTCTAAAATTGCATACGGAATGATTAAAAGTGCAGTCGTAGCATCGGTCGTAGGCTCGTAGGGTTTTCGTAGACTCTCGTAGCGGCATCCGTAGACGCGTAGCATTAACCATTGTAAGATTTTGTAGCAAGATTATAACGACTGCAGTAGTAATTATTATAATTTGTAGCTTCTCATTACCCAGTTTGTTAAACTGTAATCCCCATAACCGTTTATTGGTCGCGGTTCCATTCACAAAACATTAAAGAAACTTTACTGTCTCATAACATCTACCTGAAAGTAGTTTACGTAACTACAGATACGGTAACTATTGATCTGTACTATTAACAGATAAAGTTTGCCTACGCCACAAAAATGAACCTCCAAAAATGTCGCGTAATAAAAATACTTAACTACATACAAACCTACTTCACAATATCAACGATATCACATAAAAAACAGCTCCGTCCCCAAAATGGACGGTCAAACACAAACCCTTTGCAGGACCTCTTAATTTGGCTGATATATAAGGGCTTGGGGAGCTCACATACGCATAATAAATTCGATGTACGTGATTGTACCGAAGCAATCTATAATGCGACCAAATAGAAATGCTCTTATCATGATGTCTCAAGCGTAATTTATTCCCGGGGGTATATAAGCTAGATATTGTCACGCAAGCACGATTTGGGGGTCGACATAAGTAGGTGAATGTGAATTGGTGGAATACAATGCCTTTGTTATACACTGATTAAAAAAGGACCAATTGAAATATTTGCATATTCAGAATTTATAAAACAGAGTTACGTGCTTCCTACAGTACCACCTATTGAGTTTGTTCTATTTTCAGTCTCATTAAATGTTTTTAATGATAAATCATTGAGCACTGCTATTTTAATCCTTGTTTGTACTAGAAGGTTAAAGGTTAAGGTTAAGTTAAAGGGGAAAATCTATAAGTCCGTTATAAGGCCTGTCTTACTGTATGGATCGGAATGCTGGGCCGTGAAGAAGACGGATGAAAAAGGAATGCATGTAGCGGAGATGAGAATGTTGAGATGGATGTGTGGAGTGACGAAAATGGATAAAGTAAGAAATGAGTATGCAAGGGGAAGTTTAAAAGTGGCGCCAGTGAGAAAAGTTGAAAAGTAATCGTTTGGCCTGGTATGGGCATGTGATGAGGAGGGAGGAAACGCATGTGACTAAAAAGTGATGAATATAAATGTTGATGGATGGAGCGGGAGAGGAAGGCCAAAGAAAAGATGGATGGATTGTGTGAGGAATGATATGGAAGAGAAGGGAGTGACGGTTGAACGGGGAGAGTGAAAAATGAAAACGTGTTGCGCCGACCACAAGCAACATGGGACAAGGGCAGGAAGATGATAATGATGATGTTTGTACTAGAAGGTTATTGTAAAAATAACTAGTGATATTAAAACTTTTCAAGAGTTTGCATGACCCTTAAGTACAACGATCAAATACAATTATTCTGTGACAGTCGAATCATTTGATTTTTATAGAAAAAAATAGCTTATGCCCGCGACTCCGCCCTTGTGGAGGTCGGAAATTATCCAACGGGTATATACTACCGGTATAGTAAAAGTATCCCTTGTGCTAACTCATGTCATGGTCTATCCGTGTGCCAAATTGCATGGACATCCGATAAGCCGTTAAGGCGTGAAAAGATACCAGACATATACAGAGTTACTTTTGAAATTAAGTATATTAAGTGAGGATGGATTGGTTGCTAATTTCATTTGGATGCCGTAAGTTCCTTTTGGAAAAAAATTAACAATTACTATAGTTCCCAAAGTTAATATGAGTACCCTTATATAAACAATATCACTTCTAAATTGCTCTAAAACCGTTCCACATCCCTCGATATCCGTTCGTTCCCACAGATCACAAAATGCGGTGTACGTGTTTGAATTCTGGAGAGAAATCGTTAGAGGTGTGAACTGATTAGTATTCCGCTTTGAGTAAACTCTGCGGCCATGATTTCCACGTAAGCCGCATGTCCGGTCACTACGGTATGCCAACTTGAAAACTGTGAAACAGGTGCACACGTGATTCTGGGAAAAACATTGAATTTATTTACAATTTAATGTTTGCCCACTTTTATGTTTAGAAGATGTAATGAAAATGTCATAATACGAGGGTTTTGTTATACAATGGGTGACGAACAAGTCTTCTCACCATAAGGTGAGTGATGGTCACCGAAGCCTATGGAGATCTGCGACGCCAAATGTACCATAAGAGTGCGTTGCCATCGACGCGACAAAGTTTACAATTAATTGTTATTTGGAGTAACAACGAGTGATTTTAGTCAGTAAAAGTCTGGCTGACCCCTCAACCTGCACAAGGGTGGAGGACATACATGAAGATTTCTACACAAGAGCTAAGGAGTTTTATATTGACGATTTCAATTTTTTTACCAATCAACCAACTACAACAAAGGCTTTTACCTATCCTCGACATAGCACATACTATGCTCCATTATAAAAGTACGTCTAAACCGTCCTACCTCGTTCGCAGTCGGCACTCGTCCCGCATGCACCGCACTTGCGACGTCCAATTGTCGGCACATTACCATGCATTTCGTCAGTACGTAATTATGCTGACACGCATGCTTCGCGTGCGGGATTTACATCGCAGTGACGACTATGAATAGTGGTGGTACAGGGTTTTATGGTTGGCTTTGTGATGTTCTTGTTTGGGGATTGAGATTTGGTTATTTTCAGACTTTATGAAATGTACAAAGTTTGTGATTGAATGATTAACAGACTAACTAACAAACAACACTCAGTCTCATGGATATGATATACGAGTATAAGTTCCTGAAAAGTTGTAGAGTAGATGACTAAGAAAGGATTTTTGGAGCTTCACACCTGAATGGTTTTAGCGAAATGCGTTCCCATGATAGGTCGTAGTATAACGGTTGGATTCATTTCTTATTGACGTTATATTATCTTGCTACGAGCTGTAACAACTACGCCAGCTATAACACCGGTATGTGGACGTTATAAATATGCTACAAACTTTGCTACGCAACCTGTTACGGTATTCTCCGTTAATTTTACACTTAGTTAACCTATGATTAAACAACACACAGGAATATCAATCTGCTCTGTCTAATCCGGGGATAATATCACTGACAGGTTAATATTAAACAGCTTTGTTTAGTAATATTACATCAATTAATAAACCAATACGCTATTCTTATCAATTTTTTAGCTTAAACATACATAATATACCAAATTACGTATTCAATCAACAGCTTATGACGCCAGGTATCATCAAATCCCATTACGATTAATATTAACTGAACAATGTGCGACTAAAATCCATTTATCAACCACAACCATTGAGTACTATTTAATAATAAAGTTTTGTTAACTATTTTAATAACTTTGGAATAAAGTCTATTCGACTTTTATGAATACTGTGATATTGATTGTTTTGTTCTGATCAGAGGGCCAATTCTCTTACTTATTATATAAAATATAAGTAAAAATCTATATAAAAACCAGCTTTTAATTAACTAAAATGAAATTAATAAAACTTACATAAACATAGAACTATAATATTTTCTTAAAAGCTTGACGCTTATCTTTAATTGTAAGAAGGACATTAACGCCTCAAGCTTTTAAGAAAATATTAAAGTTTTATGTTTATGTAAGTTTTATTTAGTACATTTTAGTTCATTAAAAGCTTGTTTTTAAAAAGATTATTACTTATATTTTATTTGGTAGTTTTTAGCATTAGAATTTGTTTGAATATCTGTTCTATCACCTTCACAAATCTAACTAACCCAACACTACGGGGCTATCTTGTAAGGTCGAGAGGTTCCTATCTATGGCTTCATCATCAGACCCTGGATACTACCTTGGGATTTTACCTAGTCCTTGTCAAGACAACGGCAACGAGTCCAAACACGATGGTGCTACCTCCTTCCGGCTCCATTATTAGACCCTGAACACCAGCTAGTGTCAAAACACTTCTTAATACATAACCAATGAATCCAAACACGATGGTGCTATCTTGTTTGATTAAGGTTTTCCTATGGCCACCTTCCGGCTCCATCATCAGACCCTGACCGCCATCTAGTGTCAAAGCACATGTTCATACATAACCAATGAGTCCAAACACGATGGTGTTATCTTGTTTGATTGAGGAGTTCCTATGACCAAGTTCCGTCTCCATCTTCATCAGACCAGCTCTATGATATCATTTTTTTAAATCTCTCGGTAGTTGTATAATTATGCAAAGTTTCAGCTCAATCGGATGCCAGGAAGTGCTTGAAAAATGGATGACAATTGGAGTAACCGGAAACACATACGAACAGAGCAAGCTTGTAAAAACGTTCACATTCAAATCGAAATCTGTCAATCTCGTCAAAAATTTTGGTAAATTGATGGTATTTTTGACAGATTGCCAATGAGATGCGAATGTGGACGTTCTTAAAAATAAGGGATAGACAGATACAGACGATCGGGTCATTAC
Source organism: Lithophane leautieri (assembly GCA_949152455.1). NCBI lineage: Eukaryota > Metazoa > Arthropoda > Insecta > Lepidoptera > Noctuidae > Lithophane > Lithophane leautieri. The sequence continues at coordinate 20,112,287 of OX424460.1, forward strand.
AATGAGCGAAAACAGACACACACATAAACACGCTTCACGTACAGCGAGTGTCAGCGCACTCGCTACTAGCATTTCTTTGAATTCACTGCAATTATTCCTGATCAGTAACACCACTGTCGTTAACACTGTTGACAATCGGGAAAAAAGTTTCGTTCGTACATAGTGTTGACAAACGGAACTTTTTCGCGATCATACTCGTACATATGCTTAGTTCAAGAGTCAAGGTTTGGAAAAGTGTAGTTCAATTAAAGATGACACGGATTTTTTAAATGCTATAATTACGACTTTCAAAGGAAAAAAATTACTTACATCATAAACTCCTCTGTTTAGAAGTCGATTAAAAATTAAAAAAATACTACTTTTTAGGGTTCCGTACCCAAAGGGTAAAACGGAAGACGGGACCCTATTACTAAGGCTCCGCCGTCTGTCTGTCCGTCCGTCCGTCTGTCACCAGGCTGTATCTCATGAACCGTGATAATTAGACAGTTGGAATTTTCACAGATGATGTATTTCTATTGCCGCTATAACAAAAAATACAAACAAACAGAATAAAATAAATATTCAAGGGGCTCCCATACAAAAAACGTGGTTTTATTTGCCGTTTTTATAGATAATGGTACGAAACCCTTCGTGCGCGAATCCGACTCGCACGCCAGTTTTTTACTTTACAATCAGCGCATCAGGAATTTTGCAACACATAACATCAAATACCTACGTATAATATACGTTTTACAGTAATTTTTGCAATAATAATATTTTTATACAAATATGTAGTTAGAAAATGCCAAAGAAGGACTTTCGGCCAACACTGTGAACGAAAGACATTATGTTATTTAGCAAAAAATAATCCTCATGATGAAGCCTTTCGATCGGTATGATAAAGCTACAGGGTGATTATTTTTCTCATGTAACGGGTTCGATTCCCGGTTCAACTATGTAATTATATAAATATCTATGAATGCAATTTAAATTCAAATAATGTCTTCTTTCAGTAAAATGCTTCATCTACAATATTCAAGGTACTTTCCCTCCATGTGGCATATCCGTGGGATACCCTGTATATAGAGAGACGACCTACTGTACCTATATACTGTGTCTATATAAAGGCCGACCGTTGTGAAATCAGAAGTTTTTCAAAAGAACTAAAACAAATATTTCTTTAATTAAAGTCTGTGATCAACTGATCATACTTGCAGCGGGCTCAATTTATGAAAGGTCTCAAAACTCAAGCCCTAGTTATAAGATAGATACTAGAAGTTTTCAAACTTCAAATAATTTAGTACATTAAATTTAAGTAAGGTTTTGTAAGGCTTGGTTTCTGTGCTTGTGTTTTTTCTTCTTTGTGAAGGTTGTTATTTTTATCAAAAGAAAAAAAAAAGAATTAAGAAAGTTAATTCGTTTACTTTTTAACTCTGAAGAAAACAAATTCTATTACCAATTTTTAAACTCAGTACCTATCCAGAATTTACTAAAAAAGAAGCAATATGTGCATCAGATTCAAAAGTGTTTTTGTCCAATCAAATCTCGTGCACAGTTATGTGATAAGCCTTTCAACGTCAGCTGTTACAAACACCACTAAACATAACAGGACAAACTTCTCACATCGACTGCTGAGCCGCGAAACTTCCCTACTTCATAGTTTTCACATAAAAATGACTTCGCACTTGTGCTAGTATGGCTCAGTAACAAACTTGTAAGTGTTATTATGTCAGTATGAAACTGACTGTCATACTTGCGAAGGAAGATTCTTACAAAGATGCAAAGTCAACCCTTCTTCTCATACAAGAAATGAAAAGTTTTAACCATGCATGCTATGTGTGATGGGTATTTCTGACCATTGCAGTCAAGGTTTTCTCACGATTGTCTCCTTGGCGTCAGACAGTGGTCACTTTAAGATGATGAAGATAGAAAGAACATATTTTGTAGGTATATGAAACAGATAGTTGCATCCACGAATATTATAGTTGCATGTTTAGTAAACCGTTAATATTATTCAAGAGAACAGTATCAGTCTGTTGTTATCTGTTAAAAGAATAAAATATAAGCAAAAATCTTTTTAAAAACAAGCTTTTAATGAACTACAAATTACTAAATAAAACTCACGCAAACAACAAAAAGATTTTTGCTTATATTTTATTTTGTAATTTTTAGCAATAGAATTTGTTTAAATATCTGTTCCATCACCTTCACAAATGCAACGAGCCAAACACTACGGGGCTATCTTGTAAGGTTGAGGATTCCTATGGCTACCTTCTTGCTTCATTATAGGCTGCACCATTGGCTATAATTTTTGTGAAGAAAAAATTAAATTAAATGAACCCAAACACAAGAAGGCTACCTATGTTTAGTTGTGGAAATCCAATGGCGAGCTTCCAGCTCCATTATTAGATCCTGGACTACACTTTGGATTAAAGTACCTACCTAGACCTACTTGTCAAAACAAATCCAAATGGTCGAAACAAAACAGGGTTTCTTGTTTGGTTGAGGAGTGCCGTAACTACCTTGCAGCCCTAACCATCAGACCCTGATCACCTCCTAGTGTAATAGCTTGTTAATACATAACCAATGAGTCCAAACACGATGGTGCTATTTTGTTTGATTGAGGAGTTCCTATGCACAACTTCCGGCTCCATCATCAAACCAGCCCCATGATATTCTTTTTTTTTAATGTCTCGGTAGTTGTTTAAGTATACCAAGATTCAGCTCAATCGGATGCCAGGGAGTGCTTAAAAAATGGATGACTGTTGGAGTAACTGGAAACACATACGAACAGAGCTAGCTATTATAAAGCTTGTAAAAAGCGAGCTAATATAGGTAAAGCTTGTCAAAAGACATGTTGCACCGACCGCAAATAATTATTTATATAATTAGAATAAGGGCATCATAATGATGATGATGAGAACACATCTGCTACTGCAGTTACTATCCAACTCGAATCACAAGGCGAATTCTATAAATAACCAAAAACAAAGACAAAATTACAAACAAACATTTTATGAATTACAAACGAACTTAGCTAAATCTAAACTAAATTCTTCATACAACAAATAAAACCATGTACATGGTACTTAAACAATGTCACCACAGGCTAAGGACTAGTATTAATTCTGCCCATGGGCTGTAATAAATAAATCCGCGGGTAATTTATGGGACGCCCCGTCGATGACAAGCGAGCTTACTATTAGTTTGTCATATTGTATTGTTACACAAAACGCTTCGTAAGCTGACAATATTACGGATACAGATTTATTTTTACAGTCAGCGTAAAAGTTGGCGAACATTTTGCAATATTAAATGAACTCGATATAATTATGTAAATGAAAAGAAACGGTGAACTTTGCTTTTGGAAAATAAAATTTCCATCAATGAATTTCAAATAAACGACTTTTAACTCTATTAATGAATGAAAGTAAAGTCCTTTTTAAATGGTTTTAAACTGTGGAATCATAGACAATCTATAATTTTAACGCTAGTTGCCAGCATCATAAAACGATTTTTTATTAAAAATTGAGAAGCGAAGTTCGAAGACGCCATTTTGTGTTTTTGTTCAAAGCAAACGTTGAGTGCTCCGAAAAAAATGCCGTAATTATCCGAATTTATTGGATAATACTAAAGTTAAGGTACCAAATTAATCTAGAAAATCAGTAAAATGATAATTGAATAATATTTTTAGTGATAGTTTATGTGAAATGTGCTAAAAGTGAATCTGTCGAACTCGTGTGTGGGGCCGTTGTTGTTTATGTATTTGAAAGTGCTATTGCGTAATTACTTAAAACTGCGGGAAACTATGTGTGTGATAATAAAGTTTAGTCATTATTTTAATCATATTAGGTGAAATATCATCAAAATATCTGTAAATGCGCTAGATTACGTGAATCTCGGCGTTGAGGTGAAAGGTCAATGACCTTTGTGGGGATTATGTTCTGTAAGTTTTAATAATTATATTATTTTAGTAGTTTTTTGCCTAACATATAAACTATAAGTCAATCTCCGTGTTACTATAACGTAACAAGTACAATATCATCTTCGAACCTACTCGTAGGTGTGGAAATGGCCCCTAGTGACGACAAAGAGATTACATCTAGGAAACGTACAGCAGTATGAAATTTCCGTATTAATGACGTCACAACACACAAGATGGCGTTCTCATAGGAACTGGTCATAACAAAGGCGCAATGTGTTGTGGGCTAGCTTACAAGCGAATGACACGTTTGTGTCGGTAGGTGTACGTAGTTCTATGTCCGGTACCTTTGTAGAGGACGACGGTTATGCTTACGAAGCATACTTAATAGGTATCTATGTACTATAACGATTGAGAGCGTTATCTTATGTGTGAGGGCGTGTGTGAGGAGATAATTTCAAAGATGCAGAGGGTCCAAGAGGGTTTATTCTAATATTAAATTTTATAAGAGACGCTTACACTATTCGGTAGCTAAGATTAGACTGACGAACATAAACAAAAAGCACTCCTGACATATTTCAAACCAAATTGTTGGAACGTTCGAAACTCGCGGCTGCCCTCTAGGCAGCCTGTACTTTACGAGGTTGCGCATCGCATACAACCTCTTCACAGTACTTCCTAATCCTAACTACCCTAACTATATCCTTAAATATTATAAAACAAAGTCCTCCGCCGCGTCAGTCTGTCGTCCTGTACGCGATAAACTCAAAAACTACTGCACCGATTTTCATGCTATTTTCACCAATGGATAGAGTGGTTCTCTAGTAAGGTTTTAGTATATAATAACCGGCATCCACGCGGGCGAAGTCGCGGGCATCAGCCAGTAATATTATAAATGCGAAAGTGAATTTGTTTGTTTGTTACGCTTTCATGCTAAAATGATCCCGACCTTCCAAGTACAAAGGGAGCGCGCAGACTGGGTGTGGTTTACGTATAAGTAAAGAAACCATTCGAACTTGTTAGGATTTTTCGTGCGTTCAATGCGATATCACCGGAATACTACCTATTTTTATTTTTGGCGCAGCCGTGATTCACACACTATTGTTTTAAAAACAATAAAATACTTTATTTTGTTATTTGTATTTTGTGTTTCATGAATTGTGTCCAAATAAACTTTATTCTTTCTTCTTTCTTTCTTTCTTTCTTTATTTAACGGAGAAAAACGTATTTTCGTTTACGTGTCATACAAATTCGTGTCTAAGCGTTCGAAAATATTTTAATATAGCAACGCTCTTCATGATTTTGACTTACTTATTTTCCTGTCAAAACACATGATATCGATATCAATACTTACGTTAAATTCAAATTAAAAAAACCGGCCAAGTGCATGCATCACTCGCAATGAAGGGTTCCGTATTTGGGATAAATTTATCCCAAGAACAAACTTTTAACGTTGTAGGTAGTTGAAAAACATGCTCTCTCATACATTCCAACTGCAAATGTAAGTTGATCGATTCTTAGTCGTTAACTTGTAACGCATACTCAGCTGTAATAGTTTTCCTTGTAACTCGTTAAACTGCCGTGTTTTTTTCACATAATATCCGAAAACACCCATTTAGCTGGCAGGGGCACTTGACTCAAACAAAAATTTGCTCTTAAAGCTTAATGTGACGCAAACGGATCCCTGAATGATAAAATAGTTTTCACACACCCGCATGACACCCAAGGGACAGACGAGAAAAAAAATCATCCCCACTTTAGGAGGAAGGAGAGGGGTACCCTAAAAAAAATATTAACCGTGATTTTATTTTAGCACTTTGTCGGCGTTTATAATGTATAGGTACCCATGCCAAATTACAGCTTTCTAGTACTAAGATTCTCTGAGCTAAGCCGAGGAGAGACGGACAGACAGTCAGACGGACATGGCGAAACTATATCGGTTCCTTGTTGACTAAAGAGCGATAAAAGCCAAAAAAAATATGAGTAAAAATTCGTAGGCCAGCAAATGAACAAATCGGTTTTAATAAATAGTGAGCCATTTGCTGCATTATGAGAAGCAATTCTGCTCATTATGTCGAAGCTCCTTTTTTGCCCCATTTTGGAGGATCTATGTTTATCAAAGCCCTCCAATAAAAGATCCTCGACGATAAAAATTACAAAAAAATTCGTTATACCCTTACACCAGATTGCGTCCAGATCGGTTGTAAAATACGATCTGTAGACGAGTACGTACATACTGACAAACACGCCGATTTTGCCATACTCGATGCAGAAACGCTTCGCTCGCTACGCTCGTTCGGTCACGGTCAATTAAAGTCGCTTTTCTTGTCTGTCTAAGTGACCCCGTTGTTCTCCTACACCACGCAACGGATTATGATGGAGTTTTCATCATTATTTACAAAACTTACTGACAACACAGTACAGACAGATAGACAGACAGAGTTATTTTCGAATTTATAATATTAGTATGGATAGTTAGGATGATTAGATTGATAGATTTGAGAAGCGGCTTTCTGTCAGGGTTCGAACCTATGACCTACAACTCATAAGTCGCGGCCATTACCGCTGGGCCACCAACTGTTGTCTATGTACAAATATGTATAATAATATGCATATTAATTATCCTTTGAACTCAACTCGGTGACTCAAAAATGATATATTACTCTCTACATAGGTTAAGTGGCATCACACATTCTTTCATAAATTATCATTCTGGAGTAATAAAGTGCAGATGCCGCTAAAAGTTTTTAAGAAAATTCATGCAGCCTCATTCGCCATTCTTCTACTGATTTAAAACTCTAAAGAGGTTTTACATGGACATACTTTTCGACATCTGCACATTTAGGTATTGTTCGTCAAATCCTCGAAAACTGTAGTAATTGTTCAATCTATTCTTAGAGCGCACGTTAATAAACGCTGGGCCTTTATTAACTAGCTATCAGGCGGACAGAAAAGATCTAATATGCTTAATTAAATTTCTTCTATTCTACATTTATAAATAAGTAACATATATTCATAGACTGCATCACACATAAAATTTACATAATATTATCTTTGTCGATATCACATTATTGTATTGTCAATAATAATGACTAAAATTAAATGCACTAAAATGACTGAAATGACTAAAATGAAATGTTTGATAAACATAAAAAATTACTCAAGCTCAAGGATGTTCGTTAATTCAACCCTACAATCAGCAATTAGGTCCTTCCCTGCTCGTGACATGTGTTTCCCCTTGTTTGCCCCCCAAATAACCTTTAATAGACAAGGTTCACTCACACTTCATCAACCATTTATTAGCGAAGAGTGTACCCGAAATTCTCTCACATTACTCACTTTTTCACGTGTACCTATGCATCTGCGTCCTACTGTAATTTATCTCGAGATGGCCGCGGCTGGCCACATAAATCACGTCGCGTTTTTCACGCGCGGATACGATAGGGGAAGCGGGAGTTACACGGGTTAAGATTTGGGACGGACTCGGCAGGCATTGTTAGTTAGATTGTGACAATACTTGGCGACACAAATACGAGTTCGCAGGAGTTAAACGGAATTGAAGCGACTTGGATTGAGATTGAGTCTGTAAAGTCTAGCTTTTCTTGAAAAAAATCAGTATAGATATAGATTTTAGTAAATACTCCAACCATTGCTTAGTGTAATAACTGAATAAACGGAATAATCAGCCTTTAATGTTTCACTGCTGGAATACAGGCCTCCACTATTCGAGTGGGCTGTAATCTACCATGCCACGCAAGCCCCGTGCGGGTTGGTAGATGTCGCACGTCTTCGAATTTTTGGTTCTAGGAAATGTCAGTTTCGTCACGATGTTTTCTTCACAGTTTTGAGAGCAGTGGTAATGAAATTACTTACACAAAGTAAAGCGCCAGGCTTGGTTCGAACCCACGACCTACAATATGTGGTTAAACGCTCATGAATTACGCGATTAAAACTGAAACTGAAATTGAATAAAAACTGTTTACAAAAAATAAAATAACCGCCTTCCAAAAAAAACACTAATAGTAAAAAGGGAAAAATAACATTAATTTGGGAAGTAGCTCTCAGTGGCAGTGGTCTTTGCTTTTCAATTTTGGTTTTTTGCCACCGACTTCCGCAAGCAAAGGCAATAAAATTGAATATGGACCCACCTCTGAAGCTTGACCTACCAAACAAAACTTTTTTTTGGGCTGGCAACACTGGTAGCCGGTCGTCAAAAAAAACGGTCTCTAGGTTAATTAAATATTAAATTATTAAAAAGTGTAATAATTATGTTAAATTAGTGTAATATAGTCGAACCTATGTATAAGTAATAAAACCAGTGATTAAACAGTGTTTTTTGTCGCGAAAACTTCGTACAAAAAGGATTTAAAACCGGCTGTCAACTCAACGCCTCAACGGTGACGGATTTCAAAATAACATCGATCGCGGGGAGTATTTTGTTTTATTTATGTGATTGTAGCTAATGTTTACAGACCAGAGAACACCACAAAATACTGCTCAGGTCTCTGAGCTACGTCCATCACACACTGGCACGGTTTATGTCTCCTTTTGCTTGACAATAAGTGGAAGCAAAATCGACGACGAAAACATTCGCCCAGACAATGAACACTACATAATTTACTATACAACATAAGCTCATTACGAGCTCCTACAAAAAAGAAAAAATCCTTTATTGTTTCACAAATTCTTCACATATTTATTATAGTCTTTTTTTTTTTTGTACCTACATATCTATTTTTAAGATACTAACAAGTAAAGCTGTGTTTTCTATAATATTTCTCTTTTGTTTAACTATCCCATCTCATTCTAATTAACTAAATCTAAATGTAACAGCTATTTCTCAACATATTACTTTATTTACTTTTCCCCCAACTACCTCCTACTTATCCACATATCAGAACATCATTTTTTTTTTTTTTTCTCTTGCACTTTTATTTAGCTACATAACTTCACACATTTCAGGTGACTCAAAATATTATCAAAATGATGACCCGCAGAGCTACACTCAAGGAGATGGAAGCAAAACTGAGAGTTACCTTGAAGGATCTCGAAGCATCTCAAGCTGACTGCAAACAATTACTCCAGGAAAGGGAAGACAGTGAAGTGGAAGTGGAGAACATTGTCGCTAAAAACACCTTCCTCAAAAATGAGCTGGCTGAGCTACACATAGAACACATGGACTTAGCGGACCAGTACAGTCAACTACAACATCAAGTGTCAACATTCCAAGAGTGCAGTGACACCCACGAACTGGCTTTGAACCATATTTCTGAACTTGAACTGAAATTACGTGAAGCCCATAAGGCCCTATCTCTCTCCGAGTCTGTCAAAGTCAGTGAACAGGTCGCTAACACCAATAACCTATTTAATGATTTGGTAGGTAGCAAGTTAAAATCAGTGTGTGAGCCAGCTATAACAATAGATTTGACTGGTGACGATACCATACCGCTATGTCCTATTGTTATGAGTCACAATAAGTTAAAGAAATATATTAAATTGAAGAAAATAATAAAACGGTCACAGAAAGTTATTAAAAAACAAAATCTTTTAAAATTAAATCTTTCCCTTAGAAAGGAACGTGTCATACTTTCAAAACGTTTAAATAGTTGTACTGTTGAGTTAGATGAATGTAGGGAAAAGTATGACATTGATACTAAGCTCCTTTATAATGACATACTACACAAGGAGCACTTGCTGAAGGATATTTTTGAGAAATATGAGACATCACAACAACAACTAAGTGAGCGCTTGCTTGAGGCTGGGGAACTACTGGATTTGGTGAAGTGTAATGCTGAGAGGTATGAGTCTCTGACTAATAATCTCTCATGCAGCTGTGCCAACCAACCACCACCTCCTCAGATTCACCCTGACTTGCCTCCGCCGGTGTTGGCTCTTCCAGCAGAAACCTGTGTTAAATCACAGAATAAAAATAAATCTATATTCTTCTGTGACGAATTAGGTTCTGGCTTTGGAAAAATGTTACTCAATTACCTTAGCCATAGTTTTACCAATCACAGTTATCATAACATAAGTTTCAAACAAATGATTAAAAGAATTGCAAACACAAACCTAGATAATTATTCTACAATGGTTTTGCTATTAGGTAATAGTACTGGTATTACCAAAAAGGACATAGTGGATGGTGTGGACACCTTATTAAAGTTAAATATAGGAAAGCTAATGTTGTGTGCTTTACCTTACTCTGATACTTTATCAGATTATGACAATAATTATATTTATAAGTTGAATAGTACTATTCACAGATTGACATGTTGTCATAGTGACAAATTATTGTTTTTTGACACTAACAAGTTTGTTAGTGGTTTTAAGTTAACTCAGAGAACTTTATCTCTGTCTTGGGAATGTAGACATATGATTGCTATGTTGATAGCATACAATATTAATAAGGTTATAGCTAATATAACAAATTATAGTATTAGTGACGAGTCTGTGTTGTCTAGTTATACTACCAACTTAGTGACTGAATCATTATGTTGTACGAAGGAGGATCCACCTATAATACCAACATCTTTGGAGGCCACTACCAGTCAGATAGGGTATTCTCTTCCTGCTGAAACTGCGACGGGCATTCTGGACTCTTCACTTGTACTTGTGGAGATCACTCTGGATAAGTTTTTAAACTAGTAAGTAAGACAACAGAAGTTACCCCTTCAAATAAACCATTATTAATATTAGAGAATAATAAAAAGGTATCTTCTGGCAATATTATACACAAAAACAAAAAACCAAAGGGGGGGCAACATACGTTAAAATTATTCAATCAAAATATCCAAGGTTGCTCTTCCAAATTACTGGAAATAGAATTGTTTTTAGAAAATACCAAGTTTGATGTAATTTGTTTAACAGAACATTGGTTAAAAGATCATCAAGTAGTGTCAATTAATTATGAAAATTATTGTGTAGTTAGCCATTTCAGTCGGAAACGTATGTTACATGGCGGTTCATTAATATTAGTAAAAAATTCAATAAAATCAAAAGAACGGAAAGACATCATTGGACTGTCTGTTGAACACACCATTGAATTGTCCTGTGTTGAGCTTGATAAGCATGTTATAGTATGCGTATACAGACCTCCAAGCTACCAGAATCTATCTATGTTTGATTCTGTAATGGAAGAGGTCCTAAAGAAACTTATTGTTAATAGTAAGTCAATAATCATATGTGGTGATTTTAACATTAATTTATTAGAAAATAACTCGAATACTGTCCGATTATTAAGCCTTTTTAGGTCATTTGATTTGTCAAATGTTTTTATTGAACCAACCCGAGTGACAGCTTCTTCTGCCACTTGTATAGATAATATTTTTTGTAATTGTGATTTCTTACAGAAACAAATTGTAAATAAGTTGCCATCTGATCACAGTGGACAATCAATAACTTTTTGCGCCTACACGCCTTTACAAAAAATTCAAATAAGGTTTAGGCCAATCACATGTAGAAACTTAGAGAAATTAAATAATTCTTTGGCCAGTAAATTATGTGTTCAGAGTTTTAATAATATATGTGACCCAAATGAGTTTTACGCCGATTTCTTTTCACTAATAAACAAGCAATTTAATGACACTTTTCCACTAAAGACTAAAACTATTTACACAAAGTTCTTATTTAGTGATTGGGCGACTCCAGGTATTCGTAAAAGCAGGGAAAATCTTTTTGAACTTTATGGCCTAAAGCAACATATGAATAATAATACAACCTTTCATCAGTATGTTGCAAAATATTCTAAAACTTTTAAAAATGTGTGCAAAATTGCTAAAGCTCTTTACATTAGCAATAAAATAAAATCAGCTGATGATAAAATAAAAACTACCTGGCAAATAATAAATAATGAAACAGGTAGGAAAAAACAGCGTAGTACTGAATTTAATTTAGAGACTGCACATGGCCCAATCAACTCGGATGTAGAAGTAGCTCAGGAATTTGAAAACTTTTTTGGTAATATTCCAGTTAAAACTACTGAAGCTTTAAATTCCTCACCCGTGCTTTCTGCTGCCTTACTTAGAAATAATGTAAAGGCATGCCCTTTGGAGTTAAGGTTTCAGCATACAAACCCCCAGGCAGTTATAAAAGCTTTTAAAGATCTTAAAATTAAATCAACAGAAGATCTATGGGGAATGTCTGTAAAAGTCTGTAGATCTATCATCGAAACCATTGCGCCCTATCTAGCTTTCATATTTAACACCAGTGTAGACCAAGGAGTCTTTCCGGATCTCATGAAACACAGCAAAGTAGTTCCTTTGTTCAAATCCGGTGATAGTAAGGAACCTAACAATTATAGGCCTGTGTCAATTCTGCCAGTTCTCAGTAAGGTGTTTGAAAAGTTGATGCTCAATCAAATGTTACGTCACTTCAATAAAAAATCCATCTTTCATGAACAACAGTACGGTTTCACCAAAGGGCGTTGTACCACTGACGCCGGGGTTATCCTAATAAAGAACATTTTTAACGCCTGGGAAGAAGCACAGGATGCCATTGGAATCTTTTGCGACCTCTCGAAGGCGTTCGATTGCGTCGACCATGAGACACTTCTGCTGAAACTAGAGCACTATGGGGTTAGAAATACAGCTCTTGATTTACTGAGATCATATCTGAAAGATAGGAAAGTTAAAGTTCAAGTAAACGGCGTAAACTCATTGGGGTCTGAAATGGCAATGGGCGTTCCTCAAGGCTCGATATTAGGTCCATTCCTCTTCTTAGTTTATATTAATGATTTACCCCAATTACTTCTAAATCAACCGAAGATGGTGTTATTTGCAGATGACACATCATTGATTTTTAAAATAAATCGACGATCACAAAATCTTGACGACGTGAATAGCTCTATTCTTCAGGTCCAAGATTGGTTTACGGTAAATAATTTGGTACTCAATGAAAAAAAAACCAAATGTATTCGATTTACATTACCTAATGTTAGAAGTAGCGAATGTGACATCATATTGAATGGAGAAAAACTAGAGTTTATTAATGAAACAGTTTTCCTGGGTATCACGCTAGACGAGAAATTACAGTGGGGACCTCATATAAAATCTCTTGCGGGGCGGTTAAGCTCGGCCGCTTATGCTGTCAGAAAGATAAGACAGTTAACAGATGTAGAAACCGCGCGTTTGGTCTATTTCAGTTACTTCCACAGCATTATGTCGTATGGCATTTTACTGTGGGGTCGGGCTGCTGACATTGAATCCATCTTTATTTTGCAAAAGAGAGCTGTCAGAGCCATTTATAATCTATGTCGCCGCGAATCTCTCAGGGAACTATTTAAAAGGATTAATATTATGACGGTACCTTGCCAATTTATTTATGAGAATATTATGTATGTAAGAAAAAATTTAAATCTATTTAAGAAAATAAGTGACAGACATAATTTTAATACTAGAAATAAAGATAAAATAGATCAACCATTTTTCAGATTAGCTAAAGTACAAACATCTTTTATGGGGTACTGCGTTAAATGCTATAACAAAATACCTTGTGATATATTGCAATTAAATGAAAGAAAATTTAAAACTCATATAAAAAGTACACTTTGTAAACAAGCTTATTACAAATTAGAGGATTATATCCAGGATAAGAATGCTTGGAAACATGCTGGTCTTGCTCCATAGGACAATTTAGAGTCTGGACAAAATCAAACTGGTTGCTAATTTAGTTGTATATTTTATTATTTGTATGTCATAGATTTTTACACTCTGTGATTGCATGGAATCACGCACTGACTTATTAGTATTACTTGTAAAGATGTTAGGAATATTGTAATATCGTATACTTTTACAATGTTTGTAAATATGTGAGCACCATGTACCTATCACATAACTGATTTATTTGTCATTGCTCCATTTATAATTATTTTTTTTGCCTTTTGTGGGACAGTAATCTTATTGTGGGTGCATGGTCTTCACATATAATTATATAATTCATGTATACAAAATATTGTAAACATTTTTGAAAAGAGTAACGGTGGAGTTTCTTGCCCATTCTTCTCCATACGAAATCTACCTTTTGGAATGGGCAACTAGAATCAATTCTATTTCTTTGTTTGTTTATCATTGACGTTCAAAAGTGCCTTTTATGTGCCTATTTGAAATAAATTATTTGAATATTTGACTATATAAACAGAATCCTCAAAATCGATTCATAATTGGCGGAGTAATTGCGTAACGAACAAACAAAACAAAAAAAAAACTTAGACGAATTGAGAACCTCCTCCTTTTTGAAGAAGTCTGTTAAAAATAACATCGCGTTCATTAAAGTTACCTAGATTTATTAATAAAAGGGCAGATAGGCGGAGACAATTAATTGTATGCTGTTTCACATGAACATTCCTGGTAAGCAAAGGGAATTTCTTCATGTTTCCTCATCGCGGCACAAAAACTATGACAGCATTGCGTTGTGCCAACATAAGCCACGAGCAAGAAACTTCAGAATACTATTTCACATTCTCATACCACGTTGTTTCGCATTCTGCAACAGCTAAATGAATAGCGGGTGCACACTGTCGCGGTTGAAATTCACCTTTTTCTGTCTACCTATATGAGTGCCTTTAATACCGTAAACCAGTCAATCTGCCTAGCCTATTCCCAGCTATGTTGGGGTCGGCTTCCAGTCTAACCGGATGCAGCTGAATACCAGTATTTTACATGGAGTGACTGCCTATCTGATCTCCACAACCCAGTAACTGGGTAACACGATACCCCTTGGTAAGATTGGTTGTCAGACTTTCGGGCTGCTGAAAACCCGTAACGACTGTCAAGGATCCACGTTTGACAGCCGGAACCAACGGCTTAACTTACTTTCCGAGGCATGGAGGAGTCTTGGTATGTAAAGATGGTCACCCTTCCACGGAATAACCCTTAATATTGTTATACGCTAGGTATGATATGATATTCGAATTTACCCACGTGCAAATTTCAGGTTGAAATATGTACAATAGTACAATTTCACAGTCGTGTATCTATAAAACATTACTACCAGAATCATTTTTCAAAGGTTCATTGGACATTATGTGACTTTATTAATCAATTTGCAATAGCTGAGCGCAGTACCATGTGTTATTAAAGCTAATAACAGAGAGGCAGAGAGAGAGAGAGAGAGAGAAATATCGGCAATGAGCTAACTGCCATGGCTATGGCCAGCTGCTGCTAGCCTACCGCATTTCCACCAAACTTAGAACCCTGACGAACCCATTAAGCTCTTCAGCGTAATGTTACGTACTAACTTTTCTATTACAGTTTCTTTTAGCCACTTTTAGTGAACACAAAAGAGCAAATCAAATTTATTAGCATAATTTTAGCCTCACACTTTCTAATACTTTGAGAGACTTAAATAAGGTTTCGTAGAGTAGCCTGTTCCAAGTTATTAAAACCCAAGTAATGCCGGTTAAGCAGACATTACGCACAACAAAAGTCTAGCTTTAAACATTATAAAAGGCCATAAATTGGAACGAGCCGTTATTACTTTTAGTCAAAACTCCGACGGGCACTCCGGCTTAATTCAAATTTATTTTTATTGTGTTCATGAAATGATTGTTTTGCTGAATGGCTTTTAATGTTGCGTGCTAATAAAAATGCAAAAATCTTGGAAATTATGAGGTTATTGACGATAGTTTATGGGCTATTTGTTTTTAGAGCTTGTTACGGCTCAATTTCTAGGGCCTTATCAGATATAAGCGACATCGCTATCACGCTCTCGCTTCTGTCGCGTTTGGTACTAGCCTCGGTAGTAACCAGAAGGTGGACAAGTATCACTTGTTTCTGAATAGAAGTTTATTTTCATTTCGATAATAAATACTTTTAGATTAATGCCAATGATTGTTGTAAGTTTTAGATTCAACTCACGATTCTCTTAACTTATTCACAAATGCGAATCCTTCCCAAAATGTAGCCGTCGTAATAAACTGCTTCGGAACATTGAACATGAACCTATTTGGCCGCCTGCACATTCAGAAAGCAATGTGGCTGTATGTGTGGAATGTTTTGTGAACAGAAAATCAAAGTTATGAGTCTAATATCTAATTTCGATTTAGAATACAACTTTAATTGGTCATCCACTTACATTTCCCGCAAAATTTTATAATACCTACCTAGCTATCCCTCAAACACACCGCCGCTTGACCAGCCAGCAGGAAAAAAACATAATAAAAGTAAGTATATAACCATATTAGAATTCGTGGAATAAAAAAATAAAGCTGCAAATAAAAGTATAAACGGGGCAAAAATAATATTCAATTTAGCATCGCCACCATAAGGGCGCGTTCATAATGGCAGCCATGTTATTTTGTTATGGTGGTCATTGGGGAATTACACACAGACGATGTATGGTAGAAATGTATGATGTGGTGTTGTTTATGAAATGGACTGGTGTTGGAGGGATGCTGATTAAAAGGGATGAGCTTTATAATATTCGTCAGTTAATGTTTTACAAGGCAAGTTATAGAATTAACGAAAATTATTTGTCTATTTTAAGGACAGGCATAATATGGTATAAGGTGTTGGGGCTTGTGGCTAAGAAATAACAGCCGCACGGGTCGACCAATCACGTTAAGCTACGCTTACCGCGGTTGGTCCATGAATGGGTGACCATCTTTACATACCAAGACCCCCCCGTGCCTCGGAAAGCACGTTAAGCCGTTGGTCCCGGCTGTCATTTGTACATCTTTGACAGTTGTTACGGGTCGTCAGAAGCCCGAAAGTCTGACAACCAGTCTTACCTAGGGGTATCGTGTTACCCAGTAACTGGGTTGTGAAGGTCAGATAGGCAGTCGCTCCATGTAAAATACTGGTATTTAGCTGCATCCGGTTAGACTGAAAGCCGACCCCAACATAGTTGGGAAAAGGCTAGGCAGATGATGATGATAAAATGGATGGTATAAGGTCCGAAAAACCTAATCTGAATCTCCTACAGGTCAATCTATTTTTTTTTTTTTCATGTTACTTCTCAATTTATTATTAACATTTACGTCATGTAACTTATTATACTAAATTAACTAAAAAACTAAAACTAAAAGGACTAACTAACTATACCAATAAATATAAAAACAAAGGGACCCTGTTAGGCGTCGAAGTATTCGTCCGCATCGCTGTCATCCGGAAACGTGCTCAGAAGACTGGCAGCAATGCCACGTTGAACGGCAATTCTAATTCTTTGGCCGAAGAACAAGCCGACCCTCCGGTCATGTGAAGTGTCGACCAGTCGGCGAGAAATTTCCTTTAAAAAGGAGACACGCACTCGGGTCCCATGACCCGAGTGTTTCGATTCCAAACGGCTCAAAACTGTAGTTGCCTATAAGGTTACGTTATTTGCACCGCTTGAGGGTCTCAGCAGCCGCAGCAACGGCGCCAGCACAGCCCGCCGTGCTAGGAACATGGGATGGCGCAAGGGTGTCGACACAGGTTGCGTCCCACACCAGAGGCCTACCCACCTTCCAAGGCAACAACGTCATGCCATCTGGTCTCTTCCCATCGTCACGTACCAAGCCGTTATTAATTAATTTGACTTAGACCTGGTGTAGAAATGAATGAGGTGAAGGTTCTGAACCGACAACGTACCTAATGTCATAAACGAAGATCTTTCATTACTAAGCCATACGTATGTATGTACCTATAGCTTAGTTATTAAAGACAGTTTATATAAAGCTCTTAATAAAGCAGATTATTGCTTTAACATAAAGTATTTTTATTCACAGTAATATAGCACGCATTTACGTTATAACAGTCCAGCTGCCTTACCCATTGTCACCATATTTCACTCCAAATTACACCGACGCACTACACGTCACTCCCACAAACTTTGATAAGTTAAAACACATACATATTAAAACTATAAACATACGCACACACACCCCACAAAACACACCAACGCAAAGTCCTTTATGGCATCGCCCTTACAAAGTGGGACTCACGCAGATATTATGCAAAAGCCACAAGTAATTATTCCGAGGGTTGTCGGGGACCAAATATGAGGCAACACAGTTATATACAAACCTTCGTAGTATTTGTTTGAACGATTATGTACCATATTTATTGTTTTTTTTTTTCTTTTCAGCCTTTTTTCGGAGTTATTTTTAAACAAAATAGGTTAGCGGGAATTATTTGGTCCGTGGTTTTATAAGTGAATATAAAACTAGCATAATAACATTACGTATTTAATTATTTAATACTTTAAGCACTCAAATTGACATAGGTATTGAATTTTGTATTCCTTGAAACTGCAATGATTGGACGCGGATTGTTTGAAGTACCTACCAAGTAAACTGTTGCAGCAACATTTTTTTGGGAGCTCATAGCAATTTTAGATTTTTATCCAACATTTACATGTTTATATCCCGCAACATTTTACTCAGGTTATTTTACAGTTTGTATGGTGCCTGTGCAAATGTTAATTCTCATTGTTCAAATCAAATGAATTGATCACTTTCCATTTCTTTGAGTGGAGCTTATAATCAAACCTTCAAACTACTTTTCCCAAAACGGATAAAATTAATAGGTCTCAGGAGATACTTGAAGTCCTCGAAAGGCCAATTCACTACCCTTTTACTTAAATTCTCTTTGCCAATAGGGCAATAACTCTAATCTCAAATTCACCCCAAGTACACTTGCTTTAATAACTTTTAATTTAGCCTATTAACTCCATCTTTTCTTTCACTCTTGTTCGCTATTTTGACTGATCCGAAGAGTTTCCATAATAGCCCTTCAGTCTTTGAAATTCAAACCATCTTGGTAACAAAAAGTTTTTTAATATCGTTTTGACAGAAAGTTATGTTAATGTTCATTCAACTTCTTATCAGCGGTCATAATCTAGATTATCCATATTCCAATGTTGGAATTAACCTTAGATTAATTCATTTAGATAAGAAAAAATAAAGTTTTGTTTTAATAAGTTGGATTTATCTAAGCAGTGGATCTTGTAAAAGCCATTTGGATAGTAACAACAGTCTATACCTCCTTTCAGCCTATTGTAACATACTACTGCTAAGCGTATTGAGTAACTACTTGTAATTATAACCACGATTTCCCTTTGTACGTTCATTATAAAGACCGGTAACCGCAGACAAACATAACCGCAATTATTTCACCACAGGAATAGGTTTTCTTGGGTAAAATCGCATTGTTCTCGCTAGTTATCACAGTGTCACGGTAGGACAGTCCTCCTCTTCTTTAACAACAAATATTGTTACGTATTATGTCTGCCCCGCGTACTCCATATGCCAAATTGACAACCAAAGTCAGCGCCGACAGCCAATTCAGCAACCAGCGCTGGCAGCCAATTCAGCAACCGGCGCTGGCAGCCAATTCAGCAACCAGCGCTGGCAGCCAATTCAGCAACCGGCGCTGGCAGCCAATTCAGCAACCGGCGCTGGCAGCCAATTCAGCAACCGGCGCTGGCAGCCAATTCAGCAACCAGCGCTGGCAGCCAATTCAGCAACCGGCGCTGGCAGCCAATTCAGAAACCAGCGCTGGCAGCCAATTCAGCAACCGGCGCTGGCAGCCAATTCAGCAACCAGCGCTGGCAGCCAATTCAGCAACCGGCGCTGGCAGCCAATTCAGAAACCAGCGCTGGCAGCCAATTCAGCAACCGGCGCTGGCAGCCAATTCAGCAACCAGCGCTGGCAGCCAATTCAGCAACCGGCGCTGGCAGCCAATTCAGAAACCGGCCGGCGCTGGCAGCCAATTTGGGACACGGCGCCGGCTGCGGAGGCACTTCCTTTTTTTAATATTTTTGTCATTCTAAGTAGCAAAGTTGTTCAAAAAATAAGTTTTATTCGATTAGATGCACATTTTTTTTTTGCACACGGACATACCTCTCAAGATTATTACCGTCTAGCAACATACTTTAAATAATAACCCCTTTATTCATAGACGATGATTAAAGTTAAATGACGTTCAAACGTCAAAAATGTATGGTTAAACAGTCGCTAATCATTACTTAACTTTAAGCAACGTTTATGAATAAAGGGGTAAGTGATTACAATGTTATTCGCGTGGAATCTATAATCTGAAATATGCGGCAATAATTACAATATTTCGTAAATTGTTTTTAGCATATTAGGTGTTATTACTGTACATTAATTAGATAATTATTGTATTTTTTTCAATAGCATTCTCCTTTGTAATTTTACCCACACAAAACTTTGAATTATTGAAACTATCAAAATCGAAGTACCATCATAAACTACCTACAATATACACCCCGTATCGTGTGAATCATAGTAGAGCTTAGAATATGAAGTGTTTAGTGCAGCGCCGGCAGTTGAGGCACCTCCTAAATTGTATGTTATTTATTAAATTCCCGTTCGGCCCACCAGTGGGACGACGGCAGTGGGACAAACGGGAATACACGTTTTATTCGATGGAGGCGTCGCTATACTCATGTTTCCACAAATAATTAATCTTGTATGACCAAACCAAAGTATGAAAATGTGTTAACACGAGCGATTTGTATATAAGCGTAACCAAATCACATCAAGAACTTACTAAGTTGTGTGTTTAGCACAGTTTCGAACAGTTCTTGTTAGTTTCAAGTAAGGCGAACATACAGTTGATTCTCACGGGTGTCATAAGAGGCAACTAAGGGATTATTCTCACGGAACAAACCCATCACTAGGGTATAATCCCTGCAGATACCTGGGTACTAACAATGTTATCATCTGAGTTCCATTGTGGACTGTTTCGATTGAATAATTTCCTGATAATAATCTAAAACTGTAAACATTTAACAAAAAAAATGAAATGAAATAATTTATTCCGCAAATAGGATATAAAAAATCAATATGCACGTCACGTTTAAAAACAAAAATAAGCAAGATGGAGTCGACATTTCTATCTGACTAACCCTGAGACGACATGACGAAAAAATTCAGGGGATGAGCTGTTTGAAATCTAATAAAAATTCAAAAATGTTCATAATTTATGTGGCAACAGTCAGGTATGACGTTGTACGATCGAGTAACAGGTTATGCGTAGAAGCCCAATCGGTGCACTTGTGACGTAAAGTTTATATATAGCCTCAAACATCACTCACTTTTAATTACTATCCTCAAGGTAAAATACTGGTGCCTTTTACGTCACTCCATATTGCTGTAGGATCACCTTAACGTAATGTTACGAGTATATTTAATGGCATCCCTACATGTACGTTCATGCGACGGAGACGTATCGCAGCAATAAAACACGGTTGGCGATGCGTTAGAAAATATTTACCTTTTAAAACATAGAGGAGGTAGGACGTGGAGACTTAATGGAAAATTAAACAGTGCCGAAGAAACGTAGTTTGTGACCGTTATGACCTGAATGTATGCTTACGCAAAAACAGTCTAAAGACACGTTTTTTATTCGTTTGTGTAAGTGTTTAAATGGAAGCAGCTCATCACATTAAGTGATTGTAATTGTGAGCTTATAATGTCAACAATTAAACAATAACGTGTTAGTAAAAAGCAAATATGCCTGAAAACCAAAATGTTAAAACTACAACCTGAAAACTCGTTGTGCCTATAACTACATAAGTCACAGACGGTCAGATTATTATAAGAACTCCAATTTCTACATACTCCGTCTTTTAACCGTGCATGGCTTCCGATCAACGTGTAACTTTATATTCATTTCCGACGAGGCAAAGTGGTGTAATATTTTAATGGGCAATTACAGAATAGCTTTCCATGTTTATCCGGGATTAATAGTAGCTACTATGATGTATTTGGTTGTTAACTTATCATTCTGTGATTTACTTTATTAGCTTTAAGATATTATTAGATTATTGCAAGCTCGTGAGCCCGCAAGAGGAGCTCGTGGCTAAGTAATAACAGCCACAGGGGTCGATCCAAGGGGTTAAGCTACGCTTGCCGGGGTTGGTCTGCGGATGGGTGCGACCATCTTTACATACGGAGACTCCTCCGTGCCTCGGAAAGCACATTAAGCCGTTGGTCCCGGCTGTCATTCGTGGATCTTTGACAGCCGTTACGAGTCGTCAGAAGCCCCAAAGTCTGACAACCAGTTTTACCAAGGGGCCTATCATAATATTATTACTGGGTTGTGAAGGTCAGAAGGCAATCGCTCCATGTAAAATACTGGTATTCAGCTGCATCTGGTTAGACTGGACGCCGACCCCAACGTAGTTGGGAAAAGGCCAGGCAGATTGATTAGATTATTGCAAGCATATTTGTGCTTTGTTTTCTGCATTTTTATAAAGTTTCAGGATCCAAGTTTATTATCTATCTAAAGTCTGTTTTTTTTAATGTCATAGACTACTTTGACATTTCAAGTGATTGTTGTTGGTTTTTTCAATTTGGAGTTTGACATTTGCAACTGTCAAACTAGTATTTGTTATTATTATTTTATAAAAAACTTAGCTTTATACAAATCATCAATCCTAATGTTTTAATCAGTCAGTGTGCACATTTGGCAAAGCAACATCGATTACTTAAAAAGAATAGTGGATTCAGCGATACTGGTAATTGCAGTTACTTTTCTCAGAATTTACCTACAGTAAGATTATTAGCCTCTAGCAACTGATATTTAGGCAAATACCAAGATATTGATCATCATCTTCCACAAAAAGTCTTCAATTCCATTTGGTGCCAATATATTCCGAACGTGAAACATTATGAGTGACATGTGTCCCTCATAATGTTAACTTCAATACTGAAACTACAATCTACTTCAATGATCAATCTACTTATGGTTTAATGACCCACTCTAGATAGTCGAGATCTATTCGCATAGGGTAGTGCGGATGAAAAGAACCGGTGTTACCCTTACCGACATAGTTTGCAGATTACGCAAGCTAAAGTGGCCAGTGGACTGGCCATGTTTGTCGAAGGACTGATTACCGATGAAGCAGACGAGTTCTAGAGTGGAGACCGCGTATCGGCAAGCGTAGAGTAGGACGCCCCCCAGCAATCTGCCAGCTCAGCTTAAGGTGGCTGGGACGGATTGGATGCGGAAGGCGGAGGACAGGGTGTTATGGCGCAGCCTGGGACAGGCTTATGTCCACCAGCGGACTGCGATAGGCTGAGTTGATTGAAAAAACCTTCATTAAGTAAATACTAAAAGGTGACTAGAAATCCGTCTAAAGGAAGTATTCATTCATACGATAATATTCATGCCAACAATGTTTTTAATCATAAATAATGTTTATTTACTTATGAGTTTTAACGGCATGATGAGCTCGCTAATCCACCACACATGATACAGAGAAGCAAAACAAAATTAATGAAAACACCTCAAACACATTTGTTTTCAACCCCGGAGCGAAAATACCAAGAAATCGACTTAATGAAACATCATCTAATCCGGCAAACAACTCATAAAGCGAGTACATTTAATTTATCAAACACAAATTACGTGAACCATTGCCGGTTGTGACGGCAATAAAGACAGTGATTCATTGCGTGTGGCGCGCAATGTAGCAGGAACGTTGCTAATGTTACGACCGCAGTATTACGCTGAGGCCGCGATTTTGGCTACTTAGAACTGCCGTTAAAGTTAATGGTGGTGTCACAGTGCAAGATGTTCGAGTCTAGCTGTGGTTTGAGGTGTTTTACGATTGTGGAGAGCGAAATTAAAGCTCTTGTGGATAATGGGGCCGCTTAACGTGGTTTAATTCTGTTAGGACAACTTTTACGAAGTTATTTTATATGATCATCGGATCTAGTCAGTGGTAAGTGTTCTTGGCAGCTGCCTGAAACTTGCTAGCTATCCTGCTGTAGGGTGTACCAAGAGTATTTAATGCTGGGGCTACATGGTCGCGTTTTCGCTAACTATATTTCGCGCGCTCTTTGTTGCTCAGTGAGACGTCGAGCGATGTGCGAGAGACAGCTAGCGAATTATAGTTCGCGATAACAACGCGACAATGTAGCCCCAGCAGAAGAATTGAGGGAATTGTTCTATGATCAAACACGTGTATTGTTTGATACTATAAATTATAGCATTACTGCTACAGGCCGGTCCTTTTATAGAAACCATCAAGCTAACCGTGTTGGCCGTTGATAAAAAAACATTAATTATTTTGATAGTCTTCTGCCAGGAAAGGGGCTAAACCTACAGTAACTCCTTTAAGTTACTGCGCACCGTCAGGAGCAGCAAGTAAACCTACAGTAACTCCTGTCTACCCCTGTGATAAATTTCATCTCAATCCGTTTAGACGTTTTAGCGTGAAAGCGTAACAAACAAACAAACAAACTCCTTTTGGGATTTATAATATTAGATGTATATGTATAGGATATAGCCGCTTTTAATCCCCCCAGGATAAACTCTTTTGTCTGGTATGGTGAAAAGGATAGCTACAAAAACCATTTATGCTTAAAACACCTTTATTTAAGAAATTATCATTAATTTAAAAGGACCTGTGCTGGTAGCAAAGATTAAGACTAAACAATATTGCTTTTAATCCTAAATAGTTAATTGAAAATACTAAACTAAATAGAAAAAACTAACCTAATATTTTCACGACTGCAAACGCTAACCAAATTTAGTGCAGGCCTCCAAAGAAACACATTGAAACCCAAACCTACGTACCAAAACAAAACGGTCTAAGTACACTTTCATAAAATCGGACCAGCTTAACGACTTTTGCAAGTTAAACCGTTTCACTAATACGAACAGCTACTAACTCCAACTCGATATTTAAGTGCTTTCGTATCGATTATTGCCCAGCCTGTGCTTTTTAGAGCTCTCACCCAATTTGAATCGGTTGTAATAAATATGATTTATGCACAATATTAATTGTGAGATTTATTGGCCAATTTGTGAGCTTTAGTGGCTGTTGTGAAGCTGGTGAGAGAAGGAATCTGGATGGTGAGAATGGATAGGATTTGGCCTGATCTCTTAGATAGGTTGGGTATCGGTACCTAACTTGTATGGGTGCATGAAACGGTACAGGGTTCGAGGGAGTCTTTAAAGTTAATTTATAACATTTAAACATAGTTTTCGTTAAAAAAAAAGTTGGAACTGTCAAAGTTCCAACTTTTTTTTTCTTCAATGTCTCCGAAACCAGAAGGTTCCCAGGTATAAACAGTACAAAAAACATCATTATAACGGGAAGAGGAAGTGACTCTCGGCTTCGTTAATGGTATTTTTATATTTTTGCTCGTGACTGGACGCGGTGATTGCCATTGACCACCAGGTTAGGAATATTTGACTGTAAGACCGATATTAAGATTTCAGATTCAGATAGTACATAATTATGTATACAAATACTAAGTTGTTTGTAGGTACCTACATGTTTGTAAGTCAATTAAAGACGAGACGTAAACAAAACAAGGGTATTGTTTCGAGCATTGTAAGCAAATATTATTCTCCAAAAAATTTAAGTAACAAAAACTAAAACCCAACTACGTCGTACTAAGTCGTAGTTGGGTCTGAGTTTTTATTACTTGATTTTTTTTTTAAATTTTTTGGCTTTATAAAATATATATTTTTGAAATGTGCTCATGAAGCCCTTTCATTTGATACCCAACATGGTATGACTAAACATTTTTTTTTTAGTTCCTGACTTTATGTCCTCTACAGGTCGCCATTTTTAATTTAATGTGACATCACATAGCCTATAACCAGCGACGATCAAGACGCTTCCAACGATACCTCATTTGTCAAATTGTGATGAGTGGTTTAGAAGATAGGAGGGAACAGATGAACATACTTACATACATACATACATAATATACTTACATACCGGTCAAAATCATAACCCTCCTTTTTTTCTTCGCCGTAGTCGGGTAAAAAAAAGAGAAAATAAATGCACACTAACTATCTCTGAAAGTGACACAAATGTTTCCAATAAACCGATTTCCAACCAATTGACCAAAAATAAAAGAGGATTTGTACGGTTTTCAGTTTCAATGGAATTACTGGACAGAAATGGCTCTGTCTCACATAATCCTTTGATCCTCTCTTACTACTTCATTGTTCCAAGAAATCAGCAATTAGTATTTTTTTTGCGAACAAACTTGTTAATTTATGATCACCATTTCTTTTCCACGAAAAATTGTACCGATTGATAATTTTGGGCATTTTCGAGACAAAGAGAATTTTTATAAAACTTGAACTGTTAATGCTTGGCGGTTTAAAAAAGAATTTTTATTTTGTGTAAGGAGTTTAAAAATGGTCTCGAAATATCACGAGGTTACATTAAGTATTTGTTTGAGAGGTTATTATTCAAAAGAATTTAAAGAAATTAGTAAAAAAAACAATTACCCACTACATTTTATTAATTATTTTTGTGAATATAAAAATAATCTATTTCTGTAACTGCCATCTTCAGTAGGCAGCATAACTCTCAAAACAGCTAAATCGAACTAAACTCTAAACTACAATAAAGCAAGCTAAACGCCGTAAATACGTAGAAACAATAACAAACGACGCATAACTTCTGAACTAAGGGGGACTTAAGGCATTAAACGTAAAGACAAAAGAAATCCCATAAAACTCAGTCCCCCAAAAGTTGGGGATGTTGGGGTACGAAGATTGAAGGTAACAATTGGCTGGGGGCCGGTTGAACCCGATTCGATTGGGCACATTCATCTGTGTGTGTCGCTAATACCTTGTAATCATTCATTTCGGGTACTGTGAGACTCTAGATCCAGATGAATTGATATTAAACGGTGCGTAGTTAGATGGGATATGGAGGTGTGATGCAATGTCGATAAATTGACTTTTCAAGCGTTAGAAAAGTGTTTTTAACTCTGTTTTGTTTGTATAGAAGTACATTGTGGTGGTCCGTCTTAGGGACGATTACGCTTACGATTTGTAATCCGATCTCAATATTAAAATCTGATTATTATGGCACTTCTAGGGCTTTATCAATCGTCAGGTAATTTTTATCTGAAGAATAAATATGGCGGTTATCTTTTTAAACAAAAGCTGTCAAACCGTCAATTTTATTCCCCAGTTAAAAGTTATCAGGCGGTAGAAACATCGGCCGTAAGAATATTATTATATACAAAAAGTACATAATGTTCAAAAATATTCATAATTATTTACATTACTCAACACATTCCATTCACACATTGTGATTTCAACAAATATTTCATGAGAACAATGCCATTGACATATTATTTTACTCGCGATGAATTCTAATAAGAACCAGTAAAATACCATCGAATGATCTTCAATTTTATTAAATATTTGTATCGGCACGGTCCGTGAAGTTCAAGGTATTAAATTCCGATAACTTGAATTTTCATTAAACTATATGCGAAAACTGTAGAAGTGAGAGTTTTTGCCGAGTTTGATTTCATTTTATAAGATAGTTTCTTCTCTGTGGAGCTATCAAGCAGACTATCTAACGAGGGTATCGGTAGATAGAGAGTCCGTTTTGCCCGGGTAGTCGACGATAACATTTCAATGGATTCGTTTTGATGTGGAATATATCTTTATCATTCTATTATCACTAAATGTCTAGAAAGTAAAACAAAATGCATCTTTACTTCCAAAAATGTGAGAACAGTTTCGCTTATCTTCATCCCGTTTAAAATAATGGGCCAGTCAGTCAGAGGCGTGGACTTTAGCACGGATTACAGCCATCGTGGATTTTCTTACAATGAGATTAGGATGGGTCACATTTAAAAGAGATATGTAGGTATATTATGTGTCTATAATGGTGTTGTGTTTTTATTTTTGTAAAAGTCACAGTAAAGAAAAAGTTAATATTTATGTATGTAAAGAAAAAAATCATTACCCTATATTATAACTATAGATCCATGCGGTCAAAAATTCTGTGACACTTATCTAATTTACGTACCCGAATCCTGCTCAAAAAATCCAGTTCCGTCCAACCAAGGAAGTGGAAAAAATCTATAAAGCTCAATCCCATAATAATATGGACTGATACAAGGAAGTGAGCAAGTTTTTAATTATTCATTTGAACGACAATGTAGTACGCGGCTTTACAAGTAGGTATATTTACGCGTATAATTTCCCTGTGGAGTAATCAGTATTCCTGATTACTATATCATGGAAGTATTCATTACCAGTTCCTTCTGGGAATTCTGGGCGTACGCGGCCCGTCTATATCGCGGTGACAATTCATTAAAATTTGCTGCTTTGATTAAACTTTAATTTATTATTAACTAGCTGATGCCCGCGGCTGCGCCCGCGTGGAAGTCGGTTATTATATACTAAAACCTTCCTCGAGAACCAGTCTATCCATTGGTGAAAACATCATGAAAATCGGTGCAGTAGTTTTTGATTTTATCGCGAACAGACAGACAGACTTTGGGCGGAGAACTTTGTTTTATAATATGTAATGATTAAGCACAATATAATTATGAAAGCTTATTTTTAGACAAAGACGAATTTTAAATACGTCATAAAAAATTGAGGAATTTCAGAAATTAGATTGAGACATCGGCTTGGTGAGGAGCTTGTGATTGGCGCAAAAACGGCTGAACGGATTTGAATAAAAGGCACACAGATAGTTTACAAATGTATTAACACATAATTACTTTTAATTCCGGTAGTATGTTCCCATTGGATATTTTACGATAACCACGTGGGCGAAGTCGCGGGAAAAAGTTACTTATCAATATTTTAGTGCAACAGATAGCGACATTTCATCATTTCAATGAGTAAATATTGATTAAAAAACAGAGGAATACTACTTGTGAAGTTGCCAACTTTCAGAGAACACAGCCAAGAGAAGTTATAATACGTAAACTCATTCTTCAAAGTCATAAGAAAACATTAGAAACCTTTGCTCTTTGAAGCTATTATTATTGTAAGCTATTCGTAATATTATTCATGTCTTAGAAAATCATATTTATTCTGCCGAAGTAATATTTTGCTAACCTTCAACCATAACGCCTCGTGCAAACTAGCGCGATATCGCGGGCGCGACAGGCAACGCTACCCTTTGCGCACTCGCGCTGGTTTGAGAAACGGCTATTACCTAACTCGATCGTGAAGCCGTGAATTTGAACCACACCCGTTCCATTTTGATCTTTTGAGTTAGGTTTTTTCTTTTTTTACACGAGGGTAAATTGGGTAAAAAATATGTATTGGGTATTTACATTTAAAAGCAGTAAATATCAATCAGCCTGTCGTAGTCCACTGCTGGACATAGGCCTCTCCCTGGCTGACCACAACACCCTGTCCTCCATCTTCTGGGGCCATTCTGTCCCGGCCGCCTTTTTAAGGTCGTCTGTCCATCTAGTTGGGGGCGTTCTCCACTCCAAGACTCGTCTGATCGACCGGCCACCAGTAGTAGTATGTATATTTCCAAGGTAATCTTATAACAACTAGAGAATGCTTGAGCTACTGTTTTCACCACGTCAATAATGCAAGGTATTTGGAACACAAGAGCTTTCCTTCTCACGCCTTACGCTAAAACCCTTGGGCTGATTTTAGTTTAGGAAGTTAATAAGAAACTTATAAATAGCCATGTTTTCATATTTAGTATGGCATTAGCCAAGAAATTCCGTAAGAGCAAAATGTGCCGAAAATATACTATGAGTGAGTTTCAATGTGCCGAAAATATACTATGAGTGAGTTTCAATGCTCGTCGCCCACAACTTCCGTTTCCCACATCCCACATACTCTTCTAAGATGTGATAAAAGTAAATCTATTGTTGGATTTCGATATACAATGCAAGAACTTGGGAACGAAACATATAATTTTCGTATCTATTGCATTATTCTGTGCAAATTAAATACAGTGTTCCAAGAAATTTGATCTCATGATATTTTTTTAATCATAAATATTTTATTTTTATTCCTACAAACCTACGAAACAAGTTTCTAGAACCCACAAATACCAAGACTCTTGATGTCCCTCCATTTACTATGATACCATCTCTGCAAGATTCTCTGTTTAATTCTTTCGTTTTTGTATCATTATGTGTTATCACCTACTTCTGAGAGTGCTGGTTATCCTGTAATTGGCGGCTGTGTAAGTCCGAGGCTGTTGTAACCTATAAGTACTTAAGATATAAAACAGAAGCTGTTGGTGTACATTTGTAAATAAATAAATAAGTAATGAACAGAAGGGCAATTCTCGTATACAAAAACGTTCAAAGTCAAGTCACATCCCATCTCGGCGGCTATAATCAATGACATAGGCAAGATAGAGATATTTTTGACAGATTGAGCAAAAGTCATGTTACTGAAGTTTCACTATCACTACATCTTTCCTAGCCAATCATGCACTGCAGTTATTTGATATTTATACCAAACTACGAATGAAAATCCGAATCTCAGGAAAACTAAGTTCGTGGAATATTGCGTTCCTTTGTTTGGAATTTACATACATTTGTACAGTTTTAATTTTGCTCTGTTCTCGGCTGAGCCCATTTCCATATTAATTTCGGGATTAAAAATAAGCAGTAAAATTTTAATGGTTTCAGCCTTGGAGTGCTGTTTGGTATGATGGGATTCGTTTGGTAAGAACTTTGGGGGAAGCCATTATGTATCCATGGGAAAATATCTATGCTATCAAATGACTGAGTTTGTGTTTCAAATAATCCATAAGGATAATATGAAAATCTACAAATTGATCAATATTGAATACAAATTCAAATTCAAATGTTTATTGCTCAACACAGTACTTGATCATACATTTCTAGACGTCCAGTGAATGCGCCGTCCACTGTGTTGCACGAATTCAGGGATGCAAAATTATCATTAAAATTATACTATGTAATAGGTTCCAATTAATACCATATTATCATAAAATTTCATAAATTCCAAGTAATACCAAAAAGTCATAAATTACAATTAGTACGCTATACAATGTCCCAAAATCATTATTAAGTACCTTATCTATTATATATTTTCTATTATAATATATCCACCATAACAGTCAACACTTATTTAACTATCTAAATATATATAACTCAAAGGTGACTGACTGACTGACTGACATAGTGATCTATCAACGCACAGCCCAAACCACTGGACGGATCGGGCTGAAATTTGGTATGCAGGTAGATGTTATGACGTAGGCATCCGCTAAGAAAGGATTTTGATTAATTCTACCCAAGGGGATAAAACAGGGGATGAAAGTTTGTATGAAACTTTGTCAATTTTAAACCGATCGGGCTGAGACTTTGCATGCATAAAGCTACTATGACGTAGGCATCCCCTAAGAAAGGATTTTGAGATGCAGGCTATATATATATATATATATATATATAATATATATATAGCCTGCATCTCAAAAACCACTGCACCGATTTTCATACTATTTTCACCAATGGATAGAGTGGTTCTCGAGGAAGGTTTTAGTATATAATAACCGACATCCACGCGGGCGAAGCCGCGGGCATCAGCTAGTTGACAATAAAAATAAAAAAACACGATCATTTAATTTTTAAGTTGAAAGTATCGCTACCTACTTCCGATTTCATTTCATTAAATCCGTCGAAATTATTTGGTACCGACTTTGCGTAGCAGGTAAGTATAAATAAAATACGTGTAAGTATATAAAGTGCTGAGCTGTTCGGTGTCACCGAATGTTCCACTCGACAAGCTATTGAAAAGCTGAAAAATGGTCAGTCTCGCAGATTTGTGTTAGTATGTGATTGTTTTAGCCCGTCTACACTTCAAAATATGTGTCAAATTAACACTTTCACTGTTCACAAAGGACATAATAGTTAAATAATCAACCTGAACCATATTATGTTTCGTGGGACGGACAAAGGGTTAATTGGTATATAGAGTGCATTAAGTTCTGATAGAATGAGTTGAAATACACCATAAAAATAGTTTAACCATAAACTAAATTAAATGAATCGTATAAAAGCTTAAATAATAAAATCAGATTTCACCCCAAACTCATTCTTTCACCCCAAAAATCCTTTAAACTATTAAGTCCTTCACAAACTGCAATTGTTTCAAAACCATTTCGCGATATTTTACGCTACTGAGTACAAAAACAGTATAAAAATGATAAACGACGGAGCGGAGACACAGATACATTCGCTGAAAAAACAGCGCTTTATTTTATAAAGCGTAATTTAAGGAACGCTTGTACTCTGAAAAGTATTCAGCATGATTTATTTTTCAATTTGTCATGTTAGTTTAAATGTTGTTTCTCGCGATGATTTATAATTAGAACATTAGATTTACTTTTTGTCACTTTGTGAGATAGCTAGATCTTCCCATGGACATGTCAAAGACGCGTTTTGTTAAACCAGTATCATTGATCTTATGTTCATTGATGCCTCCTTTTTTTTTTTTGAGTGTGGCAAATCATCCAATGACTTCTCCCGCTCTGGGCGGAGCGGAAGGGCGTGTCAGACTTTTACTGACTAAAACCCACCCGTGTTCCTTCATTTGCCTGTTGCCAAGGTCCCGGTATCCCTTTCGGACTTTCCCGCAACCCTGGCAGGCATCAGTCCTACCGGACCCCGTCAATTGTGCTTGAGGCGCGCGTGGAACACGACGCGCCATCGACCCGGGCCTGGTCCTTATCGGACGGCGAGCTGCCCGTTGCTAGCCGTCCGCAAGCCCGCGCATATGGTGGCCGGGAATCCGACTGGGATTCCCGACGCCCAGGGCGTCTCCAACGGCGGCGGTTAGGGGCGTGAGGGCGCAAACTTTGCCTTTCCCTCACGCGTTCCGCCTCCTCCTTCGCGAGCATTACTGCTTCGCAGAAGGAGGTGACGGCTTCCCATGCCCTCTCGCTCCGTACCATGGCCTGGACCAGGGCCGGACGCGAGAGGTCATTGCCGCCAATCGCCTCCGCGAGGACAAGGCGGTGCTCCGCCCAAGCAGGGCATACCTCCACCGTATGCTCCACCGTGTCCCCCGGGTGATCCGCACAGTGGTGACATCCGGGCGTTTCCTCCCGCCTAATCCTACACAGGAACCTCCCGAAGCTGCCATGTCCGGTGAGGACCTGTGTCAGGCGGAAGGTGAGGACGCCGTGGCGCCTCTCTAGCCACTCCTCAAAGAGGGGACTTATCGCCCAGCAACTTGGGCGCCAGCCGTCGGAAGTGGGGCCCGAAGTCCCACCGGCTGTCGAGCACCAATCCTAGGTATTTCATGGTAGACTCGACAGCGATCCGAGCCCCCCCGACCACGATGTGTGAGCCGGGTGGCGGCGCCCGCCGGGGGCCATGAAACACCATGGGCTCCGACTTGCTGAGGGCCACCTCCAGGCCTAGGCGACGTATGCAGCTCACCACCTGTGAGACCGCAGCCGTCGCCAGCAACGCTGCCTCCCTGTGCGAGCTCCCCCGGGCAGTGACCAGCGTGTCATCCGCATAACACGTCAGGTCTACCCCCGGACTGAGCTCGCCCCTCAGCACCCAGTCGTACCCGATGTTCCACAGGAGTGGGCCTAAAACCGAGCCCTGTGGAACACCGCACGACATGCGGCGCTGGTTTCCGCCAT
Organism: Lithophane leautieri; assembly: GCA_949152455.1. Classification (NCBI taxonomy): domain Eukaryota; kingdom Metazoa; phylum Arthropoda; class Insecta; order Lepidoptera; family Noctuidae; genus Lithophane; species Lithophane leautieri. The sequence continues at coordinate 20,145,528 of OX424460.1, forward strand.
CACGTCCCATGTAGGTGACACACCTCTCTGACAAATTAGCCCCAACGATGTGGCGGAGGTAGGGAGGCACCCCATGGTACCGCAGTGCCTCCCGAATACAACTCCAGGGCAGGGTGTTCAAGGCGTTGGAAATGTCCAAGGACACCGCCAACATCACCCCACCCCGGGACACCGCTTCCTCCGCCAGGACTCTTACCCGCGACACAGCGTGGATTGTGGAGCGCCCGTGCCGAAACCCGAACTGGCTGTCGTCCAAGTCCGGCCCCTCTCTGCACAAGTGGCCGACGAGGCGGGCTGCGATTATCCGCTCAAACAGCTTGCCCACCTCGTCAAGCAGCACTATGGGCCGGTACGCGGACGGCGAGTCCGCAGGGCGCCCCATCTTCCTGAGCAGGACCAGACGACCAGATTTCCACAGAGTGGGAAACTGGCCCCGCTCAAGGCACGCTGTGTCGAGTCCTCTCAGTTGGGGCTCAAGCTCCTTCAGAGCGAGGGCTAACACGCAGCCGTGGACCCCGTCGGGCCCCGGGGCCACGTTCTTGGCCCGGAGCCGCATCACGGCTGCCCTCATCTCTGCCTGTGTCACCTCTAGGACGCTGATGGCGTTCTCCTCCTCTGTAGACTCTGCGGCTGTGGGCAAAGCCATCGGTGGTGGAGTATGCTCCGCTCTTGCCGGGAAGAGGGCTGCGACCACCTCCTCCAGCAGCTCGGGTTGGAGACTCTCCGTAAGTGGGGGCGCCGCGGCTCGAAGTTTCCCTCGGACCGCGCGATAAGGGCGCCCCCACGGATCCCCGTCTAGAGTCTCCAACATCTCCTCCCTGGCTCGTGTCCTCGACTCGCCGATGGCCAGCCACAGAGTCTCCTTAGCCGCGCGGTACACCTCATACAGCGCGGCCTCTTCGTCAGGGACCCGAAGACGTGTCCTCCGGTAACGCATGTACTGGCGTCTAATCGCCACGCATGCGATGCGCAGCTGCGCGATTTCGGCGGTCCACCAGTACACCTGGCGCCTTGCGGACTGTGCGTGGACCCGGGGCATGGACGCGTCGCAAATTTGCGTCATCGCCCCGCGGAACCACAGCGCCTCCTGCTCGACGTCGACGGGTCCGTTCGTTGCCGACTCCCGGCTCCAGGCCTGGACAATAGCGGCCTCCTCGAGAAGCTCCCTGTCGATGAGCTTACGCGCCCAGCGCGGACCGTCCATTCGTGGGGCCGGTGGACCGCGGCCGCCAGCGGTCTGGGCGGAGACGTCGAAGCGGATGTATCGGTGATCCGACAACGTCTCCATCTCCACGGCGACACGCCATTCGCGGACACGGCTCGCGACAGCGGGGCTAGCGAACGAGACGTCTACTATAGAACCGCCCCGCTGCCGCACGCACGTGTGAACCGAGCCCCGATTCAGGACGGTCAAGCCAGTCGTGACCGCCCACTCCTTCAACACCTCACCTCTAGCATCGGTCACAGGGGATCCCCACGCCGTATGCCGGGAACCCCAAGCCATATTTTAGGCATTGAAGTCCCCCAGTACGAGCACGGGGAGGGAACGGAACCCGACAACGACGACTTTCAACTCCGCAAGGAAGTTGTAGAACTCGGCGAGAGTTCGGTTCGGGGAGAAGTACACCCCTACCACAACAAACTCCCCGAACCGTGCTGCCACGCAACCCCGTCCTCTTTTGACTGCCTCGAGGCACGGGGTACCGGTGGCGGCCGACGAAATAAGGGTCACTGAGCCGCTCAGGTCCTCCACTCAGTCATCCCTGGGCGGGACAAAGTACGGCTCAGCGACCACGGCGATATTGATCGACCACTGTGCCATGCTCTAGAGCAACAGATCCTGAGCGGCGGCGCAGTGGTTGATGTTCGCCTGGAGGAGGCGAATTGGGGCCATTATTGGCACTCCATTTCATCCCCCTCCCGAGACCCATGTGAGGGCCCTGCCGCAGCAGCTGCGGCGGTGACAAGGCCGGTGGTGGAAACGGCAGCGGCGGTGGCAGTGGCGGCGACTGCGGCGGTGATGACGGTGGTGGCGGTGACGGTGGCGGAGGGCTTTCCCCTGCCCCTGGCTTTGGCGGGGGGAACGCAGGCCCTACCCCCGATCCGATGGTCGGCCGGCTTGCCCGCCGCCGCACATACGATGCAGTGCGGCGTGGCCGTGCATGTGCCAGCCTTGTGACCGGGCTGACCGCAGCGGTAGCAGGCATCGCTGCGGTCCACCTCGGAGGTGCGTTTAGCTCCCTCGTGGTCGCCCACATGGCAGCGGAAGCACCTCCGAGGTCTGGGTTCCAGCAGTTTGACCTGCGCGGAAACCCAGCCCACCAAAAGCCGTTGGCCCTCCCCGGCTATTTTCTTGGCCGCCGCCACAGGGCAGCTCACCGTAATGGCTTGCATACCCTTATAGTCAGGACCGATGGTGCCCGCCTTAACCTGTTCGGCAGAGCACCCCCCAGTCCTGACGACGGCGGCCACCACCTGTGCCTTCGTCACCGAGTCGTCCAGACCCTGGATGCGCATTTCAGCGCACTTAGTGGGCCTGGACACGCGGACCTCGTCCGTGTTAAGGGACGCCCTGAGCTTTTCAGCCAGGGCGTCAGCGTCCGTGCCGCCAGCCGACCCGGGGCACTCTAGCATCCGGGCCCCAGTGGCAGCGATCCTCAGCCGGATGCCACCGGCGGCGCCGAGCTCCCGTAGTTCCACCACCTCCGCCACTTTAGCAAAGACGTCCTTATAGGACACGCCCTTCTCTGCCGCTTCCGGCTGTAGTGTGACCACTACAGCTGCGGACTTCGGGGCGTGGAGCCTAGCCGCGACGCTTCGCTCCTTGTGCCGCTGCCGCCTGGCCTTTTTCTTTCTGGCCGCCCTTGCCTTCTTGCCCGCCCTCCTCTTCTCCCCGGCCACTTGCCATTCAGCATGGGCCGGAGGAGATATAGGAGATGCGGGCGCGGTCTGAGGTGGGGGCGGTCGTTTAGCCACTGGGGCCCGAGCCCGGGCCGGGGCCGGGGCCGGGGCGTGAGGCCGGGCCGGGGCCGGGGCTGTGGCCCGAGCAGGGGCCGGGGCTGGAACCCGAGCCGGGGCCGGGGCCGAGGCCCTCACCACCTGCTTAGCCACCCCGCCCTTGTTCTTTCCTGACGAGGCTGCTTTAGCCGTGGCAGATGCGGTGGCAGTGGCATAAGACGCCCGCTGGCCGGGGGCCGGCTGGCTGGCCGCCAACGGGGGGCGCAGGACGATGGCCTCCAGGGCGGAGAATCGTCTCCGCATTTCGGCCATTTCCTGCCGCACCAGGGTCAAGACCTGGTCCTCAGCAGCATCAGGCACGGGCCGTACCTGCCCATGCTGCTCCCCCCTCTGCGGCACCTCCCGGGAGCCGGCTCCTCGGACCTTGCCAAGTCCGCACGGAGCTCCGCGTTCTCCTTTCGGAGAAGCTCCATTTCCGCCGTTAATCGTGCGACGTCCACCCGAATCTCGGGCACTCCGTCAGACGGAGTCCCACCGCGGGAGGCCTTCGCTGCCACCATTATGGAGGCCGTGGCCTCTGCTATGGCCTTGTCTTTAGAGGACTTAATCCTCTTCAAGGCCACATTATTTATCGCAGAGACCACGATCTCTGCGAAACTGGCCGCGCCCGGCGAATTGGGGCCGCTTGTGGCGCCCGGCTCACCACTTGCCACCTTTGACGGGGCTGCTCTGAGGCTGGCCCCGCTAGGGTGGGGCCCCTCCGTTTCCCGCCTCTCGGCCCGCTGGACTGGTTCGACCGGGCTGACCAGGCCAGACTCGCAGGCCCCATTGGTGTGTAGCCCCCTACCCACACCCTTCTCTCGGGCTCCACCCCGCCGGCCGGAGTGGATCTTCCTCCGGCTCCGGTCGTCTGAGGACGACCCCGAATTGGGGCGCTTCCGGAAGAACTTTCTTCCGGAAGGCCCCGCCACCACAACTTCGCGCTCTACGCTCGTACATGAGCTAGAGCTCGATGCCGCGTCGGACTCCGACCGCGCATCACTTCCTTCCTCTCCCTTTCTCTCTCCCTGTCTCTCTTCATTTTGTTTTTTTTTGGTTCAAATTTTCCATTTTGTTCCCACGAGTAAAAAACATTCTGCACTTGCTCAAAATTAGTGGTTCGCACTAATGGCTGATTTAGCTACCCATCAGTCAAGCTATCAACCTCCCTCACGGTGCGCCGCCGCTTGGAGGTTTGGGGTAATTTTTTATAGAGGATTTCTTCCTCGCGGCCCGGGCGGTTAAGCCAAGACCCTCGACCCCCGTCAAATGCCAGAGACATGACCTAGACACTCTTCGGGGCTACGAGACCAACGGTGGCAGAAGGAAGGACTTCCTCCTGCCTGCCCGACGGCAGGGTTAGTGCACGCCGAGCCCGCTCGAGACGCTGCTAAACGTGTGCTCCTACGAGTACACATTAGAGCGTCCTACCGACAGGATATTGGAATACGGGCAATGCCTCCCCACTAGGTACTGTGTGTCTAACACACAGCACCCAATGGGGAAACATTACCCGCACCCCAGGGTGCACCGTCCTGGAGACTGGCCTTCCCCACGGACGCATCCGTAAGGGAACTCCAGCCCCCAGGCACACGGGGAGGTTTCCTGTCCACGCACCCCTCATTGATGTCTCCTGGGATTCTGATTTGTTTAAAGAACGGTTATGAATTATATGTTTTTGTTATGGTTCGGTCCGACATTTTGTCAGCTCGTTTTGTCATTCTGCTCTTAGGAGCCAAGCCTTACCCATAATTGATAACAAGAGAATAAATCATCTTTTTACAATAAAAAACTAAAACTAAAATAATATTAATATGTACAAATGTTATAAAAAACATTACCCTCCTTCTGGGGCAGTCGGGTAAAAAGGGGGCGGGGGAACATAATCACTCAATACTCAATACTCAATACTTTATTGCAATCCACAATGTGTACATAATAGTTGGTATGTTACGACATCTAATCAATTATGGACACTGTCGAGCACAGCAAAAGTTAATTTTTAACAGGAGAGAGGATGAAGGCGCCTTTTTATATTCATAGTAAAATGTAGGTATTAGGTAACAATGATTTTTATTGTTTTTGTTTATCGTTAAAGTATTCATCAATAGTGTAGTAGCTTTTGAAAAATAGGAATTGTTTTAATTCATTAATAAAGATATTATTCTTATTTATGTCTTTGACGTAATCTGGTAACTTATTGTAGACTTTAATGGACATTACAAATGCACCAGAAGAGTGCATTTTTATCGTGAAGTGGGTATGTTTAGTCTTTTTTCATTTCTGAGTGCTATTTTAGTTTGGATATCTCCCCTTTTAGTAAAGAATTGCGGATATTTTCGTACAAATTTACAAATTTCAAGTATATAGGAGGCAGGGCAGGGTTAATATTTTTAGATCTTTAAAGTGGGGTTTACAGGAGTTTATATCTTTAATATTTATTAAAATTCTAATTATTTTTTTCTGTAGAGTGAATAATGTAGAAGCGTCTGTGCTATTTCCCCATAACAAAACTCCATATTTAAGCCATGCAAATGCGTACGCGTAATATGTCACAAGTGCTGTTTTGAGGTCTGTTGTTTTCTTGATTTCCTATAATAATGCTGATTTTTGGCCGAAAAATAGGGCGGGCCCTCTGGTCACGTGAAGAGTCGACCAACCGCTTGGCAATGTTTTGATAGAATAAGTAAAAAAAGAAACATATTTTTAAATATAAATTACAATAACAACCTATTCCTGTCACAACCATTCTCGATTTGAAGTAGTATTATTGTTATTAATTTATACAAAATGAAATTATTACTTTGTAATGTATTATTTTATTTTAATTATTGTGAATGTGAGGACCATGTGTATATTTTTTTTTATTTTTGGCTCCTCTTTCTCAGTTTTAATTGTGATCTGGCAGTTTGAGTACTTTATGCGGCCTACCCAATTGTCCTTTCTTTGGTATTGTTCGTCGAGTTGTTGAGCTCCTTAAGCTCTGAGTTGAGCTCCTCGGTTACTGACAAATTTTTGCACTGACTGGACAGGTCCACTCAAATCTGTGCGGTTCTTTCCTCAAAAGACCATTTCAGATATTAATCTACATGGTCCTCATATGGCCTGACCAAGATTATGTCTGGACCTTAAAAGAGACTGCGACTTCTGAGGTTGTTTCGGCCTTTCTTCTCAGAGTAGTCAGATAGGAAACGCCGACCTCATCTAGCTTTTTTTTTTTAAATATGTCGTGTAGATGTGATTCCGATATCCTATTTACAGAATAAGTAATTTCATTTCATTTCATTTCAATTTCATTGCATTTCATTTCAATTTCATTTCATTATTTTTGACGAAATAGTTACAACAAAAGGATGGAAGCTCGGTCGACCGGCCTGCTAATAACAAACGCCGATCTAACTCACTCTACCAAGCGCGTAGTGGTCATGGCGATTTTTCGTCTGAATGTTCATTGGAAGGCTCTATCTTCAGAAGCACCAGATGTGTCCTGTTTAAAAAAATATTATCTGGATTTGGATCTAATCTTCCATAAACATTAACCTTCACCTAACCTTTAGAGGAAAGACTTTTTTAGCAATAAATTACAAATACCAGGTAGAATGGGTGGCCACCGTTTAATATATAATGCCTTATTCGGGTCTTTTCGGCACTTACAGGAAAAGATGTCGGCTTATCTACCGGGGCCGCGGCATAACCACTTCTTATTGCGTTTGTCTTGTAATCCAATATTCGGAAAAACATTCTAATGCGGAAAGGACCCAATTCTTAGATTTCCCTTCTTCCTTTTAAGTGGGGGTATAAGTTATTCAGTTGTACGACATTTTTGCCGCTTCAATTTTCGGATAAAATAAAGTTCCCTACACGGGTATATTTGACCCGTTTTTCTGTAATCGCGTATTTTTGGTCAAAGGAAATTAATTCCATTGAAAGCACTCGTTTAAAAAATGCTTTAGTCATTTTTGTCTACCGGTTTAATTAATCTTTGTGACGTGCTGATGCTGAGTTATTAATATTTATAGTTATTTCTAATATCTACATGACTACCTTGAACATTAAATTATAATGTGTATCTCAAACGTTATAATATTCTAATATTTTACTTATTTAACTACCATTTCATTGTAACTGCAAATTAATAATTTAAAGCGTCGTTTCATTAAAACATCTAGTTTCAACGTCACTGAAATTAAAGTGGATGCGCCAAGGTAGCCCACGAAATTCAAATTTTCTTACGTTTTTTGCAATTATATGTATATTGATCTAAATTATGATTCGCGGCCGTAACAGGTATGGATTTATAGAATTATAAACATTAGAATCAGCATTGCAAAAAACGTAAGAAAATTTGAATTTCGAGGGCTACCGTAGCGCAACCCCCTTTTTTTTTTTTTTTTTTTTTTGAGGGTGGGAAATCATCCAATGACTTCTCCCGCTCTGGGCGGAGCGGAAGGGCGTGTCAGACTTTTACTGACTAAAACCCACCCGTGTTCCTTCATTTGCCTGTTGCCAAGGTCCCGGTATCCCTTTCGGACTTTCCCGCAACCCTGGCAGGCATCGGTCCTATTGGACCCCGTCATTTTTGCTGACATCTCTTTGAGGCGCGCGTGGAACACGACGCGCCATCGACCCGGGCCTGGTCCTTATCGGACGGCGAGCTGCCCGTTGCTCGCCGTCCGCAAGCCCGCGCCTATGGTGGCCGGAAATCCGCCTGGGATTCCCGACGCCCAGGGCGTCTCCAACGGCGGCGGTTAGGGGCGTGAGGGCGCAAACTTTGCCTTTCCCTCACGCGTTCCGCCTCCTCCTTCGCGAGCATTACTGCTTCGCAGAAGGAGGTGACGGCTTCCCATGCCCTCTCGCTCCGTACCATGGCCTGAACCAGGGCCGGGTAGCGCAACCCCCTGAACTCCAAAACCTATTAAACTTAAAGGCAGAGATTACCGCGACACTTGCTACACGAACTAATTATTTATGTAAAGGAACACTGCCGAACAGTCTCCACGGTTGTAATTCCGCCATAATTCACTGAACTTAACCTTAAACATTTGATCATCTGCGGATTAACAAAAATACGGTTACGAGTAGTGATGTGCGAGTGTTGTCGATGTGTCGATAAAAAATATAAAATAACGATTGTTTCTTAATCGACCAACCTTCTCAAATTAAATAGATTCTTGTTTTGTACACGAAATGGATTGCTTGTTAAAATTATCAAGTGACTACTCAAAACATAATAATGGGTATTAGGATAAAAGCGAAAATTTTTATTTGCTTTTATGCTAAAAACACACGGCGTCATAATATAATAGAAACTAAAACATAAACAGAGCTGATGTTAAGTAGGTATTTACCGTCACATAAGAAAATAAGCTTTTTCTCAAACATGCTTGGAAATTCGAGCATTATTTTGACAACCTTCTTCGAGATAAATAAAAATTGCTGTACTGGTAAAAAACAAGTGACGATGCGGCCAGCAAAGTTACTATGAAAATCCATATCTGGCGTGTTTAGTGGCCAAATAAATTACTATGAAAACTCATATCTGTCGTGTTATTTAAAAATGGAACGAACTTTTTACTTCAACACACGGCAACCAAGGAGGTAACTTATCAAAGATTTTATTTAAATTTCGAATTGGCTTGCAAATAGAACAAAGAAGAAACAAATTAACATATTGGCGCATGAAAAATAATAGTTATTCGTCATTGATTCTGGAATTTCTATTTAATTTACTCAGTTTGAATTTCCGCGCGTTGTTTGAGAAAAGTACTATACAAGCCTTGGCCGCAATCAGGAATTGATGGACTCACGCATGAGTACCTCGGCTTCGCCTCGGCCCTCATTTTCACGATCGTCCATCAATTCCCTTATTGCAGGCCGCGACAGTAATGTACTATTTCAAAACCATAAAAACTAAACCGTTTTACGGATACTGCCTACCTAAGTGCTTAACACCAACCACTTAGCCCAAACGATGTAAAGATGTTTAGTCACACTAGGGCTATATTAGAGCTCTATAAGAAAAATCTACAGCGAAAATTTTAATACCAACAAAAGCCCACATTCTTTCGCAGTTAAAAAGCGGGAGAATTGCTTTATGTTAATCGAGACAAAAGTATTACAACAGTGTATAGCTTAGCTAGAAGTTAGGTAGGTACTGTAAAAAGTTAAAACCTATTTTCTTTGCTGAAGATTTTATTTGAAGTTGAATTAGAATGAAACATTTTACTAATTTATAGCTCGTAGTGTATGAAAAGGGTGAACAGAGGCATACTTATAAAGTTGCATTTCCAAGAAATTCACTAGGTAATTCATTTATATCGTGGTCATAAGAATTTTACCAATATTTTTTTTTTATACCACGTTCATCTAAGTTTATCCATAGTAATGTCTGTATTTTTTAACTAGTTATTTAAATCTTCCTAATATAAATTAAATAAATTATCGACACTTAAACTCAAACATGATGCATCACATCTCTACATTCGAGAGCTCCCAGCAAGAATCTTTCCTATGTAAATTTATTGCAATAGTCGGCGCGCCCCACGGGGTTGGCCGCCGCACAAACATGCCAGACGTTCCCTCTGATATTTAAATCAGACAAAATAGGGACACTTGCTGTATTCTATGTCTCAATAGTGGTTTACTTTATTGACCTCACGACATTTTTACGTACCTAGTTGTTTTATAGATGTCTTCTGAGGCTGTTTGGTTGAATCGAAAGTTTGATCTCGTCTTTGCAGGTGAATGTAATGCTAATGAATCTGGTTGTAGATGTTGAGAAGATCCCAAGGGACATTCCTTAGGATCTACACAAGTTATTAGGACCATGAAATACGTTAAACATATACAGGGTGTTTGATGTTACTTGCAAGTAAGTTAGATTTTGATAGAATCGTACAACATTAAACATTACAATAAAAAAGCATTCGAGGGTATACCAATACTTTTTTTTTACTTAAGTCCAACGGCTGCCTTTGGGGATTTTTCAAAAATAATAATAAAAAATACTGTGTGGCCAACAATTTTCTTTGGGGCCCGAGGAGATAGCCCATTACCCCTTTTCATTACCATTTTCATTTGACACACGATGCACCAACACATAAATCGTCAATCGTTTCGGGTAGGTTGTCAAAACCCCAAAAGCCTGCCTACGATTTGTGTTATCCAGTAACTGGGTTGTGGATTTCAGATAGGCAGTCGCTCCATGTAAAATACTGGCATTCAGCTGCATCCGGTTAGACTGAAGTCCACTATAATTGGAAAAAGCAAGGCAGATGATTGATTGCCAGCTATAAATTGGAATACATTGGCGTAATCGTAGTTAGTAATTGACAGTAGTCGTCGTTCACAAGAAGCATAGAATTCATCTAAAGCTGACGCTGCTACCAACACTTACGTAAGAGGCAATTACTGGCCAGGAAACGCGAAACAAACACAAATAATCTTACGAGTTTTGTAGATAGAATATTCCCAGAAATACACTGTTTACGCAACCTGTCGCATTCACGTCAAGTATACTGTCTAGGTATTTAGATCCCACCAAAAACATTTTCATGTAAAATTTTCCCAAGACGAGACCTAATGGCTCGCACTGTCAAAAAGTTATCAGATCTCATGTAGAGCCAAGCTTCTAAACCTACACGCCCTAACTCTACAAGCCCTAACTTCACAAACTCTGCACCTTAGTCAAAATATGTGGCTTGGCCGTTTCGCTACCGTCACATGGACGTAAGGTGAAAAAATTTACTGTTCACTACTTTTCTGCTAGACAATATTTAATTATTCATTCATTTATTTAATTATTTGTCATGTAGAGCCAAGCTTTTAATGAACTAAAACGTACAAAATAAAACTTACGTAAACATCGAACTTTAACATTTTCTTAAAAGCTTGAGGCTTATCAGTGTAAGAAGGACGTTTACGCCTCAAGCTTTTAAGGAAATGTTAAAGTTCGATGTTTACGTAAGTTTTATTTTGTACGTTTTAGTTCATTAAAAGCTTGTTTTTAAAAAGGTTTTTACTTAAATTTTATTTTGTAATTTTTTGCATTAGAATTTGTTAAATTATCTGTTCTATCAGCTTCACTTGAAAGGTACTTGTAAAGACAAATCCAATGAACCCAGACACGCGTTAACATAAATCATGGCGTGAAGTCAACCAAGTTGCATTATCTAGTCATGTGGAAATTTAAAGTCTCTGCTGTTGGCCGTTGAGCAGTTTCCTCGTTTGGAGCCAATCTTGTTTGCAGCAGCCAGGTCATGGTGGACTTTATAATGAACGATAATAATTGAATGCGTAATAACATTTTGTGTCTATATGCTGTTGACTTCTGAGAGGAGCTCGTGGCTAAGTAATAACAGCCGCACGGGCCGATCCATGACGTTAAGCTACGCTTTTCGGGGTTGGTCCGTGGATGGGTGATCATCTTTACTTAACGAGACTCTTCCGTGCCTCGGCAAGCACGTTAAGCCGTTGGTCTCGGCTGTCATTAGTGGATCTAAGACAGTCGTTACGGGTCTTCAGAAGCCCGAAAGTCTGACCATCAGTCTTGCCAAGGGGTATCGTATTACCCGGTTGCGGAGGTCAGATAGGCAGTCGCTCCATGGAAAATACTGGTATTCAGCTGCATCCGGTTAGAATGGAAGCCAACCCCAACATAGTTGGGAAAAGGCTAGGCAGATTTTGATGCTGTTGACTTCTGACGAATTCCCTCTTCTGGATTTAATCCTGCGTGCAGCAACCAGATTATGGTAAGATAGAACGGGCTATCATAATTAAATGCGTATATAAAATTTAATGTATCTGCTGTAGTTTTCTGAGCAGTTTCCTCGTTTGGAGCCAATCTTGCTTGCAGCAGCCAGGTCATGGTGGACTTTAGAAAGCATTATCATTATTAAACTCGTTTAAAATGTCTTGTTTGTACTGTTGACCGTTGAGGAGTTCCCTCGTCTGGAGCTAATCCTGTGTGCAGCAGCAATGTCATGATAGACTATGGAACGGACTATCATAATTAATTGCGTATATAAAACTGAGTGTCTCTGCTGTTGATCATTAAAGAGTTTCCTCGTTTGGAGCCAACCCTGTGTGCAGCAGCCAGACCATGGTGGACTGTAGAATAATTAAATGCGTATATAAAATTTCTTGCTTGTAGTGCTAACCGCTGAGGAATTCTCTCGCATGGAGCCAATCCTGGGTGCAGCTGCCAGATCACGGTGAACTTAATAACTGGCTATAATAATTGAAAGCGTATATAAAAAAAATTGTTTGTACTGTTAACCGTTGAGGAGTTCCCTCGTCTGAAGCCAATCCTGAGTGTACCAGGCAGATCATGGTGGACTTTAGAACAGAATATTATAATTAAAGCTTATATAAAACTTCGTGTTTGTACTGTTGGAGTTTCCTCGTCTGGAGCCAATCCTGGGTGGCCAATCAGGTCATGTTTATGACAAAAATTCGTTGTCTGCAAAACTGAACCAATTTGTAAAATTTCAACTCCGTAGGATAAGAGGAAATGGTTTTAATTCAGCTTGCAAGATTTGACTAAAACATACATAAACTAACTAACACACAAGGCAAGTTAAATAAATAATAATAATAAATAAAAGCTTGTAAAAACGACGAAGCGCTTCGAGAAAAGGTAGGTTCTGCGCTACGCTTGCCTCGTCTTAGTAGGTACGAGTACACTACCGTGCCCCCGGATTAACAAAAACATGTAATAAAAAAACCCGTGAACTTCTCTGGCGATTTGTAAAGTCACATGTCTACGCCGATAAACCACAAAACAATTCAGTAGTTGGAAGCCAACATTCGACGCATCATTTCCGAAATACGATTGCTAAGAGCGTGTGGAAATTTGACCTCCAAATTATGCCATGTAAGCGCCAGCCGCGGCGGCGGCGCACATGCCCGAAATTATATTCAAACATTAATGCCATATAATGTCAAATAAAGCCAATTTCGTGAATATGAAAAACGTTTTTCCGTGTTATATGTCAATTTAAAGTTCTTCGCTGCAAAAAAAACAGCCTTTATATTGTCGCTGTTGTACTTGAACATAATGGTTACTAACCGTACTTTATAACAACTTGCTTCTCAACGATTTCCCACTTCCATATCTAAACAAATTTAAATTAACTTGAACAAAAAACGTTAAAAACACCACCATTCTGCAAGAATTAAAATAAATCCACGAGTAAGGCCGGGTGAAATCGATGTCTGTAAAGAAATAAATTGCGGAATGTCCCACCGGCTCTGGCGATAGTGTCTGCTTTAAAAGCAAAGGATTATTCCCCGGCGACACATTTTGAATTTGATTTCAGTTTTATCCTTTTACGAGTCTTAACCATTTTTAGTCGACTGCCCCAGAAGGAGGGTAATGTTTTTCGAGAGTATGTACCTATTTAATATATATGTATTTATGTTTGTTTGTATGTATGTATGTCTACTTCTTTGGCACGCTCTGTAGCCTAAATGGCTTGATGGATTTTAACTTACGAGGTGTCGTTAGGTTCGTCTTGTGGAAGTGACATAGGCTATATTTTTTTAATATATTTCATCTGCAAATAAAAAAAGGGAGGGGAAGGTTTTTTTTTATAACCCTTCGTGTGCGGGTCCGACTCGCATTTGGCGTTTTTTATTATAACGACTAAAAAGATGAATTTATCACTCTCAGTCGCAAGTATTATTATTTTTTATATATGTTTACATATCTCGGGACCATGGTCCTGGTCTTTTGGAAGGCGTACGAGGGGCCGAAGCCAACTCGCAGAGGCCCGTTAGATGTTTTTAATGGCATGGGGCACCAACCTACAATTATCCCTGTTCGCACTATACAAGTGCAGCTAAGGACAGCCCCGGTTGGAGTAGGATTGTTGCAGGATAGGGGAACAAAGATATTAGATTATGAGTTTATGTGGCTAAAGTGGACTGGTAACCTGGAAATATGAAAGGACTATGGCCCTTGCCTGATCAATGTTTTATATATACACGGATAAAATGGCAGGGGGTGACTTACACACTCAATAATGTATAACACAAATAAAGGATTTGATTTGGTTTAAAATCGTCACGTGAGTCGTCTCTGTTTCAGAAATATAATTAAAATTTCTTAATTCTGAGAGTCTAAAATTAGGAAAAATAGCGAACGAACAGGAATTTGACCGTTTATGTTAAAAATGAAGACTAACAAATACATGAACCAAACTTTTGAAACATTATAAGTTCAGGAGTTTTTCCTTATAAAATTAGCTGTCGTATCCATTAACCGGTGAAATTGGAATTGGTTAATAATACGATTTCCTTTTGGACATAAGAAAAAAAACACGAGAAACCCGGATTTATGTGAAAGAACCGGAAAAGGTTTAATAAACCTACTCCCATACTTTTATGAAAATAACAATAAGTTCGTATTATAAGTAGATAATTAAAAATGCAGCGGCTTGTGAACTCTAAAATAAAGGTAAGAGTACAAGTTTCTACTCAAACCGAAAATGATTAAGCTAAGTAGATTTATTAGACGATGAATAGAATTTCTAAGTTGTTAAGAGATTAGTTTCTAAGGCAGTTATTATCACGCCCAAGTTCTGTAAGGTAGTAGAGGAAACGTGTAACCAGAATGTTAACTACGAGATGTAGATTTAAGCATATTAGAGTAGCATCCTAGTAAGATAAGGCTAGAGATTGTCTATTACCACAGATTAACACAGATGGTTCACTCCGCAAAATGATTTAAATAAAAAGCGACTCTTGCTACGACGCAATAAAGTACAATTCAGGTCGCACAGCGCTAGTCTGTAGTCTTATTTTTGTCCTCAAGAACAAAGGCTTCTTTTGATAAAAAATTACAACGTGTCATCAATATGGATTAGTTTACTGTCTTCTTGATTATAACTTGTTTTTCTCACATATGCCTTCTATCTACTCTAAACCGACCAAATTATGTCTATTTAGGTTAGGTTTAAAGAAACTTTATTTTCAATAAAGACATATACATATCACTTACTTGAGAACAATACCTACTAGAACATAAATAAATTACACAAAGTTCGTCATCATCAGTTACCCATCCAATGCTCTTATTTCTCCAAAAGTGATCGATCCACAATTAATTAATATACCTACTGACTGAGTTGAGTTTCAAATGCTTTGAACGAGTGTATTCTATTATAAAGTTGTGCTCCTTCAAAAGTAAGCATTGTTTGCCATAGTTAGTTCTAGTTATGAAGGCCCTACCTTACCCCACATAGCTGAGCATGATCCACCGTTATGCTGAAAATGCATTAATTTTGAAATTTTAAGTTAAAGTTGAGGATTGACGCTTGGTCTTATGTTTGACGAAAATACGACTACATAATTTTCTCGATAGAAAATTTTTCCTAAGGTACCTCTAAAACAAACTTGTTGTTTGAAATATGTTTTTAAATTACCATTATTTTCACCGTAAAAATCAATTACCTATACGAGGCTTGAGAGCCGCCAGCACCCTACTCCGTCTCGCTCTCACTGAGACACTGTCTCACTGAGTAGTATGGTGCGAGCGAGATGAAATTTGAGGTAGGGCAGGGCCTTGACGTCTGTCACTTAATTATAAAATGATGACACTATTGTATCCCAAAACTATAATTGCAAACAAACAACTAATACTTACTGTCGTTGCTTACAATGACAGTATTGATAGCTGTAAAGATGTTAGGAATATTGTAATATCGTATACTTTTACAATGTTTGTAAATATGTGAGCACCATGTACCTATCACATAACTGATTTATTTGTCATTGCTCCATTTATAACTATTTTTGCCTTTTGTGGGACAGTAATCTTATTGTAGGTGCATCGTCTTCACATATGTATACAAAATATCGTAAAACATTTTTGAAAAGAATAACGGTGGAGTTTCTTGCCCATTCTTCACCATACGAAAGCTACCTTTTCGAATGGGCAACTAGAATCAATTCTATTTCTTTGTTTTTCATTGACGTTCAAAAGTGCCTTTTATGTGCCTATTTGAAATAAATTATTTGACTTTGACTTTGTATTATAGAATCGGCACTACCGGTATCAGCGTTGAAAGTTTCGACCAAACAGAAACATTACCACAACAACCACTGGTGTTACTAATGACAAAACTTTTCCTTCGTTGCATTCTCTAGTAAAGAAAAGTTTTTATACTAAATCTCGTATTTCCTACAGACAGACATAGAACAATCTTAGTAAGTTCAACTAGCCCCAGCCAACATAACTTCTGTTCTATCGTCCATTAAATAAATTGCATTAGGTCCAGAAAAATCTAACAGAGAAATATTAAAATGTGAGCAGTCAGTGTGCAAAAAGGTCGGTCGTTGGCTGCGACGAGATGATATTTTATTACCATCTACATTATTATAGCCTAGGTTTAGGGTTCCTTGGTTGAACGGAAATGTCTGAAAATCTATAATATTTCCTATTTATTTTGTTTGTTTCTGATTTAAACCACTTTTACCGTCGGAGAAGTCAACACTAGTTTTAACAATCGTTTTATGTCATTTAGGAATCCTTGGAAAGTTATTACGTAAGTCAAACCAATCTATCCAAACTTGGCACAACTTAATTGAAAATGTAATAATGTGCTTCAATTCATAACAAAATATTACAAGAAAAGAATCATAACCTAATTAGTAGACTTGGTGTGATTTCTTTTTAACCGACTTCTTAAAGGAGGAGGTTATCAATTCGAATGTTTAAGTTTTTTTTTTTATATCCGGTCTTAAATCCGTCATTTATATACGGATTTGCAATTATTTTTTTATAAGAAGGTTATACCTACTTCCCAGTTGGTCCCATTATTATCAGATCAGATCTGATGATGGGATCTTGGAGAAATCGAGGGAACTCTTCAAATATAATATGCACACCTATAACGATTTGGGTATTTTTTTATAGTAACTCGTGCAGTTGCTCTCGGAAAGCACCGTTTATTGAAGTGGAACTGATGATGAAGACCACAGATGGCCACCGGAACTACTCAATAAAATGTATTTCACGGGTTGCGATTCGATTACTTTAATATGGTTGCCAGGCAATTTATGCTTGTCACAATGTATATGGTGCAGTGGAGCTGATGGTGAAGTACCAGGAGAACTCCTTAACGATTAACGTCTCTGCATCGGGCATCAAAGCAATATTTTGTATAAGGTGATGAGCAGTTGACTTAACTTAGATAAATTACAAACCGACCCACTAAAAGCGAGAAATAAAAACTTTTTCACAAAAAAAAACAACCTAGTTCCAAAAAAACACTACAACGTGAAAAATAACTGTAATTTCGGAAGTCGGTGGCAATAAACGAAATTTCAAAACTAAAGACGTACTTTAAAGTTATTTTTCACTATGTTGTGTTTTTTTGGAACTAGGTTGTTTTTTTTATTGTAAAAATGTTTTATTGTTCATAACATTATATCTGAAAAATCATTACGCAATCTTAAATTGTTAGATACTATTGAATGAAATTTCATGAATTAATGTAATTAATATTTTTATTAGGTACCTAGATAAACTAAACTAACCTTTGTCTGTAAATTATGCAATTACGGGGCACTTTCAGAAAAGTGGGACAACAAAGTGTACATCACTTTTAAAACTAAGATAGTGTACGGAACCTCTAAACCGAATAAATCTGGAATTTAACCTCCTTAGAACAGCCCGAACGTTCTGCAATATCGTGGAGCAGGTTTTAGATAAAATTGATTTTCGCTTTAAAATGAAACCGAGATACATCGCGCAATATTGCTGCTACGCTGTATGCAAAACAGATCAAATATTAATTTCGTTATTATTGGTTCTTTGTAATCCGGGTAAAGGATGTAGCTACGCAAGCAATTCATTTTAAGTATGATTGCTATTATACTTGGAAAAAGTTATGCTATGCATAAAATGGCTATGATAAAGATAACGTAATATTTTTTAAATAATTATTACGTATATTGTTAATGTTTAAAAAAAAAAAAAAAAATTTAAGCTATATGAAATAAAATAAATAAAACGAAATTAATTATTTAATTAATTAACAAATTATTTTGGATATAAAACATTATTTATTTGTAAGTTATTTTTAAATTGATTATTTTCAAATGAACAGTCTGAGTGCAGTCAGATTTTCCACTTAAAAATAATCAATCATTAACATATTTGCAGCGATTATTAGTTGCTGCAATTACTATTTTCGCAGACTACGCTAAGATTTTATGGGCGTCTTCTTTTTAAACTGATAATAATATGTACCAGGACACCATAACGATCAGGAAGGTATTACGTGCGTCTACGAGGCGCGTGACATAATACTGTGTTGTTCAAGTAAACATGTCACGACGAGGATTGAGCAGTAATTCAGCTCCGTGCAGGGGGGATTGAAGATATAGCGGGAAGGTGGAAAACGTATTTTTGTGGCTGTGAGGTTAAGCCTCTTTCAATTGACAGTGTGTTTGTTACAGTATTTCGTGTTTTATACCTTGCACTATTGGTGGATTTTTAATTGCAAGTAAACATCCTTATTTGGATGTTTACAAGATCATAGTGTTTTACCCTACTTTGTTCATAACTCAAATAAGTAACTATGAATAAATTCACTGTCTGACAAATTGAGCTGCAAAGAGACTATCACGCAGCGCAGGTGATAGAGACAGGTGATTATGTTGTGAGGAGACGACGACGCTCTAAAAAGCTTAACTTTTTCTAAAACTCAATCTTAACTAAATGCATACTAATATTATAAATTCGAAAATAACTCTGTCTGACTGTATGTTACCTTTTCACGCCTAAAACGGATTTCGACAAAACTTGCCAAGGAGATAGGTGGTACTTTTTATCGACATACCACGCGGGCGAAGCCGCGGGCGGAAGCTAGTATGATAAATACGAATGTGGGTTTGTGTGTTTGTTACGCTTTCATAGCTAAACGGCTTAACCGATTTTGATGAAATTTGATATGGGGATACTTTGAACCCTGGAGAAGGACATACTTAGGCTACTTTTTATTCATATTCATATTAATTTATTGACATACCACCCGAGCGATGCCGCGAGCGGAAGCTCCCATATTTGCGCCCGGAGTGTACGTAAAAGGTTCTAAATATAAATAGATGTGGCCCTTCTGCCTCCATGTCTACCTACAGGTAACGGCTGACGGAATGACAAGGGTCACCCGATACCCCGTAATCTACTTATGTAGTAGATATGGCACGAATTTGAATTAAATTCAAGATCCGCGGCGTCTTGTACCTACGCGATGTTTTGATAACATTCGATACGGATGGCACGTGTCGCGTGTAATGAGATTGAGATAATAATATGAACTCATGGGAAACTGTACATGTAATGTTCTTTGTATGTAAGAAAAGATAATTAACTTTTCGTAGAAGTGTTCTCAACCGCCACGACAATATCTTCCAACCCTATCTGCCCTCACGTAGGGCAACAAAGAGCACTGATAAATGATGATTAAAATTAAAACTACTATTCTTTATTAAAATTCGGAACAATGCATGTTTAGGGGTATGAGGAACAGGGTGTAAAGTTCACTCATCCACCATAGAAAAGGGAGGATCCTCCTACCAGACGGGTGTTGTGTCTGGCGGGCAACTGCCCAATGATTGATATTGGATTTTTGTATATATGTTCACTGCACGGTAAACTCTAATTGCGCGATGCAGGATTTTTGTGACGTCAGGATTTTTGTGTGACGTCAGGTCTTTGATGCGTAGTTTGAATGTGGCGATGTAGGTACCGCCACATCACTCCCCTCCGGAGACCGAAGGTCGATAGTGGGCTGAGTCTTGTATCTTGCGATGCTTGCCAGTGCCAGTTGTGGTTCCAGTGAGTCGGAACCGGGTGCCGCATTGTTCGCAGTGGGTCGGAACTGTTTGCGGCGATTGTGGTGATTGAGTTGATTGAGTTGATTGAGTTGATTGAGGTGATTCCCCAGTGGGTCGGGGTGATGAGGATGCGGGTGATGACCAGGAATGCGCGTTCGCTGCATGCTGGTGGTCAGGATACCCGCTGACGCCTCGGGTGTTGGCTTGGCTGTGTGACTCGCCTCACTGAAAGCTTGCGGGAGTGATGATGATGACGTCACGCTGGAGTAGTTGCACGAAGGCTGCGTTGACGTTCATATTCGGGGTCACCAATTTAGGGGTATGAGGAACAGGGTGTAAAGTTCACTCATCCACCATAGAAAAGGGAGGATCCTCCTACCAGACGGGTGTTGTGTCTGGCGGGCAACTGCCCAATGATTGATATTGGATTTTTGTATATATGTTCACTGCACGGTAAACTCTAATTGCGCGATGCAGGATTTTTGTGACGTCAGGATTTTTGTGTGACGTCAGGTCTTTGATGCGTAGTTTGAATGTGGCGATGTAGGTACCGCCACACATGGACACTTTGGGGGGGTTCGACCCGCTTGCGATAAATAGTTAAGTTTAATGATAAATTTAATTGAATTCTGTACAGTGGTTATAATAATGTAAAAAAAAAAATGTTTCAAAACGTTTAAGAAGAGGTCGATGTTTCTTATTACGACTACTCTGAGACACCGAAATAAACTCAGAGGTCAAGGTCTTCTATCATGTCAATAACCCATCACGTTACACAAAGTTATAAATCATTATAATATAAGAAGCAATTTGTCGCTCTAGACTGGTTTCATTTTCCAACGAACTTGCCAGTTTCAATTAAAAAATGATTAACAAAAAATAATCAATCCCACTCTCCTTTTTAGTAAAATTGGTTTTTGTTTTTATAAATAAATAAATTATTAATTCTAAATTGATAGATATGAGTTGAATTTATGATTATTCAATAGAAATGGCATAAAAAGATTCCAATAAAAAAAACTGATGGCTTTTTTTGCCTTGTTAACCCAAAAAAAAAACCATCAGTTCAGCAAATCGTTAAAAGATCTCAGGGTTAGAATTAATCGAGAAAAGAACAGCTTGAATAATTTTGACACGGAATGAAACGGGTCATTAAAATGATCTATTCATAGTCAGAATCAATTACAAGGCGGTTCACATGGTCGTGCGATACGATTAAATGGTTACATGAACTATATTTTTCTCATCAGTACCTACACTTTATCGATAGCTGAAAATATTGCATAGTGGCCACTTTAAAATCTCAAAGATCAGCAGTTTTTTTCCCATTTATAAGCTTAGTGATTTCAAATATAACTCGTAATGTTTTATATGAAGCTTGAAAAGTATATCTTTAATATTTGGTGTAAAAAACACAATCCATTTTCTTTAGAGAGGTACTTATTACCTACCTAGGTGTAGTATCATAATATCTCAATTTACGTAGTCTAAATGTCGCTTCTTTTCGAGAGTATTTGCTTAGAGTAAACACAAAAACCATCTCAGAGATACGATGCCTGAAAATCTTTAATGATTAGTTTTTATATTTTTTTATCAAAATGGCGAAGTCCATTTAGCGTTGTTTGCGAAACTTGAGCTTCATCATCAATCACTGTTGTGAAGTGTTGTGAAGATCACTGGAAGACTGCGCTGAAATCGAGATTAACGTCGAAAAGAAAGCGTCGAATAAGCTAGGATTACACTACACCTGCCAGTAACTTCCACAAAACATAACATAACATCCCCTTCATCAACTCTTCATCTCTGTTCTACCACTGTTTGTCTCTGCATCATCCAGAGGTTGATTAGTAGAAAATGCCTGTGGCATTAAGTCTGCATCTGTACATTTGTGTGCTTAAAGTATTAAATAAATAAAACAAATTATTTGAAAAGCAAATAACCCGACTGCAAAAACCTATAACCGAAATGAGGATAAAACTTTTTTATTTTTCACTTTTTAGTTGTGGTATCTGCCCCACACAAATTCGAATACCACTACCTACTATGTAAATAACAGTGACGGAGTCAAATAAAATATCATCTACATAGCCTCAGTGGAAAAAATACGTAATTATTGAACTACTAACTCAAAAGCAAAGTTAATAAAATTTATATGGGATCACACGGGAAGCACCAGCTTTCAAATAAAAAAGAATCATCTAAATTGGTTCACACAACCAAAAGAGCCTTTTTTTTTTTTTTTGAGGGTGGGAAATCATCTAATGACTTCTCCCGCTCTGGGCGGAGCGGAAGGGCGTGTCAGACTTTTACTGACTAAAACCCACCCGTGTTCCTTCATTTGCTTGTTGCCAAGGTCCCGGTATCCCTTTCGGACTTTCCCGCAACCCTGGCAGCCATCGGTCCTAGCGGACCCCGCCAATTGTGCTGACATCTCTTTGAGGCGCGCGTGGAACACGACGCGCCATCGACCCGGGCCTGGTCCTTATCGGACGGCGAGCTGCCCGTTGCTCGCCGTCCGCAAGCCCGCGCCTATGGTGGCCGGGAATCCGCCTGGGATTCCCGACGACCAGGGCGTCTCCAACGGCGGCGGTTAGGGGCGTGAGGGCGCAAACTTTGCCTTTCCCTCACGCGTTCCGCCTCCTCCTTCGCGAGCATTACTGCTTCGCAGAAGGAGGTGACGGCTTCCCATGCCCTATCGCTCCGTACCATGGCCTGGACCAGAGCCGGACGCGAGAGGTCATTGCCGCCAATCGCCTCCGCGAAGACACGGCGGTGCTCCGCCCAAGCAGGGCATACCTCCACCGTATGCTCCACCGTGTCCTCCGGGCGATCCGCACAGTGGTGACACCCGGGCGTTTCCTCCCGCCTAATCCTACACAGGAACCTCCCGAAGCTGCCATGTCCGGTGAGGACCTGTGTCAGGCGGAAGGTGAGGACGCCGTGGCGCCTCTCTGGCCACTCCTTAAAGAGGGGACTTATCGCCGCTATTGTGGCGTGCCCAAACCAAAAAAGCCTGAGGTAACAAAATTACAGACGAATTGATAACCTCCTCCTTTTTTGACGTCGGTTAAAAACAAGCATTGAACTTTGTTTTTTGTAAAGTATTGCGGGCGGGGACAGACAAAAGTTACACCATATTTCAGGTTATTGGTTTTTGCAGTCGGGTTAGGTATTTGTTTTTTTATTTTTGCTTTTTATTTCAAGCTTTTAGTTTTATTAATATATATATTTAGAATTAACTCATTACTAGCTTTTATTTGATACCAATATTGTTGTAATTTATTTAAAACCTTCCCCTCCGTTTTTTTTGTATTTGCAGATGAAATATATAAAAGAAAGCCTATGTCACTCCCACAATTAAGACGAACCTAACACCTCGTATGTTAAAATCCATCAAGCCGTTTAGGCTGCAGAGCGTGCCAAAGAAATAGACATACATACTTATATACATACTCTAGAAAAACATTACCCGCCTTCTGGGGCAGTCGGGTAATAAATAAAAACCTGTTCCACTTCTTTACTTACTACATTACCAGTTCTGTCTGAACTATTTGCCAGCCTGAGAGATGCAAACTGCAGTAACAAATGGGACAAATTAGTAACGAGTACTCGTAATCTTGTAGCAACCTCCGCAATGTTTGTGCTGCAACTTTGCGACATGACTCGCCGATGCCGCGGCTGGTGTCAAGCGACAAATAGTTTGTACTTTGTATGTGGAGCTGGATAGGACTTTATACTAACTAGTATTTTTATTGTTCTAGAAAACCTTTATTCATTTGAATCTTATCAATTGTGGTTAAGGTTGGCATAAAAAACTATTGTCGAAATCGAAACTCAATAATAATACTGTAAGACAGAAAAAACATTTTACAAAAAAAAAAAACAACTGACTTCAAAAAACAAACTACGGAAACAAAATTAATAA
The DNA here is from genome assembly GCA_949152455.1 of Lithophane leautieri. Taxonomy (NCBI): domain Eukaryota; kingdom Metazoa; phylum Arthropoda; class Insecta; order Lepidoptera; family Noctuidae; genus Lithophane; species Lithophane leautieri. The sequence goes on from OX424460.1 coordinate 20,169,295, forward strand.
AATTTATATGGGACCACCCCTGAAGCATCACCTACCAAACAAAAAACGAATCATCAAAATCAATTCAGAAATCGCGAAACATGCATACAAAAAAAAAAAACATCCAGACGAATTGAGAACCTCCTCCTTTTTGAAGAAGTCGGTTAAAAATAATAAAATATTATGTACTTATTGCATTATGTAGGGTAATCTTGTTACTCTTGCCTATACATCGACCTAAGACCCTTTTTTCTATTACTTAGTTCTATAAAAACTAAACCAGTGTAACACAAGTTAGATGTAGCATTAATTTGAATGATTTTTTCATTCAATAAAATTTTACGAATGTATTTGGTGTAACTTTATAAGTTATTGCGTTTGCGTAAAGATTATTTTCACCTACCGCAATAATAAAAATTGATTATCTTGAAGGCGCATTCAGTTCGGATGGTGATCGGTTTAACGAATTTTGCCGATGCTACATCTAAGTTCGTACTGTACCTACCTACCACATGATTCGATAAATATTCATCAGATAGCTATGTATGTGAGCATACTGCTTAAACATTACTTATTCACATACCATTACCACCTTTACGAGTTAAGTAAATCTGAAAGATAATAATTTTCATAACATATCGACGTCTCCACTTACAGTCGACCGCACGTCATTGGAAAAACTTTAACCTTGAGCTGGCCAAGCCTAATACGAAGTTTGAGTAGAATAACAGGACTCATTAAATTACCACTGACGTATAGTCGACTGTACGAGCTGCGAGTGGACCATCACACCAGCATCAGGCAAACATAGCCGAAATATGCCTATCGGGACCGTATGATGCGGTCTCTGAAGGATACATACTCTTAGCCGAATTAAGCCGAAACTCTCACATTCGCAAATGGTCCGATTACGGCTTGTTTAGTCTAATTGCGGCCAAACAGCGACGTTACAATCATAACCTCATATTGTTATGATCTCATTTCGCCTGTAGCTAATTGCATTGCTAGCACTCACATCGGGAGTAAGAGAGGAGGTAATGGGTAAAATGTATGTGGTTATAATGTGTGTTGGAAGTTTTAATGCTGGCATAATATTCGGTATTATGTCTATGTGCTAGCTTTTTATATTTCACGACTTTTTCCTTTTGTCCGAGATTGACAATGGAGACAACTACGTTCAAATCAGATCTAGGTATCAAAAATTGTTAAAATAGATTACAATAAAAATTTAAAATTGTATTGTTGAATTAACCGAATTTCGTACTCAAAACATACCTAAGGGTAGTTTACTTCAATAATGCAACGGGTGGGATTCAAAGTCCCCTCGTACTCGTCAGTATTGATAACCGTTGGACTATTGCCGAGCATAACATAAAATGTCACAACAAGCTTACCACCGTAGCCTGAGTATATTCGTACATTCTGTTAATCTGAAAGCCTACGGGCAATCCGTATAGTGCTGATGACACTATATCCACATCCATCAATTAGCAAAATTGAAATGTTTTTTTAAATACTCACGAAAATAAAATAGGCTTTGACTTTGCAGAGACTGTTAATTGATTAATGGATGCTTCAATCACTATTATTTCCAGGGTTTCAAACTTCCAAATAAAGAACAAGGCAAGTTAAATAAAAGCTTGTCAAAAACATTTTGTCCAAACAGAAGTTTTTCTAATGTGCCATAAGGAGCTTGAACATTATTAACTCTACTTAATTATTCGGAATTTTCCATTCCCATTGTATTATTTCATCGAATATAACTTCGGCTAAACTCAGCTATGCTTCGGTACCTCTAGAAAAAACGCCGTACAATATTGAAACTGTTGAGTTTTTGTGTAATTTAAGACTACTTAAGTACTTTATCGTTACACTTTCAGCTTGTAAAATATTACTTAGTTAAAACTTTGAGACTTCTAAACCAATAAAAATGTTGACCCAATAACGAATATATATATTGAAGATATTATAAGTTTGTGTTCCTCTAGAGCACATTTGTTTCGGGAAATTGGAATATGTAGTAGTAGTAGAATAGTACAAAATATATTTCAGACTTTTTGGTTACTTATAGAGTATTGCAGACTAAGCTTTACAGGAATAAACGTATTATGACGCTAAGTGTTTGCAAATAAACGAGGTGTTTTCAACATACATATAAAAGTATTATTTTTTTCTGTAGGCGAATACTCTTTTGAATTAATGGAGATGACTTGCGTATTTCCCTCAAGAGTGGCTCTCTCCAAGGCCAGTTTATACAACAAGGTCTGGACAGTCCCCATACCTAAAGGTGTGTCACGTGAAAGTCAGAATTAATTAACAAAGACCATCATATTTTTTTGTTGCTCTTTTACCAACTTACTAAGGTTCGGCGCAAAAAGTCTCCTTTTTCCACGCATCTCTATTAGATAGATACATAATTAGAATACTCTTTATTATGTGCACCATAAAAATTAGAAATTCTACAAAGGGTGACACAATGGGCGGTCTTATCACTAAAAGCGATCTTTTACAGGCAACTTTTGGATGGATTAAAGTAAGAAGGAGACACAATACTACAGGACCAGCATCAACACGGGCAAGGCATACTAGTCGTCATCTAATTTCTAGCCTTATCATTTTTCATACAATCCAATCATTTCAAATATACCGATCCAAGATTCGATCATACCTACAGTAAATTACTATTTAACTAGCTAAAAACAAATCTCTAAAAATAAATAACAAGGGAGGATTTGTAAGTAATAAAAATACTGTGATTAGAGTGTTTGTGTTTAAATTGCCTAATGGAGGGTAGAACAATACCCGGGGGTACGGCACCCCACCTGAAGCGCTGATGGCGCTAATATTGACACGTGATTAACGAAAATAGACAGCAATGCTTTTGGAAAATATAACACGTATATACGGATTCTGTTAAGGATTTTACGAAAGATTAAAGTAAGAAAGTCCAGAGGAATAGTGGAGTAGTATTTTTAACCTACTTCTGCCCAAAACAGCATAACATAATATACATAATCAGCCTATAATGTTCCCACTGCTGGGACACAGGCCTCCACTCAGTGAGAGGGAGTGGGCCGTAATCCACCACGCGGGTCCAGTGCGGGTTGGTAGATGTCACAAGTCTTCGAATTTTTGGGTCTGGGACATGCCGGTTTCCTCACGATGTTTTCCTTCACCGTTTTTTAGAGCAGTGGTGATGAAATAATTAAAATAGCATTGCCTGTACTAAAACTCCACACAAACTCGTATAGCACTACTTGATAAGCATGAATAACAGTGACAGGAACTTAAAACATCATCCACATAGACCAAGTGGGAAAATACGTATTATTGAAGCTAACTCAAAAAGTACCTGAGCAATGTTAATAAAATTTAAATGGAACCACCGCGCAAGCTTTTTCTACCAAATGAAAAAAGAACTTTCAAAATTGGTCCATAATAGACGAAAAAATCGATGAACATAAATTTAAAAAAAATCATACCTAAGGTCCAAGACAGAACATCCTCCTTTTTGGAAGTTGGTTAAAAATAAATAGTTATGCAATTACAAAACATGTAATATTTCCTATTAATTAAAGTGTTATTGTGGCTGCGTGACATCCACCAACCTGCACTGGGTTACCGTGGTGGAATACGGCCCACTCCCTCTCACAGAGAGGAGGCCTGTGTCCCAGCTGTAGAATCATTGTATGTATGGGCTGATTATTAGTACTGTGGCTGTCTCTCAATTTCTAAAAGACTGATCAAGTATCCGCTGTATCTATTTGATTGACCAAAATAACACAATCCTATCATACAAACTGGCATAGGAAATAAGAAATTAAATTGAATTGATTTGATTGAGTTCAGTAAAGGTTAAGACCGTTTTGAAGTAAGATTTAGAATACACAACGGTTAAATTATTAAATTAATCATTCATCGATTACTAAATCTGCTTACTGTTTTAATACTTATATTTGAGTACCGTATTATTCAAAGAGCGCTTGCTTATAAAGGCGTATTTCTTGGTAAATACTACAGTACTTTGTATAACTTTGGACTTTTAATTAAGGTTACATACGTTACTAACATTTTGGTAATTCGATACGAATTTTAATTAATGATGTTACGTAAGATTTTTGAGGTTTTGTTAACCGAAGAAAACAATACAAGCATGTACCCATGTACCTTGTTATTTCTAGATTTCAAAATCTTTTAGAGATATTAGTTTTAGTAATTCTTAGTTACACATGTTTATACATTTCATGTGTAGTTATAGGCAGGTACAGTTTTCATCTGTTAAGATAATTTTCATGTATTTCTGTTTTACTGATTACTTTAGCTTAGTAGGTAGTTTGTTAGCTGTTGTAATTGTTTTAGACAACATTGACATACTAAATTAACCTTAACTCCTAATTCTTACCTCAAAAAAACGAAAATCTAGAAACAGATTTTGAACCAGCATTCTCATCATAAATTAAATAAACAATAATAAAATATTGAGCATCAACACCAAAATCCAGACATAAATAAAAACCCTGAACTTACCCAAGTCTTCCGAACGTCGTACCGTTCCACCCTCTTCCACAGTAACCAGTATTGATGGGTGTCGGGCGTTGTCGGGCCTTGTCGGGCATTGTCGGCCCGCCACCTAACTTCCTAATTGTGACCGACGCACTCACTCCGATGACACAAACTACTTATTGTACTCAAACTTATTGAGCACTTTCCAACTTTTTCTCGGAAGCTCCAACTGGCCGTAATTTAGATGAATGCCTACTTTTGTTTTTGCTTTCAGAGTTTTTTGTAAATAGATTTCCAAATAACATAATATCATGCCTGTAGGTATTCTCAAAGAAGCTATCCAGGCGTGCAGCCAGTCGGAAAGTCCGAAAGGGATACTGGGACCCTTGGCAACAGGTAACTGAAGGAACACGGGTGGGTTTTAGTCAGTAAAAGTCTGACACGAAAGAGCGGGAGAAGTCATTTGATGATTTCCCACCCTCAAAAAATAAACCTATATTTCGCCAGTTATGGTTTTAGCCCTTTGATATGACATAGAGCTTAAAACATAACTGACGAAATATTTTAGTTTGAGTCATCCTACTATCCTAATAATAATATTATATTAATATAAATATTATAAATGTGAAAGTTTGTGTATTTGTGTTTGTGTGTTTGGATGTTTGTTACTCAATCACGCAAAAAAGGCTGAATGGATTTGGATGAAATTTGGCGAACAAATAACTTATAAACTGGATTAACACATATAATACTTTTTGTCCCGATATTCCCACGGGATCGAGACTTACGCGGGTGAAACCGCGGGGCGAAGCTAGTTTATTCATAAACCGTAAATCTGAATTTACACAAAATAAATTACATTACATTTAAAATTACATAACACACAAAACAAAACAAAACAAAAAGAAACTAGGAAATAAATTCAGTTACATTAATCACAAAAAAAAAAATATCGGATACATGTGATATTCACCAAACCGCGCTGGGCCCGCGTGGTGGATTATGGAATATATGGTATTACTAGTCTTTGAAGTATTCTTAACTCTTCAATTAATTATTACAAGTACGTAATAATTTACCAGTTTGCATTCAAAATGTTTTCAGAAACTTGGAACTGTTGATGGCTTGTCGCTGCCCGTACCTAGCTTTTACAAAACCCCCATTGCAGTATTTTCTTGATATAAAATAATACAACTTATTTCTTAGATTTCATCATGGTTGTTTGTGCTCTTCCTTTAGTAAACAGGCATCAAACAAGTCAAAGGCAGGTGGAATAATTAGTTTCCGACGAATAAATAGTTCCCGGACCCCTTGAACTAATACCAGTTATCGTGTAGGTAATGGATTCTAGAAAAACGCCGCCTTAACAGAATACTTCTGATACGATTGTAGCTAATCTAAGGTACCTGCTTCTCCTTACTTGACAAAGTTGATCTTTCGTAGTTCCATGTTTTATTTCAGCTATTTATGGAGCCGCCGAAAGATTTCAATCATATCTAGTCAGTGATTGTGCAAGCAACACAGAACCTCGTTTTACTAAGCTGCTTGGCTCTCCGTTCACGGATATTGAAGCAGAAATTCATGATAATAATTGTCAAATTATTCCTACTCTGTTATTATATAGAATGTTGTGTCTACCTAAGGCCGAATTTTACCACGAAAACTTAAGGCGCACATCTCAACCGCGTTCAAGAGCTGTCCGTCTCAATATTTCAAAACAACGATGAACACGGGGTGTAATGAACACGCGCTCAGTTTCTTTGGTGCAATTCGCCCGAAATTAACGACATTTTTTGTAGGCAAGCGAAGGAATGGTGATCATTTTTATCTATATTTCAATTAGTATCCAGTGTAAAAAAGATAGTAGTGTTCTTCATTTACAGCTAGTTCAAGCAAATAAAACAAGAAACAGAGTCCACATGGCACGAACGCGCATGAGATACTACAAAATGTAATAAAGCAATACCATGAAGACGCCCTGCATAAACCCGTAAAGTTTTCATCACGAATTTAACTTAGGATGCTCCTTTTTCAAATAAAGAAAGAAAGAAATGATTTCACCAACAAAAAGCGTTAAAATCCCCGAAACTGTCCATTTATTAAACGAACACGCACAACTGACCCATGAGATAATTATCAGATTCAGAATAAGCATTTTCACAATGCTAAATAAGGTTTTTTTTCCTCAACTTTTTTTTCTATAATGAGATTGTAACAGAAGCTTTGTTTCGATTCTAATTGGTTTTTCGGGCCTTTAACAAGTCAAACAAAGGTACGATTTATTTAATAGGGTTCCGTACCTATACATTATACAAATGTTCCAAGGGCTATGTTGAAATCGGAGTTTAGTCAAATCCATTGAAGTTTAATGAAAATCAGTTATAGAAGGTACTAGGAACGGAACCCCTGAAAATATTTTTCATAAATAATTGTTTTATTATTTGTGGAGGGGAAAGCTAAGGAAAGACCACAATTATCATTATTATGAATAATAGTTGAGTAGATAGAGAGAGATAATTAATTATGTAATTAGTGCCAACTCACAACATAACTTTCCTCCCTCTAACATTTATTCATACTACAATAGCATTTGAAGGACAAATATACTATTACCTTAAGCCATTACCAGAGAGGCTTTCCCTTTGTGGCAACGACACGTTGGACCAGCCTGCATACCTCTCGCCTTTGATGAATATGTTGTGTTGCTCAACTGAATCAAATGTTGTTGCTAACATATTACTCTTTATTACTATTGTTAGTCTTTATTAAAATTACAGATATGAATAGGAAATAAACATACAAATAATATGCATGAATAGTCTGTTGACTAATTTCCAGCTCAAACCAGTTGGACGTCAAGCAATTTGCATGTGCACAACTTTTGACATAAGGGTTAAGGGCTACGGAATTTGCTACGAATTCCGTAGCGTTTGCTACGCAGCTCGTAGCTTGCTACGCAGGTATTCGACGTAAAGAGTTAAGATTATGTTTCATTTATTAAGATTACTTGAAGCCACGTTGTGTCTAGCCTTTGGCAAGGTTAATTATACATTAATGAAGTTTTGTTTAAGTAATATCAGTAGGTACATATTTCGATACAAATTATTCGATCAACCGTAAAATCACCACATTAACAGTACTTTCAGTGTTTTCGGTTGTTCACGTTACAGTTTTTGTACATTCTATTTTATTTTTGAAATTTATCTTAAAAATCAACACAACCATACTTACTACTACCTATTCTAATAATAATAAATGCGAAATTAAGTCTGTCCTTTCAAGCCTTAACGGCGGAACGGATTTTGATGTAATTTGGGCACGATGACCTGGGTTAGGCCATAGAATGTTTTTTATCCTGATGGTACGTTCCCTTGGGATAATTTCCGACCTCCTCGCGGAGGAAGCCGCGGACATAAGAGACCAATAAAACAGTGTTAAAAGGTTTCACCAGACTCAAAACTCAAACTCAAAGCATTTATATCTCAAAGTATTTTACAAAGCTGCTGTTATCCACATCATAAACATTATCAACAGTCTAAATAATAATCTAAAACTAGACTAAAATAGATGTGCTAAACTAAATGGGCGCTGTTCAGAAATTGGTTAGTAGGTACACTTGTAAACTAATGCTAACAAGGTAATGCTCCACTAATTACTAACTGACTAATTAGAGCGCCGCTGGCACTGTGATCTATGAGCCGATATGGAATGTCCCTAAACTGAGGTGAAACATATTATTATACAAACTTTGCTGTTAACACTTTGTTTTTTCTAAAAGGGTACTTTAGGGCGCTGATAGCAGGCAAAGGGTAGGCTTGACATTAACAATAAAAATGCCAAGTCTATATAGTTTGTGGTAGCGGAAATATTTATGTTAATTTGAACATATTTCTCAGAACTTGGTTATTACCAAAACACGTTTTGAAAAAAAACATTACTAGGCATAAATATTAGCATGATAACGGGCCTCCACCACATTCATCAATCATAAATAAGTTCAATTATGTAAACATAATTAGATAAACAGCAAAAAAAGTTAGAGAAAAGTTTTTATTTTTACCAAAAACACTCCTTGTGTTTGTAACAATTATTAATGTTCAACCCATATTAACTCAATTGTTTACTTTTTCAATTTAAAGCCCGAATCCATTAATCCAACTCCCAAGATGTCCATAAAGCCCCAGTTTAACCTTCCACCATGGTTTAAAACCGCACCACTTTAAAACCCTCAGCTTTATCTTTTCTTCGCCATAAATTAATGAAAATGTCAATGCATACGGACCGCTATCCAGTTAAAATCTCGGACAAGGAAATGTGGACGAGAAAAATTGCCGGACACTTCGCTAAATCGTAAACATACCCTTTAAATCCCGACCGGTACCATAAACTTGGACACCTTAGCCTTTTCCAAACGAGTTTCTGCTTCTCTTTCTACCTTATATACAAGGAAAGAGATGGGGTTATAAAAGAGGAGCTGAGTGGATTTCGAGCCAAACTCACATGGACAAGTCAGTTTGTTTTGTGGTAGATGGTAGCTTAGCGGTCACGATCCGTTCGATAACGAAGCTTTATGACGCCTGGTACTGGTCGTTTTTTTATTTTACCAACCATTAAGCAAGTTCGTTAAATTCTCAGAATAATAGATGTCGCAAAAAATGGCTTCAAAATCACTTTTATGATTTATTTTAGACTTTCAAGATCTTGATGGACTAACTTTAATCATTTGGAGACAAAGAAAGAAAACAGGTATAGTAACCACTATTTGTGATCACAAGTTCTTTATTTACATTAACCTCTCGAAATGTCCTGCGTGTCCTTACCTACCACAGTAACAGTAAGGGTCGGACTTGAACCCTGACTCTCGATCTCTCGACCCTCCTTTTCTCTAGAAAGGTCGTCGATGCCTCCAACGTCTATTAGCTACATGCATAATTCACAATGTGTTGGAGAACTTAATATAACTTTTGACAAAGCGATGAATACTTAGAAAGGTAATACCTATAGTTAGATAATTTCTATGCACATATTAAAGTTGGGTGAAGTTCTTAACATACTTAAGTAGGAGACAAGACTGTCTTTATTTTGAAAATCAAATCAAATCAAATCAAAATATTTTATTTCACATAAGCCTACATGGGCACTTATGAAACGTCAGAAGCTAGGTGCACGGTTCCATTTGGTCGTTTCCTTTGGAGAAGAGCCGGCAAGAAACTCCATGGTTACTCTTTTAAAAGATAATTGGCTTTTACAATATTTTCGAATTATAGTGTTAATAGTTATGGGAGGACAGTGTAGGCCTTTCAAAAAGTATCAGATAAAGTTCATTAAAAAAAAATTAAAATAAAAGTCTACAGTTCACTAAGCCTACTAAATATATCTACGCTTATCTAAGAGGGATGATACCATGGTGCTGATGCTCCGTAGCAAGCAACTCCTCTACCTACCTTGCTGATTGGCAAATATTTTCCCCACTGCATGAGCTGTTTTCAAATAAAGTCTTACAAATTAATGTTTATCTAATTGACATACTACGTCAATTTGCACCACACCAAATTGACTTAGAGTCCACGCTTCCACTGAAGTCCGGCGGAAAAAAGTAGAACTGCATTTTTAAAATGTAATTTGATGCAATGATATATAAACTAGCGCCGCGTCAAATGAAATTCAGTGGCGCGGACTCTAGCCACTTCATAAAACTGTCAAAGCATGGTGATGATGATGTTGTGATTAGAAAATACGTTCAATTTAAAGTTGGTAATGAATTTAATAAACCGTTAATTTTGATATAATTTTCCTTACCAACCTAGCTTGTGGAACACCGTGAAATATATCATAGTTATGATTACAAGCAAAGTTTTTGGTTTTTATTTTAGTGTAAGGGCCAAGAAACAAATGAATACGTCATGTGTTCCTTGTTCACAAACCCCTTTTTTCACAAATAGTGCAAAATCCTTTGATCAGCGTTGGTATTACGCTTTCAGCCGTTCGTGCGAGTTGTTTCGTCTACAGCAATCAGTAGAAAATGAGAAACTTTTATTTATTCCTGCGGATTCCATCTTCTTTGCACTTGCGTCGTTGCCTCGCTCTGTGATTTTTGAATGAATTTGAAACGTTTGGGCGTTCGGTTTTTCGTTGCTATTACTTACTTTGCTAGGGGATTCATTTATAATTTAAGTTTTGGAACGGCTATGTGATTTATTTATGTATTTAAAAAAGAAATGCTACTTAATATCTAATATAAAAACAGTCTTACTAAAAGATATCTTGCATCCAACATCGCTAGAAATGCACCAGCTAGAAATGATTAAGTGCAATGGCTTTTTAATGAGAAAATAAAAACAAAATAATCCATTTATTCAGACTCCTATAAAAATAATGAACAACATAAAATAAATAACCGGACAAAATGATTTAAAAGTTGTTGCTGAAAACTTTTGTTCACAGTTCGCCGAATGAGAGAAAAATAACAAAACGAATAATGTAACTGATTTCTTTGCTACAAGAAAATTTCTGCTACCATACCTACCTTTTCTTATAAATATTTAAGTGTACTGAAAAAACATTGAGAGCATTATTCTGTACTTTTTTGAATGCACGTTGTCTGTTTGCACAATGGATTGCACAAGTTGACGTGCAAAATGAAACTGACTTCACGACAGACTTAATTTCACTGTCATCCATTTTTCAAGCACTGCCTAGCATACGAGCTGAAACTTGGCATACTTATATAACTTCCGAGACATTTCGAAAAAATGATACCATGGAGCTGGTCCGATGATGGAGCCGGAAGTTTGTCATAAAAACTCCTCAATCAAATAAGATGCACCATCGTATTTGGACTCATTTGGTAACGTATGAATAAGTACTTTGACACTAGGTGTATTCAGGGTCTGATGATGGAGCCGGAAGGTGGCCATGGGAAAACCTCAATCAAACAAGATGGCATCAACGTGTTTGAACTCATTGGTTATAATTATACTGACAAGTGCTTTAATACTAGGTGGTGTCCAGAGTCTGATAATGGAGCCGGCAGTTGGCCATAGGAACTCCTCAATCAAACAAGATAGCACCATCGTGTTTGGACTCTTTGGTTATGTATCAACAAGTGCTTTGACACTAGGTGGTCTTCAGGGTTTGACGATGGAGCCGGAAGGTGGCCATGGGAAAATCCGATGAAACAAGATAGCACCATCGTGTTAAGATAACAAGCACTTTGACTCTAGGTGGTGTTCAGGTTCTGATGATGGAACCCGAAACTGGCCATGGGAAAACCTCAATCAAACAAGATCGCACCTACGTGTTTGGACCTATTAGTTATTATCAACTAGTGCTTTGTCACTAGGTGGGGTTCAGGATCTGATGATGGAGCCGGAAGGTGATCACGGGCATTTCTCAAGTATATTATTAGGGATTAGTATATTAGAAGGGATGGAACAGATATTTAAACAAATTCTAATGCTAATAAGTACAAAATAAAATTTAAGTAAAAATCATTTTAAAAACAAGCTTTTAATAAACTAAAAAGTACTGAATAAAACTTACGTAAACATAAAACTTTAATATTTTCTTCAAAGCTTAAGGCGTAAATGTCCTTCTTACAGTTAAAGATAAGCCTCAAGCTTTGAAGAAAATATTGAAGTTTTATGTTTACGTAATTTTTATTCAGTACTTTTTAGTTCATTGAAAGCTTGTTTTTAAAATGATTTTTACTTATATTTTATACAACAGTAACTCATTTCCATTTCAGCCGAACTAATTACGTCAGTAAAAAGCTTTGCAACTGTTTAAACAAAAACTAGTTTTTGTCCGTTTTTTACCCTGAACCCTGAAGCTAAGAGTAAGTTAAAACAAGTTCTCCCATTTATATTAACTACCTCTACTAATAATAAAAAACCGGCCAAATGTGAGTCGGACTCGTGCATGAAGGATCCGTACCATTATCTATAAAAACGGCAAAAAAATCACGTTTGGTGTATGGGAGCCCCCTTAAATATTTATTTTATTCTGTTTTTTAGTATAAATGTTGTTATAGCGGAAACAGAAATATATCATCTGTGAAAATGTCAATTGTCTAACTATCACGGTTCATGAGATACAGCCTGTTGACAGACGGACAGACAGACAGACGGACGGACAGCGGAGTCTTAGTAATAGGGTCCCGTTTTACCCTTTGGGTACGGAACCCAAAAAAAGAAGTCGCATTAGAGCGTTTAGTGCAAAAAATCTGCATGATTTAGTGCTTCAATTAAAGTTGGCCGAGTTTTTATTGAGTGCTGAACTGAAGATTGGTCGCTGCGACCGCTTTTAGGCACCTCTAGGCTTTTGAAATTTTTAATCGAATTTTCGTTGGAGTGTTTTTGGTGAGAATTTTTTAAACTTTCTCGTTTCTTTCGGTGGTAAACCATGGAGCAGTGGTTTTTAGCGCCTCCAACGGGTGATCGCCCGTCGCGTCCTGGTGACTGGAGTTATTTAAATTTTCAATCTATCGTTGATTTGTGTCTTAATTCTTAAATTGATTTTTGCTTAGATGGCATAAAGGATAGTTATGTTCGTGCAAAGAAAATAAAAGTTTCTCAGATGGATAGACTCATACGTAAGGCACACTGAACATACGAAGTGCTTTTCTGGGCTTAAATAGAACAAAAAAAAAACACGAAATTTTTGGATAAGCATCTACCAAATCCATTTAGTGAGAGAGTAAAGTAATAAAACTGTTTTTGCTTCCTAAGATTTATGCGTAGGCACCGTATACGTATACAGCAGACCTTCACAATGTTTTATTACGAGATAAAAACAAATGCCAAGTTTTATCATCTGTTACATTTACTTATATTTTTCTCTGAATTACATAAGCATATTACGTGTCATAGACTATTAATAATATATCATGTGTAAGAAAGTGAAAAAGAGACTGTTTTTTTTTTTGTCTTTGGTAGGTATTATAGTTCCGTTCCTATTTAGAGTTCCGTACCCAAAGGGTGCCAACGGGAACCTATAACTAAGGCTCCGCTGTACGTCCGTCCATACGTACCTCTGTCGCAGGTATAGATGTAAAACGTATTTTAAATGTTTTAAACCATTTGTTTTTAAACCGTCTTTTTGGTTTAAACCTCACTAAGCGGTTTAATAATGGTTTAAAATATCTATTTTTTAAATATAATACACTGAGGCTTCACACGAAGTGATCTGGACCACATCTACTGCCAGATATTTTTTAGAAACAATCTCTATTTTTTTTAAACATCTTTATTTGCATTTTTACAAGAGAATACATTCTAAAAATATGAGTAAAAACCTAATCAGACAATTTTTGTATTGATACTTAACTAAATCTTATTTTTTTTAAATGTCTATTTTAATAAATACACTTAAGAAGTTTGTTTTCAGTCTGTCTAATCCTAAAAAAGTAGTTATTTTGACTCAAATAAATTAATAAAACCGGCCAAGTGCATGTCGAACCACGCACAATGAAGGGTTCCGTAGTTGAAATGAATTTATCCAACAAACTTAACATTGTAGTTGAAAAACTTGTCATCCCATACAAAATGTATGGCAGAACATGTTTTTGCAACTGCAAGTTTAAGTTGGTCGATTATTACTCGGTAACTTGTGGAGCCTACGTTGCGGTGATAGTTTTTCTTTTAATTTCGTTATATATGCTACTGCCGTGAATTTTTTCAAATACCCAAAACCAACCAATTAGTTGGCACGGGCCCCGGACACTTGACTCTAACAAAAAATAGCTCTTTAAAGCTTAATATTTCGCAAACGTATCCCTGAATCCAAAAATGGTTTTCACAAACTATTATTTTTAAACGACCTTTCCAACGATACCCCACACCATGGGATTGACGAGAAAAAAAAACCATCCTCACTATAAATGTAGGGGAGGTAATAGAAAAAAAAAAAAACGATTTTCTTTTACCACTTTGTCGGCGTGATTTATATGTATATGCCTATACCAAATTACAGCTTTCTAGTACCAACCGTTTCTGAGTTAAGCCGCGGACGGACAGACAGACAGACAGACAGACGGACATGGCGAAACTATAAGGGCTACTATAAGGGTTCTTGTTGACTACAGAATCCTAAAAATGGTGTAAGATTTCAATTAGCCTTTCTAACTTAATTTTTAATGTAATGCGTAATCAATGTACGGGCTACGTGGTCCTAGTCTTAAACCGTTTTAAACTTTAAAATGGTTTTTAAACCACGGATTTTAGTTCAAAACGGTTAATTTACAACTATAGTCACAGGGCTGTATTTTTTAACCATATTAGGTATACACTTGAAATTTTCAGTGTGTAGGTACTCTATGGCCGCTAGAACAAGAAATAATAAAATAAAATATGTAGTGTTAAATATTACGGTGGTATGGAACCCTTTGTGTTCGAGTTCGAGTCGCTCTTAGTCGTTTTTTTTTTTACAATACTGTTTATAGAAGCCAATGTATTTTAATATTCACCGCAGTTCTGTTGTGGTACAGTGATAAGGTGTCTGACTTCTTATTGTATGCATCGTATGTCCTTGCTGAACCGGACCCGCTGAAAACAACTGCAACATCAAAGGTTTTGATGAAACGATGCCTATGTTAGTCTAAATTTTCATTTTTAAATGAAATGCTTTCTGTTTACTCCTATTTATTCACCGACAACCGGTACAGAAAAACGCTGTTTGATGTCAATATATCTTTCATCGTCATTTCAGCCGTAAGAAGTTCACTAATAGACATATATACAGGACCAAGCATCTCTATTTCGACTGGTTCTATGCTTCTTGCTTTCAGCCGATTCCTGCGTCCTTGACAAGGTTATCAATATTCTTGAATTCGTTTCTAATAGATAAAGGTTGAGTTCTTTTTCAATGATGGGTAAGTAGTTAAGTACAACAGCTATTTCTGTCTATTACTAACGAACTACGCCAGCATGTTTGCACGTGGTAAACTTACATCAAGATCCATGAACTCTGTCTACAGCCAATAGTCAACATCTTGACCACTGGAGGCAGATTATCGAGTTAGTCTAGATTAACCAATCGCTGCGCAAACCGCTGCGCTGGCTGGCTTGAGTAGTTCGGCTTATTCCTTAGCAACTGAAGACAAATTGTAGTCCTTTAATTCGGTGCCATGACTCTCCTGGTACTGAAGGGCTGATATTGATTAAACATTAGGAAGGTTTCGTTATTGCTGTTAGAGTAGGCTGTTGCATCATCAATTGTTACTGTAGGCTTCACGTCAAATAAACTACAGAAAAGCATTATCCATACTAACATTATAAATTCGAATATGTAACTCTGTGTGGCTGACGCCTAAACCAATGAACGAATTTCGAAAAAAAAATGGCAAGGAGATAGATGGCATCCTGAGAAAGGACATAGGGTACTTTTTGTCTCAAAAATAATCCTATAGGGGGTGAGATAGGGGATTAATTTTTTTGCGGAAAACCCAGTTTTTCTTAAGTTCCCATATGAAAATTCAAACTTATGCTTTTGGTAAGATTAAGGAATTAAGTTTTCAACGTTTTTGTAAGACCCCAGGGGGCTAAAATAGGGAATAGTTTTAATAAAATTCACATGTAACATTGTTATTTTTGTGTACTTCTTTTAAAGAGATTTAAGGTATTGGAAATATGGCCATAGTCCGTAAATTGAGCTAACATTTAGTTATCTGTCTATCTGTTACCTTTTCTCTCCTTAACGGCTGAACCGATTTAGATGAAAGGGATACGGATAGGCCATGATTTGGGTTAGGTTAGTTTATCTCCGAATCCAAGCTACACAGATGACCAAATTAAGAATTGTAAGAATACTTTTGTTATTCCTATCAACTTCATATCGCTCGCTTGCAATTTTCCTTACAGACCTGCTAGAAGACTTCTGCATGACGTTAATTCCAATTCCAAGTAACATACCTACTCCAGAACTATGTCGGAACAAGTTCGGTTCCAGTTTCAAACTATTAATTACAAGTTGGAAGTCGCTGTCGCGCGATTGGAGTTACGTCACTAGTTCCTACTTTCCGAACTGGGAAGTGCGACCTGGTAACATCAGCGATCAGCTGACTCATTCGCTTATTGGCCAAGTATCGGTTACCGTGACGTCATAATGTTGTGTTTGAATGACGTCATCGTGCCACTTATGTGATTTGAACCAATAAGTTTACTATTGGTGACGTATAGGACTGTTTGCAATGCAAGTCTAGATGAGGAAAATATTGATTAAATGAAGAACAAAAATGTTTTTTGAGGATAATGGTGACGAATGTATTATTATGAATACATAAATAACAACATAATTTAATAATAATGAAAATGCTTCTACTTACTTAATAATTTCATAATAATTACCTAGATAATTCTTATTCAATACATAAAATTAAAATAACTAATATACTATACCTATTTACACTATCCTAAGAATATATTACCAACATAAATATAAACATCTAATAATATTACATTTCTGCTTAGCCCTCTTCCTCTCTCCTAATTTTGCTGTGCCCGACAGGGTCCATATTGATCTTTTATTTACTGTTCCATCTATGTAACATATGGAATGCAATAAAAAATTGAGTATTGAGTATTTATATTAAATATTTGGTCTTTGTGACTCTTTTGCTTAAAATAGTTCCTAGCTGAAGCTAGCTAGCTAAAGGTGCAGTGGGCTGGCCAATGTCGAAGGACCGATGGCCGGTGGAGCAGACGAGTGGAGGCCGCGTATCGCCAAGCGTAGCGTGGGACACCCCCCAACTAGATGGACCGACGACCGCGTCCACAATTTACCGGTGAATGTCGGCAACGTTATTTATGAAAGTAAAATAAGTTGGTGTGTTTTCCTGGAGAGTGTTTTTTGACAACGTAAAGTCAAACCCCAGTGCCAACACGATACAAATGTTTTATTTGAATGACGTCAGAGTGGGCGAGCATGTATGATTTGGTGTCGTAGGAATGGTGTGCGGCGGTCGACATGTAAATCCGAGATGGCGAGCGATAACGTAATATTTGAAATTTTCTTGAATTTTCAATTAGGCCTCAAGAACAGCTCTAGCACCACAAAAAAATTGAAATTTTTCCAATCATTAGCACCCCTGCCTTTGAAAGGGCGTAATGTTGTGAAGAAATCTCATTACCGCAACTTTTTCGTGCAACTGTCCTTTCGCTCAAGTGGAATCGCGCAAGTGGATTCGCATAAATGTCCTTCGCGCAAGTGTCTTTCGCGCATATGTCCATTCACGCAAAAGTCCATTCGCGCAAAAGTCCCTTCGTGCAAAAGTCCCTTCGTGCAAAAGTCCCTTCGTGCAAGTGTACCAGATCCTCAAGATTTTAACCTAATTAATGTTATTGCTGACGATTTTCATTCTTTTCACTTTTCAGGCGTACCTACCTACCTATTGTTTACTTGCATTTGGGTAAACTATGAGGGCGTAGAGCTAGACTATTTATTTATTTATTTAAACTTTTCGCACTCAAAAAAGAGGTACAAAGGCGGACTTAATGCCTTAGGCATTCTCTACCAGTCAACCAAGGGTGGTAAAGAGATTAGATGGCAGGTGCTCTGACTGTGACGAACAAAGAGAAAAAAAAAAAAAAAAATATTATATTATATCATAATGCATAGATAAGACAGGTTTTACAGAATAAGAAGCTATAAACTTATGATACATTTACCTACATACTGATTCACTATATATATACCTATAATATATATATATATATACATTAATAATATACAAATTCTAGGGAGAGAGGTGTAGATATGACTCTACTCTATTTGTTCAGAAAAAAACTCTGCAATTTCCGTCTCCGTCAGGATGAACGGTCACTAGGCGTATTTAACGTTAAATTTATGCCCAAGAAATGCTTCTCTATTGCTTCTATTTGCTTCCTATTCTCAAACAATTGCTTCCATCGTATTCAAGAAGAAAAAAAACATTTTAAGGGTGACCGTTCATTCTGACGTCAGGACGGCCGGTCACCGACTCGTAGTGTCCCTGATAAATAGAATTATTGAAATTCACGGTGGCCATTAATTACTTCCCATTTGCTTCTCTCAATGTTTTACAACGTTAATACTGTAACTATCACGGCAATAAAGATATCGATAAAAGTGTGTTTATCAATATTTTAGCGCCTGATAAAAAAATAAAGCAAAACTCTTATTTAACATTGCAGTTATGCTTGAGTAGGTAGGCGTTAAACGGTCACTAGGCGTATTTAACGTTAAATTTATGCCCAAGAATTGCTCCCCTATTGCTTCTATTTGCTTCCTATTCTCAAACAATTGCTTCCATCGTATTCAAGAAGAAAAAACATTGCGCCTGACAAAAAAATAAAGCAAAACTCTTATTTAATATTGCAGTTATGCTTGAGTAGGCGTTAAATCTATCTTATTGTACCGGTGGCCTATAGCTAAGTATTATGTTATTAAAAAGAATTGCCTATCGTATTTAGTGATAATAATTCATACAAATGTATTATACACCTTTAAAGATAATATTTAAATTCTAAAGGGAGTGTCTAATGCAGCTTTATAACAATAAAGAGTAGAAAAAAATACGTATGTGACAACAGTTTATTAATTAATTATTGTTATTCTTCATTTCATTTTTCATACACATAAATTTTATTTTTAAATATTAGAATAAAAAAATATATAAGAACATTCAAATTTATTATTATTATTACAAGCTTTTATTTAACTTGACTTGTTAGCATATATAATTCAAATCTTGCAAGCTGAATTAAAACCAATTCCTTTTATCTTACGAAGTTGAAATTTTACAAGTTGGTTCAGTTCCGATGACAATGTATTTTATTATGATGCATGACTTGATTCTACACCCAGGATTGGCTCCAGACGAAGGAACTCTACAACTGTCTACGGTACGGATACGAAATTTAATATACGCATTTAATTATGATAGTCCATTCTAAAGTTTACCATACGACAATACGATAGATTTAACGCCTACTCAAGCATAACTGCAATAATAAATAAGACTTTTGCTTAATTTTTTGTCAGGCGCAATGTTTTTTCTTCTTGAATACGATGGAAGCAATTGTTTGAGAATAGGAAGCAAATAGAAGCAATAGGGGAGCAATTCTTGGGCATAAATTTAACGTTAAATACGCCTAGTGACCGTTCATCCTGACGGAGACCAATTACCGCTTAAATGCATACCGACTGGTGGCCGTCCTGATATCAAGAGGAAGCGCATTCCAAAGAAGAATGGACTGAATATGAAAAGAAGAATGAACGAAGTCAGAAGTATGAGAAGGACAGAGTAGGAGAAGATTGTTAGAAGAACGCAGATCTAACTATCAAGGCTTTTTATAAAATAAATCCTTTTGAATCCTTCTCTTGCACTCTCTCTACGCTCAACGCCCTCTTGGACGCTAAACCTGCACCCTAATAGCGAACACGATCAATCTGAATCGTTTTGAAACGATTCCTAATCCATTTCTTCATAAATTAGAAAAAAAACTGCTTAACAACGCAATGAATGTTAAAATGAAACAGATTAGTCTTAAGCGTTTACGAAAATGTGTTACGCAATTAGAAAGCTGACTGTGACGTGTTTACGGACGAATGGAAGACAATCATGTCAGTATGGCTGGAGTTGGTGAAAGTTTTTTTGTCTAATTTTAACTTTAAAGTAAAGCCCGGTTGGTGGCAATAAGTTCGCCCTCATGAGACTTAAACATAACTGGTGAAATGTGGGTGTACTATAACACCTCTGCTTAACTCATTGGAGAATACAGGCGTGATGTTATGTTATCTTAATTAAATAAATAAGATACTCTGTTTTTCAGAATATGATCGTCAGTTCTATCCATCAACATCATACCTAACAACATGCAGCACGCATACGCGCACGAAATAACGACATCTCGTTAGTTAAATCTGTCACATTGATTTGTTGGCAACTTATTTGATGTGGGAGCCAGTCTTTCGTGAAGCTCGTGAAAATTATCATTACATACCTTCATTTTCTTGTATTTCACGAGTGATTAGGTATATTTACTCATGGGAAATGTGCATGAGAAACGAAAATGTCATCATTATTCATACTTAGTGTAAATAAATTGAAAGTTCATAACTCTTTATTCTTCAATAAAAAATGTTTAATTTGTTAATGAACGTTGAATATTTAAACCTAAGCTCTGTTCTTGAGGTTTACGGAAAGACTCTTCACAAAACATTTTCAATGTAAACCGTCTTGAACAAGAAAATTTAATTAAGTCATTGCAAGTGGGCTTTGTACTTCAGACACGAAAAGTACAAAGACAACATTTCCATATTTAATAACCACAGAACACTAACCGCTTGCCTCATTATACCACAGCCGAGCTCGTCTCAGTATAACTATTATCTACAGCTTAGCCTAAACGTCGTAGAATGGCGATCTAGCTTAGAAACCTTTGTCACTTCAAAATTAAACCTTATCTTAATTGGCACAAAGTTTGATTTTCAATAGAGGTGTACAACAACACCAAAATCCCTATTTAATAGTCTGTAATCGCTGCGAAACGTGTCACACGATGTTTTGCGCGTTATCTCATATTGAAATCTCTCGCTATAATAAGTAGAGCGTGTTTCATTTGTCAGTCTGATTACGTCTATGTCATGATTGTGTGTTCATTTTGTCTTATTATGTGAGCTAGTTATCGAATTACGTACACGTTTACCTACGCACTATCGAACAAAATAAAGAGACTTGAGTGTCAAAACCATACGATATCAATAAATCTTATAGCAGGCTTGTGGTTAATTGAACGTCGAATTATTTGCATTTTGCGCTTCTAAAAATATGATTGAACTCTCTAATATTACAATAATTGTGCCTCTTTTGTGACCCAAGGGCTGTTACCTTGGCCAGTGGCTAAGTATTGCCATACAACGTGGCAATGCCGCCAGTCTTTTGGTTACATTACCAGTCGACAGCGATGCAGAGGAATTTTTCGACGCCATAATTATTTTAATTTAGTTTTAGTTCGGTTATTTAAATATTAATATTTTGTAGTTGCTGCAGTTTAAGAAGTTCATACAGTGTCTAAATTTTTATCCTCTTCAATAAATACTTCAAATAATTCCTATTTTGGGGTCCTAAAATACTAATAAACAGCCAAGCAACTGCGACCAATTAGGATGTAGCGCGGTCGGTCAGTTCTATCCTAACCCATTTTATTGCAATACCATAAAGCTTAGTTACTGCAACCAACTGTGAGAAAAGGCCAGAAAGTTAAAAAGAGGCTCAATTATTAAAAAAGAGTCTGCATCATTAAAAGAACAAAAACTAATTTGACATTCATTAATTTTAAGAAGTATCCATCATGAGTAAGTCAGTTATGATTTTAGAGGATTAGTTAAATATTTCCATTCTCAACATTCAGTTTATCCGACTAACATCTTTTAGCAACAAAAATTCGTTCCAACAGCGAATAAAAGCCAAAGTTCTTCATATGAAAGCCCAGAGATTTATGGTAAAGAGTACATTTATATAGGAACAATCTCATTTACTTAGCGCGGGCTCACGTTAAGTAGAACACGCGGCAGATTAATCGGTCGGTCGACACGACCCGCTGCAGCAGTTTCGGGTTCAAAGATTTAGTTCTGCATTTATTATGGCAGCGTGCTGAATAGTTTTATAGTGATTTAACGTATTTAAGGGCTTGTACACAAAACTGCGAATCGGTACGATGCGAATTCGCAACGCGGAAGCTCTCCTAAGAAAATAGGTACCATCGTGATTTTTGCGATGCGACGTCGCAAGGCAGTTTTGTGTACAAGCCCTTAAACTTTAAGGACTTGTACAAAAAACTGCCTTGCGACCTTTTAAGGCTTTAATTATTTTGTAAAAAAAAAAAATCGGTTAAAGTTTACTATAGTCTAATATGTTGTCACATAAGTAATAAAATTTATTTGACTTGGAAGACTGACTTTAGTACACTTTGTTATGAGTAAATAGTTTAAGGTGGCTTGCAAAGTTTTAAACAGTATAACTAAAAAATTGAGAACTAAATTAAATAGTAAAGTTCAGTGGGGTGCAAGTATTTAAGTTTAAGTTTATTAGTACATAAAAACAACAACACAGTACATAGCAAATAGAAACAGTTGGTTGTACTACCAAGTATTAAAATTAATGTCAGCTTTCCGGGCTCCTAAACTTAGGCACGCAGACCTGTATCTTAGGAGTCGGAGATTTTGCGGCTTCAATTTATATAATACAACCGTGACTTTTCTGTTTGGTTACAGTGGATGTTAACACAACAAAAGGAGAGAGTGATTTGTGGTTGTGTATCGAGGAGTGTGTATAGGAGTGTAGTATGTTTGCAGGGAGGTGTGTATGTAAAGTGTAAGTATTTAATAAGCTTTCTTTCAAGGTAGGTTTTATAAAGTTATGATTCTATAGCCAATATATTTTCTGTTTCATCGTAATTTAAGGATAAGAGCCATTTTCTTAAATTATTTTTAATTTCGTGTAAATTATATCTGTACAATGGAATAATTTTATTTATTTAATTATACATGCGTGAGCTTTGAGCCAACAATTGTCGACTTGCAAATGCAAAACGACAGGGGTTTGTTTTACATATAGGGAAACCGTGGCGTCTTTGAAGCAGATTTCTATCTAGTGGAAGGTTGGAGTGTCTCCGCAAGACCGAACGAAGGACATATAGTTGCCTTACTGTGAGAACTTCGGCCTCCGAATATAACTGATGAGTAGGGTAGTCTCTGGGTTTAAAAAGCATCACTTTAAGAACCGAAAGTATAATTCATTTTGCGGGAATATAAATTACGCTCGTGTTAACAGTCATTCGGAACGCTCCATCTAATTGACTCACGCAGACACTTCCAATTAATTAACGAAAAAGGGTAACCAGGAAACAAAAGTTTCTTCAGCCACGGATATCGTACAAATATGCACAAAAACCTACAAACCTTTCAATCCATCAAAGCACCAACAAATCTGTATCGTTAGCTGAACCCCTTGACATGGCAAACGCGGCAGCGAAAAGTGGCGATGCCCGGTACATCATGCATTGCCACTTTTCGCCGCCGATCGATAGCCTAAAAAACAAACGACATCCTAGCCGCCAGGGCTGCTACAAAGAAGGCTGTCGTGTCGAACGCGTCGGTCGCATCGTGTCAAGCGCTTGGCTTGCCGCCAGCCGCCGCGACGCGACCGGTCAATAATTCGCTAGTGCCAACCTTGAACAAGCATAATGCAGTAAGGATCACGGTAATTAAAAAAATAAATAAACAGCTAATGATGACATTAGGCGCGCTCCCCATTACCGAATAATTAAACATAACTGACGAAATGTGGGTGTACTATAGGTACACCTCTGCCTAACCCTACGGGGGAACAAGGCGTGATATTATGTTATATAATAAACTGGTAAAATGTTGCATTGTTTTATTATTGTGGGTACACATATAAAATATTAAAAGTTTAACTCGCTCTTAAAATTAAACTGATCGTACCTACAAAGAAAACATTATTGAAATATCAAGTTACGTGACTTAATCAGGTGAGTTTGCGCTTGATCAGATTACATATTACCACGATAAATAAAAAGAGGGCTGCCACCTGAAAGTATTAAGATATTATGTAAAGTCAGGTAGAGTCAGCAGCACGCGCAGCATGAACACAATAGAAACGGGTTTTGTCTACGGAAGAATAGACAAAATGACAGATTGAGATTTTTTATGTGTCATTTTGTCTATTCATCCGTGCGTAAAACCGTTTCTGGTCCGGTCATGCTACGCGTGCTGGTCATCCAGATTGTACTGAATCGTAGATATATTTTTGGCGTGTGTAGTAAACTCTGCTGAACTAGCAGCAGGTCTTCTTCGTTGGCAATCTTAAACTGTTTTCTCTTAGTTTCAAGTCTAATTTACACATACGCTTTTTTACCTAGTGGTAGTAATGAGCACCGGGTCATTCAATCTCCAAGGTCTGGTTTATACCGCGCCAACTGTCGTAAAAACTAGATATAAACTATTCTGCCACAGTCTGAACTTTGTCCTACATTATTATAGTTTCATATTATTTTGTATAGACAATAAAGTACAAAACTTCCGAAAAGACCTTGAGCCCTGAATTTGTTGGTAGCAACTCGTAGGAAACGCCGGCTCCAACTTTTATAAAGTGATATGTACTCGTAACTGAGTTTCACAACACCGTTTTACAAAATAAACAATATCATTATTTTGTTTTTGTTCTTTACGAAGTAAGTTGCGAATGTTTGCACCGACGTTATTTTCATAGCACGATAGTCTGTCTAAAGGCTGCAACCGAAGTAACCATCGTTAATTTCAATATGAATGCTGTAACCAATATTTTAATTTAAAAGAATGCCCATGGAGTTTTGGAATGGACCACAAACTTTGTCTTTCTGAATGATCGACGATCCAGGTTTCAAGGACATTTTAATTAGCTTCGATGTTTTTTGGATACGCGCGCGGCCCGGCCGATAGCTTAGCAGTACCGGTTGAAAGCCTGTAGGTACCTAGTTGGTTTAATTGAAATAAATGCTTTGAGTTTAAGGCTGCTTTTCCACCAGAGATTTGCGAGAAATCTAACAAAACTTATGTGTTTTTGTTTATGTGTTAAGTTTTGTTATTACTGTTATTACCAGTGATCGGAATAGGTAGAGCAAATCTACCTAAAGTTCAAAGAACAGAGACAAAAAAAGTGGAGACTTCCTTACGACTAAAATATTTTTTCGGGACTAATGTCGGGATTTCGGGACATCACATAAATTATTATTAAAACTGTTATGTAAATAACATTAGCTTCTGCGCTTACTTACATCGTTCAAACGAATATTAGATTATTAGGAGATTACCATAATTTTTTTTAAACAATAGAAATCGTGCATACTTTTTTTTTTAAACAGAAACAGGAAATTAATTCGATAGTTGTTTTACTTTATTAATTTTAGTTGTACTTAAGTAATGTTCTGAAACCCGGGACATTAGTCCCGAAAAAATATTTTGTCGTAAGGCGTCTCCACTTTGTCTCTGTTCTTTTTCGAACTTTAGGTAAATATACTCTACCTATTCCGATCTCTGGTTATTACTTATAATATATAATAATCATAGCGCTTGACGCGTATGTAAAAAGCTTAACTTAACTATTATCTATAAAGGTAGTCTAAGAAGTCACACATGTTCTGGTGGCTCATTTGACTCGGCTGTATCCGTTGAACAACAAAGCTGACCCGAACCAATTGCTACAAATATTCGGGTCGTGCCAATCGGGAAACTTCGTTCAGCACCAACACTCGCTTAATCATGTTTGGGTGGGCTTGGCACAATTCGAGCAAAGCCACCAACCATATCTCTACATATATTCGATTTTGCCGCCCGTTTGTGCAGCACCCGATTAGTGTGCACGCCCCTAAGAATCGTAGCTCGCGCTAGCACGTTCTTTTGTTTCGGCCTACCCATATAGCGTAAGTATGTGTTTGTGTTAGGCCCTTTCCTCACTGGTCGGTACGGTATCGTTTCGGTACCGTCTCAGTATAATACCGAAACAATACCGCACTGCTTTCGTTTCCACATTGGTCAGTAAGTAGCAGTGCGGTATGCTCTGTACTGAAACAAATTAAACAATTCTATAATTTACTAGATTTTTCCAGCGGCATCGCCCGCGTGCTTGTCGGAAATTAACTTTATTTACATACATTCCCGTGGATAAAAGTTATTCAGTTCGATGGTCAAAAGCACCTCTTGAAGTTTGTAAAGTTATTTTATTAACACCTTATATACAGGGATAAAAAGTATCCCATCCAGGTTATGGTCAATCCGTGTGCAACTAAATCCGTTTAGCCGTTTTAGCGTGAAAGTGTAACAAACAACTCACATTCGCATTTATAATATTACTAGCTTCCGCCCGCGGCTTCGCCCGCGTGGTATGTCGATAAAAAGTAGCCTATATCCTTTTTCAGGCTCTAGACTATCTGTGTATCAAATTTCATTTAAATCGGTTAAGTAGTTTTGGCGTAAAAGCGCGACAGACAGACAGACAGAGTAACTTTCGCATTTATAATATTAGTAAGGATAATTACAGGCGCTCGGTAAGCTTTCGGTAACGAGTATACCGAACCTGCAGTAAAACGCGTGACGTTACGCGGTACCGAAACGATCTCGCCCACCCCCGCGTATACCGAGCAATCAGGAAGCGCTCATTAAAATATAGGCTGTCGGTAAGCTTTCGGTACAGAGCATACCGATCCCACACCGATACCGACCGAACAGTGAGGAAAGCGCCTTTGTTTGTATTATTTACAGCAACTTGCTTGTTCTCCAGTGTTAGTTGTAAGTACCTCGTTAATATTCCGCTGTTTATTGCGGGCATGAATAAATGTATGAGTGGGAAGTTTCCTGGCGCCTGCGCCTGTATCGATGTAATGGAAGTTATCGCTGTAACGAATATCGAAGATGAAGAGTTTTGTATATAATTCGAAAGTTTCGTTTGCTTTATGTTTTGGTCTATGAAAAGGTTTAAATGGGATGTTATTCATAAAAAATATAGCTGAAAATGCCTTTCGTAGGACATCAATTTAGAACACATAACAGAAAAGTTTCAAATAGTTACCCAAAGCAATGACTATTCTAAACCTGTGTCAGTTTTATTTTAAACTATAATATAATTATGATGAACTAGTTAAAATTTCAATCTGCGAGGAAACTTGTGAAACCACTCTCCTCGTTTTCAATAATATACATTAGTTTGTAACTATACTATTTAATAGAAAAGCAACGAGTATTGATCACCACCACCAAGCGTTTTCACATCCAGTGTCAAAATCCAAGTTTCCTCACAACTTTCCGTTACTTAGTGGTGTCCAAAATAAATGACTCTTCCCTTCCTAATTCCACCTATAAGTCGTGCCCATGGGAGGAGTGTATGCTCATTTTTAACCTGACCTCTTTGAACGGGCTCAACTCTTCATCCGTTATGCGGCCTGCGAGTGACTTCGCACATATTTCAGAGGGCACGCATCATGACCTCGTTTGCTTCAAGGAGGTTGGTTATCACTATTCGTTTTATGTCTTTATTTGAGTTTGGGATGTTGAGCATTAAGTAATAGGCTGTCTCGAATATTCAAGCTGTATTACATTTTGATTTTAGGTTCATACTGGCCTACAAAAAAAAAAAATTGTTTTGGTGCAGCTCTGTTCGCATCTGTAGTCGGTAAAGTAGGTAGTATGAACTACATTGCTGCTACTAGATGTCAGCTGACAGCTCTGGTTTACATACACTTCTTATTTTAACTTTTTTACGGTTTCATTCAAAATCAGTCCATATTATAACTACTTTTATGACATTAATCGTATCAATTTATGATGGCAAGTAAATCAAGAAGTTGCATTAACGATCCTGATATGTTTTGTTACATATGCGGTGAGTATGTAATGAAAGATCAACGGAAACCGATTAATGACACGGTAATTCGCTTGTATTCTGTATACTTTGGTATTGTAATTGGCAATCAAGATAAAGTGTGGGTGCCTCACGTTGTTTGTAAGATTTGCATTGAACATTTGCGGCAATGGGAAAAAGGAACGCGAAAATCTTTGAAGTTTGGGGTACCGATGATTTGGCGAGAACAAAAAAAATCATCACGACGATTGTTATTTTTATATGACGAGTCTAACGGGCATTAACAAAAACAATCGTAGCAAGTGGAAGTACCCTAATATTCTTTCTGCTACAAGACCTATTCCTCATTCAGATACTGTTCCAATACCTGTTTCTCATCGAGAAGTTCAGGAATGTGACGATGACGAAATGGAAATTTCTGAAGAAAATTATGATTTTGAGTACTATGGAGAAACTAAGATTCCTAAAACTTTTTCCCAAGGTGAGCTTAGTGATCTTATCAGGTATTTAGATCTTTCGAAAGAGCGTGCTGAGTTGCTAGCATCAAGATTAAAAGAAAAAAATTGCCTTTCTTCTGGTGTAAAAATTACTTTCTAACGCACAAGAGAACAAAACTTGAAAACAAGGGAAGAAATGCTGCTTAACTTCGAAAATTTAGGCTGTAATATGAGCTTGAAAGTGCACTACCTGTTTAATCATATCGATCATTTTGAACATAATTTAGGAGATTTTAGCGAAGAACAAGGTGAACGCTTCCACCAGGATATAAAAACAATGGAGCACAGATACCAAGGCAGATGGGATATTCATATGACGGCTGACTATTGCTGGGGAATTATGCGTGATTGTCCAGGACAATCTCACACAAGAAAATCACTTTAAAAAAAAATTCTCAATAAATAGTTTGCAAATAAATTAATATGTTTTTAAAAATATGTATTTTTCTTCTTTCTCATGAACAAGAGCTGATATGAAAAATGGGACTAGTTTTCTCGTATCAGCTCAAATAATATACCCAGAATCAGGTCTAAAATCTTAGACACCAAAATGAGTGTAGGCCAGAATTAGTCATTTATGTAGCTTTTATGATCTACAACCGTACAAAATAATAACATGGGTAATTAATATGAGTATACCAAAGAGATTTAAGATACTCTAATAGTACTCCAGATCGAATTTCGCCCATAGCGAGCAATGTCAGCGGAGACCAGCATTCGGCACGGGCGATATTTAATTGTAGTGCACAATTTATTGTGTGCGCCGACACTGGTGCACTCTTTGTTCCCTCATTCTCATAGTCCGATGGGATGGCAACCCGACACGACCGGAGAGATCAGGCCGGTTATGATACTACTAGCTGTGCCCCGCGGTTTCACCCGCGTAGGTCTTTTTCCCGTGGGAATATAGGGATAAAACGTATCCTATGTCCTATTCCAGGTCATGATCTACCCGTGTGCCCATCCTATCCTCTCTAGAATAGGAACCGTCGCGGCGCCGCGCCGTCGAACGGTTCGCGTATTGCATTTCGTGATAACTTCGAAATTAAATGTCCGATTCGAATGAATTAAAAAGTATTTTACTGCTACATAAATAACCTTGATGTTAAAACTATTTATTTGAATAGAAATTAATATTATGTTGATAAAACTCCTTCGCAAATAATGCATTAATTTCAAACAAATTTGATTACCATAAAAAAAGTTGTAGTGAGTCAATCTTAAAAGATAGACATATTATGCTGTCGCTGACTTTTTTTTAGAACTTTTAAAGAAGTACAATTCCATCATACATGATATTTGCGTAACTTAAACCGTTTACGCAGCGCACGTGTTAGATTATTCATGTTGAGAGTATTTTAATATTGTTTGTTTGATACTGACATCTGTCACATTTACGAAGCTTGGGACCAATGTACGAGTAGAAGTACCTAATTTGACTAGGTTTATTTAAATGTTTAGCCTTGTCTTTCTGTGCTTTATATTTATGAAATCCTTTCCCTATAAAACATATTCAACAGAACTTTCATACACAGCAAATAACCAGTAATCATTCCGACACTAAAAGCTTACTAATTTGGGTAATACCTATATAAATACTTATAGTGCTTACCGCTCCTTCTGACACACGCAACGGAAGCTCTCAAAAAGGAAAAAGAAAAACATTTTTGCAACATTTTTCATTTATGCTCCGCTCCTTTTGGTCGTAGCGTGATGTTATATAGCCTATAACCTTCCTCGACAAAATGACTATCCAACTCAAAAATAATTTTTCAATTCCAACTAGGAGTTCCTGAGATTAGTGCGTTCAAACACACAAACAAACTCTTCAGCTTTATAATATTAGTATAGATATAGATATAGATAGATAAAGAGGCTATTAGAAGAAATATCATAGAAAAACTGTGAACACATGTCTCAGTAACGCCATCTAGCACGATAGGCACAATATGACACGTTACACATTTGCCGACACCAACCTTTGATTACCAAACATTGAGATTCAATGTAAACTTGAACCTCAATGTTACCAACCATCGGATAGTTTGAGGTATATTTTAAATCGAAAATAAACCGTATTTAAGTCCAGTCATTTTTTCACTACGAGTTTTGAATTATCACAATGTACAGTAAGGGAAATTAATTGCTAAGCAAATTGACAACCAACTTAAATTGTCTGTGTATTTATTCACAACCTTCATTCTTTGACATTCTCTCAAACGGTAAAGCGTAGGGTGGTAATAATTTTCTTTAGCACACAATGCGATCTGTCATGTGGTGCGTATGACACGAAACATAGAACTGAGCGAGGTGTGACCTGTCATGTGGTGCGTATGACGCGAAACATTCTACTGAGCGAGGTGTGACCTGTAATGTGGTGCGTATGACACGATACATAGAACTGAGCGAGGTGTGACCTGTCATGTGGTGCGTATGACACGAAACATAGAACTGAGCGAGGTGTGAGCTGTCATGTGGTGTGTATGACGCGAAACATAGAACTGAGCGAGGTGTGACCTGTCATGTGATGCGTCTGACACGAGATATAAAACGGACTGAGGTGTGACCTATCATGTGGTGCGTTTGACACGATATAGAACGGAGCAAGGTGTGACCTGTCATATGGTGCGTTTGACACGAGATATAGAACGGAGCGAGGTGTGACCTGTCATGTAGTACGTTTGACACGAGATATAGAACGGAGCTAGGTGTGACCTGTCATGTGGTGCGTTTGACACGAGATATAGAATGGAGCGAGGTGTGACCTGTCATGTGGTGCGTTTGACACGATATAGAACGGAGCAAGGTGTGACCTGTCATGTGGTGCGTTTGACACGAGATATAGAACGGAGCGAGGTGTGACCTGTCATGTAGTACGTTTGACACGAGATATAGAACGGAGCTAGGTGTGACCTGTCATGTGGTGCGTTTGACACGAGATATAGAATGGAGCGAGGTGTGACCTGTCATGTGGTGCGTTTGACACGAGATATAGAACGGAGCGAGGTGTGACCTGTCATGTGGTACGTTTGACACGAGATATAGATCGGAGCTAGGTGTGACCTGTCATGTGGTGCGTTTGACACGAGATATAGAATGGAGCGAGGTGTGACCTGTCATGTGGTGCGTTTTGACACGAGATATAGAACGGAGCGAGGTGTGACCTGTCATGTGGTACGTTTGACACGAGATATAGAACGGAGCTAGGTGTGATCTGTCATATGGTGCGTTTGACACGAGATATAGAATGGAGCGAGATGTGACCTGTCATGTGGTGCGTTTGAAACGATATAGAACGGAGCGAGGTGTGACCTGTCATGTGGTGCTTATAACACGAGACATAGAACTGAGCGAGGAACTGACCTGTAGGCGATACCTTAGATTTTAAAGTTGTTCGATTTGCCCCGTAGATATACCGTCAGTATATTTACATAAATATCTTTGGAGTAAACGAAGGGCCTATGCAAGTGTTAGTCGCTTTCAAACCGTTCCGTATTCCTATGTCTTTCAACAGGATTGGCATAAGCATTTCCAATATGTTTTAGATTTTTCCATTATATTTAAGATTTTTCCATCATCGTTATCACCATTGGACATTGGAGTTAACTTACGTTTATTTTTCATACCATCACCATTGAGCGTGGCTGAAGATATTACTCCCTTTGTAAAATAATGTGTATATCGTACTGCAAGGTCTTGTTGGCATTCTGGCACCGACTAATTTAATTATTGGACTCAACAGTGTATAAACTCTCAAGCAGCGGCTAAATTCGCTCGTACACTGTGCACAATACAAGCTAGTGCTAACACTAAACCAAGCCATAATGAACAAGCTAAGGCCAGTGCTACACTTGCCAAGAATGCCTCGCAATGTAAGCCTACTTAATGTATTCGTGAACGATTCATTCGGGTCGCGTGAACAAGGCATGCTCGTGAGGCATACCCTATTTATGGGAACAATTAATTGGTCGAGTGTTTGTATGGAGAAAAGACCGACCCTATTCCAAAACTATTTTGAGGTTGATGTTTAAAGTGGTAATAAATTAAAAGATAAGAGAACGATATCACAATTATGACTTATTTAAACTTCTTCCCTATTCATAAACGCGGGGTAAAGTCAACACCAGTATAACATTCACATTATTGAGAAACAAGGAGAAACCATACAAACTTAAAATAATTGTCCTGAGACTTTTAACAACAAAAAAAACATATGGTTACAGAACTTTAGTCAGCTATTTTCCATATATTATATCCAGCTATTATGACAAACACATTCCATTCCGAAAAATTACCTTGTAAATTTCTTTTCTTGCATCGAATCCGCACGAATAAAAATGAAAGTAGCTTTTGCTGTAGTCAAAATTTGCCAGCTATTTTAATGCAGGTAATAAATGAATTTCTCGAGAATTAATATTCATTCATTCATTCAAGTGAGTGAGTACAATTTCCCTGACAGTAATTTACACAGCTCGTTAGTAGGTACACTGAAAGAAATTAATTTTCCAGCAAATTGACACCCCTACGTCAATATATTGTGTTATAACCACTTCATACAACTCTCAAAGAATGATAATTGAGATTTGAATATACGGACAATTTAAGTTGGTAGTTAATTTACTTCACAATTAATTTCTCTGACTTTACAAACAATAAACGTAGCACTTGCAATGACTCTACACAAGAACATAGTGTGCTTGTGAGCAATTTATTTGCGTTGCTAACCAGTTTTTCTGGTATGCTAATCTTAAGATACGGGGAATCTTTTTTTCCTGCCCATTTTCTTGATACTTACCGAATATTATTCAATCAAATAAAAATCATAATTATGTAGAACTCGAAAAATCTTGACTATCTAGCTTTGAAAGTTCTACGAAAGAGATATTTTCCAAGAAAATCTTACTGTTATTTGTTTGTTTGATGATTTTGTTGCTTCTTGGTAAATACTCGTTCAAGTGCCACATAGACTCACGCGAGCGATAATCGTTAGAAAAATATTTGAACAAAATGTTGATGTCAAACAGCTATTTTCAACATTCTGTAATATTGTTTATTTTCATTCATTTGAGATTACGACTACACTAAAAACTATGAAAAACCTTCATTCTAACACAATAAAATTCTAATTAGTATTTGCATGCTTTGATGATTTTGACTTTGTTTGCTTCTCTTTTGTTTAATATCACTAACAAAAAAAAAACTTAAATTATTGTTGTTTATTGGTTAATCAATATTTTGACTTACAATTTAATTTTCAATAATAATAACTAACTATTACTAATGATATCCTAACTAATATTAACACTTTCACTGTCCCAAGGTAATTGGTAATCCTATCAACATACGTCCAATAATAATATTGCATTGTGATGTTTTATTAGGTACGAGTAGGTCATTTACTTACTAATTCTATGATAGGGAAAATTTGTCATATATTATTATCAAAAATGCATTACATGCAATAATGCACGGACGTATCAGCTTCACTTCCAGCTAATAGTGCTGTTTAAAAACGTTGAACCAAACCATAGAATTGTTTTGGTTTGGTTTGGTTCTATATTGTGGTTAATTTCGCTGGAATATTGGTTATACTACTATTGGATAACTACTAGTGCATTACATGTCATGCACGGACGTACTCGTATAGGACTACGTCTTCAGTGCATTACATGTAATGGATTACATGCATGGTCAGTGAAAGTGTTAATTAAAACTAACTATACAAATAACTAAAATATAAAATAACTAAAATATGGCGTCGAAAAATTCCTCCGCCTCGCTGTCGGCTGGTAATGTACCCAAGAGACTGGCGGCATCGTCACGTTGTATGGCAATGCTTAGCCTCTGACCAAAGTAAAAGCCAGCCCTTAGGTCATAGGTAGTGTCAAACAGCCGTTTGCAGATTTTATTGAACAAACTATGAGCACTTGGACCCCACAGCCCTAGGGTTTCAACCCCAAACGGTTTGAAAATACCTATAATTACCCATAAGGCTATTATACTTTCGCCGTTTGAGTTTTTACGCATCCGCAGCGGCAGCACCAGCACAGCACACCGAGCCAGGAAGATGGAATGGCGCAAGAGTATCGACACACGTTACATCCCATACTAAAGGCCTACCTACCTTCCATGCAAATAAGTACATGCCGGTCTTTTGCCATCGTCGTGTGCCAAGCCATTGGGTTCTAATACATCTGGAACGCCGCGGCGCGGCGGTGACAAGAGCTCGTCGGATGATGTCATTAATGTTCGCGTGCCGCGCTAAGCGACCTGCAAGACAGGCCGTGGTGTCCGAGGCTGTTGACAAAATCTCCACAGTGACAGCGATGAAGAGAACAACATGGAGCAACCTGGCCTAGGCGCAGGAGAGCAGCGATGCGGAACGTAGTGTCGTCGAACAAAGTTCCTAGGTTCGCTGACGGTAGTGCATGAAGCCACAGACCCGACTCCCACTTACCCACAGCCAGCAGGCGCGAGCGCTCCGCAGTAGTACCGCAGAGCGGCTCACCCTACCGTCTCTGGGAAGATGGATTATCGAGCGGATCTGAATTCGGGCAAGCGAGTCTCCAGGCGTTCATAGCCTCGGTGAGGCACGGCACGTCAATATTAATCAGTGTGGAGGCTAAGATTTTCCTGATTAATTTCTCAGTACCGTGGACTGAGGATATAAATGCTGCCGGTAAACTAATACTAGAAATTTAACCGAGGCCTCCCATACGAATGGGAAGAGTAGCTTGTGCCCAAGCTCGGTCGTCCATGACCACATTTAAGATCAAAGTTTTAGTTTTGGTTTTAGTTTAAAATAGCACAGTTTGTAAAGTTTATTTTTTATTTGTATTGCGTGGAAAATATTGTTGGTTACACATTTGGCCGTACTTTTTTTTGTATTTCTTCCTACACACTGTAATGTGTCACTGTTTGTTTTCCCCTAGTAAATAAATAAATAAACAAACACCAATCTCGAAATGCCTGTTACACATTGCCAAGAATGCAAACACCGAGGATTCATATGCGAGAGATTCATTCGGGTTGAGCGAACGAGGTGGTCTCGGTGTAAAAAAAAAAAAAATGATGGCAGCCGCCATTTTGGATTTACATTTGACCTCACTATCGGCTTTAACACCCTCGAAAACTATGAAAACAAAACCAATGATGAAAAAAAAAAAATCGCACCCGCCATCTTGAATTTTCATTGATTTTGACCAAATTCACACTTTCTCTGTCTCTCTCCGGCATGCAGTGTACCTCAGGTGTACAATTTTATCCCACGAAACTGTAATTACTTCTTTCCTTTTGTTTTTTTTCTGCCGGCGTTTTCTCTCTCTCTCCCTTTCTTTCTCGAATAAGAAGAAGACAGTGGCAAGTATTAACACTTTTATCATTAAGATTTCTGCCAGTTTACAAGCCGCATTAAAGAACTTTATTCCAAAAGGTTCACGGCTGTTTCGCGGCAGTAATGAGAATTTAGACCGAAAATAAAGGACAACATGCGGAAAGATTTGAGATTTTGTCTCGTGTTTCCATGATTTTTTGACAGCTGCAGGTGCAGGTGCAATAGCGAATTTTATATTTTTAATTTATATTAAACTCAAACGCAAAACATTTATTTTATTCAAACCAATTACAGGCAATTTTGAATTGACAAAGAGTCGGTCGGTCAAAATTATGAAACTAGTTGCCCACTCCAAACCATAGTAGGCTCCTATGGAGAAGAACAGGCAAGAAACTCCGTATGGCTTTGCTGTCACGTATCTTCTGGTCAAGTCAACAAAACATCTTGTTGTCTTGTCTGAATTTTTATAAGAATGGACTTTTATGTGGACATAGAATCCAAAATGAAGTACTTAATTTAAAATTTACCACAGGATACGTGACGCAAAGCCATACGGAGTCTCTTGCATGTTCTTCTCCATAGGACCCATTAGATTCAAAGATTAGGTCTAACACAAGAAAAGTCTCATGCCAAAGAAACAAACTAGTTAAGGTCGACAAAATACCCACAAACGTATAGAAAAAAGAAAGTTCTAAAGAAAGTTTTAATTAAAGTTTTATCCAACACAATTAAACATTTAATTAAAAATCTCAATTACTCTCACCTACTGTACCTGACCACGAAGTTGTGGTTCTGTTCCGCATGACCACCGGTACTGCACATAAATCGCACCCGGCTTCGGTTGGACACAGAGGTAAAAGTAAATGGAGTGCTAGTACTCTAATTTGGTCCGATGTAGAGATGGAGTTAGTTAGAGAGGAGAAGATTGTGGGTCTCAAGTTATCACAAACATTAGAAAAAAGGATTTGGACAACACGCGATGAAAATATGTGGCTTGCGGCAATACGAGAGAATACTACCAGATCTATTCTTTAAAGTATTACGCTCACCAGTATTATGACGAACATTTATGTATTAAAAAAAAAACAAAGTGTTTATTAAGATTTGTTAGAAGAAGTTAACAGTACCAACTGTTGTGCGCATCAAATAAGTACAATTTGTAAATAAATGATGGTTCATTGGTCAATATTTCACTCATTACTCTGTGGCAGTGGACCACAAATGGCTACAGCACATAACTGCTGCCGGCTCCACTGCATCGGTGCAGAACATTGACTACTCAGCCCAATTTCTATTGATTAGTTCGGCAGTAATTAATGGCTACATAATTAGATTGTTGGTTTACGAATTAATTATGTGTCGTCTTGGCGTACTGGACATAATATTATCATCCGTATTGTGATAATGTTGTACACTCTGAAGTAGAAGCGATACGAAATTAAATGAAATTATCGTTTTCATCCCATCTATTCCAAAAAGGACGACTTGGTTCGCCTTTAAGTACACCCAAAGGTGGTGTTTTATATAAGAAACTTGTAGCGGGCAGTAATGAGTTTTTAATCCTCTTTATAAGTGCGCGGCAAAGAATAAGTGCGCCGCAATTATCTTTGCCGCGCACTTTTTGAATTTGGAACATCTTAGTGTTCAGCGCCAAAGAAATCGTACGCAAATATTGTTTGAATAAAGACTGACTGGTACGACGGCCCATAGTAGCGCCGTGTGGGTACGGGGAAGTGTTAAGACCGACGTAAAATAAAATCAATCTGCCTAGCCTTTTCCCAACTATGTTGGGGTCGGCTTCCAGTCTAACAGGATTCAGCATTTAGAGATTGAGGAACAGGGTGGAAAGTTCACTCATCCTCTATTGAAAAGGGAGAATTCTCCGACCAAACGGTCTTCTCTGGCGGGCAACCCAACGATTGATGTTGGAATCTTGTATAATGTTGATAGCGCGGTAAACTCGTATTGAGTCGATGCAGGATTTTGTGTTATTTACTACACAAAAAGATACATAATTTATCGGAATAAATACGATTTCCGAAATTAAAGTAATTTTTCACTGTTTTGTGTTTTTTTTTTGGAAGTTGGTTGTTTCTTTTTCTGAGTTAATTTTGGACATTACTGACATCAGTGAAGGAAAACTTGATGGGGAAACCTGAACTTGTAGTTAATAATTATAAGCCTGTAATAGCCAACCCGTCTTGAGCAAACGTGGTTAAAATATGAGGTGGCTTTTATTTTCTCATAGTGGGTGATGAAAAGTAGAGTGTCTCGGGCGCAAAATATATTTTTGGTTCGGGCGACGTACTTTGAATCCCTCGCTACGTTCAGGATTCTACAAAATAATCCCTCGCTACGCTCGGAATTCTACTCTAGAATCCCTCACTTCACTCTGGATTCAAAAAAGCGCCCTCGCCGTAAAAATATTATCTTGCTCCCTTATGATACAATCTACTATTATTTCTGTAATCAGATTTTAAGACAATTTTACACATTATTTTTTTGGTCACTATTTGAAAACAAGATGGCGCCGGCATTGCCTACCTGACTAATCTCTGAGAAGAAAGGCCGACAAAAACTCAGAAATCATGCCGGGCTCTTTTAAATTCCAAATATTATAATATTATTCAAATTTTATGTAAATCTAACAAAGCAAAAAACGAAGTGAAGCAAAGCTCTGGCGACTTAACAACTATTGTCGAGTTGTCGAGCCACAATACTAAATATAATGTTTTGTTTGGAATGACGCGTGTTAAGATCAATAATAGTTATTTATGCAACTGTTATATAATAAGGGGTATTAAAACCCGAATAGCCGAGTGTGATAATAGTATCACATGAGTGTTTTAATACCTAATTATTTACAGTTGCATACAAGACTTTATCTACACCCATGTTATGAATCCTCTATAAAAGGTTCTTTGTAATACTAATATCGAACAAAAATGGCGGGGTACAAGGCACGTGAATTCGATTTTTTTTTAATTCGAATAAACTACTAGTATTTTTTTTAAATGACTGATCTTAATTAGTGAAACGAACCTGCATGACAGCGTTCTTTTTTTGAAATGAGTTGCATTATGAAATTTAGTACAATATTATAACACCCGTTTGGATGATATAATGGTTACTATAACACTGGTTGTTTTAATATTGGCAATAAGCTAACTGTTTCAGAAACTTTTATAGAAGATTTATAGCATGGGTGTAGATAAAGGATTTTAAGAGCTAGATGAAACAAATGTTAGATACATCGAATAAATATATGTGTATGTTACTTTTCAAACAATTAAACATTTTTATAATTAATTCGAAAGAAGATTTATAATTAATTAAGATCGAAGGGAGTATGATAAACCACAACCGTATTAGCCCGTACCTAACCACCACACATTACATAACATCGCTACCGAATCCAGTAACTATCAAATTAATAACATTGTATCCGTGAATTCCTATTAAGGCGCTAAGTCCCGTTTAGTACCGTAAAACGGTCACTTTAAAAAGCCTACTCCTCATTAACGACTTGGTTAAACGATCTGAAAAAAATATATGTTTGCCATAGATTCATGTACAACATTTTTGTTAAAGGGTTTTTGCGTATGGCTAATAGTTTTGCCTTAAAAAAATATTTCTAAAACGCTATTTTTGGCTAATATTCGCTACTACTTCTAAACGGCTTTGAATTTTGGAAATATTTTTACACTGAAAAATGGATGGTTACAAGGACTACAAAACTGTTAGAGCATTTTTAAATCAATCAATATTTGCAAAGATAAGGACCCCATTTAGAGATAGAGGTTCAGAGGTGCTCTGCGCGGGACGCGCGCGGCAGTCGCGCGTTAGCATTGAGACGGGATGGCTGTGTCGCTCGCTGCTCCGCCTCGGCTATGGACCGATACGCGCGTTTACGTGTATTAGTGCAAATATTTACGTTCGAATTGTATCAATGTGCGTTTATAGACTAGCTCGCTGCAGAGAGCCCAATTCAATTGCGCGCGTAGGCGCTTTATTGTTGTTTTTTTTTTTAATGTGTTATTACGTATTATCCTCTTTTTATTTACATTGACCAAATTTACATACAAATTAACAATTTACAATATAAGTAAACCAAAAAAAAATTTTTAATATAAAATATAACATAACATCACGCCTGTGTTTCCCGAAGGGTTAGGCAGAGGTGTACTTTTAGTTAGTACACTCACATTTTGCCAGTTATGTCCCATGTACTAGGGGCGAGCCTATTGCCATCAACTAGGCACAAATCCGGACTCCGGGCTGCTACTGAGCAATTTCAGATGTAAAAACCGGCCAAATTCGTTTCGGACCACACAAAATGAAGGGTTCCGTAGTTGGGATGAATTTATGCCAAGAACAAACTCAACATTGTAGTTGAAAAACATTTTTTGCAACTGCAAATTTAAGTTGGTCGATTATTACTCGTTAGCTTGTAGAGCCTACTTAGCTGTGATAGTTTTCCTTTTAATTTCTTTATATACCTATAACTACTACTGCCGTGAATTTTTTCACATATCCAAAATCAACCATTTAGCTGGCAGGGGGGGGAGACACTTGACTCTAACAAAAATCAACACTTCAAAGTTTAATATTTCGCAAACAGATCCATGAATCCAAAAATGGTTTTTACACACTCACAATATTTTTGAACGATCTTTCCAACGACACTCCACATCATGGGAAGACAAGAAAACCATACAAACTTTACGTGTAGGTGTACACTAGAAATTTTTTTTTTCATGATTTGATTTTACCACTCAGCTTAATTAATATGTTCAACCGTGCTAATTACAGCTTTCTAGTAGTAAGAGTCTATGGACAGACAGACGGACAGTGTGAAACTATAGGTAAGGGTTCCTTGTTGACTACTGAACCCTAAAAACGCAATAACACTTTGCCCGACCCATGAATCGAACCCGGAACCTCATGCTCAGCAGTAGCGCTTGCCACCGCTAGACTAACGGGGCAGTCGTTGACATAAAATATTGTGTAAATCTATAATAATAAATTATGTACTTATAACTATACACGTCACCACATACAAATGCAATTCAGTAAAAACCAATACGAATATAGGTACGAAATACGAAGTCGCGAACACACATTCATAAATCAGAACGTACAGCACAATCAATTATAAACCTTATCTCATCAAGAACAACGTGCATGTATCATGCACTGTAGCCTAGGTACAACTTACTCACACGAAATCACTGGCTTGTCGCAAGCTACCCTACAACGGCTGTATTACGTGCGCGATGCAACCGCTACAAAGTATCGTTTTGTGATATTTACATTGCTTGTCCAGTCACTTAGCGACACACTTAGGTAGTGGTTATGAAGCAATGTATTCATTACAAAAATAGTACAGTCGCTATGATATATGAAAACAAAAATAATGTAGTAAAGGCAAGAAATATTTTCCGATTTGTTGTTTATCATGATTTTCACGACAAATATAATAAAATACCCACTTGTGCTGATGGAGGAGCTCGTGGCTAAGTAATAACAGCCGCATGGGTCGATTCATCAGGTTAAGCTACGCTTGCCGGGGTTGGTCCGTGGATGGGTGACCATCTTTACATATCGAGACTCCTCCGTGCCTCGGAAAGCACGTTAAGCCGTTGGTCCCGGCTGTCATTTGTGGATCTTTGACAGTCGTTACGGGTCGTCAGAAGCCCGAAAGTCTGACAACCAGTCTTGCCAAGGGGTATCGTATTACCCAGTTACTGGGTTGTGGAGGTCAGATAGGCAGTCGCTCCATGTAAAATACTGGTATTCAGCTGCATCCGGTTAGACTGGAAGCCGACCCTAACATGGTTGGGAAAAGGCTAGGCAGATGATGACCCACTTGTGCTGATAATTATGATAAGCAAGAACTTTTTCGTACTAATACATAATTTGTAAACTTCGCGGTCTGTGCTGACCCTTATATTTGTATGCTTACGACCTTCTATTTTCAAGAGACACATCATCATTGTCATCAACAAATGGTTCTAGTTCATAATTTCAACGTAATATTTTTTTGAGTCAAAATTACCTAGCGGGCATCTACATGTGGACGTGTATCAGTGAGCCGTGAGTTCAAATCTCACTCAGTACTAAAACTTTTTGTTAGTTTTTACTTGATTTGGGACGGAAGTATAATACATTCATTGTGACGTTACATTTAAAAAAAAAACATGCATAGTCTGAATCATATTATTAGTTTTCAATACAGTCTGCTGAATACTGATACCTATAAATAGTTAAATAATAATACAATTACTAATATTTAACTTCATAAAAATAAATAATAAGCATTAGATTATAACAAGTTTTTGCTTAAAATACAAAAAAAAATGTTTTATTTCAATGAAAGTAAATCAGCATTGTGATATGGATTCGAACCTAGACCTCATTGATCGCCAATCCATTACTTTGCTCATACAGCTACTACCACATGAAAAAAGTATGCTCATTTTAGCAATCGAATGGTAATAACAGGTTGCCACTATAACGCGTAGTCTAAATGCAACAGAAATACCTACACTGTTATATTTTGCGTAGTATGACAGTTCATAATTATGTGTGTGTTCTCTGTGGAATGTTGAGACATCACTCATACACGCAAACGCACTGGCTGTATTGTGCTCGAGTTCATACGTTACGTACGTTACATTTAAAAAAGAACATGCATAAAGTCT
Source organism: Lithophane leautieri (assembly GCA_949152455.1). Classification (NCBI taxonomy): domain Eukaryota; kingdom Metazoa; phylum Arthropoda; class Insecta; order Lepidoptera; family Noctuidae; genus Lithophane; species Lithophane leautieri. The sequence continues at coordinate 20,211,706 of OX424460.1, forward strand.
AAATCATATTATTATTAGTTTTCTATAAAGTCTGCTGAATACTGATACCTATAAATAGTTAAATAATAATACAATAACTAATACTTAACTTCATAAAAAATAAATAATAAGAATGAATAGATTATAAATAAACATAAATACTTTTGCTAAAATTACTAACTGATAAAATATTATGATTTCAAAGAAATTAAAAACCCGGATGCGAACCCAGACCTCATTGAATCCGAATCCATTACTTACTCCATACAGCTACTTGTACATGTTAGTTGTAATTGAATTTTAGCAATGCAATGGTAAGAACAGGTCGAGACTATGACGCGATTTCTAAATGCAACAGAAATAAATGTAATGTAGGTACTGAAGTTTTGAGCGGTTGCTGTAAGTACATGTAGGTATGTAAGTATGTAGGTAGGCCTGTAGGTAGGTATATAGGTACGTATGTAGGTAAGTATGTAGGTAGGTATGTAGTTAGGTATATAGGCAGATATGTAGGTAGGTATATAGGTACGTATGTAGGTAAGTATGTAGGTAGGTATGTAGTTAGGTATGTAGGTAGATATGTAGGTAGGTATGTAGGTAGGAAATATTTTAAGGGGTCATTGACACACGGCTACACATCAAGCTACATATTTCCAGTATAAGCTGACCTTGCGTTGTATGGAAATACTATACAATGCGAGATCACCATAAACTGGAATTGTATAGCTTGATGTGCAGCCGTGTGTACTCATCATTATGAACAACTTTCACTCCTTAAGGAACCAACCCTGAAATCGCGAAAGAAAAATCATCTGTTCCCTAGATTTTGACGAGTTATGCGAACATAAAATATGGGACAGCAGATTTTTTTCGTGATTTCAGGCTTGGTCCCATAGTGAAAGTTGTTCATAATGATGAGTACAATGACCCCTTCAAATATTTCGTGTATGAAAAGATACACCAATATTTTCTTCCAAACGCATGCTAAAAAATAATGTCCAGTAAAAACTTAAAATATTCGTAACTTATGTATCTATCTATACTAATATCAGCATTACATCTCCTCTCAGCCATTCCTTTCTGGAATCGTAGGTAGAATTGGCGTCCTATGCGCGCAAGTCTGCGCCCCTGCATTTTCTTTGATCGTCGTTTTAGTTCAGCGCGCCACCGCGCGCGTTTTACGTATTCGGGGAGTAGGGGTTTAGCTCCGCCCAAATGCGGAAGGTCAAGTGACGAAACTATGGCCCTTAATACGACCACAGAGTACGTAATAATCTGCCGCAGCAATAAAACAGTACAACACACCGGAATCCGACTGAGTAATATTGAAGGAAAGAATTTTAATCTAGCTAAAAGCGTAGACTGTGTAGGTACTGCATTTAGACAAGACTAAAGTTAAATAAAGAAGTACGAACCAAATTTGTTAAAGGCTTTTTGAATGAGGAAGCGTTTGAATGAACATATGCAAGGTTCTTTTTATGCCCGAAATAGGTTGATCTGGGTACGAATGGTAAAGAAAGGTGGATCAACTGGCGTTTTTTTTCCTACTTTTTCGTTTTTTTGTACTAAAATTGTATGCTTAGGTACTTAAAATATCTGGTAAAATGAAAGTAGCAAAAAAAAACTTGACAGTACAATTTTATTATTATTTATTTATAACAATCTTACCTCCCCTATCATTACAGATCTATGATCCAATGCGACAGAGTGGCCTTACTAACTAAATCCTAAATCTACACCTTATACCTAGTCAAAAAATATCTTAATCTAAATAACTTATTACATATAGTGTAACTATTGCGAATTCACTCAAGTTGCACCACAATACATGAACCCTCCCGTGAACCTCATTCACCACGCGTATGGCTCTAGTGAGATTATGATATTAGGGTTGATCGCCGAATAAGTTGTTATGGAAGTATGACTGAGGCTTACTTAAAAATTATTTACCAATCTATACCCTTATATAAAGCATCATTATCGTACTAAACTACTTTTTGTTTACTAGCCAGAAACAGTTGGTCTATACTGACCCTTCACTATAGGTAATAATTTGTCCATTGCTTGCGGCATGTTGGCACCATTGCTTGTCAAGCTTTATTTTCAATACTAATATATTATTCCCTTTTTTCATTTTGAATACATATTATTTACATTTTAAAATATTTTTATAAAAACATAAAAAATAACATTTAAAAATATAAAAAATACCTAGCCCATCGGCATCAGGATCAGGGTCCAAGCTGCCGATGGTCAGGGCTCTGGAGAGAGGAACCTCCTCACTATGCGTGCCGTGTCCAGGAGAACTGCTTTCTGAACCAAGCCCTTGACCCAGCCGCGCAATGAGAGCCTCCTGAGATGTTGGTCGAGGCTCTCCGCTATTAGGCCATCGATCGTAACGATTATCGGTACAATGATTGCACAGTCCACAGCCGACATATCGACAATACTATTATTAATAAACTTCTTGACTAATAGAGTTCAAAATGGCAACTGACAGACCAGTGCTACCAATCGCATCACGGGACAAGTAATGAACGCACTGTATTGTAGTCGAATTTGTCTGTCATCGTATTATTTTTTACTAACCTAGGTACATACATATGAAACCTCTTTAGTTCTAAAGTTAGCGATACGTGGCAATCACTGGCCATCTGCCTTCAAAATAATTGATGGATGCCATTAAGATTTCTTTTTATCATTTATTTTTCATGCGTTTATGGCTGCTTACATTTTATTTTCACATAAAAAGACCAGCATAATTAAAAAAATTGTTGAAAACTCATTTGTAAAAAAAAATTGTAATGAACGAAAACGTGTAGTAAACGTATGTGTTTTTGTCCAATATTTTAAGCTTTGGGTAATAAATAGTGCAAAAATTTCCGGAACAGCTGATTCAACCATCTCATCATATTTAAAATTCGAAATAAATTATAAATAGATACATTTTAATTCAATCTAATGTTTTAAAAATCTTATTACTTAAATGTTTTAGTAGCAGCAACAAATATCCTACTTTCACTGATAAAGCAATATATAAAACAAATACTAAGTACGTAATGTAAAACGCTTTTAAAAGTCTTTGAACATTCTAGAATAAAAGAAGGGTAACGGAGATAAACGAAGGGTCTAATGTCGCACGAAGCGATCTATCACAGGCAGCTTGGGGATTTTAAACATTATTGATGTATTATGTTAAAGGGGTTTAGGCATATAAGGTGTGAGAGAAATTAGAGTTAGAATTCCATGTGGTATTCTTTTTAAATTGGTGCTTTTTTAAAGATGTAGACACGTGTTAAGATAAAACTATTTATCCTACTTTGCATAGTGTATGTTTTTTACTAAAGCTCCGCTGTCCGTTCGTCCATCCGTCCGTCCGTCCGTCCATCCGTCCGTCTGTCACCAGGCTGTATCTCATGAACCGTGATAGTTAGACAGTTGAAATTTTCACAGATGATATATTTCTATTGCCGCTATAATAAAAAATACTAAAAAACAGAATAAAATAAATATTTAAGAGGGCTCCCATACAACAAACGTAATTTTTTTGCCGTTATTATAGATAACTAGCTTCCGCCCACGGCTTCGCCCGCGTGGTATGTTGATAAAAAGTAGCCTATGTCCTGCCTTAGGCTCTAAACTATCTATGTACTAAATTTCATTTAAATCGGTTCAGTAGTTTTGGCGTGAAAGCGCGACAGACAGACAGAGTTACTTCCGCATTTATAATACATATTAGTAAGGATGGTACGGAACTCTTTGTGCGCGAGTCCGACTCGTAGTTGGCCGGTTTTTACCTCGTGCTTACCTTATTAACGTAATAAACTACTTTTTGTAGACCAGCTGTTGTCTGTCATCTTAAATATTATTTATTACTAACTTACTTAACTACTTAAGCAACCTCTTTAGTTCTAAAGTTAGCGATACGTGTCAATCACTGGCCATCTGCTTTCCAAACAATTGATAGATGCCATTAAGATTTTTTTAAAGGTTTTTTTTTTGATGCGTAAATGGCTGCTGTCATTTTATTTTCAACTAAAAAGGCCAGCATAATAAAAAATCTATTGTAACTTCTTTTCTAAAAACTATTTAGTTATGAACGGAATCGTTCATGTGTGTTTTTTGTCTGATATAGCTTTAAGTAAATAGTGCAAAAATTTCCAGAGCTGCTGAAGATATCAATAAATTAGATTTAACCATCTCATCATAAATTTTAAATAAATTATACTACCAGTGGAGTTTCTTGCCGGCTCTTCTCCATAGGAAACGACCAATAAAATCATGCTAGCTTCTGACGTTTCTTATGTGCCCAAGTACAATTCGTCTGAAGCTATGCGCTATGCGCGTTACTGTTTTTACAAGCTTTCATTTAACTTGCCTTGTGTGTTAGTTAGTTAGTTAGTATGTATGTTTGAGTCAAATCTTACAAGCTGAATTAAAACCATTTCCTCTTATCCTACGGAATTGAAATTTAACAAATTGGTTCAGTTTTGCAGACAATAATTTTTTGTGATAAGCATGACCTGATTGGCCACCCAGGATTGGCTCCAGATGAGGGAACTCCTAAACGGTTAGCAGTACAAGCAAGAAATTTTATATACGCATTTAATTATAATAGTCCATTCTACAGTCCACCATGACCTGGCTGCTACACACAGGGTGGGCTCCAAACGAGGAAACTCTTTAGTGATCACAGCAAAGACACTCAGTGATATATACGCAATTAATTATGATAGTCCGTTCCATAGACTATCATGACATTGCTGCTGCACACAGGATTAGCTCCAGACGAGGGAACTCCTCAACGGTCAACAGTACAATCAAGACATTTTAAACGAGTTTAATAATGATAGTCCTTTCTAAAGTCCACCATGACCTGGCTGCTGCAAGCAAGATTGGCTCCAAACGAAGAAACTGCTCAGCAAACGACAGCAGAGACATTTCATTTTATATACGCATTCAATTATGATAGCCCGTTCTTATCTTTACCATAAACTGGTTGCTGCACGCAGGATTAAATCCAGAAGAGGGAATTCGTCAAAAGTTAACAGCATCAAAATCTGCCTAGCCTTTTCCCAACTATGTTGGGGTTGGCTTCCAGTCTAACCAGATGCAGCTGAATACCAGTATTTTACATGAAGCGACTGCCTATCTGACCTCTCCAACCAGGTAATACGATACTCCTTGGCAAGACTGGTGGTCAGACTTTCGGGCTTCTGAAGACCCGTAACGACTGTCTAAGATCCACTCATGACAGCCGAGACCAACGGCTTAACGTGCTTGCCGAGGCACGGAAGAGTCTCGTTAAGTAAAGATGATCACCCATCCACTGACCAACCCTGAAAAGCGTAGCTTAACCTCATGGATCGGCCCGTGTGGCTGTTATTACTTAGCCACGAGCTCCTCTCAGAAGTCAACAGCATATAGACACAAAATGTTATTACGCATTCAATTATTATCGTTCATTCTAAAGTCCACCATGACCTGGCTGCTGCAAGCAAGATTGGCTCCAAACGAGGAAACTGCTCAGCGGCCAACAGCAGAGACATTAAATTTGCACATGACTTAGATAATGCAACTTGGTTGACTTCACGCCATGATTTATGTTAATGCGTGTCTGGGTTCATTGGATTTGTCTTTACTATAGTACTTTTCAAGTGAAGGTGATAGAACAGATAATTTAACAAATTCTAATGCTAAAACGTACAAAATAAAATTTAAGTAAAAACAAGCTTTTAATGAACTAAAACGTACAAAATAAAACTTACGTAAACATCGAACTTTAACATTTTCTTAAAAGCTTGAGGCGTAAACGTCCTGCTTACACTGATAAGCCTCAAGCTTTTAAGAAAATGTTAAAGTTCGATGTTTACGTAAGTTTTATTTTGTACGTTTTAGTTCATTAAAAGCTTGTTTTTAAAAAGGTTTTTACTTAAATTTTATTTATGTAAGATTGACTACTGTGCAGTCATTTGTAGCCACTTCAGAGTGGCACAGTTATTTGTCGCGAACTGTAGGTTTATATGAAATAAAATATTTGAATTTGAATATCTGCTAAATGTATGGTAATACTAGTGTTTATAATATTTTTTTCTGTAATTACTAACAAAAATGTATTGTATGATCTGGAATAAATGATTTTTATTACTATATCGTATTGAATTATCCCATACAAATAGTGTACACTGTTATTTCGATTTCTAAATTTTCCATTGAACCGTTCAAAATAGAATACCTTATACTAGTTCCCACTCCCTCCTAGCCCGCTCATGAAACACTAATGTAAAAGAATAAAGTCTTATAAAAGTGTTCTACGCTTGCTCTACACTCTTCAGCAAAGGAATTGATAGTCTCACAGGGAACGCCTATTATAGACCCGTTATACAGCCGTTATAGAGTTTATCGATGCCCGAGACCCAGACTCTAGCTGTGCCGTCTTCGGAATTATGAACAAGAAAATGCTAAGATGGTATATAGGAAATATGGTATATAAGGAAAGATAGAATTCTACCATGTGTTTGGTAAATATTCATGGTGAAGTCCGTTACGCTTTAAAAATTGTGGGAACAATTATGAATGGATTGAATAATTCTATATTTGGTCCTAATAATTTTGAGAATAATCTATATATATCAACGTATAGTCTAGGTCGCCAAGCTATCTGTGATCTTCCAGTTATTATCTAGCGACTGATAAACTTCCAAAAGCGATCAAAATAATTTTCAATTTGCAAAGATTTTTGAGTGCCGTCTCACACAAAAAAACACACAAATAATACAGCGAACGTTACACTGTTGAACCAATTAAATACCAGTAATCCAAGGTCACCTTTGTTGCGACTGTTTGCCCCTTATCGCGCTTATCGCACTGATAACGATCCAAGCCGCGTAGCGCCGAGCAGCAATCCTATACAAGTGGGGGTGACGGGCGATTTGATTCACTCTGCGTCCAGCGCTCGGTGTGGCAACACGTCGTGTTCTGGTTTGCAATAAGTCAATCGTCATCCTGAGGATGCCTCGTTGAGATGTGAAACACGTTTCGATTTCTTACAGGGTTTTTTATGACTCTTGAAGAATAGTTAAGCGGAATAGGTTACTAAATATGTCTACGTCTATTTTATTTTATAATGGATTTCCGCAAAGTCACGCCTGAATCAATTAACTATCTTCACACCAAATTAATACAAACAAATCTCGATCCGATTGTGGAGTTTCTAGCTCATTTTGCTCCATATGAAACTATTTTATTTTCTTGATAGCTATATATAGCTCAAACCACTGAACAGTGGTTTGAGCTGTGATATAGACTACCGCTTTTCACCCCGTTAGGGGTAGATTTTTGAAAATCCGTGTTACATATTATTCTTAATTTTTGATTTTAAGTATAATTACTGAGTTTCGAATTAAGCAGACCGCGCTTAAAATTCTTCTATACAAACTTTGACACCCCCCAATCCCCATTTAGGGGGTAGTTTAGAAAAACCAAAAATAACAAACTTTATAATTTACTTAGATAAGTATTCGTGCCAAGTTTCAAGTCTATTAACTCAAGGAATAAGATATTTCTTACAAACGAAATCCCCCCTTTTCTCTCCCTTAGGAGTACAATTTCGGGAAATCCTTTCTTATCGGATGCCTTCGTCATATAAAGAACACATCCTCGAAGTTTCAGGTCTCGACAATCAGCGGTTTAGGCTGTGCATTGATCCGTCAGTCAGTCATTCAGGACAAAGTATTTTATACGTATAGATGTGAAATTGTGGCAGCATCTACATCGCCACATGCGAACTACGCATCAAAGAACAGACGTCACAGAAAAATCCTGCCGTCACATCACATAAAAATCCTGCATCGCGCAATTAGAGTTTACCGTGCGATGGATATATAATACAAGAACCCGACATCAATCGTTGGGCAGTTGCCTGCCAGACACGACACCAGTCTTGTCGGTAGATCTTCCCTTTTCTATAGAGGATGAGTGAACTTTACACGCTGTTCCTCATACCCCTATTTGATTTTGACTTTGATCCACAACTATGACTGACATTTCATTTATTTATTTCGAGAGCACGTACTACTCTCATTTCCTCTCAAAAGAAAGCTTTTTGTTTCCTTTTGAAGTCAAACTGTAACAAATGAGTGATGGATAGTTTATGACAGAAATAGCGCCATCTTGTCTCCTTGTTGCACTCAAGGTGTCCCGTTAAAGGCCAATGAGGAAAACAGACATCAAATGGCTACGCCGACACCTACTGTGCAATGAATTTTGATGCGGTTTTCACCATAATTTAGAGCATTTATTCCGAAAGGTTTGGTTGCCACTCCAGAACCTTTCGGCCCCATCGGCCATCTGTCCACAAGGCCACAAGGTGGACCGATGACCTGGTGAAGGCCGCAGGAATCCGCTGGATGCGAGAAGCACAGAACCGGTCGAAGTGGCGGTGCTTGGGGCAGGCCTATGTCCAGCAGTGGACGTCTTTCGACTGAAATGATGATGATGATGATCACAGCACATATATCTCATTTTTTTGACATGTTGCCAGTTTATAACAGACAGGGATTGGCGTGAGATTTTGTAACATAAGCCGTCATAGAAACCATTTACCATGCCACTACTAAAGTTGATGGAGTCATCAGATGGCTCCGCAGACTGTTACCCACCATAAACCCACCTGCCAATGAATAAGTTACATAAACTAATAACTTATAACTCTCATGAACAATAACTTTCTTTATTTGCTCACCTCATCCATGTTTTTTGCAAAATATTTTTATTCATCCATTTACAATATAACTTCAATTTATATTCCAATATTTTTATTCACCTTAGTTGTGTTGTTCTTTTTTGTATCTCTATTTGTGAGTCGGACTTCATTTCTTCAGTCAGTGGGTCGTCCTGGGGGCGGAGTTTGTATAGCGTAACCTTCCTGCCTTCCTGTATTTACATTCGCCTCTTTGGCCTCCCTGATTTTGGAACTCCAGAGCTCTGTAAATCAATGACGATTAAGTCATTGCTATTAACTGGCATGCCGGGTCATCCTCGTTTCCAAAGTTTTTAGTTTTCCCATTGAGTCCATCTCATCTCATTTAATATTCACTTAAAAACGTATTTTAAATAAATGACACATACCTTTTGCAATAACACATTACGTCACTGGAAATTTTGTAATTATTACATCAATTTCATAATTCTTTGGTGCATGTTGGGTGTACGTCAAAGAGGACGCTTCGAAATGTTGCCACTACATAAAACGTAACACGGAGGATGATATTCTCATATCCTAACCGATAAGTTTGCCAATTTCTTTTATTTATTTTTATTTTTATCTTTTTTATGTATAGTTTATGTATAGTATATTCGTCACTTGTGTATGGGTAATAATAATGGTTCACCCGTGCCGCACCGGTCGACGTCATTACGTCAGCGCCGGCTGTCGCTGAAAACCAGCGCTGGGGCTCTGTCCTGCATAGGGTCGCAGCATAATGCTGAGCGATAGCCGTTTTGCGTGAATGTGACGCATGTTTCCCCCAACCTTTTGTATTTATTTTTTTGTGTTTATTTTGTTTTTTTTTTTGCGTCATGTTTACCGCAAATAAACGTATTTTCTTTCTTCTTTCTTTCTTCTCATAAAAAGTTTACCAAAACAATCGTTTTTAACTCTAAAAACGTTTAGCTGCACCCCACTCTGAACTACCTTATATTTGTACGCTTGCAGGGATTGATTTGAAGCTCGACTGTTTGTTTAATTTATTAGTAATTGGCACCCACAACACAGAGAACCCAATCAACGGTAATTATCTGTCTGAGGTCAATTTCATGATAATATAAACTGGATTAACAGTGTTTCAATTGGGAGGGGGCCTAAAACGGCCACATTAGCAATTCCTCTAAAAGCAATTCATTTCCTAAATTTCCAGCTGTCAAAGCAATTCATAATGTGTGGACCATTTTACGAATCAATATCTATAGAAAACTGTCAAACCGATGAATTATGAATCGCACGCAGATCATAATTATTATGAATTGTCAGTTTGTGACATTTTACGATGATTCATAATATTTTCCTATTATGATTCTGCCAAAGTGACTGTTTTAAGCCCCCTAAACACAGCAGGAATTGAGTCGTCAATGTGTAGCGAAGGTAAACTGTCTGAATTTCAGTGTATGTTGAAATGAACCCACAGGACACAGATATTGGCATGCTTTGCACGATTCTCACTTAATGGTACATGTGATGTGTGCGCTCATCAGCGTGTCAAATTCCGTTCATGGCGAATAAAGGAATTTGACATTTATGTGTGTGATGATTGTGGTCCATTTTTTTATGTTATTTTGACATATTATATTACAGAGCGATATGTGCTAAGTCTAAGCTTATTCTTAAACAGCGTGCCTCTTTAATGGCACCATTAATTTAACACACTTACATGATTTTGTGTTTTCGTTTTATGAAGATATTTTAATTTCATTAAACGTTATTGTTTATTGATTTATTTACAACTAGCTTTTACCCGCGTGGAGGTCTGAAATTATCCTACGCGAACGTATAACCAGGATAAAAAGTATCCTATGTCCTATTACAGGTCATGTTAAAATGTGCCAAATTTCATCCAAATTCGTTCAGCCATTTTAGCGTGAAAGCGTAATAAATAAACAAACAAACTCACTTTCGCATTTATAATATTAGTAAGCATAAGAATAAGGATAAAGACAGTAAGGATTAGGATTTTCTAAAATAGCATCTTGGAGCACCCTGTACTTATAGAACTGAGGGCCTAGACCGGCCACATTAGTAATTCCTTTAATTTGACTTAAAAGCAATTCATAATTTATGGAACATTTTTCGAATCTCGATAGGAGACTGTCAAACAGATGAATTATTTCGTAATATGAATTACACGCAAATCATTTATGAATTGTCAGTTAGTGACATTTCACGATGATTCATAATATTTTCTTATTATGATTCTGCCAAAGTGACCGTTTTAAGCCCACTGTTGTATCTTATTATGATTACTGGCCACGAGCCATACCCGTGTGTTAAATAATGTCGCCATTGTACCGGCACGATGTATATTTAGTAAGTGCCGATACCAGAGAAGAGGTTGAACAAGACGGATTTATTTCACGTAAAGTCGTAAAAGGAAGAAATATAAAAATGTAAAAATCATGTTATTACTTGCCACGCTTTGAACCCACAATCCGGTGCGAGTTCCGAAACCTCCTAGCCAAAGCTTACCGATCGATAATTCAAAATCTATCAAATCCCTACTGAGAAAATGTTATCGTTGGTCCCCAAAATATTATAAAAGATTTTTTTATCTTTAGAAAGGGTTAATCCGGTCATTCCCCTTGGAAAACTTTCATAAACTCAATATGCATACAATACAATAATATAATACAATGTATTGTGTAGGAAACATTTGCATACCTACAACATATTCAAACCAAGACAAAGCCAAATATATTTGTGAAACCTCAATTCACATGCCAATATCAACCAACGTACATAATTAACTTCCAAATATTTGTTATTATACAATTCATTAGATTAGTTCAATATGTGGCCCCATATTATATTATCATTAGCTACATAAAATTAAAGTTTAACTAGTTTACCTACTGCTACTTACAAAAAATTACACTAGTTTATAGTGCATCAGTTGCCGGGATTTTTTTTTTGTTGTTGTTGACTGCTTATGGTATGCTAAGTTTTTGAGTTTCAGATTTACGTTCAAAACAGAAGAAACATGTATTTACTAAGAAAAAATTATAAATCGGCCAAGTGCGTGTTGGACCACGCACAATGAAGGGTTCCGCAGTTGGGATGAATTTAAGCCAAGAACAAACTTAACATTGAAAAACATGTTCTCCAATACGAAATGTATGGGAGAACATGTTTTTGCAACTGCAAATTTACGAGTAAGTTGGTCGATTATTATTGTGATAGTTTTCCTTTTAATTTCGTTATACGTATATATACTACTGCCGTGATTTTTTTCACATATCTAAAACCAACCATTTAGCTGGCAAGGCCCCTTGTCAGTTAAATGGTTGGTTGCGTGTTGACTACGGAACCCTAAAAAATGATGTACAAAATATGAGCTGCAAAAAAATTACTGAAGGTAGATTTGAAAATAATATGCCACATGATGGAAACAATAATTACCATAAAGTTTGCGGCAAAAATTAAATTAATTTTACGAAGGTGATTGAGAGACTGGATCTTTAATTTCAATAACAATGATGTAGCCAATATTTTATAACAATATTTTGATTTAAAACAGTGTCCGTGGCTGATCTTGCCCGTTCTTCTCCACAAGAACCTACCGCCTACCTTCCGCTTTGGAATGGGCAACTAGCTTCATCTTTCTGACAGACCAGCCCCTTGATAACTCAAAAGCGCCTGTAATTGGTTTATTTGAAGTAAATGCTTTGAGTTTGAGTTTGATGCCGTAGGACAAACTGGTTGGGTTGGTTTGAATTTTGGTGCTGTCTAGGCGACGCCTATGTCCAGCAGTGGGCTGCGATAGGCTGAGTAGATTGATGATTTGGGTGGATACCTCTGTGAATCCATTCACATTTATCACTCGTCAAAAGTGACCACCATGGGATGATCAGAGAAAAATGCGAAAAAGAAGGGTTTGTGTGGTGAGAGTGCGGTCATAAACGCTACTGCATTTGAAAGTTTTATGATTGCTTTATCGCGTCATGAAATTGTAATTTAAAATGTTTAGAAGTAATTGTATTGTATTACGTTGGAATAAGGGAACGTACTCGCAGTTTAGAAGGAAAATAAATCTGTATTAAAAAACATGCCACCGATATGCTTGAAACGTGATAAATCTGTTATATTTATGTACCTTGTAAGTACTTACTAGCAAACCACACCGACAACCAAGATTTAAACCTTAACTTTCCAAATGAAAATCCAATTGCCTAAAAAAAATACAGATCAGATAAAATAATCGAAACATATAATATGGCGTCCAGATATCAGAGTTCACGTTTCGAAAATTTGCAAATTGCGGGCGTTGGACGGCGCTACCCGGACTATTTATCACCCACCTCTCTGCCCACCGATGAAATTGATATCGGACGCTAATCCACGCACCAATGTGCCGCAAGACAGGAAGGTGGAAGAAAATCCACTGAAAGAGAGCTGAGAAACCATCAAATAATAAAAGTTAAATTTAAAAAACCCCCGACAAAAACAAAGCTTCTAAAAAGTAAAAAAAAATATGTATTGGCACTTTAAGTTAAATAACAAAGTTGTAGGGCCAATACATATTAATTATGTGGCGGTATTTACATCGCCACATGCGAACTACGCATCAAAGATCTGACCTCACACAAAACTCCTGACGTCACATAAATCCTGCATCGCGCAATTAAAGTTTACCGTGCAATGGACATATATACAAGAACCCGACATCAATCGTTGGGCAGTTGCCCGCCAGACACAACAACCGTCTGGTCGGAGGATCCTCCCTTTTCTATGGTGGATGAGTGAACTTTACACCCTGTTCCGCATACTCCTAAAATTATTTTTTTACTTTTTAAACGCTTTGTTTTTGTCGGGGGTTTTTAATTTTTTTTATTTAACTTTTAATTCCTGCTTTTTAAATTTTATGTTATATTACTAGTTGAAACGCTACGATCAGTTTATACGCGGCTCGCCGAAATCTGCGTAGCTGTACGTATTTTTGCCACAGTGAAGCTAGTTACTAATTTAATCTCATCTATCTTTCCTACTCCATCATCTGACCTTGATCACCATTTATCTGTAACCTATTTTTGAGACCTTTCCAATGAGTAAACACGTTACCTCTGCTGTAAGTTGGTGACGGATTTGGGTATCCTGTAAATTCCAGTTGATGCTGCAGCATCAGTTCAAGGTTACTATGTTCTTTTCATATCATTGAAGTAACAGAATTCTACATTTCCAATCGATTAGACCTGTGGAAGATACTCACATCCATTCATCAACTAGAAAAAAGCTGATAATCTTCAAACGGCTAAACCGATTTTTTTAAATCAAAGCTAGGAACATTCTCGATCAAGTCACCTTTCAAACGAAACCAAAAAATCTAAATCGGTTCTGCCGTTTGGTAGCTACGATGGCGCAGCCAGACACACAGATACACCACTGTGCGGATCGCCCGGAGGACACGGTGGAGCATACGGTGGAGGTATGCCCTGCTTGGGCGGAGCACCGCCGTGTCCTCGCGGAGGCGATTGGCGGCAATGACCTCTCGCGTCCGGCCCTGGTCCAGGCCATGGTACGGAGCGAGAGGGCATGGGAAGCCGTCACCTCCTTCTGCGAAGCAGTAATGCTCGCGAAGGAGGAGGCGGAACGCGTGAGGGAAAGGCAAAGTTTGCGCCCTCATGCCCCTAACCGCCGCCGTTGGAGACGCCCTGGGCGTCGGGAATCCCAGGCGGATTCCCGGCCACCATAGGCGCGGGCTTGCGGACGGCGAGCAACGGGCAGCTCGCCGTCCGATAAGGACCAGGCCCGGGTCGATGGCGCGTCGTGTTCCACGCGCGCCTCAAAGAGATGTCAGCACAATTAGCGGGGTCCGCTAGGACCGATGCCTGCCAGGGTTGCGGGAAAGTCCGAAAGGGATACCGGGACCTTGGCAACAGGCAAATGAAGGAACACGGGTGGGTTTTAGTCAGTAAAAGTCTGACACGCCCTTCCGCTCCGCCCAGAGCGGGAGAAGTCATTGGATGATTTCCCACCCTCAAAAAAAAAAAAAAAAAGACACAGATACACACGTTAACACCCCTCTTTTCCGTCGGGGTTTAAAAATACTGCGCTATTATTCGTATAGTCAACGTCGTAATTTGCTTACCACTCTATGGTTGAATGTCACTTGCACGACAAGGTCTACTCGTATTTGTCTATGTGACAGATAATTTCAATCGTGTCAAATGTGGTTCAGCAGTTTACGATGTTGACTATACAAGAAATAAAATTAACAAAATTTTAGATATTCCTACAACTAGGATACTTAACTTTATTTCACTTCATTACGGAATGTCTGGTTTTCGTTAGATCACTGAAAGAAAGACTACAGTTTGTGTTTCTCTATGTGAATGCATCACCATGTAAGCCTTCTGAACTCTTTTATTTGTGTGGTTACCACATTGCCACACCTTCATACGAAAGCGTTTTTTTTTCACATTTGTCTATGGCGAGAAAAGTCCTTGTCTAAGTTCATTGTGGGTTTTTTAGACCGTACCTTTGTTATTTTTAGGGTCGGCTTGACCGTGTAATTTCTGATAAAGAATAGCGTTACCGTATCTTATATTTTATCCTTGTATGCTTAAAACACAATCCTCTCGTTTGTCACCCTGAGCCACAGGACTATTAGCTATAATAATTTTGCAATTCAATGAAATTGTTTAAATGACGGGCTGAAATTTTTGGCATGTGGTGAGGCTAATGTACTGACTTTCATGTCATTAAACATGCGTTGAGTCATCAACAAAATAAATGAACAGTTTTCAATTAACTGGATACCTACTGATACGATTCAAAAGGTCACGTCGTAACATAAACTTGTTTCCCCGAAGGTTTGGGCAGAGGTGTACATAGAGTACACCCACATTTCGCCAGATAAGTTTAAGTCCCATGTAATAGGGGGCGAGCCTATGGCCTTTAAGCGTACAAATCAAGACTCCGGAATGCTACTGAGAAATTCTAGATATAAAATCCCAATAACACTTTGCTGGACTTGGGAATCGAACTCAGAACCTCATGCAAAGCAGTAGCGCTGCCGACCATTAGACCAACGAGACAGTCACGGTGTAGTTTTTTAATAAAATTATGTCTCAATAATGGATTATACATAATTTTAAAGCATACCTAGATGTCTCCATAATAATCGTGAAATATTAAATTTATTCATGAATACGCATAAAAATTTCAATTTATTTTGCGTCTTATTCCGAACTTTAAGCCAACCTTAAATTTTACCCAAAAATACATTCGACAAAGTTATTACTTGCTACGTGTCTACAGAATAAGATGTAAAAATGGTGTGAAATATACAGAGTGTGCTCTAAAATCTGTTGTTTGATTTCAATTTACATTACATATTTTTAACCGATGGATTTTCTTAGAAGCATCGTATCCAATCTAGCTCATCATCTTCCTGCTTTTTTCCCATGTTACTTGGGGTGGGCGTAACACGTTTTATTCCGTTCTCGCCTGTCAACCGTCATTCACTGCCCGTTCTTACAAACATTCCTCACACAATCCATCCATCTTTTCTTTGGCCTTCCTCTCCCTCTGCATCCATCAACATTTATATTCATCACTCTTTTAATCACATGCGTTTCCTTCCTCCTCATAACATGCCCATACCAATCCAAACAATTTACTTTCATGGGTTACAAAGACATGATTTATTAACATAGTTATGTAATAGGTACCTAAAGATAATTTAAGTAACTTGGGATTTTTCGGAGTTTGTTGAGTCTAAGCAAATCAAAATGCGTCTTATTTTCATTCATTCATTCTTTAATATTATATATTCAGAAATAAATACGTTATAAACCAAGTGAAACATGCCACTGGAATTTCAGTCCAATTTCAGGGTATAAACAGCGCACCCTGTACATCGAGGTCGTTCTACTAGATAAGACGATATATGGCACTTGTACTATAATATATTCTTATTGAAAACACCTCATCACATATTCATACAATATATCTTTGGAATAAGACAATATAACCAAGATATCACTGTGCTTTGGCGACATATTGCCAATTTTTGGCAAAATTCGCACACTTTTTATCACATGGCAGAATATAAATTCAAATCGGTAAAAAATGTTGTTATTACATAACGTATGTTTTTTTTTTAAACAAGCAGAAAGCCCCGCTAATGGTTAGTGGTCACTATCACCTATTTGCAAAACCATAGGTTTGGCAGATGCGTTCCCATACTAGAAAAACTTAACCTTTAGGATTTACATAATTATGTAGACGAAAATCAATGTGAAAATACCTGGATTTACATTTTGTAGTCTCCAACATGACATCGTATTAAAAATACTCTTTTCTAAAGAGACATTTTCCCTTTACTGTGATACCTATTATTTTATGTAAAAAAGGAATTTACACATTTTACTCGTACAAGGTGGAAAGGCCCCGCAGCGCAGGCGATTATGACACTGCACCGCGCTCCGTCGCGTAGCACGGACCAGCAGCATTTAACATTGTATCAATTTATAAAGAAAACACAATCGTTGCGCTAATCGCGCTCAATCGCGCGCAAATTGGTTACGGGCTCCCCGCGCTACGCGACGAAGCGCAGTGCGTGTTATAATGGCCTACCTAAGTAGTGTAGGCACCTATTAAAAATATACCTCATAAGCGAAAAAAGGCTCTTATTATCTGGAGATAAACGACTATACAACGTGTTTTTTTTTGATATCCCATAACTCTAGCTAGGGTATGATTGAGGCCATATCAAAGAATCAACTGGCATATGAGTTATGTTCCAATCCTTCGTTATTTTTTTTTTTCATTTTTCATACAAATTAATTCGGCAAAGTCACGATTATTAATGTAAAACACCCTTACGTGAAATATGACAACGTCGCATTTTCTTAGCTTTAAATATGAATGATTGGTTTGAATAAAAATGAATTACTTGTATTTATCAATGAAACTTAGATACCTAGACACATCGAGGGTCTATTTATTTTACTACACTACTGCGAAGTTTGGCAACCTCGCAAAAGTAAAGATTCGTCATACTGGTGACAATTTTTGACCTAATTTAATTATGATTGATGATATCTCCGAAACGATGCATTTTTGGACCACCTATTCTAGGAGTTATAGTATTATTTTTACCTACAGAATATAACCCTAGAGTTATGGGATATCAAAAAAAACAGGTTGTATAGCTGGGAAAAAAAATATGTATATTTCATTTTTTTTTTCTTTTGGCCGAATTATCAAATTTATTATCAAAGAAATCGATCTGGCCCAATATAATATATTTCTCGACTATTTTAAAATTAACCTGTGGAAAAATTGTCAAAATTCGATTAGTTCTAATCGATTTTTGTAAAATTACTTAGTATTTTACTTAGGTTGCTTGCTTACTTTATTTTTTGTAATACATTTATTATACTGAACCAGACATACACTCTGTATGTACGTTTCCAATTTAGAATTCCGATGTTCGTGTTCATTCTTAGACGGGGAATTACTTTCCCTAAAAGTATATTTAAATAAAGGAAGTTCCCAAAATAATTTCGGGGAATACCTCTTTTTGCCAAGCGACAGAAAGGGACTTTACCAGCGACGTACTAATTTATTTTCGAGCTATTACAAATCCTAAACATTTATAACTTTTCATTTCCATTCATTCGCTATTAAAATTTTATTTAAAACCATGTTTTTTTCTTAATATTTAAGCATTCTTTGAAACTTGTTTTAAACTGTGATTTTGAACACTTAATAAAAAACATTGTTTTATTTCAAACTGTTTTAACCCCTTACCGCATGTATTTTTATTTTTTTTGGAAAAAATATATTTGATAGTTCGTGACACGTACTATGTTAGTTCAAGCAATTTTTTATAATACTATTAAATACTCCTATTTCCCATAAATGGCATAATATGCAGTAAAGGCGACTAAAACTAATTTGACAAATATGGCATAATAATATGCCCTGCAGTAAAGGCTATAAAGGTAATTTTAAGTCAATCCTCAGTACATTAAAAGGTTTAGAAAATAAAGCTCAGAATTTAATGAAAATATAAGATAAAAATGAGATCTGCAGTGCTATTCTGTAAACATCACGCCGTGAAAACTTAGGTGAAGTGTGCGTGGAGTGAGCTGTCAGTGTCATCCCAAAAGATGCTAGGGATGCCCAATCATTACATTAACAATCATAATCGAGATTTTAATTATATTTTTATTCTAATTCTATTGATAATTTTGTATTATTTTAAAGCTAGTATTTTAGTGTCTAATCATTAGTACTATTTACCTTTTTTTTTTTTAATTTTTTTAATTTAAGTTATGTTATGTAATATTATAGAACTGTTGCGAATAATGTTTATTTTTATAATGTTTTCTTTTATTATGACCTTTTGATTTTGTTCGTGGAGATTAATTTCTGACATGAAATAATATTATGTTATGATGATTGTATTGTGGAGAATGTTTTATAGCTTTGACATTTTATTTTTAATTACTATTTGATTCTGAGTTTTTTGCATGCAATTGATACACGATGTTGTATAGCTAAACATGTGGACGATATTATATTACCAAACTGTAACACCTTTATACCATGTTTAAGGCAAATAAAGACTTATCTTATCTTATCTTATTTAGAGAGTTTTTAAATAAAATAGCGAAACAGATATTCAGTTAGAAACTCAATTTTGTTTTACTTACTGTTTCTTTTTCCTAGACTAGTCCTTAATACTTATAGCCCTCAGGCTATAAGTATTAAGGACTAGTCTACGAAAGTTTAGTAAGTAGGTACGTGCGTAACGCGCTCGCTCCTCAGAGCGAGCGCGTTACGCACGTACCTACTTACAATAATAAAATAAAACTAAATACCTACTAAAGAAAATGCGCATCGACATAAGTTTGTTATTATGAACCCATTGTTAAACTCTTTATATACTTAAACGCAATCCCATGACCCACCATGAACTGCAAGCCAAGATTCCCCGCACCAGCGCCGCTTCCTGCACCGCGCTACCAGTGACTCAGTGCGGCCAAGCATTCAGTAATCGCGTGCTAAAAGTGTGCCTGGCTGACGGGCCATACCTACAATTTAACCCCAAACTATGTGGGAACATACATAAAGGATGTGTGTGAATATCATTTAAAATAAAAAGACGTGCGGGTTATATGTACCTACTTGCCTTGTAGTTTATTGTAGGTAGATAACCTACCTACGCGTTTCCAATAATAACATAATATTCATCAAATCATCGTACATTAGGTACTAAGTTCAACCGAAATTTTTGCAACGCGCGCACATGCTCTGTCCACCTCGCGCCGAAGTGAAGTGAAGTTATCAGAATCGGGTGAAGGGAGATTCGGATGAAGTGCTCACTCCACGTAGCGCATGCGCGCTAAGCACTCAAATATAAAAAAATAATTTTCCACTGACATTTGCAACGCTCGCACAGGCTAAGTCCTCGCGCCGAAGTGAGGTGGTTGCTATGACTACCACGTGAATCGCGTGAAGTGTACACTTGGCGCATGCGCGGTTGGCACTCAATTTTTTTTAAATAATTTTCCTCATTGACGGCCCTTTCCATAGGCCTATTCGTATTTGAGTTCAGACACAATAATTAGCACCTATTTATTTCAATGTCTACATACAACCGTATACAACCGTTTTTTTGTATAAGTAATTAACACAACAAATGCATTTTACTTAAAAGGTGAGATTGAGCAACTTCGTAAAATTTGTGCTAAACATACTTGCTTAGCCAAATTTTATAAGTTGCTCAATCTCAGTCATCAATCATTTTATTTAGTGATTGGTGTATTGTTCGTTCACCTAAATACATATTGTGTAAAAATCCGGCCAAGTGCGAGTCGGACTCGCGTACGAAGGGTTCTGTCGTACCATTATTTATAAAAACCGGCCAAGTGCGAGTCGGACTCGCGCACGAAGGGTTCCGTACCATTATCCATAAAAACGGCAAAAAATCACGTTTATTGTATGGGAACTACCTTAAATATTTACTTTATTCTGTTTTCTAGTATTTGTTGGTATAGTGGCAACAGAAATACATCATCTGTAAAAATTTCAACTGTCAAATGATCATGGTTCATGAGATACAACCTGGTGACAGACAGACTAACAGAAGAACGGACAGCGGAGTCTTAGTAACAGGGTCCCATTTACCCTTTGGGTACGGAACCCTAAAAAGCACAAAGGTACTAAGTAATATCCCATCATCTAGATTGGTAGACAAACCAGAGAACTAGATACAAACCTATTATCATACCCAAATATTTAAGCACACCAATAATCTAGTTATGGGTGCTAATATGATCTATACCTACATAAACACAAATTGCCAATCACTCTTGCAAACAAGAAAAATTATAATTATTATAATAAAATTCATGTTTTTACTATAAACTGATAAAATTATGTGTTTAGGTTGATGTAGTTTTCCTGTGTAGATACTATTTTGACACACTATGTAGTCTCATAGATGTAAATTGATGCTGTTTGTCATTCAACTCTCCTGTCACAGGTCTGCTGGGAAAAATATCTAATGATAAATCTTTATGTATTTTACTTTATTAAGTGTTTAGTGTGAACATTAATAAATAAATAGATAAATAGAATTTATTCATTTGTATCACATCAAAAAATTTTGCTAATACATTTTTGCTACTGAGCCAGCGGCCTCTCGACGTTCAACTTCTTGATGGAATAGAGGAACAGAGGGGCGTCGGATGTGTGGAGACTGCACGCCACCAGCGCTGGAAATAATGGTAAGCATTTATTACTATTTAATTTATTTCATTACTACACTCATCAGAGTACCTATATTTTTATAAACAATTAAACCACTTTAAATAATGCTGTAGTACTTTCAATAAGAATTCAAAGCGGATTTATTTATAATAAGTACTCATTTCAATCAATCATTTTGAGTACAATGAGTTGAAACATTTCTTAATTCCAAGGTGTGGGAAATAATGAATACTTACCAGGATTGATGTGATTAAATCAAGTAGAGGCGGTGTTCCTTTATTGTCTTCAATTCTTTTAAGGCCTTAGCAATTTGCAGGATCAAATGGGCTCATCTGCTGAGAGCTAGAATATTTATCAGATTAATAATATTCACTTGTTTAAAATGCCTACCTACTTTTTTTTTTTAGTTAACTTATTTTGTCCTAGTACTACTGGGCAAAGGTCTCCCCCATACATTTCCAGTTTTCTATAAGTTGTTCCTTCGCCGGCCGATCGGTCAGGAACGAGTCCAAATCGTCACGCCAGCGTTTCTTAGACCTGGCTCGGTTCAGACTCTTCAGAGAGCCGATAAGACAAAAAACCGACTTACAAAAACAAAAAAAAACACTAAAAACTGTAAAATAACTATAATTTCGGAAGTCGGTGTCTTTGCTTTTCAATTTTCGTTTTTTGCCAGCGACTTTCGATATTAAAGTTAATTTTCAGTCTTTGTTTTTTTTTGTAAAATGTTTAAAAATAACATTTATGCTCCTAAATCATCTCTACCAAAGCAGAGAGCTGGACAAGTCACATTCTGGGTTTTCCAAAATTGACTCGATAGGTAACCAAATAAGATTCAATTGAATTGAAATTGGAATTGATTGAAATCCGTTGGTTTATTTATGACATAGTTAATTTGAATTTTGTAAAAATAATCATTGTTAGTATAGATATTCAACATCTATGCTTTAATTTTAAAGTGGCAGTTGTGTGGATGTGCAATATGCGTGCATGGGTTTCCATCTTGATGTTTTACTATTTAAACTAGCATAATTTAAAGAGTCAAACAGATAGTCAAAAAATTATACTGTTTCAACAGTATTTTCATTGAGAGTTGTGCTAACTCCTCCCCCATCAGTATGTTAAGCTGGAAAAAATGACACTTAAATTAAATTGGTGTATTATAGTAAATTTCTTCGGCCGAAAACAATCAAGGATTAGCCCTACTTCATTCATGTACCTTTTTCAAAGTGTTTCTGGCACACACATAGTTTGTGAAGATCTTCAGCTTGTTAATGCTCAGCACTACTCAGGAGCCACTTTTTGTGTTCGATCTCATTAACAGCAAACAAGCACTAATT
Organism: Lithophane leautieri; assembly: GCA_949152455.1. Taxonomy (NCBI): domain Eukaryota; kingdom Metazoa; phylum Arthropoda; class Insecta; order Lepidoptera; family Noctuidae; genus Lithophane; species Lithophane leautieri. Next base: position 20,234,521 of record OX424460.1, read on the forward strand.
ACGTTGTTATGCATTTTCATAATTTCGTTTAGGAAATTAGGACCGCCATGTTCGATACAACACTTGCTGTCCTTTATAATTGTAATATGCTTGTTGTACATATTGCACTACTAATGCAAAATACACTATTATAATATATATAATTGAAAAGTTGAGAACGGAAATAAATCAACGCAAACTTTCTTCGCAACTTTACCGCCACAACACAAAACTGACGCCGGATGCGGCAAGGGAACGAGGGCAAAATAAAACCACAGAATAGTCGGAAACAGTCGGAAACTAGAAAACTTCCTAAACGAAAACCGCCTAAAATTGTCTACGGTTTTTACAACCATAGATTTTTTTTTTTATGCTGGGGCTACATCAACCGGAAACGCCGTTTATTATCGCGATGATGGACGGTAACCGTAGGTGTAGCCACAATGTATTGCGATAATTTGACAACGCCATTCACATTGGCGTTTATACTCGGATAGCGGTATTTTAGACAGTTCAAAGAGCAAAAATTATTACGTTGAATGAAGCGGCAACACTTACGTTTTGTCTTACCGTGCGTTTGCACTAGCGAATATTAACGACAACACATGTTGAAATCTCCAGTTCCATACAATTTTTGACAGGTACTAGAGATTTAATAATGTTTTGTTGTAATGTTTCGCCAGTGTAAATAAACGCACGGTAAGGCGATGATGGGCATTGACGTTGATCGTAGTGCTGCAAATAACGCAATAATTCTCGCAGTAAATCTCTTTGATCTGCCTATAAAATAGAAAAAAATACCGTAAAATAAAAATGATATTACGTTTCATATGACGTCTGAAGTCCAAGTAATTTCGTCCTGGTTCATCATTATCAGTATGAGCCGAACAATTTCATAAGGTATGGCGGCTTGCTCTGTGGTGCAGTTAGTTCCAGGTTAGGCTACAGGTGGCGCTGGGGCCAGTTCAAGTGACGGAAGTGACATTGTGGCGGTACCTAAATCGCCACATTCGAACTATGCAACAAAGACCTGACGTCACACAAAAATCCGGACGTCACAAAAATCCTGCATCGCGCAATTAGAGTTTACCGTGCAGTGAACATATAAGATACAAAAATCCGATATCAATCATTGGGCAGTTGCCGCCAGACACAACACCCGTCTGGTCGGAGGATCCTCCCTTTTCTATGGTGGATGAGTGAACTTTACACCCTGTTCCTCATACCCCTAAAACATCATCTAACGAAAGGCGTGTGAAAAAGACGATGTACTTGTGGCGGTACCTACATCGCCACATTCGAACTACGCATCAAAGACCTGACGTCACACAAAAAATCCTGACGTCACAAAAATCCTGCATCGCGCAATTAGAGTTTACCGTGCAGTGAACATATATACAAAAATCCAATATCAATCATTGGGCAGTTGCCCGCCAGACACAACACCCGTCTGGTCGGAGGATCATCCCTTTTCTATGGTGGATGAGTGAACTTTACACCCTGTTCCTCATACCCCTAAATACTCTCATATTGGACTTCAGACGTGTAACGAAGAGAAAGAGTTATTGCCCAACGTCAAACGCCAGTGTGAATGCCATTATCAAATTCTCGCGGTAAGTTGTGAGGTAAGACCTACGGTTAACGTCCATCATCGCGATAATCAACATCGTTTGCCGTTGGTGTGGCTGTGTGGCCACTGAATTTAATTTTTTTTTATAATTATTGGAACAATACGGAATATGCATGTATTTTTTTAATGATTTTATTGATAGTTTACATCGCCAAATAAAAGTTTAAAAAAATTCGACGGCGGAAAATCAATTTAAAGTAAAATATCCGATCCATCCGATCCTATTCAGACGCCCTCCATTTGACACGATTAGTGTGGTGACGTGACAGTCTATGAACCGAAACAAATAAGTCAAACACTCCTTTTTGTGTTTGACATTGACTTGACACTTGTTGATTGACTTGACATTGACATTTTGATTGTTGTCATAGACTGTTACGTCACATCCGCTCTGACTGATAGCGTCGCTTTTCAAGTATTTGAAAGTCCCACAGTTTTTTGGAACTTTAAAAAAAAAAAATTAATAATAAAATAATAAATATTAAAATAAATAACTGTCTGTAATTAAAATAAATGACTGCAAAAGAACACTCACTGAATGGTTAATGACTATAAATTACGAACAAACTGAGGCTCTGTTACACACGACCACATAATCATTAGGATTGGTACTATACTACACACACACACACACACATACACACACATACGCACACACACACACACACACAACCCACGCACACTCTATCATATACACACACACTCACACACACACACACACACCCAATCATCACACTCTTCAACACTACACACACTTACACTCACATTATACTGTGCGCACACTTAATGAATTATAAACTATCTTTATTAATGTCGTTTCCATTTTAATAAATTTTAATTTTAATAAATTGATAACATTTTTGAAATTTTATAGAACTTTGCATGCATATTATAAATTTAATTACTGTTTGTTTCTCACACAATGTAAAGTTACTGTAAACTCGAGGAGCGGAACCACCTAACACAAGCAAATCTTTGCTAAAAAAGTGTCTCCAAATTTAAAAATTGTAATGTTTGCACGGTTGATGAAATAAACATTTTTATTATTTATTATTTATAAATATTATTCAAAAATATTGATGGAGGCATAATTCCGAAGGAATATAGTTTATAAAAAAATATTCTTGACCCTTATTTTAAATCACATGCGTATTCCCTTGTTGGGCATTGAAATTGATATCATAGTGTGGTCCCAGCATTAGATAAGTAGAAGCTTGCGTTCCGTGTGGAAACTGGAAAATAGAAAAAACTGCGTCCCAAGGCTGACGGATTTTTAATTCTTCAATTTTGATGATATTTTTTTTCGATTTTTCAACGTTTTATTAGACTTCGAAAATTCAGTCAGAATTAACGATTTTTTAAAACAAACACAAATAAAATAATTATGAGCAGTCTCGAATCAACTTCCGCATTCATGGGAATAAAAGTGTATAAGGTAGCAAATCTAGCAATAAATATAAATAACCATCGCGGATGGGGACTCCTTACTTTTTCCTGTTTCACAGTAAACAACCATATTCTAACACCAAGACGTACTGGATGATGTCTAACACACGATAGGTACATGAAATGAATGAATACTGAATTTGACAGATCAAATTCGTTCCTTATTTCGCCACGTACATAAGGTCTTAATTATTTAATTTATTTTATTGCTACATCATCAGAAATCGTTGTCAGGTGACTCAGGTGTAAGCATTTTTATTAATCTGAGTAAAAACACCAGTGTATCTCAATCAATGTCAAATTAATTTAAAATTTTTGCCTGTTGTCAACACTGATGGCTCGCGCCGACGCGTTCCAAGTTTCAAAAATAACTGCAGCTATAATTAAACAAACCGATTTTTTGATTTTAGTACCTAGGTACTTTGATAGGTTTAAATGTGACAACGATCTAATTTTAATAATGCATTATTAAAATAACTAAACTTCATCAAATCTCTATCATCTGTGATGGAAATGTCTAAATGTCTAGTAAATACCTCTATGGTAAAAAGTTCCAAAATTCCCGTTTAGTTTTGGCCTTCCAAAAATTATCTACAAAATAAACAAATGAAAGTTTGTATTTAGTACCTACTTTGAATAAGTTTGTCAGGGACATAATTAATATTAGTGTGTAATTGTGAATGTGATAGGTTAATAATTATGAATGAATGTGATAGGTTAAGTAGTAATTATATTGGCATGTACTGGTAGATAAAAGTTTTTCTAAAATTATCCGAAACTCAATGGATTGTGGTGGTGCTTGGGAAGGCCCATGTCCAGCAGTGGTCGTCTTGCGACTGAATAAAACGATGATGATGCAATGGATTCCTCAACTCTAAAATTCCTGTGTTACTGTTCATAATATTATGTTAACTAGATCATCAGTCGTATGGTTAACTGCAAGGAGTGGTTGTCAGTCAGGTAAAATAGTACGTAGCTATCTAGAAGTATAAGCCAGGATTGTCAAACAGTGGGTGCCCGAAGACGTGGGAGTCGTCACCCAGCCAGGCCTAAGAAACGCTGGCGTGACGATTTGGCCTCGTTCCTGACCGATCGGCCGGCGAAGGAACAACTTATGGAAAATTAGAAAAGTATGGGGGAGTCCTTTGCCCAGAAGAACTATGACAAAATAAGCTAACTAAAAAAAAAAATTGGTAGACATTTTAAACAAGTGTATATTATTAATCTGATAAATATTCTACCTCTCAGCAGATGAGCCCATTTGATCCTGCAAATTGCTAAGGCCTTAAAAGAATTGAAGACAATAAAGGAATACCGCCTCTACTTGATTTAATCACATCAATCCTGGTAAGTATTCATTATTTCACACACCTTGGAATTAAGAAATGTTTCAACTCATTGTACTCAAAATGATTGATTGAAATGAGTACTTGTTATAAATAAATCATACCGCTTTGAATTCTTATTGAAAGTACTACATATTATTTAAAGTGGTTTAATTGTTTATAAAAATATAGGTACTCTGATGAGTGTAGGAATGAAATAAACTAAATAGTAATAAATGCTTACCATTATTTCCAGCGCTGGTGGCGTGCAGTCCACACACATCCAACGCCCCTCTGTTCCTCTATTCCATCAAGAAGTTGAACGACGAGAGGCCGCTTGCTCAGTAGCAAAAATGTATTAGCAAAATATTTTGATGTGATACAAATGAATAAATTCTATTTATCTATTTATTTATTAATGTTCACACTAAACACTTAATAAAGTAAAATACATAAAGATTTATCTTTACATCTTTGAGACTACATAGTGTGTCAAAATAGTATCTACACAGGAAAACTATACCAACCTAAACACACATAATTTTATCAGTTTATAATAAAAACATGAATTTTATTATAACAATTTTAATTTTTCTCGTTTGCAAGAGTGATTGGCAATTTGTGTTTATGTAGGTATGGATCATATGAGCACTGTTTTTTTCTGTTCTGTGTGAGCACCCATAACTAGATTATTGGTGTGCCTAAATATTTAGGTATAAAAGGTTTGTCTACCAATCTAGATGATGGGATATTACTTACTACCTTTGTGCTTTTTAGGGTTCCGTACCCAAAGGGTAAAACGGGACCCTATTACTAAGACTCCGCTGTCCGTTCGTCTGTTAGAGTCTGTCTGTCACCAGGCTGTATCTCATGAACCGTGATAGTTTTACAGTTCAAATTTTCACAGGTGATGTAAGTATTTCTGTTGCCGCTATAACAATAAATACTAAAAAACAATAAATGTTTAAGGTAGCTCCCATACAATAAACGTGTTTTTTTTTTGCCGTTTTTATAGATAATGGTATAGAACCCTTCGTGCGTGAGTCCGACTCGCACTTGGCCGGTTTTTATAAATAATGGTACGGCGGAACCCTTCATACGCGAGTCCGACTCGCAGTTTGACAGATTGCGACTTTAATATGAAAGTTTTTTATGTAAGAGAATTGGCCCTCTGATAATGATTCACTACATACACTGCAAAAATAACTAGTTATGCATACAATGCCAAATGTGGAATGCCAAAACAATATTTTGTCATGCTAAAGGTTTGGCATGATTGTCGCTCAACTATTACTTTTTACTTACATGTTATCAGTGTTTTGAGACCTTTGATAAGTCTTCTTAGCACCACGATATGAAGATCGGACGAAAAATCGACACACGATCACAAAATAATTTTAAAAACTTTCAACTGCCGCCGACTGATTTTGACGGGTTATAGTTTCGTTACGCGGTACACTAGATGGCAGCACAGGTATTTTTATTGAAGCTTGGACGTTGCCTGATCTGACCTAATATAACTAATAATATAAAAAGGGTATAATAACTTTCCGTTGGGAAGCGGGCACAGGCAGAGGCCGGCACGAGCCGACCAGCGCCCAGTCATCCGCCAACCAGCGCTCCGGAGAGACGAGCCGGTGGCAACAAAACACAGCGATCCGATTGGAAGGATCAGGCCGCGGCCAAGCGAGCTCTCAACGAGTCCTTGACACCTCGAGGGGAGCAAAAGCGGCCACAGCTTGGTCAATCCAATAGGGTCGTCCAACGAAGCTACGTCCAAGCTGCCAGCGCTACCCTTGACGTCGCGATCACCTGCGAGCGCACGGGGATCCTCAGCAAGGACGTATCGAACCAGGTACTCGCTGCTATCCAGAAGCAGATCATCCTCGACGCCTGCTCCGCCAAACAAGACACACCGGGACCGACATTCAACGCCAAGCCGCTGTTCGCCGGGGGTGTCCTGAAGCTGTGGTGCGGTAACGACCACACCTTAGCCTGGCTAAGGAAGGCAGTCTCCGACCTGGCTCTGCCAACTAGCACTCCGCTAGTCGTCTTGAGCCAGTCGGAGGTCGAGAAGCGTACGCGGTGTGGGGTAGTGATCCCGGACGAGCAGGGGGTCTACGGAGAGCCGACCAATATTGGGCGAGCTCTCAGCTACCAGAACCCACGGGTGGACATCAAGAGGTGGGTCCTGCTGCACGCCGAAAAACAAGCCGCGGCGTGGTTCGTGGTGGTCGGCATCCCTGAGGACCAAATCCCGACCCTGATGGAGGCCGGACGCCGTCTCTCTATTGGTTTAGGGACGGTGTACGTGAAGTTCCAGGGTCGGAACGGTAGGTTCACCGACGTCCCGCAGGGATGGGACGCCGCCACGGGCACCGTCTGCGAGGCGACGAAGCACCAGAGCAAGGGGGAAGCAGTCCCTTCATCGGGCGAGGAGCTGGATGACATGATCCTGTCCCCAGCTTCGGGCCCGGCAGGGGACGGCTTCGACGAGGGCGACCATTTTGCCGGACTCAAACTGGGGGGGGACGAGGAGGGTGCGACCAGCGATGGCGTCCCTTTTGTCGGCCTATAAAGTCCTCCAGGCGAACCTCCACCACAGTCACACCGCGAAGGCTCAGCTTCGCAAGTGGCTGGAGGTACAACACACGGCCATTGCCCTGATCCAGGAGCCGTAGATTAGGGCGGGCCGCATACAAGGACTCCAATCTTGGCGGTAAGCTCCTAGTCACCTCAGATCATGATCACCCCAGATCGTGCATATATGTCACAGGTAACCTTAAAACACAGCTTTTAACTGACTTCTGTTGCATAGATGTCTATGCAGCTAAGCTGCTTACAGCGCGACGACGCCACGGAGAGGGCAATAGTTTTTGCCTCAGCGTACATGCCCGAAGCGGAGGCGCCGCCTCCCCATGACCTCGCCCGTCTCGTGAGCCATAGCGAGAGATGTGGGTTCGAGGTCGTCGTCGGGGCCGATGCCAATGCTCACCATCAACTGTGGGGTATGGACACGCAAATCGAGAGGGGTAAGGCCTTGGTAGAATACTTATTCTCGACTAACCTATCCCTATTAAACACTGGCTCCGAACCAATATTCGTAACCAGGCGAAGCCGCACAATTATCGATCTCACCCTGGCAACTGAGAGCGCTGCGGCAACCATCACTGGGTGGCAGGTCTCCAAGGAGGCCTCCTGCTCTGATCATAGGTGGATCCGCTTTGACATCCAGATCCGTGTGCCACCAACACCACCGCGGCGGAACCCGCGCAACACGGATCGAGACACCTATACACGCAATCTTGTAGGCAAGCTTGCGAGCTTAAACAATCCGTTGACCTTTACGGACCCAACACAGATTGAGGTACAAGTAATTCACCTTACTAAGTCAATCATAGACAGCTACGAAAGTGCCTGCCCAGAGACCACGCCGCGCAGTACACCGGGGAAGCAACCCTGGTGGGGCGCTGATCTGGAGCGCAAGCGAGGTAAGGTAAGAGCGGCTCTGAATAGAGCCATGAATACATGTGCGGATGAGGACTGGGACATTTACTATGCGGCCAAATCCAGCTACAAAAAATGCATAAGATTCAGAAGGACCTCAGGATGGCGCAAGTTCTGTGGTAGCTTTGAATCTTGTCAGCAAACTAACAGGGTAAGGAAAGTACTGGCGCAACAGAATACACCTGGGCCCGTCAGCCTACGCAAACCCGATAACACACTCACGTCGTCGCCTGAAGAAACAAGACGCGTCCTAATTGAGACTCACTTCCCCGGATGTGTCTTCGCGCAGGTAATCGACTGGCAAGATGTAACTCAAACACCATCAGACAATGATTGGCGTTATGCAAGCTGGGTGATCACGTTGGAGAAACTTCAATGGGCCATCCAGAGCTTCCATCCCTTTAAGGCAGCTGGTCCCAATGGAGTGTTTCCCGCTCTACTACAGTGGGGGGGGGCTTCCGTCGCCATAAGACTGGTGCCATTAATGAGAGCGTGCCTGGCCTTAAGATATGTTCCTAAAGGATGGAGGGAAGTGAAAGTTATATTCATCCCAAAGCCAGGTAAGGGTGACTACACAAACGCCAAATCCCACCGACCGATCAGCCTAACCTCCTTTCTGCTAAAGACTCTGGAAAGGCTTTGCGATAGGGAGCTGAGAGACGGCGCCCTGAAAACCATACCGCTGCACTATAATCAGCATGCATACAGCTCAGGTAAGTCCACCGAATCTGCTCTTCATCTAGTGGTCGGTCAGATAGAGGAAGCGATTCATCAGAAAGGAACCTGCCTGGGCACTTTCATAGACATCGAAGGAGCCTTCGACAAAACCAACTTCTCCAGCATCAGCAGCGCCCTCTCCAGGCATGGAGTAGAGCAGGTACTAACGGACTGGATTACGAATATGTTAAGCAAACGAGTGGTTCGCCTTGAAGGGGAGCAGCAGTCGGCAATGATAGCCAGATGCTGTCCCCAGGGAGGGGTGCTATCCCCTCTTCTATGGAATCTGGTTATCAATGACCTTATTACAAAGCTCAACACCAGCCGCTATTATACAATAGGGTATGCAGACGACTTCGCAATCCTTGTCTCGGGGAAGGTGACGGGAACAATCTGTAATCTCACTCAGCAAGCACTACGTATCGTAGAAAAGTGGTGCAGGGAATTTGAACTATCAGTGAATCCCACTAAAACTGAACTAGTCATGTTTACCCTAAAACGAACTTTAGGGCCCTACCGACTACCAAAACTGTTCGATACAGAACTTCAGTTGGCCAACGAAGTCAAGTGCCTCGGGGTCACGCTAGACAGAAGTTAAACTGGAGTAGCCACTTAGACAACAAGCTAAACAGGGCCTGCATCACCTTTTGGCAGTGCAGGAGAATGATAGGTAAGAAGTGGGGCCTATCCCCTAGAATCATACTATGGCTGTACACTGCAGTGATCCGCCCCATGATCGCGTACGGGGCTGTGGTCTGGTGGCCCCGCACCCAGCTAGTGACAGCATCTAACAGACTACAACACATGCAAAGACTAGCCTGCGTGGCGATCACGGGCTGCATGAGGACTACTCCGACCGCGGCGATTGAGGCCATGCTAGACTTACCCCCGCTCCACCTGTTCATACAGCAGGAAGCGACGATGGCAGCGGTGCGTCTTAATGCAACAGAGCTCTGGGGTAAGAGAGGAACACAACACACCGCGCTGCTCGAGGGTCTCAATAACGAGTTCCCCATTACGAAAGCCATAAATGACCGGGTAACCAAACAATCCATCTTCGATAAAAAAATATAGAATCCAACTGCACGAGGATCGCCAATGCGAGGGCTTGCGTCCTGCAGAACTACGCATCTTCACGGATGGTTCTAAAACAGGTAGTGGCACAGTTGCTGGAATCTTCTCGGAGGACTTCAACATACAAATAGCCACACCTTTGGGAGTCCATAACACAGTTTTCCAGGCCGAATGCATGGGTATTTCTCTTGCCGCTTCGGCCATCATGACCAGGGAAGTCAAGGATTACTCGATACGTATACTCTCAGACAGTATGGCTGTTCTGCAAGCGCTAAACAGCCACACTGTTGACTCTGGGCTGATATACGAGTGTCACCAACGCCTTAACCAGGTGGGTAGCCTCAATAATATAACCATTCAATGGATCAAAGGACACAGCGGCTCGCGGGGCAATGACGCAGCCGACGAACTTGCCCGAAGGGGGTCGAGCATGGCACCGGTGGGGCCTGAACACATTGCGCCACTCCCCTTCGGGTTAGGTACCCGCTCTCTGGTAAGGAAACGCACTAGGGATCAACACTACAAAATATGGTTGGACCAAGGTGACTGCAGGCAGGCGAAGCAGGCACTCCCTGCCATTGATTGCCGCCTCACGAAGCGGGTGCTCCGACTAACGAAACAACAGCTGCGAACTGTTACAGCAGCTATAACTGGCCATGGGTGCTTTAATAAACACCTCTTTGTCATAGGAGTCACAGACAGTCCGCTGTGCAGGGCCTGCATGGAGGACGACGAGACAGCATCTCATGTGCTACTACACTGCCCGGTGGTAGCCACATACAGGGCAAAGTACTTCGGTAACCCAGGTACCTTACGTGAGATGGTCAGTAACACCAAGGCGTTGCTGGCCTTCTTGGAGGAGCTGGGGTGGATCGAATAAGCGATTTCCCACCCGTACGCAAAATACGCGCTTTGACGTGGAGTTGCGGATACCAGCCCGTTTTACCTATTACCTATTATGTAAAGATCTGTAAGACTCCAATAAGACTCCAACGGCAAGCGTAGCTTAACCTGATGGATCGACCCGTATGACTGTTATTAGTTAGCAACGAGCTCCGCTGGGTGTTACCGATATCCCGAAATACTTTTGATAAAAAATATTTAAAGAATACTTTTTATAAAAATATTCACCAAATACTGGGTGTGATACCCCGATATTGTTTTTAAATAGTTAAATAAATATTTTTATAAAAATAACACGAACGCTTTGGCTACATTTTAGCAATACGAACGCTACTTATGTACTTTTTTTTACAACCTAACAGAAATATTACGCAGAAAAAATGTTATAGTTCATCAAACAATTATTTTATCTTCTAAAACGTAACAAAAATAATTTAAAAAAATTGCCAAATTATAGAAGTTTGTAACTGAAACGAAATTTGATTACCAGCTTTATATGAGCTTGAATTAAATTCGAGCTAAATTTATTGTACTTATTGGCACAATTAATATTGGTAATAACTCATTAATGACCCAACGGGAGAAAAAGAAAAAACGATTTAAAAAAATGAACAATTTTATTTTATTATTGGTGCTTAATAACGGATTGTATAGAAGTCGTTTTATAACTTTAATAGCACCTATTATTATAAAACTAACAAACTCAACTTGGTTAAGTTCATCAAGTTTATAAAACGATGACTTTCTTCCAATAACTTTGATAGATAAAAATACAGGCAGACCTAAATCGACACCTCCACGACCAATGAAAAAACTGATAGATAGCCTCAAAATGTGCAAATTAAAACAACGGCGTGCAATCAAATATGTAACGTGCCACTGTCACCGATGTGTAATCACGATTCCTTTGACGCACGATGCGATCGACTTGATAATGTCGAGTGTTGAGATGCTGATTATGGATACCGTGTTACCATAATGATCATGGGACATACGGTTTTAAGGGGGACATGTCGTTGTTGGTTCAAGGAAATGGGCAAAGCGCAACGCAAAAGAAAAATGAGTGGGAGAACAAGAAAAATATATTTATGTTTTTAACGATGTTTAATTATTACTTTTTTATAGATATCATTAAAATGTCACAAATAGTATTACCCTTTTTTTCAACATCTAATGGGTACTTAGTTAGGCAGCTGCACTAGATATCCCCTTACTCAAGTAAATAAAGTAAGCTTTATTTACCGGAATATGGGTAGGTATATAAACCAAAAGTTTAGTACATAATTATGTATATGATTATAAGCAATCTAAAATAGAACGGTTGTACAAAGTAAAATGCATACATTGAACATTGATACTCGCTACTATAAAATTCGACGTGCAACGTCGAAAATATCAGCCCTGGAAATATTATTACCCTATTCAAAATATTGCAACGAAATATTTTATTCGAAGTTTGTTTTAGCAGCTGAAAATTGTCCCCGAGATGGGTCGTGAAAGTATTTCGCAATCTGATATATTGAAAAATAAACTGAATTGAATGTTTTCGCTACTCTTGATTTTATTGAACAGTATCAAGTTTTTATTAAAGGTCAAAATGCTCACAAACACACAAATTATACAGAGCCACGAGTGGATGTGTGTGTGCTCAATTAAAGGTACGGGGCATGTGGTGGTGTGTGTGTATGCAGTCACGAGCAATGTGCAAAATTCAGCAATATCAAAGCTGTATAGCGGAGTTCTCAAAGCAATGGTAGTTGTTTTTTTTTTTCAATTGATTCTGTAAACTTTGAATAACAATTTTGACTTATACTCGTATTGGCACTGAATGTCTTGCAAAGCGTGCGTTTTACAGTGTGATAAAAAATTTAACGCCAGGCATTCAATACCTAATGGCATTTAATGAGTCTCGACAACGTTTAATGTGTAATACATTTTTTCACTGATATTCACTGTTCAAGTAAATCTTTAATACTACTGTGAAATTGGCCAAAGCATAATTATTATTACAATTACTCACAAGAATCTCAACGATTTCAAACTTTAGTTGAAATAGCACGCTCTAACTAGGACTTCATCGGATGTTGATGAGTTGACACTATTATTAACAACAGTACGAGCTTCTTGTGAAAAGGCTCATCGTTAATAGTACTACAAAAGACCCTGTTGCTTATTTTTGTTTTGTTATTTTTGTAACTTATTTCTGTTGTTTGCGTTATTTGTAACTGTGAAGTTGAGAGAGAGTCAGTGACGTAAAAAACCGCTTTTGGAAGAAAAAGTATCTAAAAGCACAGCAGTGCCCCCGCCAAGTCGAGCTAAAACAAACAAACAAAGACACAGCCGTACTATCTTTTCACAAAGCAATTTATCCCATATGACAAATTTGTTGTATAAATCCTCCCTTAGATAGGTACTGAATAAATTAACCGACTTGGTTTTACATTAGATCTCACATTTTTTTGCTGTAGAGGAACTGCGTTGGGAAACTGGCATTTTTGTACATGTTAATATGTTTTTAATGGGATTTGTTTTTACTCGCACAGGAAGATCATTATTTACACAAACTTACAAACAGGAAAATAAAAAAAAAACACTTTTATGAAAACAAAATAAAAATTTGTCCTGTACGAGCACAAAAACTGCTCAGCATGCTGCTGCGACATTTAAAAATAAATACAAGGTCTGAGGGCTAACTATTTCTATTTGAATTAAAAAAAGTAACAATTTCTCTTATATAGTGTAACCACATTGAGCCCTGAACAGGAACACACTGAAAAAATTCAATCCCAAATTGAAATCCAAATAACATACCACAAAACTAACGCTGATTCATACATTTTCTGTTATCGTAATTCGATTTTATCGGATATCAGAAATCATTATTTTTTACCCTATAAACTAAGCTCCCTTCCTCAAAGAAAATAAAACGAAAAAATACAAATCTAAAAGCATAAACCTACCGGAAAGAAAACCTCAATCGAAGTAAGGACGTAGTTGGAACATTCAAATACATAAATCTTTGGGGCGACGTTAAGTTTTTTATGCCCGAGCCGATAAGTAGCCCGCTCCCTCGGGCATACTTACACATTCAGAATATCTTACAGAGCGCGCACTTGCAACCAGTCGGACGACAGTTTGTCTGCGATGTAAAATATGAGATGATATTTTAACATACAACCAATGTATGGTATCCTGGTTGGAAATGCATGGAATAGTGCTAGGAGTTTTAGCGAAGTTTTTTGACAACGATTTGTTGGTCAACCAAATAAATACTCATTTAATAACTTATATTACGTTTATTTTTAATCCTTTAAATGTGATAGTAGCAGCACTAAGGTAATTAACACACGGCACCGCGCACCGCCGCGGTAGGCGGTCTCCTGTCGCATTGGCCTCTAATAAATCCGTTGATGCCTACTAACACACGGACACCGCCCGACCGCGCGGTCAAGCCCGTAGGCCGCGGCGGTGCGCGGTGCGGTGTATTAATCGCCTAACGAAGAGTCGGGCACTAATTGAAGTCGTTAGTGTGTGCACCGGCTACCACTGCAGATCTCACAGTAGTATTTGGTTTTACGACCAAGAGTAGAAGTAGTCCTAGATTTTACAGCTTTAGATTTTTAGACCAGTCATTCTACGTTTTCAAACATAAGTAAGTTAACGTGATCTTCGTAACAAAGTTTGTTTTGTTGTTATGTCGTGAACATTATTGGCAATCATGCATAAAGTTATCGGAACCTACCGAGCGATTGAGAAAAGCTTTAAGGCTCTTACATACTGGGGCGATTCGTCGGCCGACGCGAATTTAATTTCTCACGGCGAACAATGCGGCGGCCGCGGCGTCGCGTCGCGCGACGCTTCGCCCCAGTATGTAAGAGCCTTTATTTTCAGTAACTCTCGAAGGTAGGTATATAAAAAATTGAAAGCTGAAAATTAAGTTTTTTTTAAAGCCCTCATACTAATAAAATCACAACTATGTACGATAACTAGATCTTTATAATCTCATCTCAAATCAGCACCTTCGAAAGCGAGTAAACACAGCTCCGAGCTAGTTTCATGCTCACTCAAAAGTGTAGATCGAGAGCGACGCAAAATAAGAGTAAAAGCATAGTTATTGATTCTCTAATTTAGTTTGCGCGAGCGAATGGAACGAATCTCAAATACGGGCGCCACTACCGTCGCGCGTCGGGTGGCTGATGCTCAAATTATTTGTCAGGTTAAAACGAAGCTCACTGCTTTATTTGTTGACTAGTGTACAGGTGATAAGATACAGCGAATGGTATTTATAATTTATAGGTCGTTGTTTTTTTTATTATTATATGCTGCACCGGTTGACGTCATCACGTCAACGCCGGCTGTCGCTGAAAACCAGTGCTGGGGCTGTCTCGCAGCGCTGGGGCTGTCTCACATAGGGACGCAGCATTATGCTGAGCGATGGCCGTTTTGCGTGGATGTGAAGCATATTTTCCCCAACTTGTCCTTTTCGTGTTGTGTTCTTTTTTTGCGCCATGTTTTCCGCAATTAAAAGTATTTTCTTTCTGCTTTACCTGGTGATAAATTATTGAAAACTTTTAATAATTAAAGGTTGAAGAAGCGGTTTCCAATTATTTACAGTCTAACTTTCGTTCTTATGCTACATTGGCATCACCCGCCTAGACAGAGTTTATCAAGTCGAGGAAGCGTTTTTTAAATTATCTCATACACAATTCTCATAGTGCTCGGCGACGCGACGCCGCCATCGCCACCGCGCTGTTGCAGCGCGGTGGCGGCAAAGTGGGAAAGTGTTTGAACGCTACTCAAGAACGCAGTGTTATATTATAATACTTGAAGTGTAAAAGATCAATCATATCAGGGCTGTGACTCCAAGAGTCCTCACATTCACAACTATCTTGCACAGCTCCGACAGAATACGATCAAATTGAATTTCTATTGATATTTTCGTTCAGTCAAAACGTCTCGAGGATATTTAAGTTTCTAAAGCAATTTCTGTGAAAACTTTTAAGTGGATGCGTGCAAATGAAGCCCCTTTGGCATTTGATATGCAACATTTTATAAAAGGTTTGATATATTTGCAAAAATCGCCGTCGACAGGGATGGCGGGATGGCGCGGGACGACAGATAACTGTCGGAACATTTTTGTCGGTTTGTGTCGAGTTTTACGCGTAATTTTGAGGGTAGTTAGGAACGTACTTTTTGTTGTTTGTGGTTTTAATGTGACGGGTGCGATGTGTGTTTGTGAACTTGGATGTCAGAATTAATTGTATGTCAGGCCTGCTAAATGAAATGGTCGAAAACATTGTGCTATAAAGAATTTAGGTTTAAGAAACTCATAATGGGTACAAACGATATATTCCTAGGTAGGTACTTATAATAATAAACAAATGGAAATACTGATTCCATTTTATAAGTTTAATTTAGCACGCGATTTCAATTACATACTTACCTACTTCTAGTTTTAAGTGCTCTTTTCGTTCAAGGCCTCGCCTTTAGATCCCCTTCAGTAGGAAATAAAAGTTATAAAATTAAAACCCAACTACGACAAAAAAGTCAAATAAAAAGGTGTAAACAAGACATCACAGACAGATAAATTAAAAATCCGGAGTCACACGTGTTAAAATCGAACAGATTACGCGTGACTCCGGATTTTTAACTAATTTTATTTAATTTTTTTGGGCACAAAATACAGGGTTATTGGTAAAACACCAACAACCTCTTAAGGGGTCATTTTACTCATCATTATCGACAACTTTTTAAATTGCGAAAAAAAGACAGGTGTTCCCTATATTTTGACGAGTTATGCAAACATATTATATGTAGGGAATGGATGATTTTTTTTTTTTTTTTTTTTCGCGATTTTTGGTTTGATCCCATATTAAAAGTTGTTCATAATTAAATAAATAAATAATAAAAGTTTATTGACCATAAGTTTAGGTTAGGTTAGGTTACAATGACCCCCCACCGAGGGTGTCTCCACGTTGTCGTCGTGGTGGGGCTTGCGCGTCTCAATGATCTTGGGGCTCTGCCGGTAGAGTTACTCATGCCGGAAAGGCCCAAGTGAGAGACCAGACTAAGAGAGACACCGGGAAGGGGTCGCTCCTGATCGATCGACGATAGTCGATCGACAGTTGATGTGACCATGCCGCTGCGGTGCAGGCGCACCAAAGCGGCGCGTGTTTCTCTCGTTGAGGAGTTATCTTCAACGAGAGAACTTTCGGCGGGTTCGCTGAGTCGGGTTGGCCGGACAGCGGACGGAGGCATGTCTAATGCCGCCGCCGGGGGCTTGGCTTAATTGCCTGGCCCAGAGGAAGGCTACCTCTAAGATAAAAAACCACCTAATCCTAAGCTTTGAAGCGCGGCGAGAGGATGAGTGGCTGGTGGGGGACCAGTCGCTAGCGCTTCCCCTGTAGATACCTGCCGCACTCTACAGTATATAGGCTTACCGGGTATCTAGGCTCTGCCCGGTGGACATTTAGTACCTATATCTACTCGTGGGATTAAGTATGGATAAGACAAATAAACATAACAAAAGCCAAGACAAGTTGCCGATCGTTTTGGTCGAGCAGATGGGTGTGGGTGTGGTGTCAGATTCTGACACCACATCTGATAGGATGAGTGTGGCGAGCGTGGCGAGCGTAAGCTCAAAGCGCTCGCGGACGAAAGGGGAGGGGGTTGAGCGTGCTTCCAAATTTTGGAAAAGGCACGCACACCCTAATGATAAGGAGGAGCACGCGGGGTTCTCTTCTAGCGAGGAGAACCTACCGGCTGCTAAGGTGCCGAAGGGCAAGAGAGGACGGGGTCGTGCAGCTGGTGGAGCGGGGTCGCGCGATTCTCTGGGGCGCTTTCTTAAGCGCCCTGAAACGCCGGTGCCCAGCGCAGGAATTGACTCGGGGTCCAGGCAAGTAGCCCTCGAGCCCGCGGTGGCGGACCCTGGGGAGAGCTTCACTGTCTCCCTGCTGGAAGCCAATAGAGCGGAGGCCAATGCTGCGAAACGGTCGCAGCAAAGGACTGTCGCGGCTGACGAAGTCAGCGAGTTGGCCCGACAGGCCCGAGAGCGGCGCTCTGCTCGCATGGCTGACGGCGGGAGCGTAACGGCGGTGGCGCTCAGTCGCCAAGTGTTGGACGGCGTGGATGTCGTCCTGAAGGTTGCCACCAAATCGGGCAATCTGAAGGGCACATTCACGCGTGCTCTTAAAGAGGCAGCGGACGGCATCAAGGAGGCGGTTGAGGTCCTCCTTAATCGCACTAGCACGGAGGAGACGGCGAAGCTATGGGAGGAGAATGGCCGTCTCCGATCCGAGCTGGAGGACCTCAAGCGGCAGTTTGCCGCCCAGAGGGCAGCCCCCGCGGCAGCCTCCTGCCCTATAGTGGCACCATCGCCGGTCCCATCCTCGACGCCTGCACTTGCGGATGCGGAGGTCGAAAAGATCGCGCGCATCTGCATGATGCAGTGTGGGAAGATGGTGGGTGCCCGACTGGAGGCGATAGAGGCGAGGCTCCTCCCGGCTCAAAACCTCCGCCCACCGCTCGCTGCGGACAAGCGAAGGAAGGAGGGGCAGCCAGCAGCGAGCGTGGTGGCTGCGTCGAGCCGGTCCGGGAGGGGGACCAAAAAGCCCGCGGAGGGGATGTCCGTGCCCGCACCACGGGCGGCTGCGCCATTAGCTGCGCCATCAGCTGCACCGCCGGCGGCCGCGCCCGGGCCTACCACGGAGGCCTGGGTGACGGTCGTCAAAAGAGGCCGCCGTCACGGGAGGAAGACAGCTCCACCGGCACCCGCTAGAACACCGGCACCGGTACCATCGAGGAGGGTTAAAGGACCGCCTAAGGTCAGAGCCCCACGCTCCGCGGCTGTAGTAATTACGCTGCAGCCCGGAGCTGTCGAAAGGGGCGTCACATACAAGGCGGTCCTTACAACGGCGAAGGCCAATGTCGCGTTCCCCGACCTTGGCACACCGTCCGGCTTCAAAATGAGGCCGGCGATAACGGGGGCGCGGCTACTCGAGGTGTCGGGTGCCTCGAGCGGTGAGAAGGCGGACATCTTGGCCGCCAGGCTGAGAGAGGTCCTCAACCCGGAGGACGTCCGGGTGTCCAGGCCAATGAAGACCGCTGAGTTGCGTGTCGATGGCCTGGACGACTCGGCGACCCCGGCTGAGGTCGTGGCGGCCATCGCCAAAGTTGGTGGCTGTCCGCCCGAAGATGTCCGGACGGGCGAGATACGCGCCGACGCTTCCGGGCTCGGCACGATTTGGGTGCGGTGCCCGGTGGCGGCGGCGAATAAAGTCGCTGACGGTGGGCGTTTGTTGGTGGGTTGGGTTGCAGCGAGGGTCAAGCTGCTGCAGCCCAGGGCCATGCGGTGCTACCGTTGCCTGGACATTGGGCATGTCAGGGCACGGTGCACCGCCGAAATTGACCGCAGCGAACAGTGCTATCGCTGCGGCCAGCCCGGCCACAAGGCGGCCCAGTGCTCCGCGGTGCCAAACTGCAGCCTCTGTACAGCTGCAGGGAGGCCCGCCGAACACAGAGCGGGTGGAAAGGCCTGTGGCGCGCCCGCCACCAACAGGCGAAAAAAGAGAGGGGCTGCCAGGGCTGCCGGGGGCGCTTTACCCCCGCCGCAGCCTGACTGCCCTCCGGCCGACTCCCGGCCTAGGAATGGTGCGGAGGGAATGGATTGCGCATAATTGCGCTCTACCATTTCCTCCAGGGCAACATCAACCACTCTGCTAGAGCTCAGGATCTCTTGCTCCAGAGCATAGCAGAGTGGTCGATTCACGTGGC
Source organism: Lithophane leautieri (assembly GCA_949152455.1). Classification (NCBI taxonomy): domain Eukaryota; kingdom Metazoa; phylum Arthropoda; class Insecta; order Lepidoptera; family Noctuidae; genus Lithophane; species Lithophane leautieri. Next base: position 20,253,874 of record OX424460.1, read on the forward strand.
TGTGGTCGCCGAACCGTATTTTGTCCCCCCCAGAGATAACTGGGTGGGAGACTTGGACGGTTTAGTGGCCATCATTGGCGGGGCTCTTGTCAACCCGTCCCGAGGTCACGGCTGGGTAGCCGCCCTCGCGGACGGCATTGGCACGGTTGGGGCGTATTTTTCGCCCAACAAGAGTCTCGCCGACTTCGAGAGGTTCCTTGTCGAGTTGGGTGCCGTCGTGGGCCGTCTCCACCCTCGCCCGGTGTTGTTGCTGGGGGATCTCAACGCCAAGTCTGCGGCGTGGGGATCCCCTGTGACCGATGCTAGAGGTGAGGTGTTGGAGGAGTGGGCGGTCACGACTGGCTTGACCGTCCTGAATCGGGGCTCGGTTCACACGTGCGTGCGGCAGCGGGGCGGTTCTATAGTGGACGTCTCGTTCGCTAGCCCCGCTGTCGCGAGCCGTGTCCGCGAATGGCGTGTCGCCGTGGAGGTGGAGACGTTGTCGGATCATCGATACATCCGCTTCGACGTCTCCGCCCAGACCGCTGGCGGCCGCGGTCCACCGGCCCCACGAATGGACGGTCCGCGCTGGGCGCGTAAGCTCATCGACAGGGAGCTTCTCGAGGAGGCCGCTATTGTCCAGGCCTGGAGCCGGGAGTCGGCAACGAATGGACCCGTCGACGTCGAGCAGGAGGCGCTGTGGTTCCGCGGGGCGATGACGCAAATTTGCGACGCGTCCATGCCCCGGGTCCACGCACAGTCCGCAAGGCGCCAGGTGTACTGGTGGACCGCCGAAATCGCGCAGCTGCGTATCGCATGCGTGGCGGTTAGACGCCAGTACACTCGTTACCGGAGGAGACGTCTTCGGGTCCCTGACGAAGAGGCCGCGCTGTATGAAGTGTACCGCGCGGCTAAGGAGACTCTGTGGCTGGCCATCGGCGAGTCGAGGACACGAGCCAGGGAGGAGATGTTGGAGACTCTAGACGGGGATCCGTGGGGGCGCCCTTATCGCGCGGTCCGAGGGAAACTTCGAGCCGCGGCGCCCCCACTTACGGAGAGTCTCCAACCCGAGCTGCTGGAGGAGGTGGTCGCAGCCCTCTTCCCGGCAAGAGCGGAGCATACTCCACCGCCGATGGCTTTGCCCACAGCCGCAGAGTCTACAGAGGAGAACGCCATCAGCGTCCCAGAGGTGACACAGGCAGAGATGAGGGCAGCCGTGATGCGGCTCCGGGCCAAGAACGTGGCCCCGGGGCCCGACGGGGTCCACGGCTGCGTGTTAGCCCTCGCTCTGAAGGAGCTCGAGCCCCAACTGAGAGGACTCTACACAGCGTGCCTTGAGCGGGGCCAGTTTCCCACTCTGTGGAAATCTGGTCGTCTGGTCCTGCTCAGGAAGACGGGGCGCCCTGCGGACTCGCCGTCCGCGTACCGGCCCATAGTGCTGCTAGACGAGGTGGGCAAGCTGTTTGAGCGGATAATCGCAGCCCGCCTCGTCGGCCACTTGTGCAGAGAGGGGCCGGACTTGGACGACAGCCAGTTCGGGTTTCGGCACGGGCGCTCCACAATCCACGCTGTGTCGCGGGTAAGAGTCCTGGCGGAGGAAGCGGTGTCCCGGGGCGGGGTGATGTTGGCGGTGTCCTTGGACATTTCCAACGCCTTCAACACCCTGCCCTGGAGTTGTATTCGGGAGGCACTGCGGTACCATGGGGTGCCTCCCTACCTCCGCCACATCGTTGGGGCTTATTTGTCAGAGAGGTGTGTCACCTACATGGGACGTGATGGCGGAAACCAGCGCCGCATGTCGTGCGGTGTTCCGCAGGGCTCGGTTTTAGGCCCACTCCTGTGGAACATCGGGTACGACTGGGTGCTGAGGGGCGAGCTCAGTCCGGGGGTAGACCTGACGTGTTATGCGGATGACACGCTGGTCACTGCCCGGGGGAGCTCGCACAGGGAGGCAGCGTTGCTGGCGACGGCTGCGGTCTCACAGGTGGTGAGCCGCATACGTCGCCTAGGCCTGGAGGTGGCCCTCAGCAAGTCGGAGGCCATGGTGTTTCATGGCCCCCGGCGGGCGCCGCCACCCGGCTCACACATCGTGGTCGGGGGGGCTCGGATCGCTGTCGAGTCTACCATGAAGTACCTTGGATTGGTGCTCGACAGCCGGTGGGACTTCGGGCCCCACTTCCGACGGCTGGCGCCCAAGTTGCTGGGTGCTGCTGGGGCGCTGTCAACGCTGCTTCCCAATCTGGGGGGCCCGAGCGCCGCTTGTAGGCGGCTCTACGTGGGGATCGTGCGATCGATGGCCCTTTACGGGGCCCCGATCTGGGCGGCTGACCTGACGGCCGGTAGTATCGCAGTCCTGCGCAAGCCGCAGAGAGCGATGGCCGTCAGAGTCATCAGGGGGTATCGCACGATCTCCTACGAGGCGGCTTGTGCACTGGCCGGATCCCCGCCCTGGGACCTCGAGGCGAAAGTACTCGCGTCATCGTATCGGTGGCGCGAGGAAGCGAGGGCGCGGGGTGAGCAACCGATGCAGCGACACATAGAGCTGCATCGGTCTCAGCTTCGCGAGGTCCTGGTGGCGGAATGGCGGGAAAGGCTTTCACGCCCTACCGCCGGCCTCGACATCATCGAGGCGGTCCGGCCGGTGCTCGAGCGCTGGCTCGGGAGGAGGCACGGCTCCCTGTCGTTTCGGGTGACGCAGGTGCTCTCGGGGCATGGTTGCTTCGGGAAGTACCTGTGTCGCATTAACAGGGAGCCGGACGCCCGGTGTCACCACTGCGTCGACTGCCGGGAGGACACGGCGCGTCATACGCTGGCAGAGTGTGCCGCTTGGGAGGAGCCACGCCGTGCCCTCATCTCAGAAGTAGGCAGTGACTTGTCGCTGTCGGCTGTGGTGAATGCCATGGTCGGCAGCGGGGAGTCCTGGGACGCGGTGGTTTCCTACTGCGAGACGGTCGTCTCGCAGAAGGAGGCTGCGGAAAGGGAGAGGGAGATCTCGTCCACTCACCCGGCCCGCAGCAGGCGCACCGGGCGTCGGCGGAGGGCGGATAACGCCCTCTTCCAGCCCCCCTAAATGGGTCCAGGGGTGACGGACTCGGGGACGTCCGTCGCCCCCCACACATCAGGACCCGAGGTGGCGGCGCGTAGTGTTCCACGCGCGCCCCTCTTAGACGTCACGGGGGGAGTCAAACACCTCACTCCCCCCCCTGACCCGAGGAGGCCCGCAGTGGCGGGCCGGCACCAGTCGGGGGTTGCGGAAGATTCTTACGTTCCCGCGACCCCCGGCGTAGGTGTGAGTCGGAACACCGGGGTGGTTTTTAGTCAGTAAGAGTCTGACAGACCCCTCCGCCCACCCCAGGGCGGAGGACATCCATGAGGATTTTCCACCTCGGAAAAAAAAAAAAAAAAAAAAAGGTTACAATGACCCCTTAAGAGGTTGTTGGTATTTACCAATAACCCTGTATAATTACATATTTTTGAAATGTGCTAATTAAGTTATTTCATTTGACACCCTATATGGCATCATAAATTTTTTTTCTTGACTTTATTTCCTCTTGAGGGCGCCATATTCAATTAAATGTGACGTCACATAGCCTATAACCAACGATCAAGACGCTTCCAACGATACCTCATTTGTCAAATTGTGATGAGTAATTTAGAAGATATGAGGGAACACATGAACATAGGTACATACATACCGGTCAAAATCATAAACCTCCTTTTTGCTTCACCGTAGTCGGGTAAAAAATATATAAAATGAAACGGCAGCTCGGCCTATAAAATTGTGATAAAAAAAATTGGTATAAATCATAAAATCACAAAAGTGTGATGATAACCATTTTCATTAGTTGATAATGACTACAGTCTACCCTTCGATCAAGAAATTCTTGATCCACCCATCAACGATTCACAACATTTCAAACACATCCGCTAATAATTGCGAGATCCAATGTTAATGTTCCAAGCTTGAATCTAATCTGCCATTCATAGCGCAGGACCGTGAGCCGTCATCCCAATTAGGGTGTACCATCTTGCTTATAGCCTCCATATCGCATTTGTGATCTCCTAAAAAACCATTATTACCACGTCTCTAGTCGTTAAGGGCCCCAAGGCATTGTTATACACGACCGATTTATATCGGTGACCGAATTAATCGAAGTCCGATATCTGCCAACTATCGGGATTCGAATATTCACGACTACACGCGACGGCGCGGCGCCACATGTCCGACCGGATTGACGATTATCACCCGGTACGGCTCGTGGAAAAACGATGAATACACGCTGCCCAACTAGTCCCGATTCAGAACCGAAAACAGAAATTGATATGGAACCGAATCTATTGAGATTATTTTACTGTCACAATAAAGTAATAGTTTCTGCGCGCAACTTCATCTGCGTAAAATTTTGACACCCCCACTCCGTCGCGTCGCATCGCCCGTCAGCGCTATTAATTTATTTTCGCTTAACGTTCTTTCCACCTTTTATCGTTTTGCTCTGCTCCTAAGGGTACTAGCGGGATGTTAAATAGCATAATTATAGCCTTTCCAAGAATTGGGCTATCAAATGCAAAAAGAATTTTTCAAATCCGAATGGTAGTTCCAGAGATTTACCCCATACATACAAACTTACAACCAAACATATTTTACCTCTTTATAATATGTTTAGTATTATAAATTAGTATTAGTGCAAGAAAACACTCATAGGTTTTCATTTTAATTTATAATTTTTCTCATTCAATGCCTATTAAGTACCACTCATTTTCTTTCGAGTCGGCACAAACACCAGCTAAACTAGAATTTCATGCATGGTGGCAAGATTAGCCAATCAGTATGTTGCCAACCTTTTTTGAGGGTGGGAAATCATCCAATGACTTCTCCCGCTCTGGGCGGAGCGGAAGGGCGTGTCAGACTTTTACTGACTAAAACCCACCCGTGTTCCTTCATTTGCCTGTTGCCAAGGTCCCGGTATCCCTTTCGGACTTTCCCGCAACCCTGGCAGGCATCGGTCCTATTGGACCCCGTCATTTTTGCTGACATCTCTTTGAGGCGCGCGTGGAACACGACGCGCCATCGACCCGGGCCTGGTCCTTATCGGACGGCGAGCTGCCCGTTGCTCGCCGTCCGCAAGCCCGCGCCTATGGTGGCCGGAAATCCGCCTGGGATTCCCGACGCCCAGGGCGTCTCCAACGGCGGATGTTGCCAACCTGACCTCGGAACCTCGACTAGGCCCACCGTGCATTACCACTAGTAAGATAATTCTTCCGACAAGTGTGAATTCAAATAATTTACAAATCGATGCAGGAGCGAATGAAATGCCCCATTTTGTTACTTCCAAAAGTCAGTAGGTATCAACGCGCACAGCTCCGATTTTTATTTATTTAATACTTTAAGCACACAAATGTACAGAAGCGGACTTAATGCCACAGGCATTTTCTACCAGTTAACCTTTGGGTGGTGCAGAGACAAACAGTGGTAGGTGCAATAGCGAAAATTGTGGAATAAATATTATTTAAATACGTAAACCTATTAAAACTATACATATATCGACGCCCCCAAGGAATAAACCTGTATTATACTATTACTGACTTTTTACTGTTATACGATTTACGGTATCTATGGGTCGGGATACACCTACGAATTTTTTTTCAATTTTTTTCTACGGTATTTTCCAACGGTTTTCCTTATAACACTTTTGTTCTTTGGAAATTTTCCAGTTTTTGTTTACTAGAAAAATAACGAAATAAATTATTACAAATTAAATTCTGTGGCTACATTTCGGTAAAGTAATATTACTGTAAAATATTTCAGCAAAATTTCTGGTTAACGCGATTACAGGTTTATTATCGTAAATTTTGTTGTAGACATTTTCGGTAATGCACTATGAGGAGGTACTATATTCAGATGATTGTTTTTTTTTATTTTTTTTATGTGTTGTATTACTCCGCCGTTTGAGAACCGATATTAAAAAATCTTTTTTTGTTCAAAATCTTATACTTCTGAGGTGGTCCTATTGTCTCCAAGTCAGGATCTGATGATGGGATCCTAGAGAAATCGAGGGGAACTTTCAAAAATCGTAGGGGCAACTAGTGAATTTATTAATTTTTACATTAAGTATTTCCAGCACTACAATTTTATGGAGGTCTGGATTCGATCTGATGATGGAGCCGAAAGACAATCAAGGGAACTCCTCAACGGTTTACAACAGATACCTCGTGTTTGGGCTTGATTAATTTGTATTGATTAGAACTTTACACTTTTGTGGGTTGTGACTGTCGTTAGGGGTCTGATGATGAAGACAAAAGACAGTCATGGGAACTCCTCAGTGGTTTACAGCAGATAACTTGTGTTTGGGCTTGATTAATTTGTATTGATAAGAACCTTACACTTGGATGGGTTATGACTGTCGTTAAGGGTCTGATGATGAAGACGAAGGACGATTAAGGGAACTCCTCAACGGTTCAAAGTAACTACCTTGTGTTTGGACTTAATTCATTTATATTGATAAGAACTTTGCAACCATATAGGTTATAAGTGAAATTACAGATCTGATTATGGACACCATATAATATGATGATGAGGGGAACTATACAGTGTAAGCAAATGTATAGTGTTCACCCTTATATTCTTGAGAAGGCACGGGAGTCTCATTGCCCAGCCGGTTTCGTATAACATCTAAACGATACTTGCGCTGTTCAGACGACTCGCCACTTAATCGTTTTTTAATAAGATTGAGGCGGCAGATCTTATCATTTGGCAACTCCTGTGACAAATGAGAATGCATGTAATTTCTCATCTGAGATAACCTAGCATGACGAGCTAACGGTGATTTTTGGGAACCGGACATAGCACTCCGTTCGCGATTCTTAGATAGGCGTTCTTTTTCAGCAGTATTAGTCTCTTTAATTCTGTTTTTCTTCATGCGGGCGGCTCCTTTAGTTGGTCTACCCATGGTGATTACAAAAATCAAATTTCACAAAAAATTTAAAAATAATAAAACTTTAAAAAAAAAAATTGGCCTTCTTCAAAAAAACAAAACAAAAAAGGACTACTGTACTAAAACCAAACGAAAAAAGTACTTACTTCTTTAATAATAAGAGAAAAATAAAAAAATAACTTTAATTTCGGAAGTCGGTGGCCACAAACTAAAATTAAAAGCAAAGACACCGACTTTGATAGAAGATACTGTATTGGCACGTGCTTATCATCAACCTCTTCCTATAAGCAAGCCGTTGCATACAGATTTACTGTCCTTGTGCAATAGTGGAGCGATTCCACGGTATTACCACGCATTTTATGAATCTTTAATTTCTGTAGAACATAGTGATGATCGCGATGATAATGATGATGAAAATGATAATAATGATTAATTTGATAATAATGATGTATTATCATTATTATCAAATTACATTACATTTACAATTACATTACATTAAATTATAAAAAAGTTTACATTACATTAAATTATTAAAAGTATAAAAAAGTAGTTGGCTACTTTTTTATACTTTTACTGATTGTAATTTGTGATCTCTGTGAGAACTTTGTTCCCAATAAACGTTATACTTAATTTTAATAAATTTTGTGAGTTTTCTTTTATTATTCTCTCGAAGATACCGACGATAAATTTATTTTACATAATCAGTTTTCAATGATTACGATAATATGACTACCAAAAATGTTCTATAAAATACGGGATACACTACTTTACCCTTTTATGGTATTTAAAATTTTACCATAATAAGTCGGTAGCTGAACATTACAATCTCTCTCTGTAATGAAAAAAACACGTTTAATAATCCAGTAAAGCAATATTATGCCTATGATTTTTAAGAAATTTACAAGAATAATTCGGTAAGTAAACATTACTGGAATAATATTGATAAGTCAGGATTGTAAGATATCAATACCCTAAAAATTGTATGAAACCATTTTCGGTAATACGTATTTTGGTGAATAACTAATTCTGTGTATAATTAATAGTTACACTGAATACTATAAACTTTTCGTGTAAAAATTAGTTTTTCCGTCATATAACAATGTTGTCATAATTGCCTTTTGTTGAAGAGATATTCCCCAAAAACACTAAATCATTTTTCTTGTAAAATTTGATTTTTGCGATTACCGGTTTATTCCCCGGGGACGTCGATATATAAATATAAACCTAAATATATATAAATATAAACCTAAATATATATAAATATAAGAACAAATAAATACATACTAAAACAAATAAGACAAAAAATGGGAAAACATTACCGTTGTGATGATACTGCCAGCTTTTTGCGAATGTGCTCTCGAACTTTAACTTTAAAGGATAATCGGTTGGTTGCCATCCTGATTTCCACGGGGAGCGCATTCCACAAAGAGATAGATTGAACGAAGAAGGAAGAGTGAATGAAGTCAATACGGTGAGTGGGACGATGAAGAAGACGATTACTTGATGAACGTAGATTTCTACTGTGGTTGGCGCAAATGTACTGAAAGTGGGGAGCTAGATAACTAGGAGAAGAGGGAGAGACAAGAAACGAAAACAAGGTGGTGAGCACTGTTTTTTTAATTCAATTTTATTTAGTTTCACACCCGAGTTACTAATGAAATGACTAACAGTCGAATCTTGTGATCGGCTTTTCAGTCACATCCCGAAATCATAATGAGTATTCTCTTGCATGTGATTTAAAACTACCTACCTACCGATGACCGAAATGACTAACAGTCGAATCTTGTGATCGGCTTTTCAGTCACATCCCGAAATCATAATGAGTATTCTCTTGCATGTGATTTAAAACTACCTACCTACCGATGACCATACAATATTATTATGGTCTTGTAGATCTAATATAATGACGAAGACAACGTTGCCCGTAAGTGCAAGATTTTAATAACGTAGATTTAGGACTTTGAGAGTTTAATAATAATAACCTGTTTTCTTAACGATATTCTTAATTCGCCGTCTGCGTAAAGCTTCAGTCACGCGGTTTTTACATCGCCCGGACGAAATTTAATCTACCTTTTAGCATGCAAATATCCGCAATATTCCTTGTAGCGGTTTTAAGAAAGACATAAATGACGTAATTTAGAAATTTTGCGTTCTCCTGTGGTTATGGCCGCAGGTGGTTTATCTAACGACACCCGGTATCACGGACTTGATCGTTTAATAAGTTAATGAGTATAATTTGTATTTTCTTTTGTGTTTTCATTTTTATACCTTTGCGTTACCGCAGACGCGTTTGCGGTTGACCCTTTTTTGTTTTTTTTTCTCATAGGTTCTTTATTAAGTTACAATATTTTTCTATTCATGTATTTTCAAGTCATACGTAAAGTTATAAGCGTTTTCCTGTTCAAAGTTGCGATTTTCTGCGTTATGCAAGTTTATTTCGAATCTAACAAGTGAGACAGAGCTGCTGACGCCATGCAATTATCCAACTATAGAGATGCTGTAGGTAGTACGGACGAGTAAAGTGACAAAGTATGCGAGAGTCTCTCCTGGAAAAAGGAGGAAGCACAGTTCCTTGGAATGTCACAATTTTTTTATTAAAAAATACAGCAATGCCATTTGCAAACTTTGCAAGCGAGAAAAACAGGTCGACTATCTTGACATTTCTAGAAAAAACATATTGTCATTGTTTAGTTTAAAATTAAACTATTCTTAAAAAGAACATTGTTCGTGGATTTGAACAAGACACGCTCTTTGAAATCTAAGGCTTTTCGATTTTAGGATCATGCGAAGACAATATCATATATACGAAAGAGATTGGATTCTCAATGTAAGTCGTGTTTATTGGCTGGAATGTGGGAATGAAAGAATATAGTGTATCGGTTTATGATCCTAGCTTATGCCAATATTGATAAGATTAGAAGTTACAATGCTTACGAACTGAAATGTGGAGGCCTCTGAAAGGCGCCTAATAAATAGTACCAGCTTATTATTGACATAGAACTTGATTATGTTCTGTGAGACGTAGTATATGTTTAATGGACCCAATACATCATGCGAATGTAAATAAGGACACATACTAAACACCCATAAGTTTGATGAGTTTGTATGTCCAAAGTTATGTTTGGACAGCGCATGAGGACATAGTAAAAACCGAGGGTAGTCTTAGCTAAGGAGTACGAAACAGTACTTTGTGTAAATCGACACAAGAGGCTTCTGCGGATAGACCACATCTAGCTGATTTTGCTATACCGTTTCAACATCAACACTACTAGAGTTGATTTAGTGTTTGAGGAGCTTTCTAGCACAAACTTTAATTGGGTGGGTACCAATCTTTGCACTTTTAAAAAGTCTTGCGAGTCGTAACAAAACCTAACGATCAGATATAAAAATGTATTCTACTATTCAAACTTTTCTTCTGCACCATTAAAATCTGCACCAAGCACTCTGATAGTTCGTTAGTCTTCACATAATTATAATAAAATTACATTTTCGTTATTCGAATGTTTCAAGTTCGAATTGATGTTAAATCTCGAAGTTTATACAGCTATGTCATTGGCCGGTTGATCGTCAACAAATTCCAAGGCGTAATCGAAGATCCAAGTGGGATATTAATTGACACAGGGATCTTCCATATTCCTTTACATCGCTAAATCCGGAGTTGCTAGTTGGTACCGAAGTTGCCGAGTTAGTGTTGGTTGGTGGTATTGTACTAGAGAAATTCGACAACAACTCTCCGGGGAGGTTCGGGGAATCCGTTTATTGTTTTATGTAGATACTTAGATTGAATCAGACTGAAATGTTCTTGAGGGAACGTGGTAAATTGTGCAGATACGTATTATGTAGGTATGTCCTTATGGCACATGAATAAGTTGCTACATGTTTGTTTGGACATTTGCCAGCTTGATTACTGATTATTGTGTAATAGGATACTAAGAAGGTGTGCTTTTCGAACCAAAGCAGAAAGAAAATTGTTTCTCGAAAAATAGTGCACATAAAATTTGGTACGAAACAGCTTCAATAAAAACGACAAAATATAATACGCGACAGAATATCCAAAGATAACGCTGCTTTTAACCCTCTACTTTATTACGCTGCCAAGATTTACTAAAGAAAACAACTACATAAACCCAATAAATAATAGAAAAATAACAAAAACGAATTTCTCTTGCGATTACAATCAGCACGCTCGAACTGTTACATAAACAACGGGAATAAATCATACATTCATTCGTTCACGAATGGGATGGGACGTGATTCGTTCATTCGGACAATGTATGAATTGGTGCGCCCGTTAAACAAGTCGCCGGGGACGATTCAAATATTTTACTGCACATCACATGACTCGTTAATATCTGAAATTGTGAACAGAGATAAGGCATGAAGGTAGGAACTATATTTTTTTTTTTTTTGATCGTTGCGATATTGATGATACTTTAATTACACATTATGAGTTGCCTTTGTGAGAATGAACGTTGATATTATGTAATGTCTGATTACTTTGTCAAATGCATGTCAGGAAGGGCTATTTTCACACTCGGCCTGTTTCTATTATAATGTTTTTTATGATAAGTTACTTTTGTGGAACAGATGATACACGTAGGTCTTCTACATTTGTGTAAATATCCCCTTAGGTACGTCTGCATGTGTAGATATCCCGTACTCCACGTTCCAATGAATTTCAACTCACAAAAAAGACTCCCAGGCCAACATAGCCAGTCACATCCATTGTGGCAGGTGTCACATTTCACAAAAGCCTCGATTCTGAACAACGCGGAAATTAAAACACTTCGGGCCACGCTGTGCGAGTTTCCCAAGTCGTTTTTAATATAATTCCGGGTGTGCCTATCAAAGTAGGTAATCCTTATACATACTTCAAACATTATCTACTCAGAAATGTATAAGGAAACGCTTACCTTGAACAATTTTGAGCGAAGACTTTTTCCTTTTGATCTCATTTTTCGGCTGTTTGTTAGGTATATGCTAATCTGAAGACTGGAAGTACATTAAGGAAAGAGCGCTCGGACTCTGCATTATGAAAATTCAAGATACAATTTTGGGATTAGTGTTATTTTCACTAAGTTTCCTACTCATAATCTGAAATCAGTCATGATTACATATACTCAAATAAGTTTTAGTATGGAATGAAAATGTCCACATATTCTGTGTAAAAAACTATTCAAAATATGAGAATATTATTAATTAATGATCATCATTAATTAATAACTGTAAATATCATCGAAGTCAATTCGTTTTTGGAAATTGCACTCCACCGGAAACACGAAAACTATATGAATTTAATAATCTCATTCCTACATCCCTAACTAATTTAGTAGTTAATCAATATTCCACAATTTGAACCACGCTCTGTCCATGACTCCTGAATCACGACAATACATCGAATACATCGTAATTTATGAACGAATCCAATTTACAATTAATCATTAGTTACATATTAGATGATTTGTTTATCCATTCTATTAATTTGACACGCCATTAATATGCTCAAAGTTAAATATGAAATAGCAGTAAACAAATATCGGTCCTTTAAGTACAGGGCCTTAGCTAAGGAGCATGCGTGTCGGATGCAGGGTAAATGGTGTTAGTTGCAACAATATTAGTTTTACTTCACGGCGATCTGAAATATAATTAAGTTTAACACAGTAGTATTTCTTACACACACGTGGTAACATCGCGATTTTTAGAGATAAAGATATTAAAAATATATTTTTAAATAGAATTGTTTCACCTCATCGTTGGCAACACAGGAATGTCACTTTTCTTATCGCGCGCTCTGTGACATCGCATCGAAATAGGTTCTCGCTAATCAAATTATTATTTTAAATAAGGTTTTCGGTATTATTTACTAAAATAACAAAATGTTAACTTTGTTAAGTGATGGCAAGTGTATTAAGTGCATCGTTAGTGGAAACCTGAGACTGCCGCGGCGTTCACCAAAGACATCAAGGGGAGCAGCTACAAACATCAGAGGCACCCTTAGTCCTGACTCCTGGCCAACATTGGATGAACCAGTAACCTGAGGACTCCCAGAACATTAATGTGACGAGAATGCCAGGCTTTAACTGACCACTTTGTACGTGATACAAGCATTATGATGGACAACAATGCACATTACAGTGCGTGATGCAAACTTTTTGCATTATTTCTCCAGTAGACACGAGATGTCCTTAGTAACATTACCTCCATGTTACTTAGCTGGATGAAAGCTACCAGAGAGGCACGTGATGCCCTTAGCGATGTTACTGTACATAGCTAGCTGGTATGCGCTTGTCAACTACCCCTCCAGTGAGTACATACTCTCCGAAACGTTATTTCCACGTTACTAGCTGGAAGAACTACCAAGGTGGCACGTGATGCCCTTAGCAATGTCTCTCCACATAGCTAAACCTGGTATGTTATGTACTCGTCATAACAGGTAAGCCACATTTTTATGACCTAGGTTAAGAAATTGTTAAAAGGTGGTCCAATATGCTTTTAATTTACGAGTATGAAGGCTGCGAGACAGCCTGACTTAGTCCTGCACATTGTCTGTGGTTTATTAATTTGCAAAGCATTAGGCTAAGCATTATACTCTCGAGTGCGGGTTTCTACCGCACCTGGATTGTTATCAGTAAGTATGCGATACTTTAACAACATTGATCCAATGTTGTTAGCTGATAAGTACATATTTGGCATGGAATGGATTAAGAAATTGTTAAAGGTGGTCCAATATGCTTTTAATTTACAAGTATGAAGACTGCGAGACAGCCTTACTTCGACCTGCACATTGTCTGTAGGTTATTCAATTGCCAAACATTTTACTCCGTAAGTGTGGGATTCTACCGCACCTGGACTATTATCAGTGACTAGGGGGTACCCTATGCATCATGGCCTGTTAATGCTTAACACGAGATGAATTCAAACTCAAACTCAAAGCATTTATTTCAAACCGTCAGTCAGAAATAAACCAATTACAGACACTTTTGAATCATCAAGGGATCGGTCAGTCAGAAAGATGAAGCTAGTTGCCCATTCCAAAGCATAGTAAGTTCCCATAGAGAGGAACGGGCAAGAAGCTCCACAGACACTCTTTTAAATCAGAATATTGTTACAATGACCATAGCATGTTATCTCAATACTAGGTGATCTAGTTTTCGAATCAAGGATGCCCATAGTGTGTTATCTCAAAAAGAGATGATCTAGCATTCTCATCAAGGATGTTAACACAATGGTTGCTGCTCATAGCAAGATATCTCAATACTAGGTTAGTTATCTAACTTTCACATCGAGGACGATATTATGGAAACACACTTCATCTTGACTGATTACCTCTCATCAGCTAATGCTACACATGCCTGCTACTAAATGAATGAATGTTATTACATTTCTGTTTATGGCCATGTTGCTGAGTTGTCAGTTTTAACAAACAAATATATCTAAAAGAAATCACTGTGTACAAAATACTTAGTGACTTATCTAAGCACTAGGTGGTTTAATTATCCTAACAAATTGATAAATGATATCAATTTTGTAAACCAAACACTAAAGCAAAATTTTATAATTTTACACTCACACATTCAAATACTTGGTTAACATGATTCTACAATACTGGCTGATGACAAATGCTGAGATATCTATGGAAACTCTTGATTTCAGATATAACTGAAATGGACCAAACACAAAGTATTATTCCATGCTGCCCTATTTATTCATAACAAGATGGAAAACATACTCCATTCTACATTCCATAAATAACCTGCACTGGTTACTTTCACCAGTAAAACAAAGACTAACCCTATGCTTATGAAGAACAAACTGTTGAAAGACTTGGCTGATACAACAATGTTCACTTTCACTAAATTAAAACCAAACAAAAGTAATATCATACCTAATTGACATGAATGTTAGAATATTAAATTATTCTACTTGCTAAACAAACTCAAGTATACAATTCTATAGCTACAAACAATAACAATTAAGTAATCAATAAATATTAAAACCCAAGACCCTATGTTAATAGAGAACCTTACCAGCTGTATTGAGCAAATGCAAAATTAACACAACAAGAGTGACATGTTACAGTTAATAACAAATTAAAACATCTCACAACTAAGTCAATAACAGGAATCAGCCAATATTGAAAACAAAAATGATTATTTGTGGAGAACCTCGACAACAACCTGGAGTATATCTACACTCCAAAGTAACAACTCAACAAAACTGATACTAAAATGCACCAATCAAATGCTGACAAAACAACTATACTCCACTGATCTTGTTATTGGTTGTGGATACAAAGATACAGTAAACGATTTGATACCTATCAAATTCAATATTTTAACTACTCAATACCATTATAGCTAGTATATACAGAGATGAATTAAAATGCATTACAGATCTACAAAGAATTTATCAGAAATACATATTTCAGACTCAAACAAAATAAAAAATTCAACCTCATTCTGGACCTATAACTGATTATAAATGATTTCTCTAAGTAGGTTTGTACAAACTGATTGATTGACTGAAAATGACAAAGAAAGTTCCCAGTAATAACTCTAATAGATAGGCCGTAATATGATTCCATCTTACAGGTACTGTAAGATTCTTCCCATTATCAGATAACCAATAAAGAGTTCATCATATAATTACATTGTCTGATAAATTCGACATTAGAACTTTTATACTTTATTTTATTTTATTTTATTTCTTAAGAAAACTTACAGCTAGGATACAGATAGTTGACAGTTAGTGAAAGAAGGCCAATTAAAAGTTTTCACGGACAATACCGTAACCGTAACTTTAACTGTACCATATAGCTCTGCTATATTTAAGTACCAAATTACTTCCCAGTAGTGACCTATCTACCCTGATTATTTATTTGTCAATATATCAAGACTGCTGTAAAACATTTACCTTTAAATACCACTATAAACATATCAATAAGTGTAAAGTCATTTTTATACAAAAACATGTGCCTTAAAATACTTACTTACATTATAACAAAGGTTATTATTAGTGATCTTAGTCGCATTACATAACATCAGGCCTGTAAGATGATCTTATTCACAGTTTATAAAATTGAAATGTCTAATCAAACATTCAACCATTCCAACTGTTAATCTAAATAATTAGCGGTAGATTCCAATGATAATTACAACATTAAAGTGAAGTTGTCGGAAAAAAAGGGGGGGGGGGCAGTATGATGTGAGGACAAGGTATCAATGGCCTGTGGTTAGAACATGAACAAGGTCAGGTACCACAATAATCGGTGTAGCCAACATGAATGAATTAACTTCAAATTATTTTAAACTAGAACCATCGACTCACCAATTGCACACCTTAGTTAATTAATATACAACTCCCCCACTTAAATATAATATAACTCATTCCACTATTTAGTTTTTGGATAATATGAGTTCAGGGGAAAAGATTCATACCCATAAATGCTCTCAAAATGAATCTAGTTTTTGACTAGTTCCTAGCTTGTCAATTATACATGAAATAGACACTTTCACCATATGTAAATTAGAAAGGAAAATAACTGATTTTGGACATGCAAAAAAAAAAAAAAAAAAAATTGCTACCTAACTAACTAATGGGTTAATGTAAACTAAATTTAATTATTCAGTTTACTAATGGTAACATTTTTTATTGCCCAACTGGGCAGTAATAAACTAATAGATTCCGTGATAGCTACTTCTGCATGGGAGGGTGTACCATGCACAACTATGAGGCCTGTGCTCATTATTTTCAAAGGTACCATTGCTGACGTAGAAAAATTAAATAAGCTAAGTGCATGCAAATCATAGACATTACAACAAAAGTTACATTAAATTAATAAAATTGATCTGAACTTATATTTTTAATTTGATATAATAATATTGATTCAGATTATTTGAATAGTATTATTCGTAATGCCAAAATATCAATTATTATGTCAGAAATCATAGAATATTAATTAAAATGTCAAAAAGTATGATTTAAAAATTCATTAACAGAGTAGAAACATGTCTAAGAGCCAAGTAAACATTTTACATTTGAATTTATTAATTGGTAATATTCTCAAGCCAGGTGGTAATTTATTATACATTTTTACTGTCATACAACTGGCATTTTTACTGTATAGTTGCAATCTCTGAGGAGGTACTAGCAATTCCCCGGCATTATTTTCTTCCGTCTTTGGGAGACATGCTCATTTAATAGGAATAAATGTGGGTATTTTTTAACAAATAAACAAGCCTCAAAAATATAATGGCACGGGAGTGGAAGAATTTTTAATTCTTTAAATAATGGCCTGCAATGGTATAAGTATTCTGCTCCGTTGCCTGTCCTTTCGACTCTAATGTCGACTCTGTGGACCAATGAATCAAATACTGAGACTGTTTTAAAGTTTTATAACTAGGTAAGTACCAATAAGTGAGAAGGACATTAATTCTTCCTCTCACAGTACAACCCATACAACAGCCCAACAAAGAGATGACATCAATTGAGTTAGGTACAATGTGGGGTTACTGGTTGTCAATCATGTTTATTTTTGTTGATACACAATAGTTTATTATCCCTTAACAAGCAATGCTAATGAAGGAGAATAGTAGAGCACCTAATTATAAACCAGAACATTTATAACCAGATAATTTATTATATAACTGAATTATTGCAGTTAGCTCTAAACATCTACTGTGTTAAACTTAATTATATTTCAGATCGCCGTGAAGTAAAATTGGGAATCAAACGAGCTTACCTGTTAAGCGAAGTCTTGATTCTAATTTTACGAACGGCGATCTGAAATATAATTACCCGCCCGCCACTGGCTTACAGCCCCAAAGCTGCAATAATTAGCCTACTTAACTCACCTATACTTTCAGGAAAATCTAGTGAATTTAAGTATGTGGAACCACTCTGTACAGAAAACAGAGTTTGTTCCATACCTTAAAGATCTCTAAAATAAGTGACATTCCTGTGTTGCCAACGATGAGGTGAAACAATTCTATTTAAAAATATATTTTTAATATCTTTATCTCTAAAAATCGCGATGTTACCACGTGTGTGTAAGAAATACAACTGTGTTAAACTTAATTATATTTCAGATCGCCGTTCGTAAAATTAGAATCAAGACTTCGCTTAACAGGTAAGCTCGTTTGATTCCCAATTATGCGGATGACATGGTGCTGCTGGGCCCGTCGCCGGGGGCGATCGTGGAGTTGCTAAATGTATGTGAGACCTACGCTGCTGAACATGGACTGGTCTATAATGTCAAAAAATGTGAATACATGGTCTTTGGGGTCGCTGGTAAGTGCCGGGAAAGTACACTCGAACTTGCCATAAGTGGTACCCCAATTCGTAGAGTGACGAAGTTCAAATACCTTGGGCATTATCTTACTGACGACCTCAGTGACCATGGAGACATTGAGAGGGAGCGTAGGGCTCTAGCGGTCAGGGGTAATATGTTGGCACGCAGATTTACTCGGTGTACTGATCAAGTTAAGATAACGCTTTTTAAAGCTTATTGTCAGAGTTTTTACACAGGTAATCTGTGGGTCAACTACTCGAAAAGGTCGCTGGATGTTCTACGCGTCCAATACAACAATGTTTTTAGGATGCTGCTGCGTCTGCCGCGTTATTTCAGTGCCTCAGAAATGTTTGCGGTAAACCATACCGATGGATTTCATGCCATCATCCGCAAAAAGACGGCCTCACTCCTGAGCAGAATAAGAGGCAGTCATAATAGTATCCTGAAGGCTGTGGCGGCAGATAATTCCTCCGCCATAATAAGGCAATTTGTGAGAAGACTCATACTCTAGTTTCCACTTATCAGTGTCTAGTGATGGTTGGTCTCCTCATAAATTCGTCTTTAGTTTAAGTTACTAATAATAGTGTTTTAAGTGCCTGTTACTAACAATTTATGGATCTCTTAGTTGTCCGAATTAAAATGATTTTATTTTATTAAGGAGGGTAATGCCCTACCTTAATTAACTAATAATAAGCAAAGTACCTACTGTGAAGCTAGGTTATGCTGGAAAATACATTGAAAAAAAATGCTGTGTCCGAATCTAAATTTTCAACTTTAACTGCAATCAATAGGCCTCAGAGGTTATCAAGGAGTCACGAAAGAATATTTGCCCTTTGAAAGGAAATCAACCAAGTCAGAATGATAAGTCCTTCGCATTTTTAACTGACTTCTTCAAAAAGGAGGAGGTTCTCAATGCGTCTGCATGTTTTATTTTTTTGTGTGTTTGTTACGCGATTACTCCGCCAATTATGCATTGATTTTGAAGATTGTTTTTTTGTTTTGTAGGTCATGCTTCAGAGGTGGTTCCATATAAATTTTATTAACTTTACTTGCGTAGTTTTTGAGTTAGCTTCGATATTTTTTGAGTTAGCTTCGATATTACGTATTTTTCCCACTTAGTACATATGGACGATGTTCTGTTATTTACATATCAGGTAGTTGTATTCGAATTTGTGTGAGGTAGGTACCACAACTAAAAAGTGAAAAATATTTTTTTTTACAAAAAAAAAACCGTGGTTTTATTAATAATAAGGCGAATCGAAGAATTCTGCTGTTTTATTTGTTGTATTGAATATGATTGGAGAAATAATAATAATCAGAGTAAATTACTTTGGTATTTTTTTATCTCATATCACCCCCAACAGTTAAGTATTAACTGACTCACACAATCATGTTCAAAGTCAAGAAAGCCAAAAAATGATTTGCCAGCGCCCCAGTTGCGTATTAACGAACAACCTACCTGTAACAAAAGCTGCCCTACCTTAAATTGAACTCTAGCTACAACCCTGTATAGGTAGCTCCGGTTTGTGATGAAATCAAATATTGATTCGTCAATCAATTCCGTTCGCAGTGTTGCTGTTTCAACGATTAATGGCAGATTCCTATAATTTACGGACCGTTGTTGGTTAAAATTATGACTCGTCTATCTTTACCAATAATGAAGCAAAGACCTCATATCTTTGTATAATAGACCCTCCCACACGATGAAAGTAGCTATAAAAAATTAAAAACTTTCATTCGGATAAGAAACATCCATAATGGGTTAGTAACCAAAAAGACAACTTATACCTATGTTAGTAAACTTATTATCTATTTGGAAACAAGGCTGTTAAAGCAAACAAAGATCAACCTAATAAAGGAGACTCGTACCTTCCCGCTTACCAAAGCCAATTCAACCAATTTCGCTTACCAATTCAGGATGGTTTTCTGGCTATCACAGGTAATATTAGCTTACAAATCTAAATATATGCCCAGTTTGGCAATAAAATATGCTAACATTGGTAAGCAAACGATTCGTTTTTGTTTATAGGAACCGAGCATAAAACAATGTGGATAAGAACACAACAAAGTTTAAAATGTAAATAAACAAGAAAATTTAAAATAAACAAGATTATTAGTATAACGTAGACAGATATAAGTAAAAATAAAATAACATTGCGAGGCGATGTAAATTAAAAAAATTAAATTATCCAACTTGTTTTTGGAGAAACCCGTTTCAAGTCGGTTTCCAAAAACTTGTCTTCCCTTCTTACCAGTTCATTTTAAGCTAGGTAAGAAGAACCGACACAGTTAATTTCCCGAATGCACCTCATAAATTTATCAAATTATAAAGCCGTTCCACAAAAAAAAATCTCATAAACAAAAACACTTGAAACCTACACATCTTAATATTTAGAATTCTACCCGAGTAGGAGTTGCGGAGTCAACAGTAAACTAAAGGAAAAGGCTACACCGCTGACAACAACTTCGCACGTGTTTAATTACCTTTTCTAGTAACGTTAGGTGTTAGTTCTCAACACCTAACCTAAGCTTAAACTATCCTGTGGATTCCAACTTTATATCCGGATATAGTAGCTATTGCACTAGGGTGCATTAAAAGAGACTCCACGCATGAGAGACGATTATGAAAGTGCGACTAGCGCTCCCTGGTTAATCCTTTCACCACGGTTTAAGACTCTTCTCATTTAATGCCACACGAGAGAATAGTATTAATTACACTTTAGTGTCGGTCAAATGTTAAGAAATAAAGTAGTTTCCTATCAGTAATTAGCAGAAGGCGGGGCCAACATGGCCAGAGATTTCACAAAATAGAGAGATGTAAGGAAAAAGGAGAGGCCTTTGTTTGCCCAGCAGAGGGACACAATATAGGCTACCAAAATAAAAATTGCAGTTTTGATTTCTAATTCAGACCTATCTTTAAAGAATTCAAGGCCCCACAAAAATATGTAACTAAATCGCCTACGTTTTAAGCATTCTACCTGGAAACCTTGAACGTATTAGTTTGTTGGCTCCAAAAGAGCTAAATATTTCATAAAACATTCGCCGATAGGAGATACAGTGTGTTCCTTTTATATCGAATTACCTTCCATCAAAATTAAAATTAAGTTCAGCACCAAATTTTCACCGTTTTGAATTAAACCACGGACACATAGACAGACGGCTGACTTGACTGGCGAAACTATAAGGGTTCCTTGTTTTACTACGGAATCCTAAAAGAGATACGAAAGTCGATTAATATTTCAGTTTTCCTAGCTTAATTATTGAAAAATAATGAATTAAAATTGAAACTGAAGTAAAGTTGTAAGAATATTAACTATTAAATAAAATCGAGAGGGGCTCGTGGCTAAGTAATAACAGCCGCATGGATCGATTCATCAGGTTAAGCTACGCTTGCCGGGGTTGGTCCGTGGATGGGTGACCATCTTTACATGTCGAGACTCCTCCGTGCCTCGGAAAGCACGTTAAACCGTTGGTCCCGGCTGTCATTTGTGTATCTTTGACAGTCGTTACGGGTCGTCAGAAGCCCGAAAGTCTGACAAACAGTCTTGCCAAGGGGTATCGTATTACGGATTTCCGGCCACCATAGGCGCGGGCTTGCGGACGGCGAGCAACGGGCAGCTCGCCGTCCGATAAGGACCAGGCCCGGGTCGATGGCGCGTCGTGTTCCACGCGCGCCTCAAAGAGATGTCAGCAAAAATGACGGGGTCCAATAGGACCGATGCCTGCCAGGGTTGCGGGAAAGTCCGAAAGGGATACCGGGACCTTGGCAACAGGCAAATGAAGGAACACGGGTGGGTTTTAGTCAGTAAAAGTCTGACACGCCCTTCCGCTCCGCCCAGAGCGGGAGAAGTCATAGGATGATTTCCCACCCTCAAAAAAAAAAAAAAAAAAAAAAGGGGTATCGTATTACCCAGTTACTGGGTTGTGGAGGTCAGATAGGCAGTCGCTCCATGTAAAATACTGGTATTCAGCTGCATCCGGTTAGACTGGAAGCCGAACCCTACATGGTTGGGAAAAGGCTAGGCAGATGATGAACTATTAAATAAAATGCTAAAAAGCAGATTTACGAACAATTTTGTGTCAATTTAGATGATGTGCAAAAGTAGCAGTTTTACGTGTCTCGCGTCCCGGCGACTCGTGGCATGCTCTAAACAACTTCTTTGACAGTCGCTGTTGCAAGACGCATGTTGCTTGAGCATGTAGCGTCGTAGCCACGGGGTTGTGGCGGTACCTACATCGCCACATTCGAACTACGCACCAAAGACCTGACGTCACACAAAAATCCTGACGTCACAAAAATCCTGCATCGCCTAATTAAAGTTTACCGTGCAGTGAACATATATACAAAAATCCAATATCAATCATTGGGCAGTTTCCCGCCAGACACAACACCCGTCTGGTAGGAGGATCCTCCCTTTTCTATGGTGGATGAGTGAACTTTACACCCTGTTCCTCATACCCCTAAAGGGTTAATCTTTAGTTTCCTAACAACTGTGAACGGTCACACAATAACAGTTGTCCAAATATAGAGCGTTTTTTGACACCTTAATGTCAAATCCTGGTGGTCATGACAGATTATCATGACGACCGTTATGATGGAACCGCTTTCTTAGGAAACTAAACCTTTACGGCTAATTGAGTATTACTATCTCAAGCTCACACCCTGTGCCTGCCAGGGTTGCGGGAAAGTCCAAACGGCATACCGGGACCTTGGCAACAGGCAACTGAAGGAACACGGGTGGGTTTTAGTCAGTAAAAGTCTGACACGCCCTTCCGCTCCGCCCAGAGCGGGAGAAGTCATTATTTTGATGATTTCCCATCCTCAAAAAAAAAGCTCACAACCTGTATATGGAGAAAATTGGTGAACAATGTGAAATGTATTAATTGCTTTGCTACACGGGTTTGTAATTATCGAGCCGTGTTGCTATGAATATAGTTGTGAACGAGTTAAGGAACTATTAGGATCTGTTTGGAAACTAGATGGTAGTAATTTTAATTTTAATTATAAAATTTTCAACAATTTTAATATTACATTTCTATGTATCGGGGTTATAGTTGTAATTAAACCGTTTTAAACCAAAATCCGTGGATTAAAAACCGTTTTAAATGGTTTAAAACCATGACCACGTGGACCGTACATTGATTACGCATTACATTAAAAATAAGTTAGAAAGGCTAATTGAAATCGTTCACCATTTGTATTGATCAATGTGAGTCATTTACGTATATTCACTACTTTTTCAGGATTAGACAGAATGTAAACAATACATTAAAAAAATAAGTTTTAGCTAAGAATCAATAAAAAAATTGTCTGATTAGGTTCTTATTTAGAATGTATTTTCTTGTAAATATGCATATAAAATTGTATTGATAAATAGAGATTATTTCTAAAAAATGTCAGGAAGTAGATGTGGTCCAGATCACTTCGACTGAAGCTACAGTGCATTCAATTTAAAAAAAAACATTTTAAACCATTATTAAACCGCTAAGTGTGGTTTAAAACGTTTTAAACCAAAAAGATGGTTTAAAACCAAAAAGATAAAAATACGTTTTGCATCTATAGTCGGGGTACGTAGCAAGATGTCGGTGTTTTTGAGGAGAAAGAAATGTTAATGTTGAACACTATTTATTGACTCACGCTCCAACTGTTCTTAGATGTTAAAATGTTTTTGAATACACCCGGCTAACGCGTTAGACAAAAGTGCACTAAATCTAATATAAAATAATATCTAAGTAATAAAATTCGGTCAACGCGTCACGCCGATATTGCTAACTAAGGTGTTCGGTGAAAACACCAAACATTATGGTACAGTAGAATGAACCAAATGAATAAGAAAGTATTACCTGACGCCTTTGGGTTTAAAATGGGACAAGAAAACTGAACTACACTAAAGCCTGATTTACACGGTGCGAATGAATTGCCTGTGGCATTCCATAAGTTGAAGCCACAATTAAAGTTGGACCGTCGAAACAGTGTTTAAACGATGCAAGTCATTTGTTGTTTTATTATATGCCACAGGCAAATGGGACTTTACCCGCTACCTTTTACGGAGTAAACTTTTCTTTTAAAACAATAATCAGGTTCCTGATTACGGTCAGACACATCACGTCAGTTCCCTACTGAAACCATAAGCGAATGAAATATTCATGAGCTCGTACCTACCAGCGCAACCGAGAGGGAGTATGCAAAGACCCCCTTCACTCACAGGGACGAGGGTCTTAGAGGATAAACTAAAGATATCTAACAGATACTGAGCTTCATACCTCATATCACGATAGGTACCTATATTAAAAAGATTTAAAAAAAAAAACAACCGACTTCCAAAAAAAAACACTCGTCATCATCTGCCTAGCCTTTTCCCAACAATGTTGTGGTCGGCTTCCAGGCTAACCGGATGCAGCTGAATACCAGTATTTTACATGCGCGACTGCCTATCTGGCCTCCACAACCCAGTTACTGGGTAACACGATACCCTTTGGTAAGACTGGTTGTCAGACTTTTGGGCTTTCGGACGGAGTGAAAATTAACTTTGATTTCGGAAGTCCGTTGTCTTTGATTTTCAATGTTCGTTTTTTGTCATCGACTTCCGAAATTAAAGTTATTTTTCACTTTTTTGTGTTTTTTTGAAGAGGGTTGTTTTTTTTTGTAAAAAGTTTTTATTTTTCACTTTTTTGTTGTACCCCACACAAATTCGAATACCACGCGCTACTCGTAGCTACGCAAGCAGAGTTAATAAAATTGGAAAAATACGTAATTATTGAAGCTAACTCAAAAACTACGGAAGCAAAGTTAATAAAATTGAATGTGGGACCACCTCTGAAGCATGACCTACCATACAAAAAACGAATCATCAAAATCAATTCATAATTGGCGGAGTAATAGGTAATAGGTAAAACGGGTTGGTATCCGCAACTCCACGTCAAAGCGCGTATTTTGCGTACGGGTGGGAAATCGCTTATTCGATCCACCCCAGCTCCTCCAAGAAGGCCAGCAACGCCTTGGTGTTACTGACCATCTCACGTAAGGTACCTGGGTTACCGAAGTACTTTGCCCTGTATGTGGCTACCACCGGGCAGTGTAGTAGCACATGAGATGCTGTCTCGTCGTCCTCCATGCAGGCCCTGCACAGCGGACTGTCTGTGACTCCTATGACAAAGAGGTGTTTATTAAAGGACCCATGGCCAGTTATAGCTGCTGTAATTGGCGGTGTAATGGCGTGACAAACACACAGACGAATTGAGAAGCTCGTGGCTTCGCCCCCGTGGCCGTCGCAAGTTATCCCACAGGAACGTAGGTATGTTGTGTAATGTTACTACGGAACGCACTGGACGGTCAGCCCCCCGACCACTTACCTGACCCGCTAATATTTTTCACAGCTATTCACGTATAGTTCAAGGTAACACGAGAGAAGAAGATGCTCTACTACGCGAAGACAATTCACATTCACACTTATTAAGGGGTATCGTATTACCCAGTAACTGGGTTGTGGAGGTCAGACAGGCAGTCACCCCACGTAAAATACTGGTATTTAGCTGCATCCGGTTAGACTGAATGCCGACCCCAACATAGTTGGGAAAAGGCTAGTCAGATTGATTGAATAGGGCATGGACAATCTGGCACACATAGCTAGGTTAAGAGAAAGACAGATTAATTGGTTTATTTGTCACAGAAACACGTGGTTGTAAAAAAGATAAATTAATAATCACGAGCACGGAAGTATGGAAGAAAAAGACATGTTCCACTGACCGGTACCTCAAATAAACTGGGATAAGCAGGCGGTAGGAGAATGATGATGATTAGTCACGAGCGCAGAACAGAAAGAAATAGTCGGCAGCTGCAAGCAGTAAGTAACGCAAGCAACAAGCACGGGACCAACGTCAGACTCTATCAGCTAAAAAATAAAAGTTGTAAAAGTAAAATCCAACTACGACAAAAAGTCAACTAAAAAGGTTTAAACAAGGTCAAAAAATCACAGACAGACAAATTAAAAATCTGTCTGTGATGTCTTGATCTTGTTTAAACTTTTTTGACGTAGTTAGGCTTTAGTTTTATAACTTTTATTTTTACAAAAAAAAAAGGGTTTATAATATATTTATATTTTTAAATCTGCTAATTAAGCCCTGTCATTTGATATGCAACATGGCGTCATTCAAATTTTTTTTTTTAGTTTATGATTTATTATTTTTTGTTCGAGGGAACAGATGAACATACATACATACATACATACAGGTCAAAATCATAACCCTCCTTTTTGCTTCACCGTAGTCGGGTAAAAACCAGACGGTGGCAGTACTCTACAGTTTTGCTTAGTGCTCCACGAACTCAAATATGAAACTGTGCTCGACTGTATCGATAGCTCAACCTTCGAGAAAATGTGCTTACTTCCGTCAAGAGCACCGCGGTCCACGGCTGCACGTGACCACTACATAATATCATCCTCCCTGAGGTAGCTTGAGATGCCGCAAGGCCCACATAACAACTTTTGTTTAAACTTTTGTTCCTATCGCGACAAGATTGTTCGGAACTCTGTATCCGTGGTTTTTTATAGTCTGTGAATTATGTTACAGATTCGTCCGCATCGCTGTCAGCAGGAAAAGTGCCCAAAAGTCTGGCAAAATTGCCACGTTGTATGGCAATGCTGATTCTTTGGCCGCAGAATGTGCCAGCCCTCTGGTCACGTGAAGAGTCGACCAACCGCTTGGCGAAAACGGATCTAACGATTTCGATGAAAGTTGCAATATAGGTTTTATGGGGGCGAAAATCGATCAGCCAAGGTCTCATTTCTGGTAAAATTCGGTTTCTCTATTTTTACCCGAGCAGAGCTCGGTCACCCAGGTACTAGTTGCCTAACGGTTGAAGTTATATTTAAATTAGTGATTAGCGAATAGGCTAGATTGTAATGTGAATAAAGTATCACCATCCGTAATCCTTACATATTATTAAACAAAGTCCTCCGCCGCCTCTGTCTGTCGTCCTATACGCGATAAACTCAAAAACGACTGCACCGATTTTCATGCTGTTTTCACCAATGGATAGAGTGGTTCTTGAGTAAGGTTTTAGTATATAATAACCGACATCCACGCGGGCGAAGTCGCGGGCATCAGCTAGTACTTTATAAAAGGAAAAACAACGAAAATAACATTGCAGCGTCACTCTACCTGTATATTGTTGTCGTCAAACCTGCGAACGAAGTAGACAGTATTTAATTGTAAATAACCCTCTTCTAACACGCGGCCGCGTGGATGGTACTTGCCCCTAAGGTATGGGTATCAGTCATTTTATTAATTCCATAATTAAGGTAAACTAAGCCGCTGCCTGCGTCTCAATCAAAGTTTGAACGAGTATTATTTGGTACACAAGTTGGTCTCAGAAATCGCATCGCTCGATTTATATTATTTTAAATAATTAAAAATTTATTCTGTTTTAGGGTAAATTTTCCTCTAATACCGAGCTTACATAATCCGTCATCAGGTCAGTTCGTCGAACCGACCAAAAATACACCGTCATTCATAGGTAGGTATTTAAAACGGATGCGAATCCCGCGAAAATAGTGAAATTAGCGATCCATTAAGTATCGGTCCGTTTCCGTTGGCCGGGATGATACAAGGGTTTTTTTTTTTTGCCACAGGGCAAATTGCAATTTTGCTGATTATTTTTGCTTATTTTGGGTAGTTGATTTATTTTTCTGTAGCATTTTACGAGGCCAACCTGCAAGCTTAGCATGTCGTACCGACAAAGCGACCGATCGTGTTACGACACCGCGCTTTAGACGTCATCGCTTTTCTTTACCTAACTTTGGTGGGAACGGACATTGATATATTAAACCTAATGAATAAGAAATCTATTTTATAATTTTTATGTGAAGTTTGTGAACTTTCAAATACATATTTCGTAACCTAAGAGGACTCACTTATTGGAGAGTTTCCCGACACACATATTTGGCGCAGCTCGTCACGGACTTAAGGTGTGGTTATATGAAATACCAAAAAATCAGGAAGACGCAGCATCAAGTCTGGACGAAAAACCTATTGGAAGCCTGTCAAGGAAGATATTGTTACGCAGATTGGGACATCTAGAAATCGTGTAAGTACATAAGTCCTATTATTGGTTGCTATGTTTTTAACGGAAGGTTCTATAATTTCCCAAAATTTTATTCTTAGCTTTCTGATTAGTAAATTCTACTCCATAGTGGTATTTTTTGGGTTTTCTTACCTGTCTAGTCTAATGCACCGTAATAAGCCCGGAGTTAGCCATGGTTTGATAATTAACTTACAGTTGGGCACAATAATAATAATCGTAGAATGCCTCATGGCACTTTTCTTTTCTCTTCCTCGTACGAGGAGAGGCTGTTTTATTGATTTAGATAGATAATAATCTGTTCCATTTAGTTGATACTAACAATTATTTAAGTAATAATTTGATTTTGACAAGAGATAGATATAATAGTGCTATGTACTATCTTTCTAACTATTACAAAAGACAAATAGCTGTGTCGCTATCATATTTTTTTTCCATTTCAGCCAAAAACTTGGCTAAACAACTTGCTTCTTTTGAGCAACGCAGTGACATTTTAAATAATTCTGCCAATAATTTGGCAACAATTAATGACATTGATAATCATTTAAATTAGAATATAGGACAATGGAGAAAACCTCTTGCTTAATAAATGAAGAAAATTTCAATATTGCTTTCAATCATCAAAATGTTACAAAAAGTCCTTCTTTGATATCTCACCCATCAAATTCTAGTAATAATCAAAATAAATGTAATAATAAGACTCTAAAAATAGTTCATCAAAATATACAGGGTGTGATAGGTAAGGAATTAGAATTGGAGCTGTTCATGAACTGTAGCCATATAGATATCTTATGTGTAACTGAACATTGGTTAAAGGTCCATCAGTTCATGTTCAGCTTCAACAACCACCAGGTTGCCAGCTCATTCAGCAGAGTTAATATGATACGTGGTGGCTCTCTAATAATTGTACGTAACAATATGAAGTTTAAAGAACGTATTGACATTGTGAGCCTCTCTGTTGAAAGAGTTATTGAAATAGCTTGCATTGAGCTTGAGCAGTTCATTGTAATGAGCGTGTACAGGCCCCCATGTGCTTCATATGATATTTTTGAGAAATCTATGGAAGAAGTATTATTAAAGACTTGTAATAGTAATAAAACAGTTGTTGTCTGTGGAGACTTCAACATCAATATACTAGAAAAATCTGCTATAGTAAATAAATTTAAATTTCTATTAAAGTCATATAACTTGTACAATACATTCTTTGAGCCGACTAGAATAACTGCCACTAGTGCTACCTGTATTGATAATATTTTTACAAACTTAAGACCTTCTAGCCATTTAATTATAAATGAGTTGGATTCTGATCACTGTGGCCAGTTGGTCACTTTCCCTCAGAAAATAGTCAGAGCTCAAAGAAAACTTGTGAGTTTTGTTCCTGTAAATAAAAATCGCTTAGAAACATTTAAAAATAATTTAATGGAAAAACTGCCTGATTTGCCTTATCACAACAACCCGGATCAAGATTATACTTCACTATTTAACCTCATCAATTGTGAGTTTAGGAAGGTTTTCACCTCAAAAATATTGCCTGTTTGTGACCGCGTTATATTTAGTGATTGGGCAACACCAGGTATTTACAAAAGTAGGCAGAGGTTATTTGAATTGTATCATGAAAAAACATATAATCATGATGAAACTTTTAAAGAATTTGTTAAAGAATATTCAAAAACTTTTAAAAGAGCCTGTTCATCTGCAAAGGCTATTTACATTAAAAATAAAATAAAATCTTCGGGAAATAAAATTAAAACAACTTGGAATATTATTAATTCTGAAACGGGAAGAACGACAGTACGGAACCGTGACTTCCATCTAAAAATCAATGATGTAGATATTAAGGCAGACGTGGAGGTGGCAACTGAGTTTGAAAATTTCTTCACTAATATTCCCATTTTAACAACCAAAACTCTGTCATCGTCGTCTCCCACTTCTGCTTACTCAATACTAAAAGAATGTATACCAGAATGTGACAAACTTTTTGAATTCAAAATTGCTACTGCTAAAGACATTATAGAAATATTTAAAGATCTCGATGTAAAAAAAACTGCTGATCTTTGGGGATTATCAGTACATATCATGTCTTCAATAATTGATGTTATTTCACCCTTTTTGGCAATTGTTTTTAACTCTTGTATTGCATCTGGTGTATTTCCTGATCTGATGAAACTTAGTAAAGTGATTCCACTGTTCAAGTCTGGCAGTACAACAGATCCCACGAATTTTCGGCCTATTTCAATATTACCCACGTTGAGCAAAATCTTTGAAAAATTAATTTTAAAACAAATGTTAGGGCATTTCAATGCACATAATTTACTTCATCTGAAACAGTTTGGTTTTACAAAGGGCCGTTCAACTACAGACGCGGGTGTGGAATTACTGAAGAGCATATTCGAGGCCTGGGAGGAGTCGCAAGATGCTCTTGGCATTTTCTGCGACTTGTCCAAGGCCTTCGATTGCGTACATCATGATACACTCATCAGGAAATTGTACCACTATGGTATGAGGGACAAGGCTCTCGACTTTATGACTTCTTATCTGAACAACAGAATTCAGAGGGTCGATGTTAATGGCAAGAGATCTGCAGGATCTTCGGTCACCATGGGCGTTCCGCAGGGTTCAATTCTAGGTCCTTTCTTATTTCTCATTTATATAAATGACTTGCCTTACCACATAAGGGATAATCACAAGATCGTATTATTCGCGGATGACACTTCCCTTATTTTTAAAATTAAACGTCAGCTAGTCAACTTTGAACAAGTTAACGATGCACTCTCTAAAGTTGTGCATTGGTTTAATGTAAATAATCTTCTCCTAAATGAAAAAAAAACTAAACTCATTAAATTTTCAACACCAAATGTCAGGCAGCTATCTACCCATGTTAAAGTTAATGGAATAGAATTGGACCCTGTTGAGTCGACAGTTTTTCTTGGAATAACTATTGACAGTAAATTACAATGGGGCCCACACATAGAAAAATTGTCAGGAAGGCTAAGCTCGGCCGCCTATGCCGTTAAAAAAATTAGACAGATAACTAACATAGATACAGCCAGAATTGTTTATTTTAGTTATTTTCATAGTCTTCTGTCATATGGGATTCTTCTCTGGGGAACCGGTGCGGACGTTAATGCTATCTTTGTTTTACAGAAAAGGGCTGTTCGAGCCATTTACAACCTTGGTCCAAGAGATTCCCTTCGAGAAAAATTCAAAGAGATAGATATTCTGACTGTAGCCTCACAATATATATTTGAAAACTTATTGTATGTACACAAAAATATATCAAATTTTAAGAAAATGTCCGATATTCATAGTTTAAATACCAGGAATAAACACAATCTTGCTGTACATCGCACTCGTCTCCACAGAGTAGGCAATTCGTTCATGGGTCAATGTATACGCTTTTATAACAAACTTCCCATTGACATTCGAAACTTACCCATTATACGATTCAAAAGCTGTATTAAAACCAAACTTTGTAAAAAAGGGTACTATAAAATTTCAGATTATTTAGAAGACAAAAAAGCATGGGATTGAACTGCTCGCTCTGCTAAGCTTTGTAACATTTTGAATATTATGATAAATCATCACCAGTTTTATATATAAATTGACATTATTGAATATTACAACAAAATGACATGATTACTTTTAAAGTATTGTATTATTTTAATTATTGTAAATGTGAGGACTATGTGGATATTTTTTGATTTTTTTTTCGTTCTCAGTTAGTTTTAACGATGGTCTGGCAATTTGAGTATTTTATGCGACCTACCCAAATGTCCTTTCTTTGGTATTGTTCGTCGAGTCGTTGAGCTCCTTAAGTTCTGAGTTGAGCTCCACTATTACTGACAAATGCTTGCACTGACTGGACAGGTCCACTCAAATCGTTGTGGTTCTTTCCTCAAAATACCATTTCAGACGCCAATCTACATGGTCCTCATATGGTCTGACCAAGATTATGTCTGGACTTTAAAAGAGACTGCGACCTCTGAGTTTGTTTCGGCCTTTCTTCTCAGAGTAGTCAGATAGGAAACGCCGACCTCATCTAGCTTATTTTTAATATTTTATAATATGACGTGTAAAAGTGATTCCAATATCCTATTTACAGAATAAACAATTTCATTTCATTTCATTTCATTTCATTTCATTTCATTTCATTTCATTTCATTTCATTTGATTACACGTTTTATTAAAAAATCTGCTCAAAAACTACAGTACCCATCTATAACAATAATGTTTTATTTGTTCGCAAACACACGAACACAGAGTAGACTCAGATGTGTTGATAGCTCGTGTGGCCGGGAGTTAAAAGGTCGCCGAGCAGACTCTGTTATAATCATTGCTCTGTGGCCGCGGGCAATGTGAGCTCGGGTCGCCGATGTTCGGAGAAAACTAGATGTGATATTTTTCAGAAAATATTTTTAGTGGTGCCGGTGAAACTGCCTTGAGTCGAGTGTATAAATCCTAACTAATATTATAAATGTGAAAGTAAGGTTATTTGTTACGCTTTAACGCTAAAACGGCCGAACAGATTTAGATGGACACATGCGTAGACCATGACCTGGAGAAGGACATAGGCTACTTTTCATCCTGGTCCGCAGACGAAGCTGTGGGCAACAGCTACAAACAGCTAGAATACAATCATAGCGAAATCAAAACTTTAGGTACATTGAATATTTGGATAGCACCGGAGAAAGTGAAATCAAAGAAGCGTGGAACGCATTTTTATGCAAGCCTGTCTGTTTTATTCGTCATAGTTTTGTAGCGGACTGCCGATCCTTTGCTCAGACGCATTGATGATATACGCGTAATGCATTTTAGTGAAACTGAAATGAAATGAAAAGGGGGTGTTATATCACTAATTTAGCAATAAAACATTTAAGAAAAAAAAGGGTTAGTAACTAAGGACGCTTCCATCAGCTTTACAGCTGTGTTTGTAAGACGGAATCTTCCCCTGGAGAATCCTCCGAACGTATTAAGAACGCTCCTCTTGCTAATGTTCACTCCGGTATCACAGGAAACTTCTCTTCGGCCACAGAGCAAATGAGATGCAACAGTATCACTTTGAGCAGTTTATCGCTTACCTACAAACTATTTTAAGTCTGGATTTGTGCCCGGTTGAAGACAATCTGTCGAAAAATCTTGAGGATTTAAGAAAATCTCTAGGCTCGCCCCTGTTACATGAGAATTAACTGATGAATTATGGGTGTACCTACTACAACTTTACGTGTAGCTAGGTAGGTTCACCTCTACCTAACCCTTTGGGGATTACAGGCGTGATGTCGATTTGATTGATGACAAATATTTGGCAAGAATGTAAATTGCGGCCCCGCATTCGCAATACTTAATGTAAAAAGTGGTTATAGTTGTCTCGCCTGCAAGACGAAGAGGAAAAGTTCAAAGTCAAAGTCAAAGTCAAATAATTTATTTCAAATAGGCACATAATAGGCACTTTTGAACGTCAGTGAAAAACAAAGAAATAGAATTGATTCTAGTTGCCCATTCCAAAAGGTAGCTTCCGTATGGAGAAGAATGGGCAAGAAACTCCACCGTTACTCTTTTCAAAAATGTTTACAATATTTTGTCATCATCTGCCTAGCCTTTTCCCAACTACGTTGGGGTCGGCTTCCAGTCTAACCGGATGCAGCTGAATACCAGTATTTTACATGAAGCGACTGCCTATCTGACCTCCACAACCCAGTAACCGGGTAATACGATACCCCTTGGTAAGACTGGTTGTCAGACTTTCGAGCTTCTGACGACCCCTAACGACTGTCAAAGATCCACAAATGAAAGCCGGGACCAACGGCTTAACGTGCTTTCCGAGGCACGGAGGAGTCTCGATATGTAAAGATGGTCACCCATCCACGGACCAACCCCGGCAAGCGTAGCTTAACCTGAGGGATCGACCCGTGCGGCTGTTATTACGTAGCCACGAGCTCTCGTTTACAATATTTTGTATACATGAATTATATAATTATATGTGAAGACCAAATTACGATCATTGACATTGTAATTGCGACTACTTTTGCCTGTTTTTTTATATGCGCTTCGGTGTATCTCTTGGCCTAGATCTCACCTGATGGTAAGTGATGAACAGACTGAAGGTGGAAGCGAGCTTCATCCGGAATCCTCAACCAGTGAGGAACTGGCTATCTTACCCCTAACTGCCGAAACACAACAATGCTGTTATCATTGTCAGACTTAGATAAGATGGTGGTAGCTAGCCAGGCGGACTTAGAACAAGCCCTAACACCAACCAAACCGAGCAGAAAATTCTGCCCCCACTGGGAATCGAACCCGAGACCTATCTGAGACAGGTCTAACCACTAGACCACAGAGGCAGTTAAAAATTGTTCTGGTTTCAAGGGTTAAATGTAGAAAAATGTATGGATGTATATCCCAGGCTGTTTTACATAAGAGTCCTACAAATACCACATTGATCGACTTAAGGCCCATCGTCCACGACACTACTCGAAAGTAACCAGCTATAAACACAAATCACCACTGAGTAGCCAAAATATCACTCACTAGCATTCCTATGGTTGTCTTTAGCAGTTCATCATCATCATCATTTCAGCTGGAAGACGTCCACTGCTGGACAAAGACCAGAACTGGTCGAAGTGGCGATGCTTGGGTGACCAAGCACCCCCACTTCGACCAGTTCTGTGCTTCCCACATCCAGCGGATTCCTGCGACCTTCATAAGGTCCACCTTGTAGGAGACCTTCCATCAACGCTACGTCTCCTGGTACGCGGTTGCCAGTTCAGATCCTTTCGGCCCAATCGGCCATCTGTCGTGCAAGCAATGTACCCTGCCCACGGCCACTTCAGTTGGGCAATTCTGCGGGCTATATCGGTCTGTAGCAGTTATTAACTAGTTTGTGATTGATTACATCGTATATATGAGCGCCAAACAGTTATTTGATTTTAATTTAAAGCTTGTTTTGATTATTTTGTACTTATTCTGAGTTCCATGTTATTTATTGAGTTAATACTTGTATCTCCGGTTTAGTCTGTTTATGTTTTTATGTGATTAAAATATTATGGTTTCCGTTTGTGGGTATTTATAAATAGCTTCATTATTAATATGATAACTTCCTTTGATTTGTTTAAAATATTATGCGTTTCTGGCTGGATTTTCATCTTGTTTTTTATGAGGCGTATTAAGTATTTATCTTGACTTCCGCTTGAAATATTTAAAATTTGATTTACTTTACAGTTCAGGACTTATTTTGACTTGCATATCCGCTTGATTTATGTAAATTATTTTTGTCGGTAAAGTGTCGCGTTAATGTTATGTATAAAAACTGTTGTAATGCGAATAGAAACACATTCGTTGTGCGCTGCTCGTGGAATAAATACTCTGAGTTGAAGTAAGGTATTTTCTTTGTACTCTCTTATAAATTTCCTGCTATTTGTGTGATATATTGGTGCAAACCAATATGAGTGACTCCTCTACTAAGTAGAGTCGTGAACGCCATGGCCCAAGTCTACAGCAAATAAATTTTCAGATATTAGTCAGCTTCAGCAATAACAGGCCTCACAAAATCTCTCAAAAGTTAAAAGTAACTTTTAATTACTTACCGTTAATTATTTTACCCTCATTTTATACCTGCTAATTAGCAGTTTTAATTACGTAACGTAAGGCTCATGCCGGCGCGAGCTCCGTACAACACGTATGTTGTGCCGCACAACTTTGTTTACTGAGTTCCAACTTTACTGCGTACGTGTTACTTACCTATATATCGAATTTTCTTATGCCTTACTTTGTTTTTTGTTTAAGTTTTTGGAGTTGCAGATGTAGTCGTACGAAGATATTCTCGAAATATTAATGTCATTTGTCAGGTTGAAAATATATATATTATGCTGATTTCATCTCTCTTGGATGGTTGAAATCTTGTGTCTCTGACACAGAATATTGTTTTAAGCCGTAACATGAAAAGCAGTTTTCCATAAGGAGGAGTAGATAACTACAATCTACAAAATTAGTTTTTGTTTACCCTAAAGCTGAAAAAGTTCATTGTACTCATCATTTTTACAACTTTTTCTATGGGACCAACAACTGAACACAAATGTATGGAACAGCTGATTTTTTTTCGCGGATTCAAGGTTGGTCTCATAGAAATGACTTCTTCAATTGGTCCCTCATTACTCAGTATCGTGGTCACAAGAGTCCCTTTAAACGGACAATCTTTCCCATCGACTCCGGCCTAAAGTTGCCATTACCACCTGCGCTTGAGGACGTAGCATCTTTTACTTGGTCGGACCATCGTGTTGGCGACCGGCCTCGTGCTCTCTTCCCTTCGGTATTGCCAACAATGACCAGCTTTTCAAGGCTGCTATCTCCCCTTCGTTATGTGACCGAAGTAGGTCAAAATACGGTGTAGGCAAACTGTAGACAATCGGGTCTTAATATCGAGCTGGGAAAGGACAGACACATTTGTGCATTTGGTTGTCCATAGAATTCAGAGCATCCTCCTCCAGCACCACATTTCGAATGCGTATATCCTCTGTCTTTCTCTTGCTTGGATTGATCACGCACTCTAGTGCTTTGACCATACGGGCTTTCATTTTATAACTTATACCACGATTTTTCCAGATGTTCTGGAGGCCTGTCGTAGCATCTTTACCCATGGCTACCGCCGTTTTATTTCTGGGATGCAGCTGCCTTAATTATAAATATTCGAGCCTAGGTAACCGAAACTGTTCACAGTATCGATGCCTTGGAGGTTATAGGCTCCCGATAGCTTTCCCGCGCGATCTATCATCATAAACATGGTTTTCTGCCTATTTATTGCAAGCCCACTTTCCACCTCCAATCTGTGTACTTCTCCTTCATGTCGTCAACGACTAGGTATTTGAAAAGTTTCATAATTAAAGACGTTTTTTTTTAAACATAGATAATTTTAAGAACTTAAAACCAAATCCACTCAATGAGAGTAGTTAACCAGTTTTGATGATTGTGCTACACTAAAATTACTAGTGGCACTTATAGCAAAATTAGCAAAACTTGTTAACTACTTTCATTGAGTGATTCGGCCTCATGGCCTCTTTGCTTACGACTAATCATAATTTATAACAACAATGAAACACAAAGCCATAAGGTAACGATTTTATTGTTCTAGTTTATAGCTAAGACTCCTTCATTACTTAGCTATTAAAGTTTTGAGCAGAACATGCAGTTAACTTGGGATTAGTCGGAGGAAATTATCTTGTAATGGACGAATGAACCGCTCCGAGCTACTGGCTGAACTTTTATATTGCTTTCTTTATGTGCCATGCTTAATTGTTAAGTAGTGGGTTATTTACAAGAAGTTAGAGGTTCACTCAACCCAGCCTATCGCAGTCCAATGCTGGACATAGGCCTCTCCCAGGCTGCGCCACAACACCCTGTCCTCCGCCTTCCGCATCCAGTCTGTCCCAACCACCTTCTTAAGGTCGTCGGTCCATCTAGCTGGGTCACACGCTACGCTTGCCATATGCGGTTCGGTTATCCGGAAAAGAACCGGAGTTACCGAAATACTTTGCAGAGTAAGCAAACTGAAGTGCCACTGGGCTGGCCATGTATGTCGAAGGACCGATAGCCGGTGGAGCAGACGAGTCCTGGAGTGGAGGCATTTGTATTGAACAAAGAAGTGGCTAGCGACTGTTGCTGAGAAGCGCGTGCAGGCCCAAGGCCTAGACGAACTGTTAGGCTATTTTTAAGTCACTCAAAGAAAGATTATTTGTATGGCTAGTTATATGAGTCTATTGAAATGAATGAAAATGGTTGCAGGTTTCTTCAAATGTCTTTAGTTTCTGCTTATTCTAAGAGTAATAGTAAAAGTAATCTAAGTTTTTGACGGAAATACAGCCACTATTTTGGAGAATGCCCTCAAGTTAAGGATCTACGCGTTAATTAATGATTTGAGTTGCAGGGTCAAGTGTAATAAAGATACAAAGATTATTCAATTTGACGGGCTTTAAAACAAAAATTCAGGGTGATTTTCACCAATGAAACTAAACGCGATCAGCACGTCATCTAAACCGTGGCCAAGAGCTGTCAGTCTCATTACTGCTCCGGAATTGACACACAGTGAATTCATTCTTATTCATTATATCACCTATTTTACGCTTTTTTTACGCTATGAGAGTGCAGGTTTACTTAATCAGTTAATCACAAATATGTTACTCAGTATAGCATAAGCATAATCAGCCTATAACTGTCCCACTGCTGGGACACAGGGCTGCTCTCGGTGAGAGGAAGTGCGCCGTAATCCACCACGCGGCGCGGGCCTAGTTTGGGTGGCGGTGGATTTCACATGTCTTCGAATTTTTGGTTCTAGGACAGGCCAGTTTCCTCTCGATGTTTTCCTTCACCGTTTTGAGAGCAATGGTGATGAAATTAAATATACAAAGTTCCAGTGGGACAGTTATAGGTTGGTGTCACAACTAACTCTATAAACTTACTTTCATTTCAACCATTCTAATCATAACTTCGTCTGCCCCTTCATATCCAAATTAAAAGCTCATGTAGACATAATCGTCACAGATGAAGATGGTTACTCTATCCGAAAAGCAGGGTCGTGCCCCTCTAAGGGCGAAAGACGTCGCGATTATATCCCAAAGAGATGGCAGCTTGAGTAGGCAGCTACGGTAGCTTGCTCCAGGCGCTTGAGTTGGCAGCTAC
This sequence comes from Lithophane leautieri, assembly GCA_949152455.1. Classification (NCBI taxonomy): domain Eukaryota; kingdom Metazoa; phylum Arthropoda; class Insecta; order Lepidoptera; family Noctuidae; genus Lithophane; species Lithophane leautieri. The sequence continues at coordinate 20,292,818 of OX424460.1, forward strand.
GTTAGCTTGCTCCAGGCGCTTGCGGTGTCTAGCTGTACCTAAGGATTCTGGAGTCTGTCACTTTATAAGATTATCTTGTTAATGAATAATTTTAATGCGATGTTTGTAACAGTTTTATTTTAGTGTAAAGGCTAGGCTATTGGAATATGCAGATTTTGAAGTGTGTATAAAAGATTTGTGTAAGAAGATTTTGAACTTGCGGTCTACGCCGACCTACCCAAGTTGAGCTCGACTTTATAATTTTCAATACGAAGGGCCATCGCATAAGTACCAATACCTGTTTAAATAAATAAGAATGTTCTGTTGGAATTAATCAAAAAATACTTTGAATTTTTCTTTCCACGAATTTCTAACTTTTTTAGTCCAAGCAAAATTTTTATGGGGTGATTTTTGCCGAAGTATTACGGAACAGGATTCCTTTCATCGATTCTTGAAATCACGCGGTTACTTAGCGGGTGAATGGTGCGATCGGTTCATGGGCCCGCAGAGTGGACTCACACGAGTGGCGACTCACGAGCGCCGTGAGTGCTTTCTGGTTTGAGGGTTATCACACACGGGAAGGAATTTTGGGCAGAACTGTTTTTATCATTTTCATCACTCGGCTGAAAGATAGACATAGACCGCCCGCACATAAGCATCACCATCACCAAAACGATCGCCCCTGTGTTTCCCCACATCCAGCTAATACCCGCGACCTGCTCCAAGTCATCGGTCCTACTTTAATGACCAAACTGAAATACGCGGGGGGTGCAGATTTATTTATGTATTCCTAACCTAACGCTAAAAACGCTCGCCTTTAGAGACCTAAAACCGCCGTATCTCTGCTGTGTCCGTCACAAATTCCATTCCGTATATTTCCTCATATGTAATGCGCCTCTCTCGTCCAATCCGTACTTGGGTCACGCGCGCTTAGAGTACAGTCTCCTTTTTATCCGACTGACTGATATAGCGCCATAATAACTTATACAGGGTGCTGGTTTATTTGATGTCGAACCCGGCTTTTTGTACTTCCACTGTTATAGGTAATTGCTTGGGCTATGAGCGTTTTGTATTACTTTCTATTATTAACTTATTATATAAAAAGGTTGGGTTGGTATTTTTTAATTTAACACGCTCACTTTTGACCAATGTAATTTATGTATCTAATAGTTAAAATTACTTAACACGTTCCGGGACACTTGACTATTTGCAAATGTCATGAAATGACAATACAAAATCACATACATTTTATCATACCGTCTACAGCCGTACGTACCGGCAGCGGCGGCGCATATACCGTGACACTAAATATCAACATCACTGTACTTGTATGGCTCAGTCTACGCCTGTCGGCGGTGTGAATGTGTCATAAGGCACTGCTTGTGCATGTGTTGAAAAATTACTTGAAAAGAGTTTGCCGTGACACCTAGGAACGAATGAAGTCGCGTGATGTGACACTAGACCATGTGCTTCCTAGGAATGTTATGGGCAAGCAACGGCTACCAACGGTTTGCCAAATTACATTAAACAAAATTGACCGCCCTTAGCCGTACTGTTACGTAACGATATACCTACAGATATAACGTCGAGAGGTGGTCTGTCCCGGAATGTGTTAATATAATTTTTATTATTTGATTAGAACGTTAGTACTGTTACACACTGTTAGTTATCTTTAGGTTGACGGCCTACAGTACGCTGGACATATTTAAGCGTAGGTAATCATGGAATGTCGGTTACATTGGTTCTCTTACGGATCTCTTCATTTCTGATTCGATCACGTAGCGAAACTCCGAGCATAGCCCCCCACAAGGAGCGTTAGAGGGCCCTCCACAAGGGGAACCGATGACCTGGTGAAGGCCACAGGAATCCGCTGGATGCGAGAAGCACAGAACCGGTCGAAGTGGCGGTGCTTGGGGGAGGCCTTTGTCCAGCAGTGGAAGTCTTTCGGCTGAAACGTTGATGATGATGATGAATCATCGGATATCTATAAATAGTACTTTATCTATAAAACAAAGTGGATATTCGTGTTTGTGTGTTAGTAAGTTCTTCTAAACAACCAAATGAATTTGGATGCGCTGAAGGGCTCGTGGCTAAATGATAACAGCCGCATGGGGTGATCGAAAGTTAAGCTACGCTTGCCACGGTCGGTTCGTGGATGGGTGACCATCGATGACATATCGAGACCCTCCGTGCCTCGAAAAGTACGTTAAGCCGTTGGTCCCGGCTGCCATTCGTAGATCTTTGACAGTCGTTACGGCCGGGTAGTTAGAAACCTAAAAGACTGAAAACCAGTCTTGCCAATTTATTTGGGGTATCGTGTTAGCCAGTAACTGGGCTATGGAGGTCAGATAGGCAGTCGCTGCATGTAATATACTGATATTCACCTGCATCCGTTAGACTGGACGCCGACCCTATAATAGTTGGGAGGCAGATTGATTTGGATTTTGAGCCGTTTTTCACATATCATTTCATAAAAATAAAAAAAATCATACATTCATATTAATAACTTAGATAATATAGCACAGATATCACGATGTTTTGATAAAATGTCTCCACATCAGTTGATTGCACCCGTGCGAAGCTGGGGCGGGTTGCTAGTGATCTACACATAGACTCTTTATAGACTCGCTCCTTAATCTTCCCACAAAATACAGAGATATCGAATGAAAGGTTGCACCGGGTGAGAGAACATCATCAAAGGGTTCTTAATTATAAAGCAGTAATTAATGGCCGACGTCTTGTTTTTCGAGAACCTGACCAGTGAGCTCAAAATTGTTTCAAGATTGGGTTAATTCAGTTCGGCAAGGTTTGATGTTGGGGAGGTTTAGACCTTTCTGTGTCGTAATAATTTTAAACCTGTCAAAATATTTGGCAGCATGTTATTTTTATTTAATTAATTATGACAAATCTTAAATACATAATATACAATCTAACACTAATATAATATCGACGGGTGAAAGGCTATTTGTTTGAAGCGACATTTTGGACGATATTGAGTTATATACATATTCGGAATCAGCGAATTTTTCTGCGTCGGATGAGCCGGATTTCATACAATTCTGAGCACTTTTTTGGCGCTTGAAACATCAGTAAAGTTAGGTTTAGTTTGAATCCGAACTGACTGATGCGACAAAAAATTTATAAAATTTTAATAAAGATGGACTTCACACAGACCAAATATTTTGTGATTTTGTCTTAAGCTGTTTGTTCTGACATACATTTCGTAACATAGGGCGTTTGAATCGTTTTGCCTGCATCTAAAATCCATGCTTGATGTCGTTTGAAACATTTAGCCAGCACGTGCAATTTATACCTGGAATTTATTATAAATACTTAATGTGAAGTGCTACATAAATAATTTTGGTCTGGAACTACTATTATTATACTTCAGCTGCATAAGTTGAATAGCCTGATTCTATATTACTATCGCGATGGTAGCTATTACATTTAACGTTACACTAAAACAACACCGAGTGTTCCATAAATCCTTTTTCCTGAACCTATAATATACAGTTTATGGCGCTAGAATCATTTAGCCTGTTTCTAAATAAAAGTGATTTGAGGTAATTTTGTATGAAGCCATATTTTTATTCCTGGTAATAACAGCTTTACAAAAATGAAAACTAGACTAAATTGTGCGGTTTTTTTATAAAGGAAAACAGCATAGAACACTTTTTTGTAATAATATTAATACTTTTTTTATAACGATTATTTTTCCTAAAAATGAAACTTTGAAATGCTCTCTTGTGAAGTTCCAAAAATGACGCTTAATACAAATAGCCCGTGAACGCTCGATATGTATATATGTTATGTACATTAAATTAAAAATTTAAAAAACCCCCGGCACAAACAAAAACCTCTAAAAACAAAAAAATAATATATAAAACTTAAACAGGGTCAATCCCTTAAAGTTTTATACAAGATGTTGGTAATATTTTGTTCCAAGCGTCGCCGTCGCGTCGTCGCGTCGGGGGACGGCTAAGTAGTATATAAACTAGGTGGGTAGATAATGAATGAAACAAGGTTCGTATGTTAGTAAGCAAAATATGATATAAAACAAACAGGTATTAGGTATATACTACTTAGCCATCCCCCGACGCGACGACGGCAACGCTTGGAACAAAATATTACCAACATCTTGTATAAAACTTTAAGGGATTGACCCTGTTTAAGTTTTATATATTATTTTTTTCTTTTTAGAGGTTATTGTTTGTGTCGGGGGTTTTTTAAATTTTTAATTTAAGTTTTATTTCCTGCTTTTTAAACTTGAGATACTTTAAAAAAAATTGATTTGTTTTATTTCCTATTTTTTAAACTTTATAAGTACAAGCTTTTAAAATTTAAGTTTTATTTCCTGCTTATTAAACTTTATACACTTTAGGGAGTTATTACGCTATTATTGATAATAAATATAAGTGTAGTAGAAGTAATAACAATATAAAGTTGTTTAATCCAATTTGATAGATTTTCGTGAGTATTAGTGACGGTTTTTTTTAAGGTGGTAGGTAATTTTATCATTCCACGGCATTAAAATGGGTAATTTCAAATCAATTGAACGAGTGAAATTAAATAAAAGCTCTTTCCTACTCCATCATTAGACCCGTTCACGATCTACCTATAACCTATTTATTGAGACCATTCCAATGAGCCCAAAAACACGATACCGGTGCTGTAAGTTAGTGAGGGAGTTGGGTATCCTGCGAATTCCAGGTGTTGCTGCAGCATCAGTTCATGGTTACTATGTTCTTCTAATATCATTGAAGTAACAGAATACTAAATTTCGAATCGAACAGACCTGTGGAAGATGCACACATTCATTCATCAACTAGAAAACAGCTGATAATCTTCAAACGGCTGAACCGATTTTCTTGAATTGTAGCTAAGAACACTCTCGATCAAGACACCTTTCATACAAAAAAATAATAATCAAAATCGGTTCAGCCGTTTGGGAGCTACGATGGAACAGACAGACACACAGATACACCGATACACAGATACACACGTTAAACTTATAACACCCCTCTGTTTCCGTCGGGGGTTAAAAAATGTAAAGGAAAAAATAAAGGGAAGAAATCATTGGGCATCAAAAAATTCGTCCGCATCGTTGTCAGTGGGAATAGTGCCCAAACATCTAGCAGCGACCTAAAAATTAGCTAGCCCTCGGGTCACGTCACTGGCAGAGCCTGTTGAATAAAATGATACTTTACATTCAAAATATTAGATAAAGTCTAAAGATTTAAAAGTAAGCACTGTATAAAGTGGTGATAAAATAATTTGATTGCAAAATTGTTTTATTTAAACATTTCTGCCCGCGTTTCGTCGGCGTGGACATCAACAATAAACATAATCCTACTCGGCAATAGTGTAGCTTTCTATCAGTAATATTTTTGTAATCTGATCAGGACTTCTAGAGATTGCTTCTTACATACAAACAAACACTTTATAATATTAGTAAGTACTTACTTATAATTGGGAATCAAACGAGCTTACCTGTTAAGCGAAGTCTTGATTCTAATTTTACGAACGGCGATCTGAAATATAATTAAGTTTAACACAGTTGTATTTCTTACACACACGTGGTAACATCGCGATTTTTAGAGATAAAGATATTAAAAATATATTTTTAAATAGAATTGTTTCACCTCATCGTTGGCAACACAGGAATGTCACTTATTTTAGAGATCCTTAAGGTATGGAACAATCTCTGTTTTCTGTACAGAGTGGTTCCACATACTTGAATTCACTAGATTTTCCTGAAAGTATAGGTGAGTTAAGTAGGCTAATTATTGCAGCTTTGGGGCTGTAAGCCAGTGGCGGGCGGGTAATTATATTTCAGATCGCCGTTCGTAAAATTAGAATCAAGACTTCGCTTAACAGGTAAGCTCGTTTGATTCCCAATTTTACTTCATGGCGATCTGAAATATAATTAAGTTTAACACAGTAGATGTTTAGAGCTAACTGGAATAATTCAGTTATATAATAAATTATCTGGTTATAAATGTTCTGGTTTATAATTAGGTGCTCAACTATTCTCCTTCATTAGCATTGCTTGTTAAGGGATAATAAACTATTATGTATCAACAAAAATAAACATGATTGACAACCAGTAACCCCACATTGTACCTGACTCAATTGATGTCATCTCTTTGTTGGGCTGCTGTATGGGTTGTACTGTGAGAGGAAGAATTAATGTCCTTCTCACTTATTGGTACTTACCTAGTTATAAAACTTTAAAACAGTCTCAGTATTTGATTCATTGGTCCACAGAGTCGACATTAGAGTCGAAAGGACAGGCAACGGAGCAGAATACTTATACCATTGCAGGCCATTATTTAAAGAATTAAAAATTCTTCCACTCTCGTGTCTTAATTTTTTTTTTTTTTTTTTTGGCTTGTTTATTTGTTAAAAAATACCCACGTTTATTCCTATTAAATGAGCAAGTCTCCCAAAGACGGAAGAAAATAATGCCGAGGAATTGCTAGTACCTCCTCAGAGATTGCAACTATACAGTAAAAATGCCAGTTGTATGACAGTAAAAATGTATAAAATTACCACCTGGCTTGAGAATGTTACCAATTAATAAATTCAAATGTAAAATGTTTACTTGGCTCTTAGACATGTTTCTACTCTGTTAATGAATTTGTAAATCATACTTTTTGACATTTTAATTAATATTCTATGATTTCTGACATAATAATTAATATTTTGGCATTACAAATAATACTATTCAAATAATCTGAATCAATATTATTGTATCAAATTAAAAATATAAGTTCAGATCAATTTTATTAATTTAATGTAACTTTTGTTGTAATGTCTACGATTTGCATGCACTTAGCTTATTTAATTTTTCTACGTCAGCAATGGTAGTATATGTGAATCAGTGTTTAATTTTTTAGATCTCAACTTCTTTGTAGGTTTCCCATAAGTTTGTAATGTGGTTGTTTTCTGTACTTAAAATCAGATCAGGAAGATATTTGTTAGATTGAATGCTTTTGAAAGTTTCTAGGACTGGAAATAGCAGTCGTAGTCTATATCTCTGTGAACGTAAACATTCACTTATTTGAGATGCGGTGTGAAGCTTAATGCATGAGTTTACAGCTCCTAAGCTCTATAATTATGTTGTGTATTTATGGCCGATTCCTATAATTTGCTATTGTTATTGTTAAAATATGGTATCTTTGATAATAATGAGCACAGGCCTCATAGTTGTGCATGGTAGACCCTCCCATGCAGAAGTAGCTATCACGGAATCTATTATTTTTTTACTGCCCAGTTGGGCTATAAAAAATGTTACCATTAGTAAACTGAATAATTAAATTTAGTTTACATTAACCCATTAGTTAGTCAGGTAGCAATTTTTTTTTTTTTTTTTTGCATATCCAAAATCAGGTATTTTCCTTTCTAATTTACATATGGTGAAAGTGTCTATTTCATGTATAATTGACAAGCTAAGAACTAGTAAAAAAAACTAGATTCAGTTTGAGAGCATTTATGGGTATGAATCTTTTCCCCTGAACTTATATTATCCAAAACTAAATAGTGGAATGAGTTATATTATATTTAAGTGGGGGAGTTGTATATTAATTAACTAAGGTGTGCACTTGGTGAGTCGATGGTTCTAGTTTAAAATAATTTGAAGTTAATTCATTCATGTTGGCTACACCGATTATTGTGGTACCTGACCTTGTTCATGTTCTATGTTCTAACCACAGGCCATTGATACCTTGTCCTCACATCATACTGTCCCCCCCCCCCCCCCTTTTTCCGACAATTTCACTTTAATGTTGTAATTATCATTGGAATCTACCACTAATTATTTAGATTAACAGTTGGAATGGTTGAATGTTTAATTAGACATTCCAATTTTATAAACTGTGAATAAGATCATCTTACAGGCCTGATGTTATGTAATGCGACTAAGATCACTAATAACCGTTGTTATAATGTAAGTAAGTATTTCAAGGCACATGTTTTTGTATAAAACTGACTTTACACTTATTGATATGTTTACAGTGGTATTTAAAGGTTAATGTTTTACAGCAGTCTTGATATATTGACAAATAAATAATCAGGGTAGATAGGTCACTACTGGGAAGTAATTTGGTACTTAAATATAGCAGAGCTATATGGTACAGTTAAAGTATAAAAGTTCTAATGTGGAATTTTTCAGACAATGTAACTACTTATATTATGAACTCTTTATTGGTTATCTGATAATGGGAAGAATCTTGCAGTACCTGTAAGATGGAATCATATTACAGCCTATCTATTAGAGTTATTACTGGGAACTTTCTTTATCATTTTCAGTCAATCGATCAGTTTGTACAAACCTACTTAGAGAAATCATTTATAATCAGTTATAGGTCCAGAATGAGGTTGAATTTTCTATTTTGTTTGAGTCTGAAATATGTATTTCTGATAAATTCTTTGTAGATCTGTAATGCATTTTAATTCATCTCTGTATATACTAGCTATAATGGTATTGAGTAGTTAAAATATTGAATTTGATAGGTATCAAATCGTTTACTGTATTTTTGTATCCACAACCAATAACAAGATCAGTGGAGTATAGTTGTTTTGTCAGCATTTGATTGGTGCATTTTAGTATCAGTTTTATTGAGTTGTTACTTTGGAGTGTAGATATACTCCGGGTTGTTGTTGAGGTTCTCCACCAATATTCGTTTTTGTTTTCAATATTGGCTGATTCCTGTTATTGACTTAGTTGTGAAATGTTTTAATTTGTTATTAACTGTAACATATCACTCTTGTTGTGTTAATTTTGCATTTGCTCAATAGAGCTGGTAAGGTTCTCTATTAACATAGGGTCTTGTGGTTTTAATATTTATTGATTAATTGTTATTGTTTGTAGCTATAGAATTGTATACTTGAGTTTGTTTAGCAAGTAGAATAATTTAACATTCTAACATTCATGTCAATTAGGTATGATATTACTTTTGTTTGGTTTTAATTTAGTGAAAGTGAACATTGTTGCATCAGTCAAGTCTTTCAACAGTTTGTATTTGTCTATGTTCTTCATAAGCATAGGGTCAGTCTTTGTTTTATCTATGGTGAAAGTAACCAGTGCAGGTTATTTATGGAATGTAGAATGGAGTATGTTTTCCATCTTGTTATGAATAAATAGGGCAGCATGGACTAATACTTTGTGTTTGGTCCATTTCAGTTATATCTGAAATCAAGAGTTTCCATAGATATCTCAGCATTTGTCATCAGCCAGTATTGTAGAATCATGTTAACCAAGTATTTGAATGTGTGAGTGTAAAATTATAAAATTTTGCTTTAGTGTTTGGTTTACAAAATTGATATAATTTATCAATTTGTTAGGATAATTAAATCACCTAGTGCTTAGATAAGTCACTAAGTATTTTGTACACAGTGATTTCTTTTAGATATATTTGTTTGTTAAAACTGACAACTCAGCAACATAGCCATAAACAGAAATGTAATAACATTCATTCATTTAGTAGCAGGCATGTGTAGCATTAGCTGATGAGAGGTAATCAGTCAAGATGAAGTGTGTTTCCATAATATCATCCTCGATGTGAAAGTTAGATAACTAACCTAGTATTGAGATATCTTGCTATGAGCAGCAACCATTGTGTTAACATCCTTGATGAAAATGCTAGATCATCTCTTTTTGAGATAACACACTATGAGCATCCTTGATTCGAAAATTAGATCACCTAGTATTGAGATAACATGCTATGATCATTGTAACAATATTCTGATTTAAAAGAGTGTCTGTGGAGCTTCTTGCCCGTTCCTCTCCATGGGAACTTACTATGCTTTGGAATGGGCAACTAGCTTCATCTTTCTGACTGACCAATCCCTTGACAATTCAAAAGTGTCTGTAATTGGTTTATTTCTGACTGACGGTTTGAAATAAATGCTTTAAGTTTGAGTTTGAATTCATCTCGTGTTAAGCATTAACAGACCATGATGCATAGGGTACCCCCTAGTCACTGATAATAGTCCAGGTGCGGTAGAATCCCACACTTACTGAGTAAAATGTTTTGCAATTGAATAACCTACAGGCAATGTGCAAGTCGAAGTAAGGCTGTCTCGCAGTCTTCATACTTGTAAATTAAAAGCATATTGGACCACCTTTTAACAATTTCTTAATCTATTCCATGCCAAATATGTACTTATCAGCTAACAACATTGGATCAATGTTGTTAAAGTATCGCGTACTTACTGATAACAATCCAGGTGCGGAAGAATCCCACACTTACTGAGTAAAATGTTTTGCAATTTAATAACCTACAGACAATGTGCAGGACAAATTAAGGCTGTCTTGCAGCTCCATACTTGTAAATTAAAGCATATTGGACCACCTTTTAACAATTTCTTAATCTATTCCATGCCAAATATGTACTTATCAGCTAACAACATTGGATCAATGTTGTTAAAGTATCGCGTACTTACTGATAAAAATCCAGGTGCGGTAGAATCCCGCACTCAGAGTATAATGCTTTGCAAATTAATAACCCACAGACAATGTGCAGGAATAAGTCAGGCTGTCTCGCAGCCTTCATACTCATAAATTAAAAGCATATTGGACCTTTTAACAATTTCTTAACCTAGGTCATAAAAATGTGGCTTACCTGTTATGACGAGTACATAACATACCAGGTTTAGCTATGTGGAGAGACATTGCTAAGGGCATCACGTGCCACCTTGGTAGTTCTTCCAGCTAGTAACTTGGAAATAACGTTTCGGAGAGTATGTACTCACTGGAGGGGTAGTTGACAAGCGCATACCAGCTAGCTATGTACAGTAACATCGCTAAGGGCATCACGTGCCTCTCTGGTAGCTTTCATCCAGCTAAGTAACATGGAGGTAATGTTACTAAGGACATCTCGTGTCCACTGGAGAGATAATGCAAAAAGTTTGCATCACGCACTGCAATGTGCATTGTTGTCCATCATAATGCTTGTATCACGTACAAAGTGGTCAGTTAAAGCCAGGCATTCTCGTCACATTAATGTTCTGGGAGTCCTCAGGTTAATGGTTCATCCAATGTTGGCCAGGAGTCAGGACTAAGGGTGCCTCTGATGTTTGTAGCTGCTCCCCTTGATGTCTTTGGTGAACGCCGCGGCAGTCTCAGGTTTCCACTAACGATGCACTTAATACACTTGCCATCACTTAACAAAGTTAACATTTTATTATTTTAGTAAATATGTAATACCGAAAAACTTATTTAAAATAATAATTTGATTAGCGAGAGCCTATTTCGATGCGATGTCACAGAGCGCGCGAAAAGAAAAGTGACATTCCTGTGTTGCCAACGATGAGGTGAAACAATTCTATTTAAAAATATATTTTTAATATCTTTATCTCTAAAAATCGCGATGTTACCACGTGTGTGTAAGAAATACTACTGTGTTAAACTTAATTATATTTCAGATCGCCGTGAAGTAAAATCCTATCTAATATTATGATCGTGACAGTGGGTTTTTTTATTTTTTACGCTTTCACGCTAAAACGGCTGAACGGATGCCAAATAGGTAGATGACCATGACCCGAAGAAGGACATAGGCTACTTTTCATCCTGGAGCGCAAGGGAAGTCGCGGGAACAGTTAGTTCAATATAGTTAAGATAATGTTAACACCATTTTTTTGTTGTTGTCCGTCAAAGTCATGGTTCATGCCAGACCTCGAATCTCCAAACATGCGTCCAACCTTCCTACCAACAACTAAATCGTGTTTATTTTTTGCTTATACAAAACAACTGACCAGATTTGTGAAAGTAAGGTTGGAATCAAAGCAAAACTAACGCAGTTTCTCATCAAAATAAACCATTATCTCAGTGTTTTCTAATCATCCAACTTAGTAGCACTTCAAACCTCGAAGTAGTACAGTAATACATTCAGTAAAACTAACTTCAAACACTGGAAGTAAGGAGAACGTCCGTTCAATTTGTTTGTCCGAGTGCGGTGGGCCACTGTCCAGCGGTGGGCTTATATAAACTGACACTGTCGCCTCTAAATAGATAGGTACAGAAGGCCAGCTTTCAGCACTGGAAAAAACGAGGCGTATCCGGCGTGAGACGCAACTGCGCGCGGCGGGGATTGTTTAATGATTAGGAAGTAACCCGACTATTCGCGCCAGTTTGAACACCTTCAAGTTAGTTGACACAATCGGCGCGAGTGAATTTCGTCTCGCCTTTCGCGTGGGATTTGCCTCGCTTTGAATAGTGAAAACGTAGGTACGCACACATCCATACAGCGAGTGTGTTTGTGATCGCCGAACGTTTGTGTCGCGTGCGCATGATTTCGCTATTGTATAGAGATAGTCTTCTGTACCTCTCTATTTTGTGTATGGATACCTGCTGTTATAATAAAGTTGAAAGGATAAACTTTTGGAAACTATACATTGAGTTGTTGGTTTGGCGGGTTAGATCGGATTTGGTCTAACTTTTTTGAGTTAGTAGCAAAGTTAGACAGTAAGTTTGTTTGTATAATTAATTTCTTACCTTCTCATCAAGATACCTTCGTCAGATTCCGAACAGCGCTGCATGCGGCAGTCTGTTCCTGGTTTACTTCTCAACAGCTGTCAACATTCGCGTGTTATCGCTGTGATGAACGCCGCACTACTGGTCTGCAGGCCGCGGCGGCAGGGCGACACTGCCGCGCAGCAGTGCCGTCGCCGCAATGTCGCGCAGCATTGCTGCCGTGCTCGGAGTAAAATCTCATATAAACCTGTACGGGGACCAGAGTGACGCGGCATCACTGCCGCGTACCGCGTTGTTCGGAATCATACCACGCAAATCAAAATCACTTCCCGCCCAAATTAATCCTAGACAGCCCTACACTTTCTCGATAATAAACCCTTACCTTTAGTAAAATGTCTTTAAAACTGGCCAAAGGTAAGAAAATTAGGAAACTTTGTGACTTCACCGCCCGCTTCTAAAGCAGCGCTGTTAACGGATTATAGGATTACCAAATAACTATTGAAGCGCTTTACTTTTTCGCTTTTTGTGGACTAAAGCATCGAAGGTCAGGTAGGTACTAATCGTGGTGTAGATGAGTATTATTACCTAGAAACTTTTTATGCGTCGTGTGTGCTATTTAATTTCATCATATTAAACTCTGACGCATCTGTCGCCTTGACAAACGAGAAACGAATGGAGATTTTTGTTTTATAATTTGGCAAGCACGATGAATGTCGGAGTCAGTGTCAACTGGGCCCGTGTCAATTCAACCCGAATAATAATCCCAGATACCACGTCGTCCAAACGCCTAAAAAAGTGGTGTGTACCGTCGGCATGAAAAGTATCGACCTTTTAAAAGATTACAGAGTTGATTATACAAATTAGAAGATTATATACCCGAGATAACAATGCTTGGAAACATGCTGGTCTTGCTCCATAGAACAATTAAGAGTCTGGACAAAATCAAACTGGTTGCTAATTTAGTTGTATATTTTTATTATTTGTATGTCATAGATTTTTACACTCTGTTAATTCTTAAACTCAGACACTGACTTATTTATTAGTATTACTTGTAAAAATGTTAGGAATATTGTGATATCGTATATTTTTATAATGTTTGTAAATATGTGAGGACCATGTATCTATCACATAGTTAGTTTATTTGTCATTGCTCCATTTTTAATTCTTTTTACCTTTTGTGGTATAGTAATCTTATTGTAGGTGCATCGTCTTCGCATATATTTATATAATTGATGTATATAATATATTGTAAAACATTTTTAAAAGAGTAACGGTGGAGTTTCTTGTCCATTCTTCTCCATGCGAAAACTACCTTTTGGAAGGGGCTACTAGAATCAGTTCTATTTCTTTGTTTTTGACGTTCAAAGGTGCCTTTTATGTGCCTAATTGAAATAAATTAACTGACTTTGACTGAAGATTTTTTATTTTATTTATGGTTAGTTTTTTTTTAAATAAATAAATGTAATATTCATATTATTATTTTTAATGATATTATATGCTAGAACTTTTTCTGCAGTAAAGATTGTTTTTATTTATATAAATACTTATTCACCATGCAGAAATCAGAATCGCCGAAATCGCCTTCTTGTCTTTTATGTTCTACTAAACTATTGTAAATTCGATGTGTAAGAGTGAGACAGAAAACTTTTCTTTTGTCATCAGATCGACGTATCATTATCTTAGCAAAGGAACGCTTGTCTTTTTTAGTCCAGACAATATTTAAAAAACGAATGAACTTAGGTTAGGTTAGGACGTACGTTAATAGATATCACAATTGAAATAGGCATTATAAATAATTATGTTTAAAAAATCAAAATCTTTGGAAAACAACATTAAATTCAGAATGACTTAATTTAAATTTTGGAATTAAATTCGTATCGATTTTCTACCTGACTACAAATCACCGAAATCGGGAGTAAAATATCTGGTATTAATATTCGGGTCGAGTTGACACGGGCCCAGTTGTCACTGACGCGAATGTCGACCGCTGTCTATACTACTGCTACACCGAGGCAACTAACACGGTTGTTGTTGTTGTTGAGGTTAGAGACAAAGCTATAAAAGTCAAGCGAACCATCCTTGGAGATAAAGATTAAGGGCCTTACCACAAAAACTTAGACACTTGTTCAACGCGTGTCTAATGTCAGTTTTATGTCAAACCCTATACAGAAATGTCACATGTTAAAAGGCGTTTAGGCTAAACAACTGATAAAGACGGCTATGTGGATACAAGGTAGTATAAGTCTTATGTCATTTCAATTTGACCAGCATCCATAATCTTTAGTCTACTTAGTCTTGGTACTAGAAATGGTTTTTTCTCAAACATGCTTGGAAATTCGAGCATTATTTTGACAACCTTCTTCAAGATAAATCAAAATTGCTGAACTGGTAAAAAACAAGTGACGATGCGGCCAGCAAAGTTACTATGAAAATCCATATCTGGCGTGTTTAGCGGCCAAATAAATTACTATGAAAACTCATATCTGTCGTGTTATTTAAAAATGGAACGAACTTTTTACTTCAACAGACTGCAACCAAGGAGGTAACTTATAAAGATTTTATTTAAATTTCTAATTGGCTTGCAAATAGAACAAAGAAGAAACAAATGAACATATTGGCTCATGAAAAATGATAGTTGTAGTCGTCATTGATTCTGGAATTTCTATTTAATTTACTCAGTTTGAATTTCCGCGCGTTGTTTGAGAAAAGTACTATACAAGCCTTGGCCGAAATCAGGAATTGATGGACTCACGCATGAGTGCCTCGGCTTCGCCTCGGCCCTCATTTTCACGATTGTCCATCAATTCCCTTATTGCTGGCCGCGACAGTAATTTACTATAGTTGTACTTCTTAGCATTATCATCATCATCTGCCTAGCCTTTTCCCAATAATGTTGGGGTCGACTTCCAGTCTAACCGTATGCAGCTGAATACCTGTTTTTACATGGAGAAATTGCCTATCTGACCTCCACAACTCAGTTACTAGGTAATACGATACCCCTTGGTAAGACTGGTTGTCAGACTTTTGGGCTTCTGACTACCCATAATAACTGTCAAAGATCTACAAATGACAACCGGGACCAACGGCTAAACGTGCTTTCCGAGGCACGGAGGGTTCTCGATATGTAATGGATGGTCAGCCATCCACGGACTGACCTCGGCAAGCGTAGCTTAACCATAGATCGACCCGTGTGGCTGTTATTATTTAGCCACGAGCCCCTCTCTTCTCTTAGGAGCTCTATCTTATGGTGCAATTTAATGACGCAAACGGGTTTTTTCAGGAACAGGGAATTTGAGCCTAAATCGACACATTTATTAACAATGTTGACCCGGAGCTAACATCAAAGCAGCGTATTTTTAGCTGCCGTCATACTTTTTAGATCCGTATCAGATGATCAAGCCAATGTTGTATGTTTTTCCGCTTGACTACGGTATGATGGTAGATAGGATTACGGACTTCACGAAAAAAATATTCGAAAAGCCAACAGGTAGCTGTGTGAGACAAAGAGATCTGGATTCATGATAATTATTATACCTACCGTCGAATGCCGGGCGATGTGGTGCTGCTTGGGGGTCGCCCATGTGGTGATGCTTGGGAGTCGCCGATGTGGTGATGCTTGGGAGTCGCCAATGTGGTGCCGTTTGGGGGTCGCCGATGTGGTGCTGCTTGGGGGTCGCCCATGTGGTGATGCTTGGGAGTCGCCAATGTGGTGCCGTTTGGGGGTCACCGATGTGGTGCTGCTTGGGGGTCGCCCATGTGGTGATGCTTGGGAGTCGCCAATGTGGTGCCGTTTGGGGGTCGCCGATGTGGTGCTGCTTGGGGGTCGCCCATGTGGTGATGCTTGGGAGTCGCCAATGTGGTGCCGTTTGGGGGTCGCCGATGTGGTGCTGCTTGGGGGTCGCCCATGTGGTGATGCTTGGGAGTCGCCAATGTGGTGCCGTTTGGGGGTCGCCGATGTGGTGCTGCTTGGGGGTCGCCCATGTGGTGATGCTTGGGAGTCGCCGATGTGGTGCTGTTTGGGGGTCGCCGATGTGGTGCTGCTTGGGGGTCGCCCATGTGGTGATGCTTGGGAGTCGCCGATGTGGTGCTGTTTGGGGGTCGCCGATGTGGTGCTGCTTGGGGGTCGCCCATGTGGTGATGCTTGGGAGTCGCCGATGTGGTGCTGTTTGGGGGTCGCCGATGTGGTGCTGCTTGGGGGTCGCCCATGTGGTGATGCTTGGGAGTCGCCGATGTGGTGCTGTTTGGGGGTCGCCGATGTGGTGCTGCTTGGGGGTCGCCCATGTGGTGCTGCTTGGGAGTCGCCGATGTGGTGCTGCTTGGGGGTCGCCCATGTGGTGATGCTTGGGAGTCGCCGATGTGGTGCTGCTTGGGGGTCGCCTATATGGTGCTGCTTGGTGGTCGCCGATGTGGTGCTGCTTGGGGGTCGCCGATGTGGTGATGCTTGGGGGTCGCCGATGTGGTGCTGCTTGGGGGTCGCCGATGTGGTGCTGTTTAGGGGTCGCCGATGTGGTGCTGCTTGGGAGTCGCCGATGTTGTGATGCTTGGGGGTCGCCGATGTGGTGCTGCTTGGGAGTCGCCGATGTGGTGCTGCTTGGGAGTCGCCGATGTGGTGCTGCTTGGGGGTCGCCGATGTGGTGCTGCTTGGGAGTCGCCGATGTGGTGCTGCTTGGGGGTCGCCGATGTGGTGCTGCTTGGGAGTCGCCGATGTGGTGCTGCTTGGGGGTCGCCGATGTGGTGATGCTTGGGGGTCGCCGATGTGGTGCTGCTTGGGGGTCGCCGATGTGGTGCTGTTTAGGGGTCGCCGATGTGGTGCTGCTTGGGAGTCGCCGATGTGGTGCTGCTTGGGGGTCGCCGATGTGGTGATGCTTGGGGGTCGCCGATGTGGTGATGCTTGGGGGTCGCCGATGTGGTGCTGCTTGGGGGTCGCCGATGTGGTGCTGCTTGGGAGTCGCCGATGTGGTGCTGCTTGGGGGTCGCCGATGTGGTGATGCTTGGGGGTCGCCGATGTGGTGATGCTTGGGGGTCGCCGATGTGGTGCTGCTTGGGGGTCGCCGATGTGGTGCTGCTTGGGAGTCGCCGATGTGGTGCTGCTTGGGGGTCGCCGATGTGGTGATGCTTGGGGGTCGCCTATATGGTGCTGCTTGGTGGTCGCCGATGTGGTGCTGCTTGGGGGTCGCCGATGTGGTGCTGCTTGGGGGTCGCCGATGTGGTGATGTTTGATTGTGTCAAGTAGTACAGTTGTGCGGAATAAAAGTGTTAGCAAGAAAAGAGTGTTTTATTATAAGAAGTATATACTCGAATTGGATTATTTTGTTGAACTAAGACTGCACGGAGTAGTTTGGCGTAACTGCAGGCTTAAATTTCAAAAAATAATAGGCAGCCCTAACACCTAACTAAATACTAACATACACAAGAAGATAAAACACGACTAACAGATAACATGAGCTTACATAAAAAAATATTTCTACGTTTTAATATTTTTATAGGGCAATAAAGGTAAATAAATAAAAGACTGGACGGAACGCGACTGCAAGTTTAAAGAGACAGTTTATACCAAACAAAAATAAAACCTGAAAACCAGGGGGCCTAAAACGGCCACATTAGCAATTCCTCTAAAAGCGATTCATTTCTTGAATTTCTAGCTGTCATTAGCAATTTTTCTAATTTGACACTAAAGCAATTCATAATGTGTGGACCATTTTACGAATCTCCATAGAAAACTGTCAAACAGATGAATTATTTCGAAATATGAATCGCACGCAGATCATGAATTGTCAGTTGGTGACATTTTACGATGATTACGTTTTCCTATTATGATTCTGCCCAAAGTGACTGTTTTAAGCCCCCAGGTTTAAAAACCACGACTCACAAGTCAATGATAACGCTCATAAGCTCAAAACACACACAAGGCGGGTGCGTGCCGGGCGTGTGTCGGCCGTGTGCCGGGCGCGTGTCAGGACGGTAGTTCGGTGGGCATAAATGAATTGGAATTCTAGGGATATATTAACACACAGAACGCGTGCGCGGGTCGGGTGCGGAGCGGGACGGGAGCGGGTCGGGAGCGGGAGCCGCGCCCATGACCCGCCACTACAGACAGCGCGGTGTAGCGTCGTAATACACGTATTCTTCGATAGGCATTAAGACTGAACGCGGACACTGGTCGTGCGCGGAGCGTGTCGTATTTGTATTTTGAATATTTACAACAAAAAAAAACTATTTGGCTATGGATCTCTGGATTATGAAGATTTTAAATATTGTTATTTTAATTTTCCATAATTCATTTAAATTAATTCTCTACAGAGGCGATGATATTCTCCATATTCAGGTTTTTTTAAATTATTTCATGAACTCACATCCGACAATTTCAATCCACTGCACCCGCTGCCGCCTGGCTAGCTACGTCCGCGCACGACCCGCTGCCGTCTCGGGCCCGCTCGCTGCAGCGCGGCTCACGTGAAGAAAATGACCCGACCCGCTCCCACCTTGTGTGTGTTTTGAGCTTAACAATATCAGTTGCGGGGGCGGGGCACCTTCGCTCTGTAATCAGTGGCCTCATTATCGATCCCGCATTAATTACACAACATTAAATCCAGTGGCTGCACATTAGAAATCATGCTAAATAAACATTATTCGGCTGATTAGTATTTTGTGTAGTGGTCGGGAAATATGTTTTGAATATCATTATTATGATGATTTCTATTGCTTTGTGTCTCTCGTTTACCAGCTTAACTAGTAATATAACACCACTCCTCTTGTCCCAAAGGGTTAGGCAGAGGTGTACCTATACTACAACCACATTTCGCTGGTTAAGTTTAAGCCCCATGTAATAGGGAGTGAGCCTATTACCATCAACCTGGGCACAAATCCAGACTTCTGCTTCTGAGAAATTCCTAATAGAAAAGCTGAATGACGCATTGCCCGACTTGGGAATCGAACTCGGGCTGAGGATGAGCTCAGCAGCAGCACTTGCGACCACTAGACCAACACATACTAATAATAAAATACGAGTAGTAACACTAATAACTACCCAGTCTTTAAACTAAGAAAACGAAACGATTCTTGTAAGTATCTGAAGAGGAGCTGTCGCCGAAGAACTACAATTCCTTATTAAAAAGCTCATCAAAAATAACGTTACACACATAGAACATTTACTTAACTCGCCAAACAATCGGCTTTGTAGAGCGACGTCTGAGTCTCCCGTACCGTACCGAAGTAGCTGTCTCTCCCTGACGCTCATACTATATCCTTCATTTTGAATTTCAAAGCCGTAATAAAAATAAGTAATCTTCCATTTCTGCAATAAGAATTTTATTTATATATTTGCCGTTAAAACTGTGTGAACTGTGTGAACTCCCATAGAGTTCAGCAATTTTTCAATGTTTAACTCAAAGTTCGATAGATGGCGTTGTTCAAAATTTGTTGTTGTGGGTTTTCTAAACTGGGAAACTGGTTTACAACCCTTATATATTTTAGAAATAATTCATGTTTTTCATTGCATGAAAAGACGAGAATACTTCCACTTACCTAAATGCTATGCAAGCATTCTATCGTATACTTTGATAAACTTAAAGTGTCGTCGTGTAGTAACTTAATTATGTCGTATCTTTATGTATTTTACTGTGTGTACATAAATAATAAAATAAATAAATGAAGTGTAAAGTGCCAAGTCTAAATCTTAATTACAATTCCCAATCAATTTTGTAAGTTTAAAAAAATTTGAGAAAACTATGATACCGTACATAAATTATTTTAGTATTTATTTTGAAAGTTACCAAGGTAAATTAGCTCGTGCCTTAATGTATGAAACAATTCCTTTAATTCGTGAGTGCCAACTTTCCTTTGTAACAGAAAACCTTTGATTGTGTTTAATGTAGCTTTAATTTTCCATGAACAGATTATGAACACCGCTCTTGAATGCATTCATTTAAAAACATTAACTCTAGCGTGTAACGGCTAGTTGAAACATAACATCAAGACAAGGTATTCAAGCTGAAATATACTCAATAAATGAATACATACTTATTGTATTCATTTAATTATACTAACAAACAGTTTCTATAAACAAAATTAAATTAAATGTAGATATTTTACAACTTTCAAACAGAGAACAATAACTATTCAAGGTGAAAAGGAAATGATGGGGTGTCAAAATTAATAACAGGTTTTTGACATTAATTGTCGCTGGGATTGCGCAGGATGGGAGAATTGTTCTTCCGCTCACTCACTAAAACACAGAGATTGAAAAGTTTAAAAATATAACCAAAATTGCACCTTACCCGTCAATACCCTATTCGTGTAGGAGTCCCGTCCCGACCTCGGTCACCATTGTTCACGACATTTTGATTTATAGTGCTCTTCAAGGACACTGAATCAGCTAAATAGCTTGAGTTTACAATATTTTACTTTGTTGTAGTATCTTGTCAACTCTTTGAGTTCTTGTGGTTGTAGTTTAACCTGAGATGCAGGTAGGATGATGAGAGAAGGAGATAGAGGTAGGTAGGTAAGAGTTTATTATTTGTCCATTTATGTATTTAAAAGGTAGTTGCAGGTATTGAATTTTATCTAAGTTAGGTAATCTTAAACCCGTCTACGGGAAGAACAAACTGAAACCCATTGTACAAGAAAATATCGCTGCCATGCAGTAAGCGCAGTCGTGGTGTTAGCGACGCATAAACGAATACGTTTACGTTTAAATTGTAAAGGGAGTGCGCGGGGTCAGAGGGGGAAGTTGCGAACCGCCATTTCGCGGGCGGACAGTGCCATAACGAGCTTCAAGGACGACGCGCGCTTCCTAACCCCAAAAACTTTGTCCTTCAATTCTAACAGTTCTTAAATATAATTCTTTTCGCTGAATACGCTATTTTTTATAACAAACCACAAGCACAACAGTGGTCTTCGAGCCCGATCGCGAATGTTTAATACTCCGCCGCCGAATAGAATCATGTTAAACACGCGCAGTACCACCAGCAAACTGAGAGAAAAGGAGGAGTTGGAGGCAAAGTCACAATCGGTAACCGGGGCTCACAAAATACCACCGCCTACACCAGTGAAAAAGAAAGATGATGAACTTAAAGTAAAGACTTCTTGTGCCGCGAGTGTAGTGAAACCGGAACGAACCGGTAAACAATATCCGCCTTCACATACATCACGTCAGTCGGTCAAGTCCAAGAAACCGTCATCATCACAATCGATACAAGCTCAGAAAAAGAAACTGGAACTAGAAGCAGCCCAGGCGAAAGCGCGCATTGAAATGGAACTCATCGATAGAAAATTAGCGGCGGATCTAGCAGAACTCGAAGAAGAATACAGTCCACCATCAGAAACATCGGAGCAAAATAACGGCGTGGGTGATATTGAAAAGTGGTTGGAGCATAGTCAACAGGAACTACAGCAGCTTGACAGTGAAAAACACAAGTCGCGCACGAACCCGGCCGACACAGAAGGAGCAACTCAACAGCTTGCGACCGCAATCAAAGAACTCGTTACGTCCTCCGCCATCCAGCAAAATACCAAACTAATAAGTCGTCTCAGCACACCGAAAGAACTCCCTAGTTTCAGCGGCGACCCAAAAGAGTGGCTCCATTTCGAGCAAGCTTATACGGAATCCACAGAAATCTGTAATTTCACCGATAAAGAAAACCTTTGGCGGTTACGTAAATGTTTACATGGCGCCGCTCAAGAAGCCGTCGCCGGCCTGCTCATCAGTGGTGCTTCATCTGCAGACGTAATTTCCACCTTGAAACTGCAATTCGGAAACGTTGACGTGATTCTCTCCCGCATCGTGTCAGACATTAAAAAAATGAACAACCTGTCTACAGATTACCATCGAGAAATTGTACCATTTTCTGTCAAAGTAAAGAACTACGTCGCAGCTGTACGAGCCCTTGGCCGCTATGAATACCTACAAGGCATGGAAGTAGCTAACATTATTTTATTCAAGCTACCTACTACTCTGCTCGCGAAGTGGACAGACTATAGTTACCCGTTTATCACTGCCGAATCACCAAAACCTAGACTAGATGTGCTGTCAGATTTCCTCACCGAAGAAGCTGTGAAAATATCAACCTGTAGTGCTACTTTATTACAACCTAGAACGGACAATGTCAAACGTAAACAAAGTGATAAAGTGAACAATATTCAAACCGTTCTAGTGCAAGATGGAAAAAGTGAAGAAAAGTGTCGTTATTGTCGTACCGCTAGTCATAAATTAACTGAGTGTAAAAAGTTTAAAAAATCACTACGAAAGGACAGATGGCTGCACGTAAAGCGTTACGGTATTTGTTATAAGTGTTTACTAGCGCATCATCGTAGGGACACGTGCACCGCTCCCAGCTGTGACCTAAACAATTGTGGACAGTCTCATCACCGGTTATTACATTATGAGCCGCGTCAAGACAACAGTGAATCCGTGCCAGCGCCAGCGCCAGCGGTACAACCCGAAGTTCCACCCGCAACTGAAGTTCCATCCGAAACAATAACTAATATTAATGTCAGCTGTTCCGTAATGTTGAAAATTGTACCTATAAACATTCACGGTCCGAACGGAAGTGTGAGTACGACCGCGCTGCTAGACGACGGCTCGACTGTTTCGTTGGTTAGCGCTTCGCTGGCGGAGAGAGTGGGGCTCCGCGGCCGCCGGGAATGCCTTCGTGTGTGTGGCGCGTGGAACGACACTGAACTAGTGTGCGATGCACAGCGCGCAAAGATAACTTTGTGTGGAGTTGATAACAAGATGTTTACTATCGACGCGCGAATTGTTAAAGAATTAAACCTACCACAAAGTATGTCTACAGTAAATACTAAAAGCTACACGCACCTATGTGACGTCAGCCATAATTTATGCTCAAAAACACAACTACAACCACAAATGTTAATCGGACAAGATAATTGTCACCTTCTCTTACCTCTGGAAATGAGGGTGGGTAGACCCGATGAACCCTGTGCCACCCGGACTCCCCTGGGTTGGTGCCTGCATGGAAGGGTACCTAATGTTTACTTACCTGATTCTGCTATACGTCACTCCTCATTGTTTGTCACTAGTGACGTCACAGAAACTGAATGTATACTTCAAGAGATCCAGGAGGAGGTACGAAGGTCGTTCTCAATCGAGTCTATGGGGGTGTCTGGCAAGCCGAGACAGAACTCAGAAGACTTACGCGCTGAAGAAAGTTTAGAACGAACTTCTGTTCTTATCAAAGGTCAATGGCATGTTGGCTTACCTTGGCGAGACGAGAACTGTGTGATGCCGGACTCGTACCCGACGGCTCTGTGTAGACTGAAAGGAGTAGAACTCAAATTAAATAGAAGCAAAGAATATGCGAAAAGATACGAAGAACGCATACGGCATCTATTTGATAACGACTACGCAAAAAGATGTAACAACCTAAATGTTACACCGTCGAGAACTTGGTATTTGCCTCACTTTGGAGTCGATAATCCCAACAAAAGAAACTGCGTTTAGTGTTTGACCCAGCAGCTAGAACAAATGGGTTATCACTTAACGATTACTTATTAAAAGGCCCTGACCTACTTATGTCATTATTCGGCATTATGTTGCGATTTAGAGAAAATCGAGTAGCCGTATCTGGAGATATTAAAGATATGTTCCTCAGAGTAAAAATTCGACCAGAAGACCAGGATGCCTTCCGCTTTCTATACAGAGAAGAACCAGAAGGACCTATAAACACCTACGTGATGACGTCTCTAATTTTTGGTGCTAATTGCTCGCCCTTTATAGCCCAATTTGTGAAAAACAAAAACGCAAAGCAATACGAGTCATCAATGCCTGCTGCAGCTGTTGCTATACATAAAAGTCACTATATGGATGATTACATCGACAGCCTACCTAACGAAGAGACCACCATACAGCTGATTCATGACATCATGTCCATCCACCAGAAAGGCGGGTTCGAGATGCGGAATTGGACGAGTAATAGTAAAGAAGTACTTGCGAGCCTACCTAAAGATTTACTAGGCGATGCAGCTGTCAAATTCAAAATAGGTCAACAATATGAAGGCGAACGCACACTTGGATTGATTTGGCATCCAAGCGATGACACTTTGAGATTCGACGTATCTTTCAAGCGGATACCTGAAAGTATTATAAATGGGACACAAAAGCCTACCAAGAGGGAAATGTTACGCGTGATAATGTCCATTTTTGACGTCTATGGCATTCTAGCACCGTACACCATTACTGGAAAAATTATATTACAAGAAACATGGAAATTAAAGATCAGTTGGGATGATTTTATAACTAATACAGTGTATGAGAAATGGTCAAAATGGATTTGTTTATTGAAAACATTACAAGATGTTAGCTTGCCAAGGCACTATACGGCTGCTACCACAGGAGTGAGCGAGAAGAAAAATAATATCTCCCCGCCACCCACCTCAAGCGCCACCGATACGACTGCTACGAATATTGCTACGAGCGTAGCAAACGCGACGTCCGCTACGAGTGCTACGACGCACAGCTGTTGCAGTATCAATGACCGGAAGATTGTTACTCAAAATAGTTATAGATATCTACAGATGCATGTATTTTGTGATGCGTCTAGCAAGGCATACTGCGCCGCCGCGTACTGGCGATGGAATGATGAAAAGAATATTACACGCGTAGCATTCATCGCGAGTAAATGTCGGGTCGTAGGAAACAAGCCAATAACTATTCCACGCTTGGAACTTCAAGCTGCTGTCCTAGCGGCTAGACTAGCAGACTCAGTGGCTAGAGAACATACCATAAAGGCTGAGCAACGAATATTCTGGAGTGACTCGACAACAGTGCTACACTGGATAAGAAATAATGCTCGCGACTATAAGGTATACGTAGCAAACCGTTTAGGCGAAATTGATGAGTTAACGCAAATGAATGAATGGCGTTATGTGCCTACAAAATTAAACGTAGCCGATATTGCTACAAGAGAAAACTACGTTTGCCCCGTCTTGCAAGATGAATGGGTGTACGGACCTACATTCTTACGCTGCAACGAAGACGAATGGCCGCATGACGTCATATCTGTGGAAAGAAAAGAAACAGTGGAGTGTATTAATTTAATAAGAATAGATGCACAAGAAATTAACTTACCCGTTCCTGATGCTACTCGATTCAGTTCCTGGCTTCGCTTACGTCGATCGGCTTCTATGGTACTCAAGTTTATAAATAAATGCAAGAAGCTTACTTGTGAGTTCGACGACACTATGAAGAAGGCTGAAATATTATTATTAAAGAAATCACAAGCTGAATCATTTAGTAAGGAGTTAGCTGAAATAAAAAACAACAGGTGTGTATCAAAAACAAGTAACATACTTACCTTGTCTCCTTACCTGGATGAACACGGAGTCTTGCACGTCGGTGGCCGCATCGGAGCTGCTCCTGGGATTCTACCTGAAACAAAAAACCCTGTAATATTAGATGGAAGAAGTTACGTTGCGAGATTGATCGTAAAGTATTATCATTACTACTACGCACACGGAAATCAAGAAACAGTTGTAAATGAAATCAAACAAAGATACTGGATCACCAGACTTCGACCTACCGTTAAACATGTAACATCTAAATGCTCAACTTGCAGAATAAGAAAATCCAAACCAGAAGTACCACGAATGGGAGACTTACCCGGTGCTCGAATGGCCCATCATGAACGGCCTTTTACTTACTGTGGTGTGGATTTATTTGGTCCCATGGAAGTCACGGTGGGAAGGCGCCGCGAGAAAAGATACGGCGTCTTATTCACATGCTTGACAGTACGAGCAATCCACCTGGAAGTAGTAACTAACCTAACAACCGACTCATTTATTATGGCGTTACGAAGAATGGCCGCAAGACGAGGATGGCCACAATATTTGTACTCCGACAACGGAACAAATTTCCGAGGAGCAGATACTGAGCTGAAACATGCTATAAAAGAACTGGACGAAGAAGTGCTGAAAGATGAGGCCTTAAATCGCGGAACCAAATGGACCTTCATACCGCCCGCGAGTCCTCACTGGGGTGGGGCGTGGGAAAGGCTCATCAGAAGCGTAAAGACCAGCCTGAAAATAATTTTAAAAGAACGCGCTCCCAGAGATGAAACATTAAACACGCTGTTGACAGAAGTAGAGAATATGGTGAACAGCCGGCCGTTAACTCACGTATCTGTGAACCCAAATGATCCTGAAACATTAACTCCTAATCATTTCTTGCTGGGCTCGTCGTCTGGTCTACCCCACATTGGAAAATTTGACAATTCAGACTGTTATCTGCGAAAACAATGGCGAATTTCACAAAGATTAGCTGACATGTACTGGCGCAGATGGGTTAAGGAAATACTTCCAGACTTGCTACCCCGCAAGAAATGGCAAGAAGAACAAAGAAATTTACAAGTGGGTGACCTCGTACTTATAGTGGACCCTGACAGTCCTCGCAACTCTTGGCCCAAGGGAATAATTCAGGAAGTGATTCCTGGAAAAGACAACCGAGTCAGAATGATTCGCTTAAAGACCAAATCAGGAGTGTTGACTAGACCGGTCACGCGTGTCGCTCGAATACCAGTTGATAGTGAGTGCTGCCAAGGCAGCACTGGGGTGGGGCGTGTTAGCGACGCATAAACGAATACGTTTACGTTTAAATTGTAAAGGGAGTGCGCGGGGTCAGAGGGGGAAGTTGCGAACCGCCATTTCGCGGGCGGACAGTGCCATAACGAGCTTCAAGGACGACGCGCGCTTCCTAACCCCAAAAACTTTGTCCTTCAATTCTAACAGTTCTTAAATATAATTCTTTTCGCTGAATACGCTATTTTTTATAACAAACCACAAGCACAACACGTGGTGTACTACAGAACAATGCCATAGAAACTAAGCAGGTTTGAAACTACATAAAGTTAGACGGTAATGAAACCAGAGTACGGAGTGAATCATAGGAAGTTTGTCTCACCGCAGAGATAGCTGAAATGACTTTAATGTCTGAAATGCGATCGGGACTTACATTTTGCTTTAAAGGCCCTACCGTACCTCAACTAACTCAATTACTTAGCATGATCATCCTCCATTATGCCGAAAATACTGCAGCATTAATTTTGAAATAAATATACCTATATTAAAGTTGAGGATTGATGATAAGTCCTATGTTTGGCGAAAACACGATTACTTACATAAAATTTTCTCTATAGAAAAAATATCCAAAGTTACCTCTAAACCGAACAATAAACCGCTGGTATTAAAGAAATACTTTAAATTAGATCATGAAACTTTGCGTAATAACTGAACTAAATATAAAGCACTTTATTAAACTTATTTTCACTCTAAAAAGAGATTACCTTAACTATCGGCGCCTTGGAGCTAACTATTTATGTTCGATTTGAAGGTAACTTTTTAAATTTTTTCGTTCGAGAAAATTTTAGTAACGTTTATCTTATAATTGTATGCCCTAGTTAATATTGTAACTAGAAAAGGTTATATATTAACTAAATAAATTGCAGTCAGTTGCAGAAACGAACTTTACCTTTAAAAGCTGTCATTAAATACTAATCTTCCATTAACTTGTGCGTCGTACTCATTCCTAGCTGGAACTCGCCCGGTCCGGTGAACCCTTACAGCTGATAGGCATATAAAAAGCGAGCGAGTTCGAACTAGGATGAGTATAACGAATCCTTAACTTGTTGCAGAAAGCAGCATTAGACTCTATTTTAATGGTTTTTTGATGAAATTAATGAAATAATTAGCGTTAATGATCCATTACGTAATGGGGCATTTATGTTCGTGTTTGTGCAACTCGGTGTTAAGTTCTCTACAGTACCCACCTGCATGTAATTACCGTACATACAAAAACCATATAAAACTGAAAATATAACTTTACTAGTGTCATTTGCACAAACAGTAATTGTGCTGTTCATTAAAATAAATTGTTTATTTCATTCACCGACCATACCTACTAATAAACAGACAACCGAACTGCCCTAAAAAACATTAATTCATATAACCTCATAACAATAATTAAAACAATAGCTAACTAAAAGCCCAGTCCTAATATTACTAAATAAATAAATTACGTTATGGGCACGTATAAAGTTTAATAGGTCCCGATATAATTAAGTTACAAACGTACGAACTGTTAGCTTTAGTTTGCAAATTAGAATTAGCATTTTATTGTATTTGGTCACATCGTTATTTTCACCCCGTATTATTACTCTGATATAGTGATAATTGATAATAGAGGTGTTCAGTGTTCGGTCATGTCGACTTTAGTGTAATATTCAGGCTATCCGATCGACGATTTAGCTTGAAACAAGTTGTTTTAGTAAACGGTAGTTTGTGAATGGAGTTGTTTTAGTAAACGGTGAAGTTTTTGAAGTTTATCATCATCATTTCAGCCGTAAGACGTCCATGCCTGCTGGACATAGGCCTCCCCCAAGCGCCGCCACTTCGACCGGTTGTGTGCTTCTCGCATCCAGCTGATTCCTGCGACCTTCACCAGGTCATCGGTCCACCTTCCATCGCTACATCTTCCGGTACGAGGAAAGACGAGAAAAGTTAACTGAGTTTATTCTATAATGTTATTTATTTATTTATTTTATTATTTATGTACACACAGTAATATACATAGAGATACGACATAATTATAATATGAGTACAAAGGTAGGTAGGTTAGTTTGTATTTTGATGCTAAGTTATTTTATGAAACCAGTGGTGTGTTTTTATGTCTTAGATTGACCTATATTTAGATATAAGTAGCTTATAGTAGTGCAGGCGGTGTTTGGGGGAGGCCTATGTCGAACTGTGGACGTTTTTCCGCTGAAATGATGATGAAGATGAAAGTAATACTTTAACTACATACCAGGATCTGTAGGTATTTACAGTTTTACAGTATATATGAAGTTACTGATTTTACAAGATACCTACTCTTCAAAAACAGATACAAATAAAACTGAAAAAATCACATTGTTATTCTCGTCTTACTTCAAACCCCCAACTTTGTGCTCAATAATCCCGTCTTTCAACTCTTTCAACCTTTCAATTCCTTCATAAATCCCAAAGAAAGACGCGGTCTAATAAAAAATAACAATGTCCTAATAGATAATCTAAAGTAGGGCCAAGTAACATTTTGTTAAGCCACTTATCTGACAGATCAAAGTTACCGGTACCGTCGAGAATAGCCGCTATCAGCGACCCAGGGATTAGCATCGCTGTGTCTGACTATACCTACAGGTAATTGGAGCCGTTCGAGCGATCCTTTGATGGGATCAAATAATTTGGGAGTTTCCTATTTTTAAGTAAACTACACAAAAAAAAAAGTAGGGCTTTGAGAAAAACAATGTTTATGTACCAACATTTTTAGAGTTCCGTACCCGAAGGCTGCCAAATGGGACCCTATTACTAAGCCTCCGCTGTCCGTCGGTCCGTCTGTCAGCGAGCTGTATCTCATGAACCGTAAATTGATGAAATGAAATTTTCACAGATTGTGTATGCCTATTGCCACTATAACAAAAAATAATTAAAATTAAATTAAGTTAATAATGAAAGGGGGTCGCCACCTATCTTAATACACTACAGAACCCTTCGTGTACGACTCGCACGTGGCCGGTTTGTTCAGTATCGCGATACTAATTTCTGAAGGATTTGCCTTTGTTTTACTTCAAAGGTCAAGTTTACGAGTTATGTTAGCTTTCAACGGTTTATATGTGGTTTTCCTTAATCATTGTATTGGGATTAGCGTCGTTTTAGCGAGAAAGTAGTTGGTACCAAATCCGTCATTAAACTGATGGCACCTACCGGACTTTGACTTTACGATGTCAAAACAGGCTAGCTATAGGTTTCTATTTCATTCCTACTTATAACGTTTCATGTAACCGGCATACCGTAGTATTCCGAAATAGTACCTCGGGGTAAGCTACTGGGCCCGAAAATAGACGGATAGGTTAATCAACTGGACTACTTGCGGGCGCGAAGTCAGCACAGGGGTCGTATTACGAAGTATTAATGCCATCATTATTCCACTGCGAAAAAAGGATGGTGCTATCGGCCTTATTGCTCCGTCTCACTCTCACACTGGAAAAATTATGACATTAATACGTCATAATACGGCACCTGGACTGGGTTGACACTAGTGTTTACACGAGCCCAGGTGCAAGTCAGTGCTGGTCAGGGTTGACACTAGTGTCTACACGAGCCCAGGTGTAAGTCAGTGCTGGACAGGGTTGACACTAGTGTCTACACGAGCCCAGGTGCAAGTCAGGTGCTGGACTGACTTGCTGTACGGTTACATTACTCGGCTCGCGTAAAGATGCCTTACCTACCTTCCCTACCAATAAAGAACGAAAAATACATAAAACTGGAGAAACAGTAGAATATTTAAGAAACATCAAATGACTCTTCTGAGCTTAGAGAGGTAAGTACTGCAAGGTCTCTTAAAGTTTAAACAAATTATTTTAAAAGCTTAACTTTAAAAATTTAAACAGTACACTTATTTATGTTAATGTGCACCTTTCCGGATAACTACGGCTATAAATTAGTAAAATAGGTTTCTTTAGTGCTTAACGTTTAAGCATGTTTAAAATAAAATATTGTGCCGAGTAAGTTTATAAATTAGCTAAAAGTGTATGGGTAAAATAATATTTAACAAGGTTTGAACTCTTAATATTTGCAATTCTAAAAGGATAAAACATCGAGACTTAACTTGAATTAAAAAAGTTGTGCATCTCATCATCATCGCGATGATGACGATGAGATGGACAGTCACGGACTTTAATTGATGAGCCACTTGGCACTGTTCGTATTTTAGCCGTGTAATGCAAATCGGGCTTAATCGGTTATACTCGTACATCCAGACACGGAATGTCATGTCTTCGTAGAAGAAGAAAATTATATTTATTATCTTTACCGGTTGGCTAACCTGAGAGCCAGAACTACAAACTTGACAGCAGAGTGACTACCCAAGTCGACCAATTGCAGGTCTAGCAACCGTAACCTAGCGACGATTGTTTTAGCGTAGCCATAGTAACGGTAGCGTACGGAGAAATTCATTTAGTCATTTCGACAAATTCCAAAATCACGCCTCTGACATTGAAATTTCAACTGTCACTGTCTTCGGATAGGTTTTCAGAATTACCGAGTTAATGAGCTCTGATTCAAAGGAGGTCAGTATCAAATAGATTGGATAAACATTATATTTATTTATCATTGAGAACTTATTAGGCAACCTCTATGGATAAGACTATTTCCGATTACTAGTAATTTTTCATCTTGTTTACGAGCATGCGATTTGAGTTCGTGTTTAATCGTATAATCTCGAATGTATGAAACTGCAGAATTGAAAAGTTTGAAAGTGGCTCATCAATTAAAGTCCGTGACTGTACAACTTTTTTATGGTGTACATAATAAAGAGTATTTATTCTATTATATTCTATCTTATTAATATTATGTAGAACTAACCTACAATCTTACCTTTTACTATAGATGCTATTTATCTTATCGTCTAAATCTACGTTCATCCATAATTTCCAGGTATATAGGTCCATATCGCAAACCTCCAGCCGATTATCAACATCCCAATAATTACACGATCGTGTCAGCATCGTAGCTCTCGCCACGGCGTAGCAGCTGGGTTTGCGTAGCTGCGGTGCTACGAGCGTAGCAGAGATTGTTTGCGAGATATCGTGGCTAAGCAATATCTAAACTAGATTTATTATTACTATCGATTTACAAGTTTGCCGATTATTAAATTCGACATTTAACGTTAACAACTAGTATTTGCATGACTACATGCAATTAGTGAAAATAATAGTCAAGTAAGGTTTTTCAAATACCGCAAACAAATAAATGTGCTGCAGTGACTGAAAAGCATCATTGAAATTTATTACTGAATAATAAATTAATTGGCACATTGGAAGTAATTACTATTTTGCGTTCTGGTCATTTTATTACCAAGCTAAATTGTTTTAATTTGTAAACGGTACACCACATAATATCTACAGTATTGTCTCTCCTTCTCCCTTTAATTAAATGCATCCAAAGGTTGTCTTAAAAAGATCGCTTTTAGAGATAGAACCGACCCTTGTGTCACCATACGTATAATTTCTTCGACTATAACTGTAATTCATATGGTGTATACATGATAAAGAATATTTTCTTTGTATTCTATGCTAGTTTGGATATTTAGACGACTGGCAAGCTGTGTCGTGTAAATAACAATGTACCGACACCCTTCTCTTGAGTTCTAATTACTTGTTACTCCGACATAACAAAATACTTGCTATAGACACCACTTCAATCTTAAGGGCTATGTGTTAATGGACTAGCCAATATTATAATCGGCAAGTGTATCTTTATATTCTGAGAGTTACAATAGCCTACAAATAGACTTTCTGTTGATAATATATCTGAATAAAAGTTGCAGCTTCTGTTAAGAAAATAATATGTCAAACCGCCAAAAGTTATTCAAAAATCGGCCCTCACTGCAATAAACACAAGTGTAGATGTTTCTGTAAAAAATAAACCTATTTTTCTCCCTTTCTAATTAGTATTTATATTTCATTACAACTAAATTAAAAATCCCGTTGTTCTTTCTTGTAAAGGAAAATTCCGTTACAAATAAAGCAAGGTTATTAAGAAGTATCTTCATTCTTGGCTCTCGTTATTGACGGCATTAACGCTAACAGAGGTAAGATGAAGCAATGAACCCGAAATCTTAACCATCTCGGCGCGTGTGCGGGTTGATTAACGAAAAATTCGTCAATTAAGGTCCCTCGGAGAAACGTGAGGGAATTGTATCAGAGAATGAAGTATAGCTTCATTGTAGGTGTACATAATGTTGGATGTGTTAACAATATATTTATTACGTAAACGTCAACTCTAGAAAACTAGTTGTAAACATCTAGTACCTAATGTTTGCGAAACATATCAACCACAATTTATTAGCCTAGTCTTGAAAACGTAATATATTAAAAGTACTAGCTGCGCCCCGCGGTTTCACCCGCGTAAGTCTCGATCCCGTGGGAATATCGGGATAAAAAGTATCCTATACGTTAATCCAGGTCATAAACTATCTGTTTGCCAAAGTTCATCCAAATCCATTCAGCCGTTTTTGCGTGATTGAGTAACAAACATCCAAACACACAAACACATAAACACACAAACACACAAACTTTCACATTTATAATATTAGTAGGATATTAGTAGGATTATGAGATAAATGGAAAGGTTGTACAATGCTCACTTTCTTGATGAATTAGAATTTTATGTATTTGTAAATCTTTGCCTAACCCTTCGGGAAGTACAGGCCTGATGTTATGTGTTATGTTAAAATGTCCGTCAATAAAAAAAAAATATAAAGATATTGCTAGAAGGGAAAGCATACTACAGTGTTCTAGAATTTCTTAATGACAACATCTAATACCGTGTGGTAACCAATATTGTCAATACATCTTTGACATAATTTACATAAAGCAGCATAATGTTATTGCTATGATGATAATTTTAATTGACATTTAATAATTGTTACGTAACTATGACCATATATTTAATTTATTTGTTTTTCAAAATTGACATTTACTATTTGTTCATAATTACTATGCAAACTAATACTTTATCCAATAACTTTTATTACTGACATTTAAATATTTGTACGCTACTAAGGCCAGACATGACTGATCTTAAACTATAATTTAATAACTTGCATGCTCTGTATGTTTACTCATGTTTCCACAAATAAACAATCTTGAATCTTGAATTATATTATAATTTTGTGAGCAAGTTTCGCCTAGCAGTTTTATATTCAGCATTATGGATATGAAAAGTATACCAAAAAAAGTATAAGCAGCATATAAAGTATAAGTAAGCATATTTTATCTTGTAAAACCCTTGTATATACACGTACAGTACAGCTTTTGAGCATCATGGAACAATCAATACACCCATAATCAAAATAGAAACTGTTACGACTTATGTAAGACTTTCTGTTTTCTATCTGTACCAGGGTTAGGAAATAAAAACGTACGAGTACAACTAAGAATCATCCCCAGAACTTCTTAAATAAAGGAAAAATGTAATTAATAAGTGGAGAGGATCCGCGGAGATGAGGGGGCGAGGAGATGAGGAGGCGGTGCGTGACGCGGCGGAGGTGATAACATTCCTCGTTTCGTCGGCCGCGCAGACCACATTCAACCCGTTACGTGACTGCGGCCTGTTCCGCGGTGGAGGGTTACACCGAACTGTAATGTAACCGTTTAGTATTATTTTGTGTATGCTTGTACACAATATAATCGTCTCATTTCAAGACCAAGACGTTTTCACAGAGATGGAACAGATATTGATTTACACTGTACATACTGTTTTA
Source organism: Lithophane leautieri (assembly GCA_949152455.1). Lineage (NCBI taxonomy): Eukaryota > Metazoa > Arthropoda > Insecta > Lepidoptera > Noctuidae > Lithophane > Lithophane leautieri. The sequence continues at coordinate 20,327,581 of OX424460.1, forward strand.
ACCCACAATTTTGTACTCTAAAGTCAATGATCTCCACCTTTACATGGTCGTAGTCTACCCACGTGCCAAATTTCGTCTAAATCTATTCAGCCGTTTTAGCGAGAAAGCGTAAAAACCGGCCAAGTGCATGTCGAACCACGCACAATGAAGGGTTCCGTAGTTGGGTTGAATTTATCCAACAAACTTAAAATTGTAGTTGAAAATCTTGTTCTCCCATTGCAACTGCAAATTTAAGTTGGTCAATTATTACTCGGTAACTTTTAAAGCCTACGTAACGGTGAAAGTTTTCCTTTTAATTACGTTATATAAACTACTGCCGTGAATTTTTTCACATATCGAAAACTTAATACACTTGACTCTAACAAAAATTAGCACTTTAAAGCTTATTACGCAAATGGATCCCTGAATCTAAAAATGGTTTTCACAAACTGGCATTATTTTTAAACGACCTTTCCAACGATAACCCACAACATGAATCGACGAGAAAAAAAAAGCCATCCACAAATTACGTGAAGGGGAGGCAACCCTAAAAAAAAAAATTTTTACGATTTTTTTTACCGCTTTGTCGGCGTGATTTATACCTAATGTATACCCATTCTAAATTATAGCTTTCTAGTACCAACAGTCTCCAAGCTAAGCCGCGGACAGACGGACGGACAGACAGGCAGACAGACAAACGGACATAGCCTTAGTAATAGGGTCCCGTTTTACCCTTTGGGTACGGAACCCTAAAAACAAACAAACTCACTTTCGCATTTAAAATATTAGTTAGGGAGATTCCTTCATATTTTGCAAATGTGAGAACGTTGCAGGCCTTGTAAACTGTAGATTTGTTGACCATTATCCATCTTGTTTGTTAAGTACCTGGGGGCCATTCCCGTATTGAAGAACATTCGCAATGGCATCTCTTTCGCAATCTGTCAAAAATACAATCAATTTACCAACGTTTCTGACAAGTTTGACAGATTGCGACTTGACTGTGAACATTGTGAACGTTTTATAAGTATGAGAATTGGCCTTCTGGTACTTGTTGACAGGCCTACCAGTCACTGTCCTCTCATAAATATTAACACTGTAATTTGAAAACATAGTAAATGCCAATTATTTTTAAAAGAGTAATATGGAGTTTCTTATTTTATTTTATTTTATTACTTTTAAGAAGGCTTACAGACTAATTACAAATAATAGGTGGCAACAAAACGTTATCAAGTTGCTCATAACAAGCCTCCACAGATATATAACATATCGATTATTTAAAGCCGAACAATCAGCAATTTCACAGTTAAAGTATTTCAGTAGGTACAGACGCCAGCACATCAAGCTACTCCAATCCGCCAAACCTTCCCAATCAACATTGATCCTTATTCTTTAGTTACATAGTTGAGAATTCATTAAAGAAATTTGACAGACCGCAGCAGCTCGGATGCGCCAGTCTGTACATTTGTATACATAAGTAAGTAGGTTATATTAATTTTAGTTTTGGTTTATATTTATGTTGCTACTTAAGAGTTAAGTAATTTACAGTTAAGAACCCGCTACGCGCACTATCAGGCGCATCATTCACAAAAAAAATTATTTGGCTAAGAGCGTCCTTGCTGTGTTTATCTTAGTGAAAAATAAGTCCATGTCATGCTTAGAAGATACATCATTGAAACTCCGAGCGCTTCTTATAAGGAAAGCGTTACGCCTATAATTAGTAGTGCAAGAAGGCACACCTAGAAGCGGCCTTTTACGTAATCCAATAGTGTTAGTGGGAAATGCTAACTTTTCTAATAGTTCAGGGCAGTCAATCGAGCCATTCGCTATGTTAATCAAAAGCACACATCATTAATGAGTCGTCTACGATCCAATGGCAGAAAATGGTACCTCTTGCAACGGTGACTGTAATCTATGGATACTTGGTGTGCCTTATAATCGAGATATCTCAGAAACTTTTTCTGGGTACCCTCAATGCGTGAATTGTAGATACCATATTGAGGGTTCCAGACTTGCGATGTATACTCCAAGTGGCTGCGCACGAACGAACAGTACAAAACCTTGATCGGCTTCAGAGAACGGAAACAGGCTGAGGCCCTGATAACAAATCCGAGTGCTTTCGAGGCCTTGCCCACGATAGTGTCAATGTGCTGATCAAATAGTAATTTGCTATCCTGTATAACACCCAAATCCCTATTCTTGCCGGTTCTTTTCCATAAGAAACGACCAATCGGAACCATACGGCTACCGCATTTCAAAACCTAGTAAGGACTTAAAACAAAATATTACAGGAGAGCGCCTTCGAAAAGTTATTTATGTAAGATAAAAAAATGCTATTGGTTGTATAAAATACTAAATAATTAGTACTATCAATATTTTAATATTTATGTGTATATTACATATTTTATTAACTAAAAGAGGAATTTTCACATCAATATTTTTCCACCGCACTATTAATTCAGTGGTACATGATGTAGAAAATTAGCGGTGTGACCAAGAATCCGAACCCCAGGAAAATCATTGCTGTTTGTCACACTGGTGTTACAACCTGGTGTGACCACGAGTCCGCACCCATATTTTAAACCCCTTAATAACTTTGATAATTGATACGAAATAATTAGATTCATGTAGCAACCAGTTTCATAACATAGTAAGTACCACTTCTCCGAGTCCGAATCACAGTCTATGTTGTTGTTTTTGTTATTAGCGGCAGCCGACAATCTTTTTCGAACGGTAAAATTGCATTTGGCGGCTCATTTTATGAAGTACAAACCAAAATACAACGACACTAGTTACTTTGCACGCGCGTCGACGCCGATTGAAGCGAGAGCGCGTAGTGTTGTGACTTGCTTGGCTTTGATTTCAAAAACCTTCATGTTTGGCTTTGATTTCAAAAACCTAGTAAGTATCATCGACCTACCAAGTCCTACCTAGAAACCCTAGCAAGGCTCAGAGACTTACTAGGTTTTGAAATGGTTAAAGTAACTTACTAGGTTTTAAAGTGGTCACGGGGCAGTGAATGGGGCACTTACTAGGTTTCGATGTTTAAATATATCTGCATACAAGTGAGTTTTCAACGCTGGTGTTTTTGTATTTGGTGTGAACTTATTAGATTAGCAATAAGCGATTTTTGTAAAAAGTGTCTATTCCTAGGTTTTGAAATGGGGCAGCCCATGGTTTGTGTTTAGTTTTTTCAGATTTTCTGGAGGTCTGGTTTTTGGTAGGACATTTTTTTTTTTAATGAATACTTTATTTGTACAATTACGTTGAATTTACTTATAAATAATTTAGAACTTGATAGACATTTGATGAATGAATACTCAATTTGACAATATTTTGTTGGACAGTACACGTCATAATCCTGCAATGATTCTATCTATGGAACATATTGGGTAGATCCTAGATTCAGCACAAAATAGTGCGCTAGTTCCATACTCCGGGACACCGGTAACGGAATAATAATTTGGGACAAACTCCGAGCGAGTTGTACCGTTTCCAAATTGTTCAAACCATATCATGTAACTCGGTTACTTGTGATGGAGTTTGACGTGATACGGGTTTAGCTATTGTAATTATGTAAGGCTTTTGATAAAAATAAATGTTATAGAGTCCATAAAATAGCAGAATAAATTCAATGATTTGTTGTTGTAGTCGACCTAGATAAAAATTATACTCTAGCCTCGTCCGGATAGATTAGCGTGGAACTACAACTGCACAAATACCTATCTCTTCGGGCGAAGCTATCTTATTATGTTATCATGATATAACTTCACTTACAGGTAAGTTTATTTAATCCAAACTATCCTTACAAATACGAAAGTGAGGTTGTTTGTTACCCTTTCATAGCTAAAACGGCTAAACGGATTTTGATCAAATTTGGCACATGGGTAGACCATGACCTGGAAAAGTTTGACCTGAGTTTGGGACATATGATACATTATATGTATACTTTTCCCCAAAATTCCCACTGGATCGAGACTTATGCGAGTGAAACCGCGAGATTCAGCTAGTCACTAATAATACAACAAATACAACTTTTACTCCTCGTGCGTAGTTTCATAACTAAAAACATTTACAATCGTTGCTACTCCCATGCAAATTGTTACGCAAACGTTTCTGTTTTACAATATTTATTATTTCCTGATCGCGCAACAATCAATCCAATTTGCCCAGCCTTTTCCGAACTATGTTGGGGTCGGCTTCCAGTCTAACCGGATGTAGCTGAATACCAGTATTTTACATAAAGCGACTGCACCTGATCACTACGATCTGACCTCCACAACCCAGTAACTGAGCAATAGGTACGATATCCCTTGGTAAGACTGGTTTTCAGAGTTTCGTGCTATTGACGACCCGTAACGACTGTCTAAGATCCACGTTTGACAGCCGGGACCAACGGCTTAACGGTTTAGTCTAGGAATGACCGTTTCGCGAAATGACTACATAGTCTATAATTGACTGATTCTACAAATGACCGATTCTATAAATGACTGATTCTACAAATGACCGATTCTACAAATGACCGATTCTATAAATGACCGATTCTACAATTGACTGATTCTACAAATGACTGAAATGAAATGAAATAATTTTTTTTATTCTGTCAATAGGAAAATGGAATCTCTTTAACAAGTCATAATTAAAAAATAGTAAAAATAAGCTAGATGAGGTCGGCGTTCCATATCTGACTACTCTGAGAAGAAAGGCCGAAACAAACTCAGAGGTCGTAGTCTCTTTTAAAGTCCAGACATAATCTTGGTCAGGCCATATGAGGACCATGTAGATTAGCGTCTGAAATGGTCTTTTTAGGAAAAATCCACACAGATTTGAGTGGACCTGTACAGTCAGTGCAAGCATTTGTCATTAATAGTGGAGCTCAACTCAGAACTTAAGCTACTTTTTCATGTGTACCTACGTTCATTTCTCAGTAAGTGAATTATTAAAGTTTTCGTCCTCTGTTTGAAAATAGATACAATAAAAAAAAACATATAAATACATTGCATTTTATTTACTATACTTGTTCTTAATCAATAAGAGGAGCTTGTGGCTCAGTAATAACAGCCGCACGGGTCGATCCATCAGGTTAAAGTTCAAAACACACATAAGGCAGGTGCGGGGCGGGAGCGGGTCGGGTCGTTTTCACCGTTTGGTCCCGGCTGTCATTCGTGGATCTTTGACAGTCGTCACGGGTCGTCAGAAGCCCGAAAGTTTGTCAACCTGTCTCACCAAGAGATATCGTATTACCCAGTTACTAGGTTGTGGAGTCAGATAGGGACTTGTTTCACGTAATATACTGGTATTCAGTTGCATCCGGTTAGACTGGCAGCCGACCCCAACATAGTTGGGAAAAAGCTAGGTAGATGATGATGACTTATTCCTAATCAATGTGCTACTGTTGATACATTAAAAAAATCAGTCATTTGTAGAATCAGTCAATTGTAGAATCGGTCATTTATAGAATCGGTCATTTGTAGAATCGGTCATTTGTAGAATCAGTCATTTATAGAATCGGTCATTTATAGAATCAGTCAATTATAGACTATGTAGTCATTTCGCGAATCAGTCATTCCTAGACTAAACCGGCTTAACGTTGCGCAACTGTCTAGTTTCACAAGTGAATAGCTTCATTTTCACAATTTAATAATATCTAAAGCGTGGTCTTGTTTAGAAGAGATTTACAAATAGGTACTACGTGCAACAATGAATTTTATTCATCCGTCAAAATCATGATCTGTCAGTGTATAGTCTCTTCGACTGATTGTCATTAAAATGTTTTTCAATATTGATTTAACTATTACATTTAAAAACTAGTTCTTACATATTATAAAAAAAGTCCTCCGCCGCGTCTGTCTGTCGTCCTGTACGTGATAAACTCAAAAACTACTTCACCGATTTTCATGCTGTTTTCACCAATGGATAGAGTGGTTATCGAGTAAGGTTTTAGTATATAATAACTGACATCCACGCGGGCGAAGTCGCGGGCATCAGCTAGTTTTTATGTTAGTTTATGTTCATTGCACTGAGTTCGCGTTCACACCGAATCTTGTTCTGTTTGGTGTGAATAGCAGCCGGGTAATCTTTCGGCCCTTAATTAACTTACAGATAAACATTAGCACGGGCTATATGAATTATGAAGATAATATTTGGCGCGTACTATCGGTACCGGTTGCGTGGCTATCATTTTGGACTTGGTTTCGTTTCATGATTCCGGTTGAAATTGCTTGTTATTGACAGGGCATTGTCATAAGAGTAGTTATAGTTTTAAAAATGTTCAAAACATTAGATATCGGACATCATTTCGAACTTCAGGCTAGTAATTCAAAAATCCTAGCAGAATAGCCTTAAAATCTTGCAGGACTTAGGGCCGATTTTATCGTCATTTATCTGAAGAATAAGGAAAAATACGGTGGTTTGACATTTTTTCCTACGTATACAACAGATGTCGAACTATCATTTATTCCTCAGATAAGAATTACTTATCTGACGCTTGAAAAATCTGCCTTTAGGGATATGTACCTGCCGCGCCGGGCCCACTGCACTTCAGCACTTGTCATGGTATTTTAGCAGTGAATTCACTCAGTAGTGTTAGTAAAATATATAATTAGTAACCAATCCTATCTACCTTCTACGTGTCTAAGTTCGCCGCGAGCTCCCCCGCCCCGCCGCGTCCTCCAGCAAGGTCGCTACGACGGCTTCAAGCTGCGCCTCGCGGCGTCACGCTACGTCACGCAGCTTCGCGAAGCGCAGCGCGGCGCAGTGGAGCGTAGCACGACGCCGACGCCGCGAGGCATTTTCCAACTATCTCAATAAAATTATCTTTTTGTGTAGTAAATGAGGTTACATTTTGTATCACTATCATAAAAAGTGCACGTCCAGTCCCGTCTTGGTGTGAACTGACCCTAGGCTAGTATTACCTGTTTTGGAACGAATTAACAAATGGTTTGCGGCGGTCTGTTGCGGCCAATGGCGATCCGCAGATTGATTATTTATAACCTCGCATTTAGTGTGATGTACCTACTAGCTAATTGTCGTACATAATTTATAAATGATTAGTAGAGCAAACTCATCATCTGCCTAGCCTTTTCCCAACTTTGTTGGGGTCGGCTTCCAGTCTAACCGGATGCAGCTGAATACGAGTATTTTACATGGAGCGACTGCCTATCTGACCTCCACAACCCAGTAACTGGGTAATACGATATCCCTTGGTAAGACTGGTTGTCAGACTTTCGGGCTTCTGACGACCCGTAACGACTGTCAAAGATCCACAAATGACAGCCGGGACCAACGGCTTAACGTGCTTTCCGAGGCACGGAGGAGTCTCGGTATGTAAAGATGGTCACCCATCCACGGACCAACCCCGGCAAGCGTAGCTTAACCTGATGGATCGACCCGTGCGGCTGCTATTACGTAGCCACGAGCAAACTATAAATATATTAAAAAAAACTAATTACCATCCACCCACCCCTACCTATTAGATTTAGGTTCAGAAGACTAATAAGGTTTCAAAGTTTCCTCTCTCGTATTTTGCTTTGGCCCACAGGGTCCTTATTGATGTTACCACATAAGTTCACATCATTGTGGAAAGCAATAAACGATTGAGTATTGAGTGATCGAAACCGACTATCTAAAGTGATAACTTTGGTCTATGGGTCTCCCTATGAGAGTCCTTATGTTGTCTAATAAAATGCCATAAGAGATAACATATTACGTCTATACCATCTGTAAAGCACCCTATTTTATAAAACTCATTTAAAATGCAAGAGCCTTCAGGTATAGCGATACAAAAGTACGTATGTCGCACGCTGGACTTACTGATTTGCAAATCTTATCGTGATACAATCAACGAATACTTAAATCCCATTTTCAAACTCTAACCACAAAACCATCCATCAAAACTTAGATCACACGTTAAAACAGTTATTATTCGTTGCGCGCGCGTCAGAGCACGTAGAGTAATTCTGTTGGGCGTCTTTGTCGCGGCAAGGAAGTTTGCAAGCGACAAACTCTCAAATAATACGTGCCCCAGTTGCCGTCTGCTTGCGATTCCGCCGGCGACTGTTGTATCATGTCGCGTTACCTAAACTTGTACGTTGTTAGGAGTTGTCGCGTGTTCAATGGGATGCTTTAGCTAGGTTTTTGTTTGTTTGTTTTTGTTGAATAATGTGATAGTTATGTTTGTGTTTGGAGAAATAAAGTGTCGAGCTGTGCCTGTGTAGTTTATTAAAATTTGTCAGTATCGTACATAAGCCGTGTGCCCGATGGGATTACCCATCGGCAAAAACAGCGAACTTCAGCATAGACTCTTATTTAACCCCTTTAGGGGTGAACTTTCAAAAATCCTTCTTTCAGATTACATGCATCTACACCAAGTGGTTTAGCCTGTACTTTGTCTGTCAATTAATGAATGAATTTAAGATTTTTATTAAGTAGAAGATGCACAAGTGCAAACAAATGATACATTTTTACAGGTAAATAGAGCGCAAATATCGAATCAAGTGGAGGAAGTACAATGTGCAGTTCCATGCATCAACATGAGTATCGTCGAATAATGTCGTGGTAATAGTGAATAAAAAAATAAACATACATAATAATATGCAAGAATCTGCCAAACAGTGATAATGTTAAATTGATTCGTCTATGGTAGCCTCACAGGTGCGTCCGAATTTAACTATATGGAAACGGTAGCAGGTGGCAATGTTGCTATCGTTCACCTTCGGAAGAGTACCTTGAACTTGCCTCCTATTCTATTTAAACTTCGTACTCCGCCACAATCGGGTTTAAACTTGTTTTAGGAATTGGAGCCCAAGGAAACTTGTATGTAGAGGAGACAAAATACTTACTGTCAGATAATATATTATTATGTTCGATATTAATAGGTACCATTGATCAAAGCTTGATAAATGGAATTTATCGTTGGATAATGGTGTAACAAGTTGTGGGAGTAAGTATCATCCATACGTGGGTCAGTGGCCTTTCAAAATAATTGACCGAGCGAGCGAAGCGTCTCTGCATCAAGTCTGGCAAAATTTGCGAGTTTGACAGTTTGTACGTACTCGTCTACAGCCGGTCGATTCTATAAAAATCTCACCGTGAAAACGTAAGTGAAGTGAGCTTGAAGTAAACTGTCACTGCCTTAGTATCAGTAGGTATCGATGACAATGACAGGTCACTCCGCACTCACTTCACCTAAGTTTTCACGGTGAGATGGTTACAGAATAGCAATGCTGGTCGCATTTTACAATGTTTACAACCGATCTGAACGACATTTATTGTACAGGTTTAACGGTTTTTTTGTCATTTTTGTCGTCGAGGATTTTTGATTGGACCCCTACTTCCTCCAAAATGGGGCAAAAAGGGGCTACTGGATATCTCCGCCTTATAAGAGCCGATATCGATGGTTTTTTGTATTTGAAAGGTGGTAAATCAAAGTAGGTCTCAAAAAAAATTGGTGAAGATCTGATGAGGATCTTCGGCATGATGAGCAGAATAGCTTTTCATAATGCAGTAAATGGCTCCAATAGTCTTCAATAATAATTCTACAGAAAGTGTTTCAGGCTTAAAAATTGAATCTACTTTGAAAGCAATTAGGTATTGCGCATTGCGTTGGAAAAATTATCAGGTAATTCTTTAGAACTAAGCATATTATTGTATGCACTCTGAAAGCAGACTTTTGGCACTTTAAGTGCAACTTATAGTGCGAATACGCCTGTTAGCTCACAAAGAGAGTTCAAATATTTAAGAAAACAAACCTTCACAAGTTTTCTAATTAGCTCACTACGAGTACAACTTACGAACTTAAAAAAAACACTAGTAACAACAAAGTACGCTGAAAACAAAACACTATCAAAAACCCGCCAGTCAAAGTGTTTGCTTTTGAAACCGTTGCCTGTTCCATCGGAATCAGCCGGCCAGTCGCCGGTTGCTGTGGTCGGTTCTGTGCAGTTGACACTGTGCGACGCGAGCTAAGCGCAAAATAGAAGGTACAAAGTGACCTCAAACAGCTCAGCTGCTTTGATGCTGCAGAGTAATTGATTGCTCTGATTGGAGTGGCTGGAAATGTTTGTAGTGAATCTTTTTGTTTCATAACGAATGAAGTGAATGATTTTGGTGAATTTAACGAATAGTGGAGAAAAGGATGTTAGTGCGGCAGCAAGATGGACCGGGACCTATTAGAAAAAAAACACGTTATAGCCTGGTAAGGGGAGCATACTAATAACACTTGAATTCACCCCACATGTGCTCATTTGTCAAAATAATGTCGAAGAGAAGCTTCACGAGATGAAATGTGACCAATGAACACTATTTATTGATGTCGCTTGGCGTGGTGACGATATACGTCTGTTTCCACCACAAGTGCTGGGTAAAATGTGCATAAATTGATGACAGTTTAGTCTAAGTTCTTTAATAGTTTTCAGACGCTATGGTTTTGAACCTGAAACCAATAATCCTCCTAACTACCACGACTAATCGAGGTGCAGTTATTTTTCACAGAACTAAAGCGTCACTTCCGTCCTCTCTATATCAGAACCTCGGTAACAAGAGCCGAGCGCCGAACGCCACCGAACCATTGAACCGTGCAATCTGTGACCTCGACATTTTTATTTTTATTTCACATTTTTCATACAAGTTACTCGGACCGATTGTGTGTTGTTACTGACGTCAAATTATTTTACCATTTGTATATGTCGCAGGGAAATGAGGATACCAGGGATTTCACTAAATCCCTAGGGATACAACGAAATGACGGTAGATGTCGAATATTTTTGTTTATTACATTTTCTTACTAAAATGTTTAGTGATATGACAAAATGCTAATATAATGTCAGTGATATTATTACGTCGTTTCACTAAACTAAATCAAGAAAAGTATTGATGTACAAAATAATAAAATTTTAATACAAATTTATCTAAACACACCATTTTTGAATATGTTGTTAGATAAATTAATGCAAAAATGACATATTTAAACCACACCGTGTGTGTAATTAAAAGGTTTTTATATTATTTACAGTAATTGTCGGTTTAGTGGTTGCATTTCAGCATACCCCGTATAGCATTTTCACCGTTTACTCGTACTGAATTATAAATAATTCTCTCTACGTTGAATAAATAACGAAATTAAATAATTTGCCTTCTTTTTGGCCACTTCATTAGTCAATACGTTCGTTATGCGATTAACTTGTTTTGTTTAAATTAATTATGAAATTTCGCTATATTTAATTATCAGAGGTTTATTCAGCAAATGAATGCAATTTTATTACATTACGCGAGTATTGTGGCTTTTGGCTATGTGTTGTTGTTCATTTTTGAAATTTATTTAGGTAATCATTTGACGTTGGAATACCAACAGCATTTATTTACAATCAAAATAGGAAAATTGTACACTCATAAAATTCAGCCAATATTAGTTACTAGTATTAGTTACAACCTTCACAATTATTGGGTTCCGGATATTTATTTTGAGGTACAGAACTCTAAGAAAAACTAATATTCTAGGTAAACGCGAATACGTCACAGAAATACGTCTGATTTTTCCAACATAATGAGAATCTGGCTTCAGAAACTAGCAGTTTATCAAAGAGCACTTTTACTATTTTAGTTCACAAACTAGCCCCGTGTTTTAGTCCTTAAGGCGGACGTAATAAAGGCCAATGTTCCGTACAAAAAGAGGAGTTATTGTAAAACGCGGTGGAAAACGGAATGATCTCATTTTCTATTCCATTCGTTTCACACAAACCACACAAATCACTGTAGCTTTGCCGCGACTCGAATTCCTGATGTGCAAGTTATGAGCGACTGAGGGGGAAGAAGGAGTTTATAAGGTAACGGAGTGAGACATCGAAACACTGCAAGTATATAATGTTATATGAACAACATTAAAACAGTACCTACCTACCCAAACTACAGTGTCTGTGACCCAGTTAGTAATAGAGGCACTGGTAGCCCCTGGTGTTCGGTTAGTCAATTTTTGGTACCTACTGATGAGAAACGACAATTTAGTTCCTGTATTTAGAAGTAACTAGGGAGTAACGATAGTAAATTAGTAAATTATTTAACTAACAAAAAACCCACTGTTTGTTTTACTCTTTTTTCGGTTATATGTTTTTCCAGTCGGGTTTTTTGTTTATTAAATAATTTGTTTTATTCCCATTTTCAGTTTTATTAATATATATTTGGAATTACTAGCTTTTATTTGATACCAATATTGTTGTAATATATTTAAAAAATAAACTCCGCTTACTTTAAAAAAAAAAAAATATAGCATAATTATGCCACTCCCACAATTAAGACGAACCTAACGACACCTCGTATGATAAAATTCACTAAGCCTTTTAGGCTACAGAGCGTGCCAAAGAAATAGACATACATACATTAACAACATTAACCACCTTCTGGGGCAGTCGGGTAATTAAATGAACGTGACCCGTGTATGACAATAGCTATAACAAAACTAAAATTTTCACGTTTAAAAATTAAGGTTCGGGAAAGCTGCTTCGGAACTAGATCCATAATAATTTTATTGTTTGTGCTAGCGGTACTACATACAGAGCTCTACACACTAAACCTACGTAATCTGAACTACGAAATCTATTAAAACTAGAACCTTAATGCCATCGCAGCTTAGCTTTGGTTAGTTTAGTGTGTGGGTGAAGTCAGAGGCGCTTATGGGTAACGCCGTATAACTAGTGGGAATACAGTTACTAATCCGTTAGTTAAATAAATAATTAAGGACTAAAGATCAAATGTGACTGTAGTTGGTTTAAATTGAGAAAAATGCTTACAGTGTGACTTTGGGATCCTTGTCATCTTTCGTGTAGCCATTTCCTGAGGCTATTGGCGTTGGAATCCAGCAAAATTAAATACTGAAGAAACGACTAAATTATATCTAAAATACTGAATTATCATTATTTACAGTAAGTTAATATGATGTGAATTTTCTATGGCTTGCTAACCAGCTGCTCACTCTAGCTAAGTATAGAAAGTAGGTACCTATAGGATTTGTGCTGTAAGATATTTTTCGAGGAGAAGGGCATGTAAAGCCTACCTCATTACTATTCAGGTGCTTCCCATGTACCCACGGGAAGAGCCGGGTTTATGTAGCTACGCAAGATGATAAATGATACAACACTCTAGATCAATCATTTGATATCATTAATAACTGTATTTGTTGTAAAATATTTGGATAGTTCAAAGTAAACTGAGATCGGAAATATAGCTACCCAAGTAGGTTTATTATTATAGTCAATGTATTAGGAGCATGAAATGAGTACATTGGTTTGTTTGTATGAATTGAATTGAAAATATTTCTATTGATAGTTGGAAACACGATTTTTTATTACTTCTACAAAACATGAACGAGCCAACCAACTCCTATTTATATTTTTGATTGAGATTTCAGATAATATGAAAAGTAGCTGCAAAAGGTATTGTATTCATGAGGGCTCAAGTATGGTCTGCTGTTAGTCGACCTATTATCATGGGATGTTATCACAATTAAAGCATAATAGAGAAATAGTAATAAAACCATGTGATATAGCCAGATGTTAGACTAGTTGCGCCCCAAGGATTCACTCGCATAAGTCTCGACCCCGTGGGAAAATTGGGATAAAAAGTATCCTATGTCCCATTCCAGTTCAAGATCTACCCCTGTGCCAAATTTCATCCAAATTTGTTCAGCAGTTTTAGCGTGAAAGCGTAACAAATAAACACACTTTCGCATTTATAATATTACTAGCTTCCACACGCAGCTTCGCCCGCGTGGTATGTCAATTAAAAGTATGTTATGTCCTTCCCCATGATACTATCTATCTCCTTGCCAAATTTTATCGAAAACCATTCAGTGGTTTAGGCGTGAAAAGATAACATACAGACAGAGTTACTTTCGAATTTATAATATTAAAGTATGGATATTAAGTTAGGATAATAATAACAATGGGCAGTTTTACACAATTTCAGCACCATAATTTTACAATGTGCAATATTAAGCCAGCTTGTTAGCAAGGAAAGTTTTAGGATTAAATCAGATAGGTAATATTAAAGCATTGGCAAAAAAACAGGAGTATTTAGCTATTTTTTCCCTCTCGCTGTATCTGTATTTGTATCTCGCTGCCCGCTCCTCCCATACACTCTTACAAACACTCTTTACTATTGAGTCACGGAACAACAGTACAATCGAGTCTATTTAAATAATCAGCGAGCTCCCGCGCAACTGTTGACACCATTGACGAAGCGTGAAGGATTTGTCGAACGTTTGACGTTAAGTATTAGAGTGCTTTCAATAACCTTGAAAGACACATTGAGATTGGGCAAAGCAAAGTCAAAAAGAATAAGATGAGAAAGGATCGTGTCATCTTGAAAAATTAACAGTCAGATAGAATCTTAAATGTGACCTACAGATTGGTTTGTGAACCCGCTCTACTGTCAATCGACCTCTATTATGGGAGATCGACGTCAAAGAGCTATATTGCATCCATAAACTATATCTTTACTACTCTAACTTGAACAAAGTAATAAATAAACATATCATTAATAAACAAGGCATGTGCCCGATGCAAAAATGACAAACCCTTATTTAAACCCTTTAAGGGGTGAACTTTCAAAAATCCTTCCTTAATGCTCATTTTCGTTATTTAAGGAACTTTTGTACGCATGCTTCTAGACCGATTGGTTTAGACTGTACATTGTCTATCAGTGAATGAATGAATTAAAGAGTTATTAAGTAGATCATGTCTCAAACAACATTGTTATGAGTCGGAGATGGACAAAAGAAAAATCAAAATACTTTTTTACAAAAAAAAAAACAACCAATCAAACTGTCTAGCCTTTTCCCAACTATGTTAGGGTCGGCTTCCAGTCTAACCAGATGCAGCTGAATACCAGTATTTTACATGGAGCGGCTGCCTATCTGCCCTTCACAACCCAGTAACTGGGTAATACGATACCCCTTGGTAAGACTGGTTGTCAGACTTTCGGGCTTCTGACGACCCGTAACGACTGTCAAAGATCCACAAATGACAGCCGGGACCAACGGCTTAACGTGCTTTCCGAGGCACGGAGGAGTCTCGGTACGTAAAGATGGTCACCCATCCACGGACCAACCCCGGCAAGCGTAGCTTAACCTGATGGATCAACCCGTGTGGCTGTTACTACTCAGCCATGAGCTCAAAAAACAACAACCAATTTCCAAAAAAAAAACACGTGAAACATAACTTTAATTTCAGAAGTCAGTGCCTTTGGATCTGTATTTTAGCTTTTTGCCAGGGACTTCCATTAAACATACATACAAACGAACATATAACATCCTCTTTTGGAAATTTCTTTTGTAGAGTTTCTTTCCCATTCTTCTCCATACGAAAATTACCTTTTAGGTTTACCCCGGGAGTAGAATCAATAAAATTTTGTCTGACAACCATTCTTACCAAGGGGTACCGTATTATTCAGTTACTGGGTTGTGAAGGTCAGATAGGCAGTTGCTCCATGTAAAAAACTGGTATTCAGCTGCATCTGGTTAGACTGGAAGCCGACCCCAACATAGTTGGGATAAAGCTAGGCAGATAGATTGTTTTTTTGTAAAATGGGATTCTGTTTTTTCCTTTGACGTTAAAAGTGCCTTTTATGTGCCTAAGGGAAATAAATTATTTGACTTTGACTTTGAAGTCTAGTAAAAATTGAAGTTTGTTTCCTTGTGAACTGTTTCGCTCCATATAACAGGCAAAATATATTTCGGTCAGTATAGTTCTAGAGACAACAACCGCACTGCTATTTTCTCCATCTATAATGCGGGTAGTTTATGGTTTTGTGCAGAACCAGTGCAGCAAACCTGCGGCCTCAGGGAAATCACATTTCTGTACCGAATCACTGAACAGTTTAATGTTTCTAACCATCCAACTGTTCTTCTAGCTTCCAACTTTATAATAACCTACCCGATCGCTCAAGCCTGATTTACACGGTGTGATTTATTGCCTGTGGTATACCATAAGTTGAAGCAACAATAAAAGTGGCACCGTCTAAAACAGTGTTTTGACTATTAAGCAAATCATTTTTTTCAATTTGATTACATGCCAGAGACAAGAAACTTGCATCGTGTAAATGGGGCTTTATGATTAACAATAACAACTAACATACTCTTATGTGTTCTTCGTGAATACTCTAAAATGGAAAGAGAAAATCCCTTTTTTAACCGACTTCCAAAAAGGAGGTGGTTGTTGAATGTTTTTTTAGGGTTCCGTAGTCCGTTGGAGACGCCCTGGGCGTCGGGAATCCCAGGCGGATTTCCGGCCACCATAGGCGCGGGCTTGCGGACGGCGAGCAACGGGCAGCTCGCCGTCCGATAAGGACCAGGCCCGGGTCGATGGCGCGTCGTGTTCCACGCGCGCCTCAAAGAGATGTCAGCAAAAATGACGGGGTCCAATAGGACCGATGCCTGCCAGGGTTGCGGGAAAGTCCGAAAGGGATACCGGGACCTTGGCAACAGGCAAATGAAGGAACACGGGTGGGTTTTAGTCAGTAAAAGTCTGACACGCCCTTCCGCTCCGCCCAGAGCGGGAGAAGTCATTGGATGATTTCCCACCCTCAAAAAAAAAAAAAAAAAAAAAAGGGTTCCGTAGTCAACAAGGTACCCTTATATTTTCGCCATATCCGTCTGTCTGTCTGTCTGTCCGCGGTTTAGCTCAGAGACTTTTAATACTAGAAAGCTGTAATAATTTGGTATACATATAAATCACGCCGAAAAAGTGGTATAATAAAATCATCAAAATAAAAGGGTATACGGTAAGTACCTCCCCTACACGTAAAGTGGAGATGTTTTTTTTTTCTCGTCTATCCCATGGCATGGGTGTCGTTGGAAAGGTCGTTCAAAAATATTGTGAGTTATAGTAAACCATTTTTGAATTCGAGAATCCGTTTGCGAAACATTAAGCTGTAAAGTGCAAATTTTTGTTAGAGTCAAGTGTCCCCCCTCCCTGCCAGCTAAATGGTTGGTTTTAGATATGTGAAAAAATCACGGCAGTAGTATATATAACGAAATGAAAAGGAAAACTATCATAGCTAAGTAGGCTCTACAAGTTAACGAGTAATAATCGACCAACTAACATTTGCAGGTGCAAAACTGTTGTCCCATACATTCCGTATGGGAGAAAAGTCAATTTTGAACCGATTTTGAAAATTATTTTTCATTTGAAGTTTGCACGGTGGTCCCATATAAATTTTAACTTTACTTGGGTACTCGGTCGGTAAGTCGAGACGGTGGCAAAAAACAGATCCAAAGACACCGTCTTACGAAATTAAAGTTATTTTTCATTATCTATAAGTTACTTCTATTCGATGTTAAGTTGATTAGATTAAGTTATGGCCGACTGAACGTTCCAAAAACAAATCTTTCTCATTTATTCTAAAATATTTGCTGATGCCAAGAAAATTAACTTGAATGAGCGTTGTGTTAATTTTTATGACCCTCATCACTGTCTTGTCCTAGAACAAGTAATAGGGTCTACCTGGTAAGGCAGCTCATTAGCGCCCTTTATTATGATCTCGGTAAAGGTTCTTCCTTTACTATGATATCGGTAAAGGTACATTAATTTGGTGGAATTTAAAAAACCTAATTGTTACCAACTAGGTATTTATTCTGAAGTCATTCTCTTTCATTCTTTTCGTATTTAATTGTGTTTTAACATTTTTGATTGATGTTATATAAGGTGAAAAGCCATATATTATTCCAAGAAACAGGCTTCACAAACAAAGCCCAGAAAAAGATATACGGGTAAGCTTTATTTATTGAAAATCACTGTTCCATTCACAAAATATTTTCTTTTTTATCCCATAGTCTAAACGAAGAACTGATTTATTAAACAAATAATGGTAACTTCGCAGAGTGGGATTCAATTTCACTTACTCGTGTGTAGCGAGAGGCAAAAACTAAATGAGATCTGTAATTACAGGAAAACAAATAGCTGGAAGAAGCCCTACTTCTTCGTGGTACTCGCCAAAAAGTCTATGAAATAATGAAGCTACGAGGGAAGATGGCTCTAAGAGTAGGGGAAGACCAAAGAATTATGAATAGACTGTATGAAAGGTATGGCTAGAAAGGATGACAACCGAGATGACGACTATTAAAGAAGTATGGAAGGAAAAATACATGTTTCGCCGACCACAAATAAACTTGCATAAGGGCAAGAGAATGATGATCATGAGGACGTAGGGCAAGATTCGCAGAGGACACTTAACTTAGGACGTTCTCCTAAATTGCATTTGATAATTCAACCGCATGTCTCACCAAACTATTCATTTCTGCCCTCAAATTCAAAATGTACGATATAAAGTTGTCACTTTAATAAAATGATGAAACGAACAGCATTAGAAGGACAAAGCTCGCTTGAATTCTCGATTTTTCCAATCAGCGCAGTTACTGTGGACTAGCACTAATGTTGGTTCAGCAAACAATCAGAGCATACGGTGTTCAACGCGTTAGTTATTCGCGGTGCTAGCTTTGCGTAGAGGGATAGAAACATGTGCTTTTCGATGCACTTATTAACTTGATATAACATAACTTTACGCATGTAGTCTCCGAAGGGTTAAGCAGAGCTGTGTCTATAGTACACCCACATTTCGCCAGTTATGTTTAAGTCCCATGGTGGCGAGCCGTTTGCTACCAACCGTAAACAAATCCGAAAGGTTCTGGAGTGGCAACCGCGTACCGGAAGACGTAGCGTTGGAAGACCCCCACAAGGTGGATATCGGTCTACGCTGTGGGGGGCCTTCCAACGCTAGGTCATCGGACCTAGTGAAGGCCGCGGGAAGGCGCTGGATGCGAGAAGCACAGAACCGGTCGAAGTGGCGGTGCTTGGGGGAGGCCTATGTCCAGCAGTGGACGTCTTTCGGCTGAAATGATGATCATGATGGACACAAATTCAGACTCCGAGTTTCTACTGAGAAATTCCAGATAGAAAAACCCTAGTAACACATTGCCTGACCTGAGAATCGAACCCAGGACCTCATGCTCAACAGTAGCGTTTGCGAACACTAGAACATCATTATGTAAGATAAGTGCTCCTTGTAGTAAGTACCCAGGTACTTCTGTTACAGAGCGACATTTTGACTTGAAAAGTAAAGGTAAACATTCTAGGCCACAAAGATTTCTTTCGATCGACACCCTCGAACAACATTAGACGTGCAGATAGCCTGATATCAAAGCTATCTATCGAATAATATAACTAACTAACTCGTGACTTTGTCCTTCGGAGAAGATAGATTCGCTCTAATTTCCCCAATGATTAAATTAACCTTTTTCAGGCAAAAGAACCATGACCAGAGTCCTATACATGCATGCCCTTACTAAAACGATCACTTTCCAAAGCTGCAAATGGTGCATTTAAAAATACTTTTTGACCTACATTTTGAAAGTTTTGGGGTATGAGGAACAGGGTGTAAAGTTCACTCATCCACCATAGAAAAGGGAGGATCCTCCGACCAGACGGGTGTTGTGTCTGGCGGGCAACTGCCCTACGACTGATGTCGGGTTTTTGTATATATGTTCATTGCACGGTAAACTTTAATTGCGCGATGCAGGATTTATGTGACGTCAGGATTTTTGTTCATCTCGGGGGAAGCCAATGAAGTGTTACGGGGCAGACGCAAATAAAAGGAATTCTGTAACTGGCTAACTTGTATTCCTGCCTACCTCGGCACTTCCTTGTTACATACAAGTATAAAAACAAAATACAGACACAAGACGATTTGTGTATAACTGTGTCGTTTTGTACAAATCGTCTTGTGTTCCAGCCAATTCATATTTTTAAGTATCCTTCATCATTAAAAAGCCATTCAAAGCAGTCAGCAAAGCAGTCATTTAAAGCTCCTTTCTGAAAATCTTTTCAGAAAACCCTAATTACATTTATCTTCCAGTACTACTTAAAACCTAGAAGCTTTCCAATGAGCAATATTTCTTTTTTCATTATTTATTGTAGGTTGTGGTAGGGATCATGTTTGATATTGATACCCATCACGTTTACTTTGGCCCTGTAGTTGTTTGTCAATCAAAACAGTAGGTTACCTACACATTAGCAGCGTGAATAGGCATAGAAATTACAAACACAGTTCAAATTTTTGCAATTGGGACTATCACAATGGTTGTTGGTTCACAAACAGCGCTGCAGCGCTGGATCCAGCGCGTTGGTCGCTGTTTGTTGTATGAAAACAACCACAGCGCTGCGGCTGTACGCCTCTGCGGACGAAGCCATTGCACAGGGAAAGGTAGAAGATTAGATTTATAATAATATTATAATGGTGGCACTTCACATCGCTATTCGATACCTATTCGCGTTTTTTGCTGTGTTTTATTCGACTATAAAGTGTAGAAGTCCGAATAATTCGAACTCACCGTCCACACATCGTCATGAACAGCGAATATGCAATAATATTTTTGTATGCTTATCTGAACGCAAAGATGGACGTGTTGACGGCAGCAATAACTTATTATTTCCTGTGTTAATTATACAAAACCGCACTCCACTGGGCAAGCCATGTCTGGACGGTAAACGAACTTATTCGTTATATTCCTTCGTAATCCTTTGATATGTGATCAAAACCCGAAACCAAAAACCGAAAAAATTGTTAGTATTTGCGTATTCGTCTTATTCGTGAAAAATAAGCAAATATATAGGCGAATAGAGTAACTTCACATCGTCGTATTTGGGCAAATAAGACGAATACGCGAACATGAATAGCGATGTGAAGTGCCACCATCTTTTCCAGTGTCATAGAGTAAGAACGACGGTACAATGATCTTTTGGCGCGCGACCAGAATTGGAACTAACGCCGCCATTTTGTTTTTGAATACAGTTTCTGTGACAATTTCACAATGTTAACCAACAACCCCAATCAATGTCATTCGGGCGGCAAAAAATCCCTCTGTAGCACTCTGTTCATATTGGCACAGATTTTGTGATATTGGTGCTTTCTGCAACGATTGCCAAGCAAACGCGGTCATGAAATGTCGTTAATAAACATTCGTCAACATTGGTATAAATAGCTATATTTTTTTAGTTATTATTAAGTTGTTTATTTATCTTCTCATTCACTACTATACACTGGCCTCCCATAACTATTAACACTCTAATTTGAAAACTGTAAACGCCATTTATTTTTAAAAGAGTAACCGTGTTTTCTTGCCGGCTCATCTCCATAGGAAGCGACCAATTGGATCCGTGCACCTGGCTTCTGACGTCATCTCATTGAAATCTGCAGCATTTAAGTTTATAGTAACTGATTTCCATTGTCCTTCTTTGTGATATTACAAGGAGATTGTCAAGCAACGACATAATTGCGATTACCAATGTTTTCTAAGCCAGGTGAAAAAGGCACTGCGAAGCAGTAATGCTCGTGAAGGAGGAGGCGGAACGTGTGAGGGAGAGGCAAGGTTTGCGCCCTCATGCCTCTAGCCGCAGGAGACGCCCTGGGCGTCGGGAATCCCAGGCGAATTTCCGGTCACCGTAGGCGCGGGCCTGCGGTGCCGATAAGGACCAGGCCTGGGTCGATGGCGCGTAGTGTTCTACGCGCGCCTCAAAGAGATGTCAGTACAATAGACGAGGTCCGCGAGGACCGATGCTTGCCAGGGTTGCAGGAAAGTCCGAGAGGGATACCGGGACCTTGGCAACAGGCAACTAAAGGAACACGAGTCGGTTTTAGTCAGTAAAATTCTGTCAGAGCGGGAGAACTCATATGATGATTTCCAACACTCAAAAAAAAAAGGTAATATCCTATCAAAAAAGATCGTAGCAGCAGGTGATACTCTTTAGCAATCCTTCTTGACTTATTTGTGTATCATAAAATTCATCGCGTCTAACTTTACTTACACTCAGCTAGTTCTAAACTTGCAGATTCTTCAGGTTTGTTGGAAGGTAGAATTTATTCGAACTTTGTGTAAAATAGCAACGTGTTTGAATTCAGTTTGTACTTCAAGCTATCGAATAGTTACGACGTGTGTGCAACGGATTCAATTTGCATTCGTATAGTTTGAAACTACGAAAGTAACTTTAGATTTAAGGTTATTGGTCAGAATGGTAAGGTTTGCTATTTCTTGATCACAATAAAGACAAAATTATCTATCACAAACTCTATTCTTAGCAGAAATAAATACAATAATTATGATAATTGCCTGTGCTTGGATAATATTCAGACGCGTATAATTAAAGTGAGATAGTTCTAGGAACTGTACTGGTACTGTACTAGTACTGGACAAATACTGAGTATACAGTTTTATTAACAACTATCTTACTTCTCATTGTTGTTTCCAGATAACCTTCTGCTCTCTCCACCAACTGGCTGTACTTGCCGACTAATTAGCTGCATACGCATAGTATCCCTAAAAACGAATACACGGACAGAGTCGGACAAAAATGTATGTTTTATATTCAGAAAAAGCATTCATGAAAAGGTGGGTTGTTTACGTATAAAAGTAAGTTATAAAAAGGAAATATTAAGGTTTTTTACACAACTTACCAAGCTTTTACCGTCTCCAACTAAACTAAATATGCTTTTAATAGGAAGGGGAACGACTAAAGTTCGTGTAGGGTTCGATCTCATATATATTTCAGTTCACTAAAATATGTTTGATTTGAAAATGGACCGAACCCCTAAGAAGTATCTACACTTAAAGCAAAGTAGTACCAAACTTTAAAGAAAAAAAATAACTATTATCTAAATATCATCGGTCACATTGCTTCATAACGTGCCGAAGAGCACTAACACGATGTTTACTCTCTAGACAACAGAGGCGTAAAATTACATACACGTTCGAGGTCTTGAATAAACTCGTAACTATTGTCACAATGTCGGTTTGTACGCCCCACAAACTAGAACAGAAATAAAACGAACTGTTACGAAACTCTCCGATGATTCACGACTAGAATTTTTTCCCAACCCTCTGCAAGTAGGTGATACATAACGTCCATTCCCAGCATCCTTTCTGAGCTATGACTCCAGATTAAGCGTCCCCTGTATAATAACGATAAAGAGTCACCCTGTTTCTTCAAGAGACGGACAAAAAAACACTTTAAACTTTTATAATTGCCAAAGTTTAGGGATGTCCACGGGGTGAAGCTAGATTTAATTTGAACTTGGCAACTTGAGGGTGAAACAAGGGATGGTTTAATTGGCGTTGATGTGCCGACAGGTCGCGCCATGTTGTGTGGACACTGTCCAGTCTTTATTTATGTATGTCGCCAAGTCCGGGCCGAAGACACACGGGTAACTAAATGCTGAACATGTTTCTTGAAGTAGGGTTGCAGTTTGTCAACTCTTTTTCCTTTACCGAAAGTTAACACTTATTCATTGCATATAGCATAGTCAGACTATAATATTCCCACTGCTGGGTCTCAGGCCTCCTCTCGGTGAGAGGGAGTGGGCCGTAATCCACCACGCTGGTCCAGTGCGGGTTGCTAGATGTCACATGTCTTCGAATTTTTGGTTGTAGGTCATGCCGATTTCCTCACGATGTTTTCCGTCACCGTTTTGAGAGTAGTGGTGTTGAAATGATTTACACAAAGTAAAGCGCCTGGCAGGGTTCGAACCTACAACTCGTAAGCCGCGGCCGTTACCACTGGACTACCACTGCTCTCAACACTTATTCGGTTGAAGGCCTTGGAGGTAAATAAAATACGAATGTCTTTCTTTCTGTGTGGGTGTTTCCGTTGTCATTAACGAAAGCTAAGCCCAAGGTATTACGTACAGCTCCAACAAAAACTTGTTGGTACAAAAGCCATCGGAAGGTTAGGGAAAATAAATGCCTAATTGAACTAGATAGGTAGATTTAGCAGTCCGTATATTATTTATGGCTTTACCACACGCGCGTGCTAAAAAGAAAATAATTCGTATATTTATTTGGCTAATTGAGAATTGACTATTGTTTCGTTTTACACAAAAATAACTCGATTTTCCAACGTAAAATAAATAATAAATCCCTAATTCTATGAATAATTTGCATTTATTTCGACTCGTCGGCCTTTTAAATTTTCTTTGAAATAATTTTCGCCGTCGTTATCGAATTAGTGCTATTCAGAGCAATTTGCTTATCAAAGCTTAATGTAGTTAGAAATCGAACTCAATTCAACACAATAGTTCCAAATGAAATGCTGCTAATTAGTTGATGTTTGTGGTAATGAAGGCTTGACTGCAAATAGCGAATTGATTCCTTTCAATTTTTTCAATGCTTGAATACTTGTATTTCTATAATGTTTAACAAAAAATCCTGTATTATCACGCTTGTATTAAGAAGGGTTGAGCAGAAGTCACCCACATGTCGCCAGTTTAAGTCCCATGTTATAAGAGGCGAGCCTATTGCCATCGACCCGCCGCAAATCCGGACCGGATCCGGGCTGCTACTGAGTAAACATAAATCTAAATATATATAACTCAAAGGTGACTGACTGACTGACGTGATCTAAGAGGGTCATTCAATAAATACTTAGCCTACAAAAAGTAAACGAAAATTTTGGAAAAGTGGGAATTTATTTTTCAACATAGTCTCCTTTTAGTTCGATACACTTATGAGTAGCCCAGCGATGCTCCAACTTTTTTAATCCGTCCGAAAAATAGTTTTTGTCAAACTCTGCAAAATAGGCCTCCGTGGCGGCGATGACCTCCTCATTCGATCCATATCTATTCCCGGCGAGTGACTTTTTCAGATTAGGAAACAGAAAGAAGTCACAAGGGGCCAAATCTGGAGAATACGGTGGATGGGGCAGCAATTCGTAGCGTAATTCGACCAATTTGGCCATGGAAACGGCAGACGTGTGAACCGGTGCGTTGTCGTGGTGAAACAGCACTTTTTTCTTCGCCAGATGGGGTCGTTTTTTCTTTAATTCGGCGTCGAATCGGCCCAATAAATCGGCATAGTAAAGCCCTGTAATTGTTTTACCCTTCTCGAGGTAATCGATGTAGATCACACCTTGTGAATCCCAGAAAACGGTGGCCATAACTTTTCCGGCCGATTTTACAGTTTTCGCCTTCTTTGGAGCACGTTCCCCGGTCTGGATCCATTGTTTTGATTGCTCCTTGGTCTCTGGTGTGTACCAGTGGATCCAGGTTTCATCGACGGTCACAAAACGACGCAAAAACTCCGCTGGATTCCGCTTAAACAGCGCCAAACACGTCTCCGATGTGGTCTCACGGTTGCGCTTGTTTTCTGGTGTGAGTAAACGCGGCACCCATCGCGCCGACAGCTTTCTCATGCCGAGTTCCGCGTGAAGAATATGATGCACTCTTCCTTCTGAAATGCCTACAGTCTCAGCTAGCTCCCGAACCTTCAATCGGCGATCTGCCAATACGAGATCAAGGATTTTTTTAATGTTTTCGTCCGTAGCAGCTGTTTTCGGTGCACCTGGACGTGGTTCATCAAAAACCGACGTACGGCCACGTGCAAACTCGTTGAACCAATTCTTGACGGTGGCCATCGATGGAGAAGAGTCACCGTACACAGCATCCAAGCGCTCTTTGATTTCGATGCGCGTTTTCCCTTCCAAAAATAGGAATCGAATCACCGAACGATATTGCTCTTTTTCCATTTTTGTAAAACCAATCGACACGTTCGCTTCCATAAGTCGTCAAATTAAAACAAATGAAGGGATTGGAATGAAAATTTGAAAAAAGAATGTGCTACACTGTGGTAAAACTCTTTTGAAACTACAGCGCCCTCTGGCGATGAGGCTAGGTACTTATTGAATGCACCTCGTATCAACGCACAGCCCAAACTACTGGACGGATCGGGCTGAAATTTGGCATGCAGGTAGATGTTATAACGTAGGTATCCGCTAAGAAAGGATTTTGATTAATTCTACCCCCAAGGGGATAAAATAGGGAATGAAAGTTTGTATGAAACTTTGTCAATTTTAAACCGATCGGACTGAGATTTTGCATGCATAAAGCTACTATGACGTAGGCATCCCCTAAGAAAGGATTTTGAGATGCAGGCTATATAAGATTAGTAACTTTTCAGTTTAAAATATACGAATTTCTGTATATAAAGAATTATATATATATTTAGATTTTGGCGCCTAATGACAGATTAGTTAAGAATATTGTGTACAAAGAAGTTTTGTAGGCCCTAATTTTTTACACACGCTAAACAAAAGTAAAGCCGCAAAAACTATACCTAATTAATAATAATACTTCTTAACGCGAGCGAAGCCGCGGGCAATAATATTATAAATGCGAAAGTAACTTTGTTTGTCTGTCTGTCTGTCACGCTTTTACGCCAAAACTCTTGAACCGATTTAAATGAAATTTGGTACACAGATAGTCTAGAGCCTGAGAAAGGACATAGGCTACTTTTTATCGACATACCACGCGGGCGAAGCCGCGGGCGGAAGCTAGTATTATATAAAACAAAGTCCTCCGGCGCGTCTGTCTGTCTGTTTGTTCGCGATAAACTACAAAATTATTGCACCGATTTTCATGCTATTTTCACCAATGGATAGAGTGGTTCTCGAGGAAGGTTTTAAGTATATAATAACCGACATTCACGCCTGCGAAGCCGCGGGCATCAGCTAGTCTATCATAAAATGTATGTTTGTACCTCTATTAATACTAGTAGTTCTGCGAATAGTAGACCTCGCGAGCTCAAACATATAAGGAGTAGGAATCGCACGTAACTTCAGCCAAATCTTTGGATTTCGTGTTTACGGAGTAGATCTGCAGGACGAAACCATGAACGATAGCTTGTAGTTTTAGGCTGCGCGCACTTTGCACGCGTTTTCTTAAGAATTCACTCGTACGAACCCGCACAAAAATGATCCCGACCTTCCAAGTGCAATGGGAGCGCGCAGACCGGGTGCAGTTTAGTCGTACGTATAAACAATGCGAACTTGTTGGGATTTTTCTTGCGTTCAACGCGATATCACCGGAACACTACTTATCTAACGGAGAAAAACGTATTCAGTACGTATTAACTCAATTCGTTAATACCACGGATGTTCGTTTACGTATCATACAAATTCGTGCCTTAGCGTTTGAAAATATTTTAATAAGACAACGCTCTTCATGATTTCACTTACTTTGTTTCCTGTCATAAAACATGACAACAGTAACATTACGTCAAATTCAAATTAAAAAAACCAGCCAAGTGCGTGGATCACGCACAATAAAGGGTTCCGTAGTTGGGATAAATTTATCCCAAGAACAAACTTTTAACGTTGTAGTTGAAGAACATGCTCTCCCATATATTCCAACTGCAAATGTAAGTTGGTCGATTATTACTCGTTAACTTGTGAAGCATACTTAGCTGTGATAGTTTTCCTTTTAACTTCGTTATACTGCCGTGATTTTTTTCACATATCCAAAAACAACCATTTAGCTGGCAGGGGCACTTGACTTTAAACAAAATTAGCTCTTTAAAGCTTAATATTACGAAAACTGATTTCTGAATAAAAAAAGTCATTCCCACTTTAGGTGAAGGGAGGGGAGGTCCCTAATGATGATATGATGATGATTTATGTAACTATTACCGGTCTTATTCATAAAAAGATATAGAACATCTAAAACCTTGCTAATGTCTGGTTGTCAAATATTGTTATTCATAAACGCATTTTAGCACAAAAACGTTCTATAAACCTACTATAAAGTTATCACAGCCAGAACTCTATATCAGCTGATTAATCAGAAAATGACAGTTGACATACAAAGGGAACATGTCTTGTGTCAGCCTACAAATGTCAGTTTAATAAACAATCGTACTTCAAGGAGCTGCAGTTGTATTTAATTTATTTTGCACTTCTGTTTAACCAATTCAGTTAATTATTATGTAATGCAAGCTATACAAAGCTTGTATTATTAATCAGCTGTTATAGAGTCGGCTGGAGTCGGCCATTTTTTAACCGACGAAAAAAAAAGGAGGAGGTTCTCAATTCGACATGTATATTTTTTTTTTTTTTTATGTATTACCACGCATTACTTTTTAGTGAGTAGTCCGATTTGAAATATTCTTTTTTTATTGGGAAGGGTATACCTCGAAGTTGGTCCCATTTAAAATTGGAAACTATAATCCACCCGTACAGGTAGAAAAAATGGGGTTGATTGATTTTTCACCAACTGAATTTTCAACTGTGAACCGATTCTGTTGAAATTTCGCACACATACATAGTTCTGATGACACAACCACTCATCATCAACTCCAGGTCTTTAACCTGGAGTAACCCCCTGGAGTAACCTGGAGTGGATGGTAACTCAAAAGCGAAAAATAAAAAACTTTTTTACAAAAAATTAAACCGACGAAAAAAGAACTGAAAAGCGAAAAATAAATAACTTTAATTTCGGAAGTCGGTGGCAAAAAACGAAAATTGAAAAGCGAAGACACCGACTTCCGAAATTAAAGTTATTTATTTTTCGCTTTTCAGTTCTTTTTTCGTCGGTTTAATTTTTTGTAAAAAAGTTTTTTTTCCTTATAGTACTGTTAAAGTAGGGTTCTGGCTTTGATAACTTTATAGTACGTTTATAGAACGTTTTTGTGCTAAAATGCGTTTATGAATAACAATATTTGACAACCAGACATTAGCAAGGTTTTAGATGTTCTATATCTTTTTATGAATAAGACCAGCAATACATGTTGGACATTTTCATTGCTTCATCACTTTAGTTTAAGAGCACCGAGGAGAAATTACAGTAATCTGTCCTTTATGAGGAGCACAACTCTTTATTCGATTACCAAAACTAATTGATTAAAGAGTTGTGCTCCTCTTATGGGACAATTTACTGTAATTTCTCCTTGGTGCTCTTAAACATTTTTATTTTTATTAAACCATTTACAGACACTTCTCAATTAGGTATCGGAGGAGTCGGTCAGACAAAAAGATGAAGGTTGTCCATTCCAAAGCGTAGTAGGAATGGGAAGTCCTAAAACCATGCTTGTATTAAAAACACCGAAGAACATTGCTGCTTTCCTGTTACAAAAGTATCCCTGCACATTTCTTAAATTTGTCTCTGGAGGACTACCTACTACTGAAGGCTCGGTTAACAAAATGTCCCATAATCAAAAAAAATAAACTTATCTTAAAAAAATGGTTACTAATAAAAACCGAGGCCGATGTTCTAATTGAAAATTGGCACCGTTTCTCGACTATCATTTAAGGAATGGAAAGCTTTGGAATATCTTGAGATAGCCTGTGGTGAGCACAGTGCAAATAAAGACTATCAAAATGTTAAAGTCTATAAAATATTATGGCATTAAGTAGGAGCTGACTTTCCTCTTTATCTAACTAGCTTCCGCCCGCGACTTCGCCCGCGTGGTATGTCGATAAAAAGTAGCCAAAATCAAAATCAAAAGTCATTTATTCAAACTAGGCTGAGAATCAGCACTTTTCGAACGTCAAAATTACATAAGACAGTCCCCCAAAACGCCCACCTTTCACCACTTCCTAGTGCTTTAGCTGGGAAGAAGAAGTGGCGCAACAAACTCCCCAGCAGCACAGCTGTCTGTTCAGTTAGAAACAACTGATTCTATACAAAAGTATGCAAAATCATTTACATTACGTAACATAAAATATAAATCGAATTATTAGCCATATGTCAGCTAGCACACGCCAATATACCACCCAAAAAAATAAATAAAACGAGAACTATATGTACTCAAGCAGAAATAAGTAAATGTAAACATAATTTAACTAAATAATAGCCTCCAGGCACAAAGGGCGTGCCCGCTTACATATAGCCTATGTCCTTTCTCAGGCCCTAGGCTATCTGTGTACCAAATTTCATTTAAATCGGTTCAGAAGTTTTGGCGTGAAAGCGCGACAGACAGACAGACAGACAGAGTTACTTTCGCATTTATAATATTAGTAAGGAAGTAGGGATTAGCAGCTGCCCGTGGGTTCGCCCACGTGGACGCTAATTATTTTTCTTATTCTAAAATAAAAGTAACCTAGGCTACTCCTTATAACATCAGCTCCCAGTGAAACTCCCGTCAAAATCGGTCCAAAAAAAACCATCCCCAACTTGCGTTTACGGGACCCTAAAAAAAAATATTTTTTAAGATTTTTTACCACTTTGTCGGCGCGATTTATATGTAACCCATATCAAATTACAGCTATCTAGTACACACGGCTACACACCAAGCTATACATTTCCAGTTTATGCTGATCTCGCATTGTATAGGATTTCCGTACAATGCGAGGTCAGCTTATATTAGAAATGTATAGCTTGATGTGTAGCCGTGTGTACCAACAGTCTTTGACCTAAGCCGAGGACAGACGGACAAACAGACGGACATAGCCTTAGTAATAGGGTCCCGTTTTACCCTTTGGGTATGGAACCCTAAAAACAATCTATGGTCTCGATCCAGGTCATAGGTACATTTTGGCCCTTAAATAGCTTAATGAAAAATTTGAAAATATTATGAGAAGTTCAACCTATACAGATATTAGTCACCCCTCTCGATGTCACGGTCCTTTAGACGGTGACCCCGGTGACGACATCCGAGGGTATCAAGGGGGGGGGGGGGAGTCCATTTGTAACCGGAAACCTTACGACTTGGTCATTTGTAACCCCAACGGTATCCAAAACAACGAATGTATCAAAAGGGTACGTGTTATAAAAACCACAATTTTAGGGGTTCCGTAGTCAACAAGGACCCCTTATTCGCCATGTCCGTCTGTTTGTTTGTCCGCGGCTTAGCTCAGAGACTTAGTACAGAAAGCTGTAAAGTAGCTTATGTCCTTCTCCAGGTCAGGTCTACTGACCGAGGCTGACAGAGGCTACTTTTCATCCTGAATCGTAAGTCGCGAGCAACAGCTAGTTATTCTATAAAAGTTGCATTAACAATCGGAATACCTTCTCACTACCGATTCTTGCGAATGTGTAGGTATTGGTTGTAATATTATTTACAGGCTACAAACAATAGCTACAATAACAGTATCATATATATATTATCTGCACCGCTTCACCGCTCAAATATATGACCGCTCCATTTTTCGAATACGTAGGTTACGTTATTTTATTTTTGTTTGTAATACGTTTTAAGGCTCTCACATACTGGGGCGATTAGTCGCGCGATGCGACGCCGCCGCATTGTTCGCCGTGAGAAATTATTTTGTTAAAATTCGCGTCGCGCGACGAATCGCCCCAGTATGTAAGAGTCTTTATCATACGTCCATACGCGAATTTGAGGCGGAAGCGTCAGTTTCGTATCATGACGTAGTGAAAACGAATTTACGAAATGCCTTTGTAGTTTAACAGCGGCTGGCGTTTGTATCTGCATTTTGTATTAGCATAACGGAGATGTTATGTTTTGAGACAGCGGGTGGTTGGACATAATGTATGCGACTTATATCTTTTGAATCTTATAAAAAGAAAATAATTGCTTGCATTGTGATATCGTAGGATTTCCCAATGAACCTGCTGCCAAACACGTTGATTTATCCGTGAACAATTTGTTTCAGAGCAGTTGTGACCCAGGTATCGGCCCCATGGTGGCCCATGGTGGACTATTATAATTAAATGCGTTTATAAAATTTCTTGCTTGTACTGTTGACTGTTGAAGAGTTCCCTTGTCTGGAGCTAATCCTGGGTGCAGCAGCAATGTCATGGTGGACTTTAGAACAGACTATCATAATTAAATGCGTATATAAAATTTCTAGTCTGTGCTCTTGATCACTGAGGAATTCTCTCGCATGGAGCCAATCCTGGGTTAGCAGACAAGTCATGGTGTTTGAATGCGTCTGTTACATTTTGTGTCTATGCTGTTGATGACCGTTTAAGAGTTCCCTCGTCTGGAGCCAATCCTAGGTGCTGCAGCCAGAACATGGTGGCATTGAGAACGGACTATCATAATTAAAGCATTTATATAAAAATTCATATTTGTACTGTTAACCCTTGAGGAGATCCTCGTGTGAAGCTAATCCTGGGTGTCAGCACTTACCTATGTCATAGTGGACTTGAGAACGGGCTATCATAATTGAATGCGTATATAAAATTTTAGGTCGGAGCTGTTGACCGCTGAGAAGTTCCCTCTTCTGGAACCAACCCTGGGTAAAGCAGGAAGATCATGGTGAACTTTATAAGGGGCTATCATAATTGAATGCGTATATAAAATTTTACGTCGGAGCTGTTGACCGCTGAGAAGTTCCCTCTTCTGGAACCAACCCTGGGTAAAGCAGGAAGATCATGGTGAACTTTATAAGGGGCTATCATAATTGAATGCGTATATAAATTTCTTGTTGGTCCTATTGACCGTTGAGAAGTTCCCTTGTCTGAAACCAATCCTAGGTGCTGCAGCCAGAACATGGTGGCATTGAGAACGGACTATCATAATTAAAGCATTTATATAAAAAATCATATTTGTACTGTTAACCCTTGAGGAGACCCTCGTGTGAAGCTAATCCTGGGTGTAGCAGTCAGATCATGATTGACTTTAGTACAGAATATCATAATTAAAGCTTATATAACATTTCATGTATGTACTATTGACCGTCGAAGAGTTCCCTCGTCTGGAGCCAATCCCGGATGGCCAATCAGGTCATGCTTATCATAAAAATGCATTGTCTTCAAAACTGAACCAACTTGTAAAATTTCAACTCCGTAGGATAAGAGGAAGTGGTGTTAATTCAGCTTGCAAGATTTGACTCAAACATACATACTAACTAACTCACAAGGCAAGTTATATAAAAGCTTGTAAAAAGGTGGGCAACGCATCTTTAAACCTTTTGGGGAATTGCAATTGACTACAGACAGTGCCATCTACGAAGACGCGCCCCACTCCGCGATTACTGTGCTGTAGGCGCGTCTTCGTGGATGGCACTATCTATACATGCTGCAGTAACCGCACTAACTACTTCCGATCAGCACATGAAGATACTCACTACTCACTAAACTAAGATAAACTCCCTCAGAAATAGAATAATCGAAATGAGAAAGCGGTTGTGCCTCATCTTACATACTCTTCGTAGGCAGAATACGTGATATATTATAGACAGTTGTATGCTCCTTCTAAAACATGGCACGTGTCAAAGCCAGGCCTGTCGTAACAAGTATAAATCAATAGGCAAGGGTTACACCGTCACGTCGGCGTCACGCGCTATCACGGCTTTGTAATATATTGGACAATCTGTGCGTGATAAACTATCAATCATTACTCTGCATTGTTTCTATTGTTATTAATATTGTGGAAGAATTGTTTAGCTGTTCCGTCCATGGCCTTATTTATATGTGTTTGTACGGGTATTTTATTTTAAATAGGCCGCACAAATCTGTTTTGTATCATATGAACAAGAGGTTACAATAGCCCAACACGTGGACTTGCGTAAGAGGTCGTGAGTTCGACCCGTCCGTACCCATTCCTAGTACTAAAGCATTCGTAAAATTGTTTAACAGGTCCACGAGTCTTAAAACAGACTGATTCAGTTATTTATTTTAAACTACTAGCGACGCGCCCCTGCTCCGCATGGTTTTGTTGGCTTGACAGAACATAGAGACTTCTTTAATAAAACCTAACGTAACCTAATCATAAGACTCTATCTTGTACTATTTGGTTTTGTGTACAAATAAACTATTATTTATTTATTTATTTTATTTATAAACGCTAGTTTACTATTATTATAATGTTTGAGACACCTACCGGGATTAATTCTTTAAATGATGGTGAAAACCGAATCAAACCGTTGGGTAGTTTAGAAGAACAATGCGGTTACACAGACAGACATGAAAACTGACTTTAATTCATATTGTATATAGAATTTGAATGGTAGAAATGATAAATCCAATCAAAAACATTAATGTGAAAATGGGAGCCAAATTCAATAAGAATAAGCGTGGTTGTCGACTTCGCCGACAAAAGAATTCAGATCTAAATGGGTACCAAGTTCTATAGATAATCCTGAAATTTTATAAAGAACATACTTTCTAAAATAAATGTGAAACTTAATTTCTTGTATTTTCTGCTCTAACAATGTTTGCTATTTAAAAATATAACCTCATTGAATAGTCGAATTATTTACACAAGGCACTTGATGAATTGAAGCTAAAAATTTTACTTGGCTAAATAATATTATTATTAAATTGTACTAATATGAAAGTTATCTGAGATAAAAAATGATTTATGTATTACTAGCTGCGCCACGCGGTTTCACCCGCATAAGTCTCGACCCGGTAAGGATGTTGGTTATAAGTATTCTATGTCATAATCCAGATTATGGTCTACAAATGTGCCAAAATTCATCCAAATCCGTTCAGCTGTTTTAGCGTAAAAGCGTAACAAACAAGCAAACTCACTTTCGCATTTATAATATTACTACTAGCTTGCGCCCGCGGCTTCGCCCACGTAGAATGTCGATAAAAAGTAGCCTATGTCCTTTCTTAGGCTCTAGACCATCTGTGTACCAAATTTCTTTTAAATCGGTTCTGTAGTTTTGGCGTGAAAGCTCGACAGACAGACAGACAGACAGACAGAGTTACTTTCGCATTTATAATATTAGTATGATTAAGGACTAGCTGTGCCCCGCGGTTTCACCCGCGTAAGTATCGATCCCGTGGGAATATCAGGATAAAAAGTAGCATATGTCCTATTCCAGGTCATGTGCCAAAGATCATCCAAAACCGTTCAGCCGTTTCAGCGTGAAAGCATAACAAACAAACTCACTTTCGCATTTATAATATTATAAAAGTTAGGATAAATATTTATTATTATTGTAATAAAAACATATTCTCATAAAAAAGCCTCATCATGATGTCTCATCAGCCTTATGAGCCTCTTTTATTTCGTTGATATGAAAATTATAAAGACAGACAATTATAAAGAAAAAGTAAAGTTTATTTTACTTACATCACATTCTAAGCTATAAAGAAAAATAGTAGATTGTAGCACCGAGCACCATGTGAGTTATTAATGCACGAAGGTTATGTTGGGTTGTAAATTAACACGAGTGCATGCATTAATTACTCACTTTAGCAAGGTGCGTAATCTACTTTTCTTTCAACTACCAATCTACCTACCGTGATAAAATATACCTACTCAAAATAAAAACTCAAGTTAATGAAAACAAAGTTATCCCGCGACGTTTGCCGCAAAAGATTATTAACAATTTAATTTGCAGCTGTTTTTATACTTTCTGGGATTGCATTCATATCGCTATCGAAAACTTTGATACTTCATATTTATTTAGCAAGAAAAGTTAAAAAAAAATGGAAAAACAGACAGATACAGATTGACGGACGAACGGACTGATGGACTGACGGACTGACGGACTGACGGACTGAAGTACTGACGGACTGACGGACTGACGGACTGAAGTACTGACGGACTGACGGACTGACGGACGGAAGGACTGACGGACTGACGGACTGACGGACTGACGGACTGACGGACTGACGGACTGACGGACTGACGGACTAACGGACTGACGAACTGACAGACTGACTGACGGACGGACGGACAGACAGACGAGCCTTAGTAATAGGGTCCCGTTTTACCCTTTAGGTATGGAACCCTAAAAACAGTGCAACAATGAAATTTCATTCAACTTTACTGCACTGTTTTGGTTCTAAGCTAAAAATACGTCCTTTGTGATCGGTCTTGTAGTGATTAATGATAACATATTAAGTAGTAGATTACATACTATGAAGTTGAAAGAAAAAATATTTACCTACCTAATTATAAAACCATTGACTGAACAAAATCCCCGCTTAAATTCCCATACATTTCGGACAGAACCGTAAAATATAATAGTGCAGGAGCCGGCCGTGCTAATAAAATAGCGGGAGCCGGCCGTGCTGATAAAACGAGGTCACTGGCTGAAGCTCACGAATCCAATAATAAATTCTTATTTTACACCTCTCGTGCGGCGTAAGGTACATAAAAAGGGACAGCGTCGAATACTTGACGTAGAAACGATTTGTCTCATTGAAGATAGAATAATCCTTTGAATTTTGTTGGTAAGTGACAGAAACGGCGCAAGACCCGACCTACCTGATACTAGGTAAGAGGATCTTCATAGGATGCACCCTCTTGTTACAGACTCAAACCAGGCATGTCAGATTATGAGGGGGCTTAAAACGGCCACTTTGGCAGAATCATAATAGGAAAATATTATGAATCATCGTAAAATGTCACAAACTGACAACTCATAATATGATCTGCTTGCGATTCATATTACGAAATAATTCATCTGTTTGACAGTTTTCTATGGAGATTCGTAAAATGGTCCACATTATTATGAATTGCTTTTGTGTCAAATAAGAGTAATTGCTAATGACAGCTGGTTATTCAGGAAATGAAATGCTTTTAGAGAAATGCTAATGTAGCCGTTTTAGGCCTCCTCAAAAAAAAAAACTCAAAACTCAAAGCATTTATTTCAAATAAACCAATTACAGGCACTTTTGAATTGTCAAGGGGTCGGTCAGTCAGAAAGATGAAGCTAGTTGCCCATTCCAAAGCGTAGGTTCCTATGGAGAAGAACGGCCAAGAAACTCCACGGACACTCTTTTGAATCAGAATATTATTACAGTATATTGGTTACATCATTTATGTTGAAATTATACATGTGAGAACAATGTCCGTCCATAAAAAGATAAAAAAGAAACCAAACAATTCAATAATTAAAATAAGCCGTGGCAGCTAAGAGATGACCAGTCCCTACTGATGGCGCCCGTTCACGAACATGACGCATGGATCAGCCTGAAGTGACAGCTCACTTCAATATCATTTCACCTAAGTTTTCACGGTGAGATTTTTACATTAGATTGGCAGATACCTATAGGCTTTCATTATGAGTCATAATTTATGACATTGGGACCACGAACGCGAAGGCTTGAAGTGTTAAACAGTCCTAATTTTGATTGACTATGGAAAATACAGCCTAATTTATCATCCCATGAGGTTCTTAATTACCCAAGCTACGAACCAAATATGTTTACTTTGCAATGCAAAATAAATGGTACATACGTCATCTCCGTTTACTCTCTTAACTTAATCCTCATTCAAAGGGTTTATGGAAGGGAAATAAAGTGCTGTACCGTGGGACAGGCGGGACGGGCGGGACGGGCGGGTCAGCGGATATTGAAATAAGGTAGGTAACCTATTTGTGGCGCATTCCTCTCGTTTTAGGGTTCCGTACCCAAAGGTTAAAACGGGTATTACTAAGACTCCGCTGTCCTACCGTCTGTCTGTCTGTCTGTCCGTCTGTCACCAGGCTGTATCTCATGAACCATGATAGTTAGATGGTTGGAATTATCACACATTATGTATTTTTGTTGCCGCTATAACAACAAACACTAAAAAACAAAATAAAATAAATATTTAAGGGGGCTCCCATACAAAAAACGTAATTTTTTTGCCGTTTTTATAGATAATGGTACGGAACCCTTTGTGTGCGAGTCCGACTCGCACTTGGCCGGTTTTATTATTTATTCACTGTGTCAGGCGGATCCTTCGCGTGGAACGCTTGGTTTTAAGGGTGTTCGATGGCGATAAGTTACAAAGTGGTTATTTTGTAAAGGTTACATGTGTCTTACTGTTTCTGTGTCTCTTCCACAGAAACAGTAAGACACATGTAACCAACAGGAGAATAAAAAATGTGAACAAATCTTGCTACTGAGAAATTCCTAATGGTAAAATACTGTAACAGTTTGCCGAACCCAGGCATCAAACCCAGAACCAATTGACCAACGAGGCTATCACGGTAGGTAGGTTACGAACTATTGTTTACTGGGCATGCAAGATGTATATGTAGATACTGTGGTACGAATGAAGTACGTACACAATTATTGAGAAATTGTAACGTAAAGCTTTAGCTACATTTTGATGTTCTGAATGTCAGTTTGTAATGTATTTCCTCCACTAAACAAGCACAATACATAATTATCAGCATGTAAAGACGTGTACGCACGAACAAACAAGAACATGGTGTACACGAACATGGTGAATACGAATGTCGAACACTTTGTTCGTCAAAAAATTTTGTGGCGATCCAATTTCAAATCCATGGCTATTAAAGAGAGCGAGGCGGTTGAGAGCGAACTGTGTTCGTACGGGGTTCGTGTTCACTTTGCTAATTTACGTCCACACGTACGCCAAATGTTTCGTGTTCACCATGTTTTGTTCGTTGGTGCGTACACGCCTTAGTTAGGCAAATGAATTTAATGACATTAAACGAAATCACAGAGTATCGTTAGTTTTCACCGAGTGACTGCAAATGTGTGACAGACTCGGCGAACTTGGTACCTGAAGCGAAGTGATTTCTAATTTTTACACTGTTTATTTTTATACCATGATAATTATGAACTTTCGATAGTAGGGTACGATACTTATCATTCTTATATTTTATGAAAAGCGACTATGAAGTTTTGAAAATTAAAACATTTCGCATCATTCGCTCGATTTTTCAAGCCATTACATAGCGCTTACCTAATTACATTAATTGGCAACCCCATTTTTATCAAAAGCGACTATGAAGTTGTGAGAGTGAATAAACCTATCGCCTTCAATCAAAACACGTAAGATATTATCGTTCCCACGTCAAGGAACTTTAACGTTATAAAGCCTACTCTTCTACTTTTTATTTGTGTAAGGTTGTAAGTATGTAAGAATTATAAGTAAGAAAATAATCAAGGTTGGACACTTTTTTTTTTTTGTTTTTTTTTTTTTTTGAGGGTGGGAAATCATCCAATGACTTCTCCCGCTCTGGGCGGAGCGGAAGGGCGTGTCAGACTTTTACTGACTAAAACCCACCCGTGTTCCTTCATTTGCCTGTTGCCAAGGTCCCGGTATCCCTTTCGGACTTTCCCGCAACCCTGGCAGGAAGGTTGGACACTTGGAAGTGTTCTTAAAGATTGCAGTACGTGGCTACGCGCTGCGACGATGAATATTTTACAGCATTAAGCAATATCAAAAGCAAGGTCTAGGCTTGTGGGATGTATACAACGGCGAAGCAATTTTTTGAAATAGTTATGATGTTTGTGATGTGAAAAATAATTTTAATCACTTTTTATCTGCTGTGGTACCTACGCCACATAAATTCGAATACCACTACCTGCTATATAAACAAAAGTGACTGAAAGTTATAACATCATCCACATAAACTAAGTGCGAAAGATACATATTG
This sequence comes from Lithophane leautieri, assembly GCA_949152455.1. NCBI lineage: Eukaryota > Metazoa > Arthropoda > Insecta > Lepidoptera > Noctuidae > Lithophane > Lithophane leautieri. The sequence goes on from OX424460.1 coordinate 20,366,628, forward strand.
AAGCTAACTCAAAAACTACCCAAGCAAAATTAATTTATTTTTATGGGACCACCGTGCTTCTTCTACCAAATGAAAAACTAATACTTACTGAAGAACATAAAACCTCTTCCTTTTTGGACGTCGGTTAAAAAGGGAAATTGGCTAACATTGCTGTAAATATAAATACCACCGGATCGGCCGTGCTATAGTGCTGCCCTCCCGCGGCCGCAGTACATATTTTTACTCGATGCAAACTACCCCCAGTTAAGAATTATAATTTTATTCCAATTTTTATATGATCTAATAGATCTTCTGTAGGGCCTTCGTTCCTTCGTTTCTTTTTCTTCTTATTAAACTTGCTAAGTATTAACACAATCAGACAGATACACAAGCTAAAACATCTGCCTCCCCAGATTCCCGTACTCAGAACCATAAGCCGTTTACATAAAGTTCATAATAATATTACTATGAGAGAGGGTTGTAAAAACTTTTATTATGAGAGCATCTCTGATGCGGCCACTCATTTGGAAAGTGCATGTTAAAAAATGCACCGCCTTGCTTATGAAAGCGTTATTCGTTAGTATTAAATATAGATAGTATTTTATATAAGGATGCCAGCAAATAAGTTTTTGTCTTTAATACTTGATTATATTAAAGAGAGATTTTTAACCACAATGCACATTTTTGTTAAAACTGCTATCTAACTTTCCGTGAAATAAATTATATAGGTACTTGGACTGAACCCATGTTAACCGTGATGGTTACAATTGAATTAACATTCAAAAATCCTTATCTGACATTCGAAATTAGTTCAATTATTCTGTCGTGCAAATAAGTTTAATTACTTATTACAATGTTTTCTATTTGAAAGTTTCATTATTATTATAACATTATTTAAATACTCAGTTTATTGTTTTAATTGTGTCCAACATAAAACTTACAACAAATAAAAACAAAAATTGTTTACTCTGCACAAACAAAAAAAAAATGTTTGTATGTCATTTTAGCTAAATGTTTAGTTTGGCCATTGCTTAACCATGTGATTAAACAATATTTGTTCCTTGTTTTTGTCAAAATATTCAAAAGGGTATTTTATAACATGAGTGTACCACGATGTAGCGATACCCTAATTGTGTAACACGCTTCTCAACTACAATCCGAAAGAGATTCAAGGAAATCGCTATTCCATTGCTTTATTATGTTTGAAAGTTGCTCAATAACGTAAATATCGCAATGAATGCTTTTAAACCATCAAAATGAAAGGAATTCCCTCTGTCAGCAGAGATTTATAACGATTGTAAGCTCTCTTACCCACAGGTGATTTTAGACTTTCAACACATTGCTTAGCACCGAGAGTTAAAAAATCCAACAGTGTATGTTAAATATTTGCTCGTGCGGTCCTGAGCTAAATGTGCCACGCAATCAGCCCGCAGGTACCACTACTACAACAGCTGCGCTTGCTCGTAACAGTCGTAACCGGTAACTGGACCACTACGTATCAGATCTTTATCTTTTCTGTTAAGAGGCCACCGTACACGGCTCTCAACTACAAATCGAGATGCGAGCGAAAGATTTTTAGGTATATTGCTATCTCTGTTTGACAAATGAACGCGGGCGGGAGAAGCGGTGTGTGTGTGTGTGAGTGGATAGATAAATATTGTTAGCTATACTTGCCATTCATTCATCGAGTCCACACGACATTTATATTTATTATTAGTAATTAGGTATGTTCAATAATTGCTTTATTTTTGTTGACTACTTTGGGGAATCGTTAGTGAATGTATAGACTAGTAATGCGTTTTTTGGAAATTTCTTTTCCATGCCAATATCTCAACTTATTAGGATATCTCGAGATCTAGGCCATGTCAAGAAAATCTAATAGATCTCAAATAAGGTAACCTACATCGATATCGTGCGTGGCCTTGGGGGCAAATGAACCGACGAACGGCACTAAAGTTGATAAACACACGTCGCGTAAATATAAATTATTGGGGTATTTATTATTACAATTTATTATTTTTATTTATTTTAACCCTAAAGGAAATCAATAAACACATGTTTATTTATTTCCTTTGGGTGGTCTCACTTGAATAAACGAAGGTTTTTTAGGGTTCCGTAGTCAACAAGGAACCCTTATAGTTTCGCCATTTCCGTCTGTCTGTCCGTCTGTCCGCGGCTTAGCTCAATGACGGTTGGTACTAGAAAGCTGTAATTTGGTATGGATATACATATAAAACACGTCGACAAAGTGGTAAAAATATTTTTTTTTTTAGGGTACCTCCCCTACATTTAAAGTGGGGATTGTTTTTTTTTCTCGTCAATCCCATGGTGTGGGGTATCGTTGGAAAGGTCGTTTAAAAATAATGGGAGTTTGTGAAACCCATTTTTGGATTCAGGGATCCGTTTGCGGAATATTAAGCTTTAAAGTGCAAATTTTTGTTAGAGTCAAGTGTCCCCCTCCCCTGCCAGCTAAATGGTTGGTTTGGAAATGTGAAAAAATTCACGGCAGTAGTATATATAACTAAATTAAAAGGAAAACTATCACCGCTACGAAGGCTCCACCAGTTACCGAGTAATAATCGACCAACTTTAATTTGCAGTTGCTTAAACATGTTCTGTTCTCCCATACATTTTGTATGGGAGAACAAGTTTTTCAACTACAATGTTAAGTTTGTTGGATAAATTCATCCCAACTACGGAACCCTTCATTGTGCGTGGTTCGACATGCACTTGGCCGGCTTTTTCTTTCCTATTTCAGTACTTACCTATTCCTTTTTACTAGACTTTAAATATTGTTATTAGTAAATAATGAATACAAGTCGAATAATAAAAGTGTAAGTAGGTACTACTATGTACTACTATGCAAAGTATCAGTAAAAGACAAATATTCCAATAATTTATGTTTACTCGATGTAAATTCAGATAAAAAACAGCGTTCTGAGCTAAGAGTAATAAAAATAAAAAACTAGTGTTTAGAAAAAACAATTATTTACCTAGTTATGTTCTAACATCAGAGACATTGATTCAATTTGTTTTTAAATATGAATCGATCCGTCGTGTAGGGTGACCATATATTATCGACTGAACGTATTATAAAAAATACAATTATGGTAATCAGAATACATAGGTAGTCTCAAAGATCCACACAAAACACGCTGATTATAAGATTTGGCTTGTTACTTTATGTTATCTACAGTACCATACATAAGATGATAATCAACCGTAATCAAACGGCAAGAAGTTTTATTATGTATAAATAATATTAAAATCCCACCAGGCAAAGTCGACACGGGCAATATCCGAATAGGTCCTGTCATTTTAAAAAGATTAGCCAGTTAGTTATCAAGCAAGTTATTATCGGAGCAACTTCCCCAAGGTAAGGATCACCAAAGTCCAGATAAAAATCCTAGAATGATTAAATAAACTGTGGCGGTACCTACATCGCCACATTCGAACTACGCATCAAAGACCAGACGTCACACAAAAATCCTGACGTCACAAAAATCCTGCATCGCGCAATTAGAGTTTACCGTGCAGTGAACATTGTATACAAAAATCCAATATCAATCATTGGGCAGTTGCCCGCCAGACACAACAACCGTCTGGTCGGAGGATCCTCCCTTTTCTATGGTGGATGAGTGAACTTTACACCCTGTTCCTCATACCCCTAAAAACTATAACGACTTTGAACTTTTTTTTTAGTTTTATCAATGTTTACTTATGTAATAGGAATTTCACAAAAAATTCCGAGCAAAAGCCGGACCGTGGCCATAAAGCCGCACTTGTCCAGACAAATCCGGAATCAAATTGTATGGTCACCCTACCCCGGATACGCTGGACAAACATCACAGTAGACATGGGTCGTACTTGCAAAATCGATTACCAGGGCTTCCAAGTACGTCCACCTTTGGACACCAGCGCCAAAAACCAGGGCTCGAAATACTTTCAAGTATTTTCTTTCTGCATGGAAAATAGATCCGTAAGACGATACATATAAGGAGTACAATCGCGTATGCAAAAAACTATACGTCCAACTTCTAACCAAGCCTTGGTGGAAGAAAAATCCTTGCATAGAACATTGATCTGTAACTTTTTATAAATAAAGAGAACAATCGTGTTTACAAAAAAAAAACTTCCAAAACTTTAAAGGAAAAATACTTGCATAGGATCCAAGCCTTGTTGGTAGAAAAATACTTGCATAGAACATTGATTCGTAACGTAATATAAATAAGGAGCAGAATTGCGTCCACAAAAATATACTTCCAAACCTTTAAAGTAAAAATACTTTCACAGAAAATTGATCCTTATCTAGCATACGAATAAGGATCAGAATAGCGTCGAGGGTCGACGGAGCAAAATACTTTGTAGTATTTCGGGTTCGCACTTGGTCGGCGTACTTGCAAGTAAATACCTTTTTTTTTTTTGATGGTGGTAAATCATCAAATGACTTCTCCCGCCCTGGGCGGAGCGGAAGGGCGTGTCAGACTTTTACTGACTAAAACCCACCCGTGTTCCTTCAGTTGCCTGTTGCCAAGGTCCCGGTATCCCTTTCGGACTTTCCTGCAGCAAGTAAATACTTGGTGTAAAAACCTGGTCGCGTAAATACACACCTTCCCTATCACAGTCAAGTGGCAAGCAGTGTTATCACCAGTGTCTTTGAAATAATGACGCCCGCTCGGTCATATGAGTAGGTAAAGAAACGGAACAGTGACATGACAAAGCTTCATTCAACCGCGCTATGATAGGTACACTACTACAAGCTTGACTGCTTGACGGCTGAGATGGCGGGTTCGTCGCGTACGGAGAGAAACCAGCTTATACCGGCTCGGCGGGCTCGGCCAGTAGGTACTCACGATAAGGCTCAATTTACATTGCCGCGGTACGGAATGAAGTTTATTTTCACGAAATTGGGTCAAAGCATAATGAACTTTATGACAAATACGTAACGTACAAACTACAAAACACTAGCTGAGCCCACAGCTCACAGAGGCTCTTTAGATACATAAGTAGGTACCTTCCAATTAATATTAGAATGAAACGGATAAGATCTAAATGTCATCTAAAGATAGAAACGAATATAGCAAGAAAAAAATGTCTTTATTTTCTTGGGCTAAGTTGTAAATATGTAAACAATTAGTACTTAGCTAAAAAAGTACCTATAGGTAACTTATAAACTTATCATATCTTATCATCTTATCTTATCTTATCATTGGGTAATACTTACTGTGAGATACATCCCTCCGTTCGGAGGCCATGTTTTCAACCAAATCCACTTCGTAACAATAATATTCGAAGTCCGTAAACAAAAAAAGTTCGTAAGAATGTAGGTTACTGGATACCAAATCACAAGGCAAATCAAAATCCAAGTTCGTAGCATAGGTCTGTGTCAGAAGGACTACAATAAAATTTAGCAAACAAATAATTAATTACGCACGCACAGTACTTTAAAAGTTTAAAGTAATCGTCTAACACTGACAACAAACACCCCGAACGAGCCTCACTCAACCCCGGCGCCTGTGCTAGTTGCCTAATGTGCCTATCGAAGCGATACACACAGCTACCGCGAGCTGTACGACCACGCACACATTGACATACGCGTGAAGCGATAGCAATACTGGCTATTGAAATTTTATGAGAAATTTAGATGTGTTCCGTAATACCAAAAATGATGAATGAAAACTTAATGTATTTCCAATTCTTTTTCTATAAATTGTAATTTGATAATGTAAGCTATGTTTCTGCTGAAACAATATTACAAATATTGTTGTTTATAATACAGAAAAAACAATATGAAAACATGTAATTTACTCTGTAAAAATGTGAGAAATTCAATTCGCTTAAACTTCATTTTAGGTAAGTTTTTTGGAAAAAAAAAGCTGTAGGAACCTAGATAAATACTATCTAAATCCGAATATCAACTTAATATGGTGGAAATATGCTCAAATTGCAAATGATTTTGGTATTACGTTTGTATGGACAATTCATCGGTCGCCACACCCTTAAGAAAGGAGAAACGTTACTTGTACTTGTAATGAGACAAAATTATTTGCATAAAAAATAAAATAAAAGTTCTTCGTTACATTCTATAGCCAGGATTAGGAAAGGTTTTCCTTAAAAAAAAAACGACTTTCAAAATCCCACATCCTTTCTCCAGCACACGTACTCTCAATACGTTCAAAGAAACTTGATACCATCACTTGTCTCTCAACAATTCCACATTCTCCTGCAAATACTTCCAGCTGTATGGAAAGCTGCTATAAAGCATACATACATGGTTAAATTTTTGTCGTTTTAATCCGCTTAAGGGGTCATAGTACTCATCATTATGAACAACTTTAACTATTGGACCAACCCTGAAACGCGAAAAAAGAATCAGTCGTTCCCTACATTTTGACGAGTTAGGCGAACATAAAAATATGTAGGGAACAGCTGATTTTTTATTCGATTTAAGCAGATTAAGGCGGTACCCTGAGCAAAACGTCACTCTAGCCGCTTTTTTGGTAGTTCTTAGGAGCTATCTACTTATTATTTAAAAATAAATATCAAACAATAAAAATACATTAAATTTCTACATTATCTTAATTCCAAAATCGTGCACTTCTTTTTTTTTCTTACTAAAACTCAAACTCAAAGCATTTATTTCAATTAAACCATTTACAGGCACTTTTGAATTGTCAAGGAGTCGGTCAGTCAGAAATATGAAGCTAGTTGCCCATTCCAAAGCGTAGTAGGTACCTATGGAGAAGAACGGGCAAGAAACTCCATGGACACTCTTTTAAATCAAAATATTGTTACAATATATGGGTTACATCATTTATGTTGAAATTATACATGTGAGAACAATGTAGAAAGCACGTTAAAAGCGTCCGCAATTATTACATAAAACAATTCAAAAATTAAAATAAGCCATGGCAGTTAAGAGATGACCAGTCACAACTGACGGCGCCCGTTCACGAACATGACGCATGGATCAGCACCATTCAGCTCAACCATTTTGAAGGGAGCTAAATGATCCAACACAAGCGCCACCATCAGCGAGACATTTCAGTGAGCATGATATTTCCAGTCGCCAGGGCACATTCAAGTCAATGAAAGACAAATTACCCGGTAAATGGTAGCTCAATAGTACATAGTACTCACACCTGTGCTATGCAATTATATAATACAAAGGAGATTGAGTTTATACAATGCAAGATGGTCTTCCGATCTTCAGCAGCTCCAACAGTATTTTCAAATGTTAATTAGTTAGTTGTGATTGTGGAGCAGGACCAGCATTAAGCCAAGCATTTTTATCAGAGATGTAATCCTCTAACTTTATAATATGCCTGCCTGCATAGTGTGCGTTTTATACAAGTTTTGAATTTCGACTCATTCAGTTGAAGTATGTGGGGAGGAATTTTATTGTAACATTTTAAACAGTACCCCATGAAAGATGAGTCTACTTTAGCTAGTCTGAAACCTGGTTGAACTAAAAGGTCCCTATTTCTAGTACTATAATTATGTCTATCACCTCTTTTACTAAAAAGATGTAAATTTTTTCTTACGTGCATGATGTTTTCATAGATATATTGACAAGGTACCGTCATGATGTTTATATCCTTAAACAGTTTCCTTAAAGAATCGCGCCTGCGGAGATTATAAATAGCTCTGATCGCTCTTTTCTGCAGAATAAAGATAGACTCGATGTCTGCAGCCCGTCCCTATAGTAAAATACCGTAAGACATGATGCTATGAAAGTAACTAAAATAGACTAGCCTCGCGGTATCTACATCAGTAAATTGACGGATTTTTCTGACAGCATATGCTGCTGAACTTAGCCGTCCTGCAAGAGATGTTAAATGAGGACCCCATTGTAGCCTTGAGTCGAGCGTGATCCCCAGGAAAACAGTTTTATCGACGAACTCTAGTTTCTCTTGATTCAATACAATCTCGCAATCCCTACTTTTGACATTTGGCAAAGAAAATTTGATGCACTTAGTTTTTTTCCCATTTAGTACTAAATTATTAGCAGTGAACCAATTTTGGACCTGCAGTAGGGCGTTATTTACTTCGTCAAAATTTGTAGCACGTCTATCTACCTTAAAAATTAAGGAAGTATCATCAGCAAATAACACCATGTGTGGCTGTTTTTTTAATAAATGGAGTAGATCATTAATGTATACTAAAAAGAGGAAAGGACCCAAAATCGAGCCTTGTGGAACACCCATTTTTACTTTTAAACCTAGTGAGTTGATACCGTTTATTTGAACTTTCTGTTGTCTATCATTTAAATAAGATTTTACTAAACTGAGCGCAAGTTTTCCAAGTCCGTAATGCTCAAGTTTCAACAGTAAGGTTTCGTGATCGACGCAATCAAAAGCCTTGGAGAGGTCACAAAAGATTCCTATGGCGTCTTGGGCCTCTTCCCACGCGTTAAAAATGTGTCTTAATAAGGTAACACCGGCATCGGTCGTACAACGTCCTATGGTGAATCCATACTGTTGATCGTGAAGGATTTTATTTGTGTTAAAATGATTGAGCATTTGATTCAGCATCATCTTTTCAAACACCTTGCTGAAAACCGGCAGCACGGATACGGGTCTATAATTATTGGTGTCTTTACTGTCCCCGGATTTGAAAAGTGGTATTACCTTACTGTATTTCATTAAATCCGGGAAGACTCCTTGATCCACACACAAATTAAATATTAAGGCTAAGTAAGGCGCTATGGTCTCAATTATAGAGGTACAGACTTTAATGGACATTCCCCAAAGATCCTCGGTCAATTTGATCTTGATTTGCTTAAAAGCTTTTATTACTGTTACGGGGTTAATATGCTTAAAGTTAAATTCAATTGGGCTGGCTGAAACGTTCGCCCTTACTAAATCAAAAGAGAGCGATGGCGAGGAGTTTAAGGTTTCAGTAGTTTTAAGTGGGATACTGGTAAAAAAATGTACAAATTCTTGAGCAACTTCTTTGCTATCGCAAATGAGACCACCACCTGACGTCTCCAGTGTGTAATCGGAATTATGCTTTTTGTTCCTATTCGTTTCATTATTGATAATTTTCCAAACCGTCTGTATTTTATTGTCTGCTGATTTAACTTTGTTGCTAATGTATAAGGCTTTAGCTGCCTTACAAGTGATCTTAAAAATTCTAGAATAAGTAGCAACATACTTATTAAAAGTTTCCGTATTAATATAAGGCTTAAGGCCATACAGCTCGAAAAGTCTTTCCCTACTTTTCCTGAGTCCTTTAGTTGCCCAATCACTAAATAAAAACTTAGGGCTGATAGTTTTAGTGTTTTTCTTAAAAGTATTATTGAACTCGGTTTGGACTACCGAAAAGAATTCTTTATACAAAATATTGACATTGTTTATTGAAAGGTCCTGATTACTTAATTTACAAACTAAAGTGCTATTAAATTTATTTAAATTAACAGCTGTTACTAGTCTGAATTGTATCTGCACTTTTTGTATTGGTAAGTTGGACTCAAAAGTTACTGTTTGCCCACTGTGATCAGAAGGGAGATAATTAACGATGGCTTTATCTAAATAGTCGCAGCAACAGAACACATTATCAATACATGTAGCAGTAGTCGTAGTTATTCGGGTTGGCTCTACAAACACATTTGTCAAATTGAAGGATTTAAACAAATTTAATAATCTACTGGTGTTAGAATTATTTTCCAAAATGTTAATATTAAAGTCCCCGCAGATAATTACCGATTTATTCCCAGTTGCAAGTTCTGACAATACATCTTCCATTACTGACTCAAATATAGAGTAGTTTCGATAATTTGGGGGTCTGTAAACGCACACTATTACATGCTTATCTAGCTCAACACAAGACAGCTCAATGCTATGTTCAACCTATAGTTCAACTATATCTTTACGGGTTTTTGATTTAATACAACTTTTAATTAAGATTAGTGAACCACCACGCAGCATTGATTTTCGGTTAAAACAACTGGCCACACTATAGTTATCATAATTAATTAACATTTGATAGTCTTTTTACTCCTTGTAAGTATATGTTTCTTTTCTTCCAACGAAACCATAAAAATGAGAAATAATCTTTGTTATCATGCATCTCCTCGTAAAGTAAACATTATTTAATTTTGCTACTCACACTAATGGATAGACAATTTAATAATTAACATTTTGTAACAATTTTTTTTTACAAAAGACTGATATTTGGTTTTATAAACATTTTATCCTAAAATTTGAGCGTATTCACTACTGTAACTCACCGGGATTCAGTTTACAATGAAGGAACGAATTTATTTTGCTCAGGGTACCGCCTTAAAACGACTAAAATGTAACCGTGTATAGCTGCTAGCTTCTGTATAGCGAGACCATAATATTAAAGTTCTTACTATGTTGCGGCACAACGTTATAAGTTTATAAAAATGGGTCATTCATTATCATTACCCAAAAAACTAAAACAATAATATGTTCATGCAATTTAAAACCGATATTTTATACCAACATTAAATGCATTTAATAGTTATTTCGTCTTGAAACGTCTTGATGTTTCATTAAAAAATTCGCGCTTTAATGGAATTCACTTTTTTTTCCCTTTTGAATCTAAAGAAATCTCCTTCTGTTCTGTAGACTGTTCGGATGCCAATTATGTAGTTGAGTTTAAGTAATGGTTAAAAATATATACACATATTTTTGATGATTTTATTTCGTTACATCAGTTATATTATCAAAAATACATAACACAACGTATTAAAAAACATAATAATTCAAAATTTTGATATAAAACGGATAGGTAAACATTTTGTTCACAGAATTTTGGTCTCCTTCTGTAGACGCATAAAATAACCCAAAATGTGCCAAAGATGAACGCATCGTTATTCTTTTGTTTTTTAGTGTTGGTAGCACTGTATTCTCTGTCATTTGCTCAATTGTGAATATTACTTAAAGTGCGTCTGACGTGAAAAATCGCAATTTTATTGAATTACACACGTTTTTGGTCGAGATCAGTGTTTCCTTCCTGGGCAAAGGATACCTAATTATGTAGCCTTTACAAATAAATAAAAAGATCTAGATAGTATATGCGAATGGGCGCGGTATGCAAATATCACATTGCTTAAATTCTAACCATATAATGTAGGATGCCATGTTTGATTTATCAAAATGTCTCTCGTATCTTTACTGTAAAAAAGAAGTTTATTTATTTATGGTCAAGATTGCGATTTGGCGAATCACAGAAAAACCGGCGGAGGAATTTCAGATGGGACGATTCTCACGAGGATTGTAATATAAGTAGTTTCATATACAGATTCATTATATGGCCCACAGAAGCATTATGTCTGTTCTGTGGACAAATTTTGATTATGTTTTTACGGAATTGGAATACGGATTTTTGATTATCACTAATTCAGGGGTTAGAGAGATGGGCACGCCACAATAGCGGCGATAAGTCCCCTCTTTGAGGAGTGGCTAGAGAGGCGCCACGGCGTCCTCACCTTCCGCCTGACACAGGTCCTCACCGGACATGGCAGCTTCGGGAGGTACCTGTGTAGGATTAGGCGGGAGGAAACGCCCGGGTGTCACCACTGTGCGGATCGCCCGGAGGACACGGTGGAGCATACGGTTGAGGTATGCCCTGCTTGGGCGGAGCACCGCCGTGTCCTCGCGGAGGCGATTGGCGGCAGTGACCTCTCGCGTCCGGCCCTGGTTCAGGCCATGGTACGGAGCGAGAGGGCATGGGAAGCCGTCACCTCCTTCTGCGAAGCGGTAATGCTCGCGAAGGAGGAGGCGGAACGCGTGAGGGAAAGGCAAAGTTTGCGCCCTCACGCCCCTAACCGCCGCCGTTGGAGACGCCCTGGGCGTCGGGAATCCCAGGCGGATTCCCGGCCACCATAGGCGCGGGCTTGCGGACGGCGAGCAACGGGCAGGTCGCCGTCCGATAAGGACCAGGCCCGGGTCGATGGCGCGTCGTGTTCCACGCGCGCCTCAAAGAGATGTCAGCAAAATTGACGGGGTCCGGTAGGACCGATGCCTGCCAGGGTTGCGGGAAAGTCCGAAAGGGATACCGGGACCTTGGCAACAGGCAAATGAAGAAACACGGGTGGGTTTTAGTCAGTAAAAGTCTGACACGCCCTTCCGCTCCGCCCAGAGCGGGAGAAGTCATTGGATGACTTTCCACCCTCAAAAAAAATAAATTAAAAAAAAAGGGGTTAGAGAGAACTCCATTTTAAGTTTTTCGTTCAATGTTTCTATTCTCGTTATTATTCATATGATTATAATCAATTTTTGTTCTCTGCTGTAGACGTAAAAGAACTAAAAACATGATTTATTTCTAAAATATCCAAGACTGATCTCTACTGATATTATTGTAAGAATATTATTATCAGACTTTAAATAAATATAACGTTTCATAACAATTCGTGGAGTTTTATTATTAATATTTTGTAATGTTCACTTTTTGTGTATGACCCAAATGGAGGATTTCAAATGGAGTTCATGTTTTCGAACGCTGTTCCATGTTAGGGTTTATTGTGTAACACGATATACTATACATGGTCCATCATCACCATCCACAGCCCAACTTCACCCACCACTGAGCCTCTCCTTTCATTTGCCAATCCTCCTGTGCCAGCCTCATCCAGGTTCTACCTACGATGGTAACAATGTCGTCCGCCCATCTCGCCGCCGCGCCCGATGACCGACACTTCATCTTCAGGACCTTAGACACAAAATTTACCCACAATTTTCTTATTATAATAAAGAATTAGCAAGTCAAGTCAACTTCTAAAGTGCCGACGTGTTCTTGAGCTCGTTACCCAGAGACAAATAGATTAGAACTTGATTAGCTCATAAATATACGGCCTGACAATCACCAAAAGCTTCTAGTAACGAAATAATCTTAGTTTTATTTAATTAAAATTAATGTTAGATTGTTAGTGCTAATAGAAGCGACGTGGGACGGACGGACTAGATTAGTAAGTTAAGTAATAATTGGTAATTATACGGTTGTTATTGTTTATTATTATTTGTTAGCATTTTCGGTGTGAGAGAAATTTTAAGTAATTTTGGATATACTGTTGGGAAAATTAGTCGTTAACGATGTGTGGGTACGTGGTCGGTATGGTACAGTCAGCATCAAAAGTCAATGACCATATTCAAATTTTCAAAATCACTGTACATTATATCACCCATAAATCGCTTAACAAGAGAGGGCGCCAGTATTGAATGAACATCATTAAAATTCAAAATTAACTGAACACTACTCGTCAAAGGTCACTGAACACCATTTTGTCAAAAATTGCTGATCGTTATAATATCCAAAAACATCATATCATTAAGTTTTACAAAAGTCACTGAACAATATAAAATGCTTGTTTTGGTTATCTAGTGTAATCACAGCAACGTCCAAAAATAACTTAACATCATTAATAACAAATGTTACTGAACATTACTTTGTTTCGGATTCGTAGCGTGTAAACTTATACTATCAAAAGTAGCTGAACTGCAAACTAAAAAACGTTGACGATGTTGCTGTATTACGATTGAATAGTAACCATATTTGACTATCAAAAATCACGCAGATTCTGTTTGAATTTATACCATCGCGTAATTAATTATTTTTTTAGTTCGATTGAATTGTAACCTTATTCGTAAAGCAATAAGACTCATTTTCAAAAATCACGCAGATACTGTTCAAATTCATACCGTCGACTTAGTTTATGATTTTTATAGTTACGATTGAATTAGAACCTAATCTGTATACATATAAGACTCATTTTCAAAATTACCACAAATTCTGTTTTAATTCAATTCTTTGGGAAACATAGTTGTGGGTATTTGAAAAATTGTTTACCCTTGAATGTAAAAAGTCAAAATGTCATCGATGCCAATGGGGGACACACTAGGTTTTAATTCTAATAATTTAAATTATTTTATTATGATTGTGTTGATTTGTAATTAAAACAAATAATAATTATCTGTATTGATTTATCGAACCATTTAATTTAATTTTGTTGATAATAAATAAAAGGGTGGTGATTTACATGTGCATGTGTCTACTTAATTTATATACCAAACACACATACCTGCTGAAAAAAATACACACACATATTAAACCCAAAATCGTTTATCTCTAAAGTCCCTGAACAAAATGAAATGGCATTTTGTTCAGGGACTTTAGAGATAAACGATGGTATGCTATTTTTGTCTAAAATTTGTTCAGAAACTTTAGAGACGAAGAATGTTATGCTTTTTTTACTATAACTTTGTTTAGCGACTTTTGAAAAGTAATGGTCACCTACTTATGCCCTTTTATGATAATCATTCATTTCTGGCGCTTGTCATGTTGAGCGATTTAAGTATAATACGATGTATAGCGATTTTGAAAATCTAAATGTAGTCATCAACTTTTGATGCTGACTGTACCTACATTAAGAGACTACGATTTAATTTGTTTTACTTTAACTTTGTTATCCAACTAATTGTTTGTCTGCTCGTTAGGATTTTTTTGCTCAGTAACATCATCCGTTCTCTTGTCCTCATCCCAATTTATTTAGAATCGGCGCACCATGTCTTTTTCTATCATACTTCTCTATTAGTTGTGACCTCAGTCGTCATCCCCTTTTTAGCCTTACAGCTACACAGTCACAACAACAGTCAACATTTATTTGAAATTACTTAAGTACTAAATTCATAAATCCCGAAAAAACTTCCAACATTAAATTTAAAAAAAAAAAAAAAAAATCGATAAAAGTTATCCCCATATTAAAATACAACCCGTAGTAAAACTATCGCACGTATACCAGTTATCACAAATATAGCACTGCGCTTTCACATTCCTCGTACATTCGCAGTACGAAACACCTTCAGTCCCACACAAAGTTAAGAGCTACACTCAACGGTTACTGCCGAGTCCATAACCCATCGGCAGTAAGTGCCACTAACTCGAAGACATCGGAACATCGAACTTGAACACTGGTACACTTATACCTGGCACCTCTTCATAAGGCCATGTAACTTTATGGGCCATAAAGGTTTATTGTAGTTCGAAACTGTTCGAAACATATTTACCGAAGTTACGTCACAGAAGGAATGTAGAAGGTTCACTATCGCTTGTGTTTAGCGTAACTATCTTTATCTATACATTTAATACAAAATAGTAACGAAGTCAAAATTGTTCATGGAATATTTTTGAAAAAAAAGTAATTGCTATAGAGTGTGGGAACGAGTCTGATGCCGAAAATATAATTTTTAGAATTTTTATCCGTTTGTCTCTTTGTCTGGGCGTATGTTCCGGATTGGCGCAAAAACGGCTTAACGGATTTGGATGAAAGGCACACATATTTTATAACCTGAATTAATATTTATATGGTACTTTTAATTCCGGGAGTACGTTCCCGTGGGACATATTCCGACATCCACGCGGTTGAAGCCGCGGACGGCAGCTAGTCTATACTAATATTAGTAGGCTTAGTGAACTGTAGACTTCTTTTTAATTTGTTTTTTTTTTATGAACTTTACCTGAAACTTTTTGAAAGGCCTACACTGTCCTCCCATAACTATTAACACTGTAATTCGAAAATATTGTAAAAGCCAATTATCTTTTAATTCTTCAAGGACATTCTAATTAACTACAATGGTTTTTGGTACGCAGGTGTACCGCGCGGTAGCATAGAGGAAGAGTAACCATGGAGCTTCTTGCCGGCTCTTCTCCATAGGAAACGACCAATTGGAACCGTGCACCTAGCTTCTGACGTTTCATAAGGGCCCATGTAGGCTTATGTGAAATAAAATACTTTGATTTTGATTTTGATGATTATAAAGAGGAAAGATTTTTTTGTTTGTTTATTCCGAATAGGCTACTATTGGGCCGATTTGAACCATTTTTTCACCAATGGAAAGCTTAATTAACAGGAAGTAATAGGTAATAAAAGGAAACATGAAAAAGTAGGAACAAGTTGATAATTAAAAGAAAGTAACTATAAGTGTGAGTGTGTTGTATGACTGTGTTATGCGGTGTGTGGTGTGGCAATGTTGGTGTAGTGAGTGTGTGTGTGATTGCATATGAGTGTCCAGACATCACTGGCTTCAAAGAGATGTCAGCACAATTGGCGGGGTCCGCTAGGACCGATGCCTGCCAGGGTTGCGGGAAAGTCCGAAAGGGATACCGGGACCTTGGCAAAAGGCAACTGAAGGAACACGGGTGGATTTTAGTCAGTAAAAGTCTGACACGCCCTTCCGCTCCGCCCAGAACGGGAGAAGTCATTTATTGATTTCCCAAACTCAAAAAAAAAAAAAGGACCTCCCAATAGGACTAGATTGATTGTACAAGAAGACTTTCAGTACCACTATGTATAAAAGCCAAAAACGGAGCAGTAATTTGCCCTTTTGCTTTAAATTTTTTACACAGTTGCAGTTACTTGGCTTCTAATAAGTAAAGCCCCATTGTTCGTTCAGCCATGAGCCTTCTGTTATTGTTTACTGATTCACCTTACATGAACTGTTATGTATGTAAATATGATCCAAGTTTCGCCTACGTGGATTAGGGTTACTGTACTCCGGATCAAGCGCAAGATAAGAGGAGATTGAGATGTTTTGAGTATCAATGATTATGATATTATGCAAGATTAGGTACCTAAGTACTATTGTGAGTTAGCCATTTTGTCTAATGCTGCTAAGTTATCAAAGTCAAGTAAAGTCAAGAACACTTGACGGAATAAAATAAATCTATTAAATTAATTTTACAGTTAATTGAATAGATTTAATAAATTCAATTATATGTAGTTCTAACTGGTAGGATAATACATAGCATAATAAGCCTATAATGTGCCTAGCTGCTAAGGAGATAGATTTCTGGAATAACAATTTTCTAAGTCATGTTTGTGACCCAGCTGCAGACCTAGTACCCTTAAGTAAGTAAGCACAACTATTTATTTATTTTGTTCGAGAAACTTACAGCTAACTTATACAATGTACTTAAAAATATGAAACTGAAGGTCCACTGACTAAAGGCTCTTACATACTGGGGCGATTCGTCGCGCGACGCGAGGCCGCCGCATTGTGCGCCGCCGCCGCGCGCCGCCGTGAGAAATTGTTTTGTTAAAATTCGCGTCGCGCGACGAATCGCCCCAGTATGTAAGAGCCTTAACACAAAAATGAAAACAAAAAAGGTCGGTAAAATATACCCATCATATAAAAGTACACGATGATAGTATCTGCATGTTGATGGCATACAAAATTCACCGAGTTTTATCTGTTGCTTATAAGGATCTGGCAGAAAGCTGGTGTCACTAGTGTATAATTTTAAAACATTATCATCACGTAAACATCTTTACTTAAGATATTATAATATGAAACTTCAAAATAATGAGGTCGGAAAGTCGAATCAAAAAAAATATTCCTTCCGACAAATCCACCATCTCGTTTTATTCAAACGAATCTGACAAACGTTAATGTAAGACAGAGGTTCTCAAACTTATTTCATCTACCGCCCACTTTGAAAATCAATAATTTTTAGGATATAGTAAGTAGGACATGCTTCAGAGGTGGTCCCATATAAATTTTATTAATTTTGCTTGCGTACTTTTTGAGTTAGCTTCAATAATTATGTATTTTTCCCACTTAGTATATGTAGACGACATCTTATTTGACTCCATCACTGTTATTTACATGGCAAGAAGTGGTATTCGAATTTGTGTGGGGTAGGTACCACAACTAAAAAGTGAAAAATAAAAACTGTTTACAAAAATAAAACAACCGTCTTCCAAAAAAAACCAGCCGAGTGCGAGTCGGACTCGCGCACGAAGGGTTCCGTACCAATCTATAAAAACGCCAAAAAAAATCATGTCTGTTGTATGGGAACCCCCCTAAATATTTGTTTTATTTTAATTGAATTATTTGTATTTAAAGTGATATTTTTTTTTTCTTCTGATTTTATCTTGCGATCAGTCTTTTAGACTATGAGCAGATGTGTTGATTCTGTTGGAATAGTGAATATATAACTAAATATTCTGTGAATATTTCAAGCGTCTACCTGTTGCCGTTATCAATATCGGGCAAAAACGAGCAAAAAAATCACGTTTGTTGTATGGGAGCCCCCTTAAATATTTATTTTATTCTGTTTTTTAGTATTTTTTGTTACAACAGAAATACATCATCTGTGAAAATTTCAATTGTCTAACTATAACGGTTCATGAGATACAGCCTGGTGACAGACGGACAGACAGACAGACAGCGGAGTCTTAGTAATAGGGTATCGTTTTACCCTTTGGGTACGAAAATTGAAAAGCAAAGACACCGACTTCCGATTGGGGGTGCAGAAGTCTGCACCCCCAATTCTTTCTGGGCCCCTCTAGACCTCCAGCGCCCCACACGGGAGCGTTATCGCTCACTTTGAGAAAGACTGATGTACATTCTGATGTAGGAAAATATTTCTTTTTCACTGTAATGGAAAATATCGTATTTTTAATTATGTATCAACAGTAGGGATCCGATCCTTCTAGCTTCGGGTCTGGAGTGACCCGGTGGTTCGGAAGACAAATAAGGTTGGAATGAGTGTTTAACCTAACCCTCACATGGTTCGGTGGGCGCGGGGCTCTGATTAGAGGCCCGTGGACCATCCTTTTATTTGGCGATCCTCTAACGTCGCCGGAGGCTTCCTCGAGACTTTGATTACAGAGCTAGGAATTGTTCGAGATCGCTTCAACCGTCGACTGGTGATCAAACGGTATTTACTTACTTGTATGCCGTTATGTACCCTGTAAGTTTTTGTTGACATATTTCTTTGGGAAGCATATTGAGAGTAATATGACCGACGACTCTCAATATGACCGCTAACCAATAGTTAGCTATTATAGCTATTAACCGCCCCGTTGGTCTCGTAGTTGCAAGCATGACTGCTGAGCGTGGGGTCCTAGGTTCCATTCCCAGGTCAGGCAAAGTGTTATTAGGTTTTTCCATTAAGAATTTCTTAGTCCCTTAATACTATCTCTTACTATTTGTTACTTTGACGGCGAGTTGTTTGTTTTCGTAGTTGTCGGTGTGAATCTCTCCAGTCGTATCAGACTGCGTGCCGTCTCATTGGACTATGAGAGTAAGGGAAGCGAGAATGCACCTGTGTCTGCGCACACACTTCTGCACTATAATACTCTCACGCGACAAAGGCTAGTCTCCGTTGAGGACTATTATTATTATTTTGCCATTTCATACTAACCTCTTAAATCAAATTGCAGTTAACCTTCTCTTAAACTATTAAATGGCTACTAGTTTAGCTTTCAATTTGAGCGCGCCCTTTACATTGTAACTGGAACTTTGTATGTAGGCACCAGTAGTCCTCCAATACAAGTACACCTACCTAAATTAAAGGATCCTTATCATCCCTTTATGGTCCTGGCTCTTAAATGGCAGCTGACATAGTCTGTTAGGGCTTAATTGCAAGGTTACACGATCCATCAATAAAATATGTTAGGAGTCTATAGATATATAAATATAATATAATTTAAAAGAGTGTCCGTGGAGTTTCTTGCCCGTTATTCTCCACAAGAACCTACCACGCTTTGGAATTGGCAACTAGCTTCATCTTTCTGAATGACCGACTCCTTCGACAATTCAAATGTTCCCACTGCTGGGACACAGACTACCTCTCGGTGAGAGGGAGTGGGCCGTAATCCACCACGCGGGCCCAGTGCGGGTTGGTAGATGTCACATGTCTTTGAATTTTTGGTTCTAGGACATGCCGGTTTCCTCACGATGTTTTCCTTCACCGTTTTGAAGGCAGTGGTGATGAAATAATTTACACAAAGTAAAGTGCCTGTCTGGGTTCGAACCTAAAACCTACAATTCATAAGTCGCGACCGTTACCACTTGGCCACCACTGTTCTAAGTAAGTACCTCAGTTTGTATAAGTCGCATTTTTCGGCGACTGATTATTTGTATCATAAACTTTTTTTTGCAAAAGATTTGATAATTCTTACTTGACTAGTAGAGCCAAGTCGAGCAAAACAAACAAACAAAAGCACAGCCGTAGCATCTTTTCTCAAAGCCCTTCAGCACATTTTCGACCCTCTGTAACTTCGTTGTGGATACACTAGAATTTTAAGTGACCAAGAAGGTATATTATAACTAGGTATATTCCTAAATGTCATTCAATATGAACTTGTAGTTTTAGAACTATTGCAACTCAAAGTTCCTTAATTTTGTCACTGACAGACTCACCGATCATCAAAATTCTAAACTAGACATTACAAGAGATGGAAAAACATTACCCTCCTTCTGGGGCAGTCGGGTAATAAACTAAAGCATTCTAGACGGGTCCGCGTAGGTGTCGCAGAATATTTGGAAAAATCTAATCTTTGCGAAAGTCCTAGGATTTCTGCAACAGATCGGATTATTGAAAACTAAGAAAGATTTCTCAAATTATTCAAATATAATCTAAGAGTTAATTCATTATAATTTTTATTCTGGTTGGTCAGAACAAGACTCGAATCTAGCTGTAAACCAACCGCGTATCCATCAGCAGGTATAAAACGTTATATCAGCCAATAGGCGTTCATACTCGTCGTGGTTCGCGATTAATCTAAGAAAATCTGGTTTCATACAAAAGATCTGATTAAGCTCGTAAAAATGTTTCTGTCTTCAATAATCCCGTCTTTTTACAAGCTTTTTATTACAAGCTTTTATTTAACTTTCCTTGTTAGTTAGTTGGTTAGTTAGTTAGTTAGTTAGTATGTATGTTTGAGTCAAATCTTACAAGCTGAATTAAAACCACTTCCTCTTATCCTACGGAGTTGAAATTTTACAAGTTGGTTCAGTTTCAAAGACAATGCATTTTTATGATAAACATGACCTGGTTGGCTCCTGATTGGCTCCAAACGAGGGAACTCCTCGACGGTCAACAGTATAAACACGAAATTTTATATAAGTTTTAATTATGATATTCTGTTTTAAAGTCCACCGTGATCCTACTGCTACACCCAGGATCGGCTCCAGATGAGGGAACTCCTAAACGGTCAACAGCATAGACACAAAATGTAACAGATGCATTCAAACACCGTGACCTGTCTGCTAACCTAGGTTTGGCTCCATGCGAGAGAACTACTCAGCGGTCAAGAGCACAGACAAGAATTGTTATATACGCTATTATTATGATACGAGTAGTCCGATCCATAGTCCACCATGACATTGCTGCGGCACCCAGGATTGGCTCCAGACGAGGGAACTCCTCAACAGTCAACAGTACAAACAAGAAATTTTAAACGCGTTTAATATTGATAGTCCGTTTTAAAGTCCACCATGACCTGGCTGCTATACTGAAGATTGACTCCAGATAAAGAAACTGCTCAGCGAAAGACAGCAGAGATATTAAATTTTATATACACATTCAATTATGATAGCCCGTTCTTATCTTTATCATGATCTGGTTGGTGCACACCGGATTGAACCCAGAAAAAGGAACTCCTCAGAATTTAGCAGCATATAGACACAAAATGGTACCTATATAGTTCATTCTAAAGTCCACCATGACCTGACTGCAGCAACCAAGATTGGCTTCAGACGAGGAAACTGCTCAACAACCAACAGCAGAGACATTAAATTTGCACATGAGTTAGATAATGCAACTTGGTTGAGTTCAAGCCACGACTAATGTCAAGGCGTGTCTGGGTTCATTGGATTTGTCTTTACAAGTGAAGGTTAAAAAGTACGAAATAAAATTTAAGTAAAAACCTTTTCAAAAACCAGCTTCAAGTACCTTTCAAGTGAAGATGATAGAACAGATATTTATACAAATTCTAATGCTAAAAAGTACAAAATAAAGTTAAAGTAAAAACCTTTTTTTAAACAAGCTTTTAATGAACAAAAACGTACAACATAAAACTTAAGGAAACATCGAACTTTAACATTTTCTTAAAAGCTTGAGGCGTAAACGTCTTACACTGATAAGCCTCAAGCTTTTACGCAAGGATTCGATTTTTCTCATTACCTGCGACATAAGTATTAAACGTGCCCACAGCAGCCCTGGCGGGTGGTGGCCGCACTAATTACAAGGCAGTAATTGACTGCCGAGACACTGGGCCCGCTCTTATCGCATCTCTTCAGACGGATTCTAGGTTTACGTAGCTCTCTAGATGTCTGAGCGATGTTTCAGAATTAGATATTTTTTTGGTTCCGTACCCAAAAGGTGCCAACGAGGCCCTATTACTAGGGCTCCGCTGTCCGACCGTCTATCGATTCGTCCGTCCGCCTGTCACAGGGGTATCCGCTTTAACTTTTGAGCCGTAATACACATAAACACGAAATCACAGACTGTGTGGCCGCTGAATCAACCAGTATAATAAAGTTAAAAATTAAAGGGCGTCCCCATACGTGAAATTTTAAACGAAAGTAATTTAAAATCATAATAATTATGTAGTGTTGAATATTGTACGGAACCCTTCGTGTGCGAGTAATATTTATTATGTAACTACCCACCTACATTATATTAGGTTGAATATTTTTCTTTCCTGCGTATTATATTTTTAGGTAAGACACCTTCGTTGATCAAATGATATAACAAACTCGGATATATTATGTAATCTTGAATAATATTTTCTGTGTTTCTTTGAGTGATGTTTCTGGAATAGTTTTTTTTTTCTTTTAAGGTATCATCTGTTATTATGGTTTACTTTATCGTTATAATATTGTATTATATTCTGTTGAGTAGAACATTTTCTAGACGTAAAAATAATATTATGTGTTTTTTAAGCGTGATCGATACATACTTACACACTATCATCAAACGCAAATAAGGTTGCTGATGTGCTGACTGCAATTATGAGGAAAAAAAAACAAAAAAAAGTTTATTTTTATATCAGGTAGGTAGGACAATTTTTTTCCAAATATGAAAGGCTATGTAAGGTTAAGAAAATCACAAGAAATTGCTTGCTGCTATTATATGAAACTCATGTGTTAGTTTGGTAATTTTCGTTTTATTTGCTTGGTAAATGTTACTGCCAAGACCTAATGTCAATCTCAAAAGAACGACAACCGACAACCATCAACCACGCTTCCGCACTGATAGCTAACAATTCTCCATTTATTAATATTCTCTCTTATTAATATTTAAATCTGACCCAAATACGGAGATACCTACAACTTATACGATGTACCTATATTGTATAATTTGTGAGATAGCGACAAGCTCCGCGTGGTAGCTCGTAATGAATGCAAACAACATTAATCTGTGTCACCAGCTCACCACTCTAGTTCTTTATGGTTCTCTAGTACTTTTACTTTACACTAAAATCTTTTGCTCTTAAAATCACCAGGGAGCACTTAACTTAATGTTTTTAAATTTACATTATTATAGAAATAACATGTAAATAGTAAACCTGAGTGGTGTTCATTTTTTTGTTTGATCCATCATAATTGAGTAGATGCTTATTCGTCTTGTTAAAATAAAATAAAATCTATGATGTCCTTTTCTGGGTACAAAGATGGGGCTTGCCAAATGTTATTAAAATCGATTTTGTGTTACTACAAGACAACCCCCAAAAAAAAGATAAGAATAACTTCACAATTACAATATTCGGAATGTTCTTTATAATTCCTACACTATTCACACAAAAAGCGACATCACTCATTCCAAGCTTTATAAGTAAAAAATAATTTCACGCTCACAAAAATACACTGAGGGAGCCATGTTCGACGCAAACGGAATGCAATGTCAGCACTTTTATTATGTAGTACCTCAGACCAACAAAATAAGAAAGACGGAGCATTACGTACATCCAAAGTGAAGCCACCTTTTTATCTATGTGTGTGTAAAAAGGGTTGTCATTTGTTAAAGTTTTTCCCTATAATTTGGGGAATAATATTTTGGGTAGGATAATATATTGTACGAGTAAGATATTGTTGAGTTTGGTATTGTACCTCAATTGTTAGGAAGGATTCCGAAACAAAACCATTATTTTTTACATCGCAAAATAAAATAACAATTAAGTACAAAGTGCATTTACATACAGCCCTATCGTCAATGGCAACATGAGGCAAGTCTGGTAACTCTTACAAAAAAAATTACACGAGTAATGGCAGCTTTTGATTAAAACTTTAGGCAGATAAATGAAGAATTAGGACATAATTGAACAAACGTACAGCCAGAACTTTGTGAAACCTAGTTTTCAGCAATTACGTAGGACGATGGAAATAACATCTAAAAAATAAAATTTGGTACAGTAGTATTTAAATTAGCTAGACTAAGCTGAGAAACTAACTAAAATAAAATAAAAAATACAGTCTCGTGTTTAATTACTGTTTTGATAAAATCTCATTTTTGTTTTTCAAATTTTATATCCGCTTTTGATCACATGGCGAAGTTCACGATTAGTTGAATAAAGGTCATTATTATCAAAATGATCGGAACGAACCACGCTGGTTTTCGATGGCAGCCATTCTGGATCATTCCGACTATTTCTTATAGCTACTATCCATTTACTTTTATTTTCAATATTACTTGGAAATCTAAAATATTAAATACATAAAAAAAACAGGAATATAATTACTCGAACAAAAAAGTATCGAACGGGAAAATTTCAAATCATATTATGGCAACCCTCGCACTTTAAATGTCACTGTTTTCGTTCGTTCATTCGTTCAGGTTTTTGTTCCAAGTAACCTAAAATTCATAGTTAACTAAATTAAGAAACGATGTTATTTGAAGTACTTCCATGTGAAAAGTGATTCCGTGAGACTTTTTATGTGATTTGCTATTGTTTTTACAAGTTTTCACTACACAAGAAGGCATAATTCTATTTTTTTTTATTGAAGTTTACTAGACGACGACTTGTCACGTACTAGGAGCGATGAGCATAGTTTTTGTGTAGGTGTGTGCGTGAGCCTGTGTGTTTACTTGCAGGAGCATAGTTTTGTGGCTACACGTTTGATATAGGTACTGCTCCGTCTTTCTTATTTTGTTGGTCTGAGTGTAGTACAAAGCATAATATACTTAGGTAGAGTAATGCTAACGACTCCTTACTGTTTGTTGAACGGATGTGGCTGGCTCTGTTTTCTGTTTGTTTTTTTTTTTTTTTTAATCTTTTTGCGACGGTGGTTACGATAAAGTTTAGATAAGAAAATGCTATTGTTTATTAGTATTTACTGTGCCAGAATTATTAGAAAGACAGAATGGGAGAGGAGTAAAGTCATGATAGAATGCTAGAATACGTGGACGAACGAATGTCCACGTATTGTAGCACGTCCTGTGGCGAGGTGAATAAGGAATGTTGAACGTCCTGTGGCGAGGTGAATAAGGAATGTTGAACGTCCTGCGGCGAGGTGAATAAGGAATGTTGAACGTCCTGTGGCGAGGTGAATAAGGAATGTTGAACGTCCTGTGGCGAGGTGAATAAGGAATGTTGAACGTCCTGTGGCGAGGTGAATAAGGAATGTTGAACGTCCTGTGGCGAGGTGAATAAGGAATGTTGAACGTCCTGTGGCGAGGTGAATAAGTAATTCATGAATTCATGATTATCAATGGATCGCAGCTAAAACAGGACAAAAATGTACAAAACTCTTGTAGGATATGCAAATGAAATACGGGACCGCAAACATATAAACAACATGAAATTTTTCCACGACACAACCGCAGGTAACACACAAATAGATAACAGAAAAATTCATCCTACGCTCGTCTTCCAAATTGCAGACACAAAATTTTAATTCTACCATCAAGGATACACCAATAAAACACCCTGAACGCTGACACACCCCCATTACAAAGACACAGCGCTGAATTTCATATGATTTATTCAAATTAACTCGTTACACCGCGCGGACGACGCCGGAATAAAAAAATATATAAATGGCTACTGATTAATCAACACCCTTTTGGTTTCATCCGAATTTGCCACAACCGGCCGTGCAGCCGCTGTAAATGTTCCCAGAATACTGTTAATACGAATATAGAGTTTCATTTAAAGTTATTTATTCATCTGGGAACGAGCGGTGAATATTAATGTGCCGAGTTAACTGCTAGTTAGAGTTTAAGGGGTAATCAATTTTTAGATGCTTTTAGTCTGAATTTGTTGCCGCATATTCAATTTTGACTTTTGTGGGGATGAATTTTCTGTATATTCAAGTAATTGTACCCATTTTGGTAGAATAATTACTAATTAAGGGTAATTTAATTTTAGTATTTCTATCTTTAGTATTAAATGTGTTATTTTTTTCCTTTTTGTAGAGAATTATCCTTTCATTACGGGTCATAAAATGTTTGAAGACTTTATAAAAAATGCGCTTATGATGGTTTATCGGGGTTATTATTTTTTATTCCAACTGGGTACGAGCAGTGACAAAAAACTTTAGCGAAGATTGTAACTGGCCACTCATCGCAATTATAGATGAGATTACTAACAATATAATGTTAATTTAATTTAATGTAATGGATCTATGTTGTCTG
This sequence comes from Lithophane leautieri, assembly GCA_949152455.1. Taxonomy (NCBI): domain Eukaryota; kingdom Metazoa; phylum Arthropoda; class Insecta; order Lepidoptera; family Noctuidae; genus Lithophane; species Lithophane leautieri. Next base: position 20,392,998 of record OX424460.1, read on the forward strand.
AATATATAAATAAATAATAATAGTACATTACTGTCGCGACCTGCATCAAAGAGCATTATTGATGGCCGATCGTGAAAACATCGTGACCGTGAGTCGATCGATGCCTGGTTGCGGCCAAGGCTTGTATAGTACTTTTCTCAAATAATGCGTAGAAATTCAAACTAAGGAAATTAATTATAAATTCCAGAATCAATGAGGAATAAACTTTGATGAGTTACCTCCTTGGTTGCCATAAGCTGACGTAAAAATTTCGTTACATTTTTAAATAAAGCAAAGTACAGACAGATATGAGATTTCATAGCAATTTATTCGGCCGCTAAACACGACTGATATGGATTTTCATACAAACATTGCCGGCCGGGCGCTCGCATGTACTTGTACATGTACAGCAATTTCAATTTATCTTGAAGAATGTTGTCAAAATAAAGCTCGAATATCGAAGCATGTTTGACAAAATCCAATTACTTATCAGAATCAAGCAATCTACGAAAGCGCTAATAATTAGTAATAATACAATCCGTTAATCCATTCCCACGACAAAAGCCGCAACAATTTAGCACTAAATGAAAACCTTTGCGAGTTATCTAAAACCATTTTCTGTACGCCGTTGATTGGCTTTGACAGGATCCTTATAACTTAATCAGAGTGACTAATTCGTCTGGACAAAAAGCGTCGCGACGCACACTGTGAAAAATGTCGTATCTAGCGCCACTTTAGTGTTAGCTTATATCATAACGACTCCAACGACATAATTATGTTTGTATAATTATGCTTACATTAAAAAAGTTTAGAGTTATCGTCATTATAATCTCAAGTGGTATCGGGTTTCGAGACCACCCAGAAGTGCTGATAGAAGCGTATCGGTTGATCGTCGACTCATCATACGTCATTTTCGCGGAGCTGCAGTGGAAAGCACGAGTCAGGGAATAAGAAAAAAAAAATTCAGCTCGGATACACGCGGATACATTTTCTAGTGTCTTAAAATATGCGTAATTAAATATACAAAACAAAAGAAAAACAAACATGTACAAGTAATACATGACTATTATTGATCGAAGAATACATGTCTAACTTTCAAACTCACCTTCTAAGATAACTAAAATACTGTAGGTGTTAATACAATTGTGTTTCTGTATTTCTATGTAAAATTTCGCCCTTGAAACACCTCCAATCATCAATCAAAAAAATCTAATAAACGTCGATTACAAAATCCACATTACAAGTGTCAATTTCTCGATGTTATAATATGAAAAATATCGACACCTACCCGCAAATTATTATCAAATCATACAGTTGCTTTATCTAGCTATCGTGTGAAAATATTGTATCGTTGAATATTGCATGTTCAAATTTTGGATAAAGTGACGCTAGATACGGGTTATTTTACAGTGTGCAACGGTAGCAATTCATAATTTGTGTAAAAACCACGCGTTCATTAGTGAAAGAGCCGTGATTTGATAAAATGGTGGGAGATGTGACTTTGAATACGAGTGTGAGTGTGGCGACTGCCCAGTGACCACCTGCATGCTTGGTTGTCGTATTTTCGATAAAAATGGTTTATGGTTATCTAGGTTATAAAATATGTACATACCTACATACCTATAGCTAAATGATGTTAATCGAGGTTATAACATTCCGTTATAATTATGCAGTTATACAACAGGTAAACAACAACAACAAACAATGAAAATATTATAGACTAACAATTCAATCTATCATCAATAGGTAGGTATTGATCATATAAAATAACAATTTATATTTTTAGAAAATTAATAAAAACTCCATTTTCTATTCATAAATATTAACTATCCACGCAATCGAAACTATTTTCGTTATCCACAACGCTGCCCAAATCAAGCCGATTTGTCTTTTTATTTATAACTAACCGAATTCCAACCATTCCCGCAATAGGCTGAATACCAACAATTGGTTTCGGCCTAATTCTGCAAACAATTGACGCGCATTCGGCTCGGGGCGACAAAAAGCCGACGCTATCTCCGGTGGCCGAGTGTTTTTGCTGAGCAGCTACTTACCGCTTTTGTGAGCCAGCCCATCGGATGGAAACCCGCGATAAATGCCACCTAAGAAAAATAACCGCCGGTTTTTGTAGCACGACGAATGGATCTGGGAAATGGCGTCGCCGAATCGCAGATACCATCTTTTTTGTTGAAACGCACCTGGGCTATCTCGGTTTTTCGTCTAAATAGGGATGGGACGTATCGCTGAGTGATGGTGTGAAGACCAACTGAAATATTATGCGTCCTTACTTAAGTATACAGGGAGAGGGAAATGAATTGCCTGACATTGTCCTTCTGATTGAGTTTTGGTGTTCTGAATGGTTGTACACACGGCTGCACATCAAGGTATACATTTCCAGTATAAGTTTTGGTGTTCAAAATGGTTGTACACACGACTACACATCAAGCTATACATTTCCAGTATAAGCTAACCTCGCGTTGTACGGAAATCCTATGCAATGCGAGATCAGCTTAAACAGGAAATGTATAGCTTGATGTGTAGCCATGTGTACCATTGTCTGCTTTGTAATTTCAGATTAGGTTGATCAGGGGGCCAAGTCTACTAATTTACAAACGTGTCTGTGGTATCACAATGATCAATTTGTGACAGATTTTGTATGGAAAACTGTCAAAAACTCATCATTGTGAGTCTACTGACACGTTTGTAAATTAATAGTCTTGGCCCCCTGTTTTTTAATGTCATTTCTTCGAAACAGACCAAGATCAGATACAAATTTAAAAAATTAGAAATAATATTTCTTTCTTTATTATTGTACTTTTAAAAAAGCTAAATTTTATTGAAAAACCAACGACACTCAACGATATTCCCAATAAAATAAAAGCACAAAACTATAACTACACTAACAAACTTGAAAGTAAAAACGAAATTCATTTACCGTTAATCACAGAATGCAATTGAAAAATATAATATTTAGGTCCACACAGACGGGATTCTGCTGCGCTGTGTTAAAAGTTGGGAGTTCATCGACCCGCGGGCGCGACCGAGCAAATATTAACTTTTGTCTACCACGGGTTCAGTACAAAAGAAAATAGTTACAAGTTTGCTATGAGTTTTAGTTTCTAAAGTGTTTGCGTTACGGGATTGTATAGACGATGTGTGTGCAGAGCGACTCGATTCTATTATATATTTTTTCTATGAGTACTAACTTATTCTTTATTTTCCATTTAAACTACATTTTGTAAACACCTATTTTATTTTTATTACCTTGTATTCTTGAATAAAAGATTTCGCAAAATCACAAATTCTCGTAAGCCTCACATATACTGAAAAATTGTGAATAGTATTTCTTTTAAAAAAATGGAATTGCCAACTTTTTTCAGTCTTGACTAATATTCAGATTATCATCAGTGTACCTCATAACCGACGTTACATAGTCTCCAGTAAATGGCACTTGTTCACGACTACAGTGCGGCTTACCGTATGAAGCGCCTTTAAGAATCCGCTTACAGTATCATTTTTTAAGAATTTAATTGTACGCAATTATATTCACAATTAAAATAAACTGCATCAAAGTTTTATGAAATTCACTTTAAAAACTCTAAAGCCAAGTTTAAACTGAGGAGGTACTTGCTTCTATCTAAATGACAATATGGTATAATGGTTTCAGTTCTAATGTCAATAGACCCGAATAAAACGCAAGCTTTAAAGTTTTAAAACAAGCAAATATTGTACACGTACTGCTTTTAAATATAAGAACATTACATTACGTCTGTATCTGCAAAGGGTTAGGCAGAGATGTACCTATAGTCAACCAGTTATGTTTAAGTCCCATCATGTAACAGGGGCCGAGCCTAGCCATCAACCGGGTACAAATCCAGACTCCACTGAGAATTTCGAGAACGAAAAACCCAATAATATTTTACCCGACCTGGGAATGGAACCCAGGCCCTTATGCTCAGCAGTAGCGCTTGCAACCACTAGAACAACGAGGCAGTTATAATAACTAACTGAATGAGAAGAAAAGAAATTGATAGGCAGACGAGGTATCCTTTTATTAGGATACTAATTAGTGGTCTCCCGATTGCTCCCCAAGGCAATTCAGGCATATCCATAACACGACCACAGAGTAACAAGATATTCATATTCATGCAGGAATTAGCCACAAACTACGTACCGTAATCCTCTTTGCGAACCGTTCTACAGACCTCCAGTCAAGCGAGATAGTACTATAACCAATATCTAGAGGCGATGTTAGACGATCAAGCACAATATAGATAGGTAAAGATTGTCCATACTAAAATGACGCGCCCCGCTACCGCCTTTACGTACACGGCAATGCGGATTTCTATTGGTAATGCGGTAGTGGGGCGCGTCATTTCAGAGTGGAGCTATACAGAAGGTCGGCTCCATACAGCGAACGAAAACGCACACACAAATAGACACCCTTCACGTACAGCGAGCGCGAGCGCGAGCGCGAGCGCACTCGCGAATGGCATTTTTGAGATCGCCGTACGTGTGCGTGTACCTGTTTTAGCTCGTTGTATGGAACTGACCTTCTGTATTACTTATTCTGTATGCTTACAACATGGTAAGAAAGTACCAGAAATGCGGCAAGCATAAGAAATGTCGTGAAAGCATGCAGTCTTCGAGAAAATCTTATTCAAGTACCTATGCAATTTTCTGTTGGACAGTCTTCATAAGATAAATGTTCTTGTCGTCATTACACTAGACTGTTTGTTATTTTCGTATCATATTCTGCTCCACTATAGTTGGGCGGAGATGTCCTTTTTTGCATGTCATTCACCCTGGGTCTAGGTTCTATGCTAAAGTGCTAGTAGCGAGCAGGTGTTACACGTAACTTGTTAGATGTCGTCAATCCATGTTGCTGCAGAACGCTTCCTAATTTTCTTCTAACTTCTGTGATAAAGGAGGACCCAAATGTAATAAGTTGAGATATGATCTAAAAAAAATTTCATATTTTGTTGGGCTAGGTACCAAGATCATAATTATTGTTTCACCTGCACAATTCCTAGACGACATTTTAATTATAACAGAGATGAATAAAATATTGTATTAAAATGTTTTTTCTTATTTTAGACATCCGTTCATAACTGTTACCTACATACCTGTTACCTACCTATGACATTGAAGTCATTGATATGACTTCAAACATTCTCCAGTAAATATAATAAACATTACCTAGTATTTAAAAAGCACATCATTTCCACTTCAGGAATCAGTTGTAACATAACCTTACTTTAACTACACCTTTAATAACTCGACTCTCAGATGGTCAAAACTCACAGAATTTTCAGCGAGGAACTAATAAGTTTGAATATTTTAATTCACATAATTTTCATCTCGTTACATTTAGGCCCAAGATTGTATGTAATCGTTTCCGTCTCCTTTATTAAGTTTCCATTCAATTTTAATACAAATAGCTTTATTGGTAGATACATATTCGAAAAAGAGACCGTACGAAAAAAAAAAAAACGTAAACGTAGCCATTTACGATTCGGATTCACGTCAGGAACGTGCAGATTTCACATCGCGCCGCATTTAAAGGACCTCTAAAAACAAACGGCTACTACTAACTAGCTATTTTAAAAACCGTTGGAACCATTCCTGGTGAATTAACCCCCCCCCCTACCTCCCTCCATCCGTGGGTGGATGGCCCGCATCCCCGCTCAAAGGATAATCGGCTATGAAAACTAATTCGAGCACTTTACAATTATAATTTACTTTTTGCCGTTTTTAATACTGAAGGCATTTCTGTAATGTCGAGTTTAATTACAATGCTAGCTTGTAATGATGTGAATTAAATTGAATTGTTATCTAACAGTAAATATTTGATGTGCGTAATGTCTTCTTCTTCGGATCTTCGCTTCGCTCTTGATGAGCGGTCGTGGTCACAATGAACTGTGTCCAATCGCAGGTGTAGTCGTTGTTACATGACAGTTTGGCGCATTCATTAACAGGGCCTCCAACCACGGATTTTTTTTGATCGATCCACCGCCGCGGTTTCCCTTGTGGTCTATTAGCTTCCACTTTGCCCTGCATTACTAGACGCTCTATGGAGTCATTAATAAAGACAGACCATTATACGTTGATTTTTAGTTTCAGTTGAAAGTTTCAGACATGTCAACTTGGACTCTTCACATAGCTCTGTCAACAATTCTGGAGTATATCTGCCTACCTCAAAAATAATGGTTTCTCTATAGTGACAAATAAATTTTATATAGTAAAGTAATTACACTACGACCATAACTCATTTGAAACTTTCTTACGTAAGTGCATTCCCACTGAGTCTCGGGGAGCGTCGACGAAGCGATGCGAAGCGTTGCAAACCGTTGCAGAGCGATTAGCGCTGTGCAGCACGAATACTCATTAGAAACCTTGTAATTCGTATGAACTCATTACAAAGTAACGTTTAAATGTTTCAACAAAGTTTTTCTATGTGAAGGGAACTTTTCGTGTTTTCAATAGCTTTCTTATTTTAAAAAAAACTTCTTTAATTAACAAATATACCTGCTCTCCATACCCGACATAACGTCCGACTTTCCCTCTAAGGTCTTCCAGATCGAAATTGATGTACAGACAACAAGTCCTACAACCCAACAACAAAAATAATAATAATTCAAAATCTAAAAAATCTAAATCAAAATATTTTATTCCACATAAGCCTACATGGGCACTTTTGAAACGTCAGAAGCTAGGTGCACAGTTCCAATTGGTCGTTTCCTCTGAAGAAGAGCCGGCAAGAAACTCCATGGTTACTCTTTTAAAAGATAATTGGCTTTTACAATATTTTCGAATTACAGTGTTAATAGTTATGGGAGGACAGTGTAGGCCTTTCAAAAAGTTTCATGTAGGTAGTTAAAAAAAATAGAAATTGATCCAAAAAAAAAAAGTCTACAGTCCACTAAGCCTACAACGTTCTCACATTTACAAGGTAGAAAAGAATCTATAAGATAAATAAGATACTACAAATAAAAACCTATTTAAACCAAATGACACGATTGCCATTACAACTGTAACAAATCACAAATTAAAAGAAATCTGTTAAAAGCCTTCTTATGCTTACAATGGTCTCCAGGCCCGGTCTGGCATTGAGGGGCATAAGTACTTGGCAGCCGACCAGTCTTTTCTTGAACTTGATTGCAAAACAATAGCTTTTTATGTACTTAGTATTTTTGATGTACCTAATGTAGTTTCAGTAATTTTGTATTTATGTTATCAGTAAATAGAAAATCTGTTTATATCTCCATAAATGCTCATCTATCGCAGTAGGTTTGGTAACTTGTACTGTAAATAATTTTCAACTCTTCAGTCTAAGGAAAAAGTTTGCTATAAATTGAAATAATATTATTATGGAGGAGCTCAAGGCTAACTAATCATAGCCGCACGAGTTGATCCATCAGGTTAAGCTACGCTTGCATAGAGCCAATAATTACAAGTTCTCACGGGTAAAAACAGAAAACGTAGTAGAAATCTTAGGATCACTAACAAGCATGATAGAAAAGAATATATACATATATTTCTATAATGTTAGGTGCAATAAGCACTATGCAGTTTTAAATAAGTGTTCAGCCGAGTGCGTGTGGAATAGGATTTGGTGGTAAATCGGTCAAATGAGAACTCTTTACTAGAGAACTATTATGGACGATGACCTTAATTAATTTAACTTAAACTCTGTATTTTTATGAACTATGAAATTAAATTTGGTTACCTACTCTTAGGTAATCGTAATTCCCTCGGTGTAGTTAATAGACATACCTACTTAAATTCAATGCAAACAAACCCTAGCCGTCAGCTACACCACCTGCTTACTTACTAATCAAGTACATAAGAAAACTAAACCACATTAACAGAACAAATACAAAGGTACTTCGCCTAACAACCGAACGCTATTAACTCCAACAATATGAGTCAATACCCACGCAATATATCTTCAATATAGTGACGTAACAACTAATAACGTGTTCCAATAGTAACGTAACAACGTAATTCAATAGCCGGTTACCGACGACTTAAGATAATGCTTAGCAAAGCGACATTCATATTACGGAGATAGCATCGACGGTGACACGGCACGGATTTGGGGAACGGAGATTCAACAGAAACGTAATAATAACCTTTTTTCACTTTCTTTCGGATTTTACACACGGACAACAGAAACAATACCCAGTACAGTGTTTTGTGTTGTACGACACAGAACAGAACGGTTGCACGTTGTTTTATAGACTACATTTTTATAGAATTTCGTTTCACATACATTTTTTCTTATATTATCATTTCATAGAATAATAAATTCGCAAATTATTTACTTTGAAAAAATTTAAATCATAGATTTTTGTTACCAAGAAAAATTTATGTTTATTTAGTCATATCATAGAATGACAAATCAAATATTCTTTATCCTCATATTGTTTAGTTTATATAAAACATATAACAAAGAAAAACATGTCATCGAGTTTCAGTTTCTAAATTCCTAATTTTATTTTGATATTGCGACCACTTTCGACGTAGCGCTCGCATGCATACAAACATTCACCATGCATGAAGCAAGAATGCAGCATTCAAGCAAGCATGCAGCATACAAGCGAGCATGCAACATGGGAAAGGCATGGTTTCTGTCACGGCTCCGGCGGTCCCTTGCGAGCTTATCGTCGCAGATGGTTTAACGCTCACCACCGCAGCTTCGTCTTGCTGGCCGGCTGGGCCGGCCAGCCTCAGCCGCGGCGGCGAGTGTTACAATAACCTGCTCCTCAACTCGGGGGCCGCCTGGCACCTCCGCGCCTACGCGATTTTAAATTACACTCTAGGGGTAGGGCAGACAAGACTATGTGGGGTCGGATTTACAGCGATTCGTTTATGTCACTAAAACCTAATTTTAAGCAAATGTTTTAGGACTAACAATGAACATTCGGAATAATACACATTATTAATACAGTACTTAGGACATAATAATATGACTTTATAATTAATAATATGATTAATTTATTATAGTAGGTACTCAATATTATGACAGAATAGTTTTAGATGTAAAGATAATTATGTAAAACAAAATTTAGAATTTTTGAACATTATGGTTACTGAGGTTTATACAAAACGTGTTATGGATAATGATTTTCGGACAAACAATATTCGTTAAAAAATAATTCTACGGTGTGAAAAATTTGTTAAATAAAATAAAAAGATTATATAATTCATTGAATTGTGTTTATGTGAAATATGTTTTATTCAAGTAAATAGTCGTTAAAACAATAATATTCGAAATAAAAATACAAGGACCAAATAAAATATGAAACATTTTCTGCGAAACGAAGTTCTATGAAATTTCTGTCTGCGAAACAAGGGAACACCAGAACGGAACAGTTATGAACTGGAATAATAAAGTTACTTATAACTAAGAAATCTCGATGTTTTTTCAAGTCATAAAAACCGTGCGAAGCAGCCGCTCCTGCTCGCTAGTCTATTATAATTATATCAGGTTCTAAATCTCAATGTTTGAAGAAATTATATAATAATAAATCTATAGAATCTCTAGTGTGTCTGTCTGTCCGTCTGTCACAATATGCGCCGAATCCAATGGACCGATAAGTTAACAGTTGGCACAGATATGTATTTCTGTGACCCAAACACGGACATATAACGTAAATAAATGAATTTTGAATATGGGGGCAAATAGGAAAATTTAAAAAAAAGTTTTGTTAACTGTTCCGTCGGACATATCAAATGTCTTTTTTTTTTAATAATCCTTACATATTATAATACAAAGTTCTCCGCCGCGTCTGTATGTCGTCCTGTACGCAATAAACTCAAAAACTACTGCACCGATTTTCATGCTGTTTTCACCAATGGATAGAGTCAGCTAGTTCTAAAATAAATACTTTTAAGGATATTTAAGAAAATAGATGAAAATTTACCATTTACCCCCCGTTATCTCCAAAACTATTGAGCCTTCAATTTTGAAAAAAACATACAGAATACTTATAAATTACAGGAAAACCTAAAAGAAGTCAATGGTCTTCAAAAAACTTGGTAAATCTCTCAATGTTGTGCGTACAAACTTACATTTGCAGTTGGAACGTATGGGAGAATTTATTAATTTATTAATTAATTAATTTTTCAATTAAAATGTTAAGTTTGTTCTTGGGATAATTCATCCCAACTATGGAACCCTACATTGTGCGTGGTCCGACACGCACTTAGCTGTTTTTTTTTTATCTTTTCGTATCACATCCCTCTTTTGGTTTCATTTTGACAACTTAACCGACAACCAATTAAAATCAGCTGCACCCCAAATCCGTCCCTGTAAGCGTTCAGCAGTGGTGTGTCTCGCAAGTAACTTAATCCGCAGAGATATGGCGGAACTACGGACGCTGCCTCACTGCCTTACCAACGGATTTGCTATCTTCAGCGGAATACAGAGATGTCCCCAATTACTCCGAGGACTGGAGTCAGCCAGCTTAAAACCCTCACTGAAAGACGAATGTCTTTTCAAAGCAGTGTAAGCTATTGCCAGAAACTGCAACTGCAGTACAATTTGCATAGGAGAGGAATTAGCGGTCGTTGAATGTCCAGAGAAATAAATTATTTTCTTTGAAGTACACTCTACTTTACCTTAACTCCAAGTTATTACTAGCAAGTTTTCATCCAACCATATTAAAAGCTCCAACAATCACTCTTTTTATGCTGACTGTATCTAGTTCTGCTTTGATGGAAATTCCCTAAAATACTGGATAATATCTGTGTGTAGTGTGTAGGTAGTAGTAGGGGTGGGACAAAGATTTATAGTGCGGATGCAAAAACTGTGATATAAATAAAGCTGTTACGTGGACGCGAGGAACACTAGTGCCGTTATTTATGTTACTTTTGGATATTGTCCGTGGTCGGTTTAGGATAAAATAGCGTGTGAGTTATTGTCACGGAGTTTTCTAACTGTATGATTGTGGAATCGCGTGATGAAAGGTTATGAAGCGAGTTCAATAAATGATCACCTCATACTGTGCTAACGTGCACGCGTTACCTAGAAAGGAAGTAAATCCACAATCAAATCTTGTTTCCAGTGATTTAATACAATGTGGCTTCAAAATAAATCACGACATAATTATAAAATCTGTTTCATCAGGCTTTTAAAAGCTAAGGTTCGCCACACTCGCCTCATCTTGTATGACCTTGCCGCAACAATTCTGTTGTTTGCTCGCCATCACCATTTACCTAACCTTAATAAAAGTAGGAACAAATTATGACTCCTCCGGCCCCTCCAAGATCCTTCATTACGCCACCAAACAAAAACAGACTAGACTTTTTCCTGCACTGACAAGCCATCATATAAAAACATAACACAACACCAGCGCAGTACTGTGATCGTTATCATATAGCGCCGAATTACACCGCATGTGACGACTAAATTTTGCCAAGAGGAAGCCCTACGGTATAAATGACCGATACAAGACTATTTAATAATGTTGACGTCTTATAATAGTAGCAGTAGGTGCGAACAGCATATTCCAATGCGGCCGTGCTGGTTTTCACACAAAACTCTACCACAATGTTTGAATATTTGAACGTGAAAGACATTGTAATAGTTTGAAATGGCGCATAACAGGCAGTCTCTGTGGCGCATTTTACGGAGTATTCTAGTCCCAGCCGCATATATTACTGAGTATGGTCATAAGCATAAATTCTCAGATACTATCATTCACTTGTAAGAGGTACTTTGTGTTCTAGATTAAATTCTATTATGTCGTTTTTCTATGCTTATGTGAAATATTTTTAAGTTTTTATAGACTGATTTATAAGTTTAGTATACTGTTCGCTTGCCACGGTGGAAACACTCAAGTTTTGCATTGAAGCCTTTGATATAAACTATAGATTAATGTTACATGTGACAGCTGGCCCTATCTAAAGTCACCACCGCCTTAGGTAATTCTTGTCAACTTTTATTTTATTACACCCGAAGATTAACCATCTGTCATCCGAAAACCATTTTTTTGGATGATGGATGGTCAATCGTGTCGTTAGAAGGCTGGACCAAAACTTATCTGTGTCTAGCCATCAAAACCAATAGGTATACTAGCCCTAGGATAATATTTCAGGATAAAAGTCAATGTACTTACAGGTCAGTCAGTGTGTTATTTAAGACTATCATTATCTTGCCTATTCCAATTTATTTGGGGTCGGCACAGCAGTTAGTAATATTTGGGGTCGGTACAGCAGTTAGTAATATTTGGGATCGGTACAGTAGTTAGTAATATTTGGGGTCGGCACAGCAGTTAGTATTTTAATTTGCGCAAAAGTAATACGACAAAACAACACCATACTTTTCCTTCACTCTTTTAACTAAAACAAAATGAAAAAATAGTAAGAATGTTCAACGGGAGCCATTAAAAGATGAGATTTTGGTCGTTTACCTGCTGCAACATGTTCGTACATTAATTTACTTAGTTCAGTGACTCCTGCTTCATTAGTGGCGACGGTCCTCACTCGCCCCTCGTGCGGAACAAGCCAGGAGATTGGGGAGGGTCGATATTTTTATGTGGTTAGTATTGGTAAACAGGCCGACAAGTTGCGAGGAAGTTTTTGAGCAGTATGAATGTATGTAGATGGCTTCAATGAAAGAAGGTTAAAACTAAAATGACGGATGGATTGTGTGAAAGATGAATCCCCCAAATAAAATATATTGAGCCAAAAGCAGGAGGGTGATGACGAACAAGCCCCTGGGGTGCCGGTGGCCTTACTCTGTAACACGTTACTTTTGAGTAGCGTCATGGACGATGGGCCTAAAAGAGTAATTGAAGTTCAATGGGAATTAATTCATTTTTGAAATATTTTAATAATACTTTTCGGAAAAGTTATAAAAACCGGAAATAAAAATCAATTTTAAAAGGGGATCACAGTTAAAGTGGGTAATTAAAGGAGTAAAAACGTCAAGCAAGATGAAAAGAGTTTTATGCACAAATACTGGTAGCCATGTTCATGAAAGTGTACTCAATTATAAAAATAAATATATTCGCATATATAGAAGAGTCATGACCAGAGCTAAAAAAATTGCGGTCACAAAAAAAATTGATAACTCTAAAAATGTGAGTAAGGAAGTTTGGAAAGTAATTAATAACCGCACAGACAGATTAAAAAAGTACACATTTTTAATAAAACTTAACGATCAAATCATAGACTCGCCAACTGCCGTAGCTAACATATTAGCAAAACAGTTCAACCATTATTGTGTTTCAGCTGAAATTGAGACGGAGGAAGCTCTATAGCTTCTTCAACAAAGTTGTGAAAGGGTTATAAATGATATGTCACTCAAGCCAAATACACCCAAAGAAATAACACAAATCATTAAAACTATGACTAACAAGCTCTCCAGTGGATATGACGAAATCCCTATTGCTATACTTAAAGAGCAGATAAAAATATTGGCTGGGCCACTATCTACATTCTTTAACAACTGCCTTGAGCAAAGTAAATTTCTAGCACAATAAAAAATTGCAAAGGTTGTGCCAGTTTATAAAAAGGTTCAAAAACGGACCCTAAAAATTACAGACCAATTTCCCGATTAAACAGAGTTTCAATAAAATTTTAAAAAAAATTGAAATCTCGGCTATTGACTCATCTCCATTTAAATAAAGTTCTACATGATAGACAGTTCGGTTACCAGAAAGGAATTGGCACTGGAGATGCCAATTATAAACTTTTAGATGATGTGATTTGCAAAAGAAATAATAAATTTAAGGTGGCAGGGATTTTTCTGGATTTATCTTCCGCATTTGATACGATCGATCGTAATCTACTTATTGCCAAATTAAATTAATATGGAGTCAGAGGCAGAGCCCTGCAATTATTTACGTCGTATTTAAGAAATAGGAATATGTTTATAGAAACCAGCACAACAGAACAGAATGGACAACGAAAAACATACCAATCATCCATGAATAATATTACCACTGGCGTACTGCAGGGTTCTATATTAGGTCCAATTTTATTTATTATTTTACTAACGATCTGATAAATTACATTAAAAAATCATTCCAGACATTAATCTGGTAGTCTTTGCCGATGACACAAACGCTGTAGTAGGGGCGAAAGGTATTAGTGAACTGACAGACAAAGTCAATACTGCGTTGGCAGCTTTTCAGTTTTGGTTCAAGACTTTCAAGATTAATAATAAATTTTAAAAAAACGAACTTCATTTTGTTTCGGACCACTGCAGGCAATAAGGATAATATGGATATAACCCTTAACAATCAAAAGATAGAATTAGTGAGAGACGTCAAATTTCTAGGTATCCATCTGGATGATTTGCTGAACTGGAAAAAAGAACTAGCACACATAGACTCCACTGTATCATCTGCGTGTTGTGCGTTGAGGACATTGAGAGATGAAATAAATTCGGAACAGTTAAAGATGATATAGGGGGAAAAACTACGATTATAATTCTCAGCGAGCCTTCATTCTCCAAAAAAGAGCAATACGTACAATTGTTAGAATTACACAAAGAAAAAGATGTCGATCTTATTTTCAGCGTTTAAATATTGTCCAGCTTATAAATAATAGTGTTATTTGTTAATTTAAAAAAAATATGTCCATGAATACGAGTCTGTGGAAGAAAGAATAGCCAGGGAAAACACTCGTAGAAAGGATTTTAAAAATAAAGTTGTACTTAATTTTAACATTGTCAAGCAGCCCTAACATTGTCATTACCAAGCTGTACAAATGTTGTTAAATAAAGTGTTGCTTTTAAGGCTAATCTCAAAGCATTTTTGTTAGAAAAAAACTTGTACTCAATGGATGAACTATAATTTAATAATAGTATTCCAGTTTCCTATAAAGAAGAAAAGGTATTTATTTTTAATGATTTTTGTAAACATGTTTTTTTTTAAATTTTTTATGTCGTTTATTTATTTTTTCTTCTTACCTATTTACACTTTTAAATATTTCTTAAGATAAAAATTATTTAAAAAAACATTTAAAAATATAATAAAGTAGAGGTCCACCGGTGTCGGGAGCAGGGTACAAGCTACCGGTGGTTAGGGCTGCAGAAACAGGAACCTCCTCACAATGCGAGCCGTATCAAGGAATACTGCCTTCTGAATCAAGCCCTTGATCCAACAGGAGAGGCTTTCGGAGAGGCTTTCGGCCACCGGGCCATTGGCCGTTACGACAATCGGCAAAATGATAGCCGAGCTCACATTCCACATGTCGACAACCTCGTGTGCTAAGTCGAGATATTTTATTTGTTTCTCTTTCTCAGGTTTCACGAGGTTCCCGTCATGTAGGATGGTAACGTCGATTATCATTGCGCGGCGCACTAATCGGTCTATCACTACTATATCAGGCTTATTGGCAACAATAGTCCTGTCGGTAATGATAGACCGATCCCAGTGCAACGTGACATGGTCATTTTCGAGAACTGGGTTGGGCATATACTTGTAATACGGTACCTCAGAGTCCACAAGTTTATATTTCAAGGCAAGTTGTTGGTGAATAATCCTGGCCACTTGGTTATGCCTGTGCAAGTACTCGCCATTAGCCAGATGAGAACAACCAGAGATAATATGTCTGATGGATTCACCCGGAGGGTGGCATGCCCGACACACATCAACCGTCCCGTCCTTCATAATATGCCTCCAGTAGTTATTCGTCAAGATAATTTCGTCCATAATTGCACAGACGAAACCTTCAGTTTCCCCGAAAAGGTCACCGAAACGAAACGACGCTAAGAAATCTACACCGGACTCATGAAGGGCCCGATAAAAGTGCCCGTGAAGCTCCTTGCTTTGCCATACCTCCTTGCGGTCTTCTGTAGTAAGTACTACAGGTTTGCGCCAGTTCTCTTTAGCCATGGAGAGCGGGGTGAGTCCCTTGTCCACTGCCACCACATCGCGGTGCATACCCACTTCGGCTTTAAAAAAATATTCTCTGAGATTGCACACCTCGCGATTGTGGAGGGTCTTCGCATTTAAAAAGCCTCTACCCTCGCACTTCCGCGGGACGTACAATCTCATCACCGATGATCATGGGTGATGCATCCGGTTTGTGGTCAGCAGTGTACGGACCCTCCTATCCAAGGCTTAAAGTTCGGTCTGAGACCATTTGAGTATGCCGAAAGAGTACATCAGAACCGGCATGACCCAACCGTTGAAGGCGCGCACCTTGTTTCCGCCTGAAAGAAGACTAATTAATACTTTCTTCAGGCGACCAAAGAAGCGCTCCTTCAACGATTGCTTCATGTCAGCAACGTTGATGCCTAACGCTTCCGACATACCCAATTCATCATCTGCCTAGCCTTTTCCCAACTATGTTGGGGTTGGCTTCCAGTCTAACCGGATGCAGCTGAATACCAGTATTTTACATGAAGCGACTGCCTATCTGACCTCCACAATCCAGTAACTGGGTAATACGATACCCCTTGGTAAGATTGGTTGTCAGACTTTCGGGCTTCTGACGACCCGTAACGACTGTCAAAGATCCACAAATGACAGCCGGGACCAACGGCTTAACGTGCTTTCCGAGGCACGGAGGAGTCTTGGTATGTAAAGATGGTGACCCATCCACGGACCAACCCCGGCAAGCGTAGCTTAACCTGAGGGATCGACCCGTGCGGCTGTTATTACGTAGCCACGAGCTCCTCCAACATACCCAATTATTATTTATTATTATTATTGCTGCATGTTCACTTTTAGAATTTATATTAATTATGATGTAAGTATGTCATGTATCAAACACAATATAAATTGTTCTTGATAAATAAATAAAAATATTTTTGTTGTATACAGCATCAGCTTTCAGTTTGGACCACATAATAAATACGTCACGTAAAGAGTTTACTGCGCGGAAGTAATATTCGCCTGTATGTCTCTCCAGTTTGTTTTCGGGAAAATGATTGCTTAAAATATTATTCTCTTTACCATAACAGATAGGCAACACAAGTTATTTCATGCTTATGAATAACTGTAACTTTAATTGAGCTTTCCTTGCAATATAGCACCAGCCTAGTGTTGGGTGACTCAGCACACGTGCTAGCACAGTTGTAGCTACTCACTTGGATGAAAAGAGTCACTCATTTTATGTTGATGTGCTAGCACACACGACACTCGCACAGCTACACACAGAACATTTGTACTTGTGAGTTTTGAACTAAATGAGTCAGTCGATCGAGTCAATCACTCTTTTTGTGTATTTTAATAATTGATGTCTTCGTTCACTGTTGCTAGCACAAACATGCACCACAGAACTCACCGCGCGTGTGCCTATTCTACTGCGTATGTGTGCCGTGTCGTGTCGCGTTGTCGTCACTACTCACTACACACCACACAGCACACACGCGACTCGCGCGGCGACTCGGTGAGTAGGCGACCACGCGACTCACTGACACACCCACAGCACGTTCGTGCTAACAAGCCACCGCAGCCTCGCGTCATTCGTGGTAGCACAGCTGTGCTACCCCACTTTGTAAAAAGAGTGCCTCGCACGATCCTCATTTTAACAAGGTGTGCTATCATCTCTACACCAGCCTATCTGGACTTAATAATAATATGAACATGACACTTTTGTATCCTATTTTGTTTCCAAGTAACAACAACCATGCTCGGGTGTTACCTAGGCATTATCTAAGGGTCAGTTTACACCGAGATGCGACGCGAAGCGCACTTTCTTAAGATCCAATTTATCTACTACACAATATGGTACACGCGCTGCGCAGCACCGCGCATCTCAGTGTACTTTGACACGCGTTTACGCTCGCACTGAGATTATACCTTTTCGTGAAGAAAATAAGTACGATATTTGTTAAAAAGTCCGCGCAGCGTCGCGTCGTGTCACGTCGCGGTCTGAACTAATATTGCGTAAGTTTTGGGCCAAAAAGTGGTGTGCCCTTATTTTTGACCGCTCAATATTGAAAATGCATAATTCCGATCGAATATCTAGTGCATAATTATGTCCTAAACGACCCAGATTTTCTTCCTCTACTCACAAATAAGCACAAGATCCTCTTAATCTCTTCCCGTGCACCACAAAGAGAGGAGTCTTTCTATACATATCCCGTCCGATCAATGCGAACAATCCAAAGCCTTTCCTCCAACTTCGCCTGGCCTGTCGGAATCACTTTGTCAACCTATTATTACTTAAGACTCCGCCCCAAATACCGGATCGGGACGCTCGAGTGTCTACAACTCTGTATACGAACTTATTAACCCATAAACGAGTTTGATTAAGTTGTTTAACAGAATAGTTAAGGATCTTCATCCTAAAGTTATAAGGGTTTTGATTTTAGCGAGAACAAGATCCCTTTGCAGCGAATCTGAAGTGGGACGTTTGTTGTGGCGGCTGAGTTGCTTAACCATCGAGACATGATTGATCCGTTAATTCCTCGATTTATTATTATATATAGTAGTATATATTATAGTTAAGCTTCTCCTAGTCTTGATCCTGTCTTCACATGCTTTACGTATATAGAAAACTAGCTGCACCCCGCGGTTTCACCCGCGTAAGTCTCGATCCCGTGGGAATATCGGGATAAAAAGTATCCGATGTTTTAATCCAGGTTATAAACTATCTGTTTGCCAAATTTCATCCAAATCCATTCAGCCGTTTTTGCGTGATTGAGTAACAAACATCCAAACACACAAACACACAAACTTTCACATTTATAATATTAGTAGGATAGTAGGATTCCTTGGAACGAAGCTCTCTCTTCCCATCTAAACGGATCCACCTGTATCCTACCCAAACTGCGCTACCTTACTTGGTAACTGAAGACATGATACTTGAATGTATTCTACTTTTTAACCGACATCCAAAAAGAAGGAGGTTCTATGTTCGTCTGTATGTTTTTTTTTGTGTATTTTCATCGATATTCTCGCCAATAGAGAACCAATTTAAAAAAAATATTATAGTTTGAAAGGGTATACTCCCGAGGTGGTCCCATATAAATTTTATTAACTTTGCTTGCGTAGTTTTTGAGTTAGCTTCAATATTACGTATTTTTGTTCTATGTGACTCCATTGTTATTTACTGTTTTTCTGTTCCGTGGTTATTTACATAGCAGGTAATGGTATTCGATATTGTGTGGGGTAAGTACCACAACTAAAAACTGAAAAATAAAAACTTCTACTCTTCTTCTAAACTTTTTTTTGTAAAAAGTTTTTTACAATAAAGTGATACCTACACACATACTCGTAGGCTTACGCAAAGCAACAAATATCTCAGCAACAAAAGTTTTCACAGATACTTACCTAAATAAAAACTCGCTCCTATATTTATGTTACTGCGGGGCGCTGGCACACAATTCGCATTTTGTTTCTCCAGCGTCTTTTGTTTCAATCCCGCAGCACACTAACGTTTGCCAAATAACAGAAGATCATGAAATTCAACGACATGCCCAATGAAACATTAACATTCTATTACTACGGAAAAAAAGCTCTTTGTAAACAATAGGCTGCTCTTAGCTCGTTATAACGTTTAAGAATAATAGCAGATTCGTATTCAAGGCGGCCACAAGGCGGCGACGTAACGTGATATAACGTGACGCTAGGTGTGACGTCTGAGCAAGTGTGGGGCTGGCGGGTGGGAGCTGCAGTGGTTTATGAGTGCAAGATTGTCGTAAGTGTGAACCCCTTGACCAATCTAACCTTTTTTATAGAAACTGTGATGATAGAGTCGTGATGGCAGTCTTTTGGTTAACTAGAAGAAATAGTTTAAACGCTTAAAATAAAATTGTCTACTCAGGTATTAGATACTTAAGTGAGTACATACTACTACTATCCACTTAAAAAGTCACGTTTTGGTTTAAAAATACCTGAAAAAAGTATCTAGACAAAATGTCAACTGTAATAAAAATGCTGTTAGTTTTCTTATAGCCGTTATTACTTCTGCCCCTTGTCAGCCCCAAGCTTACCTCTAACATTAAAAAAATATCACCCACGGGCATGTGAGGGTCACCCTGCCGAACACATAGGGATGTCACTTAACCCAAATTAAATTATACCGGGTGACTACTGCCGCGTTGCGCTGTCCGTAAACCCTCTCATTTAGATCCTCTGAGTATTGGCACCAAATACGATGGTACAGAAGGAACACTAACGAAGACGCACAATTAATCATTTACTTCTAAACATAATGTAAAGCAGCTGTTCTTGAACACTACAATTTAGTAACAAGGCCTGTGGCAGCAAAACTGTACCCATAACCGTGCGAAAAATAATTAGAAAAACTGCATCATTCTATGTATTTGGAACTGATCAAGTATATACTCCAATGTCAATATAATATATACTAGCAATTTCCCCGCGACTTCGTCCGCGTGGATTTCGTACTTTCCTCTAAAAACTTCAACAACCCCCTGCACCTTTGAAAGATAGTTTCCGAAAATTTATATTCACGATCTTAAATATTTATTTACGATCTTTACCCCTTAAACTTTATTACCCTTTTACACCCCGTTAGGAGCTGATTTTTGAAAAACTCCGAAATACCTTTTTTTTGTTTTAAGTGTTAGTACCGAGTTCCAAGTTAATCCGACAGCTAGTGATGGATTAATTAGCATTCGTATTCATAATTAGCATGCGAATGCACTTTTAGCGTTTAGCAAATGAAATGTAGTTGCGAAATTCTGTGAAGTGCTAAGTGAATTTATCGCTTCGTACTTTTTTATACTACAACGTCAGAGCGTAGACGCACGCAGTGGTAGCGTGCGCTCTCCGTCGCACCTACAGGAAGTCGAGAATACTAAATCTAACGGTTTCACGTGACCGTGAGTGACCTCGTTCGCGAGTGATTAACAAAATTCACATACTTCATTATTATCAATTATCGTCATATTAGCAATTAGCATAGGAATAGCAATTATCATGCTAATACCCAAGAATTCACATGCTAATGAAATTAATGCAAAATCGCATTATATCATATATATGTATCATATTACTACTGACAGCACCTTAAATTTTTTACTTACTTAGTTTGAGTCCCCATTATTCCTCTATGGCAAAAGAATTTCCAAAAACCCTTTCTTAGTGGATGCCTACGTCATAATAACTATCTGTGTGCCAAATTTCAGCCCAATCCGTTCAGTGGTTTGAGCTGTGATATAGACTACCCCTTTTCACCCCGTTAGGGGTAGATTTTTAAAAACCCTAGTACACATTGTTCTTTATTTTTGGTTTTAAGTATGAATATTGAGTTTCGAGTTAATCGAACCGTGCGTTAAACCTCTTCTATACAAACTTTGACACCCCCCAATCCCCGTTTAAGGGGTAGTTTAGATAAACTAAAAATTACAAACTTTATCATTTACTTACATAAGCATTCGTGCCAAGTTTCAAGTCTATTAACTTAAGGAATAAGATTTTTCATACAAACGAAATCCCCCTTTTCATCCTCTAAGAGGTGGAATTTCGGAAAATTATTATTATCGGATGCCTACTTCATACAAAGAACACACCCTCCAAGTTTCAGATCTCTACGATTTAGGCTGTGCGTTGATCCATCATTCAGTCATTCAGGACAAAGCATTTTATTATGTATAGATAGATAGATCTCAGACCAAATAAAAAACCAAGACAGAGCGCTGTCAACAGTGACGTGAGGCCGGTTTCGTAAACATGTGTGCACTTAGTTTGGTGTAGTTTGATTGTAGTGTCATTGTAAATAGTTGTAAATGTGTGTGTGTGAGCGTGTATGCACAGAGCGTTGATGTAGTTTTAGCATCCTTCACTGTATTGTTCGCAGCGCTCCGTCTTGGTTTTTTATTTGGTCTGAGGTATAGATTATATAATATTGTCAAATCCATGGAAAAGGCTATTGAAAAAGAAACTCTTTCTTTTCACACTCTGTTCTGTTTCTGTTCAAAAACATCATGTTCGCCTTCGATTTCGACTTAGCTGCCATAGAATGATTAAATAATATCCTAAAAGCTTTCATATGGCATATGTTACATCACTGTTGAGCATTTGGTCCAAAATGTCGCATGGCCCTTTCCACGGCAATTAGTGCAGTTATAATAATAGTAAAGAAAATGCGGTAGTAAAGAACATGTGTTTGGGGGATTTGAAAATTAATTATGATGAATCTAAGATTGTACCCGTAGCCGACCCCACAAAATTAACAGACCTAATTAATCTACAACAATTTAATTCGCAGGTCTGGAAGGGTATTAGGTATAAGAAGGACTTACAAGCCCATATAGCAACACCAGGCTTATAGGGTTAAAATTAAATGAAGAATTGTGTCATCTTAATAAAGGTACAGATTATTTGGCTAGTACTGAACAATTGTAAGCGGGATTGTCAAAGGCTGTTTTGGAAAATAGGCAAATTAAAAAAAAAATCTACAACATATTGTAAATTGGCCTGCTAGTTCTGAGACAGAACTCAATGCAAACACTCTTTATAATAAGTTATCCGAAAAATTTTGTCCAACGTCTCCTTCATACAAAAATATGGAATCCTGTGTGCAAATCATATATGTGGCAAGCGAGCAGAGTGTATTGAAGTTAGAAGTGACCGCATTCTAAAAGAAGTTGGTAATAATAATCTTAAATTAGCATTACAAAATGTTCCACCTAGTGCAGAGCATCTCTTCAACAGAGAAGCGCTCATTCCTCTGGTGGACTCTTTGGGAGGCTCCCAAGTATGGCTAAACATGCCAAGTTATCTAAAAGATAAGAAGAAATCTAATTATAATAATCAGGCGAGCTATAAAAATTACAAGCCATCTTATAAAACAAATTTTAATAAGAAAAATAAGTTTAACTCTGACAAAAAATCCCAGAAAAATTACAAAAAACATTCCAGTTCAGTTCCATGTTCAGGCGTGGAAGCAATTGGGTCCCAGTTAGTATATTTAAAAAAAAATAGCGGAGAGTCGCATACCATTTTTAACAAAACCTCCTTTACATTACCCTTACAAAAGAATAATAAACAAGTTTGCAACAAAATCACCCAAGAAAATTACAGAAGTCATAGAACAGTTAAAAGACGCAGGCATATTAGAAAAACCAAAAAACATGACACCCGGCTTTCACTTCAAGATGTTTTTAGTAAAAGAAACAGATGGGGGGATGCTCCCTATTTTCAATGTAAAGAGTCTGAATTAACATATTTCGACTCGGCATTTCCAGTTAATTTCTCGACTGGATGTAATTCAGTTCCTACTAGACAGGGATTAGATGACAAAAATCAACCTTCATCAAGCTTATTTTCATTTGAGCATAAAGGAAACCCACTGGCGTTTTCTGCGAATAATATATGGGGGCGAGATATTACAGCTAACGGCCTGCCCTTCGGTCTCTGATCAGCTCCTCACTCTTTCGCATCGGTAACCAATTGGATTGCGGAAATCCTTCGGAGACAAGGCATAAGAATTATAGTTTAATTAGACGATTTTTTAATAGCCAGTCAAAATCAAACACCACGAATAGAACACACAAAAGTAGCTATGGTTACTCTGGTAAAGCTGGGTTGGCATGTAAACTATCAAAAATCACTTCTCATCCCAACTCAGGAAATAGAATATTTAGGCATAACATGGAATACAAAAACAAAACTAATTTCTCTTCCTGTAAAAAAAGTAAAAGAGCAACGAGTCTGCTACAAAAGAAAGAGTCTTGTCTCCGGGAAATGCAAAAATTGTAGGGTGTGCTAAATTTTGCGAACTTAGCAACTCCAAAGGGACGCCTTCATTGTCGCCGAACTCAGATTTTTCTGAAATCATTCAGAGGATGCAGACCAACGAAAAAGAAGGAATTACCACCTCTAGTGACTCGAGAAATACAATGGTGGGTAAAAAACGTAGGCAAAAGTACAAGAACAATGCACAACCCCAAGATTACCCACTTTCTCATCACAGACGCGGCGGACGCGGGCTGGGGAGCACACCTAAACAACATCAAGTTGTCAGGCAAATGGAATCGCCGCCAACAAAAATGGCATTCCAATGTGAAGGAGATGTTTGCAGTGTATGTAGCCTTAGTGAAACAAAGTGCATACATGAAGCTTGGATGCACACGTTTTTAGTGCAGTTGACCATCGAACCCTCATAGCTTACATAAGGAACGAGGGGGGCACCCGATCCTTAACTCTGCTAAACCTAACAAACAAACTCCTTCACATAACCGAGCAGCTCAACATAACGCTGTTGGCATCATACCTCCCAGGGAGGTTAAACGGGATAGCGGACCGCCTCCCGAGAGCAAAACCCCTTCCCGAATGGCAACTACAATCCCAAGCCAAGAACGTCATATTCAAAAAATGGGGCGTTCCCGACGTAGACTTGTTCGCGTCAAAGGAAACCGCAGTTGTCCCACAATACGTAACTTGGGACTCAACAGATGGGTCAGCAATATTTTGCGACGCCTTCAGTTAAGATTGGGACTTTCAGTTGGGCTGGGTGTTTACCCCCCCCCCCCCCCAACCTGATCTCACGGGTGCTGGATCATCTAAACAGGGCCAAAGGAACATACATAGTAATAGCACCAAAGTGGGATCAGTGTTTTTGGCTGACCGATCTACAAGCCAGGGCACTATCAAACCCATTACCCATTACAAATCTACGGGAGAACCTTATAGATCGATCGACGGGGTTCTGTCCCCCGCAGGTGGACAAGTTGTCCCTCCAGGCTTGGAAAATTGGGGGTGGTCAGACCAGGTAGCTAACTGGAGTAGGGATGAAATTAAGTTATTGAGTAATAGCTGGCGCACAAGCACTCTAAATACTTACAAAGCCCCTATAAAAAGGTGGCTATCGTTTTGTGCCATAAATAATATTAATCACAAAAACCCAATGGCAAAGACGTTGCAAGATTTATAGCAGATCTGCATTAAAAAAAAACCTTTTGTGCTTCAGAGGAAGAAAATATTTCAAAAAAATTATTTATTCAACAAGTTTCAAAAGCATTGGCAAAACCTCAACCTTCAAAATCCCCTATTTTTGACACAAAATTGTTATTCAATTGGTTGAAGTCAGTCCCAAGCACAAATTCACTTTTTGATATTTCAAGAAGAACTGCAATTATTTTACTGTTGTCATCAGGCAGAAGAGTACACAGACCTCACCTTATTAGATATATCTCATAACAATTTCATAGAAGAAGAAGATTATTTTTTAATATGGCCCAAATTTAAATCAAAAACAGACTGTCTGGATGGTCTTTGATACTCAGATGCTAATGGATGTCCCTTGAGACATATTAAACAATTGATTAAAGCTTCTGAAAATAGACTTCTTAATAGTAATGTTACTATTCATGTCTATTTGTCTCAATAAAGGGCGAATTAAAACCAGCTACCAGAACTATCATAGCCGGTTGGATTAAATCTATATTTAAATAATTAAATCTAGACGCTACTCCGGGAAGCATCGGAGCTGCTGTAGCATCCAAGGGGTGGTGGGAGAATGTACCAGTTGATGAGATATTAATAATAATAATAATAAAAATTATTTATTTCATAAAACAAGAACATATTGCACTGTATACATTGTAGGTTATAAATTTTACATTTGTCACGTTATGAGCACAATTATATAGACTCTATCCCTTAAACTAGGTCTGGCCTGTATCTTAAGAGATAGGGTTCAGCCATACGGTACAGTAACTAATTGACATTCTGTAACAAGTGAGACA
The DNA here is from genome assembly GCA_949152455.1 of Lithophane leautieri. Lineage (NCBI taxonomy): Eukaryota > Metazoa > Arthropoda > Insecta > Lepidoptera > Noctuidae > Lithophane > Lithophane leautieri. The sequence continues at coordinate 20,418,607 of OX424460.1, forward strand.
GTGTCGATGTTACTTATGCTAATGCTAATATTAGCTAGAGGAAACTGGAAAAGTGATAAAACCTTCAGGAAATTTTTCTGTAGAGAAATTATTAAAAATTCAAATAATGAAGAGGAAGATTTCTTACCATTAAACTTCTCAGGTTTTTAATAAGAATAAATCGGTTTTATGTGCTTTAGTGTTTTGAAGTACCAAATTGTTTGTTGTGATTCTAAATGTTTATGATTAGATTTAATAATAATATTATTTTACTAATTATGGTAAATTGATAATAAATGATAATGTTTAATCTGAATCGAATTTCTTCCCCTTCACCAGCAGATAACAAACAGAAAGCCAATTCTCGTACTTAAAAAACGTTCAAATTCCAGTCGCAATCTGTCAAACTTGTCAAAAATGTTGGTAAATTGATAGTGTTTTTGACAGATTGCGAATGAGATGCGAATGCGAACGTTCATTAAAAATACGGGAATTGCCCCTCTGATCTTCATACTACTAACGCTGTCTTTCGGCTAGACATTAAAATAAAACAGTCATTATAGGCCGAAAGAAAGACAGCGTTAGAGTAAGGTCCTTACTGATGAGTGAGAACCCCAATGGCTGGTCGCCGGAACTAGTGGTAGCGACCCCTGCTGGAAGGGAGAGGTAACTACATAAATCCATAGAGAATCATGTATGTTTTTCAATATTTAAGCTCATAGAAGACAGAATCATAGACAGCATCTTCATACTACTAACGCTCTTTCTTTCGGCACATAATGACTGTTTTATTTTAATGTAAAACAGTCCTATTATCGAGACAGAACGTAATGATGTACCGAAAGTTTGTACTGATAAAATCGTCTGGCTCTCATGTAGTTCGTTTGTTTGGAGTAATTATTGACTGAAGTTTTCAGTTTGATAAGTACGACTTTACGAGTATTCTTGTGTTCTTCGATCTTGTTAGTTTCACATGTAAGTATGTAGACGTTTTGTAAGTCGACGATTTTTGATTTGCGCAATGGAAAAATGTACACTTAATTTATTACCCGACTGCCCCAGAAAGAGAGTAATGTTTTGCGAGAGTATATATGTATGTTTGTATATATATATGTCTATTTCTTTGGCACGCTCTGTAGCCTAAACGGCTTGATGGATACATACGAGGTGTGTAATTTGTTTTTTTTATTACTTCAATTAGGTACTCTCGTAATAGAATTACGTGGGTTAACACAATTTGTATTCTTTTGGCGTTTACATAATCAGCCTATAATGTTCCCACTGTTGGGACACAGGCCTCCTCTCTTCGAGAGGGAGTCGACTGAAATCTACCACGTAGGCCTAGTGCGGGTTGGTAGATGTCACATGTATTCGGATTTTTGCATGATTCTAGGACTCGACATCGGTTTCCTCACGACGTTACCACTGGGCTACCACTGCACTCTGATTCCGACCTTTGTTGACCCAAAACTCCTTCTGAACACGCAATTCTTAGATCATTCAACTAGGTACTCACGATATTCTCATTACTAAGCAAATTGATAATAAAAATAGGCAACACTCCTACAAAACTTCATATAAATAATCCATTTCTTTTAATCCGAAACATAAAAACATACAAATCGCTAACACACAGTTCGGTCACTGGCAAAGAAACAGATCCTTCGCAAAGAAAAGCGAACAATAGGAGAGCAACATGCCGAGCGTTTCTGATAAGTGGAAAGGTTCAGTTATCGAGCCATTGCCTCGGGCAGACGAATTACTGAAACTAGATATCCTCGAACACAGGCCAAATGTCTAATGAAAGTAGTTTTTGTATACTGTGGGACAGCGGTGCTCAACGTTGGAGAGGTTTTGGGCGATGCTGAAAAAGCTAAATCTTATTAATCGCTTCTTCTTCATGAGTTGTTTGATTAGAATCGTAATTCATGCCGTGGTAAAACGACGCCTCTTCTCTCACAAAGAAGGCACGAGGATAGATCACCACGCTTGCTCAAGACGGGTTGGCGATTTCAGACATAAACCTTCCGGATAAAATTCTCTAAATGATGGAGAAAACCGTATCAAAAATCCGTGGCGAAGTTCAAAGGAACAACGCGGTCTCTCACAAAACAGACATGAAAAGCGAAGCGTAGAGTTCCTAACGAGAAGAATGTGCATGAAACTCCGTGGACACCCTAATTAATTATAATTATTGATTCTATGAGTTCTATTGCTCAAATATATTCAAAAAAGTCACTTACATTTTCGCCGGAACCACACGGCACGGCTTGGAGGTTAGGTATAGGCAATAAGTTTCGAATAAGACGGAATGGGAAAAATAAATGAGTTTATTCAGGTGTGGAAGTGGAAGTGGGGTGCCAAATTGAATTTTGGATTTTCGTATGTACCTACAATATTATTATTATACTTAAGCCCAAATTCAATCGGCTAGGAGGCTGCTCCATTTTAGATTTAGGGGGTTGCGCTAGACTGGGAGCGTGGCGTCTCCTGTAATCCGGCTTCTCGGAGGTCGGAATCGGAGGATGGTTTGAGGTCGGGGGTCCTGGTGCTGAGTGGCCCATGTTGACTGGACGTCCACACTAAGCCCGGTGTAGATATGGATCCCCCGGAGGAGTCTGGGGGATGCAGGTCTACTAAGGAGGGGCGAATCGGTCCAGGGGGGAAACCCAGCAGCCAAAAGTCCCCGCATCGGGCAGTAGTGGGATAGCGGCCGGGAGTGGGCGCTCAGTATCAGCCTGACCAATAAAACCAGACCCGTTTCTTTCCTGCCAGGGTTGCGGAAAGTCCGAAAGGGATACCGGGACCTTGGCAACAGGCAAATGAAGGAACACGGGTGGGTTTTAGTCAGTAAAAGTCTGACACGGCCTGCCGCTCCGCCCAGAGCGGGAGAAGTAAATGGATGATTTCCCACCATCAAAAAAAAAAAAAAAAAAAATGGGATTGCGCTAAGGTAACCCACGAAATTCAAATTTACATAAGTTTTTATGCAATTGGCTTGTCAGTGTCAGGTTGTATGTTGATTAAAATATGATTCGCGACCGTAACAAATATGGCTTTACAGAATTATAATTAGAATCAGCAGTTAAAAAAAAATATTGTACGGTGGTGCGGAACCTTTCGTGTGCGAATCCGAGTCGCACTTCGCCACTTTTTCATCTTGTAATTTTTTATTTCCTATAATATACTTACATAACAGGATGTACAAAGTCAGTGATACTGATTTGATTATTATAGATTAGATTCGTCTGTGTGTAAGGGTCTCACAGATCTCAAAGCACTAACTAATGAACCTTAGCAATTTTAAATGAATAATCCCAAGTGTAAACTAATAAAAACCATCTTTGACTTGCAAAGTGTTTCGGCTGTTGCCGCTGTGTATTCTAGGCTTCGATATAAACAAATGGACTGCTGCTGGTTTTTACTATTTATTCTGACTCTACATATAATAGTAATCTATGATTCTGACTAAAACTACAATAATGTTCCGTGTGATACAAATGGCCGATGCGGAGTGGTGCGGCGCGACGCGACGCTCCCTGCCAGCAGTGCTGCCACTAGCGCTAGCGCCCACGGCGGCGCGAAGCGACAAGTCGGGTATGGCCGCAGTAAGTACCGCGGCGGGGCCGTAACAGGCTCCCGGGCTTGAAGTTTGCTTCAAGTTGATGCTGCGATGATAGGGAGAGGGCATATGTTATTGTATGCCCGCTGGATGATCCCCTTGGAGGTCCGAATGTCCGCCACCCTGCTGATGCTGTCCGGTCCCGGATGTAGCTTGACTATTCTTCCCAGTAGCCACACAAGGGGGGGCTGATGTCTGTCCCGGATGAGGACCAAGGAACCCAGCTTCAAGTCTTCTCCACCTGCTGAATTTCATTTAGTTTTGGCCTGTAGAAGGGTAATGTATTCTTGTGAGAACCTCAGCCAGAAATGTTCTTTAAGTTTTTGTATCCTTTCATGGCGCTGCAGTCGGTTTAGATCGGCTGCGACTGGAGGATGGGGTACCGATGTGAGGGTTCGTCCGATAAGGAAGTGGGATGGTGTAAGACAGGTGAGGTCTGAGGGATCTGTAGATAAAGGAGTAAGGGGCCGAGAATTAAGGATAGCCTCTATCTGTGCCAGACATGTCGACATCTCCTCGTATGTGAGGTGTGTCAGCGAAAGTATTCTCCTAAGATGATGTTTTACCGACTTAACTGCCGATTCCCATAACCCACCAAAGTGTGGAGTATAGGGTGGAATGAATTTAAAATCTATGCCTTGGCTGGCCATGACTGTTTGAATATCATCTGAATAAGTCCTAAAGAATGACTGAATTTCATTACTAGCTCCGACAAAAGTTGTCGCATTATCTGAAGAAATAGTCTGTGGCTTGCCACGCCGACTCATGAACCGATGAAGAGCAGCAATGAACGCCTCTTTCGTGAGGTCCGTGACGAGCTCGAGGTGCAAGGCTTTAACTGCAAAACAGACAAAAACACAAATATAAGATTTCGTGAGTCTACTACCTCTGCCCTTTCGATCTGATATCAACACTGGCCCAGCGTAATCAATACCAGTGTGTAGGAAAGGAAACTCTAAATGTGTCCTGTCATGCGGTAAGTTACTCATAACAGGCTGAACTGACTTAGGTTTAAATCTAGAGCAACGTACACAGTTGTGTACGGTACGCCTCGCGAGGTTCCTCCCCCCCACTGGCCAGTAAGATTGTCTGATGTGTGACAGTAGTAATTGTGGGCCTGCATGTAACAAGTCTATATGCTGTTTGTGAAAGATAATCTGTGTAAGATGATGTTTGCTACTTAGTAAAATAGGGTGTTTTACATCATATTCATAATTTGAATTATTTAGGCGTCCACCAACGCGTAATATGTTGTTGGAATCAACAAAAGGTGATAATGAATTTAATCTGTGTTTTTTATGTAAAGATTGGCCTGATTTAATAATGTGGTATTCCTCAGAGAACATATCACATTGTGCGATGTTTAATACTATGTTTTCTGCACCTTTCAGTTCTGATAATGATAAGATACCTGAGCTTTTGTTGTCTGAATTTTTACAGTTATGAATAAATCTTCTAATATAAGCTAGTGTTCTGATTATTTTATTGTAATTACTTTTATTACAAATAAGTTTTAAGATTCTGTTATCATTTAATTTGTCTGTAGCTACTGTGTGTAATGATGTTTCTGGAAGAGATGCCTGTGTATGTGTGACTGGTATTTTTGGAAAGTTGATGTCTGTTTGTTGAAGAAAGCTTGGTCCGTGCCACCACAGCGCTGACTCAGTGATGAGATCAGCCTTCATTCCGCGAGAAACTAGGTCTGCAGGATTGTCTTTAGACGGCACGTAGCTCCATTTGCAATCCGAAGTTAAATCCTGAATTTCACCCACTCTGTTACGTACAAAAGTTTTTAAGCGACTTGGTGAAGTGTTAAGCCAACCGAGGACGATCATGGAATCAGTCCAGTAATAAGAAATTTTGAACTTAATTGTTAGTGATTTCAAGATTTTAGTGCAAAGTCTTGTACCCAGCAATGCTCCACATAACTCTAGTCTGGGAATAGTTACTGGTTTCAAAGGCGTTACCTTATTTTTTGAGGCAAGCAGTCTGACACTGGCTTTACCTTGTGCGTCAATTGTTCTAACATACACACATGCACCATATGCACGTTCTGAGGCATCTGTGAATGTATGTAATTCAAATGTAACAGCAGTTTCACTACAAACCCAACGTGGTATGCGTAATGAATTTAAATGTGATAGTGACTGAATAAAGTTCTGAAATTTGGTTTTGGTATCAAGTGACACTTCTTCATCCCAGCTGCATTTTTCAAGCCATAATGTCTGCATGAGCATTTTTGCCTCAACTGTACATGCCCCTAACAGCCCTAAGGGGTCAAAGACTTGACTGATTAATGATAATATTATCCGTTTAGTAACTTTCTTTTTGTTTGACTCAATGTTAATGCAAAACAATAAGTTATCTGTTCTAGAGTCCCAATGTAATCCTAATGTCTTATTAGGTAGTGATTCATTTAAGTCTAATGTTTTCTGATTTATTTCTGTTTCTGAATCTGGACAAACTATTTTTAAGATTTCTGAATTATTAGACTGCCATTTTCTCAAATTAAAATTTGCAGTTTTCAATGTTTTAATAACATTCTGACAAAGGTCTATTACTGTTGGAATTGTCTCCCCTCCACTAAGGAAATCGTCGACATAGAAGTCCCTAATAATAGCCTGTTTTGCACCTGGATCCAAACATTGTTCTGCAAGGGAAACTAAACACTTAGTGGCTAAATATGGCGCTGATGCCGTGCCATACGTTACCGTATTAAGAGTGTATGTTTTTAACGGTTCTGAAGGATTAAATCTAAATAAAATTTGCTGTAGTGATCGTTGTGAAGCTGTAACTAATATGGCTCTGTACATTTTCTCTATGTCACCTGTGATTACGAATTTGTGTTATCTGAATCTGAGTAATATGGACAGCAAGTCATCCTGGACTACTGGTCCAACCATCTGAATATCATTTAATGATTTTCCTGTTGTTGTCACGGCCGACGCGTCGAAGACGACTCGCAACTTAGTGGTTGTACTTGCTTCACGGATTACTCCATGATGAGGTAGGTAATAACTGACCTTTGGTTCTGTATTCTGTTTATTTTCTGACATGTGTCCGAGGGATTGATATTCTGACATAAAATGTAAGTACGCCTCTTTTAGATGTGAGTCACGTAGCAGTCTGCGTTCTAAAGAAAGAAAACGTTGCTTCGCCATCGAGTAGGAGTCTCCAAGTACTTCAGGTGAGTTTTTTAATGGTATAGATACTACGAAATTACCTTCATCATCTCGTCGAGTGTTCTCTGCGAAGCTCTGCTCACAAGCTCGTTCCTCCCGAGAGAAGTTATGATTTGAGGACACTGATTCCAACTCCCAAAACCGGGTAAGTTGTAAATCTTCATTTTGTGTATTGTAACATTTATGTTGTTCTATCTGTTTATGTTTCTGTAAGTTCTGAATTTTCTGAGTATCTGTATTTTTATAAGTATGAATGTGATAATTCTGTATTTCTGTATTTTTCTGTGTCTGTTTGGTTATATTGATTCTGCCTGAAACTAACCAACCTAATTTAGTTTGCTGCAACTTCGGACGTTGGCTGCCTAAATCTATGAAATTGGAAGTTAAGATATCCCAAAAGATCTCTGCTCCAACTAATATGTCTATAGTGGAGGGAACGTTAAAAGAGGGATCTGCTAAAATTATGCCCGGAGGAAGAGGCAAGTCTTTGATGTCTATGTATGACGAAGGCAAAGACTTTGTAATTTTAGGTAATACAAAACAATTTAGTTTTGCTACATAGTCGCCAGAGAATGATTGCATGGTTATGTCACAAGACTCTGCACTATAAGAACATTGATTGTTGATACCTGATACAATGGAGCCTGCGTTGTATGCAATAAGACCTAGTTCCTCACAGAAGTGCTGCGTGATGAAGTGAGAAGTGCTGCCGTTGTCAAGAAGGACTCGAGCGGTGCGAAGTCTTCCCGTGGAATCTACCACTTTCACGAGCGCTGTGGAGAGCAGGATGCAAGTTCTGTCAGTCTGAATTTCAGCTGACAAAGCGACAGGAACTGATGTTTCTGTCTCTTTGTCCATGTGAAGAAGAGTGTTGTGTTTGTCTGTGCAGTATTTGCAGTGTGTTAATTTGAAATATTTGTCTGTGTGACCTGATCGCAAACAATTTTTGCAAACTTTAAAATTAATCATTTTCTGATTGCGGGTGATAACATCTAAGTTTCTGAAATCTTGACAACTGAAAAGTTCATGGTTCTTTTTGCACATGGGACATGTAACTGAAGATGATTCATTAGAATTAGAGGCCACTGAAGATTTAGTTTTATTACTATCTGTTTTTTGAAAGTTTTGTTTATTGTTTTTGTGTGTTGTTTCTTGTTGAATAGTATCCAACAAGTCTGCCCGATTTGTTAAAAAGGCAAGAAATTGTTCAAGTGTAGGTCGACCTTTAATTGTACTGCGATGCTCTTCCCATTCCCGGAATGATTTGTAATCTAACTTTTTTGTCATGAAATAAATAATTATGTCATCCCAGTTGTCTGTTGGTAACCCTAAAGTGGAAAGTGCACACAAGTTTTTGTTTGTTGTGTCAATGACTGTCCTTAGAAAGGCACTTGATTCTTTCTGAGATTGTTCAAGATCAAAAAGTGCATTCATATGATTATTTATTAACAGGCGTTCATTGTCAAACCTATTTGTTAACAAATCCCATGCTATTTTATAGTTATCTGATCTGAATTCTACACTTTGAATGACTAAAGCTGCATTGCCTTTGAGAGCAGCGCGAAGGTAATGAAATTTATTGATCTGATTTATGCTTTTGTTATTGTGTATGAGTGAAATATACGTATCTTTGAACTCGAGCCAGTGTTGAAAGTTGCCGTCGAAATGAGGCAGGTTGATCTTTGGTAACCTCACGAAACCTTGATGAGCGTCGTTGTCGGACCCGGCGTCGTGCTCGCTCGTCTCCCGCTCGTCACGGGCCGCCGGTTTCCGTGCTGTTTTAACCAGCGCGGTGGCTTCTGCTAGCAACGCGAAGAGCCGGTTGTCAAATTGCTCACGCTGCTCGTATTCATCTTCGCCTTCGTCGGCCAGCGCCTCGATCTCCGTCTGTATGGTATCAAATTGAGCGGAGACTGTATCTAGTTTATTTAAGCGGCATTCTAGTTCGGTTAGCTTAATTTCTGATATTTGAGATTGGGATTCTGACTTGAATGAATTTAAATGGTTGGCAAAATGAGTTAGCTTGGCTTTCAAGCTGCCACGTGCTGCTATTAATTGCTTAAAGCGAATTTCTGTCATTTTTATTGAACACGTGCGTTAAGCGTGCTGCGTGTGGTAGATAATTAATAAAATATAAGATGCGCAATGAAATCGGCCAAGCACACCAATACGCGGAAGAGGCCCTGACTCGGCAAGCACAAAACGAGGCAGGAATATTGTAGGCTGATTTATGGATATAAAGGGAAATCGGAACGAAGTCACTCAGTCACAGCCCTCAAATCCTCTTTTCTCTGTTCTGCGCGCCTTCGTAATTCATAATGCTCCGTGCTCGTCGTAGTCGTACAGGACAAGATGGCGCGAATGCGGGATGGCGTGGCTTGATTCTTGCTTGATTTTCTGACGGTAGAAGGACCACTGTTTCGGCTGTTGCCGCTGTGTATTCTAGGCTTCGATATAAACAAATGGACTGCTGCTGGTTTTTACTATTTATTCTGACTCTACATATAATAGTAATCTATGATTCTGACTAAAACTACAATAATGTTCCGTGTGATACAAATGGCCGATGCCGAGTGGTGCGGCGCGACGCGACGCTCCCTGCCAGCAGTGTTGCCACTAGCGCTAGCGCCCACGGCGGCGCGAAGCGACAAGTCGGGTATGGCCGCAGTAAGTACCGCGGCGGGGCCGTAACACAAAGTTTTACTTTGAAGGGCCAAACTAACGATGCTGTATTTACTTGTATATTTCCTCCTCAAGCGTTTATGTGTCCTCTGAAGACAATTGCAAACTGTTTAAATATTTTTCTACTTTTATGAATTTTATTTATAACTAGTTGTGCCCGCCACTTCGTTCGCGTGGACTTAAATCAATCTCAGCCTGTTATTATAAAACGCCACATGTTCTTTAAGTTTTGCTAAGTTAAGTTAAGTTAAGCTCGTGGCTAAGTAATAACAGCCGCACGAGTCGATCCAACAGGTTTAGCTACGCTTGCCGGGGTTGGTCCGTGGATGGGTGACCATCTTTACATACCGAGACTCCTCAGTGCCTCGGAAAGTACATTGAGCCGTCCCGGCTGTTATTCGTGAATCTTTAACAGTCGTTACGGTTCGTCAGAAGCCCGAAAGTCTGACAACCAGTCTTGCCAAGGGATATCGTATTACCCATTTACTGGGTTGTGGAGTTCAGATAGGCAGTCGCTCCATGTAAAATACTGGTATTCAGCTGCATCCGGTTAGACTGGAAGGAAAAAGGCTAGGCAGATTGATTGAACATGCTCGTTAGTATGACAATTTACACCTTATTTTTGGTGTTTGTTGATTGGATTGTTTGTCATAAGGTCCCGCAGTGATGAAACAGTATTACATTGATTTTCAAGATAACCTCCGTGTTCTTACGTCACCATTTTTTTTTATCGAGGTATTTCTGGAAACGCCTCTGTAAAATCACCCCAGAAGAGCATTGCGACGCCACTCATGGGCCGATCGTCTTGTCTAATATCTCGCAAAATTCTGTCCACCAGACCGCTTCAACTGCTTGACGGTTTACCATTATTCAGTCGTCCCATATTACTAAGCAGCAATCTCGTAAAAAATGTTGCAAACTGGGCTTTCCGTATTGTCAAAGTCAATTGGTATTTTAATCATTATATGGGCGGTTTTACCTCCGAGTAATAATGTAGCTGCTATGTCATATGAGATAATAGCGAAAGCAATTTTGCATTGATTCTTGATTCAGTATTTGGGCCAAGATAGGTGCATCTAAAAACAGGATTTCCCCCAAATCAATAGCTACACTTTGACATACTAGCTCGAATATTGTACGTTGTTCCACCGTATTTGTGAGATTGTTTTGCAATATGTCAGCTAGTTCCTATGCATTAAAATTTATTTCCACTGTGTACTCTCTAGACGTCTACCCTCGTGTGTCTGCCCGCGGTCGTTTTTTTATGTTTGACATCTCACATGTTACCCCGTCTCGAAGGTTGTCGGCTGCTTAGCCGGACTGCCTCAATAAATTAAGGCCTCCACCCAGGGCATACAACTTATATACTAAGCGTCTACACGCACCCTCTGTGGGGTACGAACCTCGGCTTAAGGCGTCGCTGGGGAAGGACAGCAAGGGACAGGCTGCTCGCTCATATACATAAAGGTACGCTTTCCCCCGCGCCACACCGCCCCGCAACAGTCCCACCGGGCACGCGTGTCTCGACGCGTCACGTGGCTCTATGAAGTTTCTAACAAAATGTTTAAAATTGAATATCTTTTGATTCTGTAGGTCGATTTAGATGAAATAAACGCTAAATGTTACTGACAATAATGCTTCTTATCTTTCAGTATTTCGATTTTGAATCCAATGAGTGGCTTTTATGCGATGCGCTCACAAACGAACAAACAAACAGACAAAAATTCCATTTTTCTTTCTATGACTTATTTCTCGCGTCTTCCAGTACTTTTTTGTAAAAATATTTAATGTAGGTACAGACAAAGAATGTTTACGATTTTATTATATGTATAGATAAGGAATATTATAAAATATAAACACTAAGTAATTTTCTTCATTGAAATTAATTGCAGACAAACACACAAAAAATATAATTGTATGTATATTTTAGAAGCGCTATACTGTCAACCCCGTTGCCATCATTGCTTTTGACCACGCAATGAGCTCATTTCGTATGACGCCTACAAGTTTACGTTCTACTGTGGTTGCGGGCCCGCGTGCGGGTTCTCCGTGAGTTTATTCCAAGCGTGATACCAAGAATTCTACGGTCTGACAAATTTAAATATTTAAATTGCGTTTTTTCACAAACAACAGTTACATCATATTTCAGGTTATTGGTTTGTTCCCCGCCTGTAATACCAAAATTCTACAGATTATAATGCTTGTTTTTCTCTTTTAAGTTATGCGTTTTTGCAGGCGGGTTTTTTGTTTTTTAAATAATTTTCTTTATTTAAAGCTTTTTGGTTTTACATATTATACATATATTGGAATTGACTCATTACTAACTTTTATTTGATACCGATATTGTTGTATTGTTTTTTTTTAAACCTTCCTCTCCCTTTTATTTTGGATTTGTAGAAGCAATATATAAATATTATATAGCCTATGTCACTCCCACAATTAAGACGAATCTAATGACACCTCATTAGTTAAAATCCATCAAGCCGTTTAGGCTACAGAGCGTGCCAAAGAAAAAGACATACATACTGTAAGGAATTTGTATGCGAGGCGCAACCTCGCGTGGTACAGGCTGGCTAGAGGGCAGCCGTGTGTTTCGAACGTTCCAACAATTTGGATTAAAATATGTTAGGAGTGCTTTTTGTTTTGGTTGGTCAGTCTAGTCTTAGCTACCGCGCAGTGTACGCGGCTCTTATAAAATTAAATATTAGAATAAACCCCCTTTGAACCCTCGCTGTCTTTGGATTTGCCACCTCACACACACCCTCACACCAAGATAAAGCTCCCATGCGTTACAATACATACATACAAACATACATACATACTCTCGAAAAAAATTACCCTCCTTCTAGAGCAGTCGGGTAAATAGGTAGTATTTCACTTCACTGTGCATCCCATAATACCTAATTATTCTTCAAAAGGATTTTTGGAATGCAACAAGCATGAAGCATAATAGTGGACATTTAAGAGCTACATGACAAGGATAATATATTTGGATATTATGTTTTGGTTTTATTAGCCGTAGCCTATCATCAAAGCAAAAAGAACTCTTCAACTCTTCTCAAATCTTTGAGAACCGCCGCTTCACCCTTAAGTACATTTAATTCTATTGTAGCGCGTAGCTGTGGGTAAATCATAAGTATGTGTACAGTAACACATATGGCATGTTCTATAGCGGTGTTTTTTGTTTATTAAATACCCAGGATTCGCTGGCACCTGCGACCGTGAGTCCTCGGGTCTTTGTGTGTCATACGACTTCCCTCTCTACAGTGGCGCCCTTGAACTTTAGCCAAGGACAAGCGTTTGTGTAGGTACTGTTATGTACAAACAGGAAATATTTTCTTGAGTTTCTCCTAATTCTTTGGACGAATGACGTTTGGAATTGGTTTTTTGTGTCCTATATTTATTTATTTTCACGCTTCTCTAAAGTTAACGACTTCTGTATTTTACTCTATTTTGAATTCTGGAGTAAAAATCTTTTTATCTTATTAAAGGAGTAAGCAGAGCCACCTATTTCCGCAAATCATAATGAACCTTAATGCATTGCTTTCATATCTCAATCACTATACGTAAACAAAATACCTTCCGCAATCCAATACATCTCCATAAAATGTCGGCGTCACCTCTCTAAAGAGCTCGTCATCATGGCCGCCATAAATTAGAATTCAGTATAACTACCCTCGCTAAGCAAGGGGGAGTAATTTACGCGTTCAACCCTCGGAGGAGTAGCTTCCAGTAATGAGTTTTTATTCAGCAAAGTTCGGCAGCGGCCTAACATGGTTTAAGGACGGGCACTTACGCCCTTTTTCAGCTGGTGAAAAATTGTGTAAATATTCCGTTTAGGGCTTTTTTAAGGAAAATTTGGTATCTATTTTACTAAATAAGAGGTACTTATGTATGCAGTTCGGCCACCAATGAGTGTTAACCTCTATGAACTGTCGAAATCCGACATTGGCAACATCCACGATTGGAAAATAAATTGATGATCGCAGCTCGTTGCTAATACGCATGCTATTAGCAGACTGGAGCACGTTGCAGCTGGTGATCCTTTTGACGTCATTAATTAACTATTATTATAAATGCGAAAGTGCGTTTGTTTGTTTCTTTGTTTGTTACGCTTTCACGCTAAAACTGGTGAACGGATTTGGATGAAATTTGGCACATGGGTAGACCATGACCTGGAATAGGACATAGGATACTTTATATGCCGATTCCCACTGGATCGAGACTTACGTGGGTGAAACTTTTGTGATTGATAGAAGAAGCTATCAAACAAAACCAACGCTGAAAGAAGACCAAATTTTTAATTGAAAATAAAAATGACATAACAGCCAGGGATGTTGGGTTCTACTTCCATATTCTCTTGGTTGAGACCACGTTACAGTCTCATTTAAAATGTAAACCATTTTTGGATTCAGGGATCCGTTTGCGAAAAAATGTTGCTATAAAGTGCTAATTTTTGTTAGTCAGGTGTGTGTGTCCCTGCCAGCGAAATGGTTGGTTTTGGATATGTGAATAAATACACGGCAGTAGTATAATTATATAATTACAACAAAAGTTAGAACTTTAAAGTAAAATTTTTCGCAAACGGATCCCTGAACCCAAAAATGGTTTTCACAAACTCCCAAATTGAACGACCGAACGAAATTAAAACTAAAAAGAAAACTATTACAGTCACAGCTAAGTAGGCTTTAAAAGTTACCGAGTAATAATCAACCAACTTACATTTGCAGTTACAAAAACATGAAAACGTTTTTCAAGTACAATGTTACCTTTTTGTTCGGGATAAAAATTCGTCCCAGCTACGGAACCCTTCACTGTGCGTAGTCCGACCGGTCACACACTTGACCGGTTTTTATGTTTCTTGATATCAGTGTAGTAGTAGTTTGATAAAGCGGGGGAAGTATAGGATTTAGTAATAGGTACTGAATACTTCGGCTCGGCATCCAGTGTCCCAACACACCTAAAAACCACACGAACGAAATAAATTTCGTAACATTATTTCATTTTTTCTGTATTAATTCTCTGATAACTGTAATTACGGTAAGCCAAATAAATAATAATAAATTATTTATTTGAGCCATTTCAAAGAACATAGTTAATATAAGACGTACTTAGTTAACTCCAATTAATTGTAAACTAGCTGCCAACAGCGGCTTCGCCTGCATGATATCTTTATAAATTATAGCCTATGTTATCCAGTGATAATGTAGCATTATACTGGTGAAAGAATTTTTAAAATCGGTCCAATCGTTTTTGAATTTATTCATTAAACAAAAATACAAATCTTTTCCCTTTACGTTAGTGTAAATCAGGGATCACCAATTAGTTTCATTGGAGGACCGATTTAAAAAATAATATGACTCTTGCAGTCCGTTTGGTAGACGATTCCTAATTTTTTTTATTTGTATTTAGTAACAAATATTAAGTTATGAACAAAAATAAAAGACTTAGTAATTAATATTAATGCGAAAAAAAATATACTTTTTAAGTATTATCTATCTGAGGCCTGCAGTAAACTTGGTCCAAGCTGTTGACGGCAGAAAACACAATGCGCGGGCTTAATTGAATTACTCTTTTTTTTAGATTAATAGTTATATATATTGTTTACTTAAGGTCCGCACAAAATAGGTAGGCGGTCCGCCATTTGGTGACTCCTGGTGTAGATTATATACCGATTCCAAGATTACAAGTTAGGTTAGTTAGGAGATTAGAAGTATACAAGAAATATTTACCTACAAGCGGGTAAGTAATGCATTCAGTTAACAACTAAATTTTGGCTTCAAAAATGAGTAGGTAACCATAGGAAACCCACTCTGTCATATTTTTACCAACACAGACCTCAGAGAAGATGATTAAAGTCTGTGGCAGAACCAAGTAAATACCCTAAAATATGGACAGCCTATCACAATGCTCCTGTCTATATCCCAATCTATTTCAAATATTTCTCTATGGATATGTACCCTTAAACCAAAATAAACTCCTACACAATTCCACTTCCACAAGACATAGTGACGTCGGGATGAGACGACCGGCAGATCACATAATACTATGTGCATACATTCCGATCCCGACCAGCGTATTCAACGCCACGGCTCGCTGCGGAATATCTTTGCACAGATACTGAAATGAAACGTACGGGACCAACGGTTTGTGATGTGACGCCACTTTTAGGTAAAGCATTGAAAACATCATACAGCGTTGTGTACCTAGTTGCGTTACAGAAACACTCTTGATACAAAATCAGCGACGTTTTTAGGGACCATAATTTTGATCAGAGGGTCTGCTATTTTCTCCGCATCATTTATTTCTAGAAGTCTACTGTACCTAATTGAACTCCTACATCGCTTACCTTGAGAAAGCTCTTAACTATCTGGAATTCAATGACAATTACAATATTTTACAAGTACTGTTTCGTTAAACTTTTATGTCATTGACTATAGGTATATAAGAACGAAAACACAGACTAAAACTAATTTGGACCGTAACCACAAACTGAACATATAAGCCGGCGCGGCGTTTAATTTGAGTTAACTACTGTCGAGCAAGACCCTCCAAGTTTAACTGTATTTTTAACTTAATTAAACTCAGTTACAACAACAAAATTCACTTTGGTAATTCAATTTTGCTCACTACATGATGCTAATGGCCGGGCCGTCGACGAAGCAACGGACCAGTTTCGATACGTATTATAACAAATTTCTAAATTAAATTCGTCTACTTACTTTGTAAAAATCTTTATGAGTAATATTTTTGTTTTTGGTACCTTTGAGAAAGGAATTAAAAAGCCATTAAGGAAAAAACTATCAAATTTATATTTTAATCCAACATTTTCAATTCTATGCTCAACCAGCACTAGGTAAAGTGTTGCAAGCCACTCGAGCAAGCTCCTTATTTACAGTTTTACACCAATGGTACAAACCATTGATATGACTGTAAGCCTAAAGATCTTAGCCAAACTACTAGAATCATGCGCCACCGTATTTTGAATGGGACCGCTCATATTACTACCCCATATGTTTCCGTCATCCTAAAACAGGATCCAGAATAAATTCATGTTCATGTTTTCTGGCAGCGCGTGGCCATGCCCCGTATCCGGACATTACCAGATCTTGCAGAATGGCCACCTTATTGGATGCTATTGGCACTACATCTAGACATAACATGAAGACTTACATGGTTACTCGTAAATATTTATTGTTTTTTTTTTTTTCGGTCCTTTTAAGGCGTACGCGGGGCCGAAGCCAACTCGCAGAGGCCCCTTAGACAATTTCAAAAAGAATGAGGCACCAGCCTACGGTTATCCCTGTATGCACTACGCAAGTGCACCCAAGGACAACCCCCGGTTGGTGTAGGAATAATAGTAATAACTCCACCGCCGTATCTCTACGTTGACGTCGTGGTGGGGCTTGCGCGCTCCGAACCCTAGGTCTGTGCCGGTAGAGTTTACTTTGCCGGAACGGGTCTAAGGTGAAGACCCAGACCAAAAGAGATACAAAAACCCGCAGGGCAGCATGTGGCGAGCTGTTGGGCAGTAGCGACCCCACGGACTCTACCTCCCGGGAGATGTCTCGTTCCTCACCTCTGGCTTGCCTTATTGGCCGGCTGGAGTGAAAACTGAAGA
Source organism: Lithophane leautieri (assembly GCA_949152455.1). NCBI lineage: Eukaryota > Metazoa > Arthropoda > Insecta > Lepidoptera > Noctuidae > Lithophane > Lithophane leautieri. The sequence continues at coordinate 20,435,693 of OX424460.1, forward strand.
GGAACAGAGCTTCGACCTCATTTTTGCCTTGATTGGCCGGCTTGAGTGGAAATTCGCTAGAGCAAACGTGCTCGGGGAAAGGAAGTATTCCAGTAAGATGCTGGTAGGGATCTTGACCGTACTTCCGGGATTGTCCTGATAGCCGTGGAATACCTCTCCACTCCTCTCAAGCACCTCAGGAAGTGTTGCCCCCTTGTCGCTACGTCACTATGTGCTAGCGACCATTTTCGGGGGCCCATTATTGAGTGTGCAAGTCACCCCCTGCCATTTTTATCCATGCATATATAAAACATTGATCTGGCAGGGGCCATAGTCCTTTCATAGTTCCCGGTTACCAGTCCACTTTAGCCACCCAAACCCATAGTTCAATATCATTGTTTTGTTTCCATATTCTGCAATAGTCCTACACCATCCGGGGGTTGTCCTTGGGTGCCCTTGCATAGTGCGAACAGGGATAATCGTCGGTTGGTGCCCCATTTCATTATGGATGTCTAACGGGCCTCTGCGAGTTGGCTTCGGCCCCTCGTACGCCTTCCAAAGGTCCGGGACCCCAGGGTCCTGAGATATGTCAAAGACATTAAAAATAATCATAATAATAACCCCACCGCCGTATCTCTACGTTTACATCGTGGTGGGGCTTGCGCGCTCCGAATTCTAGGTCTGTGCCGGTAGAGTTTACTTTGCCAGAACAGGTCTAGGACGAGGAGCCCGACCAAGAGAGATACAGAAACCCGTAGGGCAGCATGTGGCGAGCTGTTGGGCAGTAGCGACCCCATGGACCCTATCTCCCGGGAGAAGTCTTGTTCCTCATCTCTGGCTTGCCTTTATTGGCCGGCTGGAGTGAACACTGACGAGGAACAGAGCTCCCACCTCATTCTTGCCTTGATTGGCCGGCGTGAGTGGAGATTCGCAAGAGCAAACGTGCTCGGAGGAAGGAAGTATTCCAGTAATATGCTGGTAGGGATCTTGACCGTACTTCCGGGATTGTCAAGACGCTTAAGAGGAGTGGAGAGATATTCCACGGCTATCAAGCCGTGGAATACCTCTCCACTCCTCTTAAGCGTCTTGGTCAGGCAGGGGCCACAGTCTTTCCATAGTTCAAGATAACCAGTTCACTAAGGCACCCAAACCCATAGCCCAATATCTTTGTTTCCATGTTCTGCAATAGTCTTATACCAACCGGGGGTTGTCCTTGGCTGCACTTGCATAGTGCGAACAGGGATAATCGTCGGTTGGTGCCTCATTCCATTTAAAATTGACTAAGGGGCCTCTGCGTGTTGGCATCGCCCCTCGCACGCCTTCCAAAGGTCCGGGACGCCAGGGTCCCTAGATGTATAAACATAATAATAATAATAATGTGGTACCTATAGTCCTCTCCACAACAGGCGTCATCCCGAATCACCTTCCCTATATATAGCCTTAAATTACTAAACCTAAAAGAAACCCTCTATATCACTTTCCAATAAGCTGAAATTTTAAATACATGGCGAATCGTCAGAAAGTTTATGCAAATATATGAAAACGAACATCATAACACACCTCAACATAACACACCACACGCTGCATTTACTAGGCTTCGGTTCGTAAATGTTACAATAAAAAAAAACAGTCAAAGTGCTGAGAAGAAAAAATACTACAAAAATAATAATAATCATTTTATTTCAGAACAAACATCCATAATTTGTTAGTAAACAATTTACCTTAAATAACTGTATGTTAGTATATATGCAGATTAGACAAATAATGGCCGAGCGCCCCGCAATGACACTCAAGAGACCGTTGGCGCTGCCCCGGACCCTCTGCAGTAGCGTCGCGGCACGCTTACGTCTGATCGCTGCGAAGCCATCACTGTGCGCATCAGCAAATATTCCCGACGCACTGCAGAAGCATGGCAGCCCCAACAGCATCCTGAATGCATTGTTGTATTGAACTCGAAGAGCATTGATAGCTTTCTGCGTACAACTTGTCCAGAGGCTGCACGTGTAAAATGTTTGACAATATGCTTTAAAAAGCGTCACTTTCACCTCACACGTGCAACGAGCAAACCTACGGACAAGCATGTTGCATCGACCCGCCAATGCTCTTCGTACCCTTTCTACATCTAGATCAAAATATCATGTTATGAGGTTATGTATTACCGTATTATCTACCACTCCAAACTTTTGTGATTGTGGAGCATAATATTCAAAAACCCATCTTAGTTTTCATGAAACATTGTGAAAGCCATTTATTTTTAAAAGAGTAACCGTGGAGTTTCTTGCCTGCTCTTCTCCATGAGAAACGACCAATTGGAACCGTGCACCCTATTCTGACGTTTCATAAGTGCAAATCTATTATCTATTAATAATTAATCTATACTAATATTATAAAGCTGAAGAGTTTGTTTGCATAAATTTATGTAGCTGTAAAATACTTTTTAATTTATTCGAATCGGACATTTCATTTCGAAGTTATCACGAAATGCAATACGCGAACCGTTCGACCCCGGCGCTGCACCGCGCCGCCCCCTACTCTAGAGAGCATAGGATCAGACGGGTAGACCATGACTTGGAATAGGTCATAGGATACGTTTTATCCCTATATTCCCACGGGATCGAGACCTACGCGGGTGAAACAGCAGGGCACAGCTAGTAAACTATAAATAGAATATGAAATAGAATTATGAAATCAATCTCCACTATTCATTTATAAATACACGGCTAGTTCTTGTAATATATAGGTAGGTAACCGATAATATAACTTTGAGAGAAATGTTAGACTGATGCCTCAACAATGCAAAATCCAGTTCAACTGACATAGTAACAATAGTTTTGAATGATAGCTACTAAATCCATTGTATTTAATTCCGAAAATATTGAGGGCTTTCAATTTGGCTGTACTCGGCTTCCGAGCCATCAATTTATTATTGGACGCCGAAAAGATGCCATTTACTCCAATTTGGTGAATGATTGGATTTGACGTTCCATTTAAAGGTTTTATTTTTAAACACAAAAAGACGCCGGACACACGGCGTCTGGCCATCTGTGGTCATCATTATCATATTATCATCATATTAAATCATCATCATATTAAAAAATAGCAGATAGCAATTCCTCCTAACAATAAAACATAATCTGTTACTTAAAATAACAGATCCTCTAGACTAGACTGTTACCGCGGCTGTTACTATTAAAACTTTGGATACGATTTTCGACTTTAACGAAAAGAAATAAAGAAGATATTCGATTGAGATTTAAATACGTATTTATCGTCCGTACAAAAATAATAGGCTGTGATTTAATAACAGATATTTGAATCTGTTATTTTTTTGTCACAGTGATAACTGATAACAGATATCGTGTTTAACCTGTTACAACCCATCTCTAATCATCAGTTCCACTTCACCAAATGGTGCTTTCCGAGAGCAATAAATAAAATTTCAAAAAAAAAAAAAATTTTGCATATCAGTCTGTAAATGACGGAGTTATGCCAGAACAAACACAAAAAAAAAAATAACATCCGAATTGATAACCTCCTCCTCTTAGAAGTCGGTTCATTAAAGTAATAACAAACGAACTACAATACCTATCACTGTACCTAATGGTCAGCCGCTTCATTATCAGAAATCTTGCAATATCAGAATTCTTAGACAAGAAACGTCTACAAAGAAACTATTTCCCGATGCCAATCATAAAAAGCCATAACAAAAAATGTTTAATACATATCCGTGGCGTCGAGTGGCCACGACACGCATGACTTCTGTCTTACAGCCTCATTTCTTGCTCCTACATCCGTCAAATAGCCCAGCAATCAATCGATTCTACGGATTGCTCGGAGCAAAGAGTCGCTGCTACAATTTATAGCCATCAGGAGAACAAAGTTGGTAACAAACATAGCCCGCTGATGAATTTGTATGCCGCCTGCGAGTTAGCGGTGAGGTGGGTTTACAAGGAATAAGCGAAAGCGGTGTTTTCGAGTTTCTGATCTTTACTAATTCATTATCATGTTCATTTATCTGGGTTTTCTTTTATCATCAACGAAGCTAATCTCATCTTAGAAATCTACTAATCTCATCTCAAAACTTTCTACAAATCTACTAATCAATCTACTACTACTACTACTAAAATCTACTAATCAATTTTTTTTCAAATCTACTAATCTCATCTCAAAACTTTCCGTAGAGAGTTCGCCAATTTCAATCTCAACCCATCATTTTTCTAGCTCCAGCTGCACATTTTGAAACATTGAATGAACAACCAATAAAGATAAAAGTACCTACCAGTGGCGTCAGTGATACGTACCTGTAGAATGTCCGCAGTCGCTCATCTCTTGTCCCCCAGGCTGGAGACGTGAGCCGCCAATAAATGCGGCCACTCTGTTAAATGGACCACCCCAAGGCCAGGCCTCGGGCCAATCGGACTAATCAAACTTTTTTCATGTTAAACTTTAAAGACTTAACTACGACACGTTACTTTCTACTTCTACTATACTCTGCTACTTTTACTAACTTTCTTTGTCTGTTAGCTATTCCAATTTTGTAGCACAATTTACAAACGTAATTTTGCGAGGGGGGGGAGAAATTCAATGAAAAAGAACATGTTTACAATATTAATTGCTAAGCTTTGTTTGTACTTGGTGTAGTAGCTGTTCTAATAAAAGTTTTTACACCACAATAGTGTATGGTTTGAAGTAGAAGAACAGAAAAAAAAGGGAAAAGTAAAAAAACAATAGTTGTGCGTTCGGATGCAATCAACATTTATTTCTTCAGCCGACTGCCGAACATGGCTTTTGCTAAAACCAATGAAGCGTTGTGTTTTCAAACCCATTGCAAAGTTTTTATAACCAGCATTAATTCTGTATTCAATGCGGAATGTAGCCCCTCGACTGAACCATCATAGTTTGTGTTCAATCAAAACATGTTTCCATTCGGTAATACAAACATCACTATGTTCGAGGCAAATCATTTCCCTGTATCATTCTTATCGTTTTATTTGAAGATTGTATTTTTTCACGAAAGATAATTTAAATGATATGTATATTACCTAATTGTATTGCATTACTCAGCCTATAATTTCTATGTTCAACGTTATTCAGTAAGTAAGCGTAATAGCTTTTGTACCTACAAAAATATAGAAAAATTAAAATGATAAATTGAATTGATTTCTGGAACTTTATGGCTACTTATCATGTTTAAAGCTATGAGCTAAAAAAGGTAGATACTGTAAAATTATTTAGGTACTGAGGTAATTCTAGGTGTCTTTGCTTTTCAATTTTCGTTTTTTGCCACCGACTTCCGAAATTAAAGTTTTTTTTTTTCACTTTTTAGTTGTGATACCTACCCCATTCAAATCCGAATACCACTACCCTATGTAAATATCAGTGACGGAGTCAAATAAGATGACATCTACATAGACTAAGTAGGAAAAATACGTAATTATTGAAGCTAACTACTCAAGCAATTTATATGGGACCACCTCTGAAGCATGACCTACCAAACAAAAAAGAACCATCAAAATCGATTCATAATTGGCGGAGTAATCGCGTAAAATACACACAAAAAAAAAAACACAGACGAATTGAGAACCCTTTTTGAAGAAGTCGGTTAAAAATGCATCGCCATATTTCTCCCTCATTTTCCTACAAACAGGAACTGCAGATTAAAGGTCAATCAATCTGCCTGCCTTTTCCCAAGTATTGTGATCGGCTCCCAGTGTGGATGCAGCTGAAAGACTCCCACAAACAGGCGCGATATCGCGGGCGCGACAAGGGTTGCGTGTGTGCGGTTCAGTTTGCACGAGGTGGAATGCCAGTATTTAAATCATGGCACAACTGCCTATCCGTCCTCCAGTTACTGGTAACACGAGACCCTTTTAAAGAGAAACAGTAAGAATGGATATCAGACTTTTGGTCTTCTGACTACCCTTAACGACTTTCAAAGATCAAGGAATGATAGCCAGGCCCAACGGCTTAATGTGCTTTCCGAGGCACGGAGAGTTCACGATATGTAATGGATGGCCACCCATCCTTCGGTCAACACGTACGGCTGAGGGTAAAAATAGTTACAATACTTCAACATAGCAACGAGTGTGACAATAAATCAATACGCCTGACTTAGATAATATTCAGTGACAGGCTTCCCGGATTTAGAAAGAAAATCACGCTATACTTGTCAAGTTGTTTTTAATTTTAATTACGTTTTTTTTTTGTTGTTACTTACTTTAATCTATTTTAGTTTTTTCTTAGTTTGTTTTAGTTTTAGTTTAGTATACTAAACTGCAAGACAGCAAGATATTTGTGCCGATTCTGTTGTTCACAAACTAAACTAAATTTAAGTTTAGTGCATCTTTTTCTTTCTATTTCACTAAGAAAAGGACAGATGGTCCTGTCAAATTAATCAGCACCTGAAGTAAATTTACGTTATTTTTGTAGGCAAGTTTTTAATCACGTCTAAACTCATAAGGAGTAGTGACAGGCGGTGATTAATTTGACAGGACTAAACTAAAATTTATCTTCTGTCCTTTTCTTAATGAAATAGAAAGAAAAAGATGCACTGAACTCAAATTTAGTTTAGTTTGTGACCAACAGAATCGGCACCAATGTCTATTCAATGCTATGTACGCCGTAACTGTCATGTACATTAGTCCTTTAGTTATTAACATTATTTCTATCATAAGTTGAATATAATGGCTGTGCTTTTTTTTTATCTTTTTCAAAATATAAGTCAGAATTTTTAGGGTTTCTTCTTTAAAGTAAGTATTTTGTGTGTGTACAAAGTTGTACCTAAATCAGCTCGAACCGCGATACCTAGGATACGTATTACGTTCAGAATAAACTAAAGACGTGACGTGAATTTAAACCAACTAATTCTATCATGAAAATCCTTCATTTTGTACATTTTACACGATTTCTTCCATCTATTTATTTATTTATCTTATGTTCTGCTTACAGATGACTTTATTAGAGTTTGTTTTTATTAGACTGCTCCCTGCAATGTCTGTGTGATATAATATGTACTGCTCTACGGCGTACCGCATCTCCTTCGTCCTAACTAAACGCGACAGTCGCACGAGTACGCGATCGTCGCGATGTCATATTTGCGCGATGCTTTTGGTTAGGACGCCGCGTCTAGTAACAAACAAACTTTTGCATTTGAGAATTTCTCTTGTATTCGGGCCATTATGAAAAGATGTCAGTCTCATACAGCTACGGCTACACATACCTACCTATCTAACGAAAGTTCAAAAACTACAAATAACTATTAAAACTTACTAAAAGAGAGCCCATAAACCATGGGCAGAGAGTGTATCGGCGTGTGTTGAAGAGAAAAGAACCAGATAAAATATGATCCGAGCCTGGAGTAAGATCATAACGGACGATGGAGCGGCCGCTTTGAACCCAGACACGGGCTCAGACCTGCCAAACGATGGCAGGGTGGAGAATGCCATTATGGGAAATATGTGCACTGTTTTAGTTATTTAAGTATATGAAGCTATATTTACTAACATATGTAACTAACACTATGAGTCCTGTTGCATGAATTAAATGAATAAATAAATAAATATGTTACTTATATCTGCGAGCTGGAAGTTGGATATCATCTGTATCTCATATTTTTAAACGACACAGGGTACACCCTGTGTCGTTTAAATATGTAGGTACCTACATATTTTAAACCGAAATTCGTTTCATATTCGGTCATCCCGAAATTTGGCAGCTTTTTCCCGAACTACACACGGTATTCATTTCGCTATGTCGACAACTTGTTCGGAGAAACTGTTTGTATTTCAAGAACCTTTTAGTAGTTAGAAGAGCCTACAATTTAGCAAATGTTAAGACGAATAGACATACGTTAAGATTAACTTCTCGCGTGTTTTGGCCCTAAGTGGTAACTGATACGGTAAATCGAACTACACGAGGAGGAAGTTGGTTTGTCTTAGCGGTGTCTAGTGCTCTTGGGGAATCGGGAATGATATCACACACAATACAAAGTATGACAGTCTTTACGTTGTAAATGAATAATAGCAGAGCTCTAACCAAAATTATGTGTTTCGTAATAAATAACTTACCTAATTTCTGACTCATATCAGCACAAACTATACATGCAATGGCTAATGATGAGGTAAACAATATTAACCAGTCAGCAAGCTAGTGGGGCTGACTGCAAAGTGTGCGCCGGACAACAGCATACAATAAGGAGAATCAAGTCTGTTTTAATAATGGTTATGGTCTAACAATGGTTCCTAGGTTTTAAAGGGTGAGGGATAAATTATCTGGATTCAAAATTAATACAATAACACTGTAATGTAGACAAAAATTGCAAATTATCGTATATGTAATTTTGGTAAGTGCCTACTGTAAATTGATTAAATCTTTCTCATTAAGGTTTCTGCAATTTCAAAAGATAATTGATACCTAATTAGCATCTTCAAACAAACATGAGTTTGAGAAACAGTATGTAAAACACTCGTGAACCCGTCTGGGGAAAGAGTATGGGTTTTTCAGGGTAGTTTTTCTGAAAAACCTAACCGCACTGGCGGTAACGTTGATTTGTGTAATTTTCGTGCTTACCAACTGAGGTACAGTTGGTAACCACGAAAATAACACGAATCACCGGTTCCTCGAGCATCAGAAGTCAGGCCAATTGACAATTTGGTTAATGTCAGATCTCTTAAACGAAAAAAAAAACTAAACTTGGCGAGTCCCCAAGTCCGCTCCTGTACTACTGGACTTGACATCTCGTGGAAAAAAATGTCCCCCTTCCCTTGTACCGTTCCACTGTATCCCTGTACCCCGAGCCGAGTGCCACCACCTACGTGCGACTCCATCCTGTGACGTCACTACTGAATGTAATGATCTATATCGTGTTTTGAGTACAAAAGGGATGAATAAAGTCTACCTTTCGTACATAATGGGGTGTAGTGTCAAGTTCAATTTAGGGTCTGATGGATCGAAAAGGAGAGAAAATAACATATGAATTTCCTTGAGCTCCAATTATTTATCATCCGTATACTACCATGTGAGAATCATTAACTAAAACTCTTCTATTTTCAAAACACTTTTGAAAAGATATTAAATGTGCACTTCAAAATAAATACACCTTTTAACTAATATGTTTCCTACAATATTTATTCAAAAAGCAAAAACATGAAAAGCCTGCAATAAAATAGCGAGCAATATGCTGCGCCCCGTCCACTGACAGCTCACAGAGCGCTACGGGGCCGATATGAATACAAGTAGATAACCCCGGGCCACACATCATTATGGACGTATAAAAATAGTTTGGAAAAATCAAATGCTTCACAACATCGCTACCTGCAAATAAATCATAACTATCTGCACAGAAATATTGTATAACTTGGTTCTCAGTGACAGACCATGTTGTAAATACCCAATGAATCAGATGTTTTTCGATAATCCTTATAAAACAATAAAAAAAAACCGGTGGATAATGGAAATATCCAAATTACGCAGTATATGCAGTATAACACGTGCTTGCCCGCATTGCCTACCTACTTGTTATTGTTGTTTACGTATAGTTAGCTATTTAAAAATAAAACAAATATAAAGGTTCTTACATACTGGGGCGATTCGTCGCGCGACGTGACGCCGCCGCATTGTTCGCCGTGAGAAATTGTTTTGTTAAAATTCGCGTCGCGCGACGAATCGACCGCGTTCGGCGCTCCGATTGGTCCTTCACCAGTGAAGGCCAGTGAAAGGCTAATCGGAGCGCCGAACGCGGTCGATGCGTAAAGTCGAGATAGTTAAAAGAAACTCACACTAGGGCCTCTGATATTCGAAGCGCGTCGTTTCGGCCGTTTTATATGAAGATATAATACTGTAACTTATCTACACTGTGATCAAACTAAAGTACCAAATTGCAGTTCAGTGCAAAATCGTGACTCCTTTGAGTTCGACCAATTTTCCTCGTTTGTCACAAACCTTGGGTTATTTGAATAAATACCTGGCTAGGTATTTATTACCACATTTTCCCACGTGTATAGTAAAGCATGAAGTGTGTACAAAGCAGATATTAAAATAAGAGAACCATGAGTAGGTAGGTTTTTATCAATCAATCGACCTTTCAGGAAATATTAGTAAGCTAATGTTCGGAGAAACTATCAAATTAATCATCATCAACAGTCACACAAACTGTGAGGGCTCCTCTTGACTCACATTGACAATATAATGTTTTATTTATATTTATAGTTGCAAAAACATATTCTCCCATACATTCTGTATGGGAGAACAAGTTTATGAACTATAAATGTAAGTTGGTCGATTATTACTCGGTAACTTGTAGAGCATACTTAGCTGTGATAGTTTTCCTTTTAATTTCATTATAATATATATACCTACTACTGCTCTGAATTTATTCACATAACCAAAACCAACCATAGCTGGCAGGGAGGGACACTTTGGCTCTAACCAAAATTAGCACTTTAAAGCGTAATATTTTGCAAACGGATCCCTGAATCCAAAAGTGGTTTTCACAAACTCACAATACTTTTAAACGTCCTTTCCAACGATACCCCACACCATGGGATTGACAAGAAAAAAAAAAACAATCCCCACTTTAGGGTGCTGCAATGAAGTTTCACGCGAACAAAGTATCTGGCCACGGCTCTAATCAATCAATTGCAACTGTCCATTTTTACGTGATTGATACACATTGATGCGCAAATTGATCGTCTAACCAATACAATTGAAGCGATAAACAATGTATACAACTACAATTGCAATTGATCGTTGCGGGCACGGAATTGATAAATAAGGTTGGAAAGGCCCTAGCTCCAATTTTGTATCAGGACCAGTGTCACCGCTTGTCTCCCACTATTTTAATTTCTACACATACGCACTCCTATGTTTACAAATATTTCGCACACAACCAAATCAGACACACATAAATCTCAGGGCAGATATTCGTTCGCACACTAGTACTAAGCCCTCGTAGGCATAGACACACACACACGCAAAAAAGCAATAAAAATTTTCATACACGCTAGTGCTTGATAAAGCCGATATTCTTTATCGATAAATTATCTGATGAATGTATGGGGGAAAATTAAACATGAAATAAATATTAAGAAATATTTATTTTACTTTTATTAATTACAAATAACCTGATTTTTTAATGATAAAATCATCTTTACTGAAATGTATAGAGCAAATAGTACTCGTCTTTGTCGGCATCCAGTTTCCTCTACCTGTCACGTCAATCCATTGTTCCCTGGCGTTAGGTTGTTTAGGAAACCTAAAATTTATAATTTATTGCGTAAGTAAAATTGGATTTTACTTATATTTTAATACTAAATACAATATAGTAAATACTTGTAGATGAGTACAATGATCTCGTATAATGTTGCCAATGAATTCAATTTCTCCCTGTAAATCTGTCATCTACAAGTATTTACTATATTGTATCATTCGTTCAATAATTATTGTAATATTTAATTGACTCATTATACATCTAACTAAAAATATACTATCATTAATTAAATATAAAATAATTCAAAAAGAATCTTTGTCGAACGTAAATTTATATTATTTGAGAATTCTATCGATGATTTTATTTAACCACATGGTCACCTCACTATCGACCGTGCATCACGGCCAATCAGGGCAAACGACGAAACGTCAATGGTTGAAGTGAAGAGGACGCGACGCATGCAGTACATTGTAAGCGGACTTAGTAATTGCGTTGATTACGCGAGTACACATCGTGCAATGTATTTTTTTTTTTACTTGTTGCAATAATGTCGTTAATGTTTGGAATTTCATAGTGATCAGAATATTTTTATGTTTTTTACTAATAAAATTATAATTAAATGTTATTTTCGACTTACCGATGGAAAGATATACCCCCTCGCTCTATACTTGCGGTCTGACTTTTTGTTTTACAAGTTATAATTGCACAACACGGCATTTTAAAGCAGAGCTCTGTTCTCCGCAGTAGTCCGAAGCGCACGAAACGCGGTGAATTAATGAATCGGTCGAGTTATGATTATCGAATCATAATTGTGGCGCGCTTGCCACGCCCACATTACCATTCCAACCTTATTTATCTATTCCGTGGTTGCGGGGACCCTTAATGATTAGTAACACCTACTTACCTACTTGTAGTCATAAGTACTAACAAGTTTTTGCTAATAGACTTCCATAATTATTATGCCGAAATCTAGTTTCTGCTGACTCTAATAAGATTAATTAACATCTTTCAATATTAATGTACGGTCGCGGTCACGAGTCCTGTACACACGGCTACACATCAAGCTATACATTTCCAGTTTATGCTGATCTCGCATTGTATAGGATTTCCGTCCAATACGAGGTAATCTTATACTGGAAATGTATAGCTTGTGTGTAGCCGTGTGTACCTACCAGTCTTACAAAGCTATTGCATCGTTACTCGTCGCACTTGAGACCTTCTTCTAATAAGGCATTTCACACACACACACCCGTATATTGCACTCTTCCATCATAAACCAAACAGAAAAAGCGCGGTTTATAAAAGTTTCCCTTAGTTCGTAGACATAACGTGCCCCGCTGTCTTTTTCTAATTATAGCAATGAGAAAAAAAAAAAGTAGTACAAACTGTACTCATATTATAATTATGTTGTATCTCTATGTATTTTACTGTGTGTACATAAATAATAAAATAAATAAATAAAACCCAACAACGACTAAAAAGGTATAATCAAGACACCACAGACAGACAAATTAAAAATCCAGAGTCACACGTATTAGGGCATAAATCGAACAGATTACGTGTGACTCTGGATTTTTTATTTAATGTGACGTCACATAGCCTATAACTAGCCGCCGATCAAGACGCTTCCAATGATACCTCATTTGTCAAATTGTGATGAGTGGTTTAGAAGATAGGAGGGAACAGATGAACATACTTACATACATACATACCGGTCAAAATCATAACCCTCCTTTTTTCTTCGCCGTAGTCGGGTAAAAAGACTGCGAATGTCGAGGAATGAGTATCTTTAAAACAATATTTTAAACTAGTCAACATAAAAAACATCAAAATTGAGGGTAGATTTCAAACAAAATTTATTTACTGGCTGTAATATAATCGTATGACGTTGTTGGTTGGTGAACTTAGTTACGAGCGTTTTTGTGTTATGCTATTAGTGGTTTTTACTTAGTTTGAAGATTTTTATTCAAAATGCAAGCAAATATAAATATTGAAGCCAGGGCGAACATCGTAGCATTGCATAACAATTGGTTTAATATATCTGAAATATCCAATGAAACCGGTGTATGTGTAAGTTATTTTGTTGTGATCGATTTTATTTGTTAATCTCTTAAGTGGTGGTTCAAATGAGTAATAAGGATTTCTTTATTTTTAGAGAAATACTGTGAGACGTGAAAAGATTTGAGGAAGAGAGAAGTCTGCAGAGCCGTGTAAGAAGTGGTAGGCCGCCACTTATTAATCAGTCTCAGTGACGCTTTATGGTTGGTGAATATGAAACTAATGGTTTTATACCAACAAGACGATTTGCTGAAGAATTCGATACGTCATTGCGCACTGCTCGCCGTGCACTCCATGCCGAAGGCCTCCATCATCGAACTCCAGCAAAAAAACCATTTTTAACGCAAAGGCATAAGGAGGAACGGTTACGTTTCGCTCGAGAATATTTAGACTTTGATTGGGAGACTACTATATTTACTTACGAGAAGATTTTCAAATCGTGTCAAAAAGGAAGACTTCATTTGTGGCGCAGAGACAATACAAGTTGGTGTGACAATAACATTATAAATAATACGGAGTCAGGAAGAATAAGTGTGAATTTTTGGCGGGGGATGGATTAGTGTTCACGGGCCGGGTGAGTTGGAATTTATACCGACGCGAGCCAACAGCTGCAACTACGTCGAGGTTTTGAGCGATATAATGCTACCTACTGTGCGCAATGTGTGTCCAGTGGATGAAATTGGTGAACTTTAATCTGTTCAAGATAATTGTCCGATACATCGTGCCAGTGTTGTTCGTGAGTGGTTTAGTCAGCATTCGAATGTTAAAGTTATTCCGTGGCCAGCGCGATCCCCTGATCTAAACCCTATAGAAAAGCACGAGACGAAAGATGTCTCGAACAGCTCAGGTCCCATTGCATGGAGTTGTGTGCAAAGATGGGAAGCACAAGACAAAAGATGTCTCGAACAGCTCAGGTGCCGTATTATGAAGTATTAATGCCATCATTTTTCCAGTGTGAGAGAGAGACGGAGCTAAACAAGACCGCTAGCACCATCCCGTTTTCGCAGCGGAATAATGATGGCAATAATACTTCATAATACTACCCCATGAAGGAACACGGGTGGGTTTTAGTCAGTAAAAGTCTGACACGCCCTTCCGCTCCGCCCAGAGCGGGTGAAGTCATTGGATGATTACCCACAATCAAAAAAAAAAAAAACAAAAAAAAAAAAAGGTCACATTGCATGGAGTTGTGGGACAGTTTACGTGGATATTTGTAACAATATTGTGGCCTCCATGCGTCAACGTCTTCTTGACTGCATCAATAATAACGGAGGACACACTAAATATAATAAAAACATAATATGTAAGTAATATTAATAGTTATCACGGGAATTCAGGGGATACACTGGCCATAATAGTGATAAGTTAGTTAATAATTGTAAGATTGCAGGATTGAGGTTAAGTTTCAATCTTCATTTCCTTGAGAAAATTAATAAATTTAGCTATAACCTCAACTAATCCTTACTTTAATATTATAAATGCGAAAGTAACTCTGTCAGTCTGTCTGTCACGCTTTCACGACAAAACTACTGAACCGATTTAAATGAAATTTAGAACACAGATAATCTAGAGCCTGAGAAAAGACATTAGGCTACTTTTTATCGACACACCACGCGGCCGAATCCGCGGGCGGAAGCTAGTAAACAATAACATCTAATTTTTATTAGCAACCAAACATGATGTTCGAACCAATTATAAACTTATTTATTTTCAACGTTTGGTATATCGTTCTTATTATGTTTATGTTTCAAAGTTTAATAATAAAGGGACATATTCCTTCAATCGTTTAAGGTAACCAGTCCACTATAGCCACCCAAACCCATAGCCCAATATGTTTTGTTTCCATGTTCTGCAATAGTCTTACACCATCCGGGGGTTGTCCTTGGGTGTACTTTCATAGTGTATACAAGGATAATCGTCGGTTGGTGCCTCATCCCATTTAATATTGTCTAAGGGGCCTCTGCGAGTTGGCTTCGGCCCCTCGTACGCCTTCTAAAAGACCGGGACCCCATGGTCCCGAGATACAATAAACGTATACAAAAACATAAATAACATAATAAGTTATTAATAAGTATCTTGACTTGGCTCACGAGGTTGTCGACATGTGGGATGTGGACTCTGCGATCATTGTGCCGATAGTCGTATCAGCCAATGGCTTAATTGCCAAGAGCCTCGATCAACACCTAAGGAGGCTCTCGGTGGGCAGCTGGATTAAGGGCTTGATTCAGAAAGCAGTACTCCTGGACACGGCTCGCATTGTTAGGAGGTTCCTCTCTCTGGAGCCCTGACCGCCGGTAGCTTGGACCCTGTTCCCGATACCGATGGGCTACTATTTTTTATATTTTTAAATGTTTTTATATATTTTTTTATTCTCGAGGATCTCGTGGCTAAGTAATAACAGTCGCACCGAGTCGATCTATCAGGTTAAGCTACGCTTGCCGGGGTTGGTCGGAGGATGGGTGACCATCTTTACATACCGAGACTTCTCCGTGCCTCGGAAAGCACGTTAAGCCGTTGGTCCCGGCTGTCATTCGTGGATCTTTGGCAGCCGTTACGGGTCGTCAGAAACCCGAAAGTCTGACAACCAGTCTTACCAAGGGGTATCGTATTACCCACTTACTGGGTTGTGGAGGTCAGATAGGCAGTCGCTCCATGTAAAATACTGGTATTCAGCTGCATCCGGTTAGACTGGAAGCCGACTCCAACATAGTTTGGAAAAGGCTAGGCAGATAGATATATTTTTTAATTCTAATATTTAAAAATATAATTTATGTGTATGAAATAAAGAAACATAAATATGTCCTTATAAAAAAATGAGTTTTTATTTATTTATTAATACCTACTATACCTACCTACTGTTACCTTCTGTAGCCTAACCTTCATAAATAGTCATTGTAAATTAACGAAATCCAAATAATTGAACAGCGACACGCAAACAAAAAAAAACAAAAAGAGTCAAGTTCCCACTGAGGTTCGCACCTTCTCCATTATCATGCACACACTTATTATAGGTACTGACCTACTCGTGCGATCCTGCCATCGATTGACATTTTAATCCGCGTCGTTCCATCTCCCCTGCCAATTTGTTTAAACAATGTCGAAATTGAAACAATCTGTGACATTGTCCCTGGCTGACTGAAATAATGACATTATTTCTTTGAAAATCCCATTATTATGTACCTACAGAAGTAATTGATGTTTTGGCGAAATAGGTCATCGATACAATGCGTTCATCTCCTTGTCGCGTTGAATGTCGCTGAATAGCACAATGAATCACATTATCATCGTTGTTACATCAAAGGAACCATCGGCTTTTGTCACGACACTTACTTATGAAATTACTGACCCAAATGAATTAATCAGAAACGTTCAGAACGTTGATAAGATTAGCGATGCTGCGCTCGCAGACTGCGGCGGCGCGGCGGGTAGTTGGAATATTTTAAATATTATTTCAAAGATAAAGCATTTTCTTGATTTGAGAACACATCTTAGCTTTGAGTCCTTAGTTACTTAATTGGCCTGTAATGAAAGCAAGCTTAAAAATATTTAGGTACCTACTTAAAATTATTAGCATAGTTGGAGAGGTTATCATGAATACTAATAATGAGATGTAAAAACCACATTGCCATAAATTAATTAATTTATAAAAACAGTGTGTGATTTCCCTATGCGGGGCAAAGACCTCTCATCATACAGCCGCGGAAAAATTCTTATCATTACCTGTTGGGTATTTTAGTAGTAAGTATATTGCAACACCAACATTAAATGTAGTTTATTATCTTATCTGTGGCAACACGCCCCTTCCAATTGTGACACTGGTCGAATATAGACGTGAAAATTATCAGTCCGCCTTTTAATTAATTTTTCCTCGGCACCACACTAACAGTACCAGCACCTCATCAGCCACCACCACCCAATACACCGCTGCACATTGGTCCTTCGCGGAAAACAGCGGTGCTGCGGAAGAAAGTTACGAGGTTTGGAAAAGAATTCTTTTTTCGACCGGGTCGCATCCATTTTGTTTGGCAACGAGCAAGCTCTGCATCACTCTGCAAACTCAGCTTGGTTGTCGCAATACAATCGTAATCGATTCGACAACTAACAGCTGCAATAACTATACTCAGAAGAAAAGCAGCCCAGCAGCAATCAAACAAATTCTCATTTCACCGATCAACATTGCCGTCGTCGCCGCGATCCCTCTGCAAGTGTGAAGAGTACAGCAGCAGCACAAATAGGTATTCCGCGAGTAAGAGCGAGACGGCAGGCATCGCATGATCGCAATATTTTTGTCAATTATTACCTCAAGTGGAAAAGTGCGCCTGGAACGCGCGATCTACCCAGGCAGTGCGACAGAGAAAGAGCGAATTACGAACGAGTGCAAATGGGATAGCAAGTAACGCCAAGTCGTTGAAGCAAACTTCCGGATCACACACTCCATTTTATCGACTCGTTCGTCCTCAAGCAAGATCAGTCAACGCGCATATCATTGGAATCGAAATAATAGTGTTATTTGTGATATAGACTATAGTTCCAAGAATAAGTTATAAGTAATAATAAACAAGTGTGCAATTAGAAATGGAAGACGAACTAAAACGTAAAATCGCCGCACGCGGCTACGTTAAAGGTACAATCACAAGATTATATAATTTCGTTGTAGTTTCCGATTTATCTAAAATAAGTTGTGCTGAGCTGGTCAACAAACGTGATCGACTCGTATCTGCTTTTCAAGAATATGAATCTTTATGTAAGGATATTCTGTATCTCGATGCTGCCGACGAAGAAAATGTCGAGCAAATAGAAAATAATTATTATAGTATCTTAGCGTCATTGAGCGAGCAAATAAAGTCGCGCGAAAATATAGGCTCCATGCACATTGATAAAACCACACATAAAACAAAGTTACCACAAATTTGCATAAAAACATTTGATGGTAAAATAATAATGCCGTATCTCTATGTTATGGGTTTGGTTTCCGCACTTAGTCCTTAAGGTGGACCATTGTGCGTGGGCCATGGCGGCCGTTTGGGGGTTATTCCAACCAGCCCACCTCCCTCCAGAAGTTAGCTATGACTCCTGGTTTGTACAGAACCTCTGTGTAAGATCTGGGTGACCCGAGGGTTTCGGTTCTAGTCTGGGTGACGCCCGTGCATTCAAAGAGCACGTGCGCGACGGTTTCCTCGGCCTCCATGCACGCTCTGCATAGAGGACTGTCCGTTATGCCTATTGTGTGGAAGTGTTTGTTCAGCGAGCAGTGTCCTGTGATGGTCCCCGCCACCAGACGCAGGCTATTCCTGTCCAGGCATAACAAACGCCTAGTTAGCCTGCCATCCAGGGATGGCATAGCTTCCTTGGACTGCCTGCAGCCCGGTACCGAGGACCACCAGTTCTCCGCTTGGGTATGGGTGAACTCCTGGAGCCACCTGCGTATTTGATTGAACGGGATGGGTACGATGGGCTCGGGCCCGCAGACCGACGCGCTCGACGCTCTTCTGGCAAGCTCGTCTGCTGCGTCATTGCCCAGCGATCCACTGTGTCCCTTAATCCATTGTAGCGTCACTTTGTTGCAACCGGAAACCGTTACTTGTTCTAGTGCGTTGTGACATTCTAGTGTAAGCTTCGAGGTGATATAATTCTTCTGTAAGGATTGGAGAACCGAAGCGCTGTCGGAGAGTATCCGTATATGGGTGCCCGTAACTCTCCTGGCTTGTATAGCATAAGCTGCTTGTATGATGCCCACACACTCTGCCTGATAGACGGTGTTGGACATTCCCAGCGGGCTGGATATATTGATGTTGAGGTCATGTGAGAAGACTCCGACTCCTGTGCCGGAGTGGGTCTTCGATCCGTCAGTGTATACTCTCATCTCTTTCGGCCCTGAGTAGTCACACCGTTCTTCGGTGAGTACTATACCGTAGTGCCTTTGAAAGTTGTGTGTCTTTGGGGCTTTGTCGCAGGGTGATGCCATCATTGGCTGTCGCTTGACCGCATCCTCCGTTATGCGTGTATGCTTAACTCTGGAGTCTCTGGTCAGGATTCCTGATAAGTGGAGCCTAAAAGCAGCCAGGGCCGCTTCCTCTCGTACGATGAGGTGCAGAGGCGGCAGTCCGAGCATTGCCTGTAGGGCAGCAGTGGGTGTGGTTCTCATGCTGCTAGTGATTGCAACACATGCAGAACGCTGCAGTTTCTCGAGGTCTCTTCGGGCTGTGCTCAGGTCTGTCCTGGGCCACCAGACCAATGAGCCATATGTGATGATCGGTCGGATGACCGTGGTGTATAGCCAGTAAGTGACCCTGGGGCTAATTCCCCAGTTCCTTCCCAGCAGTCGCTTGCACTGCCAGAGGGATACCGTGGCTTTTGTGATGATGTAGTTAGTATGTTTTGCCCAGTTCAGCTGTTTGTCCAAGAAGATGCCCAGGTACTTGGTTTCAGTCGATAGGCTCAGGGTTGTCCCGAAGAAGCGGGGTAGTTGTAGTATTGGTAGTTTCCTCTTTTTTGTAAATAGAATCAATTCGGTCTTTGTTGGGTTCACCGTAAGTTGGTGTTCATTGCACCATTCCTCCACTATTTTCAGAGCTTGGCGCATGAGGTTGCATATAGTGTTTTCATGTGTGCCGTTGATTATTATGGTTATATCGTCCGCATAGCCTACGGTGAAGTAACCTTTGTCATTTAGCACTCTGATGAGGCTGTCTACCACCAGGTTCCATAGGAGTGGCGAGAGGACACCCCCTTGGGGGCAGCCCTTCGCCACAATGGCCCTAGTAGTGTCATTCACGGTCACCTGTACCGCCCTCAGTTTGAGCATGTTGGTGATCCAGCCACTCAGGGTCGAGTCTACGCTGTGTCTATTGAGGGCCGTGGTGATGCTTCTGAAACTGGTTTTATCAAAGGCGCCCTCAATGTCAATGAAGATGGCCAGTGCTGAGCATTTGTGGTCCACTGCACATTCAATCTTGGAGATCACGCTGTGCAGCGCGGATTGTGTTGATCGGCCGGTGGAGTACGCATGCTGTTGTTTGTGGAGTGCCAGTCAAGTGTATTAGGTTAGATACAGTTACGTATGGCTTGAAAAGTTCCAGTTATTTAGCAACTCGCTGTATAGATGAGCTAGCAAATAGATATGAAAAAATATACCCACTAGCGTCATCTATTATCAAAAATAATCTATATGTTGATGATATTATCTATTGTAATAATGATTTAGAAACTACTATCACTGCTAGAGACCAACTTCGTGATTTGCTTAAATTAGGTAGCTTCCATACTCACAAATGGTCATCAAATGATGAAAATGTGTTGAACAATATACCATTAAACGAAAGACACTTTGATACTTTAGAATTACAAAAGGATAATTGCAACATGAAAGCCTTGGGACTTCAAATTAATGTAAAGGATGATCATTTTATTATCTCTACTCCAGAACCTTTCAATAGGAATAAGGTCACAAAAAGGAGCATACTTAGTTATATAGGCAGATTCTATGACCCAATGGGATTCGTGAGCCCAATAGTAGTCACAGCAAAGGTCATAATGCAAAAGCTATGGCTACTGGATACAGGTTGGAATGACAGTCCGCCTGCAAATGTTCAGCAAGAATGGTTTCAATTTACCAATAATTTAGCTGCAATGCAACCAATCCTATTAGATAGGAACATTAGAATTTCAGAAGCAGACTCGGCAGATTTAATCGGTTTTGCAGACGCTTCGAGTAAGACAGCCTACGCATGCTGTATGTACCTGCGACTCACAAACCAATCAGGTATAACAAAATTGCATCTACTCTGTTCCAAATCGCGAATCAACCCTATCCAAAAGAAAGGTATGACCGTGCCAAGGCTTGAATTGAATGCAGCACTATTGCTATCAAAATTAATTTCGAGGACTTATGATACACTCAAAGTTAAAATTAATATAAGGCATGTTTGTTTATTCAGTGACTCACAAATCGTCCTTGCATGGCTAAATACTGAGCTAACAAAACTTCAAGCTTACATATCGAACAGAGTAAGTGTAATACGTCAAAAAACAGCTAGGTGTAGTTGGCATTATGTCAATACAAATGACAATCCTGCTGATCTCATTAGCCGAGGTGTCAATCCGAATGAGCTGAGTAGCTGCGATATTTGGTGGAATGGCCCAAAGTTTCTGCAAAACAGTGAGTACAAGTTTCCTGCTTACAACTCTCCCACTGATTCGCTTGCAGTGGAACCCTGCTTGGATCTTTCCAGCAACTTGGTGTGCAAAAATCTAAATCCGCTTGATTATGTGTTTGAGCGCTTGTATAATTGCTCAAATATAAATAAAATAGTAAGGCTATTATCATACATATTGCGATTTTTAAACAATGTTAATAAAAATAAAGTTAAAATAAATACAAACTTTTTGCAAAGTTCAGAGTTAGAGCGTTCATTAATGTTAATAATTAAACATGAACAAAATATATATTTTAAATCTGAAATCAAAGCTTTAAGCAGTAATAACAATTTGAAAGGAAATCTATCTGAATTGCATCCCTTTCTCGACAACCAAGGTCTTTTGCGCGTTGGGGGTAGGCTACATTATGCTGATATCGCTTATTCACAAAAACATCCTGTCATACTACCCAAAGGCTCTTTAATTACTGCTTTGCTTATAAGATGTGAACATGAAAGGTTACTGCACGCAGGGCCTAAGCTTTTACTCTCGCATCTAAACCAAAGATTTTGGATTGTTAATGGCTTATTAGAAGTTAAGAAAATAACTCACAAATGTATTGTGTGTTTCAGACAAAAGGCCTCAGTGGCCAAGCAGCTGATGGGCTCCTTGCCGGCTGCACGTGTAACAGCAACCAGCCGCCCATTTGAGAAGGTCGGCGTGGATTTCGCTGGGCCAATTAATGTAAAACTCTCTCGCGTAAGACGATCCTTAATAGGTAAAGGTTATATCTGTGTATACGTATGTTTCGCGACAAAAGCCGTTCACTTAGAACTCGCGTCAGACTTGACCACGGAAACTTTTCTAGCGTGCTTAAGGAGATTTATCTCTAGACGAGGGTTGCCCACCGAAATTCACTGCGACAATGCAAGTACCTTCAAATGTGCAAGGAGTCAATTAGTTGACCTTTATAAACTGCAAGCTTCTCAGAATCACCAAATGCAGGTTCAAAGATTTACCGCCGAGCGTAGGATACAATTTCACTTTATACCATGTTACTCGCCTACATTTGGGGGGCTCTGGGAAGCGGCAGTAAAGAGCACAAAGTTCCATTTAAAAAGAATATTGAAAAAAACCGTTTTAACCAACGAACAACTTAATACGGTATTAACTGAAATCGAAGCAGTGCTTAATTCGCGACCGCTCTTACCTTTATCTTCAAGCACTGATGATTATTGTTATCTAACACCTGGTCACTTTATTATAGGTAGTGCAATGTCAATGTACCCTGAAAATAATGTATGTAACATTCCACAAAATAGGCTTAAGTTTTGGCAATTGTGTACTTCTCTAAAACAGTCCTTTTGGAAAGTGTGGTATAAATACTATTTAAATTTGTTACAAAATAGAACTAAGTGGCGTGATAATGTATGTAATGTCAAATTAGGCAACTTAGTCATTTTAAAAGAGGATAATACTCCTTCTATGTCGTGGCCCATGGCACGAATTGTTAACTTGTTTCCGGGACATGATGGTAAAATTAGGGCAGTGGAGGTGAGGACCCCAAATGGAAAAATTCATTCCCGAGCCATCAATAAAATATGTCAACTACCAATAGAATACGATGATAGTTCTTAGATATTTTCCTAACTGTTAATGTTTAAAATAGAATTGTTTTTCTTGTGATTCCATAATAAGTCTTAGGTTGGTTTTAAAACCATTTAATCACTATTGCTACCTTTGTGAGGCCGCAGCATGTTGGGTATTTTAGTAGTAAGTATATTGCAACACCAACATTAAATGTAGTTTATTATCTTATCTGTGGCAACACGCCCCTTCCAATTGTGACACTGGTCGAATATAGACGTGAAAATTATCAGTCCGCCTTTTAATTAATTTTTCCTCGGCACCACACTACCAGCACCTCATCAGCCACCACCACCCAATACACCGCTGCACATTACCTACGTCCGGGTTCCCTCGTGATGTTTTCCAATTTTCTTCACCGATTGAATAGGTACTCGTATTATGAAATTGAAAAAGCTACACGTAGGAATATGTGCCTGACTTGGTATGCAAATAACTCTATTACACAATGCTAAAAGTAATAAAATCAATATAATAAACAACCTTACTAATCTAATAAGTAGCAACAATTGACTAGCTTCGTTTCATCTGAGAATTTCATAACTAGGTTTACTCAGACACTTCATTCGTGTTTACTTTGAAATTTAAACATTCACAAGGGATGTTGCTAACTCGATTTAAATACGGGTTCGATGGCTAAATCGTTAGTGCCAAGATATATCTTATGATAGCCCTGGGGGACGACCGAGTTCATTACTATTAAAAGAGGGTTATCCATCATCCCTGCCGTATCGATTGCCGCCCCCGGCGAATGTTCGCTCGATACAAAATCGACTAACATTGGTCAAACGCGATTCGGTTAGACGCATTTCCCTATTCGTATCAATCACTTTTGTTGACCAGACTTTCAACGCTTTGAGGAAAAACTTTAGGAAATATAACAAGCCTGAAAGATTTCTGATGATTTGTACCTTCATACCCACAGTTTGCTACATTATGTAGATACAAATCGTTTGTAATTAAAATAAGTAGTAGGATTTGATTTGATTTGAAATATGTTTAGATCTTATAGAATCATCATGATTTATGATGATTCTATAAGATCTAAACATATTTAGTAATTTGGACTTCACCATTCTCATAAATCTACCTACAGACAAACAGTTTACCTGCAGTAAATTCAAAACCACTTTTAATAAAAATACAACGCGGACAGTAGAAATAAGAAAGTTAATAACAAAAGTCTAAATAAAAATAAATAGAAGCCGTTATTTAGACTAACAGCAACACTTCCTCAGCAGAATAAAATAAAATTCACAAGATATATATATTATATATATAGACTAGCTGTGCCCCGCGGTTACATCCGCGTAGGTCTCGATCCCGTGGGAATATAGGGATGAAACGTATCCTATATCCTATTCCAGGTCATGGTCTACCCGTTTGCCCATCCTCTCCCTCTGAGTAGGGAACGTCGCCGCGGCGTGGCGCCGGCTTTGAACGGTTCGCGTATTGCATTTCTATACTCGTGATAACTTCGAAATTAAATGTCCGATTCGAATGAATTAAAAAGTATTTTATTGCTACATAAATACCCTTGATGTAAATATATATTATAGTACAGATTTATATGCTGCTGATACATGTTATGTTTCTCTTTGACTTTCAGAGAAAGTTGGGGTGGATGAACCCTTCTTTATTTATCTTAGACTTAGTTCAAAAAATAACATTGATAAAACAAAGGCTCTTGTAGCTCACCCTTGTCTGTTGCAAACATATAATAAGAAGTAGTATGCTCTCTGTTGTAGGTACCTACTCGGAATGTAGCAAACGACGTAAAATATTGTCACGAATCCATTGATTTATTTATTTTAAATCTCCGTTTGAGAAAATCTTGTTTAGTGTGCACGTGTTGTCTTCGACAGACAAAGGGGATGCTACAGAGATATTTGATACTCTGTATTTGAGAGGGAGGACGGATAAATCCTATTTGCGACGCGGCTTGTTCGTCGCGCCGATAGATTCATTGACTGTACACATTCCTATGTGGTGGAGCTTTTGAATGTATGTGCTTGGAAGATTAGATTTATTTGTAATCAATGAAACCAGAGAAACCTTATACCCTCTGTGAAATGAATTTTGGCGTCTTGATATTTTAGCTTAAGCTGTTAAATTATGTCACTCTTTGGTTTAGCTAGGCCCAACAAATACAGTGAATCATTTAATTTTGTGAAATGAAGTCCTTATAAAATAAGTACCTGTTTTATATTTAAGGTGTTGCTAGCAAAAGCTGCCTTACTAGCTTTAGTGTAAAATAAAATGATCATCAAATAGTAAAAGCTTTTTTAATATTTTTCACGTTGGAATATTTTTATGGGGTTTCCCCAGAGGAACAAGTGCAACACTGCACAAATCCTGTAAGCTAAATAGACCCATGTTTTATTTGTTGAGTTCTAAAAGGAAATAAAATGATTACTACGTTTTATGTCTCTCACTCGCGCTATGACGTCACTATGTAGTAAACAATTGTATTCCTTTGATTATGACTCGTGGCGATAAAACTGTCTTTTTAGAACATTTGCAAGTCGTTCGTGGAAAACGCATTTCGGTTTTTACACAACATTGTTTGTTACGCAGTTACGCATGTTTACGATTTCAGGGATGAAAAACGGTTATCCGTAAAGAATGAAGTAGACGAACAACCTCGGTGATGTGTGGTGACATTGACAAACTGCGTTAGGCCTCGCCTCGTTAAAACGGTAACCATTTTTAGCCCGGAGTTTTTTAACGAACAGGAAGGGTCATCTGTCAGTGAGTATTGGCTAGTTAGAGTTCGTAAAATTTCGGCGTATGTAACGAAGGGCTTATTACAAATGCTATTGACAGGATCCCGTTAAAACAAAATTCGTCAGTCCGTGTGCTTCTAAAGAATATAGAGTTAGCGAACGTGGATTAATAAATGTCGCAAATATGAGGTTCGTTTATTATTTATTACATCATGCAGCTCCGCAAATAATCGCTGACGCACGTGGTCAACAGTCAAGATTCACGTCGCTTTCAAGACAACAACAAACCATTAAAAACAGATTACAATTCTTCGAATATATGCATCACAGATCCCAAAAAAACCCAAATAATCTGACACAGTTGTTTAACATCTTTGTAAATATACAAGAAAGTTTCCGGACCCACCGTAAAGGCTCCTACTTAATGGCGCGACTTGCCACGCAACGCGAAGCCGCCGCCGCCCGCCGCGCCGGTTTTATTCTGCCGTGAAGTTTCTCAGAAATTGTTTTATTAAAAGACGCGTCGCGCGACAAATCGCGCCAGTATGTAAGAGCCTTAAAGCGGATTTTTCGAAGCCGTATTGGACACGAGGAACACGACTGACATGTGGCGTGTGACGTTTAAAAAAACATTTGCAGAAAATCAGAATCTTGAATATCAGTGCTTGTGTCTGACCTACGTGGCATGAGTTAGGCCGACTCAGCTGACGGACAGATAAAGGCTGATTTCAACAATATGAAACAAAATGTTTCAATTGGGTTTTTCTATCAAGAATTTTTCAGTGGATGTTTGCCCGGTTGATGGCAATAGACTCGATATTACATGGGACTTGAACGTGGGTGTAAGTAGTACTATTAGTACATCTCTGCCTAAACCTTCAGGGAAAACAAGCGTGATGTTATGTTATCTGCAACTACTAGTTACAAAAAAATAAGAATAAGGGCTACTTTGCATACTTATCCGTAGGATACCTATTTAATAAAAACCATCACAGGATTCACAGGATTATAAAGTCGTCCTAATTAACTCAAGTATTTAACCAGATAAAGAGGAGAGTTAAAGAGAATGGTCCATCGAAGTAAGTTGGTGACAGCTGACCGCAGACCGCAGAAACTTAGGTACGTTATGTCACACGTGATCTAACTAAAACTACGTAGCGAGCTATCAACACCTTGCACACGCACAATTATTGAATTTTTGTGTCATAGGTCGCTAATTCGCTATCGGATTTTACCCTGTCAGATTCTATTTGGAAATTCCGACGAGTGTAAATGCAAATTTCGAAGTTTTGTAAGAGGTAAACCGCAGGTCAGTTGCTTGGTGGGTATTAATTGGCAGGTATCAATTCAAATACATTACTTCCCCTCCTTTATCAAAATGGTAAAAGGAAGTTTTAAATGATAATAATTAAACTTCATTATTAATTAATTTTAATTTCATTACACAGCAGCGAGAGCCAATATTTCGTTTTAAATTTAAAACATTTTGTTATTTATTTACTTCGCAGCAGCTGCTGGGAAGTAAATAAATACCTAAATGTTTTTGTTTACTTCACAGCAGCTGCTGTTAAGGGGAATACATAAATAAATGTTTTCTATCGAATTAATTCGAATGCTGAACACTCATATTCTACAATAGACTAGATAGGTACGTTTGTTCAGTTCTATGAGGTGGAGCATTTGGAAAAGAAGCCAAAAAGCTATGTCAGATTCGGCCACAGTCCCACTGAGATCATCCTTATGCCGTCATAGCTTTGTAGTGCATCGATGTCTGCACCTCCAAGAATCGGATGTGGTGTACCGTGTCAGTGACGTCTTAATCAAACAATGGTGCATTATATCTGAAATAAAGGTAACTTGTAATTATCAAATAATATATATTATCCTCCAATGAGTCACAAGGAACAATAGATCGTTTGAATGTATGTTGCGCGTACCTGCGCGTGTTAAACATTCATACTAATGGATACCTCCGTGGGTACCTACTGTATCCATAAGTAATATGACAAGACGTAACTCGATGCGAAAAGACGAAGAAGATCGAACTGTTCATTCATGCTCATGTTCTTAACGAGATAGAAATAAAATTCTTTATTATGTACACCACAAAAAAAAATTACTTATGAAAAAAATACAGATAGGTACAAGTAGGGGTGACACATTGGGCGGTCTTGTCTTATAGTTCTAACATAAGTAAATAATAAGGCTTTTTAAATATCATAAATTAAGACTTGCGTGTATCTTGCATTCGTATCTTATATGACAGTCCTTTGCTACCAACTTTGCTGGCCATTTTACTGTATAGGTAAGTACCTATGACTATTGTTTGCCAACCTATACAGGTTGTAGGTACAAGATGCTAGGACATGCCTGAAAAATTCGAAAATGTATGATTCTAGGGCCTGCTAAGTATGGTGGACTACCGCGTACCGTCAAAGGTTTAGACGACGGTATAAATCGTAATTTTATTATCAGCAGCATAAATATACCCACAAAATAATTATTGTACAAACTAGCTTTTGTAAAACACCCAACAGTATCGACTTATGTTTTAGTTTTAATATTCTCTTATGTAATTGATTTATTGATCTCAAACCTCATAAATAAGTAGGTACATTAAGTATTTTCGTTGCATTGAATGGTTATATTTTTTTAAATTTAACTTGATGTTTGTCTGTACGTTTGTATGTATACGTTTATATAATGTGTGCATCGTGTTTGGCTAAACACAACTCGTAATGGCTGCGCCACACGATTGTGTTTTCTCTTTTCCCTTAACTAGTTTTATTTTCGCCGTAATTAAAGTTTAGCTAGTGCGTAGTAAAAAAACCCAAAAACGAGCCACGATGTAAAAAACAAAAATAAATTAGGTAGGTACGGAAAAAAAAATTCAGTACAAGGAATTTAGAAATTCAATGTGCGCAACTCTGTTATCTACGACATACTCACGCATCTGATACCTACTTAATACTAAAAGACATGCCTTACTTAACCTAATCCAATTTAATTAGCTATACTTATAGCTTTGGCTACAAAGTTCCGAACAAGTGACAAAAACTCCAAAATTAGTTACTGTAAATATGTGTTTAGTGAATAAGTCGTTGGAATTTTGGAAAGACATTAATAAATAAAGAGAACGATAACATTTCAAGAAAAGGTAAGATTTCATCATTTCAATCTGCAATTGACTGTGGTTTACTTGCTGCTGTATCTATAGGTTATAAAATACAGTTTTAGCAGCCAAACCTCGGTGCACCGTTCATTAGAATCTTGAAAGGACATTAATAACCCTACTCGCCCACAACCTCCATCCTGAAGAAATTCCTGCCACTCGGCAGGTGGTTCAATGTCCCGCTGTAAAAGTTTATCCTGTTAGGAACGAGCTCAGTCTATAAATATAACTAATAAAAGGATAGGAATAATTCACTTGAGACTTTTAGTCGTGGGAACACTGATATTTACTTGTTTATGTGCTTATTACCTATGTATATATTTTGAATAATGTTTTCTCCATGAATCATAAAGATGAATAAATAAAACTCAACATTTTCCTATTATAGTTCAAAAGTCGGGATTATTTAGGGTTTCCCGAATAAGATAATCTACCTACAGAATACCCATTATTTCTAACCTTTTGGATAAACCACAGGATACAGAGAACATCCGGATTCCCACATTACACTATTATTAACTCTATCAAGCATATTAATACCTAATTATATTCACTAGTAAACCCGCTTCTAAATACCTAAACCACAAAATTTTTACAAACGTTGGGAAATACGCGATGATTTATATACGTAATGTGGTAAAAATTGCTGGCTCACATGGCAACACCACTTTCCTAGCAAACACAGAATTAGTTTCTAAACATTTGCCTGTTTACAAATAAACTGGGAATCCCTGTGCGACTTTTTTAAAGCACATAATTTGAAAGTGGTGATTCGCCTCTATTGTGGCGCCTTTATTATATAGTTTAACGGGTGCATTGTCGGAACATAAATGTGTAGCTTTTGTGCTTCGTTTGCTTTGTTAGTGTTATAGGTTTCCTACATTACGAAATAGTTGTGAAATAATAACCGTTTACTTTAAAAGTTTTGTTGATTCTTTTGGTGCGACATGCTGCAGTGAAATTTTATCTGCAGTTGGTAGGTAATCTACCGAAAACTCAAGAGAATGCGCCCGCGCTGCGCGGTCAAAAACCCTGATCACTATAAACTAGAAACCCATCGATTTTCCTTATCGATACGGTTATGCATTCTTTAATCACGGGGGTCACCAATGCGTGGTGATTTGTCACCAGTCTATTATTTCGAAAATTATGACATGGCTCCGCGAAATAAGGTATACTATAATGCAGTAGTAGGTAGACTGCCTTAGCT
This sequence comes from Lithophane leautieri, assembly GCA_949152455.1. Classification (NCBI taxonomy): domain Eukaryota; kingdom Metazoa; phylum Arthropoda; class Insecta; order Lepidoptera; family Noctuidae; genus Lithophane; species Lithophane leautieri. The sequence goes on from OX424460.1 coordinate 20,465,827, forward strand.
CAGTGCCGATTTAGGGTAAGGAGTTTTTTCCGACCCCATTGAGTCGGACTGTCGGAATTGTTCGGAACTCCCGACACTACTATAAGCGGAAGTCAGTGTGTCAAGCTTATCAGATATCATACGCGTTATTAATGTTGAATAGTTTGGTATCATGATCAAACTAAACGTGGCATGGACATAATTTGTGTGTGTTGGGCGCCATTTGACAATGATAGATCGTCATCCTGTACTTTGCTGATACGAAGAAAATGGCTATGACGTAAGTTTTTATTATCATAAAAGAAAATAATATTTATTTCGAATAAGCAACATCCATATTAAGAGACGGCATGTTTTTTTTTAAATCTTTATATGAATGAAATGTGTGATTTTGTGTTCCCAATTTTATTTTACGTAACATTTGTTTGCCTTATGACGACTCCATATTATAATCTCCTCATCTTTTAAAACAAAACATCTTTCTATCCCACCGAGACGTTTGACAAATACCGCAAACCATCGACTGGCCACTTGTCCATTTATCAAAGCTTCTTGATAGTCATACAGTAGCTAGTAAGGGAGCTGTTTCATCATAATTCTTCGCACAGTAGCTTTCTACTTTGGCACGGGTCCAAACTGAGATGACGGTGTGACTCAGCAGTTCTGTAATCCTACTGGCTTGCCAACTGATCGGAACTTTTTCCCGTACAATGAAAATAACTTAAGAGCGCTTTCACACTGACAATTTTCCAGCGTGTTTGCAGCGAGGCGGTTTGTGAACGTGCACTCTGCGGGTGAGAAGCGAGTTAGCCGCGACCACGCAACTTGTTCTCCGCGTTTTCACATTATTGTACACTCGCTTGTCTCAGTCTCTCTTGTACACTCATGTCAATCGCTACGCACAAGCAGCGAGCGCGTTAAATAATCGCCTCGCTGGGAACACGCTGGCAAATCGCCAGTGTGATACGGCCTGGCTGTAAGCTAACAGGCCTTTCTTGGAAGTTTAGTGGGTGTTAAGAATTTCCTAAGCCTCGTTCAAGGGTAGGTATTGCAAGTACGTGTCTCGTTTTGCGGAGAGCTAGGTACTGAGTACTGACTATGTGTGCCGTTTTGTGGCTAAAGTAATTATTTTAAAACAGAAAAACTGATTTGTGGTGAGCTAATTGAGGAAAGTGAAATTGGAGCGCTCAAACTTAGGTCATTCTTCAACTTAGGACATACGTTTCCCTCTGATGGCCTGCTGAAAACTATGAAAATCTCATTCTAGTTCAGCTCATTTATTTAAACTGGAGTGAGATCTCTATGTCATAAATTGGAGCGCCTACTCATCATCTTCGTATAAGTAGATACCTACCTACGCTTATATAGTGCATGTATAGAAGAGCAAACACGCAGGTTCGATTATTTCCTTTAGCCAGGTAATCTCCCTATTTACCTATACGTATTATAGTTTATGTTGAGACTATATTTAGATAACCTACACAAACTTTAAATAATTTATCAGCCATCAGCTGGCGCCCTATCGCTTATCAATCAATCAATCAGCATAGACTGTACATCATAATTATCTGTCGGTATCACATCTCACAACACTCTGTAACAGCTTAGTACAGGAAAAATATGTGTAAACAAACACTCGTAATTCGAAAAAGCGCACTCCATAACCGAGCAATTTAGCCGAACTCATGAGTCAATTGCCCGAGAGAATAGGACGAGAATACTACGTTATACTATCGGTTTACAAACAATGGATGAGGAAAAAACATGGAAAACTATTTGTATTACCTACGGGCGGTCTGGTGGTAGAAACATCCTAAGCATGCGATCTGTTTCTTTATCTATAAGAATGCAACAGTCAGTGTGTTGTGCGTATGTCCTTGTGGCCTTGTGTAGTATATTATGGTAGTAGGTACATATATTATGGTAGTATATTAGGGCAGTATATTAGGGTAGTATATTATGGTAATATATTATGGTAGTATATTATGCTGGAACGCAGTCATTAATTAATTCACAAAAACGAAAAACTTCGCAAGCAATGGGAAATTGATCCTGAAGGCTGCGGGTGTCGACCTCAGGACGAGCAGGCTGCTTCTCACACAGACAACTGTAGGTACTCTACGTCGCTTGCTCTCGCGTCACCAGTCCTGACTCTGTATATTTGGGCTACTGAGACCAAAATACAAACGAATATACAGGGCTTACGACTGCCATGCGAACGAAGTCGCGGGCAGAAGCTAGTATAACATAATTGCTATGAAAGGGCTGTATGTGAAGAGGATGGGGTCGACCATGTGATCCCTAGTTACTTGCCTAGCGCCCATAGCTACATACTGCGATCATCAATCCATCTGCCTAGCGACGTAATACGGCATAGGTATGCCTATGTCCTCGCTAGACACTCGACGCACCGCGGCCCTATGATTAAACGTTCATAACTGGGTATGAACATTCAATCATAGGGCCGCCGTCGCTATTAGTAATTGACATTCCGGGTCATACGAGTTAGTTTAACGATAACCAATCAGTTGTGAAATGGAAACCTACAATAACAAGGAAAACGATGTTTTTGGTCTTGTTGTTTAACAATAAGGGTTTCACCCAAAGATATTTTAGACTTAATAGTAAAAAAGTTTTTTAACAATTACTACATCGTATTTTATCTATTGACACTGTCCTGTAGAGTTAGACTAGAACGATGGAAAGATTTTCAGTAGGTAGGTAATGCGTTGTATGGGCCATGTGGCTCTAAACTAAGTAACAACATCAAAATCGTCGTAAGCTTTCCTCAGATCACTTTCCCATCTCACCGAATTCTATAAAAAAACATCTCAACAGAACTTTGCAGTAGAAATTCAATTCCCCACACACGTATACCCAAAACAAGGCATTTCCAATCCAAACAAAACTTACCGAACAAACAGTTGCAAACGAAAGGCTACGAAAAAAGTTCGGGCGGCCATAGTGCAACCCCGAATTGATTCCGAACGTCACCGTCGCCGTCGTCGTGCTAAATGCTCGAGGCTGCTGCATTCAATAGATGGAGCTCCAGTATGCCCCATGCTGGCTAAATGTGAACAATGGCGCGCCATAAAACTTTATAGGTCCTTAACATCGTGTCGCTCGTAAATCGCTTAGCGTATGCCGTGCTTAATAGCACCGCTTTGCTTTATGATGCCTTGGTATGGCTTACACGAGTTTGCAAAATATTGCTGAGTGGGACGTGTGTTGGTGTTAGATTTATTAGAAGATCAGTCAGGAACGCGGAATTTCGTTAAGTCGGAAGTTAGTTGAGATGAGGACCCGGCGTAGCAAATGCACCACAAGTCATATCTTGTATTGGAACAAACAACATGAGTAAAATTAAAATATAAGCTATGCCGTTAAAGTTGTTAGTGGGGCTGACTACCCCAGGTGTACCACCACCTGAAATACATACAATATAATATAACAGTACTCGTGAAGGCAATGCAAATAAGGAAAATCGGAAACAAGGACAGGGCCATGTCATGGCATGGTCACTGTAAACCTGGACTTTCCTTCGATTTGTTTAAGAAGCTGGCCAGGAATGAAGGCGAGTTCTCAAAGATACATATTCTGAATTATGAAGTGAACGTACTAAAATAAATACAAAGTGTGATGATTAAAGAAATTATTTCAATAAAAGAGTCTGCTATTTATGTTGCTTCCTCAGAATGACAACACAATAGGTAGGTATTCCTATCACGGATGTTTTTATCAGGCAAACGAAGCCATTTTTTGCAGGTGACACGGCAGCTTAATGCGTCATTTCATCATGCATTATCACAATGTTTTTATAACTTAATTTGAAGAGTGACCACACAAAACCCCTATCTCTTCAGATCATCATCTGCCTAGCCTTCTCCCAACTATGTCAGGGTGGGCTTCCAGTCTAACCGGATGCAGCTGAATACCAGTATTTTACATGGAGCGACTGCCCATCTACCTCCACAACCCAATTATGGGGACACCCGTTGGTAAAACTGGTTGTCAGACTTTCTGGCTTTTGACGATCCGTAACGAATGTCACAGATCCACAAATAGCAGCCGGGACCAACGGCTTAACGTGCTTTCCGAGGCACAGAGGGGTCTTAACGTGTAAGAAGGTCACCCATCCGCGGACCAACCGCGGCAAGCGTAGCTTAACTTTATCGATCGACCCGTGCGGCCGATACTACTTAGCCATAAGCTCCTCAATCTCAGCTCTTAATTAAAAGTATTGAAATAAAATAAACAATCACAAAACAGACACAACAAACTGAACTGAGTACAGTTCTTCGTATTCGACGCGTTGGCCGTTACTCTGGGGGTCAAGAGCAGGATGTTACAAGGTTTTCCCGCAGAGCATGTGCCGAGAGCTACAGGGAAAATGAAATCTGTGAAATTATGGACTGGTGGTGTTGTTAGAGGGTAATGGTTTGCACCTCCATTTTTGGAAAACAAAGATATTTAAATTATATTATTTATTTTCATAGACAATAATGAATAATGATCCATTTATGTTAGCATTCCCTGACATGCTCCCTTTAACCGGCAAATGTATAAGACCTATTTTTTTACTGAATTATGGATTCTATTCAGCGCACAATTCAGTAGGCATGCCAATTATTTTCAGTGTTGCAGGAAAACGACGTATATATGGGAACTCCTACACTGGAACTAATGTGACATGGATTTCCCCTGTACCGTACGTGCCAAATCATTTATATCTAATCTGGAAAAACACCTTGATGAGACCTTATTCAGTAAAGCATATGTTTTTGTGTTTGAACGCTCATAAATGGATTTAAAACAAAAGCCTTTAGTTATCCTTTTTTTGTCCTTGATTCTATTGTGCTTTAAAAATGTGAGTTTTTTTTTACCCAACTACGGCGAAAAAAAAAGGAGCGTTATGATTTTGACCGGTATGTATGTATGTAAGTATGTATCATCTGTTCCCTCCTATTTTCTAAACGACTCATCACAATTTGATTTAAAAACAAAAGTAATAAAAACTATAATAACCCAACTACGACTAAAAAGGTATAAACAAGACACCACAGACAGACAAATAAAAAATCCAGAGTGAAATGAAATGAAATGAAATGAAATTGTTTACTCTGTAAATAGGATATTGGAATCGCTTTTACACGTCATATTATAAAATATTGAAAATAAGCTAGATGAGGTCGGCGTTTCCTAACTGACTACTCTGAGAAGAAAGGCCGAAACGCAGAGGTCGCAGTCTCTTTTAAAGTCCAGACATAATCTTGGTCAGACCATATGAGGACCATGTAGATTGGCGTCTGAAATGGTATTTTGAGGAAAGAACCACAACGATTTGAGTGGACCTGTCCAGTCAGTGCAAGCATCTGTCAGTAATAGTGGAGTTCAACTCAGAACTTAAGGAGCTCAACACAGTCACACGTGTTAGGGCATAAATCGAACAGATTACGTGTGACTCCGGATTTTGAATTTGTCTGTCTGTGGTGTCTTGTTTATACCTTTTTAGTCGTAGTTGGGTTATAGTTTTTATTACTAAATTTTTTTCAATTCTTTTGGGGTTATAATATATATATTTTGGAAATTTGCTCATTAAGCCCTTTCATTTGATACCCAACATGTTACGATAAAACAATTTTTTTTTTTAAAGTTCCTGACTTTATTTCCGTTAGAGGGCGCCATTTTTTATTTAATGTAACGTCACATAGCCTATAACCAGCGGACGACCAAGGCGCTTCCAACGATACCTCATTTGTCAAATTGTGATGAGTGGTTTAGAAGATAGGAGGGAACAGATGAACATACATACTGTTATGTAGGTACGTAGGGACACAAGTGAAACTACTGACAGCTAAATGGACACTCTTTAATCCTTAGGTTAGACCAGGGGAGGGACGCAGCCCACGCACACATACACCATGTTGACACACACATATATAACACATACAAACACACATACTGGTCAAAATCATAACCCTCCTTTTTTCTTCGCCGTAGTCGGGTAAAAAAATCAACAGTTATGAAAGTAAAGAGGTGGAAATTATTACATTTAATTGAGAAGTTTTACTTCGTATGTTGGTGAACTAAAAGTAAATTTTGTATGCCCTATCTTATGCTCGCGTGTGTACCTAGTTAAACTCGTTGTTTTTTTAGTTCAGTCAATTGTTTGTTTTCATTTTACTTGATCAAAGTTACGTAGGTATAGGTAATAGGTAGTCCCTAATCATCATTATCTTGCCCTCATCCCAATTTATTTGTGGTCGGCGCAACATGTCTCTTCCTTCCGTACTTCTCTTTTAATCGTCTTATTAGTCGTCATTTTGGTAGTCACCTCCTTTCTAGGTCGTCCCTAATGCCTACAAATATTGCCTGAGGCGCCGTGCTAACATTCGATCAAGACTTACCTACATAATCGAAGTTTTTGCACGACTCCCCGTAGGTACTGAAGCCTGCCCTATAGGCACTGTGATAAGTCAGATAAGTGTAATCTCTATCTATCTATAGTCAGATAAGTCTAAATCTGGTGATCGCTGTGGTTAATCTTACTTTTTCCTAATCTTCTTCTTCCTCCTACTCCGAAGCCCGAGTATCTCAATTAGGTACTTGGGGTATTTATTTATTTTCCTCTGACCACGATTTTGTGCTGACCGTAACCGCTCTATGTGTAGGTATGTATATGTTGATCAAAAATTACCCTGACATAAACCATTACGTCATTGTGTAGGTATAAAATATCCATACATTGTTTTAAATCCCTAAAACACACCGTATCGTATCAAATCACTATCAGGAATATCAAGTACATGTACGACCCTAAACAAACATTCCTCTTGGAAACAATTCCCAACAAGGATACAAACCCTCTTTCTTATCTGTTACGTAGGCATATTATCTGTTACGTAGGTATATTATCTTAACACACCAAAAAACTTACACATGCAGGTACGGTAAAACCCCAATGACGTCCTGTGCAGCCTGGTCTATGACCGCGGTGATTGAGGTTTTTTTACGAAGCAATGACCTGTACCAATAGGTACCTCACAGCTTTTTTTATCAGAATTCTTGTTGATGATAACGGGTGTTGTACGGACTTTTACTACGTTCCACCGAATTAGGTAGTGAAGTTAAGTAGTTCTAAAAGTGAATTTTACGTTGGTTTAGTTAGGAACAGCTGGCGCTACCATGCTCTACTTACTCCAAAAATAATTGAACAAAGTATAGGTAAATATTGTGATTTAACCGTTTGGAGGGTAATTGAAATTCAAAAGGTATCGGAAACGGATGTATGCTTTGCAAAAAAAAACCTTAACCCACTTCTAAGTAGGCACCTAACTCTCTCTAAATCCATAATAACATGCATAGTGATAGTGATAAAGAAATAATCAACAAAAAAGATTTACCCAAATGAACGTCCATTAATGAAGTTAGATAATCGTGATGCAGATTACGCTATTTAAAAAATACAAAAACATTCAAGCATTTAAGACTGTTTACAACTTTATTAAACGTTTATGTAGCCTCATTAATCAGAATCACACACTCTTCTTTGACATTTTAATAGTCTGTCATTCATAAAATAATGGAAAAAAAACTCACTATTTGCTCTGGACTGGGCAATTGACATTTTCAGTGAGACTGAATTCTGAGAACGACCCAGCCACTGTTGTATATAAAAAAAACTGATATTTAAATATAGTCGGTTGAATGAAGTAAAGTACGTTCATTTCTTTAGGTGTTTCACAGATTTAAACTTGAATCGCATAAGTAGTAGCTTTCCGCATTATTATGCGGTCTCTACACACAACGCGCCGAAGTATTTCATTGAAAATAAATGTTGAGTGGGTACCATAGTAATCCCTATTACACCATGGTAAGTACCACTTAATCACTGTAAACGGAATGACATTTATAAACATTTACAAGGTACAGACAGATAAGTAGATACGATTGGTAGAAAGATAGAGTGCCTGCGTGCGTTTATTCGGTGTTTACCTATCAGTCAGAGCCGTAGGCAGGGGGGGAGGGTCGACACCCCCCCCCTGAAATCTGAGATCCAGAATCTCAATCCAGAGATCGACCTACTTTAGGATACCTCCGTACTCTAATACAGATTATGTAATCTATTTCGCATAGGCTTACTTTATAATCTACAAAAGCAGTAAGGGCATGCTTTAAAAATTCCTGCAACTTCAACATTCTGAGAAGATCTAACCTATATCAAGCCAGGCGGGTTGCTAAAATCTTCAAGCTCGCTTCGCTCGCTTGTGCATTCTACTTATCGTACATTCGTGTAAGTGTGGTGCGAGGGCCCGTTTTTTTAAACTGCTTAAAAATGTTCTACATATGTCGATAAACTTACGGAGAAAGAAACTAAATTATTCGAAGCGGGATGCTAAGAATTTCGAGCTCGCTTCGCTCGCTCTTGCATCCTATATTCTCCATAGTGGGCCAGTTATATTAAGTGGTCTAACTAAAGCGTTAAAGATGTCCCTGTTTTTGGTCATGATTGCAAAGAGGCGGGACGAGAGAAACAGGGCTTTATTGAAATTAGTAATAACTATCTCTTCATCAATTTAAATTCTGTCTTAGAATGCTTATACATTTTAAAATAGAATTTCGTATATCTCGAAAAATATTTTTGTAATGAGATTCCGCAAAATGATCATTTCTTTGCTAATAAATCCTCTTTTTTATAAACCTGTACCTACAATTTATTTACCCCACGGATATACTTACCCTCTCTGAAATCAGAAATAATTTATTGCTTCAAATGTTGGCAATCCCAACCCCCCCCCCTCCAATTAATTCCTGGCTACGGCCCTGCTATCAGTAGCATTATTATTGCTTAAGCCACTTAGGTAATTTAACTATTATTGTCTGAAGATACTGCAGGTGTTAATGGAATTTATCATTATTTAAATACGTCGCAATATTGTGACGGGTGTGCCTTATTAAGCGAACTATCGCCGTAAAGTTCAGTCGGTAATAGCTGAAGCTTTCCCGAAAATCTCGGACTTCCTTATTTTTGATGGACGACGATGATCACCATAATGAGTTGAAATCAGTTCAATCAATCTGCCTAGCCTTTTCCCAACTAATTTTGATATTCATCAGTATTTTACATGGAGTGACTGCCTATCTGACTTCCACAACCCAGTAACTAGGTAATACGAATAGCCTTTGGTAAGACTGGTTGTCAGACTTTCGGGCTTCTGACGACCCGTAACGTCTGTCAAAGGTCCTCGAATGACAGCCGGGACCAACGGCTTAACGTGCTTTCCGAGGCACGGAGGAGTCTCGATATGTAAAGATGGTCACCCATCCACGACTAACCCCGGCAAACGAAGCTTAACCTGTTGCATCGACCCGTGCGGCTGTTATTACTTAGCCACGAGCTCCTCACGCATGAGCACGAGGTTTTAGTCAATCCGATGTTCTCGAAATCGCCACCGTCTTCAGATGGAAGGATAAGTAGTTGGTGGATATCCACATGAAAGCCATGTTTCTTGGCTTGATTTATTCAATGTTTCTGCAGTCTTCTCGTAGGTGTAAACATTAGGTCGTAACCATCACATTTGCTTACTCATCTCTCTCTCTCTCCTATAAGGCTAAGTATATTGCATTAAGTATCAAAAGCAGTCTTTAAGCTAAGCCCATATTACCACTCTCTCTGTCTCAGTTACTTTTAATTAATGATAATCTGATAAAGTTTCTTAATCTGATAATGATAATCTGGTAAAGTTTGAGTATACGGCCTACCCAAATGTCCTTTATTTGGTATTGTTCATCGAATCGTTGAGCTCCTTAAATTCTGAGTTGATCTGCACGATTACTGACAAATGCGTGCACTGACTGGACAGGTCCACTCAATCTGTGTGATTCTTTCTTCAACGACCATTTCAGACACCAATCCACATGGTCTTCACAACATCTAACCAAGATTATGTCTGGACTTTAAAAGAGACTGTGACCTCTGAGTTTGTTTCTTCTCAGAGTAGTCAGATAGGAAACGCGGACCTCATCTAGTTTTAAAAATATGACTGAGCTGTAAAAGTGTTTGTACAAACCAACTTATGGAAATAAAATGATTTATCAATTACAGCTGCAGCGCATCGCATTTATATACAAAAAAAGGCCCGCCTCAGCCCGCATATAGTGTGCGATGGTTCATAAAAAATGTACGAAATTGACGTAGGAGAATGCTTGCATTGCGGTGCGGCCCGCCTAAGTCTGCGTCAGCCTTTACAGTTATCTATCAGAATGTGATTGATTCAGAGCCATGCCCCATATCTCCACAATGTAGTATGGACAACAACCCAGACTACTCAACTAAGGTATTATCTGTTGATCATTCAAGTACCGCTGTTCCTAGCGGTCATCCTACCAGCAGCAGAAGGAAACCCGATCCTCAACCCAGTACATCAATTAAGTTGCCGTATAAATCTCGTACCTACGTCTACCCCTATTTCCACTTCCCTTTAATGTCATAAAAAGAAGTTTAATGACGAACGTGACACCGACAACACTATTGGTTAGTGTATTGTTTAACATCACCTTCAATTTGTAATGCTGAGGCTACATTGTCGCGTTATCGCGAACTATACTTCGCGCTCTCTGTTGCTCAGCGAGACGTCGAGCGGTGTGCGAGAGCGCACGAAGTTTAGTTCGCGATAAAACGACAATGTAGCCTCAGGCTAACCACTATCTCTGTTTGATTGCATTCATGATGGGTTTTCCAGGCCGGGTTTACCCACGACCGGTGCACCAGTATTGCTATTGTTATGGCCCCTCGACCCTGCGATTGTTTATCTCAAGAAGAATAAACGTTCTAGTTGTGTTGAGTTGTGCCAGATGTAGAGGAGCGAAGTGTGAGTTATGTGCAGCTGCTAGAGTTCCTTAGCTTAGCTATGGTACAGAATGCCTTTATTAGTACATTCTATCACTTCAAACTCCCTATTACCTACTGCTCTGACCACCTAGCATTGTGTAGAAATGAACCCCTCCGTATCAAAACGTCCTAAAAGTAAATGGTCTTATTAGCAAAACGACCCATAATCAAAACGACACTTTAGCAAAATTACCTATTCGCTTCAAAAACATTGCCTCTTAACAACTATGTAGGAACTCCGGTGGGTTACCAAAAATGTTGTAGTCCTCGCAAGTCGCGACATTAAAATGGACGCTGCTCTAAAAGAAAGAAAGAAAAAAGTTCATTTGTTTCAACGAGACACATTATTACAACTCCGCTACTGATGAAGGGTTAAGACGGGTGAAGTGTTAAGACTGTTAAGAGACAGAGTCCGGGTATGCGCTCGTATTCTCGATGATAAAAAGCCTTCCAAAACCGACACTACCATCGGTTTTGCTTCATCTGTTCATGCCTTCGCGGGTGACGATATTTAACTATGTAGATCATTTAGTTTCGACCCTCTCTTGTTAGTCATCTCTAACCGAACCTATTTTTTTTTCTGGTTTGAAAAATCCTCGTGTATGTCGTCAGCCCTGGGGCGGGCGGAGGGGTCTGCCAGACTATTACTGACTAAAAACCACCCCTGTGTTCCAACTGACACCTACGCCGGGGGTCGCGGGTAGTAAGAATCTTCCGCAACCCCCGACTGGTGCCGGCCGGCTTACCGCTGCGGGCCTCCTCCGGTCAGGGGGGGGAGTGAGGTGTTCGACTCCCCCAACGACGTCTAAGAGGGGCGCGCGTGGAACACTCCGCGCCGCCACCTCGGGTCCTGATGTGTGGGGGGCGACGGCCGTCCCCGAGTCCGTCACCCCTGGACCCATTTAGGGGGGATGAAAGACAGCGTTATCTGATCTCTAACCTAACCTTACCTAACCTACCTATCTAATCAGAAGCTGTCGTCAGTTCTAGATCGTGTTAACCTCGGTGATAACGATAATATGTAAGTTTGTTCATAATAGTACATTGTGATACGAGTGTGCTCTATTGGATATTACAGTCGAGGCGGTGTTGTTAGCGCGAGCCTCAGGCGAGCGCGATAAGTTAGCCGAGAGTGTAATAATCAATGCACACGCGTTTCATACAACGCTTTTCAACACACTTGCGAGGAATAAAACAGACTTGTTGTAAGAACTTATGCTACAATAACGTAACTATAGAGATGATAGATTTATAAAGTTTAACTGACCTTTGTTGCCAGGTACTGACTATCCGGAGTTTCTTTTAAAAACTTCTATATCGGTTGGTGACAATACTTTAAATTTTGTTATTAATTACATAAACACACAACGAAAACGATAATAAATATTTTTGGAAAATGGCGCGCTGGCTGGTTTTGTTTTTCCATAGGTGTAAATAAAGGCACTAGCAAAACCGCTAGACAGCCTATACAAAAAAATATGATATGAATAAGAAAAAAAATTACTATAACTAAACGTACCATAGCGGAGTCAAATCTATTTATTATTATTTACGCTCTTCTCCCCTACGTGAAATCGAGATTTTTAATAATGATTTTAACCACACAACAAAAAAGTTAACAAATATTTATGGAAAATGCGGCTGGTTTTGTTTTTTCCGCTAGCGATGCGCGCGCGGGTGTAAATAAAAGCACTGGTAATACCGCTGAACAGCCTATATAAAAATATAATAATGTTAATAATACATAAAACGCAAATGGGATTAGGGTAGTGACCAATATAGACTGAAATTGCCACAGACGACATAAACCCTTATTTAATAGTACAGATAGAGTTTTATTCCGCGCGAACGCGGTAGCACACGGGCACGCCAGCGCGGTTCGTCGGGGCGGGCGGGTCAAATGGCCTGCGCGCATGGCAACCGCGGTCTTACCGGAAAAAAGCGCAAGTCTCTGCTCGGATGTAAATAGAAAATGCTCATTTATTAGTAGGATAGTTCATATTAATTCAATGTATAATATCCCACTGACGTTTAGTTATGGTAACAAAAAATCCCATGAGCATGCATGGGATTTTTTTTTACCATAGCTCAACGCTACTGGTTTGCTTATGGTTCTTTTTTTTTAATAAAAACTTGCTTTTGAGCGCTTGTCTTTGGTAAAAAGCTTCACCAAGAACAATTTCTATTGGATACAAATTCCATGCTGCCATGATAGTACTTACTAATTCCATACTGCCTCCGACTTGTAAATAGTAATCTTTGGCCCACATTACTGCACTAGTGCGGTAATATAAAGTAAAAAGCACGCTTCTATAATACACTGCATTATGAACCTAAAAGCCGTTCAATAAGAGCCACTTTACAAGAGTGTTTATAATATTTTTTAAATCTATTATTTTATTGTAGTCAGCTTGAACTATTTCTTTTAAATCCACAGAACCCTAATGAGCACATGTTTGGTTTCAGTCGTAAAATGTTATATTTATCGGCGGGAAAAACCTAATTGAAGCAGCAGTGTGATATTCTCAACCCACGTGTCGTGAATCACGGACATTCTGCAACTTTATGTTATTTCTTTGGTACGAAAGTATGCATTTCTTTTAATGGAGCAACACATCACTGCATTTGTCGTGTTGCTGCTTCGAAACTCAAACTCAAACTCAAACTCAAAGCATTTATTTCAATTAAACCATTCACAGGCACTTTTGAATTGTCAAGGAGTCGGTCAGTCAGAAATATGAAGCTAGTTGCCCATACCAAAGCGTAGTAGGTACCTATGGAGAAGAATCGAAAGACTCAACATTTACTATTTTCAAGAAAGACATTTAAGGCACCCAGAAACGGGCGCGACAGGCAGCGCTACTCTTGTTGCGCCCGCGATATCGCGCCAGTTTGTACGAGCCTTTAGTCGTTGCAGTTAGTCAATGCTTTCGTTAGTTAATGTGATTAACTTATTTTATTTAAATTAATTATTGATACGATTGTGTAGATCAATCATTAGTTAATGTTTTCTACTGATTGACCTAAACAATCGTCGGGGAATAACGTGGGAATTACGTGATTGAGGGAAATTCAACATAAAATAGTCGTTTTTGGGCGGACATAATTATTTGACCGTCAGCGGCCGGCGTGCTGTTAATGGAGCTTTTACCAAAGGTTTGCAATAATAAGTCAGCTGCAACGCAACAGTGACCCCCCTGGAGTTGAATGTTCATTGCTGGTGATGATTGAGTAGCATCAGGCGGTACTCAACCTCTAAAGTAACTACTTCACATTTGTCAAGAAACTTGAAAAAGATCCATAAAGATACCTAGATAGATATTGTAGTCAAATAGAGATCCAAGACCATATTATTAATGCCTACATTGCACTCACATTTCCTACTCGTTCTGGTCGACATACGGGTCTCGGGTCTACTTACCATCAATAGATGAAGACAATAAAACGAATGGTTTTAATTAAGATTTTATTGCACCACATAGTAAGTAGATTTAGTAAATCTTGGCAGCACCAATATGTACTGTAAGAGTCTTTAGCCTACTTAGTTTTACCATGCAAGTTTGTTTTAAGATTGTATGAGAGTAACACTAGATTTCGTACGAGGAATATACAATGGAGAAATATTATAAAAACAATGAGGAGTCCGCTTGAAGAGCTGACAGTGTACGTCATGATGTAAAAACGTAGAACCAATTCTAGAAATAAATCTTATTTTAACTGTAAAAATATATTTTTCATTGATATATTTTTAGACTTCTTCCACAGTACGCCGTCTGCGGCCTGTGACGTATTCTATCACGGGATGGTGATTGATATTTTATCGGGAATTAATTGATTTATTCACTATCACTATCACTATCAACAAGAATGCCTACTCGTCAATTATCGGATATTGCCCAATAATAGGTAATTGGGTCGTGGAAAAACCGAGCCTTGTGATATTGTGACAAGTAAGTTCGATACTGCCATATCATAGTAAGATTGCATCAAGCCGCATTGGCGCCGATTATGACTGCCTCGTTAGTCTATTGGCTTCTGAGCATGAGATCCTGGGTTCGATTCCCGGGTGAGGCAAAGTGTTATTGGGTTCTTGCATCTGGAATATCTCAGTAGCAGCAAGGGGTCTGGATTTGTGCACGGTTGATGGTGGCAATAGGCTCGCCCCCTATTATATGGGACTTAAGTATAACTGACGAAATGTGGGTTTACTATAGGTACACCTCTGCCTAACCCTTCGGGGAATACAAGCGTGATGTTATGTTATGTTATTATATCAAGCACCCCAAGGACTTCTTGTTGAAAAAGGTTAGAACACGATGTCAGGCCCCTTCATAGGTTATATATAGTATGGGTGTCTCCTAGTATTCCAAGAGAACCTTAACTTTCTTGCAGCACATTAGCAGAAAGAGGCACTGACTGATGGGTTTATCCTGCAAGATTAAATAGTATCGGAACGAGCTTTGTATACGTCATCGAAAGCTTGTCAAAAGCTTAGTCAATCATCAAAATTGACTAACCTACCTCTGCATCCGGTTAGACTAGAAGGCGACCCAAATACCTATATTTAAGAAAAGGCTAGGCAGATGATTTTAATTAAAATTATAAGGTAGGTATTCAATAGAAGTGTTTTTAAAACGCAACGCAAAACAATGCAAGAATCATCAATAACTGCATTAATATTAACCGCATCCACAGTACGAGAAGTATGAGCCCTAACCATACTGTACACCTCCTTCGTTCGCAGTTTGCTAGAGACTACTTTTACTTTGTAAAGTATTATATTATTTTAATTATTGTGAATTTGAAGACTATGTGGATCTTTCTTTTCTTTTTTAGTATTAATTTTTCCTTAGTTTTAATTAATCATGGTCTGGCAGTTTGAGTAATTTATGCGGCCTAACCAAATGTCCTTTCTTTGGTACTGTTCGTCAAATCGTTGAGCTCCTTAAAATTGGAGTTGAGCTGCACGATTATTGACAAATGCTTGCACTGACTGGACAGGTCCACTCAATCTGCGTGGTTCTTTCCTCAAAAGTCCATTTCAGACACCAATCTACATGGTCTTCACATGATCTGACCAAGATTATGTCTGGACTTTAAAAGAGACTGTGACCTCTGAGTTTGTTTCGGCCTTTCTTCTCAGAGTAGTCAGATAGGAAACGCCGACCTCATCTAGTTTTAAAAATGTGATTGACGTGTAAAAGTGTTTGTACAAACCTACTTACAGAAATAAAAGTCATTTATCATTTATCATACTAACTGTGCAATCTGGAACCCCCACGAGGAAGTATATACACTGGTTATCGAAAAGGTTCTGCAGTTAACTTATATGTGTGGTGCAATTGTAAATATAAGTTGGTTGTTTAATAAATAAATTAACAATAAATAAATAATTTGCAGACACGTGGAAGGTGCGCTATGTCAAACATATTATAGGCTTAGATCTAAAAGGCAACAGCACGGCTAGATCGATTTCGATGTAATCATTCAATATTCATGTGAGTACGTCTGTTACTCACTATGAGACGAACACAAATTGTATTGAAGTCAAAATTTAGGGAATCTTTTACGGTGTATAAAACCGACCTTTGTCCACATTTGCTACAAAAATATTGGAAAGCATTCTCAAATACAATACTTCGTCGAGGTGCAGAAAGCGATCCCTGGCTGCAAACACTCAGTTTTATGGTGTCAAATTACGTATTCCTGTACCGCGTCCATAAAACGTCTCGGTATGAATCAAAAATCCATTTGTGCAGCGCTGTTTCATCCATTTTCACACGTTCGTGCCATAATACAGGGCCCGGCGGGCACGTCGATAACTGCTTTGTGACATCACATGCCATTCCCACATTAACTGTATCAATACAGATAATTTTAGGTCAATTATTAAAATATAAAGCTGCACCATTAACAACTATGCTCGACTTCGTTGATTTGGGAAATGATTTACGATCACGTGAAATATTCAAAATGGCAGCGTCATTTTATTTTAATTAACGTTCCATGTCAGCAGGATATTAAACACATCACATAACATCACGCCTTGTTTCCACGAAGGGTTGGGCAGAGGTGTACCTATACTACACTCTAATTTCGCCAGTTATGTTTGAGTCTCATGTAATAGGGGGCGAGCCTATTGCCATCAACCGGACATCAATCCAGACTCCTTGCTGCTACCGAGATATACTACTACTGCTACTTGATAGTAGATGCTTTGCAAAATGCATTCTGGAAAGATCAATTTATTATTTTACCGCAAACATGATTAATTCTTCTAAGTTAGATTTTATGTTTAACCATGAAAATACTATAACATGCTAGGTACTGATGTTCTAGGATTGGCCGAAATTAATCAATAGAGAGAGAACAAGTTTGGATCTCAAGTAATCCTACTTAAAAATGACGTATTGACGACGCAAAGGTTCAGATTTCACGCCGAAAATATTGGGCAGTCCTGAAACTTCACACGTAACAGGTGAAGCCTGCATGCACCCAGCACCTTGCTATGCTATCATAGAATTAATATAAACAACAGTATATTATGTTTGCCGATGATTCATAATCATGACTGTTTCTATCTCACGAAAGTTATCAGAGCTTACCTATACCTACCTATAAACAGACCTTATTTACTCACCCAACGTAGCAGATTTAATAATTAATTATGCAATAAATGTAAGTACTACTACCTATGTGTCAGTAGATAAGTAAGTGTATTCGCGAGAAGCCTGACGTCAGAGCAGTGACCTCATTTTGTGTCGTCACTGACTGCATGAACATACTGATTATACGGGCGTTGACCTCACACCTCACGTTACGATGATGAACTGAACTGAACTGAACTGTGGACTGAATTGTGCACATAGCAGGATGTTTCAATCAATTCAACCTATGGTAGCCCAGCATATAACCCCGCCTCCAGCACGAAGGCTGCCCCCACCACCTTGCTAATGTCGTCGAGGGGCTTCCTACGTAGGTAATATTTGCAAAACAAAAGTTTGTTCCACTTATGGAGGCAACTAGATGACGCTGTTGCATGTCACAGGCTTGCGCAACAATTTGGAAGCCGCTACCCCTACTCTAGATGGGCAGGACCTCTCCATTCAACGGCAGAAAGCGCCATTCGATTATGGATTGGCTACAGCCTTATGCTTCTTAAAAACAATGATCCGCGATACCAATGTTTGAGCACTTATTGCACAAGCCAGTAAAGAAAACCATGATCAGCAGCGAACGATACAGGTTGATCAATTGCTTGATCACAATGATACCTAAACATATAGGTACATAGCCAAGCATTATGGAAAAGTCCACTTGCGTCAATAGACACACATGTCATGTGGTTATGTACTATCAGCTACGCAGCCAATTATTTCAAACCATATCTTTCTGTTCATTTACTTACTCACTTGGAAATACCCAAATTAACACCAATTACAGAATATCAATAGTATTAGCATTGATTTAAATACGCAGTAATATATATGTCAATAAGTAATATAGTCATCAGATATTCAAACAACAGAAATACATCATCTGTGAAAATGTCAACTATCACGGTTCATGAGATACAGCCTGGTAACAGACGGACAGACGGACAGACAGACAGACAGACAGACGGACGGACAGCGGAGTCTTAGTAATAGGGTCCCGTTTTACCCTTTGGGTACGAAACCCTAAAAAGGCTTAATTCTCCGTAAATACAAACTGTTACTAAGAAAAATGGTAACTCATCAAGTCATGAGCCAGAATTGGACTTTCCCATCGCAATAACTATTATTTGGAAATGGCCAAACACATCACACGGCCGGAAATACTTCAATAACATTGACATTATAAGGATGCCAAATTGCATAAAATATTTCGGTTTAATATTCAGGGTTTTTTCTTGGATAATTAATAACGTGTATGTAATTTATGTGGGGAAAACACCTAGTACCTATGTGTTGTAGTACCTAGGTGTTCTACGGTCTGCTTTTTACAAGAAATAGGAAGGACGAAAATATAAAGGTTTCTGTAGAACAACAGCTGATTTTGAGTAGTTCCCATATTTGTCTCTTGCATGGTTAAGGTTGTTACCATATTTGTCAAATGGCTGGTTATGGTTGTTTTAGCCCCTAGTTACTATCAATTAATAGGTATGTTGTTTGCAAAATACTCTAAAAAATATTAAATCGGTCATCGCAACAAACTTACCACTAATCCAGTGAGGTTATCGATAAAATGTTTAATTATAGATAAATAATCTTTTTTCACAACTTTAATTCACCAATTCGATAATTATGATATGACGTGGTTGGTACACACGGCTACACATCAAGCTATACATTTCCAGTATAAACTGACCTCGCATTGTACGGATATCCTATACAATACGGGATCAGCACAAACTGGAATTGTATAATAATAAATAAATAAATCAACATTTATTTCAGAACCACATTCCATATTTGTTAGTAACAATGTAAGCTTATGAAACTAGTGTTAGTAACATATTATATTCTAAGCTGCGTGCGTGAGGCACGCCGATCCCGGGGAATGTCTACTTGACTGCGTGCAGTCGTATCCACCGCCCCAAGATCGGAGAGTCCCACCTATCAGCCAACACTCTAAGAATGATGTTGGGGCTGGCTCGAACACGGCGTAGCAAAGATGCGCATCTCTTGCGCATGATGGCCGATGGTATAGCTGTGTACCTATCTACATATATTCCAAGAACTCCATTCTATTGCAAACACGCCGTTTACAACTATAATCGTGTATTTCGTTTATTTTTAGGATTTTTCTACTGAAAAATAGACTAGACAATTTCGATGTTTTTTCTGGTTGAATCATCATCTGCCTAGCCGGCTCCCAACTATGTTGTGGTCAGCTTGTAGTCTTACCAAATGCAGCTGAATGGAATACCAGGATTTTACATGAAGCGGCTGGCCTATCTGACCTCCACAACCCAGTTACTGGGTAACCCTTAGTAAGGCTGGTTGTCTGACTCTCGGGCTTCTGAGTACCCGTAACAACTGTCAAAGATCTACAAATGACAGCCGGGACCATCGGTTTAACGAGGTTTCCAAGGCCTGGAGGGGTTTTGATATTTAATGGATGGTCACCCATCCACGGACCGACCTCGAAAAGCGTAACTTAACCTTCGAACGACCCGTGCGGCTGTTATTATTTGGCTGATAGAATATCAACGGGTTTAATTCTATAGAAAACCCGTATTAAGATCATGATCGCACGATCAGATCTTTGACGTAGGTACCTAATGTTATTGTGACTGCTAACTTGATGGAAACAGGAAATTCGCACGATGACTGATGATGACACTAGTTTAATCTTAAGATGGCTGTTTGTTTAACACTTTGACAACCGATAACGACTCTGGTTCGTGACGCTTAATTTTTCACCGTACGCCGCATCAGAATTCTCATCATCGGAATTCTTTGATTTTATTCTACAAACACGACCTGCTGTCGTGATCGGCGTGTAGCTCTACGTTCTTTAGATATACACTCATAGGCGATTCATTTACGTAACATGTGGAGTGCAAGGAGAAGGATGCAAGGAGTTCGTTGAGCCGGCCGATGTCTATTGCTATTGTAAGAGTTTTTATTTTTTGCGAAAATGAGTATTTTTGTTTTGATTTTTATAATAATAAATAAAAAACTATCCATTGTTTTATTTTGTTGATTATAAAATTAATAAAGTTATTTTAGCATATACAAAACGAAGCAGAAGCATTACTTTTTAACCGACTTCTTCAAAAAGGAGCCGGTTCTATGTTCGTCTGCATTTTTTTTTTTTTGTGTATGTTCATCGATATTTTCGCCAGTTGTGAACCGATTTACAAATTTCTTTTTTTTGTTCAAAAAGGTATACTCCCAGTGTGGTCCCATATAACTTTTATTAATGTTGCTTGCGTAGTTTTTAAGTTAGCTTCAATATTTTCGTATTTTTCCCACTTAGTGTATTTAGACGACATCTTATTTGACTCCGTCACTGTTATTTACATGGTAGGTAATGGTATTCGAATTTGTGTGGCGTAGGTACAACAACTAAAAAGTGAAAAATAAAAACGTAAAAAGTTTTTTTAGTTATGTTTTTAATTACAACAATGCCGTAAATGGCGCCCGTACAAGGGAAAGCGCGTTACAAAATGCTTGGCTGCTAAGTGTTATATAATAGCTTGGATCTCATTCTCCTGCGAATCTTCTTACTCAATACTCATTTATTGATGTGTCTCTTCATTCACATTGATCGTAGAGCGACCGCGAACGCAGCCGTTTCTTTAGTAGGTGAGTTCTGGATATTTCATGGGATAGGTTCCTTTTCTTCGTCGTTTAATGTTATAATTAGTCTTGAAGTTTAATTTATTCAATGTATTACTACACTACGCTTCAGTGCATCTTGTTACTTTTACGTAAATACGTACCTATACCTACTTACTTTGCCTAGGTGTACCTACTTTACTTAGTACCTACCTAGATAAGTAGGTACTATGCAGGCTCACGTAGGATACCGAAGTCATGAAACGAAGGTACTTAAATAAAATTTCCTATCGTTTAAGTACCTAACACCTCCATCCAGGAACAAGCTTCAAAGGATCTCTAATGTCTAGACTCCTTCGAAACTTGTCGCTCTACAATATTCAGGTCTATCAGTACCTTGGTAGGTGGGTGCCCAACTACCCAATCAACATAGCTGCTACTGTTCAAAATTTACTCGAAACACCTACAGGTAGGCTATCGAATAGTGTTTACCGTGTACAAACCGCACTACTCGATAGGTACCTACCTTTATAGATTATTTGAAAAACCACAGCATTCTATTTTGGACTCAGGGTTGTAATTTTAATGGACGCGCGCCAAAGGAAAGTCCAGTTCGTTGTAACGTAAAATAAATAGACACACGGGGAATGTGTTGGAAAATCCGTGCAGAACTAAGCCGCCTGAAACAGTATGACACATGTTTACCTAATTATTTTGTTTATGGATTTACTGGGTATTGTTTATTTCCAACTGGCAGTCCCTACCTACCTAATTCTGTTTTTGGCATTTGGGTTTTTTTTAACAACTAGCGTTGTTATGTCACTAGGGATTTAGGTACTGACCGGCCTATTTCAGCATTAAATAGTCTATATTGCTCTATTCTTAAATCAACAAGAACTTGAGCTTTCAGTTAACCAAAACGTTAACATTAAGCACAAAACCAAAGGCAATGAAGATCATAGGAAACTGCTATAAAACCAAACTATGTAGATTGAAGATTCGTGCAGACTGGCGCGACAGGCAGCGCGACCCTTGTCACGCCCGCGATATCGCGCCAGTTTGCACGACCCTATAGGCCTGAGAAGTGCAATAGTAGATATGTTTAAGTAGGTACCTACCTCCTACCTGACTGGGTAGATTTATAACATACCTACAGATCAGATAGGTAAAGTACCTAGACCAAAAGAAAAAAAATGAATGAGAGCGTTTGGACTACATGCCACATTGATCTATGATACCTGGATTACTTCTGCAGATGATATTGTCACTTCTTCGCACCTACTTAGGTGTTTCCATGAATATGCCTTTTTTTTTAACGTAATCCTAACAAAAAAATATTCATAATAATGCGTGAATCGTACGATAGTTAGTTTACCTTATTTCCGATCCCACTATGATGCATGCACAATATTATATCTACCTAGCATACTTCGATGAGTAAGATTCTTCATAGACAGCGCAACACGGTAATTCGCAGAGCCACTGACTAACAATAATTATGTAATAATAAATTCCCTTACTCGGCTGGGTTTTTTTTTGTGGCTCCGCATTTTGGAAAACTTTGGCATTGGTACCGACAAGGGTATATAGGTAACCTACCTACAGCAGATAGCCTTTGTCTGCGAACTGGGTTTCTCGGCGCCGTACTTATGCCCAAATATTCGGGCATCCGGGGATTCCGACAGCAATCAATTTTATCAACACAATCGAAAAATCAACCGCAACATTCTATTCTTCGGTCGCTGACCCGGTTATTTTCTCCATCAGCCCATCCGTTTCTCTGCTGGACTTCTAAATTGAGTCCATCCCGGTTATTTTTGTGGTTTTTCAGGTTCTAAATGAGAGTTAATTAGGTAGATAATATGAAGTTAGAGTTACCAACTAATACTTATAGGTATCTCTTTTTGGGTTTTTAAATATAAAACAATACGATAAACTTGGTATGCAAGCGGTCATCAAGTGGGTTTTTCCAAAAATCTTCAAATAGCCTAAATATGAGTGACTTTTTCATCTGTTACAGAAATTATGTTATAATAGGACCTAGGTACTTAACAGTAAATAGTTATTTCTATGTTTAGGTATGGTACCTAATGAGAAACCAAGCGAAATATAGGTACCTAGGTACCTACATAATTAGATACAAAATAGATAAATCGGTGAATCCTGTCCAAATGCTAGGTATTTATGGCCTTTTATATTAGTAGCTAAACCTATACTTAAACGTTGTAGTTGTAAGAAAATTATCGGGTGGTGTTTCACAGGGAGCACGTGTGTATGGAAGGTGTGATTACGTGACTCTCGGCTCGTCCGTATCTTGCGAGCGGTTGTTTTCCACATCGACAACACCTTGTTTATCAAACAATTTGTTAACAGGGTTTTATAAACACGTGTGGCGTGACACTATTACCTGAGATGAACTAACCGTTTTCCCGTGGAAGTACCTTCTCTATACCCACCATATGGGAGAAGAGACCTATGGGAAAGACAGCATCACCCACCACTACGCGACCTTGTTCAGCCTCAGGAGCATCTACCACCCGGACGTGACCTGCAATGACCTATATGTGGAAAGCAATCAATCGCCTGCGGAAGCAGTAGACTGCTGCCAGCACAATCTAGCAAAATGGGGGATAATAGATCCCACAGATACCCAATGCAAATGCGGTGCTCCACATGTGAACTACGCATCAAAGACCTGACGTCACACCAAAATCCTGACGTCACACAAACCCTGCATCGCACAATTAAAGTTTACCGTACAATGGATATATATACCAGAACCCGACATCAATCGTTGGGCAGTTGCCCGCCAGACACAACACCCGTCTAGTCGGAGGATCCTCCCTTTTCTATGGTGGATGAGTGAACTTTACACCCTGGTCCTGATACCCCTAAACCATGTCTCATATGCTGGAATGACCAAAGTGTCCACACACCAGCAATTCTTTGGATCAAAAATACGCCACTGATGCTGCGATTGGCGTGGCCACCTACTGGGCCCAACTCGTTTAACATAATTAGGTACATGTTTTACCATGGACTCGGAAAGAAGAAGACCCCACCTTATATAAGGGTGTTTCGCACTCCACTCTCTCTCTCTTCCTAGCTTTGTATCCCACATGGTGGTGGGGTCAGCCTTCCTGGTCTTTCTCTTCCACTTCGCTCTATCCTCGACATCGTCTTCGGAGAACTGATATTACTCTTTGACGTCCTTTAGCAGTACAGCCTTCCATCTTGTTTTGGGTCTGCCTCTGGGTCTTGGACTGGGAATGGTATTTCGCACTCCAACAGACAAAAACTTTTTCCGCACTAAACTCTATGGACGTGCCGGCGGAAATTGTTTACCAAACTATCTGTGTAATAGGCACATATAGTGTTAATGAGTAGGTACCTACGTAGTATCTAACTAGAATATTATTCTGCCTATAAGGTAGAACGCTATTTCAGCGCATGGAATGATCAATGCCTATTAATTTATGAAATGATAGGTAAGTAAGCATTATATGAACAGTCGTTAATAATTTTTAGGGTTCCGTACCAAAAGGGTAAAACGGGACCCTTTTACTAAGACTCCGCTGTCCGTCCGTCTATCTGTCTGTCCGTCTGCCACTAGGCTGTATGTCATCGCCGGTTGAACGCGTCCAAAAGGGTCATGGCCATTCGGCTGGCCCGGGGATAGCGCACGGTCTCCCGTGAGGCGGCGAGCCTCCTTGCCGGATTACCGCCATGGGATCTGGAGGCGAAGGTCCTCGCGCACATCTGGGAGTGGCGCGAGGAGGTGAAGCGCCGGGGTGTAACTCCGCTGCCGCGAGAAATCGCTGCACAGCGGACAGAGCTCCGGCAAGATCTCATGGCGGCATGGAGAGTGCGATTGTCGCAACCCAGTGCTGGGCACGCCACAATAGCGGCGATAAGTTCCCTCTTTGAGGAGTGGCTAGAGAGGCGCCACGGCGTCCTCACCTTCCGCCTGACACAGGTCCTCACCGGACATGGCAGCTTCGGGAGGTTCCTGTGTAGGATTAGGCGGGAGGAAACGCCCGGGTGTCACCACTGTGCGGATCGCCCGGCGGACACGGTGGAGCATACGGTGGAGGTATGCCCTGCTTGGGCGGAGCACCGCCGTGTCCTCGCGGAGGCGATTGGCGGCAATGACCTCTCGCGTCCGGCCCTGGTCCAGGCCATGGTACGGAGCGAGAGGGCATGGGAAGCCGTCACCTCCTTCTGCGAAGCAGTAATGCTCGCGAAGGAGGAGGCGGAACGCGTGAGGGAAAGGCAAAGTTTGCGCCCTCACGCCCCTAACCGCCGCCGTTGGAGACGCCCTGGGCGTCGGGAATCCCAGGCGGATTCCCGGCCACCATAGGCGCGGGCTTGCGGACGGCGAGCAACGGGCAGCTCGCCGTCCGATAAGGACCAGGCCCGGGTCGATGGCGCGTCGTGTTCGACGCGTGCCTCAAAGAGATGTCAGCACAATGGACGGGGTCCGGTAGGACCGATGCCTGCCAGGGTTGCGGGAAAGTCCGAAAGGGATACCGGGACCTTGGCAACAGGCAAATGAAGGAACACGGGTGGGTTTTAGTCAGTAAAAGTCTGACACGCCCTTCCGCTCCGCCCAGAGCGGGAGAAGTTATTGGATGATTTCCCACCCTCAAAAAAAAAAAAAAAAGCTACCAAGCTTGGGTTTCCTCTGCCACGTTAAAAAAGTGTTAAATATTACATTTATTACCGAACGTATTCTGAAAAGAAACGTTTTTTGGCAGATTTTTCAAACTATCAACTGGATGTGGACTGTGATATGTCACAGAATGAGGAAATCCGCTTGTTTCAAGCTTCACCGCTTCCTGCCTCGCCGCTTCGTGCGTCCCCTCGTGGGTCGCCACGTGGCTCGCCGCATGCCTCGCCACGTGCTTGTTCTCCGTGCCCTGCTTCGCCACCACCAGCTCCACCACCGCTATGCACCGCACTTTTGTCGCCTACACCTGGTACTTCGGCAGAAGCACAGCCAGAAGTGATGGAAGACCAAGACCTGGATGAAGATACCCTGCAGTTACTCGGCGATGCTCCAAAGACGGACATAACCATGGGTCCGTCTGTTCATAAGGACATTGCCAATCGTTAGCAAGACATCCTCACTAAGGGTTTAGCAAAGGATGTAAAGGAAAAACTTTTAAAAAGTCCCTAGTTTCGTCCCTAATAATTGCGAACCTACTGCTAGCGCCGGCTCTCAACCCGGAAGTAAAGGCAGCTCTGCAGGATTCTCTAGTAAAAAGAGATTCGGCTCTCATGTACAAACAAAATCAGCTTGGTATAGCATTGTCAGCCTTAGCATCCGCTACTGACATGTTAATTTCAAATGAAACGCAATTAGTGACGCTTGTCGTATATTATGCGATAGTCATTTTTGGGAGACAAAAACAAGACGTAACTTTGTAATTTCATCTATTAATATAAATTTAAAAGACGCTTTGCTTGAAACAAAAAGGGGTAGTTTTTTATTTGGGGAAAATGTTACCGATAAGGTTAAAGCCACCAAGACAATACAGCAATCAGGAGATGCCTTGAAACATGCCCTTAGACCAAAATTTATCAAGCCCAAAGGTATCCCAAAAGGCCCAAATAAGGGTCATTTAAACTACAACCCTCAGCACCGCAAGACGGACAACAAGCCGAACAATACGAGGCGAGCTGCTCGTCCTGCATATAGCCGCCACCGCCGCCGCAAACCAGCGGCAGCTCGCGCCGCTACTCGTCCCCGACGAGGCCACCGCATCGAAAGTAACTGATCAGGTACTAACAGCTGGCAGGCTCCAGTATTTGGCAAAAAGTGGTCAATTATCACTACTGACAAAACGATTCTATCCTGGATCAAAGGGTACCGAATACCTTTTAAATGTCAACCATATCGTACTGATTCTCCTCATGTTTTTCCTAAGAATATTCAAGAGCCCAAGATTTAAACAAATCAATTAAAAGCCTACTTGATATTAATGCAATTTCTCATTGTCATTCTGTTAATTAAAGGAGAATTTATATCGAGTGTATTTTTAGTGCCCAAATAGGGAATGCAGAACCGGTGCTATTTTAAAGAACCGGGATTTTTGGGACCTTCTGGCTTAAGAACCGGGATTCCCGGTACTATCGATACTTTTGATACTTTAATAAGTATTTGTAAGAGAGTTGAAAGTGTTGAAACGGAGAAAGTAAAAAAAGACGAAATGACAGGGCAAAGTAAAAACATTTTAATCAAATCAAATAAAACGTTTTATTTCTTGTTTTATAGACACTAAATCAGTCTTATTTAGTATAGTTTTACTGGTAATTACGCATATTATGCCAGCAACATTTTTTAACATTAAACGATTTTTATACCTAATCCTACATAATATATAACAGAAACATTTATTAAACCAAATCCAAATTATAATTTAAAACTTACGTAACATCTACAAAAAAAGGAACTATGGAGTTTTAGCGTAGCATTAATCAGTCTCAATATTTATTGATTAGATAATCTTAACAAACATTTTTTAAATTTTAATCTTATATAATAATTCAACAATAGTTTGGAACAACTTGAATCGACAAATTCTTTAAATCAACTTGACTCTAATTATACATTTAAGAAAAAATAAAATAAAAATATAACTTTAAACTTATATTTTTGCAAAACTTAAACATAGGTATTCATCCTTTCCTTACAATACTATAAATAAAAATACCCAACTAATACTTGCTCAGACCAATATTACATTGGTCTGATTCTTATAGTTAAAATGGGGGCACTCAATAATCTAGGTTAGGTACCTGTTTATTTATTTTTTAGAGTATTTCTCTCCTGCCTATATATTGATCTTAAAAATATAAGAGCGTCCAAACTCTTATCACTTAAACGTGATCTTATTTTATTGCAAAGGTACCCAGCGGAAGAAAAAACTCTTTCCGGCTCTACACTTGTCGGTGGAATTGTTAAAAGAAAGTCGAAAGCCTGCGACAAATAACGTCCACGATCCCCTCCGTTCTCAAAAAGAGCCATTTCGATCCTCACATTCGTATTAAGGTCTTCACTGTGAGTCATTCTTTTACAAGCAGTAGCTTTTTTAAGCTCTGCATTAAGCTCCTCTTTTTTTGATTGAGGTTCACTTTCTATCTCTTCATCTGTATCTGACGGCAATTGAGCTGTTTGAAAAAAAGGAATCTCCTAAAGTACGCCTTAGCAGTTCCACTATCTTCCTGCATATTTCGTCACTACTTGGCCGAGTAAACACTGACAAATCTTCATCATGTGCGTTGGAGAAGTACATTTCAGGGTTTTGCAAATATGTTAATATTGATGTTTCCGGCAATCGACGTTGCCTGTATCTGTTTTTTTAGGCAATAAAATTAGAAAAATTCTAAACGCGAATCTTTTACCGAAAGTACCGAAAGAACTGGGATTTGGTTTTGGAAATTCCGGTTCCTAAAACAACGCAAATTTCCGGGATTTCCCGGTACTTTCGGTTCCGGGATTTCCCGGGACTATTCACTAGCCCAAACCAAACGGAGACAAAAGATTCATATTGAACCTTAAATGTTTAAACAAATTCGTAAAGACCAAACATTTCAAGATTATCGATCGATTATCGTACAGCCTCAAAGCTTATAACAAAAAACTGTTATATGGCATCAATAGATTTAAAAGATGCTTACTTTTTAATTTCCGTACATGAATCTCACCGAAAATACCTCCGTTTTAAATATAATAATACCCTTTATGAATTTAACTGTCTACCGTTTGGTTTATGCAGTGCTTCATATGTGTTTACAAAATTATTAAAACCAGTTATGGAATATCTAAGAATCCATGGCATGATATCAGTTGTGTATATTGATGACACTTTTTGTATTGGAACAACTTTTCTTGAATGTCAAAATAACGTTGACTTTACAATAACATTACTTAAAAACTTAGGTTTCATAATAAATACGGAAAAAAGCTGCCTAGAACCGCAAACACTATGCAAGGTTTCGAATTCGACTCAAAAAATATGTTATTAAAATTACCTGGTACAAAAAAGTCAAAAATAAAAGAATACATTTATAGCTTCTTGAAAAGCGTAAATGTAAACTTCGTGAATTTGCTCGGTTCATAGGTTTACTAATTTCAGCTTGTCCTGCAATTCAATATGCATGGCTTTACACTAAACTTTTTGAACAATTTAAATATTCCTGTTTACTTACCAATCCTAGCTACGAACAGTTAGTTCGGCTCCCCAACAGCTTACATAGTGATATGTTGTGGTGGTTAGATCATATTGATCATGGCTCATTTTCTTTAACTTGTGAGCTATATGAATTAGAAATCTTTTCCGACGCGTCATGTACTGGTTGGGGAGCTTATTGTAGCACAGGTGAATGTTTTGGCTATTGGAAAGATAGTGAAAGAACCGTACATATTAACGAGTTAGAGTTAAAAGCAGCTTTTCTCGCACTTAAATGCTTTGCCCACGAATCGTATAATTTAAAAATACTATTACGAATTGATAATGTAACTGCCATATCTTGTATAAATCGCATGGGCAGCATACAGTTTGAACACTTGCATAATATCACTAAAGAAATATGGCAGTGGTGCGAAAGGCGTAAGATAACTATTTTTGCATCTTACATAAACAGTAAAGATAATTATGAAGCAGATCAATTATCGCGCATGAAATTTCAAGACACTGAATGGGAAATCAATGACGATTCATTCCACCAAATAACACAATATTTTGGATACCCTGAAATAGACCTTTTCGCTAGTAGGTGTAATGCTAAGTGTCCCAGGTATGTAACTTGGAAAAACGACCCTGACGCTTATGCAATCGATGCTTTCACCATTCCATGGAAAAATAAAATATTCTATGCATTTCCACCGTTTTCACTTATCACAAAAACAATGCAAAAAATAATTAATGACAAAGCAAATGGCATAGTAGTTGTACCATATTGGCCAACACAACCCTGGTTCCCAGTCTTCCAAAAATTAATTTGTTCTAAACCAATCTACTTTGAACCAAACGTAAATTTGTTAACTTTTCCTTTCAGAACGCCTCAGTCTTCACCGCACCCTGAAATTGGTTGCCGCGAAGCTTTCAGGCAAACATTATTAAAAAGACATTTATCTAATAAATCCATTGAAATTATGTTATCATCATTGTCTAATTCTACTTACAAACTATACGATGTTTGTATAAAATCTTGGTTAAATTATTGTAAGTAATAAACATGGTTATGATTATTCCTCGGTTTCAATTCCTGTAGTCATTAATTTTCTTACCACAATTTTTGACAAAGGGGCAAAGTACGGTACTATCAATTCATATAAATCCGCATTATCCTTGTTGTTAAGTAATGTGGCGAACGATGATAGAATTAAGCGATTTATGAAAGGAGTTTACAGATTAAGGCATAGTAATCCAAAATATAATTTGACGTGGGATCCAACCACCGTTCTTAATTACTTAGCACAAAAATGGCCTAACACAGACCTTGATTTGGAAACTGTTTCCAAAAAGACTATAACTCTATTGGCTTTGGTGACTGCGCATCGCGTTCAAACATTTTCACTAATAAAATTAGCCAACATTCAAGTAAATTCTGTTATTGAAATAACTATAACAATACCTGATTTGATAAAAACTTCAAAACCTAATTTTTCACAACCAGTTTTAAGATTACCTTTTTTCGACGCTCGTCCTCAGATCTGTCCCGCTAAATGCTTAGAGGTTTATATAAATAAGACTCGACCACTCCACAAAAATGATTATTTATTTGTAAGCCACAAAAAACCACACTCAAAAGTTTCATCACAAACACTAAGTCACTGGATAAAAGATACACTTTACAGTAGCGGTATAGATACGTCCATATTTAGTGCTCATAGCACTCGTCATGCAGCCACATCATCAGCCAATAGACTTGGAGTCAATATTGACCTTATTAGAAAAACTGCTGGATGGAGTGCATCATCTTTTGTCTTCGCAAAACATTACAATAGGCAGGTTGTAACTGATCCTCATATCTTTGCCACTACAGTACTTACTGTAACAAAGGTGTAATATTTGATTAAGATTAAAACAATGTAAAATAAAGTTTAATCAATGATAGGTAGATATAATAAAAGTCACTTGTGATTACTCACCTGTTTTGTTTAATTTCACATTTTTGTCTCTGAACATCTACAATACGTAAACGTTTCGGCCCCCCAGTTGATTGCAGCCGTGGGCTCATTCCGAAGCAGTTCCGCCGGTGGCCTCGACGGCCTGACTCCACAACATCTCAAAGATTTATTGAGTTCGGGCGCCGGGGACTCTGTCGAGTCGCTTCTGAAGGAGCTTGCGGCCCTGATTAATCTCATGCTCACCGGCGGTGTGAACGAGGCCGTCGTCGATGTTTTATACGGGGCCAACCTATGTGCCCTGCGTAAGAAGGACGGCGGCATTCGTCCCATCGCCGTTGGGTACACCTACAGGCGTACGGCAGCCAAAATATGCTGTAAGCTATACAGCGAATCCCTTACAGCTAAGTTTCAGCCCCTGCAGCTTGGTTTCGGCTCAAGAGGGGGCTGTGAGGCTGCCGTGCACGCCCTTTCCACCTTTTTGAACTCCAACAAAGGTGAGGTTATCCTGAAGGTTGACGTTAAGAACGCCTTTAACTCTGTCAACAGGGACACCTTGTTGGCTGAAGTCAAAAAAGAATTACCCGAAATTTAAGGTTTTTTGTGGCAGTGTTACAGGTACCCCTCAAAATTACTATACAAGAACAATGTTTTGGAATCTGCAGTAGGATGCCAACAAGGTGATCCTCTCGGGCCAGTCATTTTCAGCTTGGCTATTCATCCAATCATCCAGAAACTAAATTCAAAATTTAACGTATGGTATTTAGATGATGGAACGCTAGGAGGTGATCTAGACACCGTTTTGAAAGACTTACAACTCCTCAAACAGCAATTTAAATCTATTGGCTTGGACCTTAACCCATCAAAATGCGAAATTTACCTTTCTGACATTACCGACAGACAACTGACCCTTGAGAAATTTAATGCAATAGCCCCACAAATCAAAATTTTAGAGAAAAGTTCACTGCACCTACTGGGTTCCCCAATTTTAGAAGACAGCTTTTCATCTTTCATCGACGAAAAAATCAAAAACTTCAACGATATTTCGGACAGACTCTCCAAAATCAATCTACATTCAGCATTCACCCTAATTAGATACTGTTGTTTTGGTCCAAATTTTATATATTTTCTACGCTCTTCCCCTTTATGGAAGCAGTCACACCTCTTGGACAAAATTGACCAAATTATTCGCAGCACACTAACATCCATCCTAAATGTGGCCCTGGACGACCGAGCGTGGCTGCAAGCCACACTACCCATCCGTTTCGGTGGCCTCGGCGTCCGCAAAATTACGAGTATTAGCTTACCGGCGTTCCTGTCCTCTGTCCGCAGCACTGAAAAGTTGACCGGGAAAATTTTAGCCCCCTGCCAGGTTGTCCCTGAAGTGCCGTGCTTGACTGATGCAGAGAACGCCTGGAAAGCGGCTTGCCCGGGTACAGATTGGCCCGTGAACCCGTTTTCCCAGAGGCAATGGGATGAGCCGCTCTGCAGGTTGGTACGGAATAATCCTATTAATACGTCCACCAATTCTGCAGAGCGTGCCCGCCTGCTGGCTGTGGGTGAATGGGAGTCGGGCCTCTGGCTTCAGGCACTACCGTCACCCAACATAGGCACTATGCTGGGTGACACCACCATCCGGCTCGCTACTTGTCTGCGTCTGGGCGCTCCTTGCGTGGCTCCGCATCGCTGCCAGTGCGGTGAAGGTGTCGACTGCCTCGGTCACCATGGCCTTTCCTGCAGCAAGAGCGCTGGTCGGTTGGCACGGCACGCAAGCATTAATGACATCATCCGTCGGGCTCTTGTCACCGCCGGGGTGCCAGCTGTTTTAGAACCCAATGGCTTGGCACGCGACGATGGGAAGAGACCAGACGGAATGACCATAATGCCTTGGAAGTTGGGTAGGCCTTTGGTGTGGGATGCAACTTGTGTCGACACCCTCGCGCTATCCCATCTTCCTAGCACGGCGGGCTGTGCTGGGGCGGCTGCTGCAGGTGCAGAAAATATCAAACGGCGCAAATATAACAACCTCATTGGTAGCTATATCTTTGAGCCGTTTGGGGTTGAAACACTAGGGCCGTGGGGTCCGACTGCTCATCGAGTATTTCGGGACATCGCCAAGCGGTTGGTCGACTCTTCACGTGACCAGAGGGCTGGCCAATTTCTAGGTCAAAGAATCAGCATTGCCATCCAACGTGGCAATGCTGCCAGCCTTTTGGGCACTTTTCCCTCTGACAGCGATGCGGAAGAATTTTTTGACGCCCTATGAGCCCTTCCTTTATATATAATGTTTTCCTTTTGTCCATGAAGTAGGTAATCTTTTCTTTTATTATATTTTAAGCCCTTTCATTTAATACCCAATATTATGTTAACAAATAAACAATACGTAAACAATGCATCTATCGCTGACTATAGCTAGAATAAGGAAACTAGTTTATATATTTAAAAACTTGCGGTCAGTTGCAACTGGGACTCTTCTAATACAAACTTACCGAGCTTTGTGCGAATGCACCATCAGATACTGTATTTGCGCTTGGGGAGGTGCAGCAAAGACACATATGATTGGAGTCGAGCGGGCACAGCGGATGGTGCTAAAAGTACTTTTGTACTTACCATATCGGCATCCAACATCTTTGGTGTATGAACTGGCAGGAGTCTTATCTGTCAGAAAAATATTTGTGTACGAACTGCTGCGCAGATATCACAAGCGTGTTGTCCCTGACCTGCCCATATCACGAAAGCGCGTAGAGAGCTGCCCTGTGCCTCGCACTAGATCAAAATTTGCTAGAAGGTTCTACTATTATTTAGCTCCACATTCCTATAGTAAATATGATAAAGCCCAAAAAGTTAGGAAGTTGAGTAATAATAAATTTAAAATTACTACATTTGAATGGTTAAAGACCTTGGATTATGTAGATGTAGAAAATCTCTTAAAAACATAATTCATTGCACTTTCACACACACAGATACACATTTTTATTCACTGACCCACTCATACACACACTTTCACCCTCTTACACACACACACACCCACCTATACACACACGAACACACACGCACTCATACGCATGGCAGCACCTTTGTAAACTAATTTATATTGTAACCTTTTATTTTTCTTTTATTAAATTCGATAGGGCATAAGAATGTTGTCACCATAGGGGAAGACACTAACACCTGCAACACAGTCTTGACTAGCGCAGGTGTTAGAGAATCTTATTATATGTATTGTAAATGTACTTATGTCAATAAAGTTTATTATTATTATTATTTTGTATATGTTTATGAATCTCGGGACCATGAGGTCCCGGTCTTTTGGAAGGCGTACGAGGGGCCATAGCCAACTCGCAGAGGCCCCTTAGACTATTTTAAATGGGATGAGGCACCAACCGACGATTATCCCTGTATACACTATGAAAGTACACCCAAGGACAACCCCCGGATGGTGTAGGACTATTGCAGAACATGGAAACAAAACATATTGGGCTATGGGTTTGGGTGGCTATAGTGGACTGGTTACCTAAAACTATTGAAGGACTATGTCCCCTGCCTGATCAATGTTTTATATATACACGGATAATATGGCAGGGGGTGACTTGCACACTCAATAATGGGCCCCCGAAAACGGTCGCTAGCACATAGTGACGTAGCGACAAGGAGGCAACACTTCCTGAGGTGCTTGAGAGGAGTGGAGAGTTATTTCACGGCTATCAGGACAATCCCGGAAGTACAGTCAAGATCCCTACCAGCATCTTACTAGAATACTTCCTTCCTCCGAGCACGTTTGCTCTAGCGAATCTCCACTCAAGCCGGCCAATCAAGGCAAGAATGAGGTGGGAGCTCTGTTCCTCGTCCGTGTTCACTCTAGCCGGCCAATAAAGGCAAGCCAGAGGTGAGGAACAAGACTTCTCCCGGGAGTTAGGGTCCGTGGGGTCGCTACTGCCCAACAGCTCGCCACATGCTGCCCTGCGGGTTTTTGTATCTCTCTTTCTTCTGGCTCCTCACCCTAGACCCGTTCCGGCAAAGGAATATAATAAATCGCTTCGAATGAAGCTGTGGAACATAATTAAAAATCAAACGAACGTACCAAGTGAAGTTCGATGATAATTATGTGAACAGCTTCATTCGAAGCGATTTATACCCTCCCTAGTAAAGTTACCTACCCTACCCTAGATAAATAAAAATGTGAAATATTTAAGCTTTCAACAAAATGATATTAAAATGGCTGTGGACCGTTAGAGAGAAACAGTGTAGTGGGAGCAAAGAACGGTAAAAGTGTTGCCAGTGAACTGAAAAAAAAAAAAACCTTTTACTTACCTCTAAAAATCCGTGCAAGGTTGGTAGATACAATACGTAAACAATAAATCGCTTCGAATGAAGCTGTTCACATAATTATCATCGAACTTCACTTGGTAAGTTCGTTTGATTTTTAATTAATAAGCGTTACTTTTTATTATAGGCTTTTTCGAGACTGCAACAACGAGCTCTAGAAATAAAGCAATCCTACGTAGAATAAGTTTATGAAAGACTAAAAGCCTGATGCTAACCCCAACCTACATAAGAACATACTTCAAACCTACGTTTATTTACATGAACAGTACCTACGTAAGACTCACTTAATTTGGTTTTGACGCTACAAACTCCACAAGGGGATTTTGTTTTTTCACTGAACTACCTACTTACTTGCTTTTACACATAAATCTTCTTTCTTACATCAATTCTTCGGCGTAAGTAGCCTAGATAGTTTCGAATTTATATCAAATACAGTAAGTACCTAGTCGTTAGCTAATATCAAAATGAAAAACACATTATTTTTGTAGGAAAAATATGAAAAAACGAAAAAAAACACATTAAGCCAGTTGATTCTTTGACATGGGTCTCATTAATATCCTAGAGATATGTTTAAAAACGACCTTTCCAACGATAACCCACAACATGGGATCGATGAGGAAAAAAAAACCATCCCAACTTTACGAGTAGGGGAGGAACTCCAAAAAAAAAAATCTACGATTTTTTTTACCAGTCCTTGGCGTGATTTATATGTACCTATACCCATACCAAATTACAGCTTTCTAGTACCAACAGTCTCTGAGCTAAGCCGCGGACAGACGGACGGACAGATAGACAGACAGACGGACGGACAGATAGGCAGAAAGACGGACGGACCAATAGACAGACAGACGGACGGACAGATAGACAGACAGACGGACATAGCCTTAGTAATAGGGTCCCGTTTTAACCTTTGGGTACGGAACCCTTAATAAAACATGTTTTATATTTACAAGTAGCAGCATACTAATATGTGACATCGAAAGAACACCAAAACGTATATGCTCGTGACTGTACCTACATAGGCCCCTTTTAATGCACAATGTAGCTTACGGAACAGTGAGGCCAGTACAACGTTGACTCACAGCACAGCCCATTAATAACGTCTAGCTCAAGATAACACAAAAACAAATGCGGTAAACTGCTGAGTCGATATTATAAACTGAGGCATTACTCGAGCCGGGATAACAGTATGGCAGTTAATTTCAGAATTTGTCGATGAAAGCCGCATGCGCCGTGTCTAGACCGGCTACGGCTCCCCGGCGATCCGGCTGGTATGCGGCTTAACGTACCCATTGTAATCGCCCACTGAAAGGCGGAACATATTGAAAACTAAGGAAAACGGACAAATACGTTGCCGACATAAAAAGCCGGCCGTTTCGACGGTTTAATTAAAAGTAAGCCTAAGCTACGAAGGTATAGGGGCGGCAATGAAGATTGCGGCTTAGGTAGGCAGCTCCGACAGGATTACATGTAAGGAGATATTAAAGAAAGACTCGACTGAGCCGCTAGAAATAGAAGTAAATTGTTGCTCCTTAAACTGAAGGTTGTAAGTGAACTGAAGCAATCATTTAATAAAGCAGAGTTCCCAAGTTATACTGAAAGCAAACCTCGGCAAAAAACATAAAAATCTGTCAAAAGAAAATCTTTTGAGGAAAATCTACGTTTAGTTTACAATTCACGAAATACAAAAAAACCGGCCAAGTGCGAGTCGGAATCACGCACGAAGGGTTCCGTACCATTATTTATAAAAACGGCAAAAAAATCACGTTTGTTGTATGGGAGCTCTTAAATACTTATTGTTTTTTAGTAAGTACTATTTTTTGTTATAGCGACAACAGAAATACATCATCTGTGAAAATTTCAACTGTCTAACTATCACGGTTCATGAGATACAGCCTGGTGACAAACGGACAGACAGACAGACGGACGGACAGCGGAATCTTAGTAATAGGGTCCCGTTTTACCCTTTGGGTACGGAACCCTAAAAACGCGCTAAACGCTGTGACTTTTTGTACATAACGAAGTTGGCAAGCAGACAGGCAACTGTCACCGCCATACGGTTCGTAGTGGTCACAAAAAAACTTAAACTCAACTGGAAACGGAATAAAAATGTGCCAAAAATGAAAAGCACAGGTTGGCTGGACGAACCCAACTGAATAAATACAAACTGAATTATACGATTGTCTCTTTATTCCTTTGAAGTCTGGAAGAGGTCGACTAGTAAGTACTTTGTTTGAATGTTTAAACTTTGAAAGTAACGTATGAATGCATAGGTACTTCGTACACAAATCGCTTGAAAAAACTATTGTTGAGAAAACTACTCGGAAATACTACATCGTCTTCCACGTCTTGTACAGGGTACTCCCTTTCTTATCCTAAAATTGTTTGTCCGAAAATCATTATCCATAACACGTTTGCTATAAACTTCAGTGACCATAATGTTCAAATATTCGAAATTTTGTTTTACATAATTATCTTTACTTCTAAAACTATTCTGTCATAATATCGAGTACTATAATAATTGAATCTCATAATTTTGCATGAAATAAAGTCATATGTCCTAAAGTATTGTATTATATAATGTGTATTATTCCTTAATTTCATTATAAAACTAGCGACCCGCTCCTGCATCGCACGGTTTGTACGACTTGACAAAACATCGAGTTTGCGTAGTTATATTATAACTTTAATATTAACGTATAGGTACGTATTATAAACATAAACCTTCCGGAATAAATTCTCTAAACGATGCTGAAAACCTCATCAAAATCTGTAGCGTGGTTTAGAAGAACAACGCGGACAGGACATACAGACAAACGCGAAAAGCGACTTTAATTTATAATACCTATGTATAGATTGTTATTCATATTCATATTCATATTTTATTTGCATTCCATAATGTAGATAAGGTATTAAAAATATCCATAATTAAACCTCTATTTAAGAAAGCAGATAAGGACTTGATGGAAAATTATAGACCCATCTCACTCATACCAGTCATCTCAAAGGTATTCGAAAAGTACATTTACAAACAGTTGGCTAATTTCAGTGAAAAGAATAACATATTATGTGAAGAACAAAAAGGATTTAGGCAGCATAGAACCATCGATATGGCAATTTATGACTTTTTGTTTCCGATTATTAGAAATGTGGATAAACGATTCCCCATATGTGCCATATTTTGCGATATGACGCAGGCTTTCGATTATGTCCATCATAATACATTGTTAAATAAGTTAGAAGCCTATGGCATAAGAGGCAACGTACTCGAACTAATGAAATCGTATTTAGAAAACAGAACACAGATAACCGAAATTAGTCGCATCAATGTAATTAATAAACATGAAGAGATATCACGGTCACGAGAACGCAAAATTACATTCGGTGTTCCACAGGGAAGCGTTGTGGGCCCGTTTGGATTTATATTATATGTGAATGATATGCCCACGTCCATTAAACATCCCTTGACTATGTTTGCTGATGATAGTACCATTACGATCCCGTGTAAAAACGTAAATACATATGAAACGGACATAAATGATTCTCTTGACAATTTGATTAAATATCTAGATAAGAATAATTTGAATATAAATTTAAGTAAGACTATGATAATGCACTTTAGACAACGTACGCCTCGTGTACCTAACCTTAACATACACTATAAAAATAACGACATTGATGAAGTAACTGATACCAAATTTTTAGGATTACAAATAGACTGCAGTTTAAACTGGAAAGCACATAATATATTGACAGTGTAAAAAATTGAGTTCGTCTGCATTTGCTTTACATAGACTATCCTCCATAGTGGATACAAAAACACTTCTTGCGGCGTACTACGGTATTGCTGAATCTTATTTACGCTACGGTGTCATTTTCTGGGCGAACTCCACCGACAAAGAGACAGCATTTAAGGCTCAAAAAAGATGTCTCCGGTCAATAAAAAAAAAAAAAAAAAAAAATTACAATGGCTTAAAGCTAAAAGTACAATTACGGACCCTGTAGGACACAGCAAAAAGTATAAAATTACAAACTCTTTATATAAAAATAACAGAAACGATAAATAATTCAAACAATTTTTAAAATTAAGTTCTTAACAATAATTGAGATCATAATATTATAATATTTTTCTATGTACTTATGTATGAAATGTACGACTAACTGTTTAAGGTGTCTGTGTTAATTTTTTTTTTGTCTTGTATGTATTCGTTTATTGTGTAGTATGCTTTTTT
The DNA here is from genome assembly GCA_949152455.1 of Lithophane leautieri. Taxonomy (NCBI): domain Eukaryota; kingdom Metazoa; phylum Arthropoda; class Insecta; order Lepidoptera; family Noctuidae; genus Lithophane; species Lithophane leautieri. The sequence continues at coordinate 20,505,658 of OX424460.1, forward strand.
GATTAATATTTGCTTGATTTTATCTATTAATTTCGTATTGCTGGTTTCATCTTTTATTGCATCCGGTAATTTATTAAATATTTTTATGGACATTACGTAGGTGCTATTGGCATGTAGTTTCATGCGCGAAGAGGGTAGCATTAACATATTTTTATACCTAACTGTTAGTCTTAAAACATTTGCTTACAGAAACGAATCGCTGTAAATCCGACTCCACGCAGTCTTGTATGCCCTACCCCTAGAGTGTAATTTAAAATCACGTAGGCGCGGAGGGGCGAGGCGGCCGGCGAGTTGAGGAGCAGGTGGTTGTAACGCTCGCCGCCTGCGCCGGCCAGCAAGACAAAGCTGCGGTGGTGAGCGTTAAACCATCTGCGACGATAAGCTCGCGTGAGACTGCCGGAGCCCCGCAGCGCCGGAGCCGTGACAGAAACTATGCCTGCTGCATGTTGCATGCTCGCTTGCATGCTGCATGCTTGCTTGCATGCTGCTCACTTGCATGCTGCATGCATGGTGTGCTTGTTTGCATGCTTCTTACAGGGAAATAAAAACCACATGTTCACAATCAACTGTTTTATTGAATCGCAAACAAAATTTGTTTAAAAATTATTATTAGGATAATAAACATTAAATTATTTGAATTTAGGACTTACCTATAACTTTTATTGAAAACGATTTTAAGTCTTGCATATTATTGTTTGTAATATTTATGACAAACAAATTTTGGGGCAAACTGTACTTGAGGATTTCAATTTTATGGCATGTGATTATTATGTGACAGTAAGTTCGGCAAGTTATCATTCGGACAAATGATGATTAGGACAAAAAAAATTATAGCACTTTAAATTATGGATAAAAAAGTTAGGGAACACAATAGAGAACCCTTGTACAGTCAACCACAAATCAGTGATAACAATTTGACAATGACAGTAACTTTATGTCGTAGCAGTAGGTAAGGGTGAGTATCATAGTGCAAGAAAGACTCGGAACCGGTTTAAAAAATACCGGTTAATATATTTCGGTTTACCTCCGATCTTTTCTAAAGAACGCGAACGTTTAGAGAACTTTATTTTAACATAAATTAACCGGTTTATTCTACGAGCGGCATGTCAGTAAAAGCTTTGCAACATATGACTACTTGTGAGGATGCCGCGCTGAATAAAAACTGTAGTATTAACCGGTTTTTATTGCTCTGAACCGGTAAATCCGAAAAGACCTTTATATAATACTCTTCCAAATACCGGTTTAAAAACTGGTATATGCGAACGTAACCAAATGTAAGGGTTTTTGCGTAGTCCATCATACCGGTTTGAAAATGTAACCGGTATTCGAGCCTTGAGTGCAAGTGTTCCCACTATTGTGCGGCTTACTGTACATCAACGCTACTATAGGTACTCTGCACTTCAACACGAGCAGTCTCGCTGGTATCTCCTAGGTGAGTGAGTGAGATGCCCAAATCAGGGGCAAAGAATTTTCCTGTTAGCTCTCAGCTATTTATAGCTAGCCTGAGAAGGGTTTGATGATAACTTACCTAATACTGCTGACGTTTAATTGCCAGATGAACAATACACGTGTCTGTGCGAACGAGGGCATTATATTTTTTGAATAATGTAATACCATTATTCAAAAAATACCAAACTAGATCGTTGCCAAACTAACCATAGTTTGCCAACAATCTAGTTTGGTATTTTTTCGCCTGATGTTGGCGAGACAGTTACGCGTATTTATCAGCGACACACTTTAGTGTAACATAAAATTAAATTATAGCCAAAGTTGCAGTATCTTGCATTAGGATATTGCTGCCTGAATAGTTGAATCATGAATGGCTGGTTTCTCTATAAGTATGCGATTTTATTTGTAAAAAAAAATCTGGCCGACTGCCTCATTGCAGCATTGATCTAAATTTCGCAAGCGCTACTGCTGAGCGGAGGTACTGAGTTCGATCCCGAGGTTGGGTAGTATTTTGGGTTTTTGGCTAATATGGGCTGACCCCCCATTTCATGGCTTATAAACATAACTAGCGAACTGTAACTGTTACAGCTCTGCCTTATCCTGGGAATACAGGTGTAATAGAGGAATACATATTCCATATTCAAATCCTTGTTTCAATTTATGTTATTTCCACTTGACAAATATCAATGTTATGCTTGTGTAAATAAAGTTGATTTCAGAATAACTAGTGCTATTAAAATGTGAGACTTTTTTTATGTTGTAGTGCAAACTGAACTTTATGTGTGAGCATTAAAGTTATTTTTCCAAAAACACATATTTGTTTCCATGTTTCAATACTAAATTGTGAATTGAAATTTATTCCATCCATAAATCCAAATTCCATGTCATGAATTGTATTGTATTGGACTACAAATAAACAAGGTACTTTTTACTCAAATAAGTATAATACAAAACCAAACAACTTATTTTACTTACATTACAAATACACCTACGCAAGTACAGACATCAAGTGATTTGTTTCAATATTCCCTGGCGGATGAGTGTTTGACATTCTGAAGTTGGGAGAAAATGTCTGCTGTTCTTCTTCAACAAAATAACATCACCATCTTCCAACTCCAGCTTGCCATAGTCAGCCATACAAAGAACTTCAATGTACAAGGATTTTGGGGGCTTAAGGTTTTCTGTTAGGTCAATACCGTTATACCCTATATCTTGACCTAAAGACCTCATGTATGAAGCTAAATTCATGGAATATTTTGAGAACCACTCATATTCGTCATCTGATAGTAGTTCTCGTACATCTGGAGGTAAAATAGCACCAAATTCCCATCGCAAAGTCTTGATTTTGGCTAATCTGCTATAGAGGTATGCTAGGAGGCAGCGTTTGTTCCGTTCTAACGCTGAATGTCTTACTTGTACTGTTGTCCATAGAGTTTTATTTTCCATTGTTGCATTGCTGTAACAGATGACTTTCATGTTTTAGAACATGAATTGCAACTCCTCATGAACAATATAAAAACAATCTCATAACACAAGCAATTCTGTAAATTTCATAAGATTCCATTAAAAGCTCACTTTATTTCGTTAATATACAATAATTATTTTGTAAACATTTTAGCTTAATTTGCTAAAACCATAGTCAAAATAATGACTTACGCATCGTTCATGTTCATCCTAAACAGCGAATGCATTTCCTGTAATATTTGCCTTATTTTATCATCCTGAAAATAACAAATTAGTTGTACAAGGTAACTAAAAGTTTGCTTACAAACAAATATGAAAAAATACCGACGAAATATGATGTAGCAACATACATTGAATGGGTCAATAGTAACAGGGTTTCTTTCTGCTTCTTTCAATAATTCTATTACTTTTTCAGCAAACATTATTTAAACAATACTTAGTAGTTATATTATAACAATAAATATAAATTTCCGCAAACTAAAAAAACCAGAATAAACTGTAAATAAAAAAATTCTAAAAATACGCGGCAACTTGAGGAGCGTTGCTGCTGCCTGACACTGACACTTTTGCGTTTGACAAACAAAAGTGACAGCGAACGACGAATTTTTGGATACACACCAATCACTTTCAAAGACCAATAGCTATTTCAACTCGTTTTGCTGGTTATGAAATACAACAAATAAATCAAGAAAATTGGTAGGATTTAAAAACCTCCAATTTTCTTTTGCCTAATATTTATTAATTAAAACTCTGGATTATATTTACATTTTACATAATAGAGAGTAATTCTGCTGCTATTTATAGGTACCTAAGTAATGATCTTTTGTACGTTTATTCAGTGAAGACCACTGGACAAAATGTAAAATTATTCGAAAAATAGCCAAAATCAGAAAATAGGTAAGGTGAATGTAAATAAAGAACGATAAATAAAACTAATCACAGAGTAGTACGTCTTGGAAATTAAAAATAGAAAAGTCAATCAAAACGTCGTCGTTTCGTTTATCAAAACTACTCTTTGAACTAAATGGGTTAACCCAGCAATATTCGTGCCTACGCTTTGGTACCAAAATAAAAACCTACAGTATTATACGACGCGCAAAACCAAGGTATTTAAACAAAAGCGCGATACAGATGGCGTTCAGTTCGCTTTGCAACGGTCACACGTGTGTTTATCCGAACGCACTACGGAAACAGTGGAGAGACGGGAGCCATCACCATTCATTATTGTGAATTATTGATCATTCATTGCCATTGCGCATGCGATTTCATTGTGGAATGGTTGTTTACTACGCGATACTTTCATAAATACTAACATGATTTCGCATAGTTAGTTTTACAAAAACATTCGTGCATTCCAATCTCAAGTGTTATAAACTCAAGTGTGACAAAATAAAAGCAACAAAATGAGTGCAAATAAGGGGAGCGATTTCGATACCAAGATCACCGAGGACGAGAACGTCGATTCTGGTTTTCTGTCGGGACCTTTGGACGTGTACCCCGGCGACGAGGAGTCGGACCATGAGCCCGAACCCGCGAGTGTGGATAAGAAAGTGTGTGAGAGTGCAGTGCCCCAGCCCTCCGATAACGAGTACGACAGTGGTATTCTGTGCATATCGGAGTGCCTCTCGGATGTGCAACTCACTGACACGCAGACGCCACAGATCAACATACTACCGCCAGAACAGAAGAACATCCCACCTATTGTCATATTCTTCCAACAGGACGCAGATGGCGATACGTGAGTGTAACAATTTAGCCTTTATATTATAACACTCAAGTGTCATGTTTGTGTGTATGGCCAACATTTGATCAAATGTCAAACTAGAATTTTAAAGCCATCAATGTGCATTTGATGTGCGTCAATGTTTTACATCTCCAATTAAAGCTAATATAAACCACTAAACTAAAACTCAATTTGAATGTAACCTGTTAACTACTAAGTATTATTGATTTCTTACTAAATTCTAATCAGTAATGATAATGCATGGTTTTATGGAACTATAAATTCATATTTCAAGGTAACGGGCTCTGTTTCTAATCGTAATCTAGTCTAGCTAATAGTAGCATGTTTCATAATTCTGACTTACTGAGAGTAACAAGTACTTGGCTGAACAGATTTCAAATATTGTTCAGTTGTTTCAGGATAATCTGAAAAACGGATAGTTTGTTTAGTATTGTGTATTGTTTTCTAAATTAAAAAGGTTAAATAAACTTGTAAAAAAACAAATTACCCTCAGATAGTAATATTTATTACTCTAAGTTACTTAATTTGATGAACATTTAATACAATAATATACATCTAATACTAAAATAATAATAATATGTACAAGTACCTATATATAAAAGCAGGAAAAGTGCCCAAAAGGCTGGCAGCATTGCCACGTTTTATGGCAATGCTGATTCTTTGGCCAAAAAGTAGGACAGCCCTCTGGTCACGTGAACAGTCGACCAGCTGATCAATATTATACACCCATCATAATTCATGCTAACAAGAGATTTAGCTTTATCAAACAACTGTAAAAAAGACAAAGCAATAAAATAATTGTCAATGGGCGAGGCTCCTTGGGATCTACCTTCATGATATACCAATCAACACACAATAAGAAATTATCAATTAAACAGACATCATAATCAATACTTGAAGAAAATTTTATGATAGTGTAAAGTGAAAGTCTAATCTGAATAGTGTAGACTTGTTAATCATAACAAGTCTGTACTATTCAGATTAGACTACTTGGCCAATAAAACTAAAGCATCATCACATCAGATCTGCTTTAGTTTTGTTGGCCAAGTATGTCATGAAAAAATGTAAAATGTAAGAAGCATGTTATTTTTCTTTTCCCTTTATTATCTACATAGACTTCAGACCTTAATCATTTGCCAGCAAAGGTAAAATGTTTATAAACTTGTGTTATTCTATAAATTTGATACCACATGACTTATTTTATGACTTAACTGCATTCTCGGGGAATTCAATATTAAGGCATAATGTACAGTAGTGCTTGTAGTGTAGTGTAGTTAAATGTAGAGTAGTGCTTGTAGTGTAGTGTAGTTAAATGTAGAGTAGTGCTTGTAGTGTAGAATAGTTAAATGAAAAAAAAAACCCTTACTATCAGACACTTACTACTTAGAGGTTCATTTATAAACCTTGCTTACAGATAAATGACATTCAAATGTCAAAAATATATGATTAAACAGTTGCTAATCATTACTTAACTTAAAGAAATGTTTAGAAATAAACCCCTATAAGACTAAGGAGCAGTTTGGTGCTTGTTACAATCAAATACAATATGTCCATTAAAATCCCTTTATCAGAGTTGTGTGTTGTTCAACCAAATACTGATTAAACTGGGAATAACCCATTGTTTAGATTAAATAGTTGATGTTTATTAGGGCAGATAACAATGTGCCAATTATTTTACAGCCATTCTGCCCATAAGCGATTGGCTAACACAGCCTTCGAATTGGATAAAATACTTTGTGAAGGGTTTTACCTTAGAATGTTCAGTATGTGTATATATATAAAGTCTAGCATATCATTTAAACAACAAGTATTTGTTATGCTAACAGTACATTACAGTATATTGCTTGGGATCAATGTCGGTGACCTCTGGGCAAACCCCAAGGAGCGACCCTGTTCACGATGGCCATATTTAATAGCCTCGCGTATTTTATACTTAATTTCCTAACATTACAACTTCAAGACGCTGTGATAAACTGTTTTGCTAATTGTTTCACGACTTTACTAACTTTTACAGACACTTCAATCTTATTAAGTCATGTTACACCAAAGAGGTACCATAAAAACGTGGTCAAGTTATGCAAAACTTTATAGTTTACTAGCTGCGCCTCACGGTTTCACCCGCGTAATTCTCGATCCCGTGGGAATATCGGGATAAAAAGTATCCTTTTTCCTATTCCAGGTCATGGTCTACTAGGGTTGCCAGGTGTCCCGATTTTCAGGGGTCTGGAGATGCGTCCCGATTTGCACCTGATCGGGACACTGAATGTCCCAATAAATCAATACATGTCCAGCACCCTAATTACGTAATACACTATCAATCACAATCTGAATTGATTTGAAACAAATGTCTAACACATTGACACATGCCTCAAGTTTTTTTTAAATTCAGATTTACTAGTAATATTAGTCGCGAAACACATTAAATTAAACCTTCATTTTTTTTTTACGCGGCCAAATTTTTTCGGACCACGCACTATGAAGGGTTCCGTAGTTGGGATGAATTTATCCTAAGAACAAACTTAACATTGTAGTTGAAAAACATGTTCGAACATATACGATCCAACTGCAAATGTAAGTTTGTACGCACAATATTAGGAGATTTACTATGTTTTTTTGAGACCATAGACTTCTTTTAGATTTTCTTGTAATATATAAGTATAGAACTACTAGCTTCCGCCCGCGGCTTCGCCCGCGTGGTATGTCGATAAAAAGTAGCCTATGTCCTTTGTCAGGCTCTAGACTAGACTAGACTATAATATGTGTACCAAATTTTAAATCGGCTCAGTAGTTATGGCGTGAAAGCGCGATAGACAGACAGAGTTACTTTCGCATTTATAATATTAGTTGGGATAAACCACAAAAAGTTTTTTGAATACTGTAAAAGTGTTGAGATTAGGACTCATGTGTTGAGGACGCAGCAATACTTCTTATTGTCTCTTTGACCCAATATCTCCATCAATTAAGACGTTCTGGCTGTCATTCGTGGATCTTTGACAGTCGTTACGGGTCGTCAGAAGCCCAAAAGTCTGACAGCCAGTCTTACCAGTATTACCCAGTTACTGGGTTGTGGAGGTCAGATAGGCAGTCCCTCCATGTAAAATACTGGTATTCAGCTGCATCCGGTTAGACTGGAAGCCGACCCCAACTTAGTTGGGAAAAAGCTAGGCAGATTGATTTAATGAAGACGTTCTGGGTATTAGTAGGTACACGAAATTCGCCCAAAAATGCCTATTCCAGTCTCTTACCAAATTGATAGAGTATGAATATAGACCAATATTATTTGATAAAATTTCCATTCATGAAAAAGAAGTAGTTAAATGTATACTTAAACAAACATGTCATATTTTGTATGAAATTAATAATAAACATGAGGTCATTGGTAGCAATGGTAGCAGGTTCCTTCGTGTTTATGATTCAATTTTGTTAATATCATACATACGAGTACATTGGTTGTCCCCTCTTTAGGGAGTTGACACTTCCTTCACTTATTACATCATTAGCATTCGTAAACAGTTCCTACTACATGCGCTTATATAAACAGAAACACGTCGCATGCGCCGTCTGTAAGCATGACATATTTAGCACCTAACTGATTACCTACATACGCCATTTCGCAGTACGAAACACATTGCTTTCTGGTACCTACTCAAAAGAAATAGGAGTAAAGATGACTCAGATGTTAACTAAAATCGGAAAGTCATTTAATACAGGAAACATTTGCCTCGTAGTGTCACATCTAGGGACGTCTAGAATGCTGCGAGGCTTCTGGGACAGGTTTGTTGCCACGCGTTTACGCGGGGCCCACTCACGCACCGACCGACCGATCCGATACCATAAAGGCTCTTACATACTGGCGCGACTTGTCGCGCGATGCGACGCCGCTGCATTGCTCGCCGTGAAGTTTTCTCAGAAATTGTTTTGTTAAAAGTCGCGCCAGTATGTAAGAGCCTTTACGGTCGCAAGCCATCCCATCATACTCTATATTTAGAAAAATATAGCAATACAATTGATTATACAAGCAGCAGAAGCTCTAACCAGGCTATTTCCTTGTTACAGACAATTACACATAGCATCAGTGCATGGCTGTGAAAAGTCAGTAGGAACACTCATAAGGGTCTGTCCAAACAAGGCGCTATTGGACGTACCTAACGACGATGGCCACACACCCCTTCACCTGGCTGTGATGAGCGGGAACGCTGTGGTCACCAGGATGCTGGTGCGCGCAGGACTCTCGCTCGGTGTGAGGGATAGGTGTGGAGAGACACCCCTACACAAAGCCAGTTCAAAAGGAAACGTTGAATGCCTACAAGCATTACTCGCACCTGTGCCAGAACAAGCACCTCGGAAGCTAGCCTCGGCCTCAGTACTGGATCAAAAGAACTATAAAGGTAAGTGCCAGTTTTTGGATGAGCTACGGTACTCCTTTGAGCGATGATCTCAGCGTCAATAGTTTATAAACTTACACTGGACTTCCACTATCAAAGTTCCTAATAAAGTGGGTAAGTACCTTTTTTTTCCATTCGCACCATCTGGTGCTGTAAGCATATAGTTAAGAATGACATCATCTGCTACTTATTAGGATTCTTCTCAGGCAAAGAAATTTTGGTGCTAGACAACATTTCACTCATAATTATTCCACAGGTGTCTAAAAGTGAGAACATCTCATTCTTGTCTTAGCTCCTTCAACCGAGTCCTCGGGATAACCTATGTTATGGCAGGAATTTATCGTTTAATTACCACTGCGACCACTGACATCATCCATTCCGATGACCTCAGGCTTGATATTATTTGCCCCTAAGTTCAATGCCTAGAAGAAAAAACCGGTTACGATCATACGAGGGTCCGAACTTTGAATTCAAACTAGTATAAAACTGCAAGCGACTTTGTCGGAATGCACCATTGCTTTCAATGCTCAGGATGAATAATTAAATACTTATAAACAAACCAGTTCCATTACATAAATATGAGGTTATTATAATATGAATACAACATTTAAGTTCGCAAAGTTGAAACTCTGAATCACGGTGTCAGAGTAAAAACCCGCTCAACGGTTTTTCCAGGTACAGGCTGTGGCAAATGTTTTAACCATTTGTTCATAAAATTACAAATTTGGATTCATAAGTATGTAATTTTTCAATCACTTTTTATGCTCTTTTTCGCTTTGCTCCTTTTATGACATTATGTTGATCCGATCTATTATCTACAGTCCGGTTCGGGCCCATACTGCATTTTGCACCCAATAGTGTTAAACATTTTCCAGAGTAATGTTTTGTTACAATCTAAAATTCTAAAAAGTTGACTTAATATTTTACAGTATGTATTGCAATTGCGACAGCTTCCGTGTTCTCATTAGAGTTATTAAAGTTTATGTAAGTAATGTCATCCGTAATGTCAGTAAAGTAGTTAGCCTTCATGTGCAACGGCATTGTCCTTGCAGTAGCTAGTAGCTACGTCTGGATCCGGACACGAACCGGCACGACATATCACGTGGCTTGCACTGCAGAAAAAATACGGAGCTTCTCTAGGATCTCTTGAATGAAGTCGTGTCTAGGATCAACTAGAACCTGTTTACTATGCTAAAGAAAGGCGCCGTACATTGTTTACGTGTGAACACACCGGACCTACTTGTTGTGACGTTCGTCAAGGTCTTGATTACGCTCAATGCCATCAAAGAACTCTTGCTAAAACAACCCGCCGATTTCCAGTCGGTTAAAATATTCTGTCGAGTCTCTAATTCACAGTAAATCAAATTAGGAATTTCCTGCCTCTGTAAACTGCATTAAAAAGATATTAGTTGTACGTTCTTGATCGTCTCTTGGTTTTCCCGAGCTGGCAAACAATAATCTTATACCCAAAGTAAAAGAATTTCGGTTCTACCTCTGTCGCGCATTTGCATATAAATTTATCAGCAGTTATGTTAATCTTGTGGAGACATTAGGTAAACTTCTTATTATAGCGCCCGAGAACTCACTTCATTAATAGTTTTGGGGACCGCAAGGAGTCGACATTTCTCGGTGGCCTAGAAATATCGGCGAAGTCGGGTCTGAGATCGAGTCGGAGGCTGTCGGCGCTGGCTCGTTGGGTATTCCCAACGTTACGAGGAGCCGGTCGCGTAACGAACACGGACGGCCGCTCACCGAGTGAAAGCAAACTTTTTGACCGTGTAACGCCCCCAGACGAGCGATCCGTATACACGGTTTGGGTTACCCCGACCATTGTTCGCGCGCTAATTGAAAAGCCATTACGAGTATGCTAAGTAGGCGGCGTGGCGAGATGGTTTTTCCTGACAGGACAATTTCAATATCTTATGAATGTCGTAGCGCCAAACATGTACGTACGTACGCTTTTTGTACATTTATCGCCGTTTTATTTTTGGATGACGAAGGACGTGTTCAATAATAGCTTTACTCTTTAAGACTCATTGTATTTGTAAATTATTCATATTCCACGGAGCCCTTGGTAAGGAAGTAAAATTCAAAAGCTATGCAGCGCTAGGCATGCGCATGCGGCGATGTTCAAGGTGAGCATTTGAGCAAACCCCAGGAAAACCGCAAACGTTTGGCGCTGCTCGCGTTGACAGTTAACTTCGGAGCAATGGTGGATTTTATGATGATCATGGCCTGGGCAATACCCACGTGAAAGTGTGCCTCGCCACGGTTACATACGGACGGAAATCCCAAGCGCATGTATTATGAACATGTTACGTGGGACTGCGCGGGCGCACTTTCTAATTATATCTCCACCAACTAAATCAGCTCTTAAATTAAGCCTCTAGGCTTTGACATCGTGCTTCAAAAATGTTGCTCGAATGTATTTGTATAGGTACCTGAATGTTATGCCCTATAAGCGTCCGTTTCACCCGGTACCCAGTGATCGGGATTTTTTTTGGGAATTTTGGGGAATCCGGTTTTTGAATGCCTCGACAAACATGTTGGGTAGGTAATTTGAGTGCTGTATTTGTTCTAAGTTTCTTACGGTTGCGTATTTCCATCCACGGACAACAACTGTGATTGTTGTTTTATTTGGTTTTCCCATAGACGTAAATTTATAGCAGATTTAAATAATAGACATTAATAATTATAATCGTATTAGTATGGTGTGATTGCTACATACGTCAATGTAGTAATTATCTATGCTATAGCTCAATAATAGTATTTATAAGGAGTAAAAAAACCGGCCAAGTGCGAGTCGGAGTCGCGCACAAAGGGTTCCGTACCATTATCTACTTAAAAAAAACCGGCCAAGTGCGAGTCGGACTCGCGCACGAAGGGTTCCGTACCAATATCTATAAAAACGGCAGAAAAATCACGTTTGTTGTATGGGAGCCCCCTTAAATATTTGTTTTATGCTGTTTTTTAGTATTTTTTGTTATAGCGGCAACAGAAATACATCATCTGTGAAATTTTCAACGTCTAACTATAACGGTTCATGAGATACAGCCTGGTGACAGACGGACAGAGAGACAGACGGACGAACAGTAGTAACGTTTTACCCTTTGGGTACGGAACCCTAGAAACATGCATCGTATAATTAATCGACTAAGACTTATCTAATATACAACAGAGAGCAATACTCTTTGATTATCCTAAGAACATTACTTTGATATCAAATTATTGTTATTCACCCAGCAGCCTGAAGCGATCCACTACGCGGTGATGAAATTAATGTATCACTTTAATTTCTTTTATAACCATGTTTGTAGGATCGTTATCTTCGTGAGAGCTCGTAAACCATTGCTATCTGTCTGCACTCCGCACTAAACACTCGTACCGTTGTATAAAGCCTGGGGTTTTCCGACGCTCAACCTGGTTTTTCAATGTCCTCAGACGCAATTTATTATCATGAAAATTTCAACACCACTCGACGTATACGTTACGCAAGTAGTGGAGAACCGTTCTTTTTAAACATTGTTCACACTTCAGCTGTGAGTTCCCATTTATGGATCGTTTTAGTTTTATTCCTATCATCAGTTTCACTGAAAACTCTTCTTCTCATAACTGAAACTTCTCGCCACTTTTAGTAACATTGCAGGATGTATTGAGCTTTTTATCTAAAAGAAAATGTTTATTAGACTTCAACTGGCAAAGTAATCTTTCTTTGTAGGTACCTAAAATCGCATGACTAGAGGCCAGCGCGTCTTAATTTGTACAATTTGAAGCTCTGACCATAAGGAAAACTTTAACTGACTTCAACCAAGTCGTGCTCCATCCACAAATTATTTAGTTTGTAAGGAATTTTATAAATTCGTCGCCGTTTCATTCATAGTGCCAATCACGAGCATGTCGCGTGGACTCAACGAACACTAACGTTAGCTTTAAAAGTCAAAGTGAGTTCTGTTAGGTTGCGCATGCACAGCCTATTGTCTCCTAGTTAATTAGCCTAGTGTGAACAGAGTTGGAAGTGCTTAGGACAGTTAACGTTAGACGTTATTCTATTCCTCATATTTGTGTTAAATTACCCAATCAGGCAAACGGCTGTGGCACGTCAATTAATTATATTTACTTATGTAGAACATTTTAAGTTGTCTGCTTGCGAGTTCTGTTGGCAAGGCTATGGGTTTTTACACGAAAACTTGTTGAAACATCTGCGCGGCCAGGGTTCCGCATGGACTTTTTGGAAATGTTACAGTCTCGTGAGAACTGAATGTTACGAATGATGCAGTTGCTATTTTAAGCGAATGCACAATTTGCATGAGGAACATTGGGTCCTACTTGTGGGCCGCGGCCGCATGATTCAGATGTTATGAGGAGATATTTATAAAGTGAGTGCAGCAGGATATGTATTTTTATTTATTTAAACAGTTCCTATATATTATGAATATTATGATACACACGATGACATCTGCCAACACATCGGCAATACCCTGGGTATCGTTGCGGTTAGCACCTACTGCCGGGCACTCGGCAACTCCTTTTGTTTCGACTCGAAAAATATGGAAAAAGTGTCGTTGGCTCGTTGCTCTATAAAAACTTACGTAACACACTGTTTTTATTGCGTTGTAATAATTTGAGAATTGACACCTGATAAAATTCATTGTGGGAAAATACCACGTAGTACATTAACTAGAGTTTTCCATTGCTTGATCGATGCCAATAGCCAGCTAATCGACATGAAATCTGTGTTATATACGGAAATAATGAAAATTTTGTGGAGTCGCGCCATATTTGGCGAGGACAGTTGAGGCGCGTGCGTTGCCAGTCGCCGCGCCGCGACCGCCACATTGTTGGGAAAACCCCATCAGGTCGCCGCGCCTGCGCCTCTCGCCCCGCGCCCGCCCGCGCGACGACATCTTACACATGCCACTACAAAGAACAGAGCCACAGAGGTACTTGTGTCGGTTGATTCGTCTCGCTGTCACGTCAGCTGTTGTGAACACTGCGTATCGCGACTTCAATGTTTTGAATGCACGTACAATTTTTTTTTTCATATCTCACGATTATGTACCGACTCAATACTTTGTCATTCCACAATGTATGTGCTTAGGTTTTCGATCAATAATGCACTTTTGATTATTGATCATTATGGATCGAAAGTGGTCAAAGTTTGCTTAGGAACAGTCGTGAACCCTATTTAGAGAAGTATGACTGTGGTCAACTACGAAATGAGTCCAACCAAACGCACTTTGCCGGTTGAGGTGTGCCATATTTACGCTATCGATCTATAAATAGTTGACACTACACAATTCAATGATTTGGAAACTTCTACCAATGAAGCTATCAAGAATTTATTGTTTAAGTATATTTAAACAACATACGCAATATTTTTTAGTTTTGACCCTCTGTTAGACCTTTTGGACTTCCACAATGCTCAGGTTTGGCTTTTCCTGGTATCATTTTTATATTCTTGGAGACATTTACCTGTATTATCTGTTGTTTATGACTACAGCCCAATGGTTGTATGTCAAGGTTGCTACCATGCCACCATAAATTCACAATGATCTTTCTGCACTAAAAATGTCCACCCATATAAGTTTCCACAATATCTTCTTAATTGTCTGCATAATGTGCACAAATTGTCTATTACCATAAATGCAAATACGGGACTATGTTGTTTACCATGCCATTAATTTCATACTAACACAAGGGGAAATATCGTCATAAATTAACGAATTAACGAGTGGGTAGAAAATGATGACCGGCATGAATGGCCAGATGCGCGGAGAATGACATTATTATTGAAACAAAGTTTATTCTGAACTTCATAATTCCGTGGCTTTCTAGGAATTATCACTTGCACTTTGCTCTTATGCGGACCATAGACGTTCAAGTAGTTTGATCAAACAGATTTCTTCATGCCATTTGACAACTCATTTTGATCAAGGTGCCTGTTTGATTAAATTACTTGAACGTCTGTGGCCCGAATTACACTGATTGGAAGTCAGTAGGCAGATAGGCACTTACAAATTTTATTCGTAATCCGTACATGACTGCATCATTTTCATAATTATGAGCTCGATACTTACGTGTAAAGTGTTATTGCTAATAAGTACCTACTTAAAAATAGTTAGCCGTAATGTTAAACCGAGATGTTTATTTAGTTCGGCACATCTTTCTAATTCACGTCTATCTATCAGTGCTAGGCAGCGTAGAGGCTCCTGTGTTTGATTAGTTACCACCAAACTTGATGTTAGCATTCATTGGACAATCGTCGCGTCGCATTTTGCGCTTTCAAAATGTTATGAACCGATTCGCTACTACCTGAACACGATTTCGAAATGACCGATAAGATCGAATCTTTCCACAGTACCAGAAAGGATTAATATATTAAGCTCACCTAAATTCTTGAGCTTTAAAAAGAGCTCAGCCATTTTAGCGAGCCGTCTATTTTAGATTCGTTTTAAATACACTTGGATCGGTTCCAGAGGCGCGAGCGCGTCGAGCGATCATTATGGACCATTTCTATAAACAATGTTCTCAGCTTTGTTTTGCACATTGTTGTACTCGTTGCGACCGTTTGCATGCAAATCTCATGAAAATATGAATTTATTGAATAAAGCGTTATAAATAAAACTAGGCTCAGCTTGGTTGTGGTCTTAATTTGAATTTATAATAGGGTAGTTACTTTTTTTGTTTTTCATGGTTTTCAGCTAGAATAATTGTTACACTCGTATTTTTAGAAATTATTAAAGTTTTTTTTTACTGTTTTCTATGACGCCATGTTCTTTATAAATAAGTATACATGTGTATTAAGGAACCCGTTAAACTGCGTGTGATTTAATTGATGGAATGTTATGATGTCATAAAATGTTAAAGGTTATCTATCTATCTTTATTCCTCAGTATTTTACTGAATTGTTCGAAACGAGAGCGCTTTATAATTTAACTCTGTTCAAATAACCAAAACAGCAAATTGTTATTTTTCCCGCAGGAATTTGTAATTTTGGGAAAACCCACAAAGCCAGTACCCACACAAAATTTTTGATGTTTAATCTAATACCACTGCTTTTGGAAGATGTTTTTTTTTCTGTGGAATTCGTAACTGTCTAATTATTAGTTAGGATAGTGTAGGAAAGGGTCTGCTTCGATTATGTCGAGGGATTAGTACCTACGTAGTACGTACTTACTAGTCACTAAATATTATCGTGCAACAAATTCCCCGCAATTATTAACTTATATTAAGTAGGTATAATTTATTGATCGATCGATTAATCGGAAATCAACATGATTTGTAGGTAAGTACCAAACTAATTATCTGCGTCAGTACGTACGCGGTACTCACGAAGATGACCTTATAACAATTTTGAGTGGTCTCAAGTCCTTAGGGCTAAGTGTGCAAATTTGAAAATACTCAGTACCTACAACTCACAGGATTCTAACGTTCATTCATCTGAACACTCGTATTCTTGTAATATTAGGGAATCCTGGATTTGATAGTGGAATATACTTGCAAGAAACCAGTGATAAATCATTTTTCTCATTACGTAATGATACTAACAATGTTTTGTTGTTTGTTCCAGGACAAGCGTGTGTGCATCTAGCAGCATCAGCAGGACACCTGGAGGCGCTGCACGCCCTGGTGTACTACGGAGCGAATATCAATTTAGCGGTACGTCCGCATACTAGATCAAGTCTTAACAAACTTGCATATTAAGACATCCTTCTGAAAAATTGTTACGATTTCCTCATATTTTCGCTTTAGTTTTGGTTTTCAAAATACCCAAGGAGGTAAGGTACAAACAAAAAACAGCTAGAACTCTAACCACAAAATGAGTCAATACGAACTCGGGCCGGCCCGAGCACAGCTTGTTAGGGGGACACGGTATTCCGGAACGCAAATAACTCGATCATGGGGCAATCCATTTTAGCATATTTTCGATTCTTGTTCACAATGACAGGAAAAAAGTTATTTAAAATAATGAAGAGGATATACGCTAATGAGTCGGCCAAAACACTCATCTAGGCTGTTGAAGTTGTGGGAACGACAGAAATAGATGACGGAAATAATAGATATGAATCAGCTTTCGTGAGATTCAATGGAAGGCGTGTGATTGATCTCGAATGTTTGGTAACATTTGGGTTGTTTTATTGTCTTGAATAACATCTCCTGAAGCAGCTATACACTGTGATTCTTTATAATGTGCACATATCGAAATGAGAGAATCTAAGCTTAATTTTATTGACGGCAATTTTAAGGATAAAAAAAATGTATTCTCTACTGTGAACCCTGTGTAAACAAAGCGGCTTATTGAAAATTTTTACGATAATTGTAAAAATATATTTAAAAAAAAAACATTTTTTGCTTTAAAAAAAAAACATGTTTATTTACAATTGGGGGCAGTTTTTTTTCCACAATTTTCGTTTTATAAAGACGCCTAATTACTTCTAATCATTATAGAGTTTGTTTCATCGTGATAGATCATTTAGTTTAAAAGTTAAACCGTTTTTTTTTACACTGGGGTCACAATAGCATTTTTTTTTTATTTCATAAATAAAAAAATAAAAAAAGTTCTTTATAAATATTTTTGCCGTCGATAACATTAAGCATAGATTCCCTCATTTCAATATGTGCACATTATAAAGAATCACACTGTATATGCTTTACAATCGTTTTTCAGATTCGGAGTTTGCAATTCGTTTATGTCAACTAAACATACAACTTCACTCAAATGTTAGCATATCGAAACCACAAACCTGTTTACCTACATTATCTCGACAAGCAAGATTGCTGGCCTAGTTGCAAAAACAATCTAATAGACACACCCCTACACAGGCAACAGTAAATAGTTTGTACCGAAGCGAACAAACTCTAGTCATTGCATGTCTCCTCGGCGAGCGGCGGAAAACCCATTGCCATGCCATTCGTGTTAATCTTCTGATCGTGCCATATCTCTTGCGTCGGGTTTTTTGTTTTTGTGCACCCAATTGTGTTCAGCAAACAATGAGCGGTTGTATTTACCATTACTATAAGGGATTAGTTGGAGCGTGTGTAGACTTGCCGCGTTGTTGTCGCTTCAGGTTGCTCACGGTGCACGATTTAATTTACCCTGTACTGATAATGGCAGGATGCGACATCCTTGTTGTTTTTATCGAGTGCCTGAAATAAATTGTAAACATTGCAATTAATAAAAATAAAAAAAAAGTAATAAATACTAAAACCCAACTACGACTAAAAAGGTATAAACAAGACACCACAGACAAACAAATAAAAAATCCGGAGTCACACGTATTAGGGCATAAATCGAACAGATTACGTGTGACTTCTTTAATCTTTTGGGGTTATAATATATGTATATATTTTTGAAATGTGCTCATTAAGCCCTTTCATTTGATACCCAACATGGTACGATCAAACAATTTTTTTTTTTTAGGTTCTGAGTTTATGTCCTCTATAGCGCGCCATTTTTACATTTAATGTGACGTCTCATAGCCTATAACCTGCAGACGATCAAGACGCTTCCAATGATACCTCATTTGTCAAATTGTGATGAGTGGTTTAGAAGATAGGAGAGAACAGATGAACATACTTACATACATACATACCGGTCGAAATCATAACCCTCCTTTTTTCTTTGCCGTAGTCGGGTAAAAATAGCAGTTTGTCAATATGTCTTCCCTCTTCAAGTGCGTTTATAGCATTACTGATGTATTTCTCTCTTGTCAACAGGAAAACCTAGCAGGTTGGACAGCTCTGCATATCGCTGCCCGCCGCGGTGACACTCGTCTCGTACAGTACCTGCGCGAGAGATGCCCAGGAGTAACGACGAACGCGCGCGACTACGCCAACAGAACTCCGCGCCGGCTCGCCAAGAAGACCGCAGCAGCTCACGCGTTCTCCAACATGGCCGACGACTGCGATACAGACTCGGACTCAGACGATGATGTGAGTAGACCCTTATACATGTTTTGATAGATAGTAGTCTCGGGAAGCCCATAAATGCACCCATATTCCTTTAATCTTGATAGATTATCTTTATTTACTAGATAGTTAATACTCTGTAGATGGCTATAAACCTTGTGGTGTAATTCCCAACTTTTTGTTCTTTTGTCGTTGTTTATGATTTGTTCAAATCAGTCACGAGAATATGGATGATAAAAAAAACAATATTTTTATTTACGTCTGGCGCAAATTGTCAATTACTGAGCCAGTAGGTAGCCAGAAGGTATTTGTAATACACAGTTCCCATAGTTATCACAATGAGAATAAATAGGCTAAAAGCTAAAATTTATTTATAACACCACGTTGCAACTATTCACAGATTTTTTTCCTGTAACCTTACAATTTAAATGAGCAGGTTTTAAACCATAATTTGAAACTGTACATTACAGGAATAAGTCACAGTAAATTATTTACTGTGGATAGGTTGTGTTTATCTCGAGCCGTCTGGTGCGTTATCGTCGTCCGGGCGGCGCGCGGCGTCCTGTTAGCTACTCGTATACTAATGTAAGGCTATCTTCCACAGATGTACGACACCGACAGTGAGAGAGAGAGCGTGTACGAGGCGCTGATGAGGCTGCGCGGGGCGAGCACCAGCACGCTGACGGGCTGTTGCTAAGCGCCGCGACGCGTACAGCTGGCGCCTGGCAGCCTGGAACCGCGCCAGCTGACCACGGCACACCTACCTATCTGTTGCTAGGCGCCGCGACACGTGACAGCTGGTGCCTGGCATTCTGTACCGCGCCAGCTGACCACGGCACACCTACCTATCTGTTGCTAGGCGCCGCGACACGTGACAGCTGGTGCCTGGCATTCTGTACCGCGCCAGCTGACCACGGCACACCTACCTATCTGTTGCTAGGCGCCGCGACACGTGACAGCTGGTGCCTGGCATTCTGTACCGCGCCAGCTGACCACGGCACACCTACCTATCTGTTGCTAGGCGCCGCGACACGTGACAGCTGGTGCCTGGCATTCTGTACCGCGCCAGCTGACCACGGCACACCTACCTATCTGTTGCTAGGCGCCGCGACACGTGACAGCTGGTGCCTGGCATTCTGTACCGCGCCAGCTGACCACGGCACACCTACCTATCTGTTGCTAGGCGCCGCGACACGTGACAGCTGGTGCCTGGCATTCTGTACCGCGCCAGCTGACCACGGCACACCTACCTATCTGTTGCTAGGCGCCGCGACACGTGACAGCTGGTGCCTGGCATTCTGTACCGCGCCAGCTGACCACGGCACACCTACCTATCTGTTGCTAGGCGCCGCGACACGTGACAGCTGGTGCCTGGCATTCTGTACCGCGCCAGCTGACCACGGCACACCTACCTATCTGTTGCTAGGCGCCGCGACACGTGACAGCTGGTGCCTGGCATTCTGTACCGCGCCAGCTGACCACGGCACACCTACCTATCTGTTGCTAGGCGCCGCGACACGTGACAGCTGGTGCCTGGCATTCTGTACTGCGCCAGCTGACCACGGCACACCTATCTATCTGGACAACACTTGACCAGCGCTTAGTTACAATTCCCCGTCACGACTCGATGTTCATTCATCATAGAAAATGTTGTCAAATTGTAGTAAAGTTTTCAACAAATAGATCTGAACATTATTTCCTTATTTGATATCGATACAGCAGCTTAGACTATTCAAAACTAAACTTGAGTACAAAATATTGGTTGCTATTTAAATTAGATATATATTGCCATACAAATCGTATAGTAACCCTATGTTAAGACAAACAGTTACTATAAAACTGTCCTTAATTGTAACCATGCAATTAAATGCTACAGGTTTTTCCAACCGTAACTGTAAAAATAACAATTGTTATACTGACGTACTAACTCCGAGAACGAAAGGGCAATGCTAGGTTTGCCTCGAATAAGAGCATAACTTGATAACGTCTTGGACAATTAATTCAAGTTTTATTTTGGACGGTCTAAGCTCAGTTTCGCGAGGATTTAGTCTTCACTCTCATTTGTAAATATAACTGAGGGGAGAAGATATGTTGCTGAAAAACGAGAAATACGGTCCGCGGTACACAATGCTGGGAATTTTCCGGGAAATATTATATGAAATCATAATTATACGGATATGCCCTCTATTTGTCGGGACAATGTATTTAAAATGTAAAGTGATTGGGAATTTTAGACTGTTCAACTCAACATGGAATAACCCAACACTGTGTACAGTGAATCCCAAAATAGTTTTAAGTTATTTGTAAGACTCATGTACAGTCGTGGAAAGAATGTTAAGTTTAGAAAATTATTTAAATAGTCTAATCCCTGTAAAAATTTGTTATTTGTATATTTATTAGAGTCGAATAAATGTTGTTTACAATTAAATGTACTGTATTTTATTGTTATGTGCCACCTTCTAATGTTCTTTCCGCGACTGAACAGGTAACTGCTATATTGATAAAACTGCCGCACAACTAATAAATGAGGAATTGGTGTTTTTTTTTATGAATATTGCAGCTCTAGTTAATTAAGTGAAGCTGAAGAATACAGCTTGTCTTAGTGTACAATCAGGCTTAGAAAAGTCCTTGGAGCCAAAACAACTACTGTAACGGGTTAAATTTAAATGATCGAACTTCGAGCTAGCCTGGCTTACATGTCTTCACTTGAATAATCTTTTTTATCGACAAGGGTAATGAGTGACCTTATCAACAAGAACAGCATTTATAGAAAACATTCAGAAAAAAATATATATTAGTTTATAGAATGCTGGTTTTACATAAGAGGCCAGGTAGCGTGAAGAATATAACAAGTTCATAATCTACAAAGATTATGAACTTGTTATACTATTTGATTAACATGGCCGTCGCTTAGGAAAATTTCGTGACGGTATAATTATTACGTTCAAAATAATACTTATATTGAATGTAAGACAATTATTAAACATTTATATTTTAGTCTTGCCCTAACTTTCCTATGAAAGTAGGCGTTAAGTCTATTAGTTAGCTCTACTTCGGGGATATGAGCGGTCATGTTACAATCAACATACTGTAAGGCCTTATCAGAGCCACAATTATATTTAATTGTTAATTAGACTGTAATTAGTGGTACTCTATCTGGCTCGAAGCTGGAAGCTGAGGGTTTCTGTGCTGTCTGCAATACTATAATTTATCAATGCTAATATGAAATGTGATTGAACAGACAGTTTGAGTATCGCTGTTGTAACGTATCTGCCTAACACCCTAATATGGAATTTGAGGCAAATCTTATCTAGTTATTCATGTTCGAAGTGATGGTGCCGCGAGACGTGATCGTCAAATAAGCAACACATGCCAAATAGGGATAGCGTATATTCGTAGGTGTAAGGACAATATATTATTATTTAGGTCGAGAGCTGCTATTTGACGCTCTAGCTCGCGTGCCGAGTACACGTTAAACAATATTTTACGCATCTCAGCTGCTGAATGTCTAACTGTTACGTGTGAGTTATGCAGTTAACGCTTTTAGTCTTTAGCTTTCGGTAATTATATACACTTCGTTTTATAATATCTGTGTTTATTGTGTATCATAGTGAACTCGACAGTTCGCACGTTTCAACTCAGGCTGTCAGCTCTTACTCAACTTCGCTAGTCTCAAAGCTGCCCAACGATTCTCCCAAAGTAGAAACGACGCTGTGATACGGTTTTATTACATTTTGAACTTTTTATTGTATTTTATCACTAAGTGTGGGTAACAAAAGGTCGAGTCAGACATTCAGTATCTGAACTTAGCTCTACTATAATTTATTAGAAAATAATTAATGTAGGTATACCTACGTATAATATGTATTTGGACATCTACTATGTTATATAAAACATCTAATGTTTAAATTAGCGTAAGATAACTAAGTGCATTATTTTATATTGTTGTCAGTTTATATATGGATAAATACAAATTATAACTCGATTTAGTTGTTTCATTGATTCTCCCAAATTCGGCAATTAGGTACTGTTTAATTGTTTATCGAGTCTCCTCAATAAACAGTACCTAATCACCGAATTTGGGTATGCAAATTCTTAGAAGAGATACATACCAGTGAAGCGATTACGCATGGCGCCTTCGTCTTAAAATATGATTCAACCGCCCATCAAAACAATTCTTTGTATGGTCTACTATAGAATCAGATATAGTACAACTTTTTAATTTAATTGCTAGTATGACTCACAGTACGCTGATGTTTATGTATTGTCCTGAGGTGAGGCATCTATCGCACTGTTACCTAATGACGAGCGCCACTTCCTCTAATCTAAGGGCCGTCCCCTTTTCAGTGGATTATGGAATTATGTTTGATATATTATCAGGCAAACATTTTAAAGGTAGAATACTGTAAGAATGGGCCTTTCAGTATTTGAGAACCGGATTTAAATACACAGGTTTAGTAGGTATTGCAGTAAATAATTAATTATAGACTTAAGTTGCAGATTGTCAAGTGCATGGAATCCAGTTCTATAGTAAATAAAACAAGACCGTAATACCTAATGACTATTTGCAATCGAGTTCTGATAGTACGGGAAACACGATCAAAAATACCAAATGCTAGGCTTCTTGACCCTTACATGCTGGTACCAATCTGAATTCGATATAATATTTTTATACACAAGACCATATTAGTGTAAATAATTTATTATATGGCAGTACTAGCTGCACCCCGCGGTTTCACCCGCGTAAGTCTCGATCCCGTGCGAATATCGAGATAAAAAGTATCCTATGTGTTAATCCAGGTCATAAACTATATATTTGCCAAATTTCATCCAAATCCATTCAGCCGTTTTTGCGTGATTGAGTAACAAACATCCAAACACACAAACACATAAACACACAAACTTTCACATTTATAATATTAGTAGGATATTATATCTACATTAAAATAAGGTCGACAGTATCGCCCTCTGGAACACAAAAGTAACAACACATTACTGAAATATAGATATTCAACGTATCATTATCCTAACTACATCCTTACATAAATAAAATAATTTTTTTACAGGCGATGAAGCCAAAGTGAAATGGGAAAATCTACGTGACGCTTATGGTAAATATTTAAAAACTACAAAAACCACTACAGGCCAAAGTGCGTTTAAATCTTACAGTCGTTACAGCAAATGGCAGTGGGCATCTTCAATGGAATTTTTAAAAGATCACATAGGATTTGCTCCAACTGATACTAATGTGGCAAGAGAAGAAGAAAGCGTATCTGATACCCAAAATATTACTGAACCCGAATCTAATAATGAAAATTCAACACAACGCACAGTGGAACGAATGTATGGGAGCGGTTGGACGTAGACATGTCCGAAAAATAAGAGTAAAATTATGACAAACTAATGATGCCATCTTATTCGATTACTTAATGCCTTCATAAATTGTGGTGATGAATTTCTTCATAACTCCCATATTTCGGGAGTAATTTGAGAAAATGTGAAATTTTACTATGAAAATGAGTGTATTGAGCTCTCTCCCTCCTGATTCCGGGCTTGTTTCAAGTAGCGGTCTCTAATATCGTAATGCTATTACTAAGAGCTATATTTAATACTAAGACACATAGTGCGCCAAATGTGCACTTTCTGGGATAAAAGGAAATGAAAATTTAAAAAAAAAAACGTTTTTTCCCCATTTGTATTTACTTTAAACCGCAGACAGACTTATTAAGAGGTCTATAAATATATTATATATATACAGAAATATATATTAACAAAAATATTCACAAGAACTGATGAGAGTATGACTTTTAAGTAAGTTGATAATAAATTACCTAGTTTCATTAAAAGTACAATAAATAATTAAGATGTAAGCTCTAATTTACTAAGTTACACATTTTAAAACAATAACATCATTTAATTATCTTCGTCATCATCATCATCATCAATTAATTCAAATTCAGAATCGATGTCCGCTAAATCATTTATGTTAACAAATTCGATATCACTTTTCTCAGAATCCGTAAGCTCATAAAATTCCTTAAAAGAAGATTTTTTTACAAACTTATTTCCTTTTGGACGGATACTTGTAACAAGTGGATCAGAAGACAGTAAAAGATTGTGCATAATATCTTCATTGCATGAGATACTGCTATGCTTTCGAGAATGCCCCTCTCTATATTTTCTAAAATCTTTATTTCTAGCCTCAGATGCCTCTTCGGATAGAAAACCAATGGGCACAATTGACATGTTCTGAACTATGTCTGGCCCATGCATTAAAATTTTATGAAGTGAAGAAGGCATATAATACCATGGGTATAACTCCACGTAAAGCTTAGCAGTATCAAAGCAGAACTCTCGGAATTTAGTTACGTTGATCTTCTCTCCTGATGAAATACACTGCAAGATCACACAGATTTTTCTTAAAAGCATAGCATCTATTCCGGTCAGTTCAGCAGATTTAGTGTAGTTTTCAAAAAATCTCCTTGCCGAGTTGCCATTGTTGGTGGATCCACTGCCTTGTTTCACAACATCGAGAAGTAAGCCCGTTTCTCTTCTTACAGCCTCTTGAACTCTTTTCTTCCTGTCATCAACTTGCCTTTTTGCTATATCACCCCTTACTTGCCATGATTTTATGTCTAATTTGTAGGAAATGTGTAATAAGCATTCCATTGAGCGAATCCAAGCGTGAAGGGTGCTTAAGCTATATTTATACATGTCCTCGTTTGCGTGTTTATCTTTGATTAACTCTAAATTATTCATTTCTTTAGGACAAGCCTTGCATATGTCACACACTGAAGCTGCTGTATTGGATATAATGGAATGAATTTTACCATCAATCATTGTCAACAGCAGTTGGTGTTTGACACTAATTCCATCAGTGATGGTGGATGGAGTTAAGGCTTCAATCTCTGCTTCGATTTCAGCCATCTCTCTCTGCACATTTTCTTTGGTTTCCTTTATAAACTTAAACAATATTGGCCGGCAAAATGAAGTGGAAGATGGTCGCTCGTTTTCCCAAATTGTTACACCTTTTGAGACGAGCCGCAGTGGTACAAGACTAATCATAAAATTACTAGCAAGATCGATTTGCTCATCTTCACTCGTCCTTTGATGATAAATGCTTTGGCTAGATGATCCGTCAAAACCCCATTTGCTGGTCAATACGAGCTGTTGATTGGGATCAACAGGGGTTTCTAACGACCTAATAAGTCTTCTTGAGGTTAAATCCATCAAGGCTTGTAATTTGATTTTTGCAGAGCTCTCTGTAACTGTGAGATCTTCTTTGGCCGGATAGCACTTAATTTTTTCTTTAACCAACATGTAGTAACTCGGGTATTGAAGAGCTCCTTCTTGAGTGTTGAAATCCCGAAGAGTGTTATAGCGCCATTTCGATAAGTTCATCGATACATAAAGAGCCAATGCCTTCAAAGGGGATATTTCCCGTACCTGAATTGATTTACCTTCAATGAAGGCTTTGATTTTTGAGGCCTCTTCTGGATTCTCCGTCAAGTATTTCATAACATAAGCTGTATCGCTTTGTCCTGCCTTTTGAAGCGCCCTTTCGGCCGAAAACATAATTTCAGCGCTGCTACTGCTGCATGAAAGACTATCTTCAGTGGTGCGTCTTCTTTTTTGCCGGTTACTAAGGTCCTCAAAAGATTTACGAGGACTAGGATGTGTACAAGTTGAAGCATCAGATTTAGCAGGAGAAATTATGGGCTCGATGACGTCACTTATATTTTCTGTAGAAGGTTCCATATTTTCATTCTGTAATTCCGGCCATTGAATTGCAGCCTGTAGCCAAATCTCATGTTTCTTCCGAAACTTATCTGTGCTTCTTCCAGACTGTGTCCATTTTGCATAAATGCGGTAGCAAAATCGACGACACCAGTCTTTTAAACTTGTTTCAGCACTTTCACATAACTGAACACAACTGTTATCTTTTAAAACACTGAACAAATAGTTAAAGTCGCGTAAATCTTTATGTGCGCGTGCGCATAAAGCAACGTGAATATCAAGATTTGTATTAAAATTTGGAAAATACATTGCGAGATTAGCTTGGATACAACGAGGTGTAAATCAACACTGATTTTAAAGTTACTAATAGTGACCTATTTATATAAAATCCAGGTATCCCAGGTATCCTTTGTTAAATATTGCAAGGTAATTAGTTATTGTGATAATTAGTAAATGATGCATGCTAAATTAGTGTATTAAGAGCCATTTAGTAATTAAATAATAGCAATGTTCTTATCAGTAATCATTAGTGCATCAGTTTTATATGTAAACCTTAAGTCCCTAATTATATATCCTAATTAGCTTATATCTTCTCTAATTGGCTGCTCAGAAATGTTATTGTAATAAGGTAAACCTTTAGAAAAACGGTTTTAATCAACAAAATAAACAAAAAATTAAAAAATTGTGTTATAAAATAAACATCACTCTTTATCCCAGAAAGTGCACATTTGGCGCACTATGTGTCTTAGTATTAAATATAGCTCTTAGTATTAGCATTATGATATTAGAGACCGCTACTTGAAACAAGCCCGGAATCAGGAGGGAGAGAGCTCGATACACTCATTTTCATAGTAAAATTTCACATTTTCTCAAATTACTCCCGAAATATGGGAGTTATGAAGAAATTCATCACCACAAGTTATGAAGGCATTAAGTAATCGAATAAGATGGCATCATTAGTTTGGCATAATTTTACTCTTTTTTTTCGGACATGTCTACGTCCAACCGCTCCCATACATTCGTTCCACTGTGCAACGGTCAAGTTCAGTAGCATCATCCGACCGTTATACTTCACGTTCGGGTTCCAGAAAAAGGACTTCTGTTAACGAACATCCTGTCGATAAAGTGATTACGTACTTGAATACAAAAGCAGATAAATTATCGTCGATTGAACATGTTATGCTTGGATATGCAAAAACATTTGACAGTTTTTCGGAGCGACGTAAAATTATAACAAAAATGAAAATAGCTCAAGTTATGATGGAAGCGGAATTGGAAGAAGAGCAAGAATGTAGTCTACAACGAGAAACAACACTGCGATCTTACTACACCACTGAGCCTAACACAAGCCAAAATGATCGTTGTATGTCTCAACAATCATGTTATTCTCGTAGTCCCCAGTCTACTAATGATTCTGAACTGCAGTCTGCTCTGCGTTGTATTCAAGATAATGCTCTATCACCTCTAGCACCTTCACTGACTGGAGAAGGTCTCGATTACGAAAACGAAATAGATTACGACCAACAGAAACACTCAGAAATCTAATAAGAAGGTTTTAGGTTAAGATAAAAGTTGTGTTAATATTGTAAAAAACCAAAGTTCCTTCCTAGTTATCTAAAATAAAGATTTTCGTCAATTAATATTGAAATTTGTTTTCCTTACCTCAACGTAACGTTATTGCTAAGCGTTCTTCAGGGCATATGGGTTCTCGATATTTAGTGAATGATTTGCTGATATTTTCCTTTATCATATTTAATATTTCATCGAAGTTCTCAGTCGTCATTCTGAATGCATTAAAAAACCGATCTTCATCCAATCTTAATCTTGGATATAAAGTGTGGAATTCCCCATGAATTCGGTGTTGTCTGTTGATTTCATGGATCCAAATTCTTTTCCTAACTGGTGAGTCAATTAAGGCTAATAAAAGTAAAACTTCCTCTTCATCACTATCCATCACCAAAATCAGATGCTCTGCAGAAATTACAACATTTTATTCTTTGGCGACTCAGAAATGACTAACTGGCGAAAATTTCTTACCTCTGAGCGAAACTCGACTACCGCGCGTTATTCTACCCACAAGGATAGCGAAATCCGTTTTGGTGTGAACAGTAATATTACCGCATACCCACTGGGTTTTCTCTGCCGCAGACGGTAGCGAATACCGCTTAAGTCTGAACAGTAATATTACCGCATACCCACTGGGTTTTCTCTGCCGCAGACGGTAGCGAATACCGCTTAGGTCTGAATAGGCCTTTAGTATATAATAACCGACATCCACGCGGGCGAAGTCGCGGGCATCAGCTAGTTAATATTATAAATGCGAAAGTGAGTTTGTTTGTTACGCTTTCGCACTAAAACGGCTGAACGGATTTGGATGAAATTTGGCAGATGGGTATACCATGACGCGGAGAAGTACATAGGCTACTTTTCATCCTGGATCGCAGACAACAGCTAGTATGTGATAAAACATCTGAGATTTCATTCATATAGGTACCTATGCACCGAGGTGCATTCAATAAGTACCTAGCCTCATCGCCAGAGGGCGCTGTAGTTTCAAAAGAGTTTTACCACAGTGTAGCACATTCTTTTTTTCTTTTTTCAAATTTTCATTCCAATCCCTTCATTTGTTTTAATTTGACAACTTATGGAAGCGAACGTGTCGATCGGTTTTACAAAAATGGAAAAAGAGCAATATCGTTCGGTGATTCGATTCCTATTTTTGGAAGGGAAAACGCGCATCGAAATCAAAGAGCGCTTGGATGCTGTGTACGGTGACTCTTCTCCATCGATGGCCACCGTCAAGAATTGGTTCAACGAGTTGGCACGTGGCCGTACGTCGGTTTTTGATGAACCACGTCCAGGTGCACCGAAAACAGCTGCTACGGAGGAAAACATTAAAAAAATCCATGATCTCGTATTGGCAGATCGCCGATTGAAGTTTCGGGAGCTAGCTGAGACTGTAGGCATTTCAGAAGGAACAGTGCGTCATATTCTTCACGAGGAACTCGGCATGAGAAAGCTGTCGGCGCGATGGGTGCCGCGTTTACTCACACCAGAAAACAAGCGCAACCGTGAGACCACATCGGAGACGTGTTTGGCGCTGTTTAAGCGGAATCCAGCGGAGTTTTTGCGTCGTTTTGTGACCGTCGATGAAACCTGGATCCACTGGTACACACCAGAGACCAAGGAGCAATCAAAACAATGGATCCAGACCGGGGAACGTGCTCCAAAGAAGGCGAAAACTGTAAAATCGGCCGGAAAAGTTATGGCCACCGTTTTCTGGGATTCACAAGGTGTGATCTACATCGATTACCTCGAGAAGGGCTTTACTATGCCGATTTATTGGGCCGATTCGACGCCGAATTAAAGAAAAAACGACCCCATCTGGCGAAGAAAAAAGTGCTGTTTCACCACGACAACGCACCGGTTCACACGTCTGCCGTTGCCATGGCCAAATTGGTCGAATTACGCTACGAATTGCTGCCCCATCCACCGTATTCTCCAGATTTGGCCCCTTGTGACTTCTTTCTGTTTCCTAATCTGAAAAAATCACTCGCCGGGAATAGATATGGATCGAATGAGGAGGTCATCTCCGCCACGGAGGCCTATTTTGCAGAGTTTGACAAAAAACTATTTTTCGGACGGATTAAAAAAGTTGGAGCATCGCTGGGCTAAGTGTATCGAACTAAAAGGAGACTATGTTGAAAAATAAATTCCCACTTTTCCAAAATTTTCGTTTACTTTTTGTAGGCTAAGTATTTATTGAATGACCCTCGTATAATGTGGTTCTATTCGGTTTAAAGAACTTTATTCTCATTAAGACAAACGTCACTTACATGAGAAATCTTATTACTAATTATAATTATAGTGCGGGTAGAAGAACAAAAAGCTATTTGTCAAAAAAAATTTGAAGCGAGTGCACTGCATTCGTAAGATTAGCACAAGTTAAAAGTTGTAGCTGTTTCAAGCAAAAATAATTACAACACAATTTAATACAGTGTTTCGTCGTTGTAAATAAAAGTGAATAATTTATTTTTAAATACCTATGTTTAGTGAAGTCGCTTCTTTTACATCTTTTGAAAGTTTATTATAGAGCTGTGCTCCCCTATAGGTTAGGTTATTTTTACCGTAGTTAGTTCTTACTCTAGACAATACCAGGTGACAAGCTCGACGAGATGAGTATTTACTTATTTCCCCTTCTGTTTTGAATTCGTAAGTGAATAAGTTTGTGAATGATTTTATAGATAAGTATGCATGTGTTATATATAAGTATAAAGTGGTTTGATGTTTTAATAGCTTCGTTTCTTTGTATATAGTTTTTGACGGTGTTAAGAAATCATAATTGTGTAGTATTTTGATTATTTTATTTTGTAGAATTTGGATTGGTTTTAGTCTAGTTTTAGATGAGTTACCCCATACTTCGATAAGATATAATAAATGAGGCTTAACAAGAGAGTTGTATATTACTAGCCGAACATTTTTTGGAATACATCTAACAA
The DNA here is from genome assembly GCA_949152455.1 of Lithophane leautieri. Classification (NCBI taxonomy): domain Eukaryota; kingdom Metazoa; phylum Arthropoda; class Insecta; order Lepidoptera; family Noctuidae; genus Lithophane; species Lithophane leautieri. Next base: position 20,536,845 of record OX424460.1, read on the forward strand.
TTTTATGTAGTGAGCCCACCAATGATGAAAGTTTGTTTTTAATGTGTTGAAGGTGTGGTTTCCATGTCAACTTGCTATCAAGTGTTAGTCTTGATCAGTCCTTTTCAGTACCTCTCCGTTTATGCTTAGATTAGGGTAGTTAGGGAGTTTTTTATTCTGAACGATATCTGCTCTTTATCATTATAACAACTCGTTATTTTCATAAAACTATGATCAAAATCATAAACAGGCTGCCTTCCTTGACAAGCAAACACAGGTCATTCAATACCTAGTTAGAGCAGGCATAAATTATACTTAACATTTTTTATGCTTCAGTTCAGACGCTGCGCGCTTGTGCGGTGCCTACTGGTCAAATGAGACAGCTTATCTATATATATATACAGGGTGTAAGCACACATCTCCCGAAAACTGAAGCCACATGCACACTTACCCCTACCAATGGCCATAGTGCAAACCAAATTGCTTGATTATTAATATTATGCTTGGTAGGCTTAGTGAACTGTAGACTTTTATTTTTAATTTTAATTTAATTTTAATATTTTTTTTATCTGAAACTTTTTGAATGGCCTACACTGTCCTCCCATAACTATTAACACTGTAATTCGAAATTATTGTAAAAGCCAATTATCTTTTAAAAGAGTAACCATGGAGTTTCTTGCCGGCTCTTCTCCATAGGAAACGACCAATTGGAACCGTGCACTTAGCTTCTGACGTTTCATAAGTGCCCATGTAGGCTTATGTGAAATAAAATAATTTGATTTTGATTTTGATTCTGAAGTATGTTCAACTTGTGACTGTTTTGTATGGATTCGAAAAAACGAAAAATTGATTTTTCAGATATCCCATGATAATGGCAATGCTACAGGCAATTGAGAAAGCAATAATTGCCTTAAATGAACTAAAGCGAGGAAAAAAAAATACAATATTCATTCAGATAACATGATTTTCAAAAAGTGTCAAATTATGAAATCGAAAAATTAGCGATTTTTTTTTTGTTTTTTTCGTTGACAATATGTCAAGAACATCCAGCTTCAGTTTTCGGGAGATGTCTGCTTACACCCTGTATACAACGTGTAACAGAATAAGCGCAAGATCGAAAGTAGTTTGCTCAGAATCGGCTTCTGAATCGATTTCCGTCATTATTTATATATGTAAATTTTTCATGCAAAAATCTTTTAACTGAAATTAGAACCACTGCGTCATAATAAGGTAATAAGATATTTTATTTAAGGAAATTGAAGCCTTATCTCAAATGAATAAAGCCTATTTAAATGCATAACCAAATTTGTAATACGCTAATAGCTATATTATGTGTATTGCGCGTTAAATAAAATAGTTAATTTAAGGTGTGGTTTAATTAAATTAAATTACAGATATTATTTTAGTCTTATAATTTAATATTCTAATTGGGGTGTATGAGCTCTTGCGTTTATTCCGTTACACGTTGTATAAACGTTACATCTACATGACCTGAGTGAGTCTGATTTGATAAGCTTTATCACAAATATAAAATGATCATGTTGTAAATGTTGTTGTGCGCCTACTTATATTTAATTTATGTTTTTTTATTACAATTATGTAAATAAAATTGAAGTGTCTGTTTGTAATGTCAAAATAACAGCTTTTAACTAAATGCATTTTAACAAAAAACTAATTCCCAAACGGCTGGACCGATTTTGACTTAGTAATTATATACTAGCACGTGAAAAGAAATATAAACGCGATGCTTAATTTAAAAAAATCCGCCGCTGCTATTAAGTAAGAGCGCCATGTATGCGTATATAGAACTAAACAAGCATCTTGACCAACTTTACTTTAAACAAGTGCGTGTCGGACCACGCACAGTGAAGGGTTCCGTAGTTGGGGTGAATTTATCTCAAGAATAAACTTAACATTGTAGTTGAAAAACTTGGAGAACATGTTTTTGCAACTGCAAATGTAAGTTAGTCGATAATTACTCGGTAACTTGTAGAGCTTACTTAGCTGTGATAGTTTTCCTTTTAATTTCGTTATAATACAGGGTGTCCCGTAAATAATGGATCAAACGTAACGGGTAGGTAGCTTACCTCATTTCCAACAACTAATTTGAACAGTAAAAAAAAAACCGATAAGGTAACTAGGATATTTTTTTTTTCGATTTTTACTATTTTCTGTACCAGTATTCAGTGTTTTAAATGCTGTTGCTGCAAATGGTATCATATTTAGGTGTGATTTTTGTCAAACATTTCTGAATAGTTTACTAATGTTATAAGATACCATTTTTTTAAATAACATTTTATTTGCCTTAGAAAAAAAATCTTGAATTGAAAAGTTTTGTTTTTACGATGAAAAGACCAGAATTGGAAAAATTCTCCTGTAAAAAAAATGTATGACACCAAAGTGTACCATTATTTTAAAAACTTGTAAAATTACTAAGGTTTGCAAATTGGTATAAAACTTACGCCTATTAAAGTTCTATGTTTATGTAAGTTTTATTTAGTACTTTTTAGTTAATTAAAAAGCTTGTTTTTATTTTCTACTTTTTAGCATTAGGATTTGTTTAAATATCTGTTCTATCACCTTCACAAATCCAACGAATTAGGTTTTCCCATGGCCACCTTCTGGCTCCATCATCAGGCCATGAACACCACCTAGTGTCAAAGCACTTGTTAATACATGACCAATGAGTTCAAACACGATGGTGCTGTCTTGTTTGATTGAGGAGTTCCCATGGCCACCTTCCGGCTCCTTCATCAGACCCTGAACAACACCTAGTGTCAAAGCACTTGTTAATACATGACCAATTTGTCCAAACACGATGGTGCTATCTTGTTTGATTGATTAGTTCCTATGGTGAACTTCCGGCTCCATCATCAGACCAGCTCCATGGTATCATTTTTTCAAAAAGTCTCGGTAGTTGTATGAGTATGCCAACTTTCAGCTCAACCGGATGCCAGAAAGTGCTTGAAAATTTGATGAAAAAAGGAGTAACCGGAACCACATACGAACAGAGCAAGCTAATATAAAGCTTGTAAAAAACTTTTTTACAAAAAATTAAACCGACGAATAAAACTGAAAAGCGAAAAATAAATAACTTTAATTTCGGAAGTCGGTGTCTTCGCTTTTCAATTTTCGTTTTTTGCCACCGACTTCCGAAATTAAAGTTATTTATTTTTCGCTTTTCAGTTTTATTCGTCGGTTTAATTTTTTGTAAAAAAGTTTTTTATTTTTCGCTTTTGAGTTACCATCCACTCCAGGGTACTCCAGGGGGTTACTCCAGGTTAAAGACCTGGAGTTGATGATGAGTGGTTGTGTCATCAAAACTATGTAAGTGTGCGAAATTTCAACAGAATCGGTTCACAGTTGAAAATTCAGTTGGTGAAAAATCAATCAACCCCATTTTTTCTACCTTTACGGGTGGATTATAGTTTCCAATTTTAAATGGGACCAACTTCGAGGTATACCCTTCCCAATAAAAAAAGAATTTTTCAAATCGGACTACTCACTAAAAAGATATGCGTGGTCATACATTTAAAAAAAAAAAAAAAAATATACATGTCGAATTGAGAACCTCCTCCTTTTTTTTTCGTCGGTTAAAAAACGTTCACATTCAAGTCGCAATCTGTAAACTTGGCCAAAATGTTGGTAAATTGATTTGACCATTGACATATATAATATATCAATGGATTTGACATATTTTTGACAGATTGCGAATGAGAATGAGATGCGAATGCGGACGCACATCTTACTTACGGGAATTTCCCCTCAGGAGTCAGAAGAAAGAAGTATTAAATACCGTCTTTTAATTAATCATTTGGGCTAAGCGTTTTTTCACGGGTTTTTTCTGTACATATGGTGGGTTCTAGAAACGAACCTGCAAAAAAAATATTTTACAAAAAAAAAACAACTGACTTCTAAAAAAACACACAAAAAGTGAAAAATAATTTCGGAAGTCGCTGTCTTTTTGTAAAAAGTTTTTAATGTTTACCTTTCACTTGCGGTACCTAATTACCTATAGCTACCCCACTCAAATTCGAATATAATATACGTAAATTACAGTGCCAGGAAGTTATTACATACAACATTGAAAAATACTTATAATTGGAGCTAACTCAAAAACTACCCCAGCAAAGGTAATACAATTTATACCTAGGAAGTAGACCCTTTCAAACAAAAAATAATTTTCCAAATCGGTCCAGTCGGGAACATAAATAAAAAAATATTTAAAAAAAGATTCCGACGAACTGAGCACCTCCTTCTTTTTTTGAAGTCGTTTAAAAACATTGTAAATTAAACCATCAGCAATTCAAAAAAGTTGATAGTATAACTATAACGTAAACATAAGCAAAAAAAACCTTGGAGCTAATTCACTGAGCAAGCGACGGTAGTTGGTATCCGTTTTTGTTCACCTAGGTAAGTGGTTCCATATCTAGACAAACTTGTTCTCCAATTAAATATGTTATTTTGATAGCCCGAAGATCATCTGTAGTTCTATTGGTAGCATGTAGTTCAATTCCTTGTTTCTTTGCTTCAATTTTTTCAATGTCAAAATTTCAATGTCACTAAGTAAGAATGGGAGATATTAAATATTTCATAAATGTTGGTATTTCAAGGTGGTTGAGCCGACTTTTTATTTATTCGTTTCAACATTTTAAATGATAGATTGTATACAGAATAAATATTAAAGATTTATTTTTTAGTAAAAATGTGGTTACATAATAGTTTTAATAATAGTCGGTAGTACATATCGATATTTTTATTCGGTAACATAATCTCTACTCCGAGTGGGCGCCACGCCCCCGCGTGACGACATATCCCTAGCAATATAACATACATCTCATAATTCCACTCATCACGTTTGCAGGCACTTTGTATTCCTTCCTCAACATCTCACAACCTAGGTATATTGTTATTATTAGAACTTTAACAACGATGCTAAAACACATCAAATATAATATGGCATCATTGTTATTTCGACAAAAATAATAATAAGAAGTATAGTATAGTAACTATAGTATTACATTTTCAGCTGACTTTTGAAAATAATGTTTAGTTCAATAAGGTCAGTAGGTAGGTATTATTCAGAATAATCAATAACCATTCATATAGTATTCAATTATCCTAGTGGGATTTTCCAAAGTCTGCCAGAGTCGGCTTTTGCATACGCCTTTAGCAGATTTGAAAAAACATAGTTTTAAAATAAAATGCCCATTTGTATTGTCATAACCGAACCACGATAAAAATCTACGCTTAAATTAAAAAAAAGACAATATTTTATTTAAAATACATTATTTAGCCACCTACAAAAAATATTATTTAAACATTTAATTTAAAATAGTTTAAGTTTTAATTTTAACAAGCTCATTTTTTACTTTCTATTTTGACCTAAAATAGACTTCAATGCAAATAAAACATCAGTGCTCAACTAAAAAAAAATCCTTTTTCTCAAACATGCTTGGAAATTCGAGCATTATTTTGACAACCTTCTTCGAGATAAATCAAAATAGCTGTACTGGTAAAAAATAAGTGACGATGCGGCTAGCAAAGTTACTATGAAAACTCATATCTGTCGTGTTATTTAAAAATGGAACGAACTTTTTACTTCACCACACGGCAACCAAGGAGGTAACTTATCAAAGATTTTATTTAAATTTCGAATTGGTTTGCAAATAGAACAAAGAAGAAACAAATTAACATTATTGGCGCATGAAAAATGATAGTTATTCGTCATTGATTCTGGAATTTCAATTTAATTTACTCAGTTTGAATTTCCGCGCGTTGTTTGAGAAAAGTACTATACAAGCCTTGGCCGCAATCAGGAATTGATGGACTCACGCATGAGTGCCTCGGCTTCGCCTCGGCCCTCATTTTCACGATCGTCCATCAATTCCCTTATTGCTGGCCGCGACAGTAATGTACTATTGGAATCGTGCATCGCCGAATACATTTGAGTATATACTCACTGCATAACCAGAACTATTTCGTTCTCACCGTCTTAACTACCCTACAATCGTACATAACATACTATAAATTCATCTATCTAGCTTTTGCAAGCTTCTATGAACTATTCTGTAACACAGCAGTGGCAACCACCGGTATAGAACTATAAACCTACTATCCGTGTACAAATATATCAACATAATACTATATTCGATAAAAATACAATATAATTAAAATTACTGGAAAATTGTAATAAATAAAGTATGAGGTCCGGACTATACTGTGTACTACGTCAACTGTGTGTCACTTCGATTCATCGCCATTCAACTAAAAGACGTCCACTGTTGAACATACGCCTTGATGACTAATATCAATCAATGAGGAAGATTACTTTTAAATAATTCCATCTAGATGCCGCTAAAAGTTTGCTACACTAGAACTGTTATATATTTGATTATAAATGGTATGTTTTTCTCTAAAAATAGGTGTAAATTACATAAATGCAAACAACTCGCTTGCTTATCTCTTTTCAACTCCGCCTTACAAGGTAGAAAAACAAGAAGAAAAAAACTCACTATAATAATATCCAACAGGCCTTATATATTATTTTATAATCTGGTTGTTTTGACAAGTAACAAACTTATAGCGCCAGCTCCGCAGCTCGACAAGCTTCCGGTATCTTCCCCATTATTCCAGTAATATCATTACAGACGAATTATTCGTGGTATAATTCGGACCAAAGTAAAAACATACATCAATTAGGAAAATAGAAGATAAATTCCACACATACATACATTGATCAATCAACAAACATTATTTATTTATTCATTCCACACAACACACGACAAGTATGCAAACTCAAAAGTGTGAATTAAAGGAGAGTGTCTGAACCTAAGAACTTCGACTCAGATATTGCTTTGAATATTTTTAAATATTCATTCTATATTCCAGTAATTCTCAGTAAAATGACTTTAACAATATAAACTGATGAGATTCTATAACCAATCATAACAAATATCTACGCTATCGCACCGCATCGCATCGAGCGATAACCACGCACCATCGCATAAGACTCCGCAGTATTAACAATTAAACCATAACGACTAGAAAACAAAATTAAATCTCAGTATAGTACGTAGGCCTGTTGATCTTCAGCAAACTGAACACATTGGGAAACACGTAGGTAGTGTTAAAACCTATCATACCGTAGGTAAAGTATTTATAACTAAGTTCGACTATGATCTTATTTTTGTTGTCTAAGCTATTTTCGGAATTTCTGAGTTCGTTTTTGTCTTTCCCGAGGAGGGCACAGACGAAGGCGTATGACACAGATTTGCCGATGGCTCTGGTGGCGAGTACTCCGCAGAAACCTAGGATGGTTCTGAGGATGGTGCAGCCCAGCATCTCCTTGGAGGGCCAGATGATCTCGTAGGGCGGGTCGAGCGGGCTGGTCACCATGTTGCCGAGCTGGTAGTTGGTCCAGGAGCCGAACAGGATACCAGCACACACGCTCACTATCATCGTTGTGTCGCCTCTGGAAATTAAAATCACATATTTTACTCCAAAAGCTCAGTGCAAGGAACGATCTTGAGGTAATGCTATAATCACTAAGCTGAATAGTCAGTATTTGCTTCTTTTTTCCTCTTCGGCAACTGAGCCGATGTGGACTATTTTCTGCACAGCGTAGTGGTGAGGCAGCGCAGCGAGGTGAGCCAGCGAGCTTAGCACCCTGTGGTCGATAAATGTTAGCAGCTAAAAGGACAAGACAGTTTTTTGTTAGCTAGCATGGCTTATTGTTGGTATCGCAAAAACGGTTACTGTAGTTTTGAGACATTTTTAAGATAGCTTCTTTAGTCAAAAAAGCTCAGGTTGGTGCTGGTGATATTTAACACAGACGGAGGATTGAATATATAGCAATACACCGCTTAAGACTGAAGACGAAGTAAATGGCTCGAACTTCTCGAAGAATTATTTAAGTAATACTTTATTTATCGATTTTGAGATGTGATATTGGTAATTTTAAACGAATTATTTGCTACAAACGCAGGTGCGACCTGATTTCACACAATATTATTTTTGTACTAGCTGCGCCCCGCGGTTTCACCCGCGTAAGTCTCGATCCCGTAGGAATATCGGGATAAAAAGTATCCTATGTGTTAATCCAGGTTATAAACTATATGTTTGCGAAATTACATCCAAATCCATTCAGCCGTTTTTGCGTGATTGAGTAACAAACATCCAAACACACAAACTTTCACATTTATAATATTAGTAGGATTAGTAGGAAATGCTTCACAAACTACGATATGCGACCATTGAAGGAGTCTTTAGGATTGGCAAATTTAATTGAGCTAAGACCGAATAACCAATGACGTAACCACGAATTTTTGAGAGAAGGTTGGATTATGCTTATTTTTAAACATTGCATGTGTACGTAAAATGCAGTGGAGGGGCGCACAATTTGAAATAAGATTATCTATACAATTCGAATTATTTATTTTTTCTAATAAAGCTGTCAACTAAAGCAAAACAATCAAAAAGAGGTCTTGTTTGTATCTGCCTTTACTGACCTACTATTAGGGAATTGAGAATGACAGTACTAGTGCTAAATTATATCAAAATAGCTTGTTCACAATTTGTATTCACGGAATTACACAAAAACTAAATAGAAAAAATAAATCTTTTTAGATGCATCAATAGGTAGGTACGTAATGGATTAATTCTCGGCTAAACCAGTGAACACACACATTTTACTATATAATTATGTCAGAGTGAGTACTTAATCTACATAATACCGTGATTCATTCGTGAACACCCTCTGCATGACGCACGGTAGCGAGATGCTCAAAGACAGGTGTAGATAACAAGCTCTATCTATTATATATATATTTATATTAGTCACCGTTTGTATTTTCTGGAAAATACATACATAAGGAAAGAGTTTCTTAATAGGTAACTACAAGTAAGTAAACATTATAAAACAACGTCTTTAAGTAAGTGATGGTATTTGCGTTTTTGGTACTTTTCATTGCTTGCTGTCATTTTTTTTATTAGGACATTACACAAAGTAATACTAAAAACAAGAGCGGCTGACCGATTTGGACAACCATAAATTATGACTGGTTAATATTTGGCAAAATGTGCGAATGTAAGAAAAAATATACGCGTCGATTTGAGAACCTCCTCCATATTTTCGTCAGTTAAAAAGAAGAATATTTATTCGTACCTTGTAGGCGTCCATTTATCTGCATTAGGATGGTACACGATGACCAATACCGAGGCTGCGATGACGAGGAACGGCGACAGTTGTGACGTCAGCAGGAATCCATCCATCCCGTCCACCAGCGGGATGAGCACGGACACCAGCGCGGTGGCTAGTAGCAGGCCTGCTGCTATGTCCTGGAATCATTACGTGGAGACCATAATAATAACTAGCTGCGCCCTGCTATTTCACCGGCATAAGCCTCGATCCCATGGAAATATTGGAATAAAAGTATACCCAGGTCATGGTCTATCCATATTAATCCGTTCCACCGTTTTAGGGTGAAAGCGTAACAAACAAACATAAAAAAAATCTAATCTTTTCTCTTTATAATAATATTGTTTTAGAACTTTAGATGACCCGCCCGTGCCTTCAAACGTAAACAGACATCTTTTTCGGAAGTATAAATGAGGTTAAGTAACATTCCAACTACACGTGGCCGAGAATCATTTTTTTGGAACAGGACGAATGCTATTTGACCTCCGCAACCCAATTAATAGTAGATTAAGTCTGAGTGGTTGTCCGCTATTCGGTCTTCTTTATAACTGGGACATAATTTGTGAATTCGGGGATACGGCGGGAAAAAGGCCCACTGATACACTTGAACTAGACGAACCAGTTGACATTGTTACCACGATTGTATCGCACTCGTATGCTGCAAAGCTGCAATCATAGACACAATACAATCTCGATTGTGTCTGGCGTAGATCTACGTTGAACTACGTTCAATACAACGACGGGCTAATATCAAGATATTTAAAAAAAACCAAGGTGTTATGTTTTTCATGGCAAGTTGCCCCAGTAAAGCGCACACGATTGATATTTACGTCATAAGGAGCCATTACTCAAAGCTACACTTTCCTTGATGTAAGTGTTTATACTTACTACGTTTCTTTTAACAGTTTAAACCTTCCTCAATCAAGGAAAACCCTGCAATAAATAGTAGGTTGCTGTGTGGATTTACCAATTTTATTAGTGTAGGCTGAAAACATGACTAAGTCTTGTAAGATTTTCCTTCCGCAAAACAATAGACCTGAACAGGGCTTTTGACATGGTTTGTTATGATGTCCTGTGGAAGAACTTACGCGATGCCAATGTGCCTAAGAAAAGGAGTTATGTTCTGCTCTTGGGTATTGGTACAATAGGCAGATTAATTATATTAAATGGGATGGGGCTCTCTCGGACCCATATACTTTGGGATGCGGGGTGAGAAAAGGGGGGTATATCGTCTCCACTTCTTTTCAACCTGTACATGAATAATCTAATAGATGGACTCAGCAGAGCGAGTTTCTTTTAACTATCTCCACTTTACACATCGACCTACACTGACCTTCACTGGTGAAGGGCTAATCGGAGCGCCGAACGCGGTCGATACGTAAAAACGAGATGGTTAAAAGAAACTCATACTAAGCCCTCAGGAGGCCTATCGGATGCCATGTTGATGGAGTTTGTATAAATAACATCAGCTATGCGGATGACATGGTGTTGCTGGCTCCATCTATCAGTGCTCTCAGAGAAGTGTTGCAAATGTGTGAGACGTATGCTGCCAGCCATGGCTTGCAGTACAACGTGAAAAAGAGCGAGTTCTTGGTTTTTGCTCCTAGATGCAGGAGATTGGAAAGGTTCCACCTGTTATGCTATAAGGCTGAACTTCGAAGAGTCTGTGAATTCAAATATCTGGAGCATATAATCACGGAATCTTTGAATGACAAATGTAACATGGAAAGGGAACGCAGAGCGGTGACAGTCAGGGCTAATATGCTGACCCGCAGGTTTGCCCGCCACACAAGGGGTAAAGATTTTGTAATTTAAATCCTTTTGTCAGACGTTTAACTCCACCAACCTGTGGACAGCATATACACAAAGGGCTGTCAATGCTCTGTGGGTCAAATACAATAACTCATTCAGGATGCTGCTGAGGCTCCCTCCGTTCTGCAGCGCGTCCGCCATGTTCATAGAGGCACGCACAGATGGTTTCGCGGCAATCTTACCCAAGAAAGCGCCGTCACTGTTGCACAGAGTGCGTGTGAGTAGCAACAGCATCCTGAGTGTGTTAGCGGACCGGTATGACTGTCCGTTCTTTAAACACTGTATGCTTTTATGTGTGAACTAACAGTTATTTTTACAAATTGGATCTTGTTGTCTGAAATATACATAAATAAATACATCAAAAAAAACATACTATTGTTTGTAATGTCTAAGCAATTCACGCGTAAGTAACTCGAATAACTCACCTGGCTGTTGCCCTTCAAGAGAAAAAATTAAATATGCAATTTAGTACGTAAATAATTCACAATCCGCTAGTAATGAAATAAATTATCTTGTCTTATCTTAATTATTTTACTTGTTATACAAGTACAAAATCATCACACAAAAAATAATCGACATCGACAGTACGAATCCAACAATATAAGAGTAAAATAAAATCTTACCAACACACTATGCATCCCCAAATAGATCCTGCTGACACAGATAAGCGTGCACCACGAGACGGCGATGAGCAGCCCCCAGTGGACGGGGTACTGGTACCTGTCCATGGTGTACAGCAGAACAGAGAACGGTATGGACACGCCCACCATGGCGTGTGTCGACGGCATCCCGTACTCCACCGCCCATTTCGTTTGCAGCTTCTTGACCGGGTACCCGGGACGAGGCCAACGGATTATATCTTTGAAGCCTTGGCCTGGAATTAGAAAACATCTTATCTCTTTTAAGAAGCGAGGTATTGCAACTTTAGTCTAGTAGGCACAAATGCAACTTCTGACCTTGGGGTCCTGGGTCCAATCCCCAGCTCATGCAAAGTTTTAATGGATTTCTCCATTCGGACATTTCCAGTAGCAGCTCGGACACCGGAAGTATGCCCAGTTTAAGACAATAGGCTCGCCCTCTATTACATAGGACATCAACATAACTAGCGGAATGTGTGTCTACTAATACACCTCTGTCTAGTGCTTCCAGGAGTACAGGCGTGATATTGTGTGAATATGGTAGTAGGTAACTAACTACTCACTTTGTACATTGTATTGTAGCATTTGTAGTTTTAGCCGAGTCTTACTAGAAAAACAGTTTATAATTGTTTTTGAGTGAGTGTACACTTTGTTGTGTAAGATAAAGAAAATCGAATACATAATTTAGAATCAAAGGCTAGTTTAGAAGTCAAGGCTTTTTTGCTATTGAATATTGTAATGAGAAATTATTGTGTTTTAATCTCAGATAAGTCGGCGGAGAATTCTGCGATTACAGATATTATGGTTTCTGCCAGTAATTAACTTATTATAATAGTAGATTCAAACTTACGTCCACAAAATATGCTATCGCCTATCTGACATTATATTTAACAACTGAGTGGCAGATAAGTTATCCCATATCTTTTTGAGAATCACTTGTAGTTAATTAATAGGAGGAGCTCGTGGCTAAGTAATAACGTTAAGCCGTTGGTCCCGGCTGTCATTCGAGGATCTTTGACAGTCGTTACGGGTCGTCAGAAGCACGAAAGTCTGACAACCACTCTTACCAAGGGGTATCGTATTACCCAGTTACTGGGTTGTGGAGGTCAGATAGGCAGTCGCTCCATGTAAAATACTGGTATTCAGCTGCATCCGGTTATACTGAAAGCCGACCGCAACATAGTTGGGAAAAGGCGAGGCAGATTGACTTGTAGTAAATGAATAGAACATTATTTTAGAGCAGTATTAACAAAATTAATAATAGACATCAATCATACTAATGAATCGATGTCTATCATTAATTTAATTTACTCACACAACACTGTCTTAAATCTGAATGTATCAGTGCTAATGACAAGGTAACTGAATTCCAAAAAAAAGGCCTAATTATATAAAAAATCGTTTATATCAGACTAAAAGTATTTTGGCCATATTTTGTTAGTAAGTAGTTATACTGTCTGTATCATAGATATAATAAATAATGCACTGAGAAAAGCTGCTGTCAATGGGAAAAGTGCCCAAAAGGCTGACAGCATATTTTTATATTTTTTATACTTTATATTAATGACCTACCCAAAAGTATTGACCACCCAATGACACTTTTTGCCGATGATAGTACCATTACAATTGCCTGCAAAAATAGAGACACATATGAAGCTGACATTAACAATTCTATAGAATCATCGATAAAATGGTTAGAAAACAATAATCTTAAGGTAAATCTTGGAAAAACTAATATTATGCATTTTGCCCAAAGATCGACCATTCCAAATGTTAATGAACACTACTGTGATAATAACATAGACAAAGTTGACACAACCTTTCTTGGAGTAACTATAGACAGTAAATTAGATTGGAAAGCACATACGGAAGCCTTAAGGGGGATGCGCCAGGGTAGCCCGCGAAATTCAAATTTTCTTACGATTTTTGCAATTTGCAGGTCGGTGTTAGATTTTATGTTGATCTAAATATGATTTGCGCACGTAACAAATATGGATTTACAGAATTATGAACATTAGAATCAGCAATACAACTCTCTAAGTTCATGAAAGTCTCAAAACTCATGATTTCATGAAATCTCGACATTTGAGACTTTCATGAACTTAGAGAGTTGTATTGCTGATTTTTATGTTTATAATTCTGTAAATCCATATTTGTTACGTGCGCAAATCATATTTAGATCAACATACAATGTAACACCGACCTGCAAATTGCAAAAATCGTAAGAAAATTTGAATTTCGCGGGCTACCCTGGCGCATCCCCCTTAAGCAAAAAAGTCAGTAATTCCGGTAGGTCCTATTTGTTCTATGGAACATGACGTAATAGAACAAATTGAGAAAATATTGTCCCTATTTGTACTATAGAACAGTTTGTACTTTTTGTCTCAAATTGTTCCATAGAACAAACTAAGTATATAAACTTCTTGAAGTTGATATGTAAACTGGCCACTCGAGAATGATTTGCTACCACTTGTCTTAGTGACATTGATGATTAGATGGTTACTCACCGACAGAAATTTGAACGGATTTTGAGAGAGCTGCAGTCGCAGGGTACTCACTTCTTTATTGTTGTTTGTTTACAATGATTGGATTGGATCTTTGCTAATCTTACAAAATAAGTATTTTCCGGGGACTATTTAATATAAGAATGTTTTAGTTAAAAGAATGAATGGTTTTAGTTTGTTTTTATCGCGGACTGTTTAATATAAGAATATATTAGCGGTAAGAAGAATTGTTTTTAGTTTGTAGTTACAGAAACACGTATTGTTAAACTGCTGTTTTGCTTTTATTTTTCAAAATAAAAATATTATGTAGCGAGTAGTTTCAATTTTTCGATAGTGAACTGTACCTGGTATTAACGTCAGTGATTATTTGACGCATTGCCTGCTAATTTATTTGCGAGTTTTTTGCAAAGGCTAGGTAAATAGCTATTAACCCTGTGCGGCAAACGCACCTGCGCGTTCAATAAATATTTCGTATGGTGCTATAGACGCTTATGCGCGGTTAATGTCATTCACGTCTTATATATCTCATCATGGAAAAATTTGGGAAAAGCGATTCCCATTTAGTTCTGTGCATTCACAGATAAATAAAAACAGGAGCAAAAGCTAGTATGTAGTTCTATAGTACAAATAGGGACAATATTTTCTCAATTTGTTCTATTACGTCATGTTCCATAGAACAAATGGGACCTACCGAGTAATTCCACATATACCTACACTGTACAAATTAGCCCCTATGTTAAATGTTGATGCGCTGCTTACTTATCATGCTTGCTTATCATGGCTTAGTGTCCTCTAACTTGAGATATGGAGTAATATATTGGGGCAATTCAACAAATAAAAATGTCATTTTTTAAACCCAAAAGAGGTGCCTTAGAACTATGTTTGGACATCACGTTACTGAGAGGTGCAAACCATTTTTCAAAAAATATAGAATATTAAGCCTTCCGTCAATGTACATTTTAGAGACCATTATGTTTGTCAAATCGAACCCAAATCTATTCCCCCTATTATCAGATAAAGTAATTCGAAACAGACGCGACAATAGCAAACTTTGCATTCCTAGATCCAGGACAGCTCTACTGCGTAATAGTACATTACTGTCGCGGTCAGCAATAAGGGAATTGATGGACGATCGTGAAAATGAGGGCCGAGGCGAAGCCGAGGCACTCATGCGTGAGTCCATCAATTCCTGATTGCGGCCAAGGCTTGTATAGTAGGTACTTTTCTCAAACAACGCGCGGAAATTTAAACTGAGTAAATTAAATAGAAATTCCAGAATCAATGACGAACAACTATCATTTTTCATGCGCCAATATGTTAATTTGTTTCTTCTTTGTTCCATTTGCAAACCAATTCGAAATTTAAATAAAATCTTTGATAAGTAACCTCCTTGGTTGCCGTGTGTTGAAGTAAAAAGTTCGTTCCATTTTTAAATAACACGACAGATATGAGTTTTCATAGTAATTTATTTGGCCGCTAAACACGCCAGATATGGATTTTCGTAGTAATTTTGCTGGCCGCATCGTCACTTGTTTTTTACCAGTACAGCAATTTTGATTTATATCGAAGAAGGTTGTCAAAATAATGCTCGAATTTCCAAGCATGTTTGAGAAAAAGTTTATTCTATATGGCGCCAATCCTGTATAATGCGTTGCCAAAATATTGGAGGGAATATACAACGAAAAAATTAAGAAGTAGGTTAAAAAGCCTTCTTTTAGAGAAAGCCTATTATAGCACTGACGAATTTCTGAATGATAAATCAATCTAATTTGTGTATTCTTAATTACTTTGACATTGACTTATTTTATTATCTATTATGAGTTGATTAGATGACACTATTCTGTAGGTCATTTTAATTTCTAAATTCGAATTTGGATTTGTGTATTTGAATGGATAAATGTATAATTATTTGATGTTTATGTAACCTAACTAATAACCTACCTATTTATATTTGTACGCCGACAAGGCAAAATATGACTGCAATATAATTTAATTGTAACATCTTGCATGGCATGTGTGTGTATACTCATGTTTTGGACAAATAAATGATTTTATCTTATCTTATCTTATCTAGCATTGCCACGTTGGATCGCAATGCTGATTCTTTAGGCTAGGTAATAAAAACTTTTTTGTTGTGGTACCTAGTACCTATAACCTACCCCAAACAAATCCGAATACCACTACCTGCTATGTAAATAACAGTGACGGAGTAACTTAAAACATCGTCCATATCGACTAAGTGCGAAAAATATGTAATTATAATATTGGAGCTAACTCAAAAACTACGCAAGCAAAGTTAATAAAATAAAAAAACCCAGAAAGTATTTATCTGACTACTTGACTGCATGAAGATGCTGCATAAGCAATAGGCAATTAGGCACGTCACTTTATTCATTTTAATTGAGAATCCCCTTATATCTAATTTATATCTGTACTTACCTAATTTATGAGTTTTAATTATCAATACAATAGGTAGAGTCATTCAATTTAGGAGTGAGGCGTATTTATCGTCACAGATAAAAATAACTGATATTAAAAAATAGCAGATAACAGTTGCTTCTAACAATACAACATATCTGTTACTTAAAATAACAGATCCTCAAGACTGTTACCGCGGCTGTTACTGTTAAAACTTCGGATACGATTTTCGACTTTAACGAAAAGAAATAAAGAAGATATTCGATTGAGATTTAAATACGTATTTATCGTCAAAAATCACAGGCTGTGATTTAATAACAGATATTTGGATCTGTTATTTTTTTGTCACAGTAACAGTGATAACAGATATCGTGTTTAACCTGTCCCTAACCCATCTCTAATTCAATTCACAAGAATGTCAATGCCATGTTACTAAATAAAATGGCCTTGTTTTGTAAACTTTGTTTAAGCTCACAAAAACATATCAATAGTAATCTCAAAGTGAATAGGTACTTTATAAGTACTAATCTTATTCAGGACAAATTAAGTAAAAATTAAGTCAGTAAGTTTTTTTTTTTACTCACGTTTTTCTTGTAAATATAGCCTGCAATGAATTGTATAAGTAATACATTCAATATTATATTAGGGTAATAGGTAATACGGGCTGGTATCCGCAACTCCACGATTTGTCGTGTTTGCGCGTATTTTGCGTACGGCAATATTATATTATTGAATAGATCAAATCAGAATATGGTAAGACACTATTAGAATAATATAAATGTATTTGATAATTGTATGCAATATTACAATCACTTATTTTGAACTGTTAAATTCCTGATTTGAAAAATTAAGTAAAGGTCAAAGAATATTATTTAGCTAAATTGAAATATAATTACATTTAAATGAGAGACTCAGACCAACAAAATAAGAAAGACGGAGCATTACGAACATCAAAAGTGAAGCCACCTTTTTATCTATGTGTGTGGAAAAAGGGTTGTCATTTGTTAAAGTTTTTCCCTATAATTTGGGGAATAATATTTTGGGTAGGATAATATTGTACGAGTAAGATATTGTTGAGTATGGTATTGTACCTCAATTGTTAGGAAGGATTCCGAAACAAAACCATTTTTTTTTACATCGCAAAATAAAATAAAATAACAATTAAGTACAAAGTGCATTTACATACAGCCCTATCGTCAATGGCTACATGAGGTAAGTCTGATAAGTCCTACAAAAAAAATTACACGAGTAATGGCAGCTTTTGATTAAAACCTTAGGAAGATAAATGAAGAATTAGGACATACTTGAACAAACGTACAGCCAGAACTTTGTGAAACTGAGTTTTCAGCAATTACGTAGGACGATGGAAATAACATCTAAAAAATAAAATTTGGTACAGTAGTATTTAAATTAGCTAGACTAAGCTGAGAAACTAACTAAAATAAAATAAAAAATACAGTCTCGTGTTTGATTACTGTTTTGATAAAAACTCATTTCTATTTTTCAAATTTTATAGACCTTTTTAGCATATCCGTTTTTGATCACACGGCGAAGTCCACGATTAGTTGAATAAAGGTCATTATTATCAAAATGATCGGAACAAAGCACGCTGGTTTTCGATGGCAGCCATTCTGGATCATTCCGACTATTTCTTATAGCTACTATCCATTTACTTTTATTTTCAATATTACTTGGAAATCTAAAATATTAAATACATAAAAAAACAGGCATATAATTACTCGAACTAAAAAAATATCGAACGGGAAAATTTCAAATCATATTATGGCAACCCTCGCACTTTAAATGTCACTGTTTTCGTTCGTTCATTCGTTCAGGTTTTTGTTCCAAGTAACCTAAAATTCATAGTTAACTAAATTAAGAAACGATGTTATTTGAAGTACTTCCATGTGAAAAGTGATTCCGTGAGACTTTTTATGTGATTTGCTATTGTTTTTACAAGTTTTCACTACACAAGAAGGCATAATTCAATTTTTTTTATTGAAGTTTACTAGACGACGACTCGTGACGTACTAGGAGCGATGAGCATAGTTTTTGTGTAGGTGTGTGCGTGAGCCTGTGTGTTTACTTGCAGGAACATAGTTTTGTGGCTACACGTTTGATGTATGTAGTGCTCCGTCTTTATTTTTTTGTTGGTCTGAGAGTGTGATATTGTGTTTTGTGACTTTGCACATGTTTGCAAATGTAGCAAGTAAACATTCTAGTATTTCTGAGCCTTAAAATGGCTTCAATACAACTTGCCTGGCCTGTGGGGCGTTCTGCGGGGGTGCACGTGGTTAAAAATGGCTATGTTGTGAGCTAAACAACCTGAGGGGTGTTCTTAAGGGACACACGTGGTTGACCTTTTTATAACTTATACTGAAGCTCTGCCTGACCTGTGGGGCGTTCTGCGGGAACGCACGTGGTTGAATATGGCTACAATATGAGCGATTTGCCTGACCTTGGGGCGTTCTGCGGGAACGTACGTGGTTAAATATGGCTATAATGTGAGGGATTTGCCTGACCTTGGGGCATTCTGCGGGAACGCACGTGGTTGAATATGGCTATGATGTAGGTAAGCGATTTGCCTGACCTTGGGGCGTTCCGTGGGGACGCATGTGGTTTACAATGGCTGTGTTGTGCTTATGAGCAAAACAACCTATGGTTGACTTTTATCATTATTATAACCTTAAAGGGAAGTTCTGAGGGAACTTACATGGTTATTTGCTGTGCTGCCCTTTACAGCATGCATAAATTATATTTTTTCCAGATATTGTAATATCCCCCAGTATGCAACTCATTGGATATACCTACATGATAGTACCTAATGAGAATGTCCATCCGGAGTTGGTAGAAAATATTCAACCAGATCGAAATCATAGTGGCAGCTTGAGAAAATTTACTTAACAGATCCTAAAGATGGGATATTATACTTCAAAAAGGCTTAGCAAAAGCAAAGAAAACTCTTAATTTACCAAAGATCATTCAGATGTACCTCACCCGTAAGGGTGGTAAACAATGAGAACAAGTAATATGAAAGGTATGACCTTTATTTAATCTATTTTTTAATCAAAATATATTTTTTAATTTGAATCAAACAAACGTTAGTGTGACAGTTCAATAAATGTCAACAAAGTGTGGTGTTTGTTACTTAATACTGGCACTATAGGATATTTATCTCCTACTATCTGTCATGCATAAAGAAAAGAGAGTTTTCTTCTGGAACAGTCAGAGACAGAAACTTAACTCTTTACCTACCTAACTTAGTGAAAATCTCTGCTAAAATAAACACTGCAAGGTCATTGCTTTCATCAAACAATTATTAAATGAAGCTTTAAACTGGCGGGGCCCTCCTCGCTCAAAAACGAAAAAAGGGGAGGGGGACGTGTCTCCGGGAGCACCAGCTGTGGATGGGAACTGGAAGACAAGAGGAACCACTAACATCGCAAGTAAACCCACAGGTGGGGGTACATTTCATTCTCATAGTTTTGTGAAATGAAACTAATCACGACAGATCTTGATTTATTGATCGCTTAGTGGGGTACTTATACAAACCCTTTAATCACACCAGAACTCCTGCGGAATGACAAATTCTTTAGAGTCCTTACAGGTAACATGCTGTAAATGACTTTTGCTTTAAATACTTAGTTATTTTTTATAACCATTCATAACAAACTTTGTTGATTATTTCTTGTTTAAAAGTCCAATGGGGCATTAATTTTTTGCTTTGGATTGCAAGATGTTAATATTATTATTAAAATAATACAAGTCAAGTTGGAAAAACTAACAAACTACTGTTTGTTAGAAAACTACAGAAATCAACTTTCTTGTAATTATAGATGTGTGGATGTAGTGCTCCGTCTTTCTTTTTTTGTTGGTCTGAGATGAGAGACAGTAAAGAAAGAAAAGAAAGAAAATACATTTATTTAGCACAGACAGGGCCCACAACACAACGTAACTACAAGTTAAAAATTAAAAAACAAAAAACCCTACTGCAAAATGCTATAACTGAAAAGAGAAAAACAAGCATTGAACTTTGTTTTATGTAAGGTACTAGCTTTTGCCCGCGGCTTTGCCCGCGTGGATGTCGGAAAAAATCCCACGGGAACTTACTACCGCCCGGGATTGAAAGCACCCTATGTGTTAATCCAGTTATCTAATTGCGTAACTTATTTTCGTAACCGATTAAGACTAATCTTTCATTTTGACAGTTCAACAACATTCATTGCGTTATTTACGTTGTGGAGCAGATTTTTATTCAAACTTATGAAGCAATGGATTCAGATTGTGGATCGTGTATTACGCAATTAGGGTGCAGGTTATAAACTATCTGTGTGCCTTTCATCCATATCCGTTGGGCCGGTTTTGCGCCAATCCGGAACAAACATCCAAATAAACAGCCAAACGGACAAAAATTCGTAAAAATATATTTTCGGCATCAGACTCATTCCCACACCTCGTACTAATTACTTATTTTCAAAGTATTCAATGTACAATTTTGACTTAGTTACTATTTTATTATGTATCCCTTTTTCCGCAACACGGGCAATATTTCCGTTTTTTTTTATTGATGAAAAACATATCTGCGGGCTGTAACAACATATGATAATAATTATGTAGTCGGTGGTTTAAATATTATTGCATCATTACATAATGAAGGTATTATTCAAGTTAAGTCAGTTATTAACTTACAAAACCCTGAAACACGTACTTTACATTTTTTTGTTTTAAGTATTAGTACCTACCGTACCGAGTTTTGAGTTAATCCGACAGCGCGTTAAATTTTAACTTACTTACTTTGCCACCACGTTATTCATTTAAAAAACTAAAAGTGACAATCTTTATTATTTACTATGTCAAGTATTGCCAAGTTTCAAGTTTAATAACTAAAGGATAAAGGGCGACTTTCCAAAAACCCTTTCTTAGTGGATTCCTACGTCCTAATAACTATCTTTGTTCCAAATTTCAGCCCAATCTGTTCAGTGGTTTGAGCTGTGACGTAAACTACCCATTTTCACCCCGTTAGGGGTAGATTTGAAAAACCCTGATACACATTATTCTTTATTTTTCATTTTAAGTTTATATACTGAGTTTCTAGTTAATCGGACAGTGCGTTAAAATTCTTCTATACAAAATTTGACACCTCCAATCCCCGTTTAGGGGGTAGTTTAGAAAAACAAAAAATTACAAACTTTATAATTTACTTAGATAAGTATTCGTGCCAAGTTTCAAGTCTATTAACTCAAGGAATAAGATTTTTAATATTAACGAAATCCAGTCTATCAATCCAATACGGTTTCACCCCCTTAGCGGTGGAATTTCGAAATATCGTTTCTTAGTGGAACCTTACTCTTCATGAAGAACACACCCTCCTAATTTCATGTCTCTAGGACCAGCGGTTTAGGCTGTGCGTTGATATCTCAGTCACCCTTGCCTTGTACATAGATTCATCATTAAAATAAAATAAACTTTGACTTTGCAATGTCAATTCTAATGACTCGACTTTGTATATAGGTATTTTTTGTTTCAAGTTCTAATTCATATTGCTGAATTATTACTGAGGCATAATATGTAAGACTATTATGTGTGTTCGATGTACTGAAAATAAATCTTATAGTATTCGAAGTAAGAAGACCGGGGAAATATGACTTGATTGAATACCTATAGGTCTTCCTGGTTTTCCTTAAGGGTCTTCTCTATCTATAAAGGTACTGAATCATTAATCAAGTCGGACAGATTTATATGAAACGAACTTTTGCTAGCGGCTTCGCCCGTGTAGATGTCTATAATTAACCCATGGGAACCTACTACCGGGATGAAAAGTATCCTATGTGTTAATCCAGGTTATAAACTATCTGTTTACCAAATATCATCCAAATCCGTTCAGCCGTTTTTGCGTGATTGAGGAACAAACATCCAAACACACAAACACACAAACTTTCACATTTATAATATTAGTAGGATTAGTAGGATTGCAGGCAGGGACAATCAAAAGTCACACCATATTTCAGGTTATTGGTTATAAATGGTTTTATTTCAAGCTTTTTAGTTTGATTAATCTACATATTTGGAATATACTCATTACTAGCTTTGTAACAGGCAGGTATTTCAAACCGCTCCCGCCACAATCCAGCTTCTAAATTATTCTAGAAGCTTCAACACGCATGCTCAGGCACGCTTCAGCGCGCATGATTTGTAGCTTGTCATCCGTAAAGTGCTCCGCAGCTGTTCGAATTTAAAAGAACTATATCTTCGACCCAAAACCCTGTGTTTACATATTATATCTGATGTGTATATATGTTAAAGCTTTTATTTGATACCTACCAATATTGTTGTAATTTAAAAAAAATCCTTCCCCTCACTTTTTTTAGATTTGCAGTAGAGATGGGTTGTAACAGGTTAAACAAGATATCTGCTATCACTGTTACTGTTACAAAAAAATAACAGATCCAAATATCTGCTATTAAATAACAGCCTGCTATTTTTGTACGGACGATAAATACGTATTTAAATCTCAATTGAATATCTTCTTTATTTCTTTTGGTTTAAAGTCGAAAATCGTATCAATCTGTTATTAAATAACAGCCTGTTATTTTTGTACGGACGATAAATACGTAAATAACAGCCGCGGTAACAGCCTGTGTGGGGATTGTTATAATGTATTAACCACGGAATAGATAAATAAGGTTGGAATGGTAATGTGGGCGTGGCAAGCGCGCCACAATTTTGATTCGATAATCATAACTCGACCGATTCATTAATTCACCGCGTTTCGTGCGCTTCGGACTACTGCGGAGAACAGAGCTCTGCTTTAAAATGCCGTGTTGTGCAATTATAACTTGTAAAACAAAAAGTCAGACCGCAAGTATAGAGCGAGGGGGTATATCTTTCCATCGGTAAGTCGAAAATAACATTTAATTATAATTTTATTAGTAAAAAACATAAAAATATTCTGATCACTATGAAATTCCAAACATTAACGACATTATTGCAACAAGTAAAAAAAAAATACATTGCACGATGTGTACTCGCGTAATCAACGCAATTACTAAGTCCGCTTACAATGTACTGCATGCGTCGCGTCCTCTTCACTTCAACCATTGACGTTTCGTCGTTTGCCCTGATTGGCCGTGATGCACGGTCGATAGTGAGGTGACCATGTGGTTAAATAAAATCATCGATAGAATTCTCAAATAATATAAATTTACGTTGGATTCTTTTTGAATTATTTTATATTTAATTAATGATAGTATATTTTTAGTTAGATGTATAATGAGTCAATTAAATATTACAATAATTATTGAACGAATGATACAATATAGTAAATACTTGTAGATGACAGATTTACAGGGAGAAATTGAATTCATTGGCAACATTATACGAGATCATTGTACTCATCTACAAGTATTTACTATATTGTATTTAGTATTAAATTTTACTTACGCAATAAATTATAAATTTTAGGTTTCCTAAAGAACCTAACGCCAGGGAACAATGGATTGACGTGACAGGTAGAGGAAACTGGATGCCGACAAAGACGAGTACTATTTGCTCTATACATTTCAGTAAAGATGATTTTATCATTAAAAAATCAGGCTATTTGTAATTAATAAAAGTAAAATAAATATTTCTTAATATTTATTTCATGTTTAATTTTCCCCCATACATTCATCAAATAATTTATCGATAAAGAATATCGGCTTTATCAAGCACTAGCGTGTATGAAAATTTTTATTGCTTTTTTGCGTGTGTGTGTGTCTATGCCTACGAGGGCTTAGTACTAGTGTGCGAACGAATATCTGCCCTGAGATTTATGTGTGTCTGATTTGGTTGTGTGCGAAATATTTGTAAACATAGGAGTGCGTATGTGTAGAAATTAAAATAGTGGGAGACAAGCGGTGACACTGGTCCTGATACAAAATTGGAGCTAGGGCCTTTCCAACCTTATTTATCAATTCCGTGGTATTAACAGTAACAGCCGCGGTAGCAGTCATGAGGATCTGTTATTTTAAGTAACAGGTATATTTTATTGTTAGGAACAATTGTTATTTGTTTCTATTAAATATATCTGTTATTTCTATCCGTTATGATTAAAACGCCCCACTCCTAATTTGCAGATGAAATACCTACATAAATTTTTTATAGCCTACGAGTATGTCACTCCCACAATTAAGACGAACCTAATGACACCTCGTATGTTAAAATCCATCAAGCTGTTTAGGCTACAGAGCGTGCCAAAGATATAGACATACATACAAACATACTCTCGAAAAACATTACCCTCCTTCTGGGGCAGTCGGGTAAAAAAGAAACAATTAAAAAAGAATCAAACAACAGTACATTGTATTACCTTTCCCAAGCCCAGCATTTGTGGCCAATTAAGTAGGTACATAGGCTTGTCATACTTCTACAGGCTTATATTTTGAAGTTCTCAGCCTTAAGACACCATAATTGACCATTTTTATTACATTCATGCCTATCAAATGCAGGTATGTTCTAGAAAAATGTCTTATAATACTTATGCATTTACAGAACAGGATAATTATCAATATTCAAGATAAGATATTGTCAATGTATTACTGCAATAAATATAGAGGTAGCTATGTAGTGTTAGTTTCTATGGTAATATTACAATTACTTATCTATTTTTATTAGTTTTAGCTTTGATGTTCTTTTTTGCGGGCAGTGCTGTCTGTTGTTTTTTAGGGTTCCATACCCAAAGGGTAAAACGGGACCCTATTACTAAGACTACGCTGTCCGTCCGTCCGTCTGTCACCAGGCTGTATCTCATGAACCGTGATAGTTAAGACAGTTGAAATTTTCACAGAAGATGTATTTTTGTTGCCGCTATAACAACAAATACAAAAAAAGAGAATAAAATAAATATTTAAGGGGGCTCCCATACAATAAACGTGATTTTTTTGCCGTTTTTATAGACAATGGTACGGAACCCTTCGTGCGCGAGTCCGACTCGCCCTTGGCCGGTATAAAGACTTATAATTGACTGACAGCTACACATACTATTTTTATTGTTTAAAGAAAAAGCTGTTCCCTACATTAATGATCACATAGCTCATCAAAATGTGGGGAACAGCTGAATTTGTTTTCGCGATTTCATGATTGGTCCCAAAGTGAAAGTTGTACATAATGATGAGTACAACGAGACTAGAGATTTCTAGTTATATAATATGGCTTGCTATGACTAAAGATCATTCGTTTTCAAACAATTTTCTCAGTAAAACTGAACATTATCAGAAACAGAAATGGATGTCATGATAACAAGTTTTTCTTAAACATGCTTGGAAATTCGAGCATTATTTTGAGAACCTTCTTTGAGATAAATCAAAATTGCTGTACTGGTAAAAAACAAGTGACGATGCGGCCAGCAAAGTTACTATGAAAATCCATATCTGGCGTGTTTAGCGGCCAAATAAATTACTATGAAAACTCATATCTGTCGTGTTATTTAAAAAATGGAACGAACTTTTTACTTCAACACACGGCAACCAAGGAGGTAACTTATCAAAGATTTTATTTATATTTCGAATTGGCTTACAAATAGAACAAAGAAGAAACAAATGAACATATTGGCGCATGAAAAATGATAGTTGTTCGTCATTGATTCTGGAATTTATATTTATAGTGTGGCCATTAGTGCTGTGCACTCCCTGAGGTATGCGACTATGCGCGCGGCGAGACGGGGGAGAGAATCGGCTGCTGCGCTCTGTCAGTGCGCCGTCAACGCCCGTGGCGGCAGGTAGTGTTATCTATATCAGACTGTCTATGTCAGACGCACATGGGATAAATATTCAAAGATGGGTCGTGCGTTATCTCGTGATATGACTGTCATTTTTAAGGTGGCTGAATATTTTAATAAAAGCAGACAAAGAAAGCTTTGAATTTAAAAATGATGAGAATATTGCCAAAATCGTTGCGGAGGCTACGGGGTATAGCAAAAGAACCGTGCATAATGTGATTTCTGCGGGTTATTTATCAATTGACAACGCGTCTTACCACAGCGTTCAGGTTGAGAAGAAACCAACTATATCAAGCCTCAAAAGTGAAATGCAGAACTGGTTGCTACGCCATAATGTAGAATTTTCAGGAACCATGACAAAGGCTCAACTGCTACTTCTTATCAAAAATACACAAAAAGAACCCGTGTATAGAATTGACGAACTCCTGAAAGCCAGTGGACACACTGTTCTGCGTTTACCTCCGTACCATCCAGATTTAAATCCAATTGAGTTGGTCTGGGCTGATATTAAAAACAACATAGCCCAAAACTATATTAATTCTTTTCTAGACGAAAAGATAATCTTATTGAATAAATTGTTTTCGGAATTCACGGCGGAAAAATGGCAGAGATGCGACGATCATGTCCAGAAAAACGAAAATGATTACTGGAGTCGCGATAGTAGGTTCGATAATGTTATCGATTCATTCATAATAAATTTTCAAGACTCTGATTCAAGTTCCGGTGGCGAAGTGGAAAATGAAGATGATGACGAAATCGACGATGAAGTTGAAACAGAATCTATGTCAGAATAACTTTCTTTAAAATATATAATTGTTTGTAAATATAAAAAATGTTCAATAAAACAAGTCCTGCTTTGAATTATAAGTTTAATTCTTATTTATCACCTGCATATTTTTAATAAAATATGAGTATATTTGGGTTACATTTTAATCAACTAAGTAAGTATAATATATTACAGATATATAGCCTCCGACCATCATCCCGCCACAAGCCTTAGAAATGCAAACTGATATCGTAAGATCGGTCCGACATGTATCGATCTCATGTGAACTCATGCACTTTTTTCTTCGCCTCCCACCTCGCCGCGCATACCTCAAGGAGTGCACAGCACTAATGGCCACACTATAATTTACTAAGTTTGAATTTCCGCGCGTTGTTTGAGAAAAGTACTATGCAAGCCTTGGCCGCAATCAGGAATTGATGGACTCACGCATGAGTGCCTCGGCTTCGCCTCGGCCCACATTTTCACGATCGTCCATCAATCCCCTTATTGCTGGCCGCGACAGTAATGTACACTTATTGTCTCAGTGCACTTATTGATAGCATACTTTTAAAATCAGCATACATTTTAACCTACATGTAAGTGTACAGTGCAACTGCAACATCTTGATTACTGCATCAACTGGTTCCAACATTATTAATAATTAATTTTCACTCAGTGTGCAATAAAGTAATAGTTATCGCTAAGGAAAACAAGTCATGAATAAAATTGAAGTTCCTGTACAGATGTGGCTATGAATGCTCATGTATACAGGGTTACTGGTAACTCGACGTATTCCTTGCAGGACGTCATAGTAGGGTTAAAATGCAACAAATTAAGCCACCAAATGTTCTACCGAAATTCAGTAGTTTTTGAAATAGTTAAGAGTTTTAGAGCTAAAAATTACAAAAAATTAAATGTTTTGTTAGTGATATTTGCCAAAGTTTTAGGCATTATTGAACTTTTAATTATTAACAAAGGTCTGCTACGGCGTCAACTATGATAATAACTTAAATTTCAGTACAGTCGCGCCGTAAATCATTTTTAAACTGGTTTCAAATGGTTTAATCTGGGATTTCATTAAAAAACTAAAACTCTTAACTAATTCAAAAACTACTGAATTTCGGTAGAACATTTGGTGGCTTAATTTGTTGCATTTTAACCCTACTATGACGTCCTGCAAGGAATACGTCGAGTTACCAGTAACCCTGTATATGTGTTGTGGCTGCCAGGTGTTTGCTCACTGATATTATCAAACATTCCATCATAATGTGATTGTTTGCATTACTTATTGAGTAAGATCAGGTTTCACAATCCTCTGCAGGGAATGATGCACTGTATATTTCACTATTCATAATGTATGCTATGACTTGGATTAGGGGGTTACTGCTACAATTTTTTTTGCATTAATTACTCATGTGGGAACATACAATTAGAACTAATAAAAACGACGTACTTACTTGTACCTATCTGCAAAAAATGTTTCATTTCAAAATGCAGCAATTGTTTAAAAATATTTTTTCTGTTGTAAAAAAATTCATCATTATGTTTAATAATGACTGGTAGGTCGGATGGTTAGTACCGATACGTTTTTAATACAAATATACTAAAATGATACAATTGCTCATTCGTTTTTTTAACCGACTTCTTGAAAAACGAGGAAGTTCCCAATTCATCTGCTTTTTGTTTTTTTTGGTTTTTATGTTACGCAATTACTCAGCCAATTATGGATCGAATTTGCAGGTAGTGGTATTCGAATTTGTGTGGGGTAGGTACACACGGCTACACATCAAGCGATACATTTCCAGTTTATGCTGATCTCGCATTGTATAGGATTTCTGTACAATGCGAGGTCAGCTTATATGTATGTGCTTGACGTATAGCCGTGTGTACCACAACTAAAAAATGAAAAATAAAAACTTTAAACAAAAAAAAAACAAACGACTGCAAAAAAAAAAACTTTAATTTCGGAAGTTAGTAGCAAAAACATAAAAATTGAGTTCCGAAATTAAAGTTATATTTAACTTTTTTTTGTTTCTGATAAGTTTATTGGATTTTTTTTATTGTTTACTAGCTGCCCGTCCCGGCTTAGCACGGGTAGCACTAAGTACCTACCCTACGTACCCTACCTACCCTACCTCCCTACCTACCCTACCTCCCTACCTACCCTACCTACCTACCCTACCTACCTACCCTACCTACCCTACCTACCTACCTACCCTACCCTTTTTTACACCTTGGGTTTCATTATTGGACTTTCAGTAAGGATCCCTAATTTTTTTGCAAATGTAATATAGCCTGTCACCCGGGGATAGTGAAGCTTCCCAACAGTGAAAGAATTTTTCAAATCGGTTCAGTAGTTTCGGAGCCTATTCAATGCAAACAAACAATCAAATCTTTCCTCTTTACAATATTAGTATATATAAACTCCCCTCCCGCCCGCGCACCCCCGCCTTGGTGACGCCCACTTCGCAACGGGCCGCAGAAAATGTAATATTTTAATTTCGCCATAACTTCAAAACCAAACGTCCAATTTTAATCATTCAAAGACCAAATATTATCTACATAAACTGTACTTAGTGATGAAATAATTTATTTTGATAAGGATTAATAGCATGAGTAAAATAAACGCGTTTAAATGTAGTCCAAAAAAAATTCTAGATTTTTAAATAAAAAAACGGTTGTTGTGCCTCACTCGACATAGATAGGTATAGTGTGTCGCGGACTTTTTTGTAGTTATTTATAAGATCTACAATTAATTAGAACATTTTATGGTTCTGTCTTTTATAGTTTAGGCAGCGTACGCAAAATAAGTAACTTTTCTGGTTGATTTTTTACACCTTGTGTCCGAAAGACCCAAATATCTTACGGAACCCTATTTTTTTCCAAAATAAAATATAGCCTATGTTACTCGTGGATAATGTAGCTTTCGAATGGTGCAATAATTTTTAAAATCGGTCCAGTCGTTTTTGAGCCTATTCATTACAACCAAACAAACAAAGTTTTCCTCTTTATAATATTAGTGTAGAAGTGTAGATTAGTGTAGACAATATTTAGTAAAATAACAAAAGAAAATTAGGACTGTGGACCACCTAGGTGCTATTCAAAATGAATACTATTAGTATAAAATTGCTTGAAAATACATAAGTATATTAGTAAACAAGTGTAAAAAGTACACTTTGTAAACAAGCTTATTACAAATTAGAGGATTATTTCCAAGATAAGAATGCTTGGAAACATGCTGGTTTTGCTCCATAGGACAATAAAATTTAGAGTCTGGACAAAATCAAACTGGTTGCTAATTTAGTTGTATATTTTATTATTTGTATGTCATAGATTTTTACACTCTGTGATTGCATGGAATCACGCACTGATTAGTATTACTTGTAAAGATGTTAGGAATATTGTAATATCGTATACTTTTACAATGTTTGTAAATATGTGAGCACCATGTACCTATCACATAACTGATTTATTTGTCATTGCTCCATTTATATTTTTTTTGCCTTTTGTGGGACAGTAATCTTATTGTGGGTGCATGGTCTTCACATATTATTACATAATTCATGTATACAAAATATTGTAAACATTTTTGAAATGAAAAGAGTAACGGTGGAGTTTCTTGCCCATTCTTCTCCATAGGAAAGCTACCTTTGGAATGGGCAACTAGAATCAATTCTATTTCTTTGTTTTTCATTGACGTTCAAAAGTGCCTTTTATGTGCCTATTTGAAATAAATTATTTGACTTTGACTTTGACTTTGATATTTGTTGGGCAACTGGCTGGATACCTTTCAGTATTTATTTAGGAAGCACTGTACTTTATGGGCCAGCGATTTTTCATATTTAGCCTTTATTTACATTCACATTATTAATAAAATGAGAAATAGCACACAGAATCTCTTCAGGGTAAACTGTTTATATTTACCTAACTATAAATTAATATACTCACCAA
The DNA here is from genome assembly GCA_949152455.1 of Lithophane leautieri. Classification (NCBI taxonomy): domain Eukaryota; kingdom Metazoa; phylum Arthropoda; class Insecta; order Lepidoptera; family Noctuidae; genus Lithophane; species Lithophane leautieri. Next base: position 20,567,866 of record OX424460.1, read on the forward strand.
TATACATGACTACAGTCCAGACCAGCACCACTCTGCGGCCAACAGCTCCATCTATGTTCCAGAACCAGAAAGGAATAAACGTCGCGTAGAAGATCTCGTCGCCCAGCTCCGTACCCAGCACGAACAGGTAGTACCAGAACTTGTTGTTGATGCTGCACTCCACCGCATCCTTCCCGCCGCTGTCGCCAGAACTATCCGTGTCGTACGACGACTGAGAACTACTCGATATGTTACTAGGAATCCTCTTGTGCTGCTTGATATCAGACTCCTCATTCACGCGCTCCACTCTATCTGAATGTAACACTTCAGATGAATCATTTTGATGCGTGCTTTCATTACCTTTGTAAGTAACACCGAAAAAGTTTTGCACTTTAATCACTAATAGTGGATCTTTCAAATATTCTATAATCTGTTCCCACATGATGGGACTATGCGTTTTATATCCAAGGCTCAAGATTTGCGCACAACACACTTCCTATTCTAAACGCGAATTAAATCACCCGTTTTCTCGCCAGTTTCTCGCATTTTATGAAGTTTTCAATTGACAGATGTTAGATAGGCAGATTGACAGCTGACTTGAGCTGACAGTGACAAGCTCGCGATTTGCCCACAATCCACATCACAGATTACTAATACAATTCAAAAAATAAAAAACAACCGACTTCCAAAAAAAACACTAAAAAAGTGAAAAATAACTTTAATTTCGGAAGTCGGTGTCTTTGCTTTTAAATTACGGTTTTGTATTTTTTTTTTAGTCGATTGTTTTTTTTTTGTAAAAAGTTTTTATTTTTCTCTTTTTAGTTGTGGTAACTACCCCACACAAATTCTAATACCACTACCTGTTATGTAATTAACAGTGACGGAGTCAAAAAAAACTCAAAAACTACTCAAGCAAAGTTAATAAAATTTATATGGGATCACACGGGCAGCACCAGCTTTCAAATAAAAAAAGAATCATCATCAAAATCGGTTCACCCAGTCGAAAGTTCTGAGGTAAAAACATTAAAAAAAAAAACAGACTAATTGATAACCTCCTCCTTTTTTTAAGTCGGTTAAAAGTTGGTAATCCACATGGTTATTTATTTATTTATTTTTATTTCTCAGTATATGGTACATTAAGATCTTACATTAAACACTGTTTCACACATACTACCATGGCTGGTGTAGAAATATAAAAAAAAAACAAATATGCCAATAATAATAGGTACATGCAAATCATCGAATTAGGTACAGACGCCAGCACATCAAGCTACCCGAAACTGTCAAACTTTCCCAATCAAACTTGAACCTAATGCTTTAGCGATAAAGTTTAAAATCTACTAAAGAAATTTGACAGTTTTTAGTAGCTTGATGTGCTGGCGACTGTACATTATAAGAATAATATACAGGGTTACTGGTAACTCGACGTATTCCTTGCAGGACGTCATAGTAGGGTTAAAATGCAACAAATTAAGCCACCAAATGTTCTACCGAAATTCAGTATATTTTTTTTGCACTAGACTACATTTTTTATGAAGTAATAGCAAAAATTACAAAAAATTAAATGTTTTGTTAGTGATATTTGCCAAAGTTTTAGGCATTATTGAACTTTTAATTATTAACAAAGGTCTGCTACGGCGTCAACTATGATAATAACTTAAATTTCAGTACAGTCGCGCCGTAAATCATTTTTAAATTGGTTTCAAATGGTTTAATCTGGGATTTTTCATTAAAAAACTAAAACTTAACTAATTCAAAAACTACTGAATTTCGATAGAACATTTGGTGGCTTAATTTGTTGCATTTTAACCCTACCATGACGTCCTGCAAGGAATACGTCGAGTTACCAGTAACCCTGTATATTAGGTTATAACAAAAATAGGTAATCCACATGGAAATGATGATCGTCGGATGTTTTGTCGATGCTGTAAAGTTTTTGAATAAGAAGAGAAGTGATAAAATACACTCATTTTATGTAAATAGATATAAAGCTGATGACCCAATTTATTATTTTACAGTCTTTGCATTCAATTTCAATTTAATTAACAGCAGATGAGAGACATCACTACAATACAACTGTCAGACAGAGTTGTCAAAAAGTTTTACCCATATGAGAGAGGTTGTTTTTGTTTAACCCGCAAATATTATTTTTTCGAAGTTATTAACAATAAATTAACTTTTAGAATAGATATTTACCTATAAATTTAAATTTTTATAATCAAGCTGTTGTAAATTCGTCTTTTGAGCAGGTGTTTCATGTGAGTGTTCATTTATTTACGACTTTCACTCTTTATCTGAATATTTTAAATCTGTTTATATATTCTAACAATTGTTAAACTGTTTAGCTTTCTTATTTACAGTGTTTGTTCATGAAGGATTACTTTGTTGTATTGTAATTATTAGAATCTTATTGGAGACCTTCAATAGCAAAATAACCATAAGCAACTGAATTTATTAAAATGTATACAGGGTAAGATTATGCTGATAATTTGAAAATCTACCACAATAATTTATACAAGCCAGTAAATAAATGAAATATGTAACTTTTGCTCTAAAAGGTGTAGGAATAATAAATTTAAAAGGTCTTATTTTAAAATATTCCAAAAACTAAAAAAACTCTGTTTACATTTGCCTAAAAGTGTTTTCTGCAAGCATATTTTGGTAACAATCTTATAATGAGTAAACAAAAAAACTAGTTAACAATGAGTAAACAAATTTTCTTATCTTTGTCTACCTCTCATGCTCACTGAAATGTCTCGCTGATGGTGGCGCGTGTGTTGGATCATTTAGCTCCCTTCAAAATGGTTGAGCTGAATGGTGCTGATCCATGCGTCATGTTCGTGAACGGGCGCCGTCAGTTGTGACTGGTCATCTCTTAGCTGCCATGGCTTTTTTTTTTTTTTTTTGTTATACTTGCTTTTAACGTGCTTTCTACATTGTTCTCACATGTATAATTTCAACATGAATGATGTAACCCATATATTGTAACAATATTTTGATTTAAAACAGAGTCCATGGAGTTTCTTGCCCGTTCTTCTCCATAGGTACCTGCTACGCTTTGGAATGGGCAACTAACTTCATATTTCTGACTGACCAACTCCTTGACAGTTCAAAAGTGCCTGTAAATGGTTTAATTGAAATAAATGCTTTGAGTTTGACCTCAATTTTGCTTTTATTATTGCTGGAAAATGTTTGACAGTTTATAAAAGTTCATAATTTCCTATCAAAATTATTATCTAGAATCAAATAATTAAAATGAAAACTCTTTTATATAAGTACTTGCTATTTATCCTATTTTAACTAAAATGATATTGTTTTAATCATTCATAAAGAAGTAGTCTTGACCTATTAAGCATTAAACCTTAACCACCAATGAAATAGCAGCAGTGAGAGGATGCAGGCTAACAGAACAGAGACCAGTTAGTAAATTCAGTGTTGCCATCTACAGCATAATTACAGTAAAAACACCGTACCCAGCATTGATTCACTGTCTACCGTAATAATGTAATTATGGTGTCAAAAAAAACTGTAATGACAGTTATTAAAGCAAATGGATTATTGAGTATATTTTATTGTCATAACTTGGCACCATTTTGAATAGCAGTGGACTAGGGGGAATTTCCCAATCATAGATAAAAGTTTGAACCAATTTAATTACAAATTAAAGAGTTGCCTAATTGACAAACTTCTAAATCTTTTTTATTAAGTGGTAAATTTTTTTATTCAGGTAATGACCTTTTCGTTGTAATAAAGTGTGCCCCTCGATAGGGGTCTGGGATTTTTTAAAAATACCTAGAAAAACTTTTTATTTTTAAAAATACGCCTCCATCAAAAATAAATTTTTGTAGAGGGTTCAGGAGACCCTGTAGAGTCCTCGCGGAGGCGATTGGCGGCAGTGACCTCTCGCGTCCGGCCCTGGTTCAGGCCATGGTACGGAGCGAGAGGGCATGGGAAGCCGTCACCTCCTTCTGCGAAGCAGTAATGCTCGCGAAGGAGGAGGCGGAACGCGTGAGGGAAAGGCAAAGTTTGCGCCCTCACGCCCCTAACCGCCGCCGTTGGAGACGCCCTGGGCGTCGGGAATCCCAGGCGGATTCCCGGCCACCATAGGCGCGGGCTTGCGGACGGCGAGCAACGGGCAGCTCGCCGTCCGATAAGGACCAGGCCCGGGTCGATGGCGCGTCGTGTTCCACGCGCGCCTCAAAGAGATGTCAGCAAAATTGACGGGGTCCAATAGGACCGATGCCTGCCAGGGTTGCGGGAAAGTCCGAAAGGGATACCGGGACCTTGGCAACAGGCAAATGAAGGAACACGGGTGGGTTTTAGTCAGTAAAAGTCTGACACGCCCTTCCGCTCCGCCCAGAGCGGGAGAAGTCATTGGATGATTTCCCACCCACAAAAAAAAAAAAAAAAAGGAGACCCTGTAGAACCCCCAAATAACCTCACATTATTTCTAACGAGGCGCACGTTTCTAAACCCAACCCTACCTTTCTTTTCAGAGTAGTTGGATAGGAAACACAAACCTCATCTTATTTTTAAAATATAATTGATGTGAAGCCTTTTAGCGTTGTACTAACCAACTTAGGTAATAGGTAAAACGGGCTGGTATCCGCAACTCCACGTCAAAGCGCGTATTTTGCGTACGGGTGGGAAATCGCTTATTCGATCCACCCCAGCTCCTCCAAGAAGGCCAGCAACGCCTTGGTGTTACTGACCATCTCACGTAAGGTACCTGGGTTACCGAAGTACTTTGCCCTGTATGTGGCTACCACCGGGCAGTGTAGTAGCACATGAGATGCTGTCTCGTCGTCCTCCATGCAGGCCCTGCACAGCGGACTGTCTGTGACTCCTATGACAAAGAGGTGTTTATTAAAGGACCCGTGGCCAGTTATAGCTGCTGTAACAGTTCGCAGCTGTTGCTTCGTTAGTCGGAGCACCCGCTTCGTGAGGCGGCAATCAATGGCAGGGAGTGCCTGCTTCGCCTGCCTGCAGTCACCTTGGTCCAACCATATTTTGTAGTGTTGATCCCTAGTGCGTTTCCTTACCAGAGAGCGTAGGTACCCGAAGGGGAGTGGCGCAATGGGTTCAGGCCCCACCGGTGCCATGCTCGACCCCCTTCGGGCAAGTTCATCGGCTGCGTCATTGCCCCGCGAGCCGCTGTGTCCTTTGATCCATTGAATGGTTATATTATTGAGGCTACCCACCTGGTTAAGGCGTTGGTGACACTCGTATATCAGCCCAGAGTCAACAGTGTGGCTGTGTAGCGCTTGCAGAACAGCCATACTGTCTGAGAGTATACGTATCGAGTAATCCTTGACTTCCCTGGCCATGATGGCCGAAGCGGGAAGAGAAATACCCATGCATTCGGCCTGGAAAACTGTTATGGACTCCCAAAGGTGTGGCTATTTGTATGTTGAAGTCCTCCGAGAAGATTCCAGCACCTGTGCCACTACCTGTTTTAGAACCATCCGTGAAGATGCGTAGTTCTGCAGGATGCAAGCCCTCGCATTGGCGATCCTCGTGCAGTTGGATTCTATATTTTTTATCGAAGAAAAATTGTTTGGGTACCCGGTCATTTATGGCTTTCGTAATGGGGAACTCGTTATTGAGACCCTCGAGCAGCGCGGTGTGTTGTGTTACTCTCTCACCCCAGAGCTCTGTTGCATTAAGACGCACCGCTGCCATCGTCGCTTCCTGCTGTATGAACAGGTGGAGCGGGGGTAAGTCTAGCATGGCCTCAATCGCCGCGGTCGGAGTAGTCCTCTTGCAGCCCGTGATCGCCACGCAGGCTAGTCTTTGCATGCGTTGTAGTCTGTTAGATGCTGTCACTAGCTGGGTGCGGGGCCACCAGACCACAGCCCCGTACGCGATCATGGGGCGGATCACTGCAGTGTACAGCCATAGTATGATTCTAGGGGATAGGCCCCACTTCTTACCTATCATTCTCCTGCACTGCCAAAAGGTGATGCAGGTCCTGTTTAGCTTGTTGTATAAGTGGCTACTCCAGTTTAACTTACTGTCTAGCGTGACCCCGAGGTACTTGACTTCGTTGGCCAACTGAAGTTCTGTATCGAACAGTTTTGGTAGGCGGTAGGGCCCTAAAGTACGTTTTAGGGTAAACATGACTAGTTCAGTTTTAGTGGGATTCACTGATAGTTCGAATTCCCTGCACCACTTTTCTACGATGCGTAGTGCTTGCTGAGTGAGATTACAGATTGTTCCCGTCACCTTCCCCGAGACAAGGATTGCGAGGTCGTCTGCATACCCTATTGTATAATAGCGGCTGGCGTTGAGCTTTGTAATAAGGTCATTGATAACCAGATTCCATAGAAGGGGGGATAGCACCCCTCCCTGGGGACAGCCTCTGGCTATCATTGCCGACTGCTGCTCCCCTTCAAGGCGAACCACTCGTTTGCTTAACATATTCGTAATCCAGTCCGTTAGTACCTGCTCTACTCCATGCCTGGAGAGGGCGCTGCTGATGCTGGAGAAGTTGGTTTTGTCGAAGGCTCCTTCGATGTCTATGAAAGTGCCCAGGCAGGTTCCTTTCTGATGAATCGCTTCCTCTATCTGACCGACCACTAGATGAAGAGCAGATTCGGTGGACTTACCTGAGCTGTATGCATGCTGATTATAGTGCAGCGGTATGGTTTTCAGTGCGCCGTCTCTCATCTCCCTATCGCAAAGCCTTTCCAGAGTAACCAACTTACAAAAATAAATCATTTATCAATTCCTGAATCCAATGCCGAAAATCTATTGAGTTCAAAGAACCTATTTAGAATGCCTACCCTTCCCCTCACCCCAACTTTGTTCAAGTAATAGATGCGTTGCTAAGCTAAGGGGACTGTCTTGTGTAATTTTGAATATAAGCCTAATTTAAATAAATTATTTTTCATTTTGAATAATTGCACTGTAAAACATCAAAAATTTTTGCAGAACTATACATGCATACATAACATCACACCTACAGTACACCCACATTTCACCAGAACTATACATATCAGGTCAGGTATAAATTAATTTCTGCCTCAATCAACCCTTTCCCACTTCTGTTATCAGTCTCTGTTATATATTTCATTGTAACACAAATCCTCACACTACAGGGCAATTAATTTGTAATGAATCTATTATTACGCAGATAACAATATTGTGTAATGTGGTGTTTTATTATTCCATTCACTATTCAATGTGGTTACTATTTTTCAGATACTTTTAAAATATAACTCAAAATCAAAAGTCATTTAAGTATTCAAATTAGGCTGAGAATCAGCACTTTTTGAACGTCAACTTACATAAATGAAAGTCCCCCAAAACGCCCGCCCTTCACCATTTCCTAGTGTTTTAGCTGGGAAGAAGTGGCGCAACAGACTGCCCAACAGCTGGCTGGCTGGCTGGTTATTTGTAGCCTAATTGATAAACAGTTCCAAGCTAGAAGCAAGTAATACTTAATTGTCTAAGGGCCGATATAACCAAAGCCAGATATCTTTTTTTAGGGAATAAAATAGGCGTCTGACAGTTTTTGTATAAAATTTAATATTTATTCGCTGGATTAGACTTTTATTAGGGATAAAAGTTTGGTCGAATTCGCCCAAAGATTTAGAAAGTTTTAGAGTACGATTAGCACCTTCATCCCAAATTATGTTTTGGGATTTATAAATAAACAATGAGGACATCTGGCTGATATCACAATGATAATCTTGGTATTGGACAATGGGCTTAGTTGCATTATATTAGACTGTAAATAACTATATCACTTATTGTGGCAGTCTAGCTGCTTCAATATATCAATTTACTGTTTCTCAAATACTGTTTGTTATCACTTATCACGTACAGCCACTTATAGGTAGGCAGGTAACATGGGGTAGCAGGAAAAACCTGTTGTAACCTTGGGTTGCACGATTGGAATCAGCCAATTATGACAATGAATTATGTTCATCACTGAAGTATCCTCAATTGACCCCTTGTTAACTGGGAGCCATGATACAGGTATGTATAGACTATCTATAACCCCGTAGGTATAGTTTATAGAGTAACGTAGCTTACTTACTTTTAATTGTGAATTGCTATCCTTCGGGGAAACATGGCGTGATGTTATGCACCACAAAAACATTTCCAAAAAAAAAAAAAATTTTTATGAAAACTAAATCCCAACTACGACGAAAAAGTCAATCAACTAAAAAGGTATAAACAAGACACCACAGACAGCCAAATCCGGTATCACACGTGTTAGGCCGAACAGATTACGTGTGACCCCGGATTTTTAATTTTTCTGTATGTGGTGTCTTGTTTAAACCTTTTTAGTTGATTGACTTTTTTGTCGTAGTTGGGTGTTAGTTTTTATTACTTTTTTATTTTTTTGGAATTATAATATATATACATACTAGCTTTTGCCCGCAGCTTCGCCCGCGTGGATGTCGGAAAAAATCTCACGGGAACTTACTACCGCCAGGGATTGAAAGCACCATATGTGTTACGTAACTTATTTTCGTAACCGATTAAGACTAATCTTTCATTTTGACAGTTCAACAACATTCATTGCGTTATTTACGTTGCGGAGCAGATTTTTTTTTCCAATTTATGAATCAATGGATTATAAATTTGTTTCGAACTGATTCAGATTGTAGATTGTGTATTACGCAATTAGGGGGCAGGTTATAAACTATCTGTGTGCCTTTCATCCATATCCGTTGGGCCGTTTTTGCGCCAATCCGGAACAAACATCCAAACAAACAGACAAACAGACAAAAATTCTTAAAAATATATTTTCGGTATCAGATTCGTTCCCACACCTCGTAGCAATTACTTTTTTTCAAATTATTCAATGCACAGTTTTGACTTAGTTACTGTTTTATTATGTATCCTTTTTCCCGCAACACGGGCAATATTTCCTTTTTTTTATTGATGAAAAACATATTTGAAAGAAAGAAAGAAAGAAAGAAACACACACGTACTTTAATTTTTTTTGTTTTAAATATTAGTACCTACCGTACCGACTTTTGAGTTAATCCGACAGCGCGTTAAAATTTTTGCTTACTTACTTTGCAATCCCGTTATTCGTCTATGTGACGGATTGCTTTAAATACCAAAAGTAACAATCTTTATTATTTAGTATGGCAAGTATTGCCAAGTTTCAAGTTTAATAACTAAAGGAATAAGGGCGAATTTCCAAAAACCCTTTCTTAGTGGATTCCTACGTCTAGGTTCCTACGTTCCTACTACTTAGATAAATATTCGTGCCAAGTTTCAAGTCTATTAACTCAAGGAATAAGATTTTTAATACAAACGAAATCCCCCCTTTTCATCCCTTTATAGGTAGAATTTTCCAAAAACCCTTTCTTAGTGCATGCCTAGGTCCTAATAACTATCTGTGTGCCAAATTTCAGCCCAATCCGTTTAGTGGTTTGAGCTTTGACGTAGACTACCCATTTTCACCCCGTTAATGGTAGATTTATGAAAAACCCTAATACATATCATTCTTTATTTTTAGTTTTAAGTATAAATACTGAGTTTCGAGTTAATCGGTCATCACGTTAAAATTCTTCTATACAAACTGTGACACCCCCAATCTTCGTTTAGGGGGTAGTTTATAAAAACTAAAAATGACAAACGTTATAATTTACTTAGATAAATATTTGTGCCAAGTTTTAAGTCTATTAACTCAAGGAATAAGATTTTTCATACAAACGAAATCCCCCGGTTTCAACCTATTAGCGGTGGAATTTCGAAAAATCGTTTCTTAGTGGAAACTTACTCTTCATAAAGAACACACCCTCCAAATTTCATGTCTCTCGGACCAGCGGTTTAGGCTGTGCGTTGATATCTCAGTCACCCTTGCCCTTTAATATAGATTCATTAAAATAAAATAAACTTTGACTTTGCAATGCCAATTCTAATGACTCGACTTTGTATATAGGTATGTTTTGTTTCAAGTTCTAATTCATTTTACTGAATTATTACTGAGGCATAGTATGTAAGACTATTATGTGTGTTTGATGTACTGAAAATAAATCTTATAGTATTCGAAGTAAGAAGACCGGGGAAATATGATTTGATTGAATACCTATCGGTCTTCCTGGTTTTCCTTAACGGTCTTTTCTATCTCTAAAGGTACTGAATCATTATCCAAGTCGGACAGATTTATATGAAACGAACTTTTGCTAGCGGCAAAATTTCGCCCGTGTAGATGTCGAAAACTAACCCATGGGAACCTACTATCGGGATGAAAAGTATCCTATGTGTTAATCCAGGTTATAAACTGTCTGTTTGCCGAATTTCATCCAAATCCGTTCAGCCGTTTTTGGGTGATTGAGTAACAAACATTCAAACACACAAACTCACAAACACACAAACTTTCACATTTATAATATTAGTAGGATATATTAAATGTGCTAATTAAGCCCTTCCATTTGATACACAACATGATATGACTAAAAAAAAAAAAATTATTTCATGACTGTGTCCTCTAGAAGGCGTCAGTTAATGTGACGTCACATAGCCTATAAGAAACGATACCTCATTTGTCAAATTGTGATGAGGTCGTTTTGAAGATATGAGGGAACATACATACTAGTGATGGATTAATTAGCATTCGCATTCATTGTTAGCTTGTGAAAAATCATTTAGCATTTAGCTAATGAAATTTAGTTGCGAAATTTCGTGAAGTGCTAAGTGAATTATCGCTTCGTACATTTTCATTTTCATTAAAAGTGCGAATTAAAATGAGCGTTCACCATTTTAATTCGCACTTTTAATAAAATTTTCATACTTCATTATTATCAATTATCATCATATTAGCTATTAGCATAGCAATAGCAATTATCATGCTAAGACTCAATAATTCACTTGCTAATGAAATTAATGAAAAATCGCATTAATTGCCATTACTAATACATACGTACATACGTACCAGCTCAGACCAACCTATTTTGGTTGGTCTGAGCGTACCAGTCAAAATCATAACCCTTCCTTTTTCTTCGCCGTCGAATCATCAAAATCGATTCTTAATTGGCGGAGTAATCGCGTAACAAAAATACAAAAAAAAACAAAACACGAATTGAGAACCTCCTCCTTTTTGAAGAAGTCGGTTAAAAAGAGCACAATCTTGAGTTAAAATTACTCCTGTACCACCCGTAGCTACCTTACTACCGACGTATCAGAAACACACACTTCAATGAGAACAGTGTCAGATACAAAAGCAAACAACGACTATTACAAAACCGTACAATTCGAGCCACTATCTCAAGTCAGTCAGTGAACTATCAACACACCGTATCAAACAAGCTTTTTTACAAAACATATCAGTTCTGATTAGGTTCGTAACATTTGTTTAACATAATTAGTTGTACATCGTGAACTACAAGTGAATCTCGCCACAGATAAAGTTATAAGTACCATACGACTAAAGTACGAGTAGGTAGCTGTTATCAATTCTTCTCGTCTCCAATAAATAGTGACCGCACTGATAAGGCTTCTGTAGCCAGCCGTCAGTCAATACTCGGCGGTCACTATGTACTTACGTATTGTATGCGAATGTGGACAAACAGTGATGGAACTCCAGTGTTGATTCTTGGATTTACAGTGAAAGGATTAAACATGACTATTGTTAACTGTGTGTCTTGAAGGGCAATCGTTGAGTTGAAGTGGTAACAAGGTGGTAGGTACTGTAGGTAGCTTCCTAATTGGTAGCTAACGGAAAAATGCAACACAAAAAGCCATAGGTACTGACACGCTTTCAATCAAGGATCTACCAAAGTTTCGGAAGATGTAAAACTGAAATGAATTAGAACGATATACCTTCACTAATGATACTTATAATCAGTCCTACTTTCAAAGCTGGCTGGAGATTATCCTATAGGTACCTACTAACACAAAAACACGCATTAGATAGCTTAACTAAGGGTGATGAAAGATTCAATAAAATGTCATAAACTCATCATTCAACAACTTTATAACACAGCTTTCTGCTCACAGCGGTCATCATTATCTTCAACAAGAAAAGGCAATATATTTTTAATGAAAACTTTTTACAAAAAAAAAACGACTGGCTTCCAAACATAACACATAAAAAGTGAAAAATTAATTTAATTTCGGAAGTCGGTGGCAAAAAACGAAAATTGAAAAGCCAAGACACCGACTTCTGAAAGTAAAGTTAGGTATTTTTCACTTTTTTTGTGTTATGTTTGGAAGTCGGTAATTTTTTTTTTTGTAAAACGTTTTTATTTTTCACTTTTTAGTTGTGGTACCTACTCCACACAAATTCGAATACCACTACCTTTTTTTTTTTGAGGGTGGGAAATCATCAAATGACTTCTCCCGCTCTGGGCGGAGCGGAAGGGCGTGTTAGACTTTTACTGACTAAAAACCCACCCGTGTTCCTTCAGTTGCCTGTTGCCAAGGTCCCGGTATCCCTTTCGGACTTTCCCGCAACCCTGGCAGGCATCGGTCCTAGCGGACCCCGGCCAATTGTGCTGACATCTCTTTGAGGCGCGCGTGGAACACAAGGCGCCATCGACCCGGGCCTGGTCCTTATCGGACGGCGAGCTACCCATTGCTCGCCGTCTGCAAGCCCGCGCCTATGGTGGCCGGGAATCCGCCTAGGATTCCCAACGCCCAGGGCGTCTCCAGCGGTGGCGATTAGGGGCATGAGGGCGCAAACTTTACCTCTCCCTCATGCGTTCCGCCTCCTCCTTCGCGAGCATTACTGCTTCGCAAAAGGATATGACGACTTCCCATGCCCTCTCGCTCCGTACCATGGCCTGGTCCAGGGCCGGACGCGAAAGGTCGTTGCCGCCAATCGCCTCCACGAGGACACGGTGCTCCGCCCAAGTGGGGCATACCTCCACCGTATGCTCCACCGTGTCTTCCGGGCGATCCACACAGTGGTGACACCTGGGCGTTTCCTCCCGCCTTATCCTACACAGGGACCTCCCGAAGCTGCCATGTCCGGTGAGGACCTGCGTTAAGCGGAAGGTGAGGCGTGACGCCGTGGCGCCTCTCTAGCCACTCCTCAAAGAGGGGACTTATCGCCGCAATTGTGGCGTGCCCAGCACTGGGTTGCGACAATCGCACTCTCCATGCCGCCATGAGATCCTGTCGGAGCTCAGTCCGCTGTGCTGCAATTTCTCGCGGCAGCGGAGTTACGCCCCGGCGTTTCACCTCCTCGCGCCACTTCCAGATGTGCGCGAGGACTTTCGCCTCCAGATCCCATGGCGGTAATCCGGCAAGGAGGCTCGCCACGTCACGGGAGACCGTGCGGTATTCCCGGGCCAGCCGAATGGCCATAACCCTTTGGGACGGTTTCAACAGGCGGGCTGGCCGCAGCCTAAGGGAACGCGCCCGCACCGGTGCCCCGTAAAGGGTCATGGACCGCATGACCCCCACGTAGAGCCTCCGGCAGGAGGCGTTTGGACCCCCTAGATTGGGCAGGAGCCGCCCCAAGGCGGCCCCAGCCCGGTCCAGCCTGGGAGCCAAACGTCGGAAGAATACCACTACCTGCTATGTAAATAACAGTGACGGAGTCAAATAAAATATCATCTACATAGACTAAGTGGGACAAATACGGAATTATTGAAGCTAACTCAAAAACTAATCAAGCAAAGTTAATAAAAAAAGAATCATCAAAATCGGTTCACCCAGTCGAAAGTTCTGAGGTAACAAACATTAAAAAACAGACGAATTGATAGCCTCCTCCTTTTTTTGAAGTCGGTTAAAAACAGCGAGATACCTGTAATCCATAATTCAGGCGCTTGGATTTTCCCGCTTTTAAGACCGATTGAAGATGTTTACAATGCGCGTAAATCGATCGTACGATCCGACCCGAGGCTAAAGTTTATGTATACTTACTACTTACGTAGGTACATTATTTATGGCTTCGATCAATCGTCATACATTGATAGTAAAATTGATCATTATAACCGTGTCATAGGTCGGAAAACAGCGCGAATGGCGGCAGAGGAGGACATCGACACTCTCAAACTATACTGGGATCACTTCTTCAAAGCGGAGACCGGCACTTATGAGGTAAGCAATAGAGAAGTACTTATGTAAGCTTGTCCACTTAGGTACGCCTTAAAAACAGAGTCGTCATCCTCGGGAGACATGTTCCGTACCCCTTCAACGATGGCCATCATTCGCCTAAAGTAATCCATTGCTAGATATGGACCTCGATAATTGCACGCCACGTCCTGGCATTTGTACCTACGTCGTAGTTTGCGAACGATTATTTTGGGAAATGCCACTCAAGAAATTGCTTGTGCCAACGGTCATTGAACCTTTTACCGGTAAGGCTAATTTATGGCCTTGGTCACTTGTATCGCAACGGCACACTTGTTAGGATAGGGGAACGTACGCTTTTGTCTTAGAACTGATTTTTTTTCGTCTCAACAAGTATTATAGGTGTACACGGCTGCCTGCCCAAATACTTTAACATTAAAACATAATTATTGTATATCGTGGACCCTAGAAAAAACCCAAACAAGGGTTTCAAAAGAGGGTACCTACTATGTTTGCCCATTGATCAATCGGCACCAATAATTATAATGTCTAGTACTATCTCTCCCTGAGTCTCCCTTCCTTTCATAGCTCTATTCCTTCCCGAAAGCAAATAAACTAAATAGCTTCACAACCTACATTCATACGGTTAGATCGATAAACTCGCAAATACATAATACGAGTTAATGCAATTCTAGCGCACAGTTCGTAGACCACGAAATACGAAAGCGGCCGTGCTATTATCCAATTGAGTCGTGGTCACGCTTTACTGCCTACACTCAAAGATCTATTGCAACATTACAATATTCTCCTTAGTGAGTTGGCAGAAACCAAAGCCATTGTATTCGCGAAGACCGGCTTTATGAAAACTGGCGTATCGTGTACGATACGAACAAGGGTATCACCACCACAGTATTTATGTGAAATAACACAATTCCGAACGACTGCAATTCTGGCAAACCAGAATCTACAGTAACGATCAACCAGAAAAGCTCTGGAACAATGTAGTACGGCGAGCAAGTCCTATCCAGGGCAATAATGCAACTATTGGTTCATTGTGAATAGGTAGGTAAGAAGATTTTTTTATTCGGCGCAAATAAAACGCACATTGAGTAATTAGAAACATTATACTTTACACACACGGTACTAAGTACTAAAGGTAAAAAGCCCGTAGGCAATTTTTTACCAAATTGCACAACACTATAATATATGTAGAAGCGAAAATCTTGTCCGTATACCGTTCATAATGAAGATTTTTTCAGAAATCGACATGGCTGGATCTGTTCCTGGCCGAGTTCCTGATCCGCGTCAACGACGGCGCCAACCCCAAAGAGTTGATCAAGTTCTGGTGAGGCAATGATAACATTATGTTTGGTCGATAACATTGGTAAACATTCTCCTGTTTGGAAGTAAATTCCCACGTTATGACTTAGGTATCTTTAAGGTATTCATAATATTTATCCATCTGATAGCATTAGGTAATATTATAACATTAATAAGGTTTGATAATATTCAAACTCAAGTCGGTTAGTCGATAAAATTAAGCTAGTTGCCCATCCTAATGCGTAGTAGGTTCCTATGGAGAAGAACAGAGAAGAAAAACCATGGACAGACATTTAAACAAAATTTAAAAAAAATGTTACAATATGTTGGTTATATCATTCATGTTCAAAATAAGAATCGAATCACACCAAAGGGTGAGCGGTGTGGTGCGGCGCGGCGACTGTACCTAGATTTACTACAGGTTCGCATGCATGTAATTATCATTATTTATCAAACAAAACAAAGACACGCGGCACACACCCGGCACCTCCCTTAGTAGTTACGTAGAGCTCCACAGTTTATAAAAGACGATCTGATAGAATAGAAACCACGTTCATTATTTTCTTGGTCGTGTCTATTTTGTTCTTATATCCTGCCTGTTTGTTGCACTGCAGTCCAGTGAGCGGCGTAGTGACGCTGGTGGGCTGTGAGCTTCTGTGCGGCATCCACCGCGTGACGTCATCGATCAACACGCACTACTCCGTGCCGCTGCCGTGCCTCGACACGCATGCGCCTCTCCTTGAAAATGCTCTGCCAAATGTTGAGACAAACAATGTTGCCGGGTGTAAGTATAGATACAGATTACAGTACTGTAGAATTAAAAAAAGAAGGAAATAATTGCCTTCTAACCTTCTACTTACTTGTATAGGTGCAGAACAGAAGCCTGAGGAGCAGAAAGCGGGTCCAACGAGTTTGTTCACGCGCATCAACACCCAGTCTTCGGAACAGATCCTCAGGAAGTACCTGCTGGGCGGCGTGGCCTGGAGGTGCCTCGTGCTGCTCAAAGCTCTAGGAGTTGAAGTGAGGACCGTTATGCAGAACTAGTCACCCGCGTATGCTTCACACGGTTTTTACGACTTGACAAATATCGACATTTCTTTATTATATTTAAGTTTAATATGAATGTATTATACACATAGCGCTCGGAGGAGCTCGTGGCTACGTAATAACAGCCGCACGGGTCGATCCATCAGGTTAAACTACGCTTGCCGGGGTTGGTCCGTGGATGGGTGACCATCTTTACATACCGAGACTCCTCCGTGCTTCGGAAAGCACGTTAAGCCGTTGGTCCCGGCTGTCATTTGTGGATCTTTGACAGTCGTTACGGGTCGTCAGAAGCCCGAAAGTCTGACAACCAGTCTTACCAAGGGGTATCGTATTACCCAGTTACTGGGTTGTGGAGGTCAGATAGGCAGTCGCTCCATGTAAAATACTGGTATTCAGCTGCATCCGGTTAGACTGGAAGCCGACCCCAACATAGTTGGGAAAAGGCTAGGCAGATGATTATACACATAAAACTTTCCGGAATACATTATCTAAATCATGGTGAAAACCGCGTCAAAATCATCCATTGCGTAGTTTAGAAGAACAACGCGGGCAGACAGTCAGACGCGAAGAGTTAATTTATAATTTGTATAGATTTGGGGTCGTTTTATCTGCTCAGCCGTACATTGTCATAGGACCTTATCAACAATATCATTCGTAATTTCTGTAGTGTTCTTTCGGTAATTTTCATCTTGGATCTCAATTTGGTGACTACTTTTATGGGAAAGAATAAACAAATCAGAAGAAAGATAAGTAGATCAGTGTAAAATTTAATAAAATTATGTTTAAATTGCAGATAAGACAGTAAAATATTTTTACAAAAAAAAAACAGAATTCCAAAAAAAGTGAATAATAACTTTAATTTCGGAAGACGGTGTCCTTGCTTTTCAATTTTCGTTTTTTGCCACCGACTTCCGAAATTAAAGTTATTTTTCACTTTTTAGTTATGGTACCTAACCCACACAAATTCGAATACCACTACGTGCTATGTAAATAACAGTGGCGGAGTCAAAAAAAACTCAAAAACTACTCAAGCAAAGTTAATAAAATGTATATGGGATCACACGGGAAGCATCAGCTTTCAAATAAAAAAGAATCATCAAAATCGGTTCAGACAGTCGGAAAGTTCTGAGGTAACAAACATTTAAAAAAAATACAGACGAATTGATAACCTCCTCCTTTTTTTGAAGTTGGTTAAAAAAACGCAATTAACCCCCACTCTCAACACCCACTCTAACCTTTTATTAATAAATCTAGCCACAATTGACAAGGTGGAACATCCGTTCTTTATTGTTGACCTGAGATAGTTATAATTGTTTATTACTGCGTTTTATTACGTACGTAATTAATTTATATTCTGCTTTGATTGCGGCACTCTTTCCAACGACGCATTACTCGGTGCATGTGAACTTAACTATCTTTAAAATAGTCTCCTATCAAGAGGTGCTAATTTAAATATTATTTTTGCTTGGCTATTGCCCCGCTATCATTTTTACATTCAATCAATCAATCAATTTTTTTTATTTCACATAAACCTACATGGGCACTTATGAAACGTCAGAAGCTAAGTGCATGGTTCCAATTGTTCGTTTCCTCTGGAGAAGAGCCGGCAAGAAACTCCATGGTAACGGTTTAAAAAATATATGGCTTTTTTAATATTTTCAAATTACAGTGTTAGTAGGCATGGGAGGACAATGTAGGCCTTTCAGCAAGTACCAGGTACTTAACAAAATAGAAAATGTTCAAGAAATCTACAGTCCACTAAGCCTACAACGTTCTCACATTCACAAAATAAAAAAGAATCTATACAAAGGCAAATAAAAATAAAAAAACTATTTAAACCAAATTACGTGTTTGCTATTACAACTCTAACGAATTGAATAATTATCACGTCCATAAAAGCCACTAATAAAGAGTTGACATTAAATTGTAGGTATATAATATCAAATAATACCATGATTATGTCAACAAGGATGACCATAAAAATAAACGTGGTAATTTGGGCGCAGTTAATAGACTCTTACATAATTATGCCGTTAATGAGGTACCAGGGAAGCCATATGTGCATAAGGAATTATTGCCAAACTTTCTTGTCTTCAACGTAGTCTTTAATCTTATTATTTAATCTCATAAAAATAATAAATTGTTACTCATCTCTACTCTGCGTATCAAATTGACCCCGGCGCGGCGGCTAGGTGAAATTTGTGCATCTCTATCGCGGGGCCACTAATTTGTGCATCTCTATCGCGGGGCCACTAATTTGTGCATCTCTATTGCGGGGCCACTAATTTGTGCATCTCTATCGCAAGACCACTAATTTGTGCATATCTATCGCAAGGCCACTAATTTGTGCATCTATATCGCAAGGCCACTAATTGTGCATCTGTATCGCAAGGCCACTCATTGCCGATGCTAAGATAGCCGTTCTGTTAATTTATGTTGTTTTAGTGCAACGAAATTTTGCTAAAAGTTTAATAAAAAAATTAAAGCTTCTGAAACGTCATCTAAACTGGTACATAACGCTAATCTTATTGAATACATTAGCATTTCAAACGTACGGAATGTTGTTATTGTGGACTGTAGTTCCTTCTTCCTCTATTCAAAGTTAGTACAGAAAGCGCTGAGTGCCCCAGCACGCGTAGTAGTGAACACCGCAGAAACAAGTTTTGTCGACGGAAGAATAGACAAAATTACAGATTTTGATTGTTTATCATATCTGCCATTTTGTCTATTCTTCCATTGGTGGTAATATGGTGGTCATGCTACGGGTGCAGTTTAATGAAATGAAATGAAATGAAATGAAATTGTTTATTCTGTAAATAGGATATTGGAATCACTTTTACACGTCATATTATAAAATATTAAAAATAAGCTAGATGAGGTCGGCGTTTCCTATCTGACTACTCTGAGAAGAAAGGCCGAAACAAACTCAGAGGTCGCAGTCTCTTTTAAAGTCCAGACATAATCTTGGTCAGACCATATGAGGACCATGTAGATTGGCGTCTGAAATGGTATTTTGAGGAAAGAACCACAACGATTTGAGTGGACCTGTCCAGTCAGTGCAAGCATTTGTCAGTAATAGTGGAGCTCAACTCAGAACTTAAGGAGCTCAACGACTCGACGAACAATACCAAAGAAAGGACATTTGGGTAGGTCGCATAAAATACTCAAATTGCCAGACCATCGTTAAAACTAACTGAGAACGAAAAAAAAATCAAAAAAATATCCACATAGTCCTCACATTTACAATAATTAAAATAATACAATACTTTAAAAGTAATCATGTCATTTTGTTGTAATATTCAATAATGTCAATTTATATATAAAACTGGTGATGATTTACCATAATATTCAAAATGATACAAAGCTTAGCAGAGCGAGCAGTTCAATCCCATGCTTTTTTGTCTTCTAAATAATCTGAAATTTTATAGTACCCTTTTTTACAAAGTTTGGTTTTAATACAGCTTTTGAATCGTATAATGGGTAAGTTTCGAATGTCAATGGGAAGTTTGTTATAAAAGCGTATACATTGACCCATGAACGAATTGCCTACTCTGTGGAGACGAGTGCGATGTACAGCAAGATTGTGTTTATTCCTGGTATTTAAACTATGAATATCGGACATTTTCTTAAAATTTGATATATTTTTGTGTACATACAATAAGTTTTCAAATATATATTGTGAGGCTACAGTCAGAATATCTATCTCTTTGAATTTTTCTCGAAGGGAATCTCTTGGACCAAGGTTGTAAATGGCTCGAACAGCCCTTTTCTGTAAAACAAAGATAGCATTAACGTCCGCACCGGTTCCCCAGAGAAGAATCCCATATGACAGAAGACTATGAAAATAACTAAAATAAACAATTCTGGCTGTATCTATGTTAGTTATCTGTCTAATTTTTTTAACGGCATAGGCGGCCGAGCTTAGCCTTCCTGACAATTTTTCTATGTGTGGGCCCCATTGTAATTTACTGTCAATAGTTATTCCAAGAAAAACTGTCGACTCAACGGGGTCCAATTCTATTCCATTAACTTTAACATGGGTAGATAGCTGCCTGACATTTGGTGTTGAAAATTTAATGAGTTTAGTTTTTTTTTCATTTAGGAGAAGATTATTTACATTAAACCAATGCACAACTTTAGAGAGTGCATCGTTAACTTGTTCAAAGTTGACTAGCTGACGTTTAATTTTAAAAATAAGGGAAGTGTCATCCGCGAATAATACGATCTTGTGATTATCCCTTATGTGGTAAGGCAAGTCATTTATATAAATGAGAAATAAGAAAGGACCTAGAATTGAACCCTGCGGAACGCCCATGGTGACCGAAGATCCTGCAGATCTCTTGCCATTAACATCGACCCTCTGAATTCTGTTGTTCAGATAAGAAGTCATAAAGTCGAGAGCCTTGTCCCTCAAAATAATACCGCGTACTAAAACTGTGTCCCAAAAAACATGTATACAGCAGGATTACAATGTTTCACTAGATTATCAGCCAAGCTGTTAACTCTACACGCCCTAACTTCACAAACTCTACACCTTAGTCAAAATATGTGGCTTGGCCGTTTCGCTACAGTCACATGGGCGTAAGGGGAAAAATGTATTCACTGTTCATTACTTTTATACAATAGTTAATTATTCATTCATTTAGTTAATTATTTCTCATGTAGATTTGATCGGGCCGGAAACGGCCAAGCCACATATTTTGACTAAGGTGTAGAGTTTGTGAAGTTAGGGCGTGTAGATCCAACTCTACATGAGAAGCTTGGAAGCTTGGCTCTACATGAGATTTGATAACTTTTTGACAATGCGAGCCATATGGCTCGCATTGTCAAAAATGTTTTGGGTGTTATATTTATTACAATATTTATGCATAACTAGATAAGTTGGGATATGTCTTAAGATAGAAGTGTACCTACAGTAGTATTTGCATCGCGACCCTTGTGACGTCATGAACGGTTATCGGCAGGTCGGCACCCTCGACGGAAACATACACGTTATCAGCACGCGGCGCGATCAACGTGCGACATGTATTATGAGTATTATTGCTAGATGTCAACTGTCTTTGGCTGTACGTTACAAGCCTTTATGATAATGTGTAGGTACAAATATGGAGCTAGCAATACGAATCTTCTTTTCACGTATCGGCACAGTCAGCATGGTGGTAGCGACCCGATTGTCCATGCGTCTGACGTAGGTTGGTAGTTGGTACATTTAAACAGAGGCAAATTTTGCGTGCAACAGCACAGATGAATACAGATGGTTCAGTCCGCTTTTAAGGTATGAAGCTGCAAGCAGGTACGCGCAGGCACGAATTTTCGAATTCCGTGCGCGTAACGTAGTCTGATGATATAAGAGTCACGCGATAGAAAGAGAGCCGACTTCTAGGTGAATATAACTGTATTAGGTAATTAGCGTGTGCGACTTGAATTGCACTTTATTGTGTCGTAGCAAGAGTCGCTTTTTATTTAAATGATCTGTACTCATCTATCGCAACAGTCCAAAACTCAGAAGAAGACACAAATGACACACTTTTAACAAAACTGACTGATCTGTTCACTCTCTAATTTATAAGAAAACTAGCTGATGCCCGCGTCTTCGCCCGCGTGGATGTCGGTTATTATGTACTAAAACCTTCCTCTAGAACCACTCTATCCATTGGTGAAAACAGCATGAAAAACAGTGCAGTAGATTTTGAGTTTATCGCGAACAGGCAGACAGACGCGGCGGAGGACATTGTTTTATAATATGTAAGGATGTAGGCATAAAAAATGAAAAATAAAACACAGAAAAATAAAAATAGAATGGGAAAATATGTGTCATATCCGTGCAAAACGGCCATCTCGGTTCGCTTCGCTTCGTATGAAACGGCGGGGTCTTCTACTGCGACCCACGGCCACGATGTGCACGAATGCTTGGTTGGCAAACGAATGAACAACGCGGCTAACATAGCAAACCTCTCCGTGCACTCGACGTAGCAGTGGACGATCGACTTAATGCATTTCACAATCAAATGTACAAGAACGGTATCTCAGTTAAATAAACAACGTAGTTACATAACACTTTGCACGGCGACACGATTCGCTGGAGCATTACAAACACAAGCCAGTGCGGAAATCATCACCTTCCAGTGCTACTAGCCAAATTATCGTCTGTGGGTAATATAGGAAAGGAAGCATTCATTCACAATTGCGATAAAACTCGCCCACTTTAAAATAGAAAATAGCGATTATCGTGTGTCACAGTTTTTACAAAAAACTAACGAAGCAGTAGCTATCTTCTTAACGTGGCGCGATAATCAAGTGTGATTTGATTTTTATTTAATATTAAAACAATATTTAACACAACTATTTACACTAGGTACTAAATTAAATGACTAACTAACTAACTATACAAATAAATACAAAACACACACTACACACACACTTAGGCGTTCCACGCCTAAGTGTGTGTGTAGTGTGTGTTTTGTGTGTATTCGTCAGCATCGCTGTCATCCATCATTTCTTAGAATAATATTCTCAATTAAAAAATAAAGCTGATACATAAAACTTGTTGTATGAGATAGCTGCAAATATTTGTCTATGCACACGAATCAACAAGATAATTATACATTGACAAATATTATTCATTCACAACATCACCGGGCAAACTTCTGAACTCAAGGCTCTAACAGAAAAACATTACACTCTTTCTGGGGCAGTCGGGTAAATGTAACGCGGAATCGAAGCCAAGATCTCACCCTCACAGCAACTGCTCCACTCTACTCAAAGTTATTTTTGTTTAAAAAAGCAGATAACCGGGAAATACCTTTACCCTAAATAATAACTCCATGAAATACGGAACATAGAATCTGACTTGTCTGATTGATAATGTGATATCACAGTGCTTTGGGCGCGTTGTCGACTGACTGAAAGTGTTTAACAACTGCTTGTCAGTCAGTCACAGACACCAACGTGTTCTCCTGCACGTAGGCAATTAACATGTTAGGAGACCTCTTTATCGGTCTG
Source organism: Lithophane leautieri (assembly GCA_949152455.1). Classification (NCBI taxonomy): domain Eukaryota; kingdom Metazoa; phylum Arthropoda; class Insecta; order Lepidoptera; family Noctuidae; genus Lithophane; species Lithophane leautieri. Next base: position 20,591,203 of record OX424460.1, read on the forward strand.
TTTACTGAACTCTGATTACTTAGGGTACACAAACAATCTGCTACACTTAATACATAGCATTTAACATCACGTACTAAATAAACTCCCATTTCACCAGTCATAATCCATCGCCCAACTTACGAATTTTTGATGTCCTTAAGACGCTGAAAACAGATAAACCGCGGTCACTGTCGGATTGCATAGAAAAGAAATAGAAGTGCGATGACATAACGCTTGTAATTTATTGCAAATTATGAAGCAATTATTGATTTATTCAAAAATGAGTTGAATAATCTAAAATTGTAACAACCAAGTTCTGCATTCAAATAAGACGTTATTTTAATTAAAATACCACCGTACGTTGATATTTAATATAGATATTTAGGATTAGAACTCAAGGTAAAAGGTTAGTATACCGTTAAGAGGATTTTTTTTTTTCAAAACGCCTTTTGGTAACAACCAAGTTCTGAGAAATATGTTGAAGATTAACAGATTTTTTTTCGGCTACTATAAACTATATAGATTTGGCAATTTTTTTGTTGAAGTCAAGGCTGCTTTTACCGTTTGCCTGTTTTCGGCGCCTTAAGAACAGTTTTAAATCTTTTTACAAAATGATTAAAGTATTGTTCTTTTTTACATACAGGGTCTATCATGCTGTCGGCAGCTGAGCTCCGTGCTCATCTGGTTGTTTGGCGAGCTGAGCGGAGCGAGCAGTAATGCTGCCACAGATGCAGCTCAGCCAGCCACGCCGCGTACTCCTATACACCAGCTCTTCTCACATAGGTACCTATGTAAAATTTGGTTTATTGTTTTTAACAGAAAATCTAAACGCAGTTTTCTTTGAGTATAACCTAGGCCTAGTGAATTCGCAGGGACGGAATGACATAACATACTGTGTGACGTAGAAACAGTGCGGTCAGTCGGCAAAAGACCCTGAATGAAGTACTTCCTGGAAACAATGACCAGATCAGATCGTAGACTTAAAACTACTATTGTAACGAACTACGATAACGTAATATTAACATGCAGTCAGCGGTGATCAGCGGCTGATCAGCGGCTGATCAGCGGCTGATCAGTGCCTGTGATCAGTTCCTAACGTCAACCTCAGTAGCCTCTACCTGTTGTTATTATTGCAACAGACACGACCTCCACGTAAGAGTAAATAAGACCTTATTACAACAATGCCTTTGTCAGCACTTATCTTGTAAACTATAAATCGCATATATCTGTAACTCTGTGCCAACTTAACCGTATATAATGAGAAATCGTAGAAGCGAAACTTGCACCCAATGCATTCACGGCGTAAGATACGTTCCAGACCAAGATTATGTCTGGGCTTTAAAAGAGACTGTGACCTCTGAGTTTGTTTCGGCCTTTCTTGTCAGAGTAGTCAAATAGGTAACGCCGACCGCCGTCGGCGTCGTTAGTTTTTAAAAGTGTTTGTACAAACCTACTTACGGGAATTAAATAATTTATCAAGACAGAACTGCATCGTCTCTTGCGACACAAAACGGTTGTTGGGCGGGCACGGGTCATCTTCCACTTAGCTCTTAAATTCATTTATTCACTGACAGACAAAGTTAGCCTGAACCGCGGGATCGAGAAGCAAGAAATGTCGCACAAGAGTTCCTTACGTAACAAAAGTGAGCATTTTTGAAAATAATTTAAATGGGGAATGAAAGTTAGTATGAAAGTTCGTCATTTACGCTGATATGGAATCTCATGGGGCACATGGCCTGTAAGTCATAGCATCGTAGTGGGGAGCGAACGGTTTTTGTTTCGGTACTATCAGCGTAGCCCAAGTCAATTTGACGTGTAATAGCCATTTCATTCATACAACTTTCAAAGAATTACACTTGTATTTTGAACTAGCTTCCGCCCGCAGCTTCGCCCGCGTGGTATGTGACAAAAAGTAGCCTATATCCTACCCCGGGATGCCATCTATCTCCTTGCCAAATTTTATCGAAATCCGTTCAGTGCTTTAGGCGTGAAATGGCAACTTAAAGACAGACAGACAGAGTTACTTTCGAATTTATAATATTAATATGGATGCACGGACAATTACGTTGATAGTTTGCTTAACAATTAATTTCTTTGACTTTACAAGAGTTTCACTTGTAGTTGTTATTCTATGCCTACAGTGATAAACACTGCTAAAATGTAAATAAGTATAATATGTAATCTTAGCTGAACGAGCTAGTACAAACAGACCTTGTCTGCCCTTGACACCGCCACACATATCGAAAATAGACGGAATACCTTCTGCACACAACTATAAATATATTTTATTGCCTGTTTACTTCAATTGATAAAATATTTTATTACTTAATTTCATCAACCGGAGTTTAATAAAACAATATTCTTTTAGATTATAATTGCCTTTTGTCTAATGGTACATTAATCTCGCGACAATCCAAGAAGCCCGATTTGACACCTATCAAAATGTTTTGTGTAGTGATGTTGAGAAAAAATCGGTTGCTTTAAAAACCGATTCTCGAGACATATCGATTTATCATACTTAGAGTTTGTAATCAATCAAAATATCGAACACATTTGTTGCGGTAGGTTCAATATTACACGCGGTAAATAAGTGCCAGCAAGTTGCTATACAATCTCTGATTGTCGCGTTAGTATCGTTTGTTGAAGCAGTCCATGCAGGAGATGCGTGTTCCTACGAGGCTCAATACAAATTGTGACTAAGGCTGTAGATACTTTAAACTAAATTATGCGTTTTGTTTTAGAATATGGTCAAAACAGAAGCCGGTCGGTGGGCAGCCGTCAAACGTGCACTCCGCCGCCTCTTCTGATAGAGGCTCTGTTACTGGAAGGTAACGGACATCATTTCCAGTCAGGGGTTTATTTATAAACGTTACTCAAAGTTTAGTGACGTTCAAACGTCAAAAAAGTATCGTTAAACAGTCGCTAATCATTACTTTAAGCAACGTTTATAAAAAAAACCTCTTAGTTAACAACGTCTTGCTACTGTAATCGCTTCAAAATACTTTTCATAGTAGGTTAAGGTCGGTTTGCAACAGAGCAATGTAACTGAAATCAATTTATTTCCATAATTAACTCTGCTGTATTTTGAAAATAAAATAATAACATTCCTAGATATTTTGTGTAGACATATTAAGGAGCAAACATTCAAACCATTTTTTGTCACAAAAAAACGAATAACTGTGTATGATTAAAAAAAATCCTCGTTTATAAAAAATCAAACCGTTTAGTGTATTTATTTTCAACCTAAACGTGTTGTATCCCATACATTTCTCTGCTCACAAACTGACCATACAAACAAACTATGTTCCGTCCAAGCTCGAGTTTCGTACAAAAAATGTACCGTCCATTCCTCCAATCAAAGGCGGTCTTTTGACTGTGACGAATCACTTTTTGAATGAAAAATGTTGTCGTGTCTACAGGTCAAGACACTCAACGCTGCCAAAACTCGATTCTCAAGAACGGACAAAGAAAAGGATTTCTAAGCATACAGACCAATCATCGGAGTCGGGAGACTCCAACGATGACCTGCAGATCCTGAACCGCTCTCTAACCATCAAGGTGTGCACGCCAAACGATGACTTCGAGTACTTCAACAGCACGCGATCCTCCAACGAGTACCCGAACGACTCGTACTACGACCCCTTTTACACCCCCAGAAAAGCCAAGCCTAAAGCAGATGATTACATCAACGATAAACACAGAGAAATCATCAACTCTGAAATAACAACATTCCAGTTTGGTTTAATTATAACTGATTTACTGCAGGAGTTGTGCAAGGCTGAGAGCAGTTTGTCCGGATCAGAAGGGTCGCAAATCTCCATGCAATGTATAAACTTTTCCTTACGTAATCTATGCTCGTTACAATTTAGTTCACTGCCTCAGTCACAACAAATTAATACTCAAGAAGTGTCGCGAATCAAAGTAGCCTTGACAGAACTGCTAATGGTCTCATTAGACCAAGTGCTAATCCACCCGGACCTATGTGTCAAGCTGATCAACAACGGCATCCTGCCAATGTTGCTCCGTATACTCGAAGACGTCATCTCGAAGTGCCGACAAAACAAACTCGAATACCAGAATCGTAAAGAGGATAAGACTGAATCGGAAAATTTACTCAAATTCGTATTTGGCATCGCGTACTCTATAACAGCGTTCTTCCATTGTTTGCTGATGCAAGCTCGCAGCGTGGACAAACTGCGGGAGTTCACAGATCAGTTCAAGTTGTACGGAGAGTGTTTGAAAGGAGGGCTCTTGAAGGAATGTATAGAGTTAATGATTAGGATACCGGCGGAGGAAGAGGAGAGCGTTGTGTTAGTAAAAAAGTTAATAGAGACGGTCGGGAAGTTGGTGGTTGGCATGAAACGCGTGCGCAGTGAGGTGATACATTCCGCCGCATGTCCTCGGACGAGGCACAAAGTGTGTCGACAACGCGTCGCTGCAGGCATGCACCATCATCACGACATTCTCGGAGAAGCCAGCACTGGACTGCCAATGTCTTCTACATGTTGTGTTTCAGTTTTATACGGAACTCTGACGTCACTACTCACAGATGAGGAAGTATCAACGCAAAGTGTACTAAGGAACAAAATTTTGAAGGTGATGTTAAACTGTGGAGTGTGTTGCTGCTTCTCACCAGGACTATTAATGGAGAGCATTGTAAGACTGGTGTTAACACACAGCAGCGTCGCCCTCTTATGTCTGCAAGTCTTAGAACATACTGTATACGGAGAGTTAGGAGCGAGTATACTCATACAAAAAGTGACGGATCAACTGCCGTGCTCTATTTGTGAGCCGTGTGATGAGAAGAAGGAAGTGGGCAGGAAGCTCTGCTCCCACGGCGTCAGTCCCATCGAGAGAAAGAGTGTGTGGTCGTTCCTGTACCATTACAACTCATTGCTACAGCTGGACAACCATAACAATGTTCTACATGCAACGGTCAGTCACTTACTGAGGGTGACACCTAAATGTAGGATGGAAATGAAGTGTGAATTACTCTTCAGCGTCATATACCCAACTTTCATCGTCGCCAAACATCGATACATCATACGAATGGAAGAATCTGCTTATTTCCTCACCGTATCTTGCCTAAACATCTTTGCAAATCTCCTAAATACAATATCGTTCGCCGAACAATTTATACAAAAAGGTGGACTCAGTTATGTACTAGAATTGGTATCATTATCGGAATTTTCCAACCAGTGCTGCTCTATATTAGAGATAGCAATAATCGTGGAGGTTTTTAAACTAATTAAGGAAAATTCGGAACTGACTTACTTTAGAGAGATGAGCTCCTTAGCATCCGTACAGATGCTGTTCAAATCTTTGACAGAAGTTACTGACAAATGCTTCAAGTTATACAAACTCAAACTTCCCGAAGACAAATTCGGAGAATTATGTGACATAAGTAAGGAACGTGATATGTTAGCATTCATTCATCCTACAGAGCTGCGATCAAGTAAGCACTCTTCGCCTCAGTCAATAAAGTCTAATTTCAAAACAAACGAGAGTGTAGGGGAAGGATCAATTGCGGATCATATAGAGGTTTTGAAGAACGTGTGGACTTTTTGGAAGACTTGTGCGAGTCTATGCCTGTATAGTCCTATGTTCAGAGAGTACGTGGTCAGTGAGAGTGTGTTCCTGGACAGTTATGCTTTACTGAAAGTGTTGTTATATTATCTGTGTAACTGCGAGTGTGGGGTGGCGGAGATGAGGGTACTTGTCAAGATCACTGAGGCAGTGCTGACTGTGCAACTTTCTGCGTCTGGTGAGTTATTTAATTTCTACTCTTTTTAATTTATATGCTGTCATTCCTTTGCTAAAAAAGACCGAATCAAACGTAAAATTTAACTCTGACACAAACTTTTCTCTTAAAAAACACTCAATTGGATACCATCAAGGAATGTGAAGAACGTATAACTTCCTAACGTACTTAATCATAACTTGTGGTGATATTATGTGTGGTTTTAAACCCGGTACAGTTTTAACGAGTGTCATAAAAACATAATTAAATAAGTGCATTAGTGATTTCTGTAAATTGCATTAGAATGAATCTCGTATTATGACTATATAAGCCGATCAACTGATCCGACTAATCACATAAGTAACTAGTATTAAACTAGCGATACAGTCAATCGCACGTCAAAAGTCACACTTTATTTTAACTACATAAACAGCTCTTACTGCTACGACATAGAGGCGGTACCATTGGCGTGCGGTTGACAATACAATAACCCGCAGTAAGGCGATAAACCAAGCTCAAGAGCAGAAGCCCTATAGATAGAGGTTCATGTAGTATGAAATGTTGCTAGCAGAAAAAGCATGCAATACCGCGCTTTAAATTATTAGGACTTATCACTCTCCTGCCCTTATCCCAATTTATTAGTGTTCGGCGCAACCCGTCCCTTTCCTCCATACTTCTCTATTAGCCGTCATCTCGGTAGTCACCCCCCTTTCTAGCCATATCGTCTTTCACACAGTCCATTCATCATTTCTTTGGTCTTCCCCTACTCTTATAGCCACGACATTCATACTCAAAACTTTCCTCACGACATTTTCCTCATTTGTTAGGACAAATATTAATTTTTATATGAAGCTGGCATTGGCAGATGTCACAAACAATTTTCTACTTTAACTGCTAAATGTTAAAGTCGGTTATTCAAGTTTATGGTTTTCTGTATGGTTACTCCCAGTTTGACATGACATGTCGCTCACAAGCCAGCCTTTTCACAGTAGATTTGATTACAAATAGTGGGACATAAATGCACTGACATTGACTCCGCTGGAAGATATCGTCAACTTTTAAAGTCGTCATATGGAAAATGCTATTTATTCACTGTTTTCAAATCGATCTTGACTTTGTATTCGTCCTCAGTCGATTTGTTTTGAAAAATGAGGTCCAACCATTCCATATCAATGAATGGCATACAATTTTATGGGTGGATTTCTGGTTTCAAAAGCATGACTTTTTGACCTGCACCAATGATAAAATTTGCTCTTAGAAGTTAAAGATTTAATATTATTGTTGGAAAAGCATTTTTCACACCACTTGCTCGATAACGACAAATTATATTATGTCATGCAAACTTAACCTAAACTAGGTCATTATCGCCCTAGCTAGTGTCTAGCCGGGTAATAATATTGTAATGAATTTCATTATAACCCACTTTTCAATAATGTGATTTGAATTTGGATTATGAATATTCAAAAGAAAACATTTGCAAAAAAAAATACGCTTTGGATTCAATATAGCGCCCGTGACATAAGACGCTGCTTTATCCCCTAGTTAAATAATCTAGTATTAGGTACGCAATCGGGGTTTGAGTTCGAGCACTGGAATAGGCATTATGACTTTAGGGGGCTATTTTACTGACAAAAACTTGACTTCTCCACCCAGATGTGACATCAGGGCGTTCAAAAGACACGAGCTGTGCGCTGGTGCGCTCAGCGCTCGGGGCCCCGGCGGCCTCGCTAGAGGGGGGGGGCGGGCAGCGCGCGCTGTGCGAGGCGCTCATCCGGGTCGCGGCCGCGCGGCCCAGCCGGCAACACGCCATGCCGCGCCGCCCGCACGCCAAGGTAACGTACTACAGTATACACAGAGCTGTGTCCTGTCTGCGCGCGCTGTGCGAGGCGCTCATTCTTGTCGCGGCCGCGCGGCCCAGCCGGCACCACGCCATGCCGCGCCGCCCGCACGCCAAGGTAACGTACTACTTTCTTTGTCCCAGAAAATTACTGCCGCGGCAAAAAATAAAAAGGCTGTTTGCTGCGCCTCCGCGTCGCACCGTTGCGCGAGCTAAGTCACCAGTACCCCACACTTAAAGGTGCTCCCTCACCGCGAACATTCGCCTATAATGTAACAGTTCAGATTCGAGCATTACATCAACAAGGGAGGAGAACCGAGCATTACAGTTCGGACATTACATCAGTGAGGGAGGCGAACTGAGCATTACAGTTCGCAATAATGGTCGAAACCGAATCTGAAATGTTACATTACACGCGAATGCTCGGCAGTCAGGGAGGCGATATTGTAACGTAATGCTAAAATCGAATCTGAAATGTTACATTACAAATGACCTGTTCGCGGATCGGATGAATGGAAAATGATTTATCGGAATGTCAGAAGTACTTAATGTGAGATCCCATTCATGAGTGTTTTTTTATATTTTAACGTGAACTTTATAATTTCTTTTTTATGTGTCTCAGTCTTTAATTATTGTAATTTGTTCTTAACAGTGTTATTAAAAAAAAAAAACCACAGCTCTTCCATACTCAAGTGCAGTACAACACGATCAAAATGTATGACCAAAGTTACGGAAGTACGGCACTGTTTCTTTCATGTTGTGAGTGGTATTTTGTTTTACGAGGTTTTTCCTCAATCAAAAATACGTACTTAACAAGCCGTTGGTCCCGGCTGTCATTCGTGGATCTTTGACAGTCGTTACGGGTCATCAGAAGCCCGAAAGTCTGACAGCCAGACTTACCAAGGGGTATCGTATTAAGCAGTTACTGGGTTGTGGAAGTCAGATAGGCAGTCGTCATGTAAAATACTGGTTTCCAGCTGCATCCGGTAAGACTGGAAGCCGACCCCAATATGGTTGGGAAAAGGCTACGCAGATTGACTTGTTTATCAAAAATGTCAAAAACAAATAGCACAGCAAACGAATCAGTTTTTTGATTCACGTATTGTTGTAAGACTGAAGTTTAAATCCTACAAGTATTTGTAATCAGTAATACCGATTGCTTGTGATAGCTGAGGATTATGTAGTAGAAATGTGCATGCATTATGAACCATGCCGGTACCTAGCGTAGAGCATGGCATGTATTGAAAAGCCATTTCCAAATTATGATGATAACTTCATACGTGCCTCTAACCTCTGTTCCTACGTAAAGACGAGCTTGTAGGTCAAGGTTAACGAAACCTTTCCCTGAGCTCGTGCGATTTACCTACATGTGTGCTTAGGACCACCTCACACCAAAATATTCTATCAGTGAATATTAATATGCATTTTTTATAAACAAGTATTATTCTAATATGTTACCCAAACCAAAAATTATAGCTTTGTCTGTTGTAGATTGCCTAATATTACCACTGGATCGGTTTCCACACAATTGAAACTGTATTTAATTGTAAGTGATAAATATAGAGTTCCCACAATTAAATCACTTATATATGAAATTAGCTGTGCCCCGCGTTTTCCCCCGCGTAGGTCTCATGAGACTATAGGGATAAAACGTATCCTATGTCCCATTCCAGGTCATGGTCTACCCGTGAACCCATCCTCTCCTCTCTAAAGTAGGTCGAACCTCCCCTACACGTAAAGTGGGGACGGTTTTTTTTTTTTTTTCTCGTCAATCCCATGGTGTGGGTTATCGTAGGAAAAGTCGTTTAAAAATGACGGGAGTTTGTGAAAACCATTTTTGGATTCAGGGATCCGTTTGCGAAATATTAAGCTTCAAATGCTAATTTTTGTTAGAGACAAGTGCCTCCCCCCCTGGGCACGCCACAATAGCGGCGATAAGTCCCCTCTTTGAGGAGTGGCTAGAGAGGCGCCACGGCGTCCTCACCTTCCGCCTGACGCAGGTCCTCACCGGACATGGCAGCTTCGGGAGGTACCTGTGTAGGATTAGGCGGGAGGAAACGCCCGGGTGTCACCACTGTGTGGATCGCCCGGAGGACACGGTGGAGCATACGGTTGAGGTGTGCCCTGCTTGGGCGGAGCACCGCCGTGTCCTCGCGGAGGCGATTGGCGGCAGTGACCTCTCGCGTCCGGCCCTGGTTCAGGCCATGGTACGGAGCGAGAGGGCATGGGAAGCCGTCACCTCCTTCTGCGAAGCAGTAATGCTCGCGAAGGAGGAGGCGGAACGCGTGAGGGAAAGGCAAAGTTTGCGCCCTCACGCCCCTAACCGCCGCCGTTGGAGACGCCCTGGGCGTCGGGAATCCCAGGCGGATTTCCGGCCACCATAGGCGCGGGCTTGCGGACGGCGAGCAACGGGCAGCTCGCCGTCCGATAAGGACCAGGCCCGGGTCGATGGCGCGTCGTGTTCCACGCGCGCCTCAAAGAGATGTCAGCAAAATTGACGGGGTCCAATAGGACCGATGCCTGCCAGGGTTGCGGGAAAGTCCGAAAGGGATACCGGGACCTTGGCAACAGGCAAATGAAGGAACACGGGTGGGTTTTAGTCAGTAAAAGTCTGACACGCCCTTCCACTCCGCCCAGAGCGGGAGAAGACATTGGATGATTTCCAACCCACAAAAAAAAAAAAAAGGGGGGGGGAGGCACTTTTTTTTTTCTTTGTTCCTTCATTTTCCTGTTGCCAAGGTCCACGTCACAAACATTGGACATGGCCTCCCGGAACCAGTCCGCCTCGTCGTCGATGTCGGCAGGCCTGTCCGGTGATGACACCCAGGCCTGCACGATCGAGGCTTCCAGGAGAAGCTCCCGGTCCAGCTGCTTCAGCGCCCAACGCGGACCACCCGGGGCCTGTCGGACCGGCGCGCTCGAGGTCTGGGCGGAGACGTCGAACCGGATATACCGGTGGTCGGAATACGTCTCCACCCCCTCCATGACGCGCCATTCAATGACACGCGGCGACAGAGCGGGGCTGGCGAACGAGATGTCCACCACTGATTCACCTAGCATCCGCACACACGTGGGGACGGAACCCCGGTTTAGGACGACCAGGCCTGTCTCCAGAGCCCAGTCCTCCACCATCCTGCCCCGTGTGTCCGTATGCCGGGAACCCCAAGCCACATTCTTGGCATTGAAGTCCCCCAGTACGAGCACGGGGAGTGAACGGAACCCGACAACGACGACTTTCAACTCCGCAAGGGAGTTGTGGAACTCGGCGAGAGTTCGGTTCGGGGAGAAGTACACCCCTACCACGACAAACTCCCCGAACCGTGCTGCCACGCAACCTCTTCCTCTTTTGACAGCCTCGAGGGACGGGGTACCGGCGGCGACCGACGAAATAAGGGTCACTGAGCCGCTCAGGTCCTCCACCCAGTCATCCCTGGGCGGGACAAAGTACGGCTCAGCGACCACGGCGATATTGATCGACCACTGTGCCATGCTCTGGAGCAACAGATCCTGAGCGGCGGCGCAGTGGTTGATGTTCGCCTGGAGGAGGCGAAATGGAGCCATTATTGGCACTCCATTTCATCCCCCTCCCGAGACCCATGTGAGGGCCCTGCCGCAGCAGCAGCTGCGGCGGTGACGACGCCGGTGGTGGAAGCGGCAGCGGCGGTGGCAGTGGCGGTGGCGGAAAGTGCCTCCCCCCCTGCCAGCTAAATGGTTGGTTTTGTATAATATGTGAAAAAATTCACGGCAGTAGAATATATAACGAAATTAAAAGGAAAACTATCGCCGCTACGTAGGCTCCACAAGTTACCGAGTAATAATCGATCAACTGAAATTTGCAGTTGCAAAAACATGTTCTCAACAACAACAAGTTCTTCAACTACAATGTTAAGTTTGTTTGATAAATTCATCCCAACTACGGAACCCTTCATTGTGCGTGGTTCGATTGGCCGGTTTTTTTTATTAAATCTAAAAAATCACGACACTCAGCCATCTGACGGCGCTCCGAAGCACGCAATAATCACGCACACTGAGCAATACAGCAAATAGCACAAAACATCAAATAGCAAAAACACAGCGCAATACATCAAATAGCAAAAAAGGTAACTACAAAAAAAAACATTATAATACTTAGTTGGGGCGTCTAGTGAAATTCACCATTCATTATAATAAAAACAACCTGTGGATAGCTACTATTTTTCAGTGTTACAACTCTAGTAGATTATATTGAAGACGCTGACAACAAATTAACCGCGGTTACTGTCGGATTGCATAGAAAAGAAAGAGAAGAGCGATGACATAACGCTTGTTATTCATTGCAAAATATGAAGCAATTACCAATTTATTTAAAAATTTGTTGAAAGAATGAAAAAAGAAATAATGGTCTTCAAAAAAACCACTATAAATTGAAAAATAACTTTTTTCGGAAGTTGGTGGCAAAACCGAAAATTTAAAACCAAAGACTTCCGACTTCCGAAATTAAAGTTATTTATCACTTTTTAGATTTTGTTGGAAGTCAGTTGTTTTTTTTTCAAAACGTGTTTTTGTACCATTTCAACCATGTTCTAAGAAATATGTGCAAGATTAACATATATTTTTTCAGCTACCACAAACTATACCTATAGATATGACATTTTTTTTTATCTAAGTCAAGCCTAATTTTACCTTTTACCTGTTGTCAGCGTCTTATTACATATTACTGAAACTCCTATGCAAAATATCTGGTCCTACAATCTGCTGGCTTTTCATTTCTTTAAATACACCAAACAATTTAGACAAACTAGATCAAGATAAAGCACACTTCCCAAACCGAATTAGATACATACGTATTTCTAATCTGCGTCGCGACTCGTACTTGACCGATTCGTTTCACACTTAGCAGTGCGGTCGCTCACATACGAAGATCATTCATTTACCGACGCGACACGCTTGCACTTGGGTGCATCCAACATTTTTTTATAGTATTGTCTACTTATATTTTTTTAATAGTGCAATATCACTAGTGCATGTGTGCTCGACTGCAGATTTGTGTGCATGTGTTTGTTTTACAAATTGAAAATAACACAATTATGGAGTTGTCTGCAATCAGCAACTGCTTAACATCAGGTATACCATCTGTTCCTATTTAAATTAGTCCTTATTCTTTGTACGTCAGTGTCCCAGTCAGTCTACTTTCCTGAAAAGGTGATGCAGTTCCTCAAGCACCCATAGTACTCTCGAGGTTATGACCAGTTTTATGTATTTGTCGTACACATATAAAACGTCATAAAATTAACAGGCGTGCAAAAAAAATATCTTTTAATTATTCATTTACTTCAGGTAACAACGACCCTTAAAAGTTAATATTCGCCTAAAAGAATAAAATCAACAAATATCAATAAATTCAAAAGTAAAACTATACTATGACTCATAACTAATGTAGGTACCTAATTGGCATTTGGCCGTGTGATGTTAAAGTAAAACAACACTACATAGTAATAAAAAATTTAAAATTCACTGACAGACATCGCGCTGCCATGGGTCTAGAAGCATGAAATTTTTCACGCGAGTTCTTTATCGACAGTGGGCACTAATGCAGCATTTTTTAAATTCATCTTCTAAACGGACGTAAAAGTTTGTATGGAAATTCATCATTTTTGCCAGTGGGAAATGCCAACCTTTAGGTAAAAAAATAAACTAAAATATATACACTAAATACTATATATACTAAAATAGACTTTTCAGTTGAAAGACCGATTTGAATGAAATACAACAATAACAGAGATGGCACTGGTATGACACAAAACCCGTCCACCCATGAACCGATCACGTTCATCGAACTGGAACGATCGGATCACCGTAAGGTTCAAGTTTGATGTAGGTGAAAAGTATCGGATTTCCTGCGGTGTTGTACACCTCAATTATAAGATACCAGAGAACAGTAAGACTGTTTGTGGTACAGTCCTGGGTGTTCTACAGTATAATGGACATGTTTGAACGAGATCTAACTGTTAATTTGCGAACGACGACTACTTTCATACCTCGTTAAAATTACGTAAGCTCGTAAGCTTTCGATAAAATTCTACAAGAACATATAAAACACATATTAGTTGCTCTCTGAATGCAACAGATAAACAAACCTCTATTAAAATGTTTTTAAGGTCATCTGAGAACAACTTCATTGCATTTTTAATAAGATAAAATTTAAGAATCCTTCAACTGACTAACAAACAAACCAATAAAAGGCTGCTTAAATTAGTATCCATACTATCCTAACTAATATTATAAATGCGAAAGTGAGTTTGTTTGTTTGTTTGTTACGCTTTTACGCTAAAACAGGTATTACAAATTTATTAACAAGGTATTACGTAGTCAATGGCGGCACTAGTGTAGGTAGTTACAAATAATTGGAGATAATATTAAAATGAATAATTATTATTAGTAAGATAGGTATTAAAATCATATAAACCTATTTTAGTTATTTAAAAAAACCGCACATATGTGAGTAGGACTCGCGCCCTGAGGGTTCCGTCTCAAAGCTGTGCTGGCTCGGCTCGGCTGCCCGAATTTCCAATTACGAAAAGAAGGACGAACTGAAAGGCACACTTTTCAGTTGAAAGACCGCTTTGAATGAAATACAAACTAAATGTTACTTCAACACAGATTGACGAAGAAAGTTAACACTACAGTTGATTGTACAACTATAAATTACTAATTTTCGGATTTTTCTCTTTATAACAACTATAAAACCTTGCTTCTCGCCAAACTTCATGCCGCTAGGTCAACGGGAAGTACTGTATTATACGCTTTGGTTTATTTGCGAGTGTCAACATAATTATTTGGAATAAATGGCCGTATTTTTTTATTTTGTTGACTTGAAAGTTTGATTTTCTTTACAGAGAGGATTTTCTTTTCCAAGAGGCAGATCTAAGTTTTTGATATGTATTTCAACTTGATACCTCCATGCGTTCCTGAGAAAAAGGGTTTTGAAAGACAACAAAGTCATCCTATACTATACGGGTCCGAATTTTTCATTTTGAGGTGTGAAACCCTAAAAAAGATTATTTGAATTTATTATCTGCTTGTCTGTTTGTTACCTGGGTTAGGTTATAGGATGCTGTGAATCCCGTTGGTACGTTTCTGTGGAATAGTTTCCGACCTTAATCGTTTATAAAAAAACGAAAACAACAATTTTTCCTCCATCAAATGTTGTCTACCACCGGTGAAAGTTGCCGAAACAGATACTTAAATAGTCTGTTAGATTTAGAAGAAACTTACATCAAATGTTGTCAGGAAATAGAGAAATAACCATAGTAGCTATAATGAATAAAAGACTCAGATTACACTGATGAACAGTGGGATCATAAAGAGAATCTTTCCGAGCTTGTGAGGTGAAAATACATATCCTACTGGAGTTTGCTCATATCCATATGAAGTCCAAGGACTGGAAAACGGGATGTCGGTCGTCCGGCTGCGAGACAGGCCGACGACATTGTTACCAACCTGGATGAGGCTGGCACAAGAGCGTGGAGATTGGCATAAGAAAAGAGGCCTATGACCAGCAGTTGGTGAGACCTCTTCCCAACTGTGCTGAGGTCGGCTTCCAGTCCAACCGGATGCAGCTGAATACCAGTATAGCGACTGCATAATATCTGATCCTCACAACCCAGTAACTGGGTAATGCGATACCCCATTACTTCGGGGGGCGGGCTTCTGACTACCCGTGACGACTGTCAAAGGTCCACGAATGACAGCCGGGACCAACGCTTTCTGAGGCACGGGGGAGTCTCGGTATGTAAAGATGGTCACCCATCCTCGGACCAACCCCGGCAAGCGTAGCTTAACCTGATGGATCGACCCGTGCGTCTGTTATTACTTCGCCACCGGCTCGTCCGCAGCACGAGCACGAGCTGTGGCTGATGACGGTAATGAATAATGTAAAACGTAGTTGACCACCAGAATAGTAGGTAACATGTTTTCAGACACTGGTAGGAGTGCCCTTTGCCGTACCCATCATGCTCTTGCCGTAATGATTAGATGACGTCAGCTGCCTAAAGAGAGCTTTCTGTCATATTGGTCGAAAATCTATCGAAAGGACTATCAAAACAATGACTGCCGAGTTCCACGTGTAGACAATCTCGCGGTTCATTAATATAGAAGTTAAAATCAGACGCTTTTGAAAACCTTGATCACAACCCACTTTCGCCCTCACTGACATTTCAAACTAAATAGGTACTTCTAATTGGTACTTCGTAATTGGCACTGCCTATTATTAGGCTTTATGATATATTAGTCGGCTCGTGGCTAAGTAATAACAGCCGCATGGATCGATTCATCAGGTTAAGCTACAGTTGCCGGGGTTGGTCCGTGGATGGGTGACCATCTTTACATATCGAGACTCCTCCGTGCCTCGGAAAGCACGTTAAAGCGTTGGTCCCGGCTGTCATTTGTGGATCTTTGACAGTCGTTACGGGTCGTCAGAAACCCGAAAGTCTGACAACCAGTCTTGCCAAGGGGTATCGTATTACCCAGTTACTGGGTTGTGGAGGTCAGATAGGCAGTCGCTCCATGTAAAATACTGGTATTCAGCTGCATCCGGTTGGACTGGAAGCCGACCCCAACATGGTTGGGAAAAGGCTAGGCAGATGATGATGATATTTTGATTTAAATCAATAAATAAATAAAATAAATAAATAAAATAAATAAAATAAATAAAATAAATAAAATAAATAAAATAAATAAAATAAATAAAATAAATAAAATAAATAAAATAAATAAATAAATAAAATAAATAA
Source organism: Lithophane leautieri (assembly GCA_949152455.1). NCBI lineage: Eukaryota > Metazoa > Arthropoda > Insecta > Lepidoptera > Noctuidae > Lithophane > Lithophane leautieri. Next base: position 20,607,530 of record OX424460.1, read on the forward strand.
ATAAAATAAATAAAATAAATAAAATAAATAAAATAAATAAAATAAATAAATAAAATAAATAAATAAAATAAATAAATATTAGTCGGATTCGAATAGACTACCTAATATTACAATACCTGTATAAATGGATATGCTATATACGTTTCATTATAATTGTGCTGTTTGTCAACTTCAGCTAAACTTGCACGGCTTCGCTCACGTTCTGTTGGGTGTTTGTTACGAAACTACAGTCGCGAGTCCCATGTCTGTTGCTTTTGTGGCGAATTACCTTGATCTTTAAATTCGTCGAGCTGCGAATAACAACCAACAACAACAATCTAGAAAATAAACATTTATTATTTAAGTTATATAAACGGTTTGTGTCTCTTCACTACATAGTATAAAACAAAGTCGCTTTCTCTGTCCCTATGTCCCTTTGTATGCTTAAATCTTTGAAACTACGCAACGGATTTTGATGCGGTTTTTTTTAATAGATAGAGTGATTCAAGAGGAAGGTTTATATGTATAATAACATCCATTAAATAGTGGAGAAGTACTGTTATTTTTGAGGTTTCTAATGTGATGTCGTAAATAATTACATTTTTTCCGCTTACATTGCAAACGCAGGCTGAACCCTACGAGTTTTATCAAAATAATGTACTAAGTATTGTACACATTGAAAAGGTCTACAGAAAAGTCCGTGATGGTATATGTCTATCTCTTATGGATAACCCACAATAACTATTTTTTGTCATTTACTTTTTACGACAAATAATGGCTAATTTTCGAAGCGATTTTAACCAATACAGCATTAATCCTTAACCAATTAAATACCTTGAATACATTGTTCATTTAATATAGATCTATATGGCCCTTTACACCGTATGATTTAAGTGAATATTTTCGAAGATATTACAGATTTAAAAATTGCGGGACGTAGCGTTTGCGGCGGTACCGGCCGGCCGCCGTCTGGACTCCCTCCTCACAAAATGGTGTTGAAAGTAGGTTGTCCTGTTATTTTATTAAGAAACCTGAATCCACCTAAACTTTGCAATGGCACGCGTTTGCTGGTAAAATCATTGAAAACTTTCATAATAGAGTGCACAATACTCACAGGATGTGGTACCGGAGAAGATGTATTGATTCCCCGAATCCCTCTGATACCATCGGATTTACCCTTCCAATTTAAACGTTTACAGTTTCCGGTAAAGACATCATTTGCAATGACCATTAATAAATCGCAGGGTCAAACCTTCAACGTTGCAGGCTTAGATTTGAGCGTTGACTGTTTTTCACATGGACAACTGTATGTCGCTCTTTCAAGAGTGACCTCCAGAGAAAACATGTTTGTATTGTCTAATGACAAGAAAGCTGTGAACGTTGTTTATAAAGACATTCTGTAATATGTTGTAAAAATAAAATAAATAGTTAAAAATGTAAAAAGTAAATAAGTAAAAATGTAGTGTATGAATTTAGATATTCCAAAGATAGCAGGAAATCTTCATGGTATAGGGAAAGGGGGATTGTTTTACTCCAAATTTAACGCGTGCGGGCCACGGGCAGTAATGAATAAATCAAAACTACTGAATCGATTTTAATCACATAGGCTATATATTTTATACCCGTGCGAAGCCAGAGCGGGCCGCTATGTTTTTATATACAACGTTCACAGTTTTTCTGTAGTGTATTTAGTATCAGCATTGCACCCGTGCGAAGCCGGGGCGGGTCGCTAGTTCTTAATAAAAAGTGCCAAAGAACTCCCAGCGAACAGCACCAAATGATTCAAGTAGACTTGGCATATCCCTTAATAATCTAAATTGGATAATAGCTCTCCTAATTTCATTGAGTTCAGACCGTAAATCGAACCACTACTGCGTAGCTATATCATCCCAAAAATAACTACAAAGTGCACTGACCGATTTTAGGCAAGACCTAGTAGTAATGGCAATTAATGCGATTTTTCATTAATTTCATTAGCAAGTGAATTATTGAGTCTTAGCATGATAATTGCTATTGCTATGCTAATAGCTAATATGATGATAATTGATAATAATGAAGTATGAAAATTTTATTAAAAGTGCGAATTAAAATGGTGAACGCTCATTTTAATTCGCACTTTTATGAAAATGAAAATGTACGAAGCGATAATTCACTTAGCACTTCACGAAATTTCGCAACTAAATTTCATTAGCTAAATGCTAAATGATTTTTCACAAGCTAACAATGAATGCGAATGCTAATTAATCCATCACTAAGACCTAGACCTCGGAAGTTGGCAAATGGCAGGAAACGCCAAAATATTTTTTTTCATGTGACCGTTTGAACCCTGACGCCTGGTGTTAATCTGTGTGACTTGTGATATTGATAAAGTGCAGTGTGTGGACAGGTGCCGCCGCTGCTGTGCACGTCGGGCGGCAGTTCCGCCGACTGCTCGTCCAGCGAGGGCAGCGTGGCCGGGCCTTACGCCAGCGAGCACAGCGATCCCAATGCCACCAGGCCGGATGAGGGTTACGAGGTGAGTACACGATCATTCACCTAACTGTCCTTTTTTTAAAGCTGGACAACAACAGTCAATGCCTCGTTTAGTGGAACTAGGTGATAATGTTAGGACGCAACGCCACGACTATCAGTGGACTGCGGTAGGCTGAGTCGATGCGTAGAATTTAGCTTAAACAGCCTTTGATATTCGAATACCAATAAGTTCCAGCTTCATACGCTATCACTGTCCTTGTGAATGAGTTTTCATTTTTTTATAAATTCGGAATCACTTCATCAAATGCAAATTAATTAGATGACAAGTCGGGTTAGTAAGGCGTGGGACGGCAATGTTTCACAATGTTTTATAAGAATGACGCAGTTTGGTTTAAAACTTTCATATGAATCTAGATTAAATCTAGTTAAGAACCGGTGACATAAACTATCATACTTGATATTTTGCAACGAAAATGAAATTCAAATACATAATCTGCAAATCGGTTACACTAACTAATTGATTTAGATATTAGCATCTCAGAGTAGCTAATAAAATAACAAACGAAGCTATTATCATTTTTATTTTCGGCACGTCTATGAATTACTAAGTAAACGACAATAAGATATAACAAAGCAAAAAAATAATGTACCTACTTACATCCACGTGTTTTTAAAGGTAATCGTGGACGCCCGTTAAGAACGCGGCGACGGATGAATTCTCCATACAAACGTAATACCTAAATCATTTGCAATTTGAGCATATTTCCACCATAGTGTGTTGTTATTCGGATTGAGACAGTATTTATCTAGGTTCCTAAATATTTTTTTTTTCAAAAAAATCTAACTAAAATGTAGTTGTAGCGAATAGAATTTCGCACATTTTTACAGCGTAAATGACGTGTTTTCATATAGTTTTTTCTGTATTATAAAAAATAATACTTGTGATATTGTTTCAGCAGAAACATAGCCTACATTATCAAGTTACAAATTATCGAAAAAAAAAATGGAAAAACATTAAGTTTTCATTCATCATTTTTGGTATTACGGAACACATCCAAATTTATCATAAATTTTCAATAGCTAGTAGTGCTATCGCGTCAAGCAAATGTCATGTCAATGAAAATGTGTGCGTGATCGTACAGTTCACGGTAGCTGTGCGTATCGCTCCGATAGGCACACTAGCGCAACATTTGTAGCACTCGATTCGTAGTTGCGATCGAAGCTCCGCCGGCCCCTTAAACTGTATCGATGTTAAATAAATAGATATTTTATTGTATTAAAATGAGTCCACGTAGTTTCGCTGTGAGTTCATGTTGCGAAACAAAAAAACAGCGATCGAGTACCTAATAGAAAGGATGCACTGTATTTTATTGAAGGCTTTTAGGCATCTTCTACAGGTTTTTTATTTATTGATGTACAGGCACACAATGCTTATAATAAGCCGTCACCCATATTAGCTTGAAAGTGAATTTGATTTGGCTGAATTTAATTAGCCATGCACTAAACACGAAAACGTTAAGTACTGAAGAGTACATATAGCGTTTTTGTATTCGCTTTTTCTATATTATTTATACTTACTTAAAAATAAAGTTTCTTGTCTTTCTCATTGGCAGGCTGATGTCGAAGTGGGCAGACTGGATGTGCCTCCGCTCTATAGAACAAGGAAGCTCTCCGGATCCATGTCCACAATACCTTCAGGTTTGTACTATGAACATTAAGCCCTTGAGGTATCTCTTGCAATACTAACGTCCTTGTATCCAAATGTTGAATGTTACGTATTTGATTTTTCCGATTTCATTTAAATAAATTAGTCAGATTTTAACCGTCGTACGGGTCGATCCATCAGGTTAAGCTACGCTGGCAGATGATGAGTCAGATTTTAATACAATTAATATTATCTGAATGCGATAAACTTGAATATGACAAAAAAAAAAATGTTTTTTTTTAACAAGTAATATTTTTTTTTAACTGAGGGCTTTTAGTTCTACGGCCTACGAACAAAGCATCTCGTACCATACGCTGCATACCGTAAGCTGTAACATAGTATAATTAATTACATAATATTAAACTTAGAGGTACACACGGCTACACATCAAGCTATTATACATTTCCAGTTTATGCTGATCTCGCATTGTATAGGATTTCCGTACAATGTTAGGTCAGCTTATACTGGAAATGTATAGCTTGATGTGTAGCCGCGTGTACCTACTAGTTTATTCCGCGCCTTTTTCGTTGTGCGTGATCAGTGACTCCTCGCCCGCATACCGACACCGACATACGGTATCCATAATTAATTTCGTCGCAACTTTCGAAAGTAGTTGAGCTAAGTTTAAGATGTGATAAGTTTAGAATAAAACTTTTTAGTTCGGTGTTTTGTGATAGAACCATGGATCCGGAAGTGGGCCTAATGGATAGTTCAACCGGTTTTGATTATGAAACCCTTTTTGAAGGTAAAAAAACTTGTTATCTTAAACGAATCTTCCTAATATGTGTGACTAGTGCGACCCACGTGTTGTTGTATAAGTTTTGTATCTTTTATCTTAATTTAACTAACTACACAGTTTGTATATTATTCTTGGACTGTTTTGGAGGCTTTACAGTTGTCATCGTACTATGTAGTAGTGTTACTTCTACGTGGTCAAACGCGAGCCTAAACAATACAAAAATTGTGAGAGAAAGCTAAATGTAATGTACTCACCTATAAACCACCTCTGTTCCACTGTGGTATACAGAACTTGTTGTATTTTGAAGCTGACCAGTGCAGAGGAGGAGAAATTTTCGGTGTAATTTTTGTCTATGAGAATTTCACATTTCTAATCCCTCGTGTGCGTCATGTGATGCAGTTCTAGCCGAGAGTTGTCCCTCTTCTGCGCTGGCCTTAATAAACCCTGAACAATGTAGCCTCACTGAAATAAATTTTGATTTAAGAAGCATAAAATTAATACATAAGTACTATTACGGGAGGCCTCCATACAACAAGTGAAAACAAGCGCACGCGCCAGCCAGTGCTCCAATGTCAGTCACGCGACTACCGCTGTACCTAAACACGTGATTATTCTGTTTACGTGCGCGTGCGTTTCTGCTCGGTGCATGGAGCCGTCCTTCTGCAGCAATCTCACTGTATTTTGAAGTCGTCTTCATAATTGAGGATCCGCAAAGGAACGAAATTCACCCATCTGTTAAAAAAATCCTGGCCAGACTGTCATTAATTAAAAATTCAAAAATAACTTTTTTTTAAACGTCGTCTGTCGTTCCGCTGCGGATCTTAGACTATCAATAGTATGGTTAATACTATCTAGGCTTACAGTCTCCCAGTATATGGATGACCAATGAATATAATAATATAGTGTAAAACACGCCAGACATATTCAACCACAAGTTACAGAGATATAGAAAAAAAATTTTTTTTTCATTTTATTGTTTGCTATTCAGCTTTATTACGGTGGCCTGTTTAAGCATATATTTATTAAATTTCATGCAATATATTCTGGTGAACGCTATGTACGTTTTAATTGTCATGTGCATTAGTCTTTTAGTTATTAACATAATTTTTTGCATATACGATGTGGTGCTTTTTCTAAATAAATAAATTGTTATTGTCCCAGGCATATCGTCGTCGCCGGATGAGTTGAGCGCAGAATGCGGCGAGTACACCAAGAGCGGAGAGCTAGCGCACCCAGAGCTGTGCGTCATCGTCGTCGACATACTCACGCAGCTTATACACAAGTATGTGATTTAATAATACCAGCCTATGACTGTCCCACTGCTGGGCAAAAGGCCTCTCATACAGAGAAGACATCGTGCATTGATCACCATGCTTGCTCAATACTGGTTGGCGATATCAGATTTATATTAACTATAAGACCAGGTTTTCTCATGGTGTTTTCTTTCATCGGTATCAGTAATGTCCGAGGTAAGCTCTTAAAGAAAGTATGTTCAGTATCCGGCCGTTAATATTTAAAAAAAGACTGCCAGTTCAGTGAGTGATACAACGCTCTACACTGCCGGACTTGTTCTGAAATTCGATTTGCCACATTAAAACGATCGAGATCGAACGAACGAGGAAAAAAAAATAGCGTGCTGTACAATTTTTGTACGACGTTTTTTATGTTTTTTTTGTTTAATTAACATTAATATAGTTATATTTGTGTAACAAAAATTATACAGCCCGCAGTTTTATTTTCCTCCTGAAAAGTTACTTTTGTACACTTACTTACGAGGTGTTCACTCTAAGGCGTCGATTTGTTATTGTTGACCGAAAAGTTCATTATGTAACTGGTCCTCACATGATCTGACCAAGATTATGTCTGGACTTTAAAACAGATCGACCCAGGTAGACATCAGCAGAATAATACACTAATAAGGCTTTATGTATATGCCCTCGTCAGAAGTCGGAAAAGGTGATAATCAGTGTACCAAGGGGTATCGTGTTACCTAGCAGCTGGGTTATGGAGGTCATGGAGTCGCTCTATGAAAAAGCAAAGCAGATGATGACGTTGATGATGTCGTTTGCCTAGACTAGTCCGCGGCAAGGAAGAAGGCTCGTGCGCGTCGGGCGTGTGGCGCGCGGGCGTGGGCGTGGCGCGCGGCTGGTGCGCGCGCGTGGGCGCGGCGCTGGCCCGCGCGCGCGCCGCGCCCGCGCCGCTGCTGCGCCGCCTGCTGGCGCCCGCGCCGCTGCTGGCCGTGCGCGACGAGCGGCTCGAAGGTATTGACGTTCTAACTCATTACACTGAGCCAAAAACAATACCAACTAAATGTGTGCAGAGGTTTTACGACACCAAATAAGTGATTAAAGGTATCCTGTGCATCGGTATGCCTACATTTACCACATCCTAGCTCCCGGTCTATGGAAACCATATATCAAACAAGGATCTTAAATCAGAAAAATTATCGTAAATCTTATTGATGGCTGTTGTAATTCGTTAATCAATACGATAACTAATTTAAAATTGGTATGAAATTGGACAGCACCTCGCATGAATAACTGTTACTGAAGCTCTAAAGTCACCAACTAATGTTTATTCCAACTCTCTCCTCAGACCTTCAACGCAGCATCTTAGAGCTGATCCACGTGCTAGCTTCCCAGAGCATAGAGCCGACCGAGCTGGCCGCCTTCCTCAAACTCTTCAATGCGGAGCAGCCTCCACTCACCATGCTGCTCAACTCGCTACATAGACTGGTGGCTACGACTACGTACAACACTCCTGACTGCATACTTACCTTCCCGATCGACAGTGATAATACTGGTGAATAGTTTACTGCCCTTTAGATGATCCTCCTTCTCAATAGTTCCCTCAGTTATAGTTTGTCCTTCCTATACTGTGGAAGGGAGACCTTCATTTAAAAAAATCTGTATCTTCGCTAAACGATAATTTCAAAAATTTGTGCAAAAGATTATTGTGTACTTATTTCCTTTGACAAACTGTGTAATGGTTGTCCACAGATGGCAGTCAGTCCCTGGCGGAGGAGCTCGGTTACCAGGTGGTGAACACCACGACGTCGCAGAGCCACCACGCAGAGAACTGCGCCAAAAGGTTCCAGGAGGCACATACCAGGGCTGGTAAGTTACTGAACTCTAAAGTACTTTTTTATTATTATTTAACCGTTTTTGCCCGACTTCTGGACAAAGGGAATAAATAATGACGTAAAACTTCGATGTACAGTCACGGACTTTAATTGATGAGCCACTTGGCACTGTTCGTATTTTGGCCGTGTAATGCAAATCGGGCTTAGTCGGTTATACTCGTACATCCAGACACGGAAAGTCATGTCTTCGTATTAAAGAAGAAGAAAATTATATTTAATAACTTTTCCGGTGCGGTTGGCTCACCTGAGAGCCAGAACTACAAACTTGACAGCAGAGTGACTTCCCAAAGTCAACCAATTGCAGGTCTAGCAACCGTAACCTAGCGACGATTTTTTTAGCGTAGCCATAGTAACGTTAGTGTACAGATAAATTTTAATAATTACTCATTTCGACAAATTCGAAAATAACGTCTCTGACATCGACATTTCAACTGTCGCTGTCTTCGCTTAAGTTTTCAGAAATATCGAGTTAATGAGCTCTGATTCAAAGGAGGTCAGTATCAAATAGATTGGATAAACATTGTATTTATTTATCATTGAGAACTTATTTGGCAACCGCTATGGATAAGACTTTCCGATTACTATCAATTTGTCATCTTGTTTACGAGCATTCGATTTGAGTTCGTGTTTAATCGTGTAATCTCGTGAATGTATGAAACAGCAAATTTGAAAAGTTTGAAAGTGGCTCATCAATTAAAGTCCGTGACTGTACTTATATTATGTGAAATTATACTAAACTAGCTGCGCCACCGGATTTCACCCGCGCAGGTCTCGATCCCGTGGGAATACTGGGATAAAAATTATCCTATTTCCTATTCCAGATCATGGTCTACCCATGTGCCAAATTTCATCCAAATTCGTTCAGCGTCTTTAGCGTGAAAGTGTAACAAACAAATAAACAAACTCACTTTCGCATTTATAATATTAAGTTAGGATGGCAAAACTCGCGGCAGCCGCGTTCATGAAATGTGCGAGTAGAATAGTGAATATTTGAGTGTCGTTTCTTGCCTCTTCGTTTCATGACCGCGGCGACCACGAACGATGCGTAAATTGTATTTTTTTTTTCGTAATGATAATTGGGTCAACTTTCAGTCCATTTAGCGTGAATGACTTTTAATATAACCACGTAGCGCAAGTCAATGTTAATAGTCAAAGCAATTAATACATAACATAAATTTCCCCTAAGGGTTTGGTAGGGGGAACCTAACTAAGTACACCCCTATTTATTCAATTAAGGGCACCTTTGAATTCTCGGGCGCTCAGTTAGTCAAAAAGTGAGAGCTATGAACGGGCTAGGTAACCGTCTCGTGACTCGCGTGTGGCCGCAGGTGTCCGCTCGGCGTGGGCGCGGCACGCGCTGCGCGTGGGCGTGGCGGGCGCGGGCTGGGCGCCGTGGCTGGGCGGCTTCGCGCTCTGCGCCTGGCTGCTGCGGGGCGCCGGCGACGGTGACTACTGTCCACCTTGCACACGAATACTCATATAAGGGCTCCATCCAAAGAGTTCCAAAACGCTTATCTCTCATCTAACTCACTACTATTCACCTACTTTACCACCGTAACCTAACCTGCCGATGCTTCTCTGTCCAGTGTATTGGCAATTCCCACAGTATCAAACTCAAACTCAAACTCAAATGTTTTATTGCATTCATGTGTACACCAGTTGTTACATAATAAAGTAAGATCCAACATGAAACCCGGTTAGGTTAGTTATCGCCATGACACACAAAATTTCATACTGAAGACTTGGGTTTTTACTGTTTAACACAGTTAACGGTTATTCCCCCTCCACCATTTGACATACAAAAACCTTACACCATGACATATTAGGGTTCCGTAGTCAACAAGGAACCCTTATAGTTTCGCTATGTCCGTCTGTCTGTCCGTCCGTCTGTCCGCGGCTTAGCTCAAAGACCGTTGGTACTAGAAAGCTGTAATTTGGTATGGATATACATATAAACAACGCCGACAAAGTGGTAAAAAATATATTTTTTTAGGGTACCTCCCCTACATTTAAAGTGGGGATTGTTTTTTCTTTTTTTCTCGTCAGTCCCATGGTGTGGGTTATCGTTGGAAAGGTCGTTTAAAAAGAATGTGAGTTTGTGAAAACCATTTTTGGATTCAGGGTTCCGTTTGCGGAATATTAAGCTTGCAAATTTTTGTTAGAGTCAAGTGTCCCCCCCCTCCTGCCAGCTAAATGGTTGGGTTTGGAAATGTGAAAAAATTCACGGCAGTAGTATATAACGAAATTAAAAGGAAAACTATCACCGCTACGAAGGCTCCACCAGTTACCGATTAATAATCGACCAACTTTATGTTCTCCCATACATTCTGTATCGGAGAACCAGTTTTTCAAATACAATGTTAAGTTTGTTGGATAAATTCATCCCAACTACGGAACCCTTCATTGTGCGTGGTTCGACATGCACTTGTTAATTTATTTTTAAACTCAAAACATATCTAGATCAACCAAGACGGTTAATAACGTCAACTCTGGTAGCATCTCTCATTAACAACAGGCCTTCAATTAACTTCAGATGGCATCGACGAGTTCAACGACGAACCCTCGGATACAGAAGCTGACAATAAAAAGTCTCCTAAGAAGGAAGTTCCTAGCAAGCCAACTGAACCGTCGCACGTACTGTCGGTGGGCCATGAGTCGCTCATGTTGGAGGTGTGGCTCGATACTAACACAGGTACCATTCAACTATTTAGTGTAAAATCTGTATTTTGTCTTGCTCCTAAATATCGCAATAAATAAACTGTTACTTTACCTTTCATCGTAGAATCCTTATGGACCGACGTCGGGCCCTTGGAGGATTAAACCGGAAACTAGAGTATCATTGTTCATAACTTTTGTGGTGCCGCGAGTGTCCTTTTTATCTTTTCGAAGTGATTTAAATTCACACTTTTGTTACTATACCACTAATTATATTTCCAGGCATGTTCACAATCCGCCTGTCTCGCCCGGAGCTGGGTCTGAACCGCGTGGTGAGCGAGGCGCGCGTGCAGAGCAACATGGCGGCGCGCACGTGGACCTGCGTCGCGCTCAACGTCAAGGAGCTGGTCTATAAGAGACAAATCTATGTGCAGGTAACTCTAAAATCTAGGCTAATAAATCAAACCGCTGTAAAAAGACGCTTTCGAAGCCGACCGTCACTTATAGACCGTCATTATAATATTTTTTTGTACGGAATCATACCTGTGAACCCTCTAGATACGGAAATATTGATGGTCAAAGGTAAAAAAATCTTCCTTTTACATATAACTTAACTTTAAATACACCCACAACTTCTTCACCGTTGCATGCACTTGTTAGACCAATGTACCTGATTTGACTAGGTATTGTGTTTACCTAAAAATAACACTTAACTTGTAAAATTCTTTTAGAGGTTATTACTATAAATTATTATGTAATATTTAATTATACTTGTAGCATATTTTTGATTTTATATTGATATTTTAACATAATAAGCCGTTTCATCCAAATTATATGATCATCTATGATTTGTTTTAAATGACGGTAGATGTTTGACATAAAGTGACGTTGGTTGGATATAAAAAGGATTGTAAGGACGTTATCGGGTCAGACGGACGCGCTAAATCACGCGTCCGACGAATCCCACAAGCCGCATTAGGCAACCACATCGAGGGGCCCGCAGTGGCGGGCCAACGCATACCCTCCGCAGGCAAGGGGCGGAGCCCCGATCCCGCTCGCCACGTCCCCTGACGGGGACGTAGCGAATGCTCACACGGTTTTATCGGGTCAGTTGCTCGGTAGATGTCCAGTTGGTTGGTTCTAGTACCGTTGTTGTTTGGAATAGACCGGCGGGTGTCACATAAGTTAAGTAATTTGATATTATACCGTAATTATTGCTGATTATGTTGTTGTGTATGGTATACTATTGCCAACATTGAATAAAGTCTAATTAAATAAATGTCTAGCCTTGTCTTTCTGTGCTTTACTTTATGAAATCCTTTCCCTGCAAAACATAATATATTCAACAAGACATCATACACAGCAAATAACCAGTAATCATTCCGACACTAAAAGCTTACTAAGTTGGGTAATACCTATATAAATACTTATAGTGTTTACTTAAATCTGCTAACACACTCATAATCACAATGTTTTGGGTGCGGTACAGTGCGGGCTGTCGTAATCAGTGATTTTTCACACCAATAACCCCTCCTTTTGGCTTTGCCGTAGTCGGGTAAAAATAAATCGATTCTTCAGCAAAAATTTTGCTTTTGCTTGCATAGATAACGGCTATGTGCTGATCTATGCTATGAGATGATCCTTTTTTAAAACATAAAATCAGCCTTATTAACGTTATTAATAGAAAGTATTTTCAGGATTAAAATAATTCTGCTTTGATTGACAGGTGACGCTTTACGTCAACGGATACGAGTGTGAGACAGTAACGCTACCAGTACAAGGTAAATAAATACTTATCTAATTCATTAATAGTCTGTTTCACCGCCTCCGAATAAGTTCACAATTTCATAGATATTTTATGCAGCTTTTCTACTTATTCGTCCATAAACTCCTATGCCTTAACTTTACAGCTCAGTTATGTTCACTCCTCAGGCATACTAGTCCGCAAAGTGACTCCAAGCATCGTGCTGCTCGGGCACGCGTGCGCGGGAGGCGCGCGCGCAGGCTCGTACCACCTGGCGCGCGCGCACGTGTACCGCGTGCCCGTGCTGGACGCCTATCGCGCGCTGCACGTCACGGCGCACGGGCCCGATAGCACGTGTCAGGTACTCGTGTCATAGTGCCATTTACTGGAAGTACCGACGTTCATATTTCCTACAAAACTTAAACTAATATGCGATAAAAGTTAAGGTGAAATGCTACGCGAACGCCGCGAGCGGTGCGGGCTTTCCGTCTTACGACTACTATTTGTTGGTACGACGTGGAATACATATTTTTATATTCAATTCCAAAAAAAAAATTATTGTACTGTTATTGTCTTACTGTAGCTGTGATCATGATGAAAATATAGTTTTTGGGTGACTTCCAATAATACTAATGTTTCATTATTACAGGTGCGGTGCGAATCACCCAACTTCCCGTTGTTACTAACGCCAAACGTACTCGACTCCAATATCGATTGGGATCAGGTAACTACTACATGGTTATCATACTGTTTCTAGCCCATCATTAGTGTGCACTGCTGTCACTGTCACACATACAAATTGTGCAGGTATTCGAGATATCGTCGTCGACGCTCCGTGAGCTGCACGACAACTTGCTGCTAACGTTCTCAGCGAGCGCGCCCAACATTATGAACTTGTACCACCAGACCGTCGCGTTACCCACAGGTTAGTTTTGGACTGTTGTTGTTTTTGTCTAAGGGCGTGTGGGACGGCGCACAAAGAAGGGTTCTGTATTTGGGAAGAATTTATCCTAAGGACAAACTTAACATTGTAGTTAAAATACATGTTCTCCCATATGTTCCAACTGTAAATGTAAGTTGTTACGCACAATTTTTTAGAGATTTACCATATTGATTTAAGACCATACATTTCTTATTGGTTTTCCTGTAACTTGTAGGTATAGAACTACTTCATGTAATTTTTTCAAAATCTTTGGCTCAGTCGTTTCCGAGATAACGGGGGGGATGGTCAATTTTCGTCTATTTTCTTAAATATCTTTAAAAGTATAAAAATGTATTCGAGATCTTTGCAACAAGCCCTTTCATTTGATATGTCACACGACAGATTGCAAACCTTTTTTTTAAATTTTCTTATTTACCCCTCAGAAGTGACCCCCATATTCAAAATGAATTTATTTTCGTTACACGTCCGTGGGTCACAGAAATACATACATATATGTACCAAACAACAAGTTTGAATAGATGAGTTTTGATTGATCGATTGAATATGTCCAGTGTTCGCGGGGCGCGCGGGCCCCGGCGCGGGCCCCTCGGGCGCGGGCCCCGCCGTGCCCGAGGCGCTGTTCCCGCGCTGGGCGGGGCCGGCGCTGGCCAGCCGACACCGCGGCGTGGCGCCGGCGCTCTACTTGTTGGGAGGCGCTGATATATTGCTGTATCTATATGCTAGAGTGAGTTACTAATTATCCCATTATTCTAACAGTGCGCTTGGAGTTGTCAAAGTCGTAGGTTTTCAGTATTGTATTCGGTGCCCACTTGTTACGTCGTCAGCAGCCGTCGCCACAGTACGGTCTTCACAACTGTCGACTGCACAGTGCTATCATAAGTACTATTCTGTTGTTCTTGTTATTATGTAAATACGTACACACAATATTTTGACGTTGACAGACGACGTTATTTGTTCATTCATAAAATAGATTTCTATTTATAGTTAAAACTAATGTATCGATAATTTGAGTCCTAAATCGTGAGCTTATGCGCCAGACCTGCCTGCCTTGCCTACAATTCTAAACTGTCTAACGACCTGGCCACGGGACATTCACTGCAGTGTATTTTTGCGCGGTGCGAACGGCGGAGCGGCATAGTTTTTTTTAAATCCCGATTTCCATGCTGTTTTCACCAATGGATAGAGTGGTTCTCGAGTAAGGTTTTTGTATATAATAACCGACATCCACGCGGACGAAGTCCCGGACATCAGCTAATTATCTATAAAAACGGCAAAATAATCACGTTTGTTGTATGGGAGCCCCCTTAAATATTTATTTTATTCTGTTTTTTAGTATTTGTTGTTATAGCGGCAACAGAAATACATCATCTGTGAACATTTCAACTGTTTAACTAACGGACGGACGGACGGACAGCGGAGCCTTAGTAATAGGGTCCCGTTTTGCCCTTTGGGTACGGAACCCTAAAAACAAACTTTAGACTTCGATAATTTGACTTTTTAGGCGTTTTTGTAAGAGAAGATGAAGGTGAATGTGAATCGTTTTCATTTTCTATTTTTGGTGCACTAACTAACGAACAAAGTAATCACAATTAAGATAGTAGGTTGAGTTGTAAAACTTGGAAACTAACAAAAAGGCCCGAAAAAAGGTTATGTTATCCGCGCGTATTCGAGTCAGTAGACGTCACCGTCGGCGGACTGTCAGACTGACGGTGACGACTTGACGACAATTTGACATTTGACAGAGTGCTTCTGAAATGCACCGCTTGCATTTATTTTTTTAAACAGATTTTATTAATGGCTGTGGATACACGTGAAAAAATACTGTTTTTTAAAAGTATGGTTGGCAACCCTGGGCGCTTGTCACGCCGACGGACAGTATAGAAGTCACGGACTTGAAACTTTACTCAAAATAAGGGTATGAGGTATGATAACGTTACGTAAAACGTAATGTATAGTTCCAGTAACCATTTACGAACTAATTTCTTGGCAATATTACGATAATCTATCGGAACAACATCAACTATTAATTTAGTTACAATCCAGGTGGAACAGTAGAAATAATCGTTACTGGAACGGATCGTAACGGTATTTTAACGTTATTTCATAACGTTTCAAGTCCCTGATAGAAGCCCAAAAAGTTCTTCTTGTGAAATACTCAGACTATACCCCGATTTTTATTTAAATAATGAACTCCACAATCTCTTCCAAATATTACGTACGTCTTGAACCAAAAAACGACTACTCTCCAAGCAATATCGAGATCCTTACTAATATTATAAATGCGAAAGTAACTCTGTCGCGCTTTCACGCCAAAACTACTGAACCGATTTAAATTAAATTTGGTACACAGATAGTCTAAGAGCCTGAGAAAGGACACAGGCTACTTTTTATCGACATACCACGCGGGTGGAAGTTAGTAACTTATATTCGCTCTCAGTGTATATTGGTCGCGGCGGCGCGAGCTGAGCCGCTAGTGTTGCCGCCCGCCGCCCCGCCGACCGCGCCGCCTGTGGCCACGCAGTTAGTTTTCTGAATAAAATATATAAGGTGCTATAAAAAATATCTGCCACGGCTTTAATGGGAGGTAGTATTGTGT
The DNA here is from genome assembly GCA_949152455.1 of Lithophane leautieri. Lineage (NCBI taxonomy): Eukaryota > Metazoa > Arthropoda > Insecta > Lepidoptera > Noctuidae > Lithophane > Lithophane leautieri. The sequence goes on from OX424460.1 coordinate 20,623,505, forward strand.
TTAAAGATTACAATAGTGAAGAAATTTCGTACCCCGGCACAGTTAAATCAATTTGAGAAAAAAAGTAGTTAAATAAACATTGACTCTACTCTGAATAACGTGGTTCACAAATTACGCGCGATGTGTTGCTTCGTCAATGAAAACAACTGCTATCTCTTTCCATCTGTTCTATGAATGAAAACTGAAATCAGCTGACTAGTTCGTCACTATCTAATCTACTAGGTACGCAATAATACGCAGGCAAACAAGTGTTTTAAAAGTGCAATTACTTACCAGCTACCGCATTCTTCCAAAAAACTGACGTAAATAAGATGATAAACTTCCCATCACACTTAAAACAGGCTTTGGACTGTCAAGTTAGTGTAAGAATCGCAATATGATGACTCACTCGCACACCAAACCTCTGCTGGTATAAGTTTACTGCATGCGCAGTTATGGAGTTACACTCGCGGTAGCACAATACCATTTCAAGATATTATTCTTGATTGGAATACCGTCCACTGGGTGGCATTTTTAAATAAAGCGCGCTCGATATTCCCGACGCTGACTACTAAAACTAACTTCCGAGCGGGCGGGCGAGCGACTGGTGGGCGACTGGCGGGCCGGGTGGTCGGCTAGCGCGTGCGACGAACGGGGTAGTGCGGGTGAAGGTGGGGGCGCGCGGGGCTGCACTTTAACGAGCGAGTGGCCGGCGCGCAGCGGCATTGTTTGATAAGAATGGCAACAGTGTATGAACGGCGCCGGCGTTTCGCGAATTGAATTCGGTGCGGTGCGGCAACAGCTTATTAAGTCTACGGGATGGTTTTATGCCAATAAATCAATTTTTCAATTAATAAATATTTTTTGTATGAAAAAAAATATGACAAGTGATCAATAATTTATCTTTACTATTGTAATCTATAAACACAATACTGTCTCCCATTGCAGCCGTGGCAGATATTTTTATAGCACCTTATATACGTAATCAGTCTCGAAGAAGACTTCACAGGCAACAATTAAGTCAATTATTTAATTTAAATCTACCTAACGCCTCTTTGCTTCTGTTTCCCAGGTGGTAGAATTAGAAGGCACTGCTGCAGAGCAGGCCACGGCCCTGAGCATACTGCTGAGCGCGTGCCGCGCAGACAACAGGCTGCACGCGCAGCTGCACGCGGGCGGCGCGCAGGACATGCTGCTGGCGGTGCTGGCGGCGCCCAAGTGTGTGCTGTCGCACCATGCGCTCAAGGTATGTCTGACAACAGGCTGCACGCGCAGCTGCACGCGGGCGGCGCGCAGGACATGCTGCTGGCGGTGCTGGCGGCGCCCAAGTGTGTGCTGTCGCACCATGCGCTCAAGGTATGTCTGACAACAGGCTGCACGCGCAGCTGCACGCGGGCGGCGCGCAGGACATGCTGCTGGCGGTGCTGGCGGCGCCCAAGTGTGTGCTGTCGCACCATGCGCTCAAGGTATGTCTGACAACAGGCTGCACGCGCAGCTGCACGCGGGCGGCGCGCAGGACATGCTGCTGGCGGTGCTGGCGGCGCCCAAGTGTGTGCTGTCGCACCATGCGCTCAAGGTATGTCTGACAACAGGCTGCACGCGCAGCTGCACGCGGGCGGCGCGCAGGACATGCTGCTGGCGGTGCTGGCGGCGCCCAAGTGTGTGCTGTCGCACCATGCGCTCAAGGTATGTCTGACAACAGGCTGCACGCGCAGCTGCACGCGGGCGGCGCGCAGGACATGCTGCTGGCGGTGCTGGCGGCGCCCAAGTGTGTGCTGTCGCACCATGCGCTCAAGGTATGTCTGACAACAGGCTGCACGCGCAGCTGCACGCGGGCGGCGCGCAGGACATGCTGCTGGCGGTGCTGGCGGCGCCCAAGTGTGTGCTGTCGCACCATGCGCTCAAGGTATGTCTGACAACAGGCTGCACGCGCAGCTGCACGCGGGCGGCGCGCAGGACATGCTGCTGGCGGTGCTGGCGGCGCCCAAGTGTGTGCTGTCGCACCATGCGCTCAAGGTATGTCTGACAACAGGCTGCACGCGCAGCTGCACGCGGGCGGCGCGCAGGACATGCTGCTGGCGGTGCTGGCGGCGCCCAAGTGTGTGCTGTCGCACCATGCGCTCAAGGTATGTCTGACAACAGGCTGCACGCGCAGCTGCACGCGGGCGGCGCGCAGGACATGCTGCTGGCGGTGCTGGCGGCGCCCAAGTGTGTGCTGTCGCACCATGCGCTCAAGGTATGTCTGACAACAGGCTGCACGCGCAGCTGCACGCGGGCGGCGCGCAGGACATGCTGCTGGCGGTGCTGGCGGCGCCCAAGTGTGTGCTGTCGCACCATGCGCTCAAGGTATGTCTGACAACAGGCTGCACGCGCAGCTGCACGCGGGCGGCGCGCAGGACATGCTGCTGGCGGTGCTGGCGGCGCCCAAGTGTGTGCTGTCGCACCATGCGCTCAAGGTATGTCTGACAACAGGCTGCACGCGCAGCTGCACGCGGGCGGCGCGCAGGACATGCTGCTGGCGGTGCTGGCGGCGCCCAAGTGTGTGCTGTCGCACCATGCGCTCAAGGTATGTCTGACAACAGGCTGCACGCGCAGCTGCACGCGGGCGGCGCGCAGGACATGCTGCTGGCGGTGCTGGCGGCGCCCAAGTGTGTGCTGTCGCACCATGCGCTCAAGGTATGTCTGACAACAGGCTGCACGCGCAGCTGCACGCGGGCGGCGCGCAGGACATGCTGCTGGCGGTGCTGGCGGCGCCCAAGTGTGTGCTGTCGCACCATGCGCTCAAGGTATGTCTGACAACAGGCTGCACGCGCAGCTGCACGCGGGCGGCGCGCAGGACATGCTGCTGGCGGTGCTGGCGGCGCCCAAGTGTGTGCTGTCGCACCATGCGCTCAAGGTATGTCTGACAACAGGCTGCACGCGCAGCTGCACGCGGGCGGCGCGCAGGACATGCTGCTGGCGGTGCTGGCGGCGCCCAAGTGTGTGCTGTCGCACCATGCGCTCAAGGTATGTCTGACAACAGGCTGCACGCGCAGCTGCACGCGGGCGGCGCGCAGGACATGCTGCTGGCGGTGCTGGCGGCGCCCAAGTGTGTGCTGTCGCACCATGCGCTCAAGGTATGTCTGACAACAGGCTGCACGCGCAGCTGCACGCGGGCGGCGCGCAGGACATGCTGCTGGCGGTGCTGGCGGCGCCCAAGTGTGTGCTGTCGCACCATGCGCTCAAGGTATGTCTGACAACAGGCTGCACGCGCAGCTGCACGCGGGCGGCGCGCAGGACATGCTGCTGGCGGTGCTGGCGGCGCCCAAGTGTGTGCTGTCGCACCATGCGCTCAAGGTATGTCTGACAACAGGCTGCACGCGCAGCTGCACGCGGGCGGCGCGCAGGACATGCTGCTGGCGGTGCTGGCGGCGCCCAAGTGTGTGCTGTCGCACCATGCGCTCAAGGTATGTCTGACAACAGGCTGCACGCGCAGCTGCACGCGGGCGGCGCGCAGGACATGCTGCTGGCGGTGCTGGCGGCGCCCAAGTGTGTGCTGTCGCACCATGCGCTCAAGGTATGTCTGACAACAGGCTGCACGCGCAGCTGCACGCGGGCGGCGCGCAGGACATGCTGCTGGCGGTGCTGGCGGCGCCCAAGTGTGTGCTGTCGCACCATGCGCTCAAGGTATGTCTGACAACAGGCTGCACGCGCAGCTGCACGCGGGCGGCGCGCAGGACATGCTGCTGGCGGTGCTGGCGGCGCCCAAGTGTGTGCTGTCGCACCATGCGCTCAAGGTATGTCTGACAACAGGCTGCACGCGCAGCTGCACGCGGGCGGCGCGCAGGACATGCTGCTGGCGGTGCTGGCGGCGCCCAAGTGTGTGCTGTCGCACCATGCGCTCAAGGTATGTCTGACAACAGGCTGCACGCGCAGCTGCACGCGGGCGGCGCGCAGGACATGCTGCTGGCGGTGCTGGCGGCGCCCAAGTGTGTGCTGTCGCACCATGCGCTCAAGGTATGTCTGATGGTTTCACCTATAGACAATACAATACAAGCCAATAAATTAACAATACATATGAATTCATTTACAATGTAGCATACAATGAATGCACTCGACAATGTGTAAGCTGTGGTTATCTGTAATTGACCGTGCATTACAGAATAAATGGATACTGCACAAGTTTTTATTTTGTAGAAGATAATTGTGATGTACCTCTCGGTGGTACCTTGAAATGATAAATGATTTTATTTCTGTAAGTAGGTTTGTACAAACACTTTACACGTCAATCACATTTTTTAAACTAGATGAGGTCGGCGTTTCCTATCTGACTACTCTGAGAAGAAAGGCCGAAACAAACTCAGAGGTCACAGTCTCTTTTAAAGTCCAGACATAATCTTGGTCAGATCATGTGAAGACCATGTAGATTGGTGTCTGAAATAGACTTTTGAGGAAAGAACCACATAGGTTGAGTGGACCTGTCCAGTCAGTGCACGCATTTGTCAATAATTGTGCAGCTCAACTCCAATTTTAAGGAGCTCAACGATTTGACGAGCAATACCAAAGAAAGAACATTTGGTTAGGCCGCATAAATTACTCAAACTGCCAGACCGTGATTAATTAAACCTAAGGAAAAATGAATAATAAAAAAGAAAAGAAAGATCCACATAGTCTTCACATTCACAATAATTAAAATAATATAATACTTCACAAAGTAAATATTCATGTCATTATTGAAATAAAATGTCAATGTAAATATTAAAATCCGGAAATAATATTGGTGAGATCATTTGAGGACCATGTAGATTTGTGTCTAAAATGGTCTTTTGAGGAAAGAACCACAGAGATTGAGTGGACCTGTCCAGTCAGTGCACGCATTTGTCAGTAATCGTGCAGCTCAACTCCAAAATTAATGAGCTCAACGACTCGACGAACAATACTAAAGAAAGGACATTTGAGTAGGCCGGCTATAGTACTCAAACTGCCAGATAAATAAAAAAATATGATCCACATAGTCCTCAAATTCACAATAATTAAAATAATAATAATATTATACTTCACAAAGTATGCTGTAATGCTTGACAACATAATGTGTTCGTCCAGGTGATCCTGGACTCGGCCTGCAGCAGCCCGCTGCTGAGCGCGTGCGGCGACAGCGTGCAGCTGGCGGGCCGCTCGGACGCCGCGCTGCTGCAGCCCGAGCTGCTGGTGTTGCTGGCTAATGCGTGGAGGCATCTGGATACTGAACAGGTTCGTGGAGCTGTGCTCTTGTGGCCCTGTCCTGTGTTATATGTTTGTATGTGGGATTGGTAGGGCAAATAATCTTCTTTCTATCAAAAAGAACCAAAATCAAATATAACAAACTATTCCAAAATCAAATTAATAAAGTATCCCACTCGCTACCGTTTAGACACACAACAGAAAAAAAAATTGCTTCCAACCCATTCCCCACATTCAAATAAATTGTGCAATAATGCCACAATCATCGCGCATCATCAGATGCATTTCCGTGCTGCCGCAGCCACCCCTCACAGCTGTCATGCAGTTCAGTTTTCAATAACTAGCCCTTTCTAGTTTTGTATATAAAAATAACTTCCACATTTTTTCCAGGAGCTAACCTGGGAAGAAGAGACCACGAACGGCACTCGGGAGCTACAGCGCGGCTCTGCGTGGGCGCTGACGCTGTGCGGCATGCGGGCGCTGTTGCGGGACTCGCACCCGCGCCGCGCCTTCAACTACTACCAGATGAGCCGCACGGGCCTGCTCAGCCATCTGCTGCTGGCCTGCAAGGTACCGCACCTAGTCTTCATGTTCATGTCATCCATGCGTCATAAAAACGAAATCCATTTATTAATATGAAAATGTTACTATAATAATATAAGCGAATATTTAAACGATAAATATAAGTGCTATATGTATATTGTCTTATAATTAGTAGTAAGTACTGTAAACTATACATACATATAAAAAATCCTATGAGAACATTAGGTTCAGTTCAGTAAACTGATAAGTAAGTATTCAATGCTTCCTCTCCCCTACTATCTTGCTGCGTTCGACAGGGTCCATAATGATCTCATAAAATGTTAAGTTACGAGTACCTCTAAGTACACTTTGTAGAATGCAATAAATGAATGAGTATTGAGTATGTTCGTGAACGGGCGGGGTCAGTAGGGGCTGGTCATCTCTCATTTAATTGTAAATTGTTTAAAATGTTTCTTATTTTTTTTTACTTTTTACGTGTACGTCTTTCTACATCGTCTTTACATACAGAGTGTAAGGAACAGCCCTCTGCAGACTGATGGAGTGAATTCAGTATATCACTGCCGCGCACTGCGACACAAACCAAACGTTGTTGCCAATTAAACGAAAAAAAATGCAAAATGTTTTGCACGACAATTTGTGCATTTTTTTATTTTATTATATCCCTGTCACGAATACTCGAGGGCACATAAACGTCTTTCCTTTAGAAATTAATTGCACGAAAAGTACATTTATCAATAAAGGAGTTCTTAGGTTTAAGGTGAAACAAGTTAGTTCTAAAATTTTCGCTCACGAATTGAGGTCTAATAAGTTGGAAATACTATTGCGATTGGGCAAATACCGACCACCGAAAGGGACGCAGCTATTACACAAATCGGAGCGTCTGTTGGGAGTAGTTTGGGAATATATGCGCCTATGCGCTTAGTCCGATGAACTCTGAAGCTAGGCAGAAAGTGAACCATTGATTTCACGCGTCGTTCGTTAGAGTATTTCAACATCCATTGCTGTTTTATTTTTATTTTAGCTGTTTTCTTTACTTAAATGGAGTGCTACGTACAGATAATGTAATTTTACATTGAAATAAAAGAAGAGTAACTGAAAAACCGATTTAAAAAAAAACCAGAATAAATTTTCATTTTCCTTACGCCCTGTATAATAAAATTGTGACGAAGTCAAAATTGTGAATTGAACATTAAAAAAAAACCGGCCAAGTGCATGTCGAACCACGCACAATGAAGGGTTCCGTAGTTGGGATGAATTTATCCGACAACCTTAACATTGTAGTTGAAAAACTGGTTCTCCGATACAGAATGTATGGGAGAACATAAAGTTGGTCGTTTATTAATCGGTAACTGGTGGAGCCTTCGTAGAGGTGATAGTTTTCCTCTTAATTTCGTTATATATACTACTGCCGTGAATTTTTTCACATTTCCAAACCCAACCATTTAGCCAGCAGGGGGGGGGGGGGGGACACTTGACTCTAACAAAAATTGGCACTTTAAAGCTTAATATTCCGCAAACGGATCCCTTTTTTTTCTTTTTTTGAGGGTGGGAAATCATCCAATGTCTACTCCCGCTCTGGGCGAAGCGGAAGGGCGTGCAGACTTTTACTGAGTAAAACCCACCCGTGTTCCTTCATTTGCCTGTTGCCAAGGTCCCGGTATCCCTTTCGGACTTTCCCGCAACCCTGGCAGGCATCGGTCCTACCGGACCCCGTCCATTGTGCTGACATCTCTTTGAGGCGCGCGTGGAACACGACGCGCCATCGACCCGGGCCTGGTCCTTATCGGACGGCGAGCTGCCCGTTGCTCGCCGTCCGCAAGCCCGCGCCTATGGTGGCCGGGAATCCGCCTGGAATTCCCGACGCCCAGGGCGTCTCCAACGGCTCCCTGAATCCATAAATGGTTTTCACAAACTCACATTATTTTTAAATGACCTTTCCAACGATACCCCACACCATGGGATTGACGAGAAAAAAAAAACAATCCCCACTTTAAATGTAGGGGAGGTACCCTAAAAAAAATATTTTTACCAATATTTTTTTACCACTGTCGGCGTCGTTTATATGTATATCCATACCAAATTACAGCTTTCTAGTACCAACGGTCTTAGAGCTAAGCCGCGGACAAACGGACGGACGGAGGGACAGACAGACGGACATGGCGAAACTATAATGGTTCCTTGTTGACTACGGAACCCTAAAAAGTGTGGGAACGAGTCCGATGCAGAAAATATAGTTTTTAGAATTTTTTGGCGGGATGAGCTGGATAGGTTCCGTCAAAACTGGAAATAGGACGCGCGAGCTCGCGAAAGATGGAAGGAGTGGAGGGAGGCCTTTGCCCAAGAGAGGGACAGCGTAGGCTAGGAAAAAAAAAAAGATATTTTTTTTGCATCTTGGAAACAGTGGCAGAATTATCCAATAGGCAACTTCTCTTGCTTGATCCACAATTTGCACAATTTGCTTTAAACTCTATGGGCTTGTATCGTTAAACAGTTGCTAATTGACTTAACTTTAAGCAACGTTTATAAATAAACCCCTATGTTTATATTGCATGTTTATATTCCTTAGCTTTAAAGTATTTTTTTATATACGAAGAACAAATTATTATTATTAAAATAAATGCTATCAAAAAATGTATTAAAACATGCAATGTCAACATAGTTTAAGAGACACTCTGATCAACAGGAGCGATTCCTCAACTCAGAGTGCGGTCCACTGGACGCCGTGGCCAGCAGTGCGCTGGTGGAAGTGGTGCGAGGCCTGCTCGGGGCCCCGCCCCTGCTGCACCGCCTGGCGCTACTCTGTGACTTTCTGCTGCTCATGCATCAGGTACGTAGTCATAAGTGGTGCGAGGCCTGCTCGGGGCCCCGCCCCTGCTGCACCGCCTGGCGCTACTCTGTGACTTTCTGCTGCTCATGCATCAGGTACGTAGTCATAAGTGGTGCGAGGCCTGCTCGGGGCCCCGCCCCTGCTGCACCGCCTGGCGCTACTCTGTGACTTTCTGCTGCTCATGCATCAGGTACGTAGTCATAAGTGGTGCGAGGCCTGCTCGGGGCCCCGCCCCTGCTGCACCGCCTGGCGCTACTCTGTGACTTTCTGCTGCTCATGCATCAGGTACGTAGTCATAAGTGGTGCGAGGCCTGCTCGGGGCCCCGCCCCTGCTGCACCGCCTGGCGCTACTCTGTGACTTTCTGCTGCTCATGCATCAGGTACGTAGTCATAAGTGGTGCGAGGCCTGCTCGGGGCCCCGCCCCTGCTGCACCGCCTGGCGCTACTCTGTGACTTTCTGCTGCTCATGCATCAGGTACGTAGTCATAAGTGGTGCGAGGCCTGCTCGGGGCCCCGCCCCTGCTGCACCGCCTGGCGCTACTCTGTGACTTTCTGCTGCTCATGCATCAGGTACGTAGTCATAAGTGGTGCGAGGCCTGCTCGGGGCCCCGCCCCTGCTGCACCGCCTGGCGCTACTCTGTGACTTTCTGCTGCTCATGCATCAGGTACGTAGTCATAAGTGGTGCGAGGCCTGCTCGGGGCCCCGCCCCTGCTGCACCGCCTGGCGCTACTCTGTGACTTTCTGCTGCTCATGCATCAGGTACGTAGTCATAAGTGGTGCGAGGCCTGCTCGGGGCCCCGCCCCTGCTGCACCGCCTGGCGCTACTCTGTGACTTTCTGCTGCTCATGCATCAGGTACGTAGTCATAAGTGGTGCGAGGCCTGCTCGGGGCCCCGCCCCTGCTGCACCGCCTGGCGCTACTCTGTGACTTTCTGCTGCTCATGCATCAGGTACGTAGTCATAAGTGGTGCGAGGCCTGCTCGGGGCCCCGCCCCTGCTGCACCGCCTGGCGCTACTCTGTGACTTTCTGCTGCTCATGCATCAGGTACGTAGTCATAAGTGTTGTTACTAAAACAACCGTCTTACGATACTGGCGGTGCCCTTCATACAAGATAATCATGTCGCCAGGCATTTCTGCCCTCATAACACTTGCCTTGGATCATCGTCTGCCTAGCCTTTTCCCAACAATGTTGAGGTCGGCTTCCAATCTAACCGGATGCAACTGAATACCAGTTTTCACACTAACACTAACACATGCCTACCACGCGTAACACTTGCCTTGGATATCTTTGTGTAATGTTGTGCTGGTTTATCTTACTTAAATATCGAGCAAACTACTCATTTGTTGTCGCCTAGTGAAGACGACACTTTACCGATAGGCACGAGTCGTTTTAACTCGTGTTCAGTCAATTCTAGGTATGACTGCATGCTCGCTCAAACATATCATCGTCGCTAATATAAACATATTTTCTGTTTACCAGGCTAGCGACACTTTTGTCACCCACTCACGAGCAAACTTCTACTTCCTATTAACATCAGAGACACAAGAGATGAGTGAGTTCACGTCCAGCTTCACCAAGAGAAGCTCTTCCAAACGAGTCAAGAAAAAAGTCGAGGAAAGACCGAGCGTGTCCAGTACCTCCACCGAAGAACTGTTGAACGATAATGGTCTTAATTCCTTGAAGGATAAGGTTCAGAGTGTTGATGATCGAATAGACAGTAGCTGCGGCAGTACTGAGTCGACTAAACAAATGAAGTCTATGATCAATACGCAGATTAAGGAAGGCAGGTAATGCGCTTTGTTTAGTAAATAGCTTCTGTCCGCGACTTCGTCCGCGGGACATTTTAGTGTTCCTATGACACTCGGCAATACTGTGGCTTCCCATTTGTGAAACAATTTTCAGAATCGGATCAGTAGAACCCCCACATACAAACTCACAAATATGTTTTTATTATATTAGTATTTACTACAGACAGTGACAGACACAGTTATTAGCCTTCATAGATAAAATACATGCATATTGTTGTCCTATACATTGAGTAGAAGTACGCTCTTAATATGTTTGCATGAAACTACTCTTGGTATAAAATACTCGATAGCAAAGTATTACTCTGCATCTTTTCATTTTAGGAAACACACCGCGTCTTCTGCGTCAGAAAATTCAGACACTCCAGTAGCCGGTAAGTGTATGAAGTAGAAGAGATGAAATGAAATGATAATGTTACTCATAGTGTAGCTATGTCAATAGCTGTTGTAACAGAGGCTATTGCTACCGTCATATCGTGGGTATCATCGAGGCGACTAAAGTATCTTCTCGATGGACTGTACCATTACCGCATACCATTTTGTTAATAGCGACTGCAGTACATTAAAACAACGAAAAAATATGGCCATGTGCTTCTGTAGCACAAACACAATACACCACAGAATGCACCACATGTCAAAGCCAAATAATTCACCCGCTTTAGTATAGATTGCACATGGCAACATTAGACTCGCTAATGTAGATTTGCACTGTTATGTTTGTTATAAAACATATCCAGCACATGTGGCAGTAGAATGTCGCATAAGTAAAGATCATTGACGCTGTACTGAGCCTTCAAAAACTGTTACTGAGTGTAACAGTTTTTGAAGTGAGGCCTTTTCCAGCTTAAGCTATGGTTATCATCTCTGGAGCTGGGCAGCACACTCTTAGTAGAACAAGCGCGGTCGCGGCACAAGATTTTGGGGGAGGTCACCATTGGTGCTGAGGAATAATTTTAGGGAAATGGTTACCTAATTGATAAGTACCCTAAAAACTTTTTCACCTTCTAATGATGCACACTTTTTTGAATAACTGAACCTCTTTTTATCTTTTCTCGCAGTTGGTCGCAGTAACTAGCCTAGGGTACCCCGACCAAACGGGTTAGGTCAGATTAAAGCGGTGACAAATCGCGCGCGAGCGAAAATTTAATTTTTTACATACAACATTATGATGCTGCCAAATTGGTCGCCAGCGTTTTGATAAGTAATAGGTGTTAGGACAGTAGATTATGTAGGGTGATAAGAGCGAGTGAAGCTAACTCGATAGTTTACCCCGTCTCGGATAGGTTCGGTTTTGATTTACATTTACAAAAATAAATATGAGGAGTTACATTGCCCATTTATGCAGGAAAGGCCAAGCAACTATGAAAATTACTACATATTATACAACAAAGTCCTCCGCCGCGTCTGTTTGTCTGTCTGTCTGTTCGCGATAAACTCAAAAACTACTGCACCGATTTTCATGCTGGTTTCACCAATGGATAGAGTGATTCTCGATGAAGGTTTTAGTATATAATAACCGACATTCACGCGGGTGACGCTGAGGGCAACAGCTAGTATAGAATACGAGAGAGGGCGAAGCAAGTTCCACAATTTTGCATACTCAGATAGGTACGTTAGATTTTCTTTTGATAATTCCGAAAGAACTAATAATTACTTGCTTTGTCGACAAGAGACAAGTGAGTTACGCGAGCTTCTAAATTGTAAGCACCCCGCCTTGAAGGTACCTTGTACCTTACAAGTTATACTTAAGGAAAAAGAACTTTGTCGAGAAGAAAAGCTTAAACTCGTTCTACAGCAGTTTAGGTTTTCAGTACTCCCAGGACCCCCCCCCCCCCCTCGGACCGCGCCTGTAGTAGTAAGAAGGGCTTTTGTCCGCGTCCACGTCCATGAGCCTTTTGCGTAAGGCAACATCAATCTTGTGAATAAATGAGGTGTAGCAATAGTTGCTTATTCGTACACACGCGTAGCTAGCACCAGTGTAGTAAGCTATCTGAGTCGGTTGTCTTCTTTTTTCTAATCGGCACGAACTATGTATATGGCTCATGCACTTGCTTAGTAGTGGTGGCGGTTACAGACAGCTCCGCGGTATATGCGGACGCGCCAGGTGGCGAGCTCAATAGCGCGACGGCCGAGCTCACTAGCGCGACGGCCGAGCTCACTAACGCGATGGCTGAGCTCACTAGCGCGACGGCCGAACTCACTAGCGCGACGGCCGAACTTACTAGCGCGCCGGCCGAGCTCACCGAGTACGTTGTTGTAGACTCCGACGACGTCAACCACACCACCGTCGAGATGTACACCAGCGGGATCTACCACCAGGTAAGCAGCTTCGTAGCCTAGAATGATGCCAGACCGTGAATCTAAAAACAGCCGTTCTACCAGTTTTTAATCGAAATACAAGCTTATTTTTCGGCCAATATATATTGTCCTATTCGCCGTATCCGGTGGCAGCGACCCAGACTAATTTTCTTTCCTTTTCGGTCTAAATTAAATGCTAATGCTAACAGCCTGTTATACTCTTGTCAAGTGATATGATTGACTTTAGTTATTTCAATCAGCATTCAATCACACACAATCACATCCGTTTTTGCTTTAAAAGTGAATTATTTTAATTAAATTGGCATCCCTTATTAGCAGTGATCGGAGTAGGTAGATTGAACTGGGGCCATTGATCCGAAACGTATATATTATTATGGACATTCCTCCGGAATTGGTGGATTATTAAAAAAAAAACCGGAACTTATGTAGGAATTGTATTTATTTTTTATTTATTCTACCCCTTTTTTTTGGTCCTAAAATCATGAAATGAGTCCTCTCGCCCAGAGTGGAACGGGAGGGACTGTCAGACTTCACTGACTAAAATCAACCTGTTCCTTCGTATGCCCTTTACGTTTCAGAGTCGTGGTGCATCCTTAGAACAGTCTCACGACCCCAGCAGGCATTGGCCCTCTATGGGGCCCCGTCATTTATTCTACCCTTAATGTAAATTACCATGACCACTATAAAAATATTTAAATTTAAGTGCAACAATTTATAAAAAGTTCTAGCCATAAAAGGCTAAAAATAAAAAAATAAATATTAAAGCTTCGATCGGAATTCGATTGTTTTTATTATTCAACAGATAAATAATGAATTAATTTAGTTTTGATACCTTCCTTTAAATTTTTAATTGAGTAGTAATAATATCACTACCAACATTAACAATATTTAATTGAATCCGGAAATACCGGAATTACTTTCCGGAAAAATGGCTTATCCATGTTATTCTTTCTGTGTGCATTTATGATACAAGTACCAAAAATCAATCTACCTACTCCGATCACTGCTTATTAGCCTGTTCACTTCCTTCCTTATTCCAAGTGAACAATCATTGTTCACTTGTCGCAAGACGACCTCACTAATGATGCGTCATAATAATGTTAATCCAAGTTGATTCCTCTTTAGCGTCGCGTGCGCGCGGGCGCCGCGTCGGGCTGGTCGGCGTGCGAGGGCCTGCTGCTGCTGCTGCGGCACGCGCTGGCCTTGCTGCCCGACCACGCACACCAACAGGTAACGTACCGTGCGCGCGGGCGCCGCGTCGGGCTGGTCGGCGTGCGAGGGCCTGCTGCTGCTGCTGCGGCACGCGCTGGCCTTGCTGCCCGACCACGCACACCAACAGGTAACGTACCGTGCGCGCGGGCGCCGCGTCGGGCTGGTCGGCGTGCGAGGGCCTGCTGCTGCTGCTGCGGCACGCGCTGGCCTTGCTGCCCGACCACGCACACCAACAGGTAACGTACCGTGCGCGCGGGCGCCGCGTCGGGCTGGTCGGCGTGCGAGGGCCTGCTGCTGCTGCTGCGGCACGCGCTGGCCTTGCTGCCCGACCACGCACACCAACAGGTAACGTACCGTGCGCGCGGGCGCCGCGTCGGGCTGGTCGGCGTGCGAGGGCCTGCTGCTGCTGCTGCGGCACGCGCTGGCCTTGCTGCCCGACCACGCACACCAACAGGTAACGTACCGTGCGCGCGGGCGCCGCGTCGGGCTGGTCGGCGTGCGAGGGCCTGCTGCTGCTGCTGCGGCACGCGCTGGCCTTGCTGCCCGACCACGCACACCAACAGGTAACGTACCGTGCGCGCGGGCGCCGCGTCGGGCTGGTCGGCGTGCGAGGGCCTGCTGCTGCTGCTGCGGCACGCGCTGGCCTTGCTGCCCGACCACGCACACCAACAGGTAACGTACCGTGCGCGCGGGCGCCGCGTCGGGCTGGTCGGCGTGCGAGGGCCTGCTGCTGCTGCTGCGGCACGCGCTGGCCTTGCTGCCCGACCACGCACACCAACAGGTAACGTACCGTGCGCGCGGGCGCCGCGTCGGGCTGGTCGGCGTGCGAGGGCCTGCTGCTGCTGCTGCGGCACGCGCTGGCCTTGCTGCCCGACCACGCACACCAACAGGTAACGTACCGTGCGCGCGGGCGCCGCGTCGGGCTGGTCGGCGTGCGAGGGCCTGCTGCTGCTGCTGCGGCACGCGCTGGCCTTGCTGCCCGACCACGCACACCAACAGGTAACGTACCGTGCGCGCGGGCGCCGCGTCGGGCTGGTCGGCGTGCGAGGGCCTGCTGCTGCTGCTGCGGCACGCGCTGGCCTTGCTGCCCGACCACGCACACCAACAGGTAACGTACCGTGCGCGCGGGCGCCGCGTCGGGCTGGTCGGCGTGCGAGGGCCTGCTGCTGCTGCTGCGGCACGCGCTGGCCTTGCTGCCCGACCACGCACACCAACAGGTAACGTACCGTGCGCGCGGGCGCCGCGTCGGGCTGGTCGGCGTGCGAGGGCCTGCTGCTACTCGTAAACCCCAAAAGCGTTGTCTGATTACTTAATCTTACACATGCTACGCGATACATACTTGACTCTAAAATGCTAAACAAAGTCCTTTGTAGAATGAATTTAATTTACCACACAAATATGTTTTGTTAATGATAATAATCTGGAACTTGGCTGAACATAACCTTTACGGTCACTGTTATTATCATACAAATACCTTACCGCACTCATGACATTTAAACGAGAGGCTGCGGCATCGGTTCAGATTTTAATATTTAAGTAAATATGAAAAAAGAAAGAACAATTTGCGTCTTGCTAGAGGCTTATAATATATTCATATTTTATATAACATTTTATGGATTGTGTCTTGTGCAAGGTAAACATACAAAATATCACATTCTATAAACCGATTCAACAAAGCGCGTATCAGAACTGAATGGCAACCGTTCCTTTGTTATGCTTATGTCGCTCTAACGTTGTTATTTTCTGTTAAGCGTGAGCGGGATAGCATACAAGCAGATGTCATTTATCCACGCTTTACGGACGCTGGTTATTATCCTCGTCGGGCAGGCCAGTTTAGTTCGAATAGCCTCGATAGATGGCGTTGAAAATTTACGTCACACGTTTCTGAATCGCGGTGTTAAGATTCTCCGTCGTTGAACGAGTGTCTCGAATTTCTGTAAAATATTCATACTTACCTGGCATAGGGGATACCGTGATCAATAAGGTGGTTCCCCCAGGGCGAGGCCTTCCCATTGCACTGCGATTAGGTTGACCCCTGCGATTATCCCTAATGTGGATAACTCGGATGCGTCATTTTTGGTAGTGGGGACTGCGTACGCGCCGTCCCCCTGAGAATTCACTATGCTAGTTCAATAATTCAATTTGAATTTTTGAATTTATATAAACTGACTTATCATCAAGTTGCAGTTACTTACATCTGAGATTTGAACTTTACAGTGTATTCTGATTGCTGTTAATAAGATAGTACTCTTGCTTGGTCGTTATAATGTAGTATTGTTATTTTTAAGGCAATACAAGTTGTGTCCTACCCTGTATCATGGATTGTTTAGAGGAAAATACGAGATATGAAACAAACACCTCTAGTTCCAGTGAGCGCTTTGAATCTAGTATGATGACAATATGATTAGTAAGTTCGCAATATAACATTTGCAGGCGATATCAGGCGCGGTGTGTGCCGAGACCCTGGTAGTGCTCAGCAACCAGAGGCCCGCGCGCGCGCGCGCCGCGGCCGTGCGCGCGCTGGCGGCGCTCACGCGGCGCGCCGGGCCCGACGGCGCGCGCCGGCTGCAGCTGCAGCACTACTACATACATCTAGCCAACCAGGTACACGCTGCGCCTCATCCCGAACCTTAGAGCGAGCACTAGCGTGCATATAGCAATGGTTTTATCTTGTATTCTCTTTCATTCTTGTCAATATAGAGTTTATATAGTACATTACTGTCGCGGCCTGCAATAAGGGAATTGATAGACGATCGTGAAAATGTGGGCCGAGGCGAAGCCGAGGCACACATACGTGAGTCCATCAATTCCTGATTTCGGCCAAGGCTTGTATAGTACTTTTCTCAAATAATGCGCGGAAATTTAAACTGAGTAAATTAAATAAAAATTCCAGAATCAATGACGAACAAATAATTTTTCATGCGCCAATTATGTTCATTTGTTTCTTCTTTGTTCTATTTGCAAGCCAATTCGAAATTTAAATAAGATCTTTGATAAGTTACCTCCTTGGTTGCCGTGTGCTGAAGTAAAAAGTTCGTTCCATTTTTAAATAACACGACAGATATGAGTTTTCATAGTAATTTATTTGGCCGCTAAACACGCCAGATATGGATTTTCATACTAACTTTGCTGGCCGCATCGTCACTTGTTTTTGACCAGTACAGCAATTTCGATTTATCTCGAAGAAGGTTGTCAAAATAATGCTCGAATTTCCAAGCATGTTTGAGAAAAATCAATTTACAAGCAGCAATATTATAAAGTACGTACCTACCTACATTTCGTATGTTCTTGTATTATAACAAGTAGAACATTAACTACACTGGCCGTCAAACTTACTACCACACTTCTAAAATTGCTATAACTTTTAAATTACACAAGATATATTTTCGAAATAAAAAGGATTTCAAAAAGAATTAATTTTTTTACATAAAATCTTTATAGTCGATAACCGTCTTTTAAGGAATGGCTATAAAACCTTATAAACAAAAACACTCCTTTTCAAATCGTTACAACTTTTGACTCTTTGTTTCTGTTTTTGTTTTCACATTTATTTCTTGATCGATGAATTTTGATTCAAAAGCCAAGGTGTCAAAAAAATAATGTAAATAAGGCGTAAAACTGTAGTTATAAATGTTGTTTGAGTTTTTTGCCAGTAAGTGAAAAATTGCAATTTTTTGGTTTAAGGAGGAACATACGGTCTGTTCGGGGCCATTTTCCCGCTAGATGGCGCTGAAGTCAGCATGTTTGGTTTATTTTGTTTTATGTGAAATTGGAGCATTACTAAGTCGTAGGAGTAATCTTTGCGCAAATAAGCCATTACGCTTTATTGAACTTGGTCATAGTAATGCCTCAAAATCCACCCAATTAGACACAAAAACAGAAAATAACATCTACCATTGAATATACAGTCTCTTACACACACCTACGTATTCCCTACGTTTACTAAGATTGAACACTAGATGGCGTGTATTTAAAAAAGTGGGCTGAACTTTTTTGTAAGAATATTTTTAGGAAAATAAAATTTGTATTTATAGGCGAAAACTATTTAATTGATAAATAATTTTGGGAAATAAATAATGTCAACAATATGTACAATAACATATGTATTTAATTTTATTACTTTACACTAATTAAATAACTATCAAAACAAAACTATTTGAAGTGACATAATGATACATAATTTATAACATAACCAAGTATTACAAAAATTACAGACATTACAAAAATATGTTAGAAACTTTATATAATTTATAAACAAGAGAACAACAAATCTAATGAAATACAAAATTTTGTATGCGATTATAACCAGGAAGGCGAAACAATATTTTCATAATGTCTAAGCACTTTTATCTACAAGTTTTTAGTAAAACAAAAATCTAAAGAGCAGCTTATTGAGTTCAATAAAGTATTATTTCACCTTTTACAGTAAATACAAATAAAAAATAATATACAATGATAATGTTGATTCTAAACAAACTACTACAAAAATACAACTGAACAAAAATCACTTCTTCTTGTCTTGAAACTGCTGCTACACAGCTGCTGCAAAGAAAATTAACTTTACTTAGTATGTTTCTTACTTTTGACGAATATTATTTAATAGTCATTTCAAAATGTTATTTACCATCAATCTCCAAGCTGCTCTAAAATGGACTCGAATTTCCAACAGATATTGATGTTGAAGTACGATTTTTCACTAGAATAACATAATAACTTATTAATTGATACAATTTATGAAGTAAATAAACGAAAGTAATACCTAGTAATAGATACTGGTACATACTTACCATTCAAATCTATACATTTCGCATTTTTCTGAACATGTCTCAAAATTGTTTCTGGCAAAATACAGTTTTTAAAGAAGTCTAATAGCTTCGGTATCATATTGCTCATAAATTCATTATCTCGACAAACTTCTACCACAGTCAAAGGTTCAGTGACTGAAATAAAACATATGAAGTAGCACTTATCCATTTTGCTGACACGCATTTGTCCTTGAACCTGAAATAGATTTTAATTATAATATGAGAAAACTAGGTACTGAAATAAATTATAAAGTAGACATGCAATAGAATACCATCCGCACTTGGTCAATATACCGTCTAGTCGTACTAAGCGCTTCTCTTCCACATTTATTATGCGCACGGCCAAAGTGTGGAACTCTCTGCCAGCATCTGTGTTTCCCTTCCACGTACAACCCGTCAGCCTTCAAAACAAAAGTGAACAGGCATCTTCTGGGCTTGCTCGTTCCATCATAGACCTCATCTATCACTTTCCATCAGGCGTGTTTGAGGTCAAGAGCAGTCCAATAAAAACATTAAAAAAAATGATCAACTTACTTGATAGTAATAATCGTGCTTTTTATTCATGACTAAAACATTATTATCCAATTTTAGAGCAAAGTTTTTCTTTTCTACTGCAGCTGCATCTAGGCTTTGATTTTTCCTCGCCAATGATGGAAAGTACTTGATCTCAATAACAGCTCTCTCAATTTCAATTATACCTGTAACAAATTGACACAAAATATATAACAATGAAATGAAGCACTTCATGACATTTGATACAAGAAATTCAATCGCCTATCGTGCTCGTAATCTTTGGTCTCTCGCGATTATACCTAATGTAATATGAAATATGTGTAATATGAAATTGATATGAATATTGATATGAAATGTAAATAAAATTGAAGCTTTTTATAGAAAACTTACCATCTGGACTGCCAGCTAAACATCCAAATTCTTCATCAATAAAAAGACCTGAAGGCCTGACAATTTTATTATATTGTTGCATAAACATACTTTTTGCCACATTCTCATTTTGCTGCCCATATAACATGTCTTTTGTACAAATATTCTTTTTATATAGAATATCCTTTACATGATTGTGACATGGAATGGTAATACGGCGTTTGCAAATCTGTAAACATCAAAGATACACAATAACGGTGTCGTTTGTACGCCGGTTTGTTTGTTCGAGTAGACATTGTAGACGTAATCTAAATCTGAAATATTGAAAAAGAAAAATAATGTGTTACTATTATACACAGTATTTGAATAAAATCCAATAGTATCGTATTTCACAACCATAATAAACAGCACGGAGTCGAAGTCTTGTAAGATAATCTGTCAACTGATGCAGATGCAGAATTCATTATTGTGACGATTACGTTCAGAACTCTAACACATCCTGAGAAAATAGAATAATAAAATGTATAGTAAAAATTTTACTTATCTTTAGATTCCTGGTAGAATATTGGTCGACAATGAATGAGATACTTATTTATTTATTTTTAAACAATAAATCACCTCTATTTGATGTAAGAAACTCAATTATTTGTTTGTTTCTGAACGCACCACACCGTGCCGGCCGCCGGCGAAACTGCGACCAGAGTATAATAATAATAGCGGGACTGACGCGACATCACAAATAAAAATAATGTTTATCTGTCTGTAAAATGCATACAAGGTTTTTTTTACATAACCTGGCAAAACCATATCCCATGACTGCGCCACCCATTCTTCGATTTTACCGAATTGTAATAATTTAATTTATGTTGACCAAAAAATATACAAATTGTCAGCATCGACCGGATACGTAGGTAATAACTACTGTGGCGAGATTTCAGCGTCTAAAACCCAACTCACGGGCCAACTGGCTGTTTTAATACCGCCGAAATATGGTACTTACTTACTTTTATTTTACAATAAAATAGCATATTTTGAATAATTAATAAAATGATTATACCTAGTATACATTGCATTATTTCTATTCAATTGGTATCAAATACCTACTTGAAATAATGCAATTTGAATCAATGAAAATAGCATCACATTTTATCACGCAACAAATTCCGCGCGCAAATCCTAGTGCATCAAGCGAGAAACTTGAAAATGTATTTTTTTACATTTCAATCATTACGAAACGAGCGAATGAAGTTTGGCAACGTGTGTCAATGTCGATTAGGTCAAGTACTCAAGGATAGGAAGTACGGCAACGTCGCGTCTACGAATAATGATATTTTAAATGTTGCCGCACAACAATAATAATTAGGTAATAAAATTGTTTACATTGCCGTCTAAGGTCGTGAGTGTTATGGTAATGAAATGTTTCTTTTTTAAATGATAGGTAGAAAATAAAATAGATCAATTATTGTACTTATTATATATTGTTTTATCAGAATTATAATATCGCCAGGACGCCATCTAGCGCTGCAATTTCTAAACTACAACAAACATGGCGCTATGTTTCGCTTGTCAAAACGAACCCACACATGTAAAGAAATGTCAAATTTTGCCTGGATTTCACGATCGTTTTTCTCAGTTATTAATGTAAGTTATTTCCTAAAAAGGTCGTTTGCGCACACATTTCATTGTAGAAAAGTGATAAAATGATTCGTTTTTAGCAAAGAGTGTCTATTTTTAGCGTAAAGCTAAATCTAAAAATGTATGGGCGGCCGATCGGAACATCAACCTTAAGTTAAAAACGTTACTTATGTATAATAAATTATAATTTCCAAGAAATTGTTATTAAACGTTATTTATTTCAAAACTCTGGCTACTACAGTTTAGGAAAAATTGCAATTTTAAAAGTGTGGTACTAAGTTTTGAAGGCCAGTACAGCTAATAAAATAATGAAATTATGTTCCTAAATAATTAAACTAAAAACATTTTCAAGAAAACTATCCTTACTTCTTAAACTTATCCTAACTATAATATAATAAATGCGAAAGTCAGTTTGTTTTGTTTATTTGTTTGTTACGCTTTCACGATAAAACGGCAGAATGGATTTAGATGAAATTTAGCACATGGGTAAACCATGACCTGAAATAGGACATAGGATACTTTTCATCTCGATATTCCCACAGGATCGAGACTTACGCGGGTGAAACCGCAGGCGCAACTAGTAATATT
Source organism: Lithophane leautieri (assembly GCA_949152455.1). NCBI lineage: Eukaryota > Metazoa > Arthropoda > Insecta > Lepidoptera > Noctuidae > Lithophane > Lithophane leautieri. Next base: position 20,645,301 of record OX424460.1, read on the forward strand.
ATAAATGCGACAGTGTGTTTACTTGTTTGTTACGCTTTCACGCTAATACGGCTGAACGGATTTGGATACAATTTGGCACATGGATAGACCATGGTGGACCTGGGTTAGGACATAGGATACTTTTTATCTCGGTTGTTCGTTCCCGTGGTATATTTCCGACATTGACGCGGGCGACGCCGCGGACAAAAGCTAGTTTTAGAATATAGGGGCAAGTTATTAACATCCATTCACATGACTAGAACAAATCCATAGATATCGCTATACGAGGGTTCGTGGGAACTGGCGAGCGCGTGCGCAGCGCTGCTCACCAAGTGCGACGTGCCGCTTGAGGATCAACTGGATGTGAGTTATTCATGACTTTCTTACTGATATTAAGGCGAGAGGGCCTCTCCTATTCGTAAGGAAGATCTTAAAGTTATTCAAGTGATTTTCTTAAAATTTTCCGCATCATAGTTTGTCTGGTTTTTCGAAAGTGTTATTAACTTTTAAAACTTGTGAATGATTGTTTGGAACCACTAACTAATCATATAAATTGACATGAAATTTAAACGCGTCTCTCATTACTCCACAAAGTTACTTGCTATTCCTTTGTGTTATCAGGACGACATTTGGGTGGACGTGACAGAGGAGTCACTTCATCGAAGCCCTCCACTTTTAGCACTACTGCCGTGCTGCTTGGGTGACGTGCCACTAGCTCATAACATCACGCTGCTCGCTAGGAGGATCATAGATAAGGCAAGCACTTGCTTCCATAATTTACATAATTATTGTTTTATTTTTTTCATCGCGATGACACAGCGAGTGTGCCACGCTGCTGACGATGACCCGACACGAACGTGTGCCCATCATGCCAGCACAGCACGGTGTGTCTGGTCACGTGCGCCGGCGCAGGCTCCGATCGTTAACGTTAGAACATTACAACAAAGTGCTAAGGGTCATCCTTTTAACTTTAAACTCCTACTCTAATATAATATTAAACATATAGGGTCTTACAATAAAAACTTAGACACTTGTCCAACGTGTGTCTAATGCCAGTCTTACATCAAACTCCATACATAAATGTCGTGTTTAAAAGGTTTTTAGGCAAATAACTGATAAACACGACTTTGTGGTAATAAGGTTAATTCTCATTTTAAAATCCCCGTTGAGTTCCTAGATCATTGTTGGCTGCTTTCAATATACATTTTCATATCTTTCGATCACCAGGCATCTCTAAAGGTCCTAAGCGAGATATCCCTGGTGGAGGTGGTAGCTCGCTCCATCCGCGCGGTAGGGCAGATGGCCGACACCACGTTCGAGGGTCGAGAGTTACTGCTGGAAGACCTGTACGAGCTGCTCAACAGAGTGGCCATCAAGGCACTGACCACACAACACAGTATGCAGGTTGGTAGGTTTGATGTTATGTGAGAAATGAAATAAATAACATGGTACGATGAACATACTATTTGATTGTTTGAGTCGTAGGGTTTACAGCTATCGAGATGACATATATTCTACTTGGAGCTAGAGTAAACCGGTCGGCTATATGGATCCAATTAAGTATGCAACTATAACGCACAGGTTAACATACACACAATATTGTGGGCTCTTAAGATAAGTAAATAAAGTTGGTTCTGTTTACTTACTGTTAACCTCTATAACATTTGCATTTGATTTCCTACACTGAGTCGGTTCACAAAAATAGGAGAAAATTAACAAAGATACAACAACTTATAAGTAATAAACAAAAAGCATCGTTCGATCTATCGAATAGTTTATCTAGAAATCTAGCCGAAAAAATAATCTAGAAATCTAGTTTTTTTTTTGCTATCCAAAACTAAATACTTCGAATCGATTTGATAAAACCAGACGATATCCGAACTCCACCACATGCTGACATACATCGAGTTATCCGGCGACGAACGAGTCGTGCGAGTAGCGAGGGACGCACAACTGTCTTTATACAACGCGCAGCTGGACCACCTGGAAGACAAGCTGCATACGTCTTACAACGCGCATACCAAGCACAACTACTTTGCCACAGGTATGTGAGCCCAATGTTGTGCAATCCACAATAATTAAATGCACCACCGGTTACCGTCGCAAAACACGAAACTATTCATACATTTTGTTCTCCCTACGCTATGTTTCGACGGTTATATGGAAATGACGCCAGTGTGCATAATCGTACCGAACTAAACAGTCTTCTACATTTATGTTCACAGTATCATCATCATAATTCACAGCCCTATTTTACCCACTGCTGGGCATAGGCTTCTCTTTTCTTGTGCCAATTCCCACGCTTTTATCCGCGATGGCAAAAATGTTGACCACAAAAATTGTTCGATATTTAATCAAACACTCAGCGAAAATGCAAAAATGCATAGAACATTCGCTCGTTCACTTTGGGCCATACATTTACCAATAAGTTAGTTATGTAGTTTATCATTTCTTGTAAGTATTATAGTGATTTAATATAGCAATTTCCCTTATTATTAAATACTTACTTTTATCAAACATACCTTATCAATACGAGAAAGGGGTATACCATAGCATCATTACTACTTTCTACAAAACCTATCCGTAATGCAATCATATTCTTTTACACGTAGTGTTATCATCAGCCGTCTCGCTGGGCGGCGACGGCTCGTCCCGCAGCGAGCGCGGAGAGTTAGCCGCCAGACATCTGTCCACTGTGGTGCGCGCTGTCAACTTCCTGCTGACGCACTCGCCGAGAGAGCCGCTGCTAGCTGATGCACAGTTGTTGAATAGGCTACTGTCTACCTTGTTGTTGGGTAAGTAACAAATCTTGATAGTAAAAAAGATGAGTTTTTTTTAATTTAGGGAGAGTTTATGAAAAATGAAAATTGCAGTATTTAAAAAAAAAGCGTAACAGCATTTGATTTTATTTACAAAGAAAGTGCGTAGAGTTTCAAACTATAGTGTGACTTTTTATGGTGGGACTTCAGGGTGATAAACTTAAAACCAATGCCAATTCTGAGTGGAGCTGCACGATTACTGACAAATGCGTGCACAGAGTGGATCTCAATCAATCTGTGTGGTTCTTTCCTCAAAAGACCATTTCAGACACCAATCTACATGGTCTTCACATAATCTGACCAAGATTATGTCTGTACTTTAAAAGAGACTGTGACCTCTGAATTTGTATCGGCCTTTCTTCTCAGAGTAGTCAGATAGGAAACGCCGACCTCATCTAGTTTAAAAAAATATGATTGACGTGTAAAAGTGTTTGTACAAACCTACTTACAGAAATAAAATTATATCCTGTTTTTTATTGGACAACTGAATCCAGTTTGTACTGGCAAAACCGAATGTGAAATTCGAACGGATCGGTTGTTTGTAAACAGATAACTCGTGTGACTGCTAGTATTGAACTAGTATTGAAATACGTACACTACTAAACGGGATCCTACAAAAAACCGTACCTACAAAAAACGGGATGTTGTCCTGGGAAAGAGGCTTGTTCATCTACGCCGGTAGCACACCTCGCGTCATGTTTGGATTCGAGTAGCGGAACATGACGCGAGTCAGAACAATTGAAGTACTGCTACCGGCGACAATGTTCGTGATTGATCTCTTTAATGATTGGAACTTTTACTAACAATATCCACATTCCAAATTCAAATCACTTTTAGTCCCTAGGGATTAAAGAGCTATTTTAGTCCCTGCTTACGAAGAATAAACTAGCTCTTTTTGAATAGATTTAATAAAAATATAATGAATAATTTCCAGCTGTGAGCGGCTCCAACGCCTCCCGCCCCAAGTGGTGGGTGAGCAGCAGTGCGGACTGGGCCAGTCCCCTGCAGGAGCTGCTCTGGTGGGCCGGCGCGCCCGCGCCCGGCGCGCGCGCGCTGCAGCCCGCGCTGCTCACGGCGCTGTACCATGCGCCTGCGCCGGCGCAGCACGTGCTGACGCCGGCGGAGCCCGCGCAGCTGAGGAAGGTAAGCAGCCGTGTGGCCTGGGCCAGTCCCCTGCAGGAGCTGCTCTGGTGGGCCGGCGCGCCCGCGCCCGGCGCGCGCGCGCTGCAGCCCGCGCTGCTCACGGCGCTGTACCATGCGCCTGCGCCGGCGCAGCACGTGCTGACGCCGGCGGAGCCCGCGCAGCTGAGGAAGGTAAGCAGCCGTGTGGCCTGGGCCAGTCCCCTGCAGGAGCTGCTCTGGTGGGCCGGCGCGCCCGCGCCCGGCGCGCGCGCGCTGCAGCCCGCGCTGCTCACGGCGCTGTACCATGCGCCTGCGCCGGCGCAGCACGTGCTGACGCCGGCGGAGCCCGCGCAGCTGAGGAAGGTAAGCAGCCGTGTGGCCTGGGCCAGTCCCCTGCAGGAGCTGCTCTGGTGGGCCGGCGCGCCCGCGCCCGGCGCGCGCGCGCTGCAGCCCGCGCTGCTCACGGCGCTGTACCATGCGCCTGCGCCGGCGCAGCACGTGCTGACGCCGGCGGAGCCCGCGCAGCTGAGGAAGGTAAGCAGCCGTGTGGCCTGGGCCAGTCCCCTGCAGGAGCTGCTCTGGTGGGCCGGCGCGCCCGCGCCCGGCGCGCGCGCGCTGCAGCCCGCGCTGCTCACGGCGCTGTACCATGCGCCTGCGCCGGCGCAGCACGTGCTGACGCCGGCGGAGCCCGCGCAGCTGAGGAAGGTAAGCAGCCGTGTGGCCTGGGCCAGTCCCCTGCAGGAGCTGCTCTGGTGGGCCGGCGCGCCCGCGCCCGGCGCGCGCGCGCTGCAGCCCGCGCTGCTCACGGCGCTGTACCATGCGCCTGCGCCGGCGCAGCACGTGCTGACGCCGGCGGAGCCCGCGCAGCTGAGGAAGGTAAGCAGCCGTGTGGCCTGGGCCAGTCCCCTGCAGGAGCTGCTCTGGTGGGCCGGCGCGCCCGCGCCCGGCGCGCGCGCGCTGCAGCCCGCGCTGCTCACGGCGCTGTACCATGCGCCTGCGCCGGCGCAGCACGTGCTGACGCCGGCGGAGCCCGCGCAGCTGAGGAAGGTAAGCAGCCGTGTGGCCTGGGCCAGTCCCCTGCAGGAGCTGCTCTGGTGGGCCGGCGCGCCCGCGCCCGGCGCGCGCGCGCTGCAGCCCGCGCTGCTCACGGCGCTGTACCATGCGCCTGCGCCGGCGCAGCACGTGCTGACGCCGGCGGAGCCCGCGCAGCTGAGGAAGGTAAGCAGCCGTGTGGCCTGGGCCAGTCCCCTGCAGGAGCTGCTCTGGTGGGCCGGCGCGCCCGCGCCCGGCGTGCGCGCGCTGCAGCCCGCGCTGCTCACGGCGCTGTACCATGCGCCTGCGCCGGCGCAGCACGTGCTGACGCCGGCGGAGCCCGCGCAGCTGAGGAAGGTAAGCAGCCGTGTGGCCTGGGCCAGTCCCCTGCAGGAGCTGCTCTGGTGGGCCGACGCGATATTATTTTTCACTTTGTTCATAAGCTTTATTACTAAATTGTAGAACCACTAATTTTTTTTTTTTAATGTTTAGTTTACAGGCGACTGTGTAAGTTCGAGGCTATTGTTACCTATAATAGTACCAAGATATATTATAAACAGGATTGCTGGTGTACATTTACTAAAAAATCTGTAAAGAAACTCTAGTTTTAGAGACCCGTCAGGGTCTACTGTGAAAACCCGAGCTTCTATATTTATGTACATGGCTACAGTTCATCAACCAACTCAATTAACTGTTTATTAACAATAATGCCCTGTATTTTAACAAGTTCTTCATCTCCTCCCCCAGCTAGCAGTCTACCTCCTAACGATCCTCAAACACATCCACGGCTCCGCGGAAAGCGGCAGCCCGACAGTGGAACTGCCCATCACGGACTGGGCGCGCGCGTGGGCCGTGAGCACGCAGGCCGGCCTGAGCGCGCGCGTGCCCAGCGACGCGCTGGCGCCCGAGGCCGCGGCCCTGCTGCGGCGCGACGAGGAGCGCTGGGCGCGCCAGGCCGGCCGCACGCGCTCCGTCATAGCCAAGTGAGTACTGGGCCGCGACTTACGATCATGTCTGTTCGGCAAAAGCGGTAACTTCTTGTGAAATTGATTTTGCGCAAAGTTAACTTGACAATTTTACACATCGAATCACTTGACCATGAATTATCACGGCATCCTTTTTTTTTTAAAGTTTCGTCGTTTTTTGCGCTTTCATTTAAGCTTAAATCTGAAAAAGACTCACCTAGTATGCGGTTACCAGAGTGTGTGAACATTTGAATGAATTAAGTATATCGTCCAAATTAATTTTCTGGTAACATTAATTGATTTCTTTCTTCACATAGGGTTGTGTGGAGCAAGGACGGTCTCGCCAGCAAAGTAGCCGAGAGCGCGATGGCGGTGACGCGCGGCGTAGTAGACGCGCAGAACTCGCAGCGCAAGGCCTTCATGGAGCACCTGCGCCGTGCGCATGCGCAGCACGCCGCGGCCGCGCAGGCCTGGCAGCGCCTCATAGACACCTATACGCACGAGCAAGGTATACTGAAAGAGAAGAAAAAAATAAGTTTATTTGACCCACGCACAATGCAGGGTTCCGTAGTTGGCTTGAATTTATCCCGAGAACAAAACTTAACATTGTAGTTGACTTCTTAGAGGTTTTCCTGTATATTTTCATATTTTTTTTTTCAAATTTTTACATTCAGTAGTTTCGGAGATAAGTTTGGGAATGATCAATTATTAAGGTATATCTTTTCATACATGAAATATTTTAAGAGGTCATTGTACTCATCATTATGAACAACAAAAAAAAAGTGACCCCGTATTCAAAATTCATTTATTTACGTTACACTTCCGAGTTTGGGTCACAGAAATATTTATGTGTGTCAAGTTTCAATTTAATTGGTCCATTATTTATTTATATCCGTTACATGCGGAGCTAGTTGGTTGTGTCGGAGAGACAGACACACGCACGCCTGATCCGTTAAGAGCGTTTACGCCGTCTGAGCGCTGTTTGGCTCAAAAACAGTACTTTTCGACCTCGTTAATATCCATCAAACGTTATTTTACAAACATATTAATTATTAATCATTTTAGGAAATCTTGCTGTCTCAACAGTTAGCAAGGTTTTTTTTTTTAGATTAGTAGAGTATTTGTGAATTCTATCAAGATAACTGAACAGAGGTTTTCTTAATTTCACTTCGAGGGTCAATTTAGAAGCTTAAAATATCTTTAATCACTGATCAACCTAACAAACAATATTTTTTATCTAACTACAAAGATTCTTAAAAAACATTTAGAAGAAGAAAAAAATCATTTTAGATTCGTTTTAAGAGAAATAAAAATCCAAACAATGCGAAATTATTAACCAATTTTGGTCAGTAAAATGATTAGTTTGGATGGATTGTTTGGTTATTTTAGGTTTTTAAAATGATTTATTTTACCAATATGCCTTCCATAATTTAATATAATAATGGCACAATGTAATAAAAGAACATCTTCATAAAAAAATGCAATTAAAAATTTTAACTAAATATAATGTTAATAATTTTGAAGTACTAATTAAGTTGGAATTAAATTCCAATTAAATATTTACTGTAACAATTTTTGCTCTAAATCGAACGGATTAAAGTAGGTTAGGTTAGGTCATTCGTGGTCATCACCCTCAGCCTCATCACCCCGACCCACTGGGGAATCACCGCAATATCACCTCAATCGCCGCGATCACCTCAATCACCACAATCACCGCAATCACCACAATCGCCACAAACAGTTCCGACTCACCGCAAACAATGCGGCACGCGGTTCCGACCTCATACCCCTAAAACACTTTACGGGGTTTGGTTTGGTCTTATTATATTTTCTATTTGCATTTATGTCCGCTATCGATTTATAGGTTACAGGCGTGGACGCCATTTTGTAAAAAAAAAATCATTAAAATGGTGATCAATGTGTATAATAATGCACTTTGGCCGTGAAAACCCCGGTCCGAAAATGGAGGTTCAACATCAAAGTAACAATAGTAGATTGTATTATAAGGGAGCAAAATAATATTTTTACGGCGAGGGCGCTTTTTTGAATCCAGAGCACAGCGAGGGATTCTAGAGTAGAATCCCGAGCGTAGCGAGGGATTCTTTAGTAGAATCCTGAACGTAGCGAGGGATTCAAAGTACGTCGCCCGAGCCAAAAATATATTTTGCGCCCGAGAGATACACTCTACTTTTCGTCACCCACTATGAGAAAATAAAAGGCGCCTCATATTTTAACCACGCTTGCTCAAGACGGGTTGGCTATTACAGGCTTATAATTATTAACTACAAGTTCAGGTTTCCCCTTCATGTTTTTCCTCACCGATGTCAGTAATCACCAAAATAAACTCAGAAAAAAAAACAACCGACTTCCAAAAAAAACACTACAAAGTGAAAAATTACTTTAATTTCGGAAGTCGTAATTATTTCGATAAATTATGTATCTTTTTGTGTAGTAAATAACACAAAATCTTGCATCGCGCAATGGGAGTTTACCGCGCGATAAACATTATATAAGATTCCAACATCAATCGTTGGGCAGTTGCCCGCCAGACAAGATACCCGTTTCGTCGGAGCATCCTTCCTTTTCAAAAGAGGATGAGTGAACTTTCCACCCTGTTCCTCAATCTCTAAATGCTGAATCCAGTTAGACTGGAAGCCGACCCCAACATAGTTGGGAAAACGCTAGGCAGATTGATTTTATTTTACATCGGTCCTAACACTTCCCAGTATCCACACGGCGCTACTATGGGCCGTCGTACCAGCCATTCTTTATTCAAACAATATTTGCGTATTATTTCTTTGGCGCTGAACACTAAGATGTTCCAAATGCAAAAAGTGCGCGGAAAAGATAATTGCGGCGCAATTATTCTTTGCCGCGCACTTATAAAGAAGATTAAAAACTCATTACTGCCCTCTAAAAGTTTCTCATAGAAAACACCACCTTTGGGTGCACTTAAAGGCGAACCAAGTCGTCCTTTTCGATGAAAAATTCATGATGTAGATATTGCAAAATTTCTAGGCTTAATTTTTGATAGGCAGCTTAACTGGAAGGATCACATTGAAGCGCTATGTAAGAAAATTAGTAGTTCATCTTATGCCCTATATAAACTTGCTCCAACAGTTAATACAGATGCACTACTCACAGCTTATCATGGTCTTGTTGCATCTGTATTAAGATACGGCATTATATTTTGTGGTAATTCTACAAATAGAGAAGCCGCTTTTAATGCACAAAAGCGATCCATCAGAGCCATGTTTGGACTTCAAGTAACGAACAGTTGTGAACCATATTTAAAAAAATACAAAATTCTGACACTCCCGTCTTTTTATATTTATGAAACTGCCTTATTTGTAAAATTGAATGCACACCTTGTTTCCGCACTTATCAGATACTGTTAAACGTAACAGGTGGAATGATATGTTACGGGGAAGGAGAGCCAGAACAGCCTATTGAAAAAGCCAGTGGAAAAGCATATTCTGCATAGCCCCGCAAGTTTATAAAAAAATTCGAAAGTCAATCAAAGAGTTGAATTTAAATGGATTTAAAAGGAAACTGAAAGACTTGCTATGTAATAAATGTTATTATAATTTAAGCGACTATTTGAATGATACTTTGACATCCTAATTGAATTGTAATTTTAATTTTTTTTATTTCTTGTACTTTGACATGTTGCTCTTTGTCACTGTGACATTAAAATAATGAAGCATTATTTAAATTTGTATATAATTATATAATGAATAAATCTCATAAATAATCTAATATATTTGTCATAGTTAAACATTTGATTAATATAATTATGAAATATGTTTATTTTACTAGAAATCTGCACACCTTGTGACGTTGCAAAATGACATCTTAGGCGACATCTAGTCCTGCCAGGGTTGCGGGAAAGTCCGAAAGGGATACCGGGACCTTGGCAACAGGCATATGAAGGAACACGGGTGGGTTTTAGTCAGTAAAAGTCTGACACGCCCTTCCACTCCGCCCAGAGCGGGAGAAGTCATTGGATGATTTCCCACCCTCAAAAAAAAAAAGGCGACATCTAGCGGTAGAACCTTGTAGCTCAAGAGTTTCTCGATACCGAAGACAAAACGCTGTTAATGGGTTTTGATAATTATTTTGATGTTAATTAAATATTCGAAATTAATTAACATACAGATTTAATCACCCAAATTTTATAGTCATGCAATGTCTGATAAATTTAAATTGAATATATTATCTTAGAATTTCACAAGTGGACTGTCACTTGTGTCAAATAATTCTGTTGAGTCTGTGGTTAGCTCGAAGGTCGATGAAAAGGAGTCAGCTTTTTGGTCCTACGTGTGTGACGGGAAAGGTGTTTCTTCCCGATCCTGGTCGATCCTACGCAACGATGGGGATTCATCAGTTATAGCCGAACCTGTCTGGCTGTTTATGTTAGCCTGAACTGATGCGAACGTGAGAAGACGTGACGCCCTGGTGCCGTCCCGTGGTCTGATGATATAGCAGTTAGTCCCGACTAGTGGCGGGCAGGGTGCTGGTTGACCCGGGCAGTTATGAGGTTTGATCCAACGAGTGCTAGCAGTGTGGCCATCCCTTAAGATTGGAAGGCCTTACCTATCCGGTACCTCGTGCGAGATAGTGTCGCCGCTCCAGGTAACAATTAGCGTCTTCGTTTTCTTCCGGACGTTCCCGTAGGCCGCGGGTTCGTGGGAACACAGAGTTTCCTCTGTGTTCCATGCCAAGGGACTTGATTCCGTCAACTGAGCGAGAGTTCTCAACTGAGGTAGAGTAGTCAACTGAGGTAGAGTAGTCAACTGAGCGAGAGTTCTCAACTGAGGGAGTGAGAGTTACCATCTGCAAGTTATACTAACTAACATTTGATTTACTGTAGTAGATCCTTTGAGAGAGTGATACCCACGTGACCATTTTGAGAAAGTCATTTCAGAGTGTTTTATGCTTTCATGTAGAGAACTAGGTAATAAGACCTGTTGATATAAATTACATGTATTTGGTTGTGTCTCTGGGTGCTTTGCCCAAATGTTATATTCCTTTTATGAGCACAACCATAATAGGTCACTTATTATTCGATTGAGCTAGAAGTTGTTAAGCGTTCATCTCACGAATCCTCACAAGCGACCTGAGCTTGTTGTATTTGGTCTCATATTTGTATTTCCCCTAACACACCTTGTTACGGAGACGTGGTGTGTTAGAGGTTAATACCTTGTAAAGATTGGGAAAGTTCTATATGTTTTAGTGGCTTGCCACAAACTTTGTATACCTTTGTTATTGTTATATTTACAATAAACTTTGTAATGTGTAAGAAGGTAATTGTTTCTATCCCTAGCTATTTATACCTAATAAATTTACTTTAGCACGGTCTGTAAGGTACCGGGTTACAACCTGTTTAGGTAGGATATGGTTAAAAGAACTTTTATTGTATGTACCTATCACCTCATGTACCCATATTCTGGCAAATAAATGATTTGATTTTGATTTATGCCACGGACCTTCAAAGCCCTTTCGGCTTTTTGAAGATAATCGATAAAAAAGGGTTTCATCATTATGTTAAGAAAGCCGACCGTGGTCGTACTATACCGAAAATTTTGCAGTAAAGGTGTTTCATGCTCTCTCGCTTTGTCCGAAATCTGGTCATTTGGTCAGCCAGACTTATGAAATAATTAATTGTTTTGCTTTGATTTTAATTGATTTTTCAAGTTATTTTGTATTAACATGAATTAACTTATTTATGTCGTATATAATAGGTAAGTGCAAGTCCTAGTATGGACATGGATCATATTTCCAGTGGTGTAATGAGCCGTCCCCTTCCAGCGGTGTGGCACTGCGCGCGCTCGTACCCGCGCTCGTGGCAGCTGGACGCGAGCGAGGGCCCGGGCCGCGTGCGCGTGCGTCTGCGGCGCGCGCACCTGCACGTGCAGGACAGGTTCCTCAAGCCGCAGCACCGCTATAAGGCTGGTATGATAACACTATTTGAACATTTTATTTCGTTTTTGGCTGCTCTGGCTAATATTTTAGCACTAACTGTGTGTGAATTGACCTCATTAACCGACTACAGGGCTACCAGGACTTACGCATTCGGCGAGTTTGTTTTTTAACAATTTTAACACGTCGATTTCTCTGTAATTAGTGGATGGATTTACGTGATTCTAATCATTTAAAATATTTAAATTTTATTAACATTGCTTCTCAAGATTAGTTAAAACAAAAAAAAAAATAGATCAGACCCTTGATCCATATGATGTTAGTAATACATTACTTACAAGCTATGTTAGTAACATTAGTACAAAATTTCAATTTATATATCTGTTGCACTCACTTGACGCACCGGGTACATGCACACATACATGTGCCGAATAGCGCAACATGGCTTATAACTGATGACCTTCAGAATGCCGTTAACACTCACGCACTCAGACGCACTTAGTTTGTAAGTTAGTTTTTATAATGTTTTTAATTCTCATCATCTATGTTGATGATGTTGTTATTCGTCAGTAGTGGTGTACGAATTTTGTGGAATAGATGCCACTAAAAAGTAAGTAGTAGTATTTTTTCGTTTTAACACCGCAAAAGAAAACTCGCCCTTAATCAATCAGTAGTATCCAGCACGTTGTGTCCCCAGAGCTGGGCTGCGCGTCGCCGCCCCTGCGCGGCGTGCTGGGCGGCTGCGCGGGCGTGCGCGACGGGCTGGTGGCGCGCCTGCAGCTGCACGAGACCGTGACGCACATGGCGCGCGCCACGTGCGTCACGGTGGCGGCCGAGCTGGACGGCGAGCTGCTGCTCACGGACAAGTGCGTGCACTTCGTGCCCGACGACGCGCCGCCCGCGCTGCCGGCGCGCAGGGCCCGCCTGTACATACCGGAGGTGCAGGCCGCGCCGCAGGCGCAGTCCTGGGCGCTCGAGGATGTACTGCAGGTAAGAAGCCGCTCACACTTGCATTGGCTCTGTATACTTTGCATTGTGCCTAGATGCGGTGGAAGGACGTAAAGTTTCAGTTTAAACGATCGCTAATGAGTGTTGTTCCTCAGGTGGCAACGCGTCGCTGGTGCCTGCAGGAGCGGGCCGTGGAGCTGTTCCTGAGCTCGGGCCACGCGCACATGCTGGCCTTCAGCGACACGCACGAACGCGCCGCCTTCCTCAAGGCGCTGGCGGCCACGCACCAGCCGCCTGCCAGGTGAGGACACGCACTCCTCAGGAGCTCGCCGGGGAGCTGATCCTGAGCTCGGGCCGCGTACCACCCGCCTGCCAGGTGAGGACACGCACTCCTCAGGAGCTCGCCGGGGAGCTGATCCTGAGCTCGGGCCGCGTACCACCCGCCTGCCAGGTGAGGACACGCACTCCTCAGGAGCTCGCCGGGGAGCTGATCCTGAGCTCGGGCCGCGTACCACCCGCCTGCCAGGTGAGGACACGCACTCCTCAGGAGCTCGCCGGGGAGCTGATCCTGAGCTCGGGCCGCGTACCACCCGCCTGCCAGGTGAGGACACGCACTCCTCAGGAGCTCGCCGGGGAGCTGTTCCTGAGCTCGGGCCGCGCACCACCCGCCTGCCAGGTGAGGACACGCACTCCTCAGGAGCTCGCCGGGGAGCTGTTCCTGAGCTCGGGCCGCGCACCACCCGCCTGCCAGGTGAGGACACGCACTCCTCAGGAGCTCGCCGGGGAGCTGTTCCTGAGCTCGGGCCGCGCACCACCCGCCTGCCAGGTGAGGAAACGCACTCCTCAGGAGCTCGCCGGAGAGCTGTTCCTGAGCTCGGGCTGCGCACCACCCGCCTGCCAGGTGAGGACACGCACTCCTCAGGAGCTCGCCGGGGAGCTGTTCCTGAGCTCGGGCCGCGCACCACCCGCCTGCAAGCCATAGGGATTCTATCTGACTTGCAATGGCCTCTGTAGCCCCATGAAACATGAGGCTCCAGTGGCTAGTGCAAATCTTGGGGTACATTGGATTTATCGAGTCTGGTTAAACCACGCTGGGATCGGTGTATTTCATTCATTCATTCATATACGGGATTCCATGACGAATCATGACAACGAATATTTAAAAAGCTTGGTTGGCTACCTTCATTATATGTCTACGAAGTGTGAATGTTTGTACGGAAACATGGTCATGTGATTCCTCCAGAATCGAGCCCGACACCTTAGCCGACGCCATGAGCCAGTGGCGCAGCGGCAGCATCACCAACTGGGAGTACCTCATGCGCCTCAACGGGCTCGCCGGGCGCTCCTACAACGACCTCATGCAGTACCCCGTGCTGCCCTTCGTCATCGCCGACTACACCTCCCGGATACTGGACCTCGACGACCCGGCCACCTTCAGGGATCTAAGCAGGCCCATGGCGATACAGAACAAAAATAGAGAGCAGCATTATATTGGTATTTATAATGTGAGTAACTTTTCGTATGTCTGTTACATATCTGTTGGTGTGTGCAGGTGTACACTTGTATATTTATCTCTGATCATGAATATACGTGAGACGAAGTCGCTTAAAAAATAGAAATCGTGCCTTAAAAACTTAAAATTCCGTAACATTGTAATACGGAATTTGAAAAATGTATTTTCAACACACTTGCTCGTAAAGTGGATCTTATTGAACCGCTTTTAGGTTAATAGTGCAGTGTGTTAAGCACGTGTACTTTTTACTTTACATTACCGCACTAGTCAACCGCCACACAACTATTTACTAGTCGGAGTAATGATATTGCAGTATGGAATTAGTAAGTAATATCATGACAGCATGGAATTTGGTTTTAATAAAATTGACTTTGGTGAAGCTTTTTACCTAAGGCAAACGTACAAAAACCGGGATTTTGTAAAAAAAAAATGCCGTGGACAAAACAGAGGCGTTTAGATATGGTAAAAAAATACCATGGGCAGGTCAGTGGGATACTATACATGGAATTAGTATGAACTATCCTATGCTATTAAATGAGCATTCTCTATTTTCACCCGAGCAGAGATTGCGCTTTTTTAAAAGCTATTGTTCAACTTGCAATGTTTTTTTAATCTCATCAAAGACACTTCATGCCTTTTTATGCCTAAATAAAATATGATAAATGTACATAATATTTCATCAAATTATATACTTTTCACTACCCTAACCTTAAGTTGCGTATTCAAAACATTATTTTGTGTTTATTATATTGTATATAGGCTGTTCAGCTTTTTTGCTAGTGCCTTTATTTACAGCCGCGCGTGCACCGCTAGTGGAAAAACAAAACCAGCGCGCCATTTTCCATAAATATTTGTTATTATTTTCGATGTGTGGTTAGTTACTATCAAAAATACAAAATTTAAAGTATTGTCACCAACCGACGTAGAAAAGTGTTTAAAAGAAGCTCCGGATAGTCAGTACGTGGCAACAAAGGTCAGTTGAACTTTATAAATCTAAATGTATCATTTCTATAGTTACGGTATTGTAGCACAAGTTCTTACAAAAAGTCTGCTTTTTTCCTCGCACCACTACGCGTCGCTGTACTCCAACTATACCTTGTATATACCTGAGTATCCCGCAGGACCTGCAGGCGGCCCGCCGCGAGGGCTGCAGCCCGCTCGTGGCCCGCGCGCCGCACCACTACGCGTCGCTGTACTCCAACTATACCTTGTATATACCTGAGTATCCCGCAGGACCTGCAGGCGGCCCGCCGCGAGGGCTGCAGCCCGCTCGTGGCCCGCGCGCCGCACCACTACGCGTCGCTGTACTCCAACTATACCTTGTATATACCTGAGTATCCCGCAGGACCTGCAGGCGGCCCGCCGCGAGGGCTGCAGCCCGCTCGTGGCCCGCGCGCCGCACCACTACGCGTCGCTGTACTCCAACTATACCTTGTATATACCTGAGTATCCCGCAGGACCTGCAGGCGGCCCGCCGCGAGGGCTGCAGCCCGCTCGTGGCCCGCGCGCCGCACCACTACGCGTCGCTGTACTCCAACTATACCTTGTATATACCTGAGTATCCCGCAGGACCTGCAGGCGGCCCGCCGCGAGGGCTGCAGCCCGCTCGTGGCCCGCGCGCCGCACCACTACGCGTCGCTGTACTCCAACTATACCTTGTATATACCTGAGTATCCCGCAGGACCTGCAGGCGGCCCGCCGCGAGGGCTGCAGCCCGCTCGTGGCCCGCGCGCCGCACCACTACGCGTCGCTGTACTCCAACTATACCTTGTATATACCTGAGTATCCCGCAGGACCTGCAGGCGGCCCGCCGCGAGGGCTGCAGCCCGCTCGTGGCCCGCGCGCCGCACCACTACGCGTCGCTGTACTCCAACTATACCTTGTATATACCTGAGTATCCCGCAGGACCTGCAGGCGGCCCGCCGCGAGGGCTGCAGCCCGCTCGTGGCCCGCGCGCCGCACCACTACGCGTCGCTGTACTCCAACTATACCTTGTATATACCTGAGTATCCCGCAGGACCTGCAGGCGGCCCGCCGCGAGGGCTGCAGCCCGCTCGTGGCCCGCGCGCCGCACCACTACGCGTCGCTGTACTCCAACTATACCTTGTATATACCTGAGTATCCCGCAGGACCTGCAGGCGGCCCGCCGCGAGGGCTGCAGCCCGCTCGTGGCCCGCGCGCCGCACCACTACGCGTCGCTGTACTCCAACTATACCTTGTATATACCTGAGTATCCCGCAGGACCTGCAGGCGGCCCGCCGCGAGGGCTGCAGCCCGCTCGTGGCCCGCGCGCCGCACCACTACGCGTCGCTGTACTCCAACTATACCTTGTATATACCTGAGTATCCCGCAGGACCTGCAGGCGGCCCGCCGCGAGGGCTGCAGCCCGCTCGTGGCCCGCGCGCCGCACCACTACGCGTCGCTGTACTCCAACTCGGGCGCCGTGCTGCACTACCTGGTGCGGGTACCGCCCTTCACTGAGCTGTTTCTCAACTATCAAGGTAATCGTCGTTCTGTTATTGCGATTTTGTTGTGCACACTGATGGGGCAGGGCTAGGGCTCATCAGGGATAAAGCGATAAGATAGATTGATAACACCAAAGGGTGCGTTTGTTTTTAATTCTATTTCGTTTTCCTGATGCAGTTTTGCATAAGAACATTTAATACTACTTGCATCATAACGTGTTTTGAGCTTTAAACGTACATTTTAATCGCTGATGAGTAAAAATGTTGCTTTATACTAATTTTGTGCATATTTTTCGAGTTTTTTTTTGTTTATTCATTTGTGTAAAGCATGAATAACAGTACAGACATGCATAAATCCAAGTTATTGTATGGTTAAATTTCAATTATAAAGACACATTTACAATAAGTATTAATACACAAAATTAAAAACAAATAATATTTGCACAAAAAAGAATTTCATCCATCATCTCACAGAACCTCAAACATACACGACATAACTCTATCCATCCCGCGACAAACAAATCAAACTCCTGTATTGATGTCAGTACAGCAATAGGGAATATGCATGATTCAAATAAGGGTCAAGTTTTTATTTTTATATGTTACTTCAGAATTATGCTTCCATCAATATTTTTGAATAAAATATTATTTTAAGAGAGTTTTTTTTTTAAAGTGCCTTGAAACTGATATTCCAATACTTTAAAAGCGACGCTATTGGTCAGAGCGAATGTGACGTAACAATCTGTGACAACAATCAAAATTTCAATGTGTTCTATAGAAGTGTTTGTCATTGACTTGACACTTGTTTGTTTGTTGTCATAGACTGTGACGTCACCACACCAAGCGCCTAATGGAGGGCGTTTAAATAGCCCGGATCGGTTGGCTATTTTAAACTTTTTTTTAAGTACTTTAAATTGCTGTTTTGCCGCTGAATTTGTTTTAATGAATTAATCCATGCCATGTAAACTATTGAATAAAAATATTAAAAAGTACATGCATATTCCCTATTAGCAATGCGAGCGCGCAAACCAAGGTCGAGTGACAATGCGAAACTGTGCGTGGTAACGGAACGGGCAACAATCTGTGTCTTCGCACTCTAGGTTGGTATTGGGCATGGTAGGAACAAAGAGTCTCACAAGCCGAGCTCTGGGCAATCAGCTATGGTGTCATAGCTGATTGCCCGGAGCTCAGCTCATATATGATGCTTTGCAGACAACAACTTCGACATGCCAGACCGCACGTTCCACTCGCTGGCGACCACCTGGCGGCTCATCACCAACGACTCGGCCACAGACGTGAAGGAGCTCATCCCGGAGATGTTCTACCTGCCCGAGCTGTTCCACAACAACGAAGGTATTACTCATTTATTTATTTCAAGCCGAGTGCCTGATGAGATTTCCCATCGGCAAAAGTGACAAACTTCCATACAAACTTTCATCCCCTATTTAACCCATTTATGGGATGAATTTTCAAAAGTCCTTCCTTAGTGCCTGACCTCGTTATAAAAGATACTCCTGTGCATAATTGCATGCTACTAGGCCCAGCGGCTTACCCTATTCGTTGTCTGTCAGTGAATTTATTATTATGTAGATTATAGTGTATAGATCAAAGTAACCCAAGGCGTTGTACAGTCCAATTTACAAACTAAAATGTATCGTAAATGTAACATACAGAACAAGGATATTAATTTATAAGTGTAACATGGAATAAAAAGATATATACAGGGTGAACTGTAATTCGACGTAGGGGCCACATTAAGCACCCCATATATCCTAGGAGATAATGTATGTAATTCGAGAAAATCTAAAATTGGTGTTTCTGAAAATTTCCTAAAATTCGTCATTAAATATATTTTTTTCTAAACTAAAATTTCATGGCCATCTATGCTATAATATTTGGTAGTGAGTACGTTAAACAAGCTTTCAACGTAACCAAGTGTTCTAAAATATCAAACAGTAACTTTTAAAGCTATTATTAAATACTAATCTTCCATTAACTTTTTAAATTAGACTCGATTTTATTAGTCTTTGATGAAATTAATGAAATCATTAGCATTAATGCCCCATTACGTAATGGGGCATTAATGTTTGTCTTTGTGCAACTCGGTGTAAGTTAATTAACGATTGTTCGACTCATCTATCAATATGAACTTGGACACCTTTACCTCAAAATTTTACTGAATTACAAGGAAAACATCGTCATTTAATCAGAATGAAATCGAACAAGGTACAATGTCGCATTTCGTGTTTGTCTGTTGAATGCTTTGATCTTCTAAACTACACAATGGATTCGATGCAGTTTTCATCATCAATAATTTATTCCGGCAGATTTATGTGCATAGTACTTTAGTACTAAACTTGCATATAATAAAGAAATTTCGATGTTTTGTCAAGTTGTAAAAACCGTGCGAAGCAGTGACCTGCTTCGCGGGTCGAGCGTGGCGATCAGTGCTCGCGCCTTTTCTATACTAGAGGAGGCCTTCGCCCTGCAGCGACACAGCTCCAGGCCGGTACGATTGAATGCGTGTGCAGGTCTGAACCTGGGCACGCGGCAGTGCGGCGCGGCCGTGGACGACGTGGAGCTGCCCGCGTGGGCGGCCGACGCGCGCCTGTTCACGCTCATGCACCGCCAGGCGCTGGAGGCGCAGCACGTGACCGAGGGCCTGCCGCACTGGATCGACCTGGTGTTCGGCTACAAGCAGACCGGCCAGCCGGCCCTCGACGCCGTCAACGTGTTCCCAGCCTGTGTGAGTAGAGCGGGTGAAGGATTCCTACGTTAGCAACTCCACGCAGGAACTAACGGCGTGTCCTCACCATGGACTAACTCTACTCTAACTTTCATGTATCAATTGGCTGTTCAAGAACTCGCTATAATTATTAATATGCCTATTTCCCTTATAATTCAAGACTAACTTTTTACCAAATATTCCATTTCCTATCAGTACGAGATAGGTGTGTTAGGTTACCATATCACCTAGCACTACTTTCTACATATAAGAATGTAGACTTAAAACTATAACGCTTAAATCTTTATTAACTGTCTGTAGCAAACCCTATTATTCGCCTTCAAACTACTACGTGTACAGACAACGAGACAATTTATAATCTGTCTGTCTCGTGGATCCTCCCTTATCATCGTAACACACATGTATACGGAATACTTTGTTCCTCTAGATGGCCTTATATATATATATATATATTATATTACTAATTACTATATAGTACTTATTATATTACTATTTTATTTATATATTTTCTCGTTTAGACCTACTACGGTTTCGACCCATCTGCACTGGAGGAAGAAGTAGACCGCACGGCCGCAGCCGCCATGGTGCGCACGTACGGGCAGGCGCCGCGACAGCTGCTGCGGGCCCCGCACCCGCACGCCGCGCACGACCTCACGCAGCATGCTACTGACCAGGTGCGGACTAATTATTTATTTATTCATTCATTAAGGTTAGGTGGCTGCTGGGTCGATTAGCCTTGAACATACACAGTCGCCAATTACAGTTTCATTCTCTAAATAGTTAATTTAAAAGATAGAAATATTTAATTATAAATTGTTTTGCACCACTGCTGTCCTGTCATTTTGACAGTGACATTTCTTTGTTTACTTAAATTATCTGTATTGATGACTTTTAGTATAGTCAAATCAGGTAGAAGTAACTGATTTGACTAGGTATTGTGTCATTGGTCCCAAGCTTCGTGAATGTGTGATGTCACTATCGCACAAACAGTATTTTAATATTAAAATAACCTCACAAAATGGATTCTCGCCACGGTGTTCATGGCTAGCACGTGTGTTTAGAATTTTTCATTTTTTTTTTTGTGTTTGTTGACTTTTTAGTGACTTTTTAGTAAATAAACGTGTTGTCCTTGTGTTCGTAAACAGGTTTGTAGTGAAATTGTCCATTTTTTTTTTCTTTTTTTAATTTCTTTTATCTAAGATGGATGAAAATAAGCCCCCCGATCCTGATCCCCCAGATATCCCAGTTCTTTCATCTCCTCTTTACCCAAATCCACTATCACAATTGGCGGATGTTGTATGTAGTGTTTCAGAGATGGATGTATCAATCCCCCAATCCCAGTACAGCCAATCTTCCCGTAAACGTCCCGGTAATGAAGATATTTTGGCTCCTACCCCCCAAACAAACAAAAGAAAAGCCAAATTGGTCGTGTACAATATTCGGCAATTGACAAAGCTCCTTACATCGTCCACCTTTCCCGTATAGAGACACAACCCAACTCAGGGACCACCTTACATCCGGTTAATTTTGGAAAAAAAATAATTACCAACAACGTCGCGAATATAGTTCGTGGTGGGATTAATAGGGTCGGTAGGAATCGCGTATCAGTTGAGTTTGCTTCCCCTCAGGATGCCAACTCTTTCTTGGTTAACACTGTTAACCAAGTACAGTTATACTGCCTCTATCCCTAAATTCAACATCACAAGGACGGGAGTAGTAACTTGTGTCCCTTCAGATATTTCAGAAGATGAGGCAATTACATATTTGTCTGTGCCCTCAGGATGTGGAGAAATCCTTAAAATTCGTAGAATTACAATGCCAGAACCAAACGTTTTCTCCGTAAAAAGAAACGTACGGGTTGGGTTAAGTTTTGCACCTCCTTATCTCCCTCCACTCCAGCTTCAATTGTCTGGAAAAATATCAATAGGCTTAGACGTGGTTGTTCCCCATCAATCTCTTCACCAATTACTAGAGACACAGCAGATTTTTTTTTTTGACAGAATAGCACCATCTTATGTTCCACTCTTATCTGAATGTCAAACCGCAGTCCTACATAATGTAACAGAGAATCCTTTCGACGCATCATTTACTTTAGAGGAATTAAATATGGTACTCAAACATGTCCGGGACTCAGCTCCTGGTATTGATGGTGTGCCGTATTCTTTCATAACCCATTCTGGCAAGAAGGCTAAATTCTTCACTTCAAATATTTTAAATTTTTGTTATATTCATGGATGGGTCCTAGATCAATGGAAAGTACAAATTATTATCCCTCTTTTGAAACCAGGCAAACATGCAAATGATCCGAATGGCCTTAGGCCAATTGCTTTATCTTCAGTCCTAGCCAAATTATTAGAGCACTTTATTAAGAATCGCCTCGAGTGGATAATCGAATCGAGAGATTTACTGCCGAACCACCAATTTGGTTTTAGGAAAGATTTTAGTACAATGGACAGTGTTGATAATTTTAGTTACGGATATCCGCTTAGCTTTTTCTAAAAACGAATCCGTTGTTGCCTCTTTCCTTGATATCTCCTCTGCATATGACAATGTACTTCTTCCAGTACTCAGGCAAAAACTGCAACAGCTGAGTCTTTCGTCTGAGATGATACAATGCATATGTGAACTTCTGTTGTCCCGCTCATTGGTTCTGAGAGTACAGGGTGAGGAGTTCGATGAAGGGCAGACATGGAAGGGCCTCCCACAAGGCTATGTCCTCAGTCCCATACTCTGCAATTTGTACACGGCTGATATTGGGTCCTGCCTAAATAACAATTGTCGGATGTTACAATACGCTGATGAAATTGTTCTGTATGTGACAGATTCTTCCATAGTTGACGCTGCGTCATCTTTGTGCCTGTCTCTGGATTCTTTGAATCAATGGCTTTTAAGCGATGGGCTGTCGTTGTCTGCACCAAAAAGTTCGGCAGTTATTTTCTCTCGCAAAAAAATCATCCCTCATATTTCAGTAAACATCTTAGGCCACAATATTCCAATAGCTAATAAAGTAAAAATTTTATCCGTTATTTTAGATGCAAAATTAACTGGCAAACATCACATAAATTTTCTTATACTAAAATGTGAAAGAATTATTTCAAGTTCTTGCGCGGGTTTGTTGGGGTGCTCACCCCTACACCATGAAATTAGTTTATAATGCCTTAGTTCGTAGTGTTTTAGACTATGGAACATATCTCCTGATTCCTTGCAACAAAAGTGCTTTGGCTGGGCTGGATGGTGTTCAGTCCAAGTGCCTTCGAATCATCTCAGGTTGTATGAAGTCCTCTCCCATTAACGTATTGCAAGTCGAATGTGCTGAACCTCCATTGGCCCTTAGATGGCAATTTCTGGCCTCCCGTTTTGTGTCTAGACTAATATGTAGATCCTCCCATCCTCTAATAGGTAGACTGAACGAGTTAGATACCATATGAAGAAGTAAGTGCAGTAAAGAAATCCCCTTAATTCTAATAAAATCCTTTCGTCTAATTCTTAATTTAACAAACCCAATCCTCCAATATCCCAGATTACCCCTTTTCAATTTTGCGTATGAAGTCTTAACTTATATCCCCAAAATTTTATTTCATATTGGTATATCTAAAAAATCTCCGTCAGCGAATTTGGCTTTCAATGCGGTGGTGGGCGAGCGATGGAATGGTTTTCAATTATTTTTACGGATGCTTCAAAATTAACCGATCTTAGTCACACTGGCGCTGCGGTCTATTACCAAAGCTCCAAAATTATTCTACAGTTTAAATGCCCTAAGGAATCTTCTGTATTCACTGGGGAGTCTGTGGCTATACTGGAAGCTTGTCTTTTCATAGAGTCGCACCATAATATTGAGAAAGCCGTTTTTTTTACAGATTCCCTTAGTTGTTTACAAGCATTACTCCAAAATCCCTATAAAAGTAAACTGCAAAGTTCCCCTATAAAAAAAAAAAATCTTTATTTTCCTGCGCTAGTAATCAAAAAGATGTTCAGCTAGTTTGGATACCTAGCCATTGTGGCATTAAGGGTAACGAGTGTGTTGATGCTTTGGCTAAAGATGCTTGTTCATCTTTATCGTCAGATCTCACGTACAATACCTATCAGGGTTACGACCTATTGTCCTTTCCAAGACTTAGTCTGCAGTGTTCCTGGCAGGAGCAGTGGAATATGTCCAGCAAAAGGAAAGGCAGTTTTTTTATGCAGTTCAACCGACCATAAAACCAAAACCATGGTTTTTCGGTCACAAAAAAGTGTCAAAGACTGTTATTTATATTCTTTGTAGAATCCACTTAGGTTTTTGTTGCACTCCTGTTTTTTTGCACAAAATCTATGTCCGAGACTCTCCTCTCTCTGTGAGTGCGGGTTGGAGGAAGGTACCCTAGATCACATATTCTTTGAATGTCCTAATAACATCCCCTCCCTCGATTTATATAGCCGTCTCTTTAAATTCAAGACCCCGCTTCCTATTAATTTCCCCTCATTAAATTAATAGGAATTAGAGGAATTAATAGTAGAGGAAAAAAATAACTTTAATTTCGGAAGTCGGTGTCTTTGCTTCTAATTTTAGTTTTTGGCCACCGACTTCCGAAATTAAAGTTATTTTTTTATTTTTCTCTTATTATTAAAGAAGTACTTTTGTCGTTTGGTTTTAGTACAGTAGTCCTTTTTTATTTTTTTTCTTTTGAAGTCGGTCAATTTTTTTTTTAAAAGTTTTATTATTTTTCCATTTTTTGTGTAATTTGATTTTTGAAATCATCATGGGTAGACCAACTAAAGGAGCCGCCCGCATGAAGAAAAACAGAATTAAAGAGACTAATACTGCTGAAAAAGAACGCATATCTCAGAATCGCAAACGGAGTGCTATGTCCGGTTCCCAAGAATCACCGTTAGCTTGTCATGCTAGGTTATCTCAGATGAGAAATTACATGCATTCTCACTTGTCACAGGAGTCGCCAAATGATAAGATCTGCCGACTCAATCTTATTCAAAAACGATTAAGTGGCGAGTCGTCTGAACAGCGCAAGTATCGTTTAGATGTTATACGAAACCGGCTGGCTAATGAGACTCCCGTGCCTTCTCAAGAATATAAGGGTGAACACTATACATTTGCTTACACTGTATAGTTCCCCTCATCATCATATTATAAGGTGACCATAATCAGATCTGTAATGTCACTTACAACCTATATGGTCGCAAAGTTCTTATCAATATAAATGAATTAAGTCCAAACACAAGTTAATTACTGTGAACCGTTGAGGAGTTCCGTTAATCGTCCTTCGTCTTCATCATCAGACCCTTAACGACAGTCACAACCCATCCAAGTGTAAGGTTCTTATCAATACAAATTAATCAAGCCCAAACACGAGGTATCTGCTGTAAACCATTGAGGAGTTCCCTTGACTGTCTTTCGGCTCCATCATCAGATCGACTCCAGACCTTCATAAAATTGTAGTGCTGTAAAATACTTAATGAATAAATTAAGGAATGCACTAGTTGCCCTTAAGATTTTTGAAAGTTCCCCTCGGTTTCTCTAAGATCCCATCATCAGATCCTGACTTGGTGACAATGGGACCACCTCAGAAGTATAAGCTTTTGAACAAAAAAAGAATTTTTTAAATCGGTTCACAAACTGCGGAGTAATCGGTGAACATACATAAAAAAAAAAAAAAAAAAAACAATCATCCGAACATAGTACCTCCTCCTTTTTTGAAGTCGGTAAAAATGGAGCGTAACGTGCGGCGTATCGCCCGCAGGTGCCGAGCGTGTGGGCGGGCGTGCGCGGCGCGCGCTGGGGCCGCTACTGCGGCTCGCCCGCGCTGGGCGGCGTCGGGCCAGTGGCGCGCCGAGCGTGCCCCGGCGCCGCGCGCCTGCACGCGCTGCCGCACGCGCGTGCTGTGGCCGTGGCCGGCCGGGACTCGGCGCTGCTCGCCCTGCACGGTAAGCTCGCGCTGTGGCCGTGGCCGGCCGGGACTCGGCGCTGCTCGCCCTGCACGGTAAGCTCGCGCTGTGGCCGTGGCCGGCCGGGACTCGGCGCTGCTCGCCCTGCACGGTAAGCTCGCGCTGTGGCCGTGGCCGGCCGGGACTCGGCGCTGCTCGCCCTGCACGGTAAGCTCGCGCTGTGGCCGTGGCCGGCCGGGACTCGGCGCTGCTCGCCCTGCACGGTAAGCTCGCGCTGTGGCCGTGGCCGGCCGGGACTCGGCGCTGCTCGCCCTGCACGGTAAGCTCGCGCTGTGGCCGTGGCCGGCCGGGACTCGGCGCTGCTCGCCCTGCACGGTAAGCTCGCGCTGTGGCCGTGGCCGGCCGGGACTCGGCGCTGCTCGCCCTGCACGGTAAGCTCGCGCTGTGGCCGTGGCCGGCCGGGACTCGGCGCTGCTCGCCCTGCACGGTAACGAGCGTCGTCGACCTATTGACGCTTCTCCGGCTCTTTCTGTTATATATATACATATTATATATATAATTATTATTTACTAGCTTCCGCCCGCGTGGTATGTCGATAAAAAGTAGCTTATGTCCTTTCTCGGGCTCTAGACTATCTGTGTACCAAATTTTATTTAAATCGGTTCAGTAGTTTTGGCGTGAAAGCGCGACAGACAGACAGACCGACAGACAGACAGACAGAGTTACTTTCGCATTTATAATATTAATATATATTATAATACTAATATATATAATATATAGTAAGAATAAGGATTTCTGGATTTAACTGTATATACATAAATAAATAAATAAAAGACCCTTTGAAGCTCCGACGGCGAGCAGACTATTGCATAGAAAACTATAATTAAAAACTTAATATTACACAGATCAAAATAATACAAATCAGTTTTTTTTATTCTCGAGTCACGTCAGTTTTTAATTCGGTCTGACATAATAGAAACAAGATGGATGAATATGCTGCAGTATTGACATTACGACGCAATAAATAATACTGAGTCGATAAAGCAGACTTTATCGTACAATGAGCAGACAATAAGGTGAACATATTTTGGATGTGACTTTACTCCTCTGCATCTAAGTAATAATTGGCTACAAATGTACAGTTATCAAAATGTCAATCCACATTCCAGGAGAAGCAGCCGGCAGTACACAGAACAACGAGCAGCAGCCGCTGGCGCTGGTGTCGTGGGGCCACTCCGACAACATCGTGCGGCTAAAGCGGCGCCGGGACACGCGCCCGGACCTGCTGCTGCACGGGTGTGCGCTCGAACAGGTATGTCGTCACACTCGGGCGCTGGTGTCGTGGGGCCACTCCGACAACATCGTGCGGCTAAAGCGGCGCCGGGACACGCGCCCGGACCTGCTGCTGCACGGGTGTGCGCTCGAACAGGTATGTCGTCACACTCGGGCGCTGGTGTCGTGGGGCCACTCCGACAACATCGTGCGGCTAAAGCGGCGCCGGGACACGCGCCCGGACCTGCTGCTGCACGGGTGTGCGCTCGAACAGGTATGTCGTCACACTCGGGCGCTGGTGTCGTGGGGCCACTCCGACAACATCGTGCGGCTAAAGCGGCGCCGGGACACGCGCCCGGACCTGCTGCTGCACGGGTGTGCGCTCGAACAGGTATGTCGTCACACTCGGGCGCTGGTGTCGTGGGGCCACTCCGACAACATCGTGCGGCTAAAGCGGCGCCGGGACACGCGCCCGGACCTGCTGCTGCACGGGTGTGCGCTCGAACAGGTATGTCGTCACACTCGGGCGCTGGTGTCGTGGGGCCACTCCGACAACATCGTGCGGCTAAAGCGGCGCCGGGACACGCGCCCGGACCTGCTGCTGCACGGGTGTGCGCTCGAACAGGTATGTCGTCACACTCGGGCGCTGGTGTCGTGGGGCCACTCCGACAACATCGTGCGGCTAAAGCGGCGCCGGGACACGCGCCCGGACCTGCTGCTGCACGGGTGTGCGCTCGAACAGGTATGTCGTCACACTCGGGCGCTGGTGTCGTGGGGCCACTCCGACAACATCGTGCGGCTAAAGCGGCGCCGGGACACGCGCCCGGACCTGCTGCTGCACGGGTGTGCGCTCGAACAGGTATGTCGTCACACTCGGGCGCTGGTGTCGTGGGGCCACTCCGACAACATCGTGCGGCTAAAGCGGCGCCGGGACACGCGCCCGGACCTGCTGCTGCACGGGTGTGCGCTCGAGCAGGTATGTCGTCACACTCGGGCGCTGGTGTCGTGGGGCCACTCCGACAACATCGTGCGGCTAAAGCGGCGCCGGGACACGCGCCCGGACCTGCTGCTGCACGGGTGTGCGCTCGAGCAGGTATGACGTCACACTCGGGCGCCGCTGGCGCTGGTGTCGTGGGGCCACTCCGACAACATCGTGCGGCTAAAGCGGCGCCGGGACACGCGCCCGGACCTGCTGCTGCACGGGTGTGCGCTCGAGCAGGTATGACGTCACACTCGGGCGCCGCTGGCGCTGGTGTCGTGGGGCCACTCCGACAACATCGTGCGGCTAAAGCGGCGCCGGGACACGCGCCCGGACCTGCTGCTGCACGGGTGTGCGCTCGAACAGGTATGTCGTCACACTCGGGCGCTGGTGTCGTGGGGCCACTCCGACAACATCGTGCGGCTAAAGCGGCGCCGGGACACGCGCCCGGACCTGCTGCTGCACGGGTGTGCGCTCGAACAGGTATGTCGTCACACTCGGGCGCTGGTGTCGTGGGGCCACTCCGACAACATCGTGCGACTAAAGCGGCGCCGGGACACGCGCCCGGACCTGCTGCTGCACGGGTGTGCGCTCGAACAGGTATGTCGTCACACTCGGGCGCTGGTGTCGTGGGGCCACTCCGACAACATCGTGCGGCGAAAGCGGCGCCGGGACACGCGCCCGGACCTGCTGCTGCACGGGTGTGCGCTCGAACAGGTATGACGTCACACTCGGGCGCCGCTGGCGTTGGTGTCGTGGGGCCACTCCGACAACATCGTGCGGCTAAAGCGGCGCCGGGACACGCGCCCGGACCTGCTGCTGCACGGGTGTGCGCTCGAGCAGGTATGACGTCACACTCGGGCGCTGGTGTCGTGGGGCTACTCCGACAACATCGTGCGGCTAAAGCGGCGCCGGGACACGCGCCCGGACCTGCTGCTGCACGGGTGTGCGCTCGAACAGGTATGTCGTCACACTCGGGCGCTGGTGTCGTGGGGCCACTCCGACAACATCGTGCGGCTAAAGCGGCGCCGGGACACGCGCCCGGACCTGCTGCTGCACGGGTGTGCGCTCGAACAGGTATGTCGTCACACTCGGGCGCTGGTGTCGTGGGGCCACTCCGACAACATCGTGCGGCGAAAGCGGCGCCGGGACACGCGCCCGGACCTGCTGCTGCACGGGTGTGCGCTCGAACAGGTATGACGTCACACTCGGGCGCCGCTGGCGTTGGTGTCGTGGGGCCACTCCGACAACATCGTGCGGCTAAAGCGGCGCCGGGACACGCGCCCGGACCTGCTGCTGCACGGGTGTGCGCTCGAGCAGGTATGACGTCACACTCGGGCGCTGGTGTCGTGGGGCCACTCCGACAACATCGTGCGGCTAAAGCGGCGCCGGGACACGCGCCCGGACCTGCTGCTGCACGGGTGTGCGCTCGAACAGGTATGTCGTCACACTCGGGCGCTGGTGTCGTGGGGCCACTCCGACAACATCGTGCGGCTAAAGCGGCGCCGGGACACGCGCCCGGACCTGCTGCTGCACGGGTGTGCGCTCGAACAGGTATGTCGTCACACTCGGGCGCTGGTGTCGTGGGGCCACTCCGACAACATCGTGCGGCTAAAGCGGCGCCGGGACACGCGCCCGGACCTGCTGCTGCACGGGTGTGCGCTCGAGCAGGTATGTCGTCACACTCGGGCGCTGGTGTCGTGGGGCCACTCCGACAACATCGTGCGGCTAAAGCGGCGCCGGGACACGCGCCCGGACCTGCTGCTGCACGGGTGTGCGCTCGAACAGGTATGACGTCACACTCGGGCGCCGCTGGCGTTGGTGTCGTGGGGCCACTCCGACAATATCGTCGTATCCATTTCCTAGTTATAAATGGTAGTTTCAGACTTGTACCTCTTTACCTCTGTTGATAACTCTTATCTATGGTGAGTTGTTTTTCAATAGAATGAATCATAAGTTTAACTATAATCGTAGGATAACTTGTATAATATAAAAGATAAAGAAAGGTCAGGTGCGTAGTATCCACTCGCAACTGGCGGTGGCGTGCGTGTATGACCAGAAAGTAAACGAACAAAAGGAATATGTAAGGATCGTAGTAGGTGGCGCTCTGTAGTTTCTGGCTACCCCCATGGGAAGAAGGCGTGAGTTTTATGTGTGGATATATTATTATTCCATAGATAACTAAAGTAGTATCGTCGTGCGTGACGGCCGGCTGCCCGTACCCGCTGGTGCTGGGCCACTCGTCGGGGCGCGTGTGCTGCGTGCGCGTGCGCACGGGCGCGGGCGCGCCGCGCGTGTCGCTGCGCACGCTGCACGCGCACGCCGCGCCCGTGGCCGGCCTGCACGTGTGCGCGCGCGCCGGCCTGCTCGTCAGCGCCAGCACGGACGGCCACATCGTGCTGTGGGATCTCTACAAGTATGTTATGAACGATATGATCGTGGAACATTCATGTTTTATTATCATATTAGTTAACTGTCTGCTGTTTTATGCTGATGTCGAAATATGTCGTATGTACCGGGACTTTAAAATGATACATAGAGGTTAAGTAAGACTTACACAAGACAAGTATGTAGTAGTACGACGCTCTACAAAGCCGAACTTTTTTAAACGATATGGCATATTAACGGATATATACGTCTTGTAACTTGTCACGAGCAAAATAATGACACAATCACCTCATTATTCAAGTAAATTATCGATGGCAATCCACTGCGATCACATACAATAAAACAGTCATCTCTGTAAACATAATTGTCTTCCAGATTAATCTACATCCGCACCCTTCCAAACCGCGACATGCTATCAGTGACCGACGTCACGATCAGCGAGACTCTCTGCGACATCGCGTCAGTGCACGACATGGAGAGCAACGTCAACAACTCTGACGCCACCAACACTGACGTCAGCGGCGACGTCACGCCTGACGCGGCCGACGTGGGCGGCAACCACTCCGAGGCCTACGAGAAGGACGCGGCCTACAAGTACAAGTCGCTGATCAGAGTGCATACTGTCAACGCGAGGTTTGTCGGTGAGTACTAATAACTATTACCATATTATCACATCTAGTCGGACATCATCACTCTCATGCCCTTCATCCAAATTTCCTCTAAACTTAGTGCAGAGTTCCGCGGATTTTTTTTACAGAAAGAGTTTCCAAATCGCAACCTACGCAGACGTAAAACTATTGCTTTTTCTAAAAAAATGCTTGGAACTTCGAGCATTATTTTGAGAACCTTTTTCGAGACAAATCGAAAATGCTGCGCTGGTCAAATAGCAGGCGGCTGACATTGTTAGTATGAAAATCCTTGTCTGTCGTGTTCAGCGGCCCAATAAATTACTATGAAAACTCTTATTTGTCGTGTAATTTTGGGGTTTTGTAATTGTTAATGGAACGAACTTTTTACTTAGACACATGCAACCAAATTCTGAAGTGGCTTACAAATAGAGCTGTTTAACTAGCTGCGCCCCGCTGTTTCACCCGCATAATTCTCGATCCCGTGGGAATATCGGGATAAAAAGTATCCTGTCCTAATCCAGGTCATGGTCTACCGATGTGCCAAATTCATACAAATCCCTTCAGCCGTTTTAGCGTGAAAGTGTAACAAACAAACATGTGAATATGTTGTTTGTAAATATGTGAGCACGATGTATCTATCACATCATTTTATTTATCTGTCGTTACCTCATTTTTTATTATTTTTACCCGATTACGGCGAAGTAAAAGGCTGCGGAAGGTTATGATTTTGACCGGTATGTATGTTAGTAGTATATGTTCATCTGTACCCTCATATCTTCTAAACGACTCATCACAATTTGACAAATGAGATATCGTTGGAAGCGTCTTGATCGTCCGTTGGTTACGACCTTTTTAGTTGATTGACTTTTTTTGTCGTAGTTGGGTTTTAAGTTTTATAAATTTTTACCTATTGTGGTATAGTAATTTTATTCTAGGTGCATAGTCTTCACATTAATTAATCTATAATATTAATAAATATATAATTATACACATTACCTATACAAAATATTGTAAAACATTTTAAAAGAGTAACGGTGGAGTTTCTTGCCCATTCTTCTTCATACGAAAATTACTTTTGGAAGGGGCGACTACAATCAGTTCTATTTTTACTTAGTAAATGTAAATTGTCATGTACATTTTTGACGTTCAAAAGGGTCTTATATGTGCCTAATTGAAATAAATAATTTAACTTTGACTTTGGAAAACATGATGAAAAGCGATCGCGTTTTCATTAATAAAACAGAAGCAGATAAGGCAGATCTTATCCACCGTTACTTCCTAATAGGTCACCCTGTACATAACCTAACAGATTAAAAAATATTTAAGGCGTTGTACAGTACAAAACAGGATAATACGTTGTAAAAATAAAAATCCAATCAAGAGAAAAGTACAATTATTTTTAAATAAGGATTAAGTAAATGTAGAATTAAATAATAAGGATTATATCGTCCCCGTAGAGCGAAAAGTCACTAACTCGAAAAATCGTGTTTTGAGATAATTAGTTTTAAAGTTTTTGAAAATAAAAATCGTTATAACTTTGGCGTACCTTTACATAACTTTATGTTTTTAGCTTTCATATGAAGGAAATGAAATAAATTTTATATTATATGTGCTAAAACACGTGAAACGCCTCTAATTATTGAGAAAAGTTAAAAACACCAAACTAATTAATTGTTCTCTATACAATCTCTGACTTAATTGTGAATTAGTTAATTGTCGAACGGAGTTAGTGATTTTTCTCAGTCCTAAAATATTTTGAAGAAAAATAACTAGTCTTAAGTAAAGAGGAACTAACTGTTAGATCTACGAAATGTGTATTGTAAATACTACTTAACTGAATATTCGAAGCTTGTGTGGTAAGTTTTGTTTTAAATATGACATGAATAAGTAATGAAACTAATTCAATCAAGTTTTATTGAAGGAATTATTCAAAAAAATCAACAAAATACTATTAGTATTAAACAAAAACAAAAAAAATGTGCAACAACCACATTCACACAAACTGAAAAATAATAGAACAAATAGAACATTGTTATTTCAATTAAAATTTAGTCCACTACTTCTTTCCCCTCCTCTGTGACGTCTGGCCCCAAAATTCTGTTTATTACGTCTTTACTTGTTGGTAATAAAGACCGGTACCACAAGTGGAGCTCTTGTGGGCTTATCCCCTTCGCTCATAAATTATTGAGGTTCCTCTTTATTGCCTTGAGACACTGTGGTTTATGAGACGAGAAGATAGCACGCAGCTTCCCGAACGCCGCCCAGCCGAGTTGAATTCCACGATTGACTTCTTTGTCGGAGTTGACCTACCTAACTGGACAGTTGGTCCTAGGTAAACGTAATCGTCTACAACTTCGAGTGTAGAGTCCCCGATATTCATGAGAGTGGGTGTGACGTGGGCATTCGACATGACCTTCGTTTTGTCCATGTTCATTTCCGTGTATTTTAATTCCATATAAGGCGGTGCTGAATCTCTGTTTCTTTTAGAGCGAGCACGTTCCATGAACGACTTCCAGTCAACTCGTGCAAAACAGGCGTATGTCTTTGCTGTCTTTCTTTTGCACTATGCAGAGTTCACTTCCTACAGTCTCTCCAACGGTGCTAGATTGCCTATCGGTACATCGAGGTGCTGAAGTGTTTGTATGAAACCGTTACTATGTCAGTCCGACTCAAACACCAGACCTCGAACACTAGTCGCCGCAGGAGTCGCCCTGGGCATCGGGAATCCCGGGCCGATTCCCGGCCATCGTAGGCGCGGGTTTGCGGACGGTGAGCAATGGGTAGCTCGCCGTCCGATAAGGACCAGGCCCGGGTCGAAGGCGCGTTGTGTTCCACGCGCCTCAAAAAGATGTCAGCACAACTGACGGGGTACGCTTGTGCCGATGCCGATGATGGGTTACCGTGGCCTCCGGCAACACACAGGCAACTGAAGGAACACTTGCGGGTTTTAGTCAGTAAGAGCCTGACACGCCCTCCCGCTCCGTCCAGAACGGGAGGGCGGCGGAGAGAAAGGCATCAACATCAATGGCGAGTACTCACCTTTAGAGGACCATGGAGGACTATGGAGGACTTCAGAACAAACCTCGATGACCTCAGTGGAGATTCCGAAAAAGTGGGTCTTAAAATGAACTTGGACAAAACGAAGGTCATGTCGAATGCCCACGTTACATCCAAATCGGAGCTCTACACTCGGAAGTTGTAGACGATTATGTTTACCTAGGACAAACTGTCCAGTTAGGTAGGTCCAGCTTCGAGAAAGAAGTCTATCGTCGAATCCAACTCGGCTGTCTCGTATACCACAGTGTCTCAAGATAAAGTTTTGGACCAATGTGTGTTGCCAGTGATGATCTATGGCAGTGAAACGTGATCGCTCACAATAAGGCTGAAAGTCACCCAACGGGCAATGGAGCGGGATGCTCAGAGTTTCTTTATATGGATTGGAGAACCAAGGTAACCGACATAGCCCGAAGCATTGCCAAACTTAAGTGGCAGTGGGCAGGGCACATTGCTCGCAGAACAGATGGCCGAAAGGTTCTGCAGTGGCGACCGCAAACCGTAAGACGTTGGAAGGCCCCCTATAAGGTGGACCATTAATGACCTGGTGAAGGCTGCAGGAATCCGCTGGATGCGAGACGCACAGAACCAGTAGAAGTGGCGGTGCTAGGGGGAGGCCATGTCCAGCAGTGGACGTCTTTCGCCTGAAAGGATGATGATGCATGGAGTCCATTTTCACATGAGTGTGACCACTCTCTAAATATCTTTGCTCAATAGCTTCCAGCTGCACATCCAATCTTTGAATTAGGTGCACCAGAAATGTCGTGATTCGACTTCGACTCCGCGAATAAGTCACCATGCACCGCGCTCGCCACTATAGCCGCGACAAGCTCACTGACTCGCAGGCGAAATTTACCTTAATTGTAACCATTTACGTCGAAGTTGTATAAATAATAATTAAAAGACTTTATTATTATTCGCAATAGATCTCATGATCCACTTTCAAAATAAAATAAAACATTAAACATGGTTGATGATTTTTCGCTTTCGTAGTATTATACAAATCCTTTAAAAATAAAGAGTGAGTATTCATTCATTCGAGTTAGTAAAATTTCGCTTTTGTGTGTTTTAGTAAACTACTGACTTTAAAAACTCAATACATCATTTTAATGATTTTTAAACTACCTAAAGGCTTATGTATACATTGATAATTCAAGAGAAAAAGTAATTAAGTCGATTTAGTTTCGTGTGATGTAAATTTTCGACAAATGTATAATCCTACTAATATTATAAATGTAAAAGTTTGTGTGTTTGGATGTTTGTTACTCAATCACCCAAAAACGGCTGAACGGATTTGGATGAAATTTGGCAAACAGATAGTTTATAACCTGGATTAACACATAGGATACTTTTTTATCCCGGTAGTAGGTTCCCATGGGTTAATTTTAGACATCTACACTGGCGAAGCCGCTGGCCTGGCAAAAGTTCGTTTCATATAAATCTGTCCGACTTGGATAATGATTTAGTACCTTTATAGATAGAAAAGACCCTTAAGGAAACCAGGAAGACCGATAGGTATTCAATCAAGTCATATTTCCCCGGTCTTCTTACTTCGAATACTATAAGATTTATTTTCAGTACTTCAAACACACATAATAGTCTTACATACTATGCCTCAGTAATATGAATTAGAACTTCAAACAAAACATACCTATATACAAAGTCGATTCATTAGAATTGACATTACAAAGTCAAAGTTTATTTTATTTTAATGAATCTATATACAAGGCAAGGATGACTGAGATACCAACGCACAGCCTAAACCGCTGGTTCGAGAGACATGAAATTTGGAGGGTGTGTTCTTTATGAAGAGTAAGTTTCCACTAAGAAACGATTTTTCGAAATTCCACCGCTAAGACGGTGAAACCGGGGGATTTCGTTTGTATGAAAAATCTTATTCCTTGAGCTAAAAGACTTAAAATTTTGGCACGAATACTTATCTAAGTAAATTATAAAGTTTGTCATTTTTAGTTTTTATAAACTACCTACCCCCTAAACGAGGATTGGGGGTGCCAAAGTTTGTATAGAAGAATTTTAACGTGATGTCCGATTAACTCGAAACTCAGTATTTATATTTAAAACCAGAAATAAAGATTGATGTGTATTAGGGTTTTTCAAAAATCTACCATTAACGGGGTTAAAATGGGTAGTCTACGTCACAGCTCAAACCACTAAATGGATTGGATTGAAATTTGGCACACAGATAGTTATTAGGACCTAGGCGTGCACTAAGAAGGGTTTTTGGACTTTTGACCTTTAAAGGGGTGAAAAGGGGGGATTTTGTTTGTGTGATAAATCTTATTCCTTGAGTTAATAGATTTGAAAATTGGCACGAATACTTATCTAAGTAAATTATAAAGTTTGTCATCTTTAGTTTTTATAAACTACCGCCTAAACGAGGATTGGGGGGTGTCAAAGTTTGTATAGAAGAATTTTAACGCACTGTCCGATTAACTCGAAACTCAGTACATACACTTAAAACGAAAAATAAAGAATAATGTGTATCTGGGTTTTTCAAATCTACTCCTAACGGGGTGAAAATTGGTAGTCCACGTCACAGCTCAAACCACTGAACGGATTGGGCTGAAATTTGGCACACAGATAGTTATTAGGACGTAGGAATCCATTAAGAAAGGGTTTTTAGAAATTCGCCCTTATTCCTTTAGTTATTAAACTTGAAACTTGGCAATACTTGCTATAGTAAATAATAAAGATTGCCACTTTTAGTTTTTTAAGCAATCCGTCACATAGACGAATAACGGGGTGGCAAAGTAAGACGAATAACGGGGTGGCAAAGTAAGTAAGTAAACATTTTAACGCGCTGTCGGTTAACTCGAAACTCGGTACGGTAAGTACTAATACTTAAAACAAAAAAATTAAAAGTACGTGTTTCGGGGTTTTGTAAGTTACTATCTAACTTAACTTCAATAATACCTTCATTATGTAATGATACAGAAATATTTAAACCACCGACTACATAATTATTATCATATGTTGTTACAGCCCGCAGATATGTTTTTCATCAATAAAGAAAAGGAAATATTGCCCGTGTAATTGCTACGAGGTGTGGGAACGAATCTGATGCCGAAAATATGTTTTTAAGAATTTTTGTCCGTTTGTCTGTTTGTTTGGATGTGTGTTCCGGATTGGCGCAAAAACTGCCCAACAGATATGGATGAAAGGCACACAGATAGTTTATAATCTGCACCCTAATTGCGTAATACACGATCCACAATCTGAATCAGTTTGAAACAAATTTCTAATCCATTGCTTCATAAGTTTGAAAAAAAAATCTGCTCCACAACGTAAATAACGCAATGAATGTTGTTGAACTGTCAAAATGAAAGATTAGTCTTAATCGGTTACGAAAATAAGTTACGCAATTAGATAACTGGATTAGCACACAGGGTGCTTTCAATCCCGGGCGGTAGTAAGTTCCCGTGGGATATTTTCCGACGTCCACGCAGGCGAAGCCGCGGGCAAAAGCTAGTAATTTACTAAATTTGTTATTTCTTCCATTATGCTGTGGGGACCAAAGGGTAGACTTACTTACTTTTCACATTTCGTAAAACAAAAGCGGGGGCAGCTACAAAAATAAGACAGATATTTAGAGAAAAAAATGTTGATTTTAGTGACATTGATGTCATTTTGGCAATTTTTCGACTTGGTGACTTTTCGCTCTACGGGGACGATATATTATTTGAATCAGACGATTTGTTCATTTTCCAGGTAGTGTAAAAGTCTCCGAGAGAGTGACGTGCATCTGCTACTCGAACGCGCCGGAGGGCGTGAGCGTGAACTGCGTGGCGGCCGGCCTGGCCGGCGGGGCCGTGCGCCTGTACTGCGCGTGGGACCTGCGCGCGCTGCGACACGTGTCGCCCGCCGAGCGCGCGCCGCTGCTCAGGTGACCTTA
Source organism: Lithophane leautieri (assembly GCA_949152455.1). Classification (NCBI taxonomy): domain Eukaryota; kingdom Metazoa; phylum Arthropoda; class Insecta; order Lepidoptera; family Noctuidae; genus Lithophane; species Lithophane leautieri. The sequence goes on from OX424460.1 coordinate 20,682,927, forward strand.
CACTCATTTGCTAACTGCAAAAAAGCAGGAAAGATCTGGTGAGACAAACTTATGTGATGTTGTTCGTTCGCGATATACTAAATAGCAACTAGAATAATCTACTTTTTAACTTGAAACATGTAGGTATGTCGATTCATCGATTGAAAAATCATATTCGATTATCAAAAATAGCCAGTCTGGCGTTAATTTTAATTGTTTTTAATCGACATACATCTATACAACCATCGAATCATTTAACGTCAGAAATAATTAATCAATCTTCTCGTTCACAGCCTAACATATAGCAGCGATTCTCAACTCCTGTTCGGCTGCTACGGCTCTGGTATGGTGGTGGCGTGGGAGAGTGCTGGGGCCGCTCGACCGGCGCCTGTGCGCATCGTGCCCGCGCACGCGCTTTTCTGACGCGCACATCATGCCCGCGCACGCGCTGTTCTGACGCGCACATCATGCCCTCGCACGCGCTGTTCTGACGCGCACATCATGCCCGCGCACGCGCTGTTCTGACGCGCACATCATGCCCTCGCACGCGCTGTTCTGACGCGCACATCATGCCCGCGCACGCGCTGTTCTGACGCGCACATCATGCCCGCGCACGCGCTGTTCTGACGCGCACATCATGCCCGCGCACGCGCTGTTCTGACGCGCACATCATGCCCGCGCACGCGCTGTTCTGACGCGCACATCATGCCCGCGCACGCGCTGTTCTGACGCGCACATCATGCCCTCGCACGCGCTGTTCTGACGCGCACATCATGCCCGCGCACGCGCTGTTCTGATGCGCACATCATGCCCGCGCACGCGCTGTTCTGACGCGCACATCATGCCCGCGCACGCGCTGTACTGACGCGCACATCATGCCCGCGCACGCGCTGTTCTGACGCGCACATCATGCCCGCGCACGCGCTGATCTGACGCGCGCATCGTGCCCGCACAAGCGCTTTTCTAACCACAGCTCGCGGCCTGCGTGCTGGCCTGGGTCGTGCACGGCTTGCAACAGTTTAGGTACACGTACAGCCTGTAAAACTGAAGCCTAAAAGCTATCTATAATTTTATAATTAGTAAAAAATCGCCGATAAGTCATATCACAGTTAAAATTTGGCTGCCTAGCCCTGATATCCCTACGATATAATAATATCATATTTGACCTGTAAACAATTTACATAATATAATGTAGAAAGAGTATCTATCAACTAATGTATATTTTATATGTTAATGGCCGACAAAGGACTGCCGCATGGGTCGATTCATCAGGTTAAACTACGCTTGCCGGGGTTGGTCCGTAGATGGGTGACCATCTTTACATATCGAGACTCCTCCGTGCCTCGGAAAGCACGTTAAACCATTGGTCCCGGCTGTCATTTGTGGGATCTTTGACAGTCGTTACGGGTCGTCAGAAGCCGGAAAGTCTGACAACCAGTCTTGCCAAGGGGTATCGTATTACCCAGTTACTGGGTTGTGGAGGTCAGATAGGCAGTCGCTCTATGTAAAATATTGATATTCAGCTACATCCGGTTGACTGGAAGCCGACCCCAACATAGTTGGGAAAAAGCTAGGCAGATGATGATGATGATTGGACGACAAAGGACTGCTAATGTGTGATGATTACTTAAAGACTGCAAGGATAATCTCTCAGTAGATTATTTAGGCGTTTGTAGTTTGGTTTTATTTTTATTAACTTATAGACGTTCCATTTCACGATGACTTGCGTGAATTTTATTATATTGGAAGTAAGGGTCAAATTAAATTGATTCATGTGTCTTCGTAAAATAGAACAGTAAAAGAATTCCTATAATGCTTCATGTAAGATAGATTTGAGTCAAAGGCAGATGGATTATGTTGTGTAGCCTGGAAGACACTATAGTTATAAATATTGCTGCTGATAAGTAAATATCTAGATAAATAGTGGTCCTCTATATGTAAGTAAGCATTGTATGTGTAAGATACTAGATAAAGCAATATTTTTGTAGCCTTTATGCCAAAATACGAATAATTACGAGTGATGCTACGAGCCAGATACTTTAAGAAGTAGTTATGGCAGAGAATATTAGAGCCATATGACTAAATTACTTATACTATTAACTTACATGCCGGAAATACTATAGTTTGGAATCTGTGTCGATTCAAATATAGTTTTAAACCTAGATAAATGACTTCCATCTTAGTCTGTCCATGCAACATAGCAAAGGGCAGTTTTTTTTTTTTAAATGATGTTAAAAAAAAATGTATGTCTTACGAATTTATTTTAGATATATAAAATGGTAGATGTATAATGCAACTTGTGATTGAACATAAATTTATATTATCTTTAAATATTTTGTGTACACCTACGTATAAGGAGACTGTTTCATAATAATTATAAATATTATGAAATTATTTCAATAGTTTGTATAATAGTGAGGTGAGCCATAATGCATATCTTATTTGTTGTAAATATATTTTTATATGAACATTCGTGTACTTGTAAATGTTGCTCAGAATGCATTTTAAATCGCATAACGATACAATAATAGTGATAAGATTCGGTGTACATTATTTATTTACGTATATCTTTTATTTGTTTTATCCTAACTTAGTTGGGTGAATCCACGCATTATTATTTTTCCTAATTTTTTTGACACAATTTTTTTAGATAGTTGATAGGTCAAATTTATGTAGGGTATTTGTTCAAGCTACACTAAATATAGTATAATCAATTAAGGGCATGGATTTATTTAGATTATTCTAGGGTTTAATTACAGTTAAAGTTAAACGTCACAGAGTGGAATGACTACTGTATACAGGTAATGACAATTGGAGTGAAGGGAATGACAATAGTAGCATGGAATGATTTTTCTATTAATAAAACAACTAATAATCAGCCTCACAAATTTTATTACTAAAAATTAAATAATCACAATAAATTCTGTTGCTTAATTTCTTAATACCCAAAATTCTCACTCATTTATTTCTTATTTTAAGACATTATTAAAACTTAACTTATTCAGTCGAAAAAATTAACAAAGATAATCACAATTCTTAGTCTTTATTTATTGATTGTTCTTTGAGTCTAATCACAGTATTAGTATATGTACTAGGTATGGATACTTTTTATGTAATCTTATTTTTATGCTATATTTTATAATCAATAACATTTAAACATTTAAAAAATAACGAGCTTATCGTAATAATCCTTTGATCTTCTTGATTGGTTTTTCTTTAACCCTGATCACTATCTATACATTGTATATATAAGTAAGTATATATATAAGTAAAAAGGAAGTCCAAAAAAAAATGTGTTCATTCATTGATTATTGATGGCCGTTTCTTAAAAATTACGTTTGCTGCTTGCTTCCCTTTAAACGTTATTATTCGAGAGGTTGACGGTATTGGAGTGTTGGTGATATTAGAGAGAACTTGTTCATGTCTTGTAGAGACAAGAGTAATAACACCAGCCCCATCGTCTAATCGATGTTGAGATTCTCTTAAATCATCTGACATGGAATTTTTTTGGAAACCTAAGTGTTTTCCATGTACACACACATTTCCTACATCACACTCAAAACAACTTGTCTTCCTAAAAGTTAAATGGTTTGAATATCTCTCCCACATCACTTGATGCACAGAAAGGGTGCCACTAAACGGTTTCAAATTACTCTTTAACTGTCTTTCTCTATCGTTGATATTTTCTTCAGTTACCTGTAAGATTTTAATATTTTCAACGTGTTCTTGAATACATCTCAAAAACTGTTCAAATGTCCCGACGTCATGTCCACACTTAACAAGATAATCAGCGGTGCGCTTTATTACCGCGCCTACGCCATCAGGAGCACCCTTTCCGTGCCCTGACTCACTATAATTCCATGTAATTTTTTTTAAGTTAGGGAAATCTTTCCACAATTGAGTTATCATAAAAAATATATATTTATTCCGGTATTGTGACGTGGGCGAATCTGACTGAAAATGGATGCTTTCTATGAAAGGGTTTTCTTTCACGGCCACATCTATGAGAGGGATCAAATGAGCCCACACCGCAGATGCATCGTGCCTTACGCAGGGACTGACAGTACATACGCAGGTTTTTCCAACTACACTCCGATGGAAGTCGAATGTGTATATTACAGCAGTATGAAGAGAAACTTCTTTTCGACTTCCACCAAAGTGAAACGATTGGACTTCGGTTCCGAATTTAAGCCCATAATTTTCGGAGAAATCAATATGTATAACTGCTTCTGTTACGGTCAAGGATTCCTTTAGGGTCTTCATATTGATATATTGGGTTAATATTTTATAGCTGTGCTCGATAAAATTCGGCAGCTGCTCATTGAGGTTCTCAAGTATTTCTAGAGGAGACCCAAGAAATTCTTTCTTTGCAATTATTGTGTGCACTTTTGAACCCTTTTTTGAGCGTACAGTTTCTTTGCAGCGAACCCATTGATGGTAGATCAATATTCGGTCATTTGAAAACTCGTTACATGGTATGACTACTTTGTCTTTGCATGACTGACATTTTCGCGTTAAACATTCGTCATTTTGTTCGGAGCAACATACTTGTGCGAGTAGTTCCTGAGAGTTTTTCGGCTGAATAATAGAAGCCTTGTTAAGCGAATCAGCAAGCAAATCAATATTGCAATGTATTGTACACATACATGTATCTCTATCTTTTTGTTTCGGTAGGAGCACCCAGAATGGTCGGTGCTTGCAAAAAAAACCATAGCTGACCTTTACTGTATGTGTAGCCAGAAATTTACGGTGCAAGATTTTTAATGGGGAATTTAAATAACGTTTTTGCTTTTGAATTTTTTCTCTGGTAATATATTCCTTTTTTCCTGCACCAAGTGTGCTGTTAATATCATCAGTATAAAAATTTCTGACTAATCTTACCAAAGCCGCATTAGTTCTCCTATCCTCCCTATGTTTCTGTACTAGTGGTTCTATTCTTGATTTCTCTGTTTTTCTAGGTATGTCACGTTCTATCTTCTTCTCTTTCATTAGTAGTTTTATTTTCTTTTCTAAGGCAGCATTTTTCTTTTTCAGTTGAATTATAATATTTTGAAGTATCTTGCGTTTCTTTTGCTCTATGTAACGAATTTTTCTTATTGTGCTAGTTCTAGTCTCCGGTTTCTGCATAGAATCTGATTTCTGATTTTGTTCTTCATTTCCTGCACTATTAGCATCATCTTTAACTTCAATGAAAACTGGTTCTGGTAAAGAAGGTGATTTAGCCTCTTCTTTTTTATTCAAACGGTATTTTTTTGACGCCTCTCGCCATTTTTTTCTCTGAGCTCTAATTTCACGTGGGGACTTTTCATTAATTCCGACCACTTGTTTTTTCTCCTTTTTTCTTACATATTTTGCCCTTTCTTTCTCCTTTTGTCTTTCATATAGTTCAGGATCAGCTTTGATTTCAGCATACTTACGTCGTTTATATAATCTTTGTGCTTCCTTCGAAGTTCGAGGGTCCATTTTTCGTTTATTCATTGTAACTGAAACAGAAATATTTTATGCTATAATAATTTACCTTTGTAATAATTTTACTTCTAGATTAACTAGTTACCATACGAAATCTGCGATATAAGTAGAAATTCTAGTACATAATACGTAATAATTAAAACAAACATTTAGTTTTCGTCATTACCCTTCACCAAACGTCATTCCCTTCTTACCAAAAAACCGAGAAATGACGATTCGGGGAATGACGAAACTAAATATTTGTGCCCGGAAAGTTCTAGAAATGGCTACTCTTAAATTTAGGTTAATAATGTATCGGTAACTGTACATATGACGAAAAAATGCATAAGACAAATAACTATTATTGATCCGCTTACCTTATAATATTCACCAGAAGGGAATGACCAATAAACGTGACAAAACACAAGTTTAAACACAAATTGATATTTTACAGATAACGCGCACAACCCAGCGTGACATGCGTTTCTGTCCATGATACTCGGTAAACTGTGCGGCGCTGGTGTTGTGGTGGGGTGATTGTCATGATAATCCGGCAAAATATATTGGTCATTTGACGCGAATATCGGGAAATGATGCAATTTACGTGACAAATTTTTAAACTTAAATTACACTATATACGGAGACGTTATAATATTCAGAAACTTGTCAAATGAGTTGTCATTAGTTATTTTGTATTTAAATTGTTTTTAAAACGGGTTATTGATAAAGCTACCATCATGACATGACATTGCATTGAACATTTCTTATTTGTTCACCATCGGGTAATGACTATTGGTGCGATTATTGTTTTCTTTTTTATCCAAGTAATAGATTTACTGTGATATTTTATTAAGCACTCCTTAAAACAGTTTACAAGTAGCTATTAGAATAGAAAAAAATATCAAAATATTTAGAATAACTCTTTTTATAAGTCTGAATGCAGTTTTGCTTAAAATGCGTGAATTCACCCAGTTGTTCAACGCCAAGTTTAATCTATTAACTGTTTAGAGGCTATAAAGGTCTAAGCCCTTTTATCATTGACTAGCTGAAGCCCGCAGCTTCGCCGGCGTGGATGTCGGTTATTATATACTAAAACCTTCCTCGAGAACCACTCTATCCATTGGTGAAAACAGCATGAAAATCTGTACAGTCGTTTTTGAGTTTATCGCGAACAGGACGACAGACGCGGCGGAGGACTTTGTTTTATAATATGTAAGGATATTGTTGTTGTTTAAACATTTTTGATGTCAAGGCGAAAAAACATCGACTGGAAGGCCAATTCTTGTACTTAAAAAACGTTCACATTCAAGTCGCAATCTGTCGAACTTGTCAAAAATCTTGGTAAATTGATTGTATTTTTGACAGACTGCGATTGATGCGAATGCGTGCGTTCTTAAAAATAACGGGAATTGCCCCGCTGATGTTTAACTGACATTTGAACCTACATGCTTTGAAAAGATTGAATATATGCTGTATACTTTAAAGAGTAAATTGGTTCTTGCCGTTTTTTTAATTAGACACAGATAACAAGTGTGCTGTAAGTTATAATTATACGCTGTTGAGTTTTGTAAATCAATAAAACATATTTTTAAATCGATTTTTTATTTTATGTGAATCAGTTACGTACCTATAATCAACATTTGACTTCGCCAAAAGGAAGGTTGCCCTTCAAATCTATGGGCAAAAAGGAAGTAAGACTAAAAAAATAATTTGGTAAACACGTTTATCTTCTTCGGTATTATTCCAAAAGAGATGCGTTCAACCTACACGAGGCGTCTAAGCGGAGTGTACAAGGCGACTAGGTGATGTGTACGAGGCATCTACGTGATGTCTACGAGGAGTGTACAAGATGTCTACGAGTACGAATGCAAGTTTCTCGAATGGTAGTGCGGTGGGGTATAAGCGCTTTCATCTAATTTGTACTCTGAATTAAAAATCAATTTGTTGGTCTAATATGTATTTATTGCCACAAAATCAGGTCATACGAAAATATACAAACAAGTTGGTTATCAATACGTATTGGTGTTCGTGTTGAGTTGTATGTTAACACTAAGAGTTTACAATGGTTCATTCATTATTGCGTGTAAGGCTGGTTTAATGGTTGAGCTGAGCTATATGGTGGGTTTCCTTGCACTGTCACTTCACCGTGACAGGCCTCCACCCGACACCGGAGCGTCACTAACACTTGATACTAAACAACGTTCGTTCGAACATGACGCACAGCTACTGCACCACTCTCATGTTGTCGTTAGTGATACCGGAGCGGCGACGTGCTAAGCTTACTCCAAAATACAGTATGCGATAGCCGACGGCTGGAGTTAATGAAGGCTACATACATATCTCATTGAGGCGTTTGTCTGTATTATTTTAGAGATTAATTTGGAAAGCAATTGATACTGTGTCCTCATTGTGTCGCGTACTGCAGTGTAGGGCGGTGTTAGTTGGCGTTCTCGCGCTTGACGCCGCTGAGCACGATGTACGGCGACTGGGTCTCGCGCTGCTTGTCCTGCAGCATCTGCAACGTGCCCAGAGGCGTGTCCGTCGAACTCATCTTCTTCATTAGCTGGAATTAGTACAAGGCTTATAAGTTGAGGATATTGGACATCTCAAATGTTTATTGATTCTATTTGCAAAATGATAATAGTAGTCTCCATGAGATCATGTGCTACTGTGCAAATTACCCAATTGAACGAGTATTTCATGAAATCATGATATTTGAGGCAAATTTTAACTCGGAGAGTTGAATCAATGATTGTAATAATTATAATACTGTAAATACATCATTCTTATGGTCGCAAATCATACATATTTTGATCACCATACAACTTTTTTTTTTTTTTTTGAGGTTGGGAAATCATCCAATGACTTCTCCCGCTCTGGGCGGAGCGGAAGGGCGTGTCAGACTTTTATTGACTAAAACCCATCCGGATTCCTTCAGTTGCCTGTTGCCAAGGTCCCGGTATCCCTTTCGGACACTTTCCGGCAACCCTAGCAAGCATCGGTCCTACCGGACCCCTCCAATTGTGCTGACATCTTTGAGGCGCGCGTGGAACACGACGCGCCATCGACCCGGGCCTGGTCCTTATCGGACGGCGAGCTGCCCGTTGCTCGCCGTCCGCAAGCCCGCGCCTATGGTGGCCGGGAATCCGCCTGGGATTCCCGACGCCCAGGGCGTCTCCAACGGCGGTGGTTGGGGGCGTGAGGGCGCAAACTTTGCCTTTCCCTCACGCGTTCCGCCTCCTCCTTCGCGAGCATTACTGCTTCGCAGAAGGAGGTGACGGCTTCCCATGGCCTGGACCAGGGCCGGACGCGAGAGGTCATTGCCGCCAATCGCCTCCGCGAGGACACGGCGGTGCTCCGCCCAAGCAGGGCATACCTCCACCGTAAGCTCCACCGTGTCCTCCGGGCGATCCGCACAGTGGTGACACCCGGGCGTTTCCTCCCGCCTAATCCTACACAGGAACCTCCCGAAGCTGCCATGTCCGGTGAGGACCTGTGTCAGGCGGAAGGTGAGGACGCCGTGGCGCCTCTCTAGCCACTCCTCAAAGAGGGGACTTATCTTCGCAATTGTGGCGTGCCCAATCACCATACAACCTGGCACTGTCCTGGTAATTGGAAAAAACGTAAGACAATTTGAATTTCGCGGGCTATACTGTATGGAAGCACACGAACGTTGAGTATCTCACCCCTTCCTGCACGGCCTTCTTGATGCGCTTCTCCTGCTTGTTCTTGCCGGGCCCCTTGCCGTGGAACTTGTGCGACAGGTAGCGGAAGGCTTCCTTGGGACACAGCGGGCGGCCGTCGTCGTCGACGTACTCCAGCTTGATGTTCGGCCGGAAGTTGTTTTTCTCGCGGAAGTCCTGCAGCGGGCCCGAGTGCCCGCCGCGCTCGCGACGCCCGTATTTGTCGTCCTCGCTGGAATTTTTATAAGTCACGAATTTAGAATTTGATAATAGGGATAACTTATACAATTGTATATACATGAAATTAGTTTTATTAAGGAATCCTAATCCTAACTAATGTTATAATTGCGAAGATGAGTTTATTTCGCTTTCACGCTAAAACGGCTGAACGGATTTGGATGAAATTTGGCACATGGGTAGTAGAGCCTGAGAAAGGACATAGGCTACTTTTTATCAATATACCACGCGGGCGAAGCCGTGGGCGGAAGCTAGTAATATATATTTATTCACATAGTATTTGATGTCAATTCCGGTAGTGTCAAAGACAACGCGTTGTGATTTTGCGTTCCGTTCCACCAAAAAAACAAAACATAAAATAACGAACAGTAAAAAAGGCAATGCAATGCATTACAATAATGTAAAAAAAATAGGAATTTGTTTCTTGACTACTATAAAATGTATATTGAACTACTAATGATGATAAAGTTTTGAATTACGAGCATTAATTAAAAAAAATACTTATTTGTGGCGATTTTAGTGTCATGCGCATTTGCTAAGACACGCGAGCGGCCCGCACACATTAAAAATGCCTCTACACTCATATGCAAAATGGCGACCATCATGTATCCACGTCACTAGGTGGACCACGTCGCAATGTATTCTGCAGGTAGAACAAGCAGCGCGCACCCGTATGTCTTGTCCTCGATGGAGTAGTGGCGCGCGGTGAGCAGATGCTTGGCGCCCGAGCCGGCCTGCGGCGCCTGCCCCGCGCGCTCCAGGTATCCCTTGCTGAGCGCCAGCTGCAGGGCGCCCCACACGCCCGCGCCCAGCGACGGCTCCGCCTCCAGCCCCACGCACGAGCCTGCGAGGTGCAGATTCCCTTTAGTGACTGATTCCGGAACACTTTAACGAGAACATTGTTTACACTTTCGTCGGACACTTTTGGAACAGACAGTGGAAGTAACGTCGTGCGGTACCTGCGGCGAGGTCCGCGGGCTTCTCGTTGTGCACGTCGACGCGGCTCCACGCGCCCGCGTTGCTGTCCACCTCGGGCTCGAGTTCTTCCTCACGCTCGAAGTCCTGCATACACACATCGACACTTTACACTTTCTTGATAACTAAATTATGAATAAAACTGTAGATGATCCCTTGGAAAACCAGATATTTTTTGAAAGTTTACACCAGCGAACAAAATTATATCTAATGAGAAATAACTACGCGAATGTTTTATTTTACTATTTTGTATAAAGTGCCTCTGAACCAAATTAGTCTAACTAAATCATATTCAGAACCCACATAAAATTTATGATGTTCTGAAGATCATGAGAATGGAAAGACCATAAGCTCGGCCCGTACGTGGGGATGTCTCCGAGCGTGCGACAGAAGGTCGTGTTACCATGAGCTCGGCGTCGTGGTCGCGGTTGCCGGCCAGCCCGTACGTGGGGATGTCTCCGAGCGTGCGACAGAAGGTCGTGTTACCATGAGCTCGGCGTCGTGGTCGCGGTTGCCGGCCAGCCCGTACGTGGGGATGTCTCCGAGCGTGCGACAGAAGGTCGTGTTACCATGAGCTCGGCGTCGTGGTCGCGGTTGCCGGCCAGCCCGTACGTGGGGATGTCTCCGAGCGTGCGACAGAAGGTCGTGTTACCATGAGCTCGGCGTCGTGGTCGCGGTTGCCGGCCAGCCCGTACGTGGGGATGTCTCCGAGCGTGCGACAGAAGGTCGTGTTACCATGAGCTCGGCGTCGTGGTCGCGGTTGCCGGCCAGCCCGTACGTGGGGATGTCTCCGAGCGTGCGACAGAAGGTCGTGTTACCATGAGCTCGGCGTCGTGGTCGCGGTTGCCGGCCAGCCCGTACGTGGGGATGTCTCCGAGCGTGCGACAGAAGGTCGTGTTACCATGAGCTCGGCGTCGTGGTCGCGGTTGCCGGCCAGCCCGTACGTGGGGATGTCTCCGAGCGTGCGACAGAAGGTCGTGTTACCATGAGCTCGGCGTCGTGGTCGCGGTTGCCGGCCAGCCCGTACGTGGGGATGTCTCCGAGCGTGCGACAGAAGGTCGTGTTACCATGAGCTCGGCGTCGTGGTCGCGGTTGCCGGCCAGCCCGTACGTGGGGATGTCTCCGAGCGTGCGACAGAAGGTCGTGTTACCATGAGCTCGGCGTCGTGGTCGCGGTTGCCGGCCAGCCCGTACGTGGGGATGTCTCCGAGCGTGCGACAGAACTCGGCCGTCGCGTCCAGCACCATGGCGCCGGCCGCGCGCTCGACCTGCTCCTCTGCAACGCGCTCTAGGATCTCCTCCACCTGCATGTTTATTAGTTTATTTATTTATTTTCTTAAGGACAAACAGCATATATGATTACAATCGAGACCTTAAGCATAACAATAGGTAATCATTTCATCTACTTCCTCTTTTTGAACATAGAAGAATTGCAGACTCTTCCCGAATTGCTAAGCACAATCGGACTGCGGGTTCCTTCTGCTTTTCTGCGCAATCCTTACCTGTTGCATACTCCTGCGGTAGGAACGAATTACAGACGAAATTCATACTTGATCAGAGCGAGTCATACGAATAATGCGGTCTGCCAGGACGTTGACATCGATGTTTTCAATACTGGCATTTCTAATTTAAAAAGGACACTCTGTGATTTCTTTTTTGATCACTTGAAATAATCGTCACAATTTACGCTTTTTGAAACACATTTTTACAAATGATACCTACTGAAATACTGTCTACCTTCTCAAATTTTTTTTCTTTAATGTTCTCTTCTCTCTGTGAAAACTTTTAATTGGCCTTATTTTTGTTACTCTCATTCGTGCAAAAGTGTTTAGCTGTAAGTTTTCAAAAAAACTGTAAAATAAATAAAAATAAAATACTGAATTGTTTCTTACTAAGGAAAAGTACGTCGATTAAACTATAACAATGAAGTCGTTGGATAGGTATGTACGTACGCATATAATATAACACGTATATTATGTAAAACGTAGATAACTGGAGGAAAGACTTTCATCATAAAATGTGAGGCGAACATTACCTAGCTTCTTCTAGTTTAATAGAGATTTTGTAAATATTTTACAAAGTTGCGGCCATCTGTTGTGAAAAGTATTTGCTTAAGTATATAAGTTTTCAGATGAACATTTGACAAGTTTAAGGAGGTCTAGAGACAATGGAAAATTTCCCATAAATTAATAATAAAATATTGATCTTCGCGGTTCGGTGTCGGGCTCCGTCTGCTCCCGGCCACAGCTCGGGCTGCCCTGTGTACGTTCCCTCACCTTGGGCACCTTGCACTGCGCCCGCTCCGCCAGCTCGGCCTGGCGCAGGCGCCGCGCGCGCGCCAGGGCGGCCTGCAGCTCGGTGTCGGGCTCCGTCTGCTCCCGGCCACAGCTCGGGCTGCCCTGTGTACGTTCCCTCACCTTGGGCACCTTGCACTGCGCCCGCTCCGCCAGCTCGGCCTGGCGCAGGCGCCGCGCGCGCGCCAGGGCGGCCTGCAGCTCGGTGTCGGGCTCCGTCTGCTCCCGGCCACAGCTCGGGCTGCCCTGTGTACGTTCCCTCACCTTGGGCACCTTGCACTGCGCCCGCTCCGCCAGCTCGGCCTGGCGCAGGCGCCGCGCGCGCGCCAGGGCGGCCTGCAGCTCGGTGTCGGGCTCCGTCTGCTCCCGGCCACAGCTCGGGCTGCCCTGTGTACGTTCCCTCACCTTGGGCACCTTGCACTGCGCCCGCTCCGCCAGCTCGGCCTGGCGCAGGCGCCGCGCGCGCGCCAGGGCGGCCTGCAGCTCGGTGTCGGGCTCCGTCTCCTCTTCGTCCACGGCCAGCGGCCCAGACAGCAGCTCGGGCCTCACTTCTGCACATAAACCACGTTACACTCTCGACCAGCTCGAGGATGAGACTGTCACTCGAGTAGGAGCGAGAGGCGCTTTGTTCGGAGACCGTAACTAGTTATCCTACTAATATTATAAATGAGAAAGTTTGTGTGTTTGGATGTTTGTTACTCAATCACGCAAAAACGTCTGAATGGATTTGGATGAAATTTGGCAAACAAATAGTTTCTAACCAACACATAGGACACACACATAACACAAAGGATACTTTTTATCCCGATGTTCCCACGGGATCGAGACTTACGCGGGTGAAACCGCGGGGCGCAGCTAGTATAATAATATATCACCACTACCCTTAGCCTTTTTAAACCCATTGGAGAGGTAAACCAACAAAGTCAAAATGAAAAAAAAAAATCGGCTAAGTGCGTGTCGGACCACGCACGCAGGGACCGTAGACCCACGTATTTCATATTAATTTCAACATGATACCTCCACACGTTCCCGAGACAAAGGGTCTTGAAAGACTGACAGACAGACGGACGGTCTCTTGGAGCTCTAAAAAAGTCAAGGTTCTAAGTCAACAATAACCATCACGCGACCTAGACAAGTCGACACCTTATGTATATACTCAGAAAGTTTTGCGATACTAGAAAAAAATATACTTCAGGTTATATATTATTTTCTTATTATATATGAAGGCGTCAGGGATGGCTGAGCGATAGTGCCGTCGTCATCTCGATTCGGTGTTACAGACTCCATAGTGCAGGTTTACAATTAAACACGATGATAGAGCAAAGCAGTTAGTATTTCACTTTCAGAATAATTATCACAGTAGGTACAATACTAATAATGTTCACGCACTACTTTCTACGTTCGGGCAAATCGACAGTTTCGCATAGTAGAAATGGTCGTCTGCATCTGTTCGTTGCTCTCACAAGACTGCTTCGTCGTTCAGCCACTTCCCTTAACACGACTCCGTCCACGTGATGCCCCACTCCAGTGAGCGCATCACGGAGTATACCCTCACCTTAGTACTACAATAATCAAATGAGAGACTATTATCGCTCAACTTTTATAATCTACGACATATATTTTCAAAGAACTCTCCATTGGCGTCTATATACAGTTTCTAAACGTCTAAACCCATTTTCATAACACTGTTTCCAGTCCGCATCAGACACCTCTTCAATCCTCTTCTCAAATGTAGCCAGTGCATCTGTGCATCTTCTATCATCTAGAGTTGATTTTCTTATTTTGTGGAACAAAAATGATAAAACCATGATTCATCACCCGTAATGATATCGTAAACGCGCCGAGTCGAGCCTGCTTCAAATTTTGCTATCATGTCTCGGCACCATTCTACCCGAACCTCCTTCTGAGCCAGCGTTAGATGGTGCGGTACCAGCGTGAAACTATCTTCCTTACCCGAAGATGCACGAGTAGAATTTTATGCAAACTTCCCGATCCAATCTGCAGTATATGCTGAATCTCTTCACATGTAATTCGCCTATTCTTTTGAATAAATTTTTTCATACCCAGCACGTTTTCGTATGTAACACGTCGTAGGGCAGCCAATTCTTTCTTCGACCGCCAAAGTTACTCGACCACGCTTAAATTCATTGAACCAGCGGAGAACAGTCGCTTTAGAAGGGCTTTTGTCTATGAACACCATTCGAAGTCTTTCAAACATTCTTCTGGTTTTAGTCGACATTTGAAATCGTATAAAATTATCGCGCGAAAATGTTGCAAATCCATTTTTCAGTGAGATTGAGTATATTGATTTCTCTCGTAAAAAAATGTGGAGGGAATTTAGAATTTGGCATGTTGTGTATTTTAACCGACTTGTACAAAAAGGAGGAGGTTCTCAATTCGTCTGTGTATTTTTTTTTTTTGTGTATGTTACGCGATTACTCCGCCAATCATAAATCGATATTGATGATTCTTTTTTTGTTTGGTATGTTATGCTTCAGAGGTGGTCCCATATAAATTTTATTAACTTTGCTTGCGTAGTTTTTGAGTTACCTTTAATAATTACGTATTTTTCCTACTTTGTCTATGTAAACGACATCTTATTTGACTCCGTCACAGTTATTTACATAGCAGGTAGTGATATTCGAATTTGTGTGGGGTAGGTACCACAACTAAAAAGTGAAAAATAAAAACTTTTTACAAAAAAAAACAACCGGCTTCCAAAAAAAAAACAAAAAAAGTGAAAAATAACTTTAATTTCGGAAGTCGGTGGCGTAAAACGAAAATTGAAAAGCAAATTAAGACACCGACCTCCGAAATTAAAGTAATTTTTCACTTCTTTAGTGTTTTTTTTTGGAAGTCGGTTGTTTTTTTATTTGTAATAAATAGTCATCATCATCTGCCTAGCCTTTTCCCAACTATGTTGGGGTCGGCTTCCAGTCTAACCGGATGCAGCTGAATACTAGTATTTTACATGGAGCGACTGCCTATCTGACCTCCACAACCCAGTAACTGGGTAACACGATACCCCTTGGCAAGACTGGTTGTCAGACTTTCGGGCTTCTGACGACCCGTAACGACTGTCAAAGATGCACAAATGACAGCCGGGACCAACGGTTTTGTAATAAATAGTCATTGTTTTAATTGACATCAAAACCAGGCAGTGTCCCATAGACAAAAACTGTTAGTCGCAAAACTTTCGGAGTAACCTGAAGATATGCGTGAACACATAACCTTGTGTTTGCAGTGGGGAGATAAGTTTTGCACTTCTTTTTATACGAGTAGTCTGTGGGTGTCTTATTCGCAGAAATCCTACAATGCTCTCCGCGTTCAATATAACAACGCGCTGAGGGCGCTGCTGCGGATGCCTCGCTTCTGCAGCGCATCGGGAATGTTCGCGAGCGTCCGCATTGACTGTTTTTATGCCAGCATGCGCAAGAGGGCGACCTCGATAGCGAGCAGAGTGCGGTGCAGCGGCAACAGTCTTCTTACCGTTGTTGCCAACAGGTTGGACGGGCCTTTCATGCAGCACTGGCAGGCCGTACATGCACCCGTATATCGAGCCTGGGGCAGGTAGTAATTTGGAATGAAAATGTGTTTGTAATTAATATATATTTTTTTATTTTTTTTGACATTGATTATAACATTTTACAATTTGAGAATTTTAGATTTGACATTTTAATTTATTTTATTTTATTGTTGACAATTTTAATTATTTTGCGTAATGAAATTTTATTAATCACATTTTTATTTTGGGTTTCTATCTGTTTGGAATTTATAATAGTTTGAATTAGTTTAGTTTGAATTTTTGTAATGTAATTTAATGTATGAGTTGTTTATTTACTTACGCTATGAGTCCTGTTGCTTGAAATAAATGAATAAATAAAAAATAAATAAATAAGTGGTGTACGATACCTGTATCGTCAGTGTCGAGCGGCGCGTTGGCCGCGTCGTAGTCATCCACGTCGATGGGCTCGTGCTTAGCCTTCTTACGTATCTTGCCCTGAATGGAAACATTATATAATTTACTAGCTGATGCCCACGGCTTCGCACGCGTGGATGTCGGTTATTATATACTAAAACCTTACTCGAGAACCACTCTATCCATTGGTGAAAACAGCATGAAAATCGGTTCAGTAGTTTTTGAATTTATCGCGAACAGGACGATAGACAGACGCGGCGGAGGACTTTTTTTTATAATATGTAAGGATGTTTGATCAAACTGTATATTAAGCCGAGTCTATACTGTAATAGCATCCAAGATCTCACACAGTAAAAAAACAATGGGCAAAAGTGGTCTAAATGTCCACTAGTAACAAGACCTCAGTAGTCTATTAAATAACGAGTTATTGTTATTAAGATCTGTAAAAATGAGGTATCATTAGATTTGTCCTGACACCGAGAAGGAAATTAGAAAAAAAAAAACTGACGGACTAATATTGGGAAAAGAAAATTAAACAACAATTGACTCGTCAAAAGCTGAAACACTCCCGACACACATGACACGTCTCACATTACCTTTCTCTTGGTCTTCTTGAACTTGGCGAGTATCTCATGCTCGTCCAGGTAGTCAGCCGCGACCCTCAGCGCGGGCCGCTGCAGCGACTCCAGGCGCCTGTCGGGGCCGCCCTGCAGGCGCTCCTGCCTCTGTGGCCACAGGTACGTACAGTTAGAATAGCTCAATATTGCTACTAAATGATAAACTGACGGCAACAGTCAGCCTCAAGCCAGCGCTGTGCCTCACCCGACTCACTGGAGCATAAGGCAGCGCCACCCCGACTTGCCCGCCTTGTTCTCACATATAGAAGCACGAAGAATACTGTACCCAGGATTTTGTAATATCTATATACATTTTTAAAAGAGTGTCCTTGGAGTTTCTTGCCCGTTCTTCTCCATAGAGATCTACGAATTTGAATGGGCAACTAGCTTCAACTTTTTGACTAACTGACCGACTCTTTGACAATTCAAAAGTGCCTGTAAATGGTTTAATTGAAATAAATGCTTTGAGTTTGACTACGCACCTCACTGACGTCACGCAAAATCCTGCATCGCGCAAGCAGTGTTAATCGTGCGACCAGACACGACACCTTTCTGGTCGGAGGATCCTTCCTTTTTTATGGAGGAATGAACTTTACACCCTGTTCCTCATACCTCTATACATTTGTTGTTAACTTCTATATATATATTATTATTTTCGTAGAAACTAACAAGAAAGCTCTAAAGACGTAACAAAATAACATCGATTTTCGTCGAGCCGGAGTCACACGTCATTACTAAATAATAAATAAATGAAAATAAATAGATTCATAACCTTCCTTCTCATTGACTTCTATAAATTTCGTCTATTTAAGGTTGATGTTCCGATCGGCCGCCCATACATTTGTAGATTTAGCTTTACGCTAAAAATAGACACTCTTTGTTAAAAACGAATCATTTTATCACTTTTCTACAATGAAATGTGTGCGCAAACGACCTTTTTAGGAAATAACTTACATTAATAACTGAGAAAAACGATCGCGAAATCCAGGCAAAATTTGACATTTCTTTACATGTGTGGGTTCGTTTTGACAAGCAAAATATAGCGCCATGTTTGTTGTAGTTTAGAAATTGCAGCGCTAGATGGCGTCCTGGCGATATTATAATTCTGATAAAACAATATATATTAAGTACAATAATTGATCTATTTTATTTTCTATCTATCATTTAAAAAAGAAACATTTCATTACCATAACACTCACGACCTTAGACGGCAATGTAAACAATTAAATATCATTATTCGTAGACGCGACGTTGCCGTACTTCCTATCCTTGAGTACTTCACCTAATCGACATTGACACACGTTGCCAAACTTCGTTCGCTCGTTTCGTAATGATTGAAATGTAACAAAAATACATTTTCAAGTTTCTCGCTTGATGCACTAGGATTTGCGCGCGGAATTTGTTGCGTGATAAAATGTGATGCTATTTTCATTGATTCAAATTGCATTATTTCTAGTAGGTATTTGATACCAATTGAATAGAAATAATGCAATGTATACTAGGTATAATCATTTTATTAATTATTCAAAATATGCTATTTTATTGTAAAATAAAAGTATGTAAGTAAGTACCATATTTCGGCGGTATTAAAACAGCCAGTTGGCCGGTGAGTTGGGTTTTAGACGCTGAAATCTTGTCACAGTAGTTATTACCTACGTATCCGGTCGATGCTGACAATTTGTATATTTTTTGGTCAACGAGAAATTAAATTATTACAATTCGGTAAGCCACCAAAGTAGTCACAAAATCAAAATTACAGACATTACTAAATCGAAGAATGGGTGGCGCAGTCATGGGATATGGTTTTGCCAGGTTATGTAAAAAAACCTTGTATGCATTTTACAGACAGATAAACATTATTTTTATTTGTGATGTCGCGTCAGTCCCGCTATTATTATTATTATTATTATACTCTGGTCGCGTGCCTCGCAGTTTCGCCGGCGGCCGGCACGGTGTGGTGCGTTCAGAAACAAACAAATAATTGAGTTTCTTACATCAAATAGAGGTGATTTATTGTTTAAAAATAAATAAATAAGTATCTCATTCATTGTCGACCAATATTCTACCAGGACTCTAAAGATAAGTAAAATTTTACTATACATTTTATTATTCTATTTTCTCAGGATGTGTTAGAGTTCTGAACGTAATCGCCACAATAATGAATTCTGCATCTGCATCAGTTGACAGATTATCTTACAAGACTTCGACTCCGTGCTGTTTATATGGTTGTGAAATACGATACTATTGGATTTTATTCAAATACTGTGTATAATAGTAACACATTCTTTTTCTTTTTCAATATTTCAGATTTAGATTACGTCTACAATGTCTACTCGAACAAACAAACCGGCGTACAAACGACACCGTTATTGTGTATCTTTTATGTTTACAGATTTGCAAACGCCGTATTACCACTCCATGTCACAATCATGTAAAGGATATTCTATATAAAAATAATATTTGTACAAAAGACATGTTATACGGGCAGCAAAATGAGAATGTGGCAAAAAGTATGTTTATGCAACAATATAATAAAATTGTCAGGCCTTCAGGTCTTTTTATTGATGAAGAATTTGGATGTTTAGCTGGCAGTCCAGATGGTAAGTTTTCTATAAAAAGCTTCAATTTTATTTACTATATATTTGGAAAATGTAGAAAATTATAATATTAGTTATAATCGCGAGAGACCAAAGATTACGAGCACCATAGGCGATTGAATTTCTTGTATCAAATGTCATGAAGTGGTTCATTTCATTGTTATATATTTTGTGTCAATTTGTTACAGGTATAATTGAAAATGAGAGAGCTGTTATTGAGATCAAGTACTTTCCATCATTGGTGAGGAAAAATCAAAGCCTAGATGCAGCTGCAGTAGAAAAGAAAAACTTTGCTCTAAAATTGGATAATAATGTTTTAGTCATGAATAAAAAGCACGATTATTACTATCAAGTAAGTTGATCATTTTTTTTAATGTTTTTATTGGACTGCTCTTGACCTCAAACACGCCTGATGGAAAGTGATAGATGAGGTCTATGATGGAACGAGCAAGCCCAGAAGATGCCTGTTCACTTTTGTTTTGAAGGCTGACGGGTTGTACGTGGAAGGGAAACACAGATGCTGGCAGAGAGTTCCACACTTTGGCCGTGCGCATAATAAATGTGGAAGAGAAGCGCTTAGTACGACTAGACGGTATATTGACCAAGTGCGGATGGTATTCTATTGCATGTCTATTTTATAATTTATTTCAGTATCTAGTTTTCTCATATTATAATTAAAATCTATTTCAGGTTCAAGGACAAATGCGTGTCAGCAAAATGGATAAGTGCTACTTCATATGTTTTATTTCAGTCACTGAACCTTTGACTGTGATAGAAGTTTGTCGAGATAATGAATTTATGAGCAATATGATACCGAAGCTATTAGACTTCTTTAAAAACTGTATTTTGCCAGAAACAATTTTGAGACGGGTTCAGAAAAATGCGAAATGTATAGATTTGAATGGTAGTAGTAGATATGTACCAGTAATAGATATGTACCAGTATCTATTAATAGATATGTACCAGTAATAGATATGTACCAGTATCTATTAATAGATATGTACCTAGTAATAGATATGTACCAGTATCTATTACTAGGTATTACTTTCGTTTATTTACTTCATAAATTGTATCAATTAATAAGTTATTATGTTATTCTAGTGAAAAATCGTACTTCAACATCAATATCTGTTGGAAATTCGAGTCCATTTTAGAGCAGCTATGGAGATTGATGGTAGATAACATTTTGAAATGACTATTAAATAATATTCGTCAAAAGTAAGAAATATACTAAGTAAAGTTATTTTTCTTTGCAGCAGCTGTGTAGCAGCAGTTTCAAGACAAGAAGAGATGATTTTTGTTCAGTTGTATTTTTGTAGTAGTTTGTTTAGAATCAACATTATCATTGTATATTATTTTTTATTTGTATTTACTGTAAAAGGTGAAATAATACTTTATTGAACTCAATAAGCTGCTCTTTAGATTTTTGTTTTACTAAACACTTTTGTAGATAAAAGTGCTTAGACATTATGAAAATATTGTTTCGCCTTCCTGGTTATAATCGCATACAAAATTTTGTATTTCATTAGATTTGTTGTTCTCTTGTTTATAAATTATATAAAGTTTCTAACATATTTTTGTAATGTCTGTAATTATTGTAATACTTGGTTATGTTATAAATTATGTATCATTGTGTCACTTCAAATAGTTTTGTTTTGATAGTTATTTAATTAGTGTAAGGTAATAAAATTAAATACATATGTTATTGTACATATTGTTGACATTATTTATTTCCCAAAATTATTTATCAATTAAATAGTTTTCGCCTATAAATACAACTTTTATTTTCCTAAAAATAGTCCTACAAAAAGTTCAGCCCACTTTTTTAAATACACGCCATCTAGTGTTCAATCTTTGTAAACGTAGGGAATACGTATGTATGTGTAAAAGACTGTATATTCAATGGTAGATGTTATTTTCTGGCTTTGTGTCCAATTGGGTGGATTTTGAGGCATTACTATGACCAAGTTCAATAAAGCGTAATGGCTGATTTGCGCAAAGATTACTCCTACGACTTAGTAATGCTCCAATTTCACATAAAACAAAATAAACCAAAACATGCTGACTTCAGCGCCATCTAGTGGGAAAATGGCCCGGAACAGACCGTATGTTCCTCCTTAATAGTATGTGATTTTTATTTATTTCTATTTAATAGTAGGTATAAGGACGAGGGCGTAAAGTTCACTCACCCTCTATAGAAAAGGGAGGATCCACCGACCAGACGGGTGTAGTGCCTGGCGGGCAACTGCCCAACGATTGATGTTGGAATCTTGTATATATGTTGATCGCGCGGTAAACTCTAAGTGCGCGATGCAGGATTTTGTGTTATGTCAGGTCTTTTATGCGTAGTTTGCATGTGGCGATGCCGCACATGATGATATTGGAAATAATAACCCAAAAAAATCCTAACCTAACCAACCCAAAGGCCACGTTCACACGGTGTTAGCAGTACGAATTTTACCGTATAATGTTGGGATTATATGGCATACAATATAGCGCGCACTGTGCCCGCGTGCTGGATTACTCCCTCTTACAGAAGGGCTTATGCCCCATTAGGGCACATTATACAGTATCATAGAGGTGAAACATCTCACCATCATGTCCCTGAACTTCTTGGCGTCGAGCACATCGTCGTCTCCGATGAGGAAGCCCCTGGTCTTGGCGTCCTTCTCCTTATTGATCTCGTCGTCGTACTTGCTGAGCACGGGCCGCGCGAAGCCCAGCGACGCGGCCTCCAAGTCCGCCTCGTCGTCGTACGCGCGGTAACCGGCCTTAGCCTTCTTCGCTTCGAGAAGATTCTGTGAAAAAGATAAGGTGTTTGTGTAATAATTTTGTTTACACACGAAAACCAGCAAGGAGCTTGGCCTGTGCCATACTCATTTGCAGCGCTAGTTGGGAGGGTAATAGTTGTACCGCATATCGTTCAAAATCGCTTGACCCTTCACTTTTTAATAAATCATTTTTTTATTGATCTGTTTTCTATCAAATATTGAGAGCATAGTAACCTCCTCAGATTAGGGTTGTTTTTATTTGGCGCCCTCAAACACAATGTTATTAACCTAGGGAATCTGTAATGTGTCATTAATTCAGAGCTTGGTGAGACATTGTAATGAGACGTTACCTTCTTAGTCCTCTCGTCGTCGACGATGTTTACGTTGACGAGTACGTCCTCCTTATCATCAGCGAGCACGTCCTTATCGGCCAGCGTCAGCACCACCTCGCGCTCGTCTCCTATCTGTACACAACAAAACAGCCGGTTATAGCTTGAGATAGCTAATGAGAACAAACTATTTCAGACAGTATAAATCTAATTTATTTGGGAAAAACATGCACCACATTAAAGATCCAAATTATTCTACAGTTAATAAACACAAACATATTTACAAATAGCGACCTGCTCCTGCTTTGCACGGTTTTTACGATTTGATAAAACATCTAGATTTCTTATTATGAATGTAATATTAACATATTATACACGTAAACCTTCCGCAATAAATTCTCTAAACGATGGTGAAAACCTCATGGTTTTCACCATCGTTTATAATTTAAGTGTATAATACGCAACAGATGACTGTTGCGTGGTTTAGGAAAGCAACGTGGTCATACAGACAAACACGAAAAGCGACTTTAATTTTCGATCTTACACATCGTAGAATAATAGAGAACTAGACAATGAGAATCGCGACTTAGTTTAGTGCGAAAAGTATCGTGTTATGAAACTCCACATTACAAGAGTCTCAGGTTTGATTTACGGAGACGCGGCCGCCGTTTTTTTTGTTTACGGTGCGACGTCGCGGGAAACGGCACTTACCATCGCACGCGTAAACACAAACATATGTGTACGATGTTGTTCGTAGAGATACGACGCGCGTGTGGCGAAGTGCGGCGGGCGGCCTGAGGCGCACAAGGGGGGCGCGACACGCGTGTGGCGAAGTGCGGCGGGCGGCCTGAGGCGCACAAGGGGGGCGCGACACGCGTGTGGCGAAGTGCGGCGGGCGGCCTGAGGCGCACAAGGGGGGCGCGACACGCGTGTGGCGAAGTGCGGCGGGCGGCCTGAGGCGCACAAGGGGGGCGCGACACGCGTGTGGCGAAGTGCGGCGGGCGGCCTGAGGCGCACAAGGGGGGCGCGACACGCGTGTGGCGAAGTGCGGCGGGCGGCCTGAGGCGCACAAGGGGGGCGCGACACGCGTGTGGCGAAGTGCGGCGGGCGGCCTGAGGCGCACAAGGGGGGCGCGACACGCGTGTGGCGAAGTGCGGCGGGCGGCCTGAGGCGCACAAGGGGGGCGCGACACGCGTGTGGCGAAGTGCGGCGGGCGGCCTGAGGCGCACAAGGGGGGCGCGACACGCGTGTGGCGAAGTGCGGCGGGCGGCCTGAGGCGCACAAGGGGGGCGCGATCTAACCGACTAGTTTTAGGTTAGCGAGAGATGGGAGCGCACGTGTCGCAATTTGCGAACTACGTCTCCGTTGTGCAATTTCCAAATAAGACAGGCAGAAGGTTCCGCCGCGGGCATCGCTTCATCAAGAATGGCCGCTGCGTGCGCCGCTTGTGACACGGCGATGTCACCCGCGGGCTCCGAAGCAAAAAACGCTCCATTTCAAGCAAACGCGTGTAAAATCGCTTCTCCGTAAACGCACTCATACACCATATGTTTGAGTTCAGTGCGGGCCGCGCCGCCCAACGCCATGCGCGTCGCCAAGGTTCTCCGTAAATGAGGCCTTAGGTTTCTCTGCGTAATGACGATTCATAGTGAAAAGTTAATGACAAGTGCTGATTTCAGATCATCTGTTCAATGCTTAAAGATTCTGCTAGCGTGTGGACAAAATTGTAACTAATGCCGCCATCTTGCTTTGTCAATACAATTTCTATGATTCAAGGACCGAAAAATCCTCGCATTTAAGCGCCGGTTTCTTGAACGAAAAGTAACTGGCGCCGCGAGCGCTCGTCCGCCTGCACTAGCGCCGACACGCCGAGCACCTCGTAGGACCTGCGGGTAGTGCCTCACCGTGTCTATGTCGTGCGCCACGCGCAGGCCGCGCAGCTCGGCTCGCGCGTAGCTGCGCTGGCGCTGCGAGCTCTCGTCCGCCTGCACTAGCGCCGACACGCCGAGCACCTCGTAGGACCTGCGGGTAGTGCCTCACCGTGTCTATGTCGTGCGCCACGCGCAGGCCGCGCAGCTCGGCTCGCGCGTAGCTGCGCTGGCGCTGCGAGCTCTCGTCCGCCTGCACTAGCGCCGACACGCCGAGCACCTCGTAGGACCTGCGGGTAGTGCCTCACCGTGTCTATGTCGTGCGCCACGCGCAGGCCGCGCAGCTCGGCTCGCGCGTAGCTGCGCTGGCGCTGCGAGCTCTCGTCCGCCTGCACCAGCGCCGACACGCCGAGCACCTCGTAGGACCTGCGGGTAGTGCCTCACCGTGTCTATGTCGTGCGCCACGCGCAGGCCGCGCAGCTCGGCTCGCGCGTAGCTGCGCTGGCGCAGCGAGCTCTCGTCCGCCTGCACCAGCGCCGACACGCCGAGCACCTCGTAGGACCTGCGGGTAGTGCCTCACCGCGTCGATGTCGTGCGCCACGCGCAGGCCGCGCAGCTCGGCTCGCGCGTAGCTGCGCTGGCGCTGCGAGCTCTCGTCCGCCTGCACCAGCGCCGACACGCCGAGCACCTCGTAGGACCTGCGGGTAGTGCCTCACCGTGTCTATGTCGTGCGCCACGCGCAGGCCGCGCAGCTCGGCTCGCGCGTAGCTGCGCTGGCGCAGCGAGCTCTCGTCCGCCTGCACCAGCGCCGACACGCCGAGCACCTCGTAGGACCTGCGGGTAGTGCCTCACCGCGTCGATGTCGTGCGCCACGCGCAGGCCGCGCAGCTCGGCTCGCGCGTAGCTGCGCTGGCGCTGCGAGCTCTCGTCCGCCTGCACCAGCGCCGACACGCCGAAGACCTCGTCCATCTCGTCCAACATAGCTGCCTGGGGCAAACATGACACAACATATTATATAAACAAACAAATACCAGAATATTAGCGCGGAATATTAGAATTTATTATTATTATATCTAAGTTGGTTATTTATTGATATTTTCACGTGTAGATAGACAATTATTTACACGTGAAACTATTAATAAATAACTAAATTTGCGCAACTACTGGCTTAATAGTACATTTCGATACGTGTGACTTAAGTAGTCCATTATTGTATCATTAATATACTCACCTTAAGTCACGAGTATGGTGTACTATTTTATAGCTCGTGTGACATAAATCCGCCATCCCTTTAATTGATTGAAAAGATTTAATTAAAATAGTATATTCGGAACTGTATATTGTATACGGAACTGGAGGCCCACAATTCTTTTTTTCAAGAATGTTGTCAACTGATTCTAACGACTAATATTATTATGATCATATGTATTTATTGTTCATTTCAACATTGAGTATAAAAAAGTACGTCACCATCAAGTGTATGATCTACCTGCCCATAAACTTGATGGTGCGTACTGTTTTGAGAGTTGACCAGCCTACGCGAATAAAAAAACTTAGCAAAAAAAAAAAACTTTTTCTATTTACGCCATTTCTTGTTGTACCAGAACACCCGGGAAAGTTCACGTTGCTGCATAACTTTTTAATTAGTCGAGATTTTTAATTAATTTTCATTATGGCACCTCTTTAGATCATGGACCACAAATTTACAGTTCTGATTATAGCATCGAATGTATATTTACTTACGTTCAGGTGTTGCCTAATATGGAATTAACTTTTGTATCGATCACAAAAATTTAGAACTTTTTGATTATACAAGGTGCAGTTTTGGATCTGCAAAACATTTTAGGAGGTAATTATGTTAGTGATTCTCGACCCGAATCAACAATAAAATGGGCAGGTTTTTTTTTTTCATTTTATTCTTATTTACGAAAATCGGTAAGCGTGAACTCCCCTTTTTAAAACGCGGCCAATCTGTACGTGTCCTTAAACTGCGCTTCCACACACACAAACAAACGCAACCGACATTTCTTTCATAAATCCAAAGCACCAACCACCGCCCGCTCCCTCTCCCCCGCCACGCCCCCGCGGCCATCGCAACCGCATAAATCGGGTCAATTTATTAGTGTAATTGATGACGCCGGTATGTGCATACGCTTGCAAATTCCGCCCCTCAAGTGCGCCATCGATTAACGGTCGCGATAGGTACCTACTACCTAGTTGTAAAGATGACGGACCAATACTCCAATGTAGAGTTGGTGGAGATGGTCCGCTTGTATGCAATCAGTGGAGACAATGTATCTCGAGCCATAGAAATGTTCGCGGAGTTATTCCCCAATCGGCAACGTCCCTCACACAGGGTAATGCTGGCTGCTACGCAGAGACTGCGCGATCATCGGCAGTTCGACGTTCCCCAGCATGCTGAAGGTCGCGGCAACGAAGGCCTGCCTGTCGCCTTGCAGGAAGATATCCTGGAATTCTTCCGGCGAGAGCCACGGGCAAGCACACGGGAGGCTGGTCGACGGTTTGGAGTGCACCACTCCACAGTGTGGCGGCTACTGCACAAAGAAATGCAGCATCCTTTTCATTACCGCAAGGTACAGGATCTCCACCAAAGTGATAACGCCGCGCGAGTTACATTTTGTCGCTGGTTGCTGGAACACCAAGACGCCAACATCCTGTGGACGGACGAGTGTTTATTTACTCGAGTTGGCGTCTACAATGTTCATAACGAACACTGGTGGGCTCACCGCGAACACAACCCGCACGTGACTAAAAGGCATTCTTTTCAAGTGAGGTTCAGTTTAAATGTGTGGGCTGGCATAATAGGAGACCAATTGCTTGGACCCTATTTTATCGATGGTCACCTCACTAGTGCCACATATCTGGAGATGTTGCAATACGTCGTCGAGGAAATGTTGGAAGAAGTTCCCCTGGGAGTGGAACGCAACATGTACTACCAGCAGGACGGTGCACCTCCTCACTACGGTAGGCAAGTACGTGAGTACTTGAGTGACAGGTTTGGCACCCACTGGATTGGTCGCGGCGGTCCAGTGGCTTGGCCTCCGCGTTCTCCGGACCTCACGCCCCTGGACTTTTATCTGTGGGGAGACGTTAAAAGATTGGTGTACACAGACGAAATCACCAGTGTTACCCAACTACGTGCAAAAGTGATCAGTGCTTTCGACACAATAAAAACGAATGTGTTTGTGTTACGTAAGCTGAAGGAAAATCAGCAACGTCGTGCTAGGCTGTGCCTGGAGTGTGACGGTGGAAACTTTGAACAATATCTCCAGGTAACATAAGTAGGTAATTTATTTATTTATTTGTACATAGTCAATAATTTGTAAATACGATGTTAGCTAAATCAACTTGATTAGTGTAAATAAGTTGATTTAAAATTTTTAACTACGCCAAAAATACCTATCAGACAAAATGAATCACTTAAAATCCCTAACACGTGGGTACCTACCTACATAACTAGCACAAATTATCTTGATGTATTTTTGTCGGTCCTCAGCCCGTTAAAAAGTAGGAAGGAAAATCTTAAATCAACCAATTTAATCTACAAATAAAAACGAAAACCGTCCTTGAGGCTGAATTTACCTACAGAGCGCGCCGACTGCGCCGAGTACCTACATGCCTTATTATTATTATTAGGTGCCTACCTAAATCCCGCGCACGCGCTCGCGATCGTAGTTTCACAATTGTGCAACAGGAACTGCTTACGTGCTATGTAATGTTTATTTATCTCCGCCTATCCTTTTATTCATCAGCTGATAGGTAACTAACGACGCCAACGTGAACTTTTTTTGGCGCAGTTGTATCTACTTCCTACTATTATTATTTATCGTAATAGCCCAGTGGTTAAGGCTTTCTACTCTCATGCATGAGGTTGCGGGTTCGCAATTGAGCAACTACCATTGTGTTATTTTTTTAATTGATGTAAGTACTTTTTAAATTTATCTAGGACATCATTGAAATCCCATGTTTCGGTAAGCACTTAATTGTAGCCTTTGGTTCGAATTGATTTGTAGCTCTCGGACGGTCGTTAGGTACCACACGGGTCGGTACGGGTCAACGACCTTACAGC
Source organism: Lithophane leautieri (assembly GCA_949152455.1). Classification (NCBI taxonomy): domain Eukaryota; kingdom Metazoa; phylum Arthropoda; class Insecta; order Lepidoptera; family Noctuidae; genus Lithophane; species Lithophane leautieri. The sequence goes on from OX424460.1 coordinate 20,711,733, forward strand.
CCTGCCGTATGGTCGTTGGTACGGGTAGTCAAAAGCCAGAAAGTCTGACAATTAGTCTAACAAATGGGTATCGTGTTATCAAGTAACTGGTTTGTTGAGGTCTGATACGCAGTCGCCCTACGTGATTCACTGGCACTCCATGTAGTGAGCTGCATACAGTTAAACTGAAAGCCGACCCTAACATAGTTGGGAACAGGCTCGGCAGATGACGAAGATTTTCGCATTGTAATGATGTTTAAAATGAGTTATTATTTAGCGAAATTTAAAACAATAATGTACGAGTAGGTACATTGTGATTTTCAAATTCGAACTACATCTAAGTTAAAATTATTTGCTATAAGTTGCTGTAGCTACAACAACTTGTACAGATCGCGGCACGAACCTTCGATGCCCAGTAACAGATTTTCGGTATGACGAGCATCGCGGGGGCTCCCCGTAACCATAGCAACGACCTTTATTTTAGTTCAACGTACGTGCCGCGTTCGTTTCGTAGAAATGTGGGCGGAGACTCGTACAGGCTGACGTCACTGGTCATCGCATTCACGCACACAGTGACATGACGCGCGATACATCGCAATGGGTGATTCTGTTTTTTTGAAGAGGGTTATTAAGAGAGTTATTCTGAAAAACAATAAAATTGAAAAATCGAAAATAAAAAGTATTATTGATTATTGACTTGGTATCGTATTGTTATATGATTATTTACGAGTCTCATAACAACCTCCTGAAATGTTTTGCAGGTTCAAAACTGCACCTTGTAGAAATGCTAGTGTTGTAAAGTAGGTTGCCAAACTGGCATAGCACATAGTGACAAACAACTCGGTGCCTTGAGATTCGTTATTTTTTTTTACAGTATATTCATTTTTATGTGGCACTGCGAAAGTACTCAAACTCAAATGTTTTATTGCATTCATGTGTACACCAGTTGTTACATAATAAAGTAAGATCCAACATGAAACCCGGTTAGGGCACGGCAACATAAAAGGTTAGGTAAAACAAGCATCCAGCAAACAGCATCCAGCAGTAATCTTCTTAAGAAGTTTGATAAGTCGTTTCTATACCATGTATCCGATTATTTGTGTATTCCCGGTTTGGAATTCCGGGATTAATATTAAGAAGCTGGTTCTATAATTTCTTGCAATGCACCCAATCTCTACTTATGATATAGCAATAATCTTTGACAGTCACTTGTAAACTGGTACTATAGTGTGGCCATTAGTGCTGTGCACTCCCTGAGGCGTGCGCGGCGAGGCGGGGGGGGGGTGGGGGGAGCGGCTGCAGCGCTCTGGCAGTGCGCCGTCAGCGCTCGTGGCGGCAGGTAGTGCTATCTGTGCCGGACTGTCATGTCAGACGCACATGGGATAAATATTCAAAGACGGGTCGTGCGTTATCTCTGTCATTTTTAAGGTGGCTAAATATTTTAAGAAAAGAAAAGCAGACAAAGAAAGCTTTGAATTTAAGTTTGAGTTTAAGTAATTTAGTTTAGTTCTTATTTATCACCTGCATATTTTTAATAAAATATGAGTAGGGTTACATTTTAATCAACTAAGTAAGTATAATATATTACAGATAGATAGCCTCCGACCATCGTCCCGCCACAAGCCTTAGAAATGCAAACTGATATCGTAAGATCGGTCCGACATGTATCGATCTCATGTGAGCTCATGCACTTTTTTCTTCGCCTCCCACCTCGCCGCGCATACCTCAGGGAGTGCACAGCACTAATGGCCACACTATATCTGATGTAGTCGGATAACAGCTGTGATCATACAACTGATATCAGACAAAAGTTTGCATATGCGGAGATAGAGAAAATATATTTCTGTCTTGCTTACTCTTACTACTGGATCTAATTAGTGTGTTCTTTTCTCATTATTATTATAATTTAATGACTTATCTATTGCTATAGTCTGTCTAAGCTTTTTGCTGTAATTAAAATATACGATTTGACTTTGACAATAATTCTAGTGTAATGCATGGCTTGCCGAGTGGTTGTAGCCAGAGTGACAAGTGATGCATACCCTCTTGGCAGCTTCCCGCTTCTGCAGGTCGATGTCTCGCGAGCGCCGCACCCAGGCGGCCGCGTCGTCGTCGTCGGACACCTCGGCCAGCAGCGTCGTCTGCAGCCTGCACAAGACATGTTATCTATTCGTTTATATTAATCTTTGTGCGAAATACAGATACAAAGGTACACTTAATGCCTGAAGTATTTTCTACCAGTCAACCAATGGTGGTGGATAGATAACATCCAAGGGGCATTGTTTGAGAGTGAAAAAAAATAGATACACAAGTACATATCACATAGGTCAGGTAAGGCAACTACATTAGAGCCGAGACTTGCACTGCCCGACATGGCATTATTGAACCTGCGAATGGCAGCAACGCAACCTAAAGAAGAATTCGAGAACAAACAAATATTTACATGCTTTTTGAAAAAAAAATCTTAACCTTTTGGATGAGACACTTAACCATTAAGACCAGTTCTAAAAGATTCTAGTTGTTTTACAATAATTCAATATCTGTTTTTATAACAGTGTAACTGCATGTACAGTTTACATTATTGGTAAAAACGTATGTTTTTCTATTTGTAATAGTGCATAATGTAGCTGTTTGTTGTTCCTATTTAATCAAATAAAAATACTGACTTCTGTTCAATTTTCCTCTTCTCCTTGTGCAGTTGCAGCTTCTCGCGAATCTTCTCCGCCTTCTTCAGCTGCGCGATGTTGCCGGCCGGCGCGTGGTAAAACTCGCCCAGGTCGTCCTTGATCTTGCCATCCTCTGCAACACATATACTTATCAACTTTTAGATACTTTTTTCGGCTCTGGCTTTGTAACACACCCACAACACAAGGGAAACGCCTACTCCTAGATAATTAAGTTTTTATAATAAAGTTGATAATCAAGGAACTAAAATGAGAATATTATCAAAACACTGTCAATCAGAATTAATATGACTTGCTGATAATTACTGAACAACGATTAGCGCCAAAATTCTCAGCAAGTACTTCGCAGTCAAGTTTCGAACAACAATATCATACGCGAACCAACGCCACAGGGAATAATCTCTTGCATGCTATGTATTTTCAACTATATTGTTATAACTAAGTATCAACTTACTTCATTAATTACACTAGTCAACAGTGATATTTCTGCTCATGATGAGACTGGCTTTAGGTCAAACTTATACCCATGACTATGGAAATCCAACAGGTTTTAGAAATTGGCTCTAGTTTTTTTATTATTAAGGCTGTTTCCATATTTAAATTAAATAGGAACAGCTGATACACTTAGGGATGAGTAATATTTTTTTGTTTACATTAGCTATATTTTTTTTTTTAACCGCCTCCTTATACCTCCTGTTGAATTAGAATACTAACTTATACAAATATAAAAAGAGTAAAATAGAAATGAGTTGTATGTCGAAAAGTACAGTCACATCCAAAGTGTATTTATTGTAGCACAGCAAAGCACTGACATAATGTCACAATTAAATTTTATAATGACTCGACATTAGTCAGAGGTGCAAGCCATTTTGATCTTACATAACATACACATACATATTCTTTTTAACTATTTATTTATTTATTTATTAGGGACAAAATACAGTTACATGTTTAAAAATACAGAAAATTACTTAAGCTAGGAATTGTCAAACATGCAACCCACACCATTGTCCACGAATTAACTAAAAGTTAAAAGAAGTGACAATATAAAGCATTATACAAAACAAAACAAAAGAATCGTTGTCATATTAGCACTGAGATTGCCTAATGTTACTCAATTTACTCTGCGGACAAAATATCCAGAGCCATTTTCTTAAAAACTTGCTTAGATAGATAAAATATATCAAGGTCCATGAAACGCGCGTTGTATGCATCAACAAGACGGCGAAGAGGTGCTCGCTCCCCAGCAACTATAGTTTCCTATGCAATAGACTGTTCAGTGCCATACATTCAAAAGTATTATATTTCCTGACTTGATAAAGCAAAGAATTTGTAAACTGACGAAGATATAAAAGACTCGACTGTACCTCCAGGCTTTTCGGCGCGTTCCAGCGGCTTGAGGCCGAGCTTGGCGCGCAGCTTGTTGGTCTCGTCCACCGACAGGCTCTCCTGCGCCGCGCCGCCCACAGACGGCGGCGACTGCGAGTGCTCGGCCCTGCGCGCCTCGCTCTCTGAGCTCTTTTCTCTGACACATCATACAAGCAGGTTAATATGCAATCAATTGTTAAGGCGTTTGGATATAAAAGTGGAAATAAGAGGCGGATTGGGAGAAAGATAATATGACTAAAACAGGAGGGATTACTGAGACCATGGCTATTAAAGATGTATGGGAGCATTAATGCTGTGCAGACCCCTAATAAATTGAAATAATAATAAAATGAATAACCCCACCGCCGTATCTGTACGTTGAAGACCTCTGGATAAGTGGCCCCTTACATTACTATGTTCTAGCGACAGTTTCCGGCAGCACATTATTGAGTGTGCAAGTCAGCCTGTCATTTGTTCCGTGTATATACTACATACAAGGTTATTCGTTATACGTCGGCAATCTGTTATGGGGATGTAGGAGAGGTTATTTGCAAACAAGCAACCTCTGATGACCCCTATGCCAATGTCAACCATTTTCGAGTTGTTTGACATTTTATATTTTTATTTCATACATTTTAAAATATAAAATTTAAATTAGTCGAAAATGGTTGACATGTTGTGTTCTTGGCAACCAGTCCGCTTTAGTTACCCATAGTTCAATTTTTTTTTTTCTATATCCTGCTATAATCCAACACCAACCAGGTGTTGTCCTTGGGTGCACTGGCATAGTGCATACAGGGATAATCGTCTGTTAGTGCTTAATTTAATTAAAAACGTCTAAGGGGCTTCTGCCAGTTGGTTTTGGCCTTCGTCCGAGGCTTTTGGAAGGCTTACGAGGGACCCAAACAGAAATGTCAGAAATAAATGAATGATGATGATGATGAATGTTGCATTAACATAATTAATTATATTTCGAATAAATTGGAATAGGGTCAGGGGATGATGTAGATACATGGATTCACAGGAAATGAAATAGTATGGTTTGGATAAGGTTCAGTTTAACCGTTCACCTGTGATAGTCAGCATCATCTTTATCCTTGTGCGCGCGGTGCAGTTCCCGCGCGCGCCGGTCTCGCTCCTCGCTGCTGCTACGGCTGAGCGCGCGCGCCGCCGACTGGCGCGCCAGGTGCGAGTCCACCGGCACCTCCTCAACTATAACAACCGAGAGAGCCGCTTTATATACATCTGGGTAGCGTCCACACACGCATACGTCATGACAGAACTTTTGCTACGACATGAGAAGGATTATTTTATAAAGAAACATCAATTTTATACATTGACTTTAATTAAAACTTACTCAACAATCGGATGAATGTTCCACACAATGGATTAGTTAACAAAACCTTTTCAAACTCATTATAGATTTAACTGTCAACTAATTCTATATACTCTTCATTTAGCTTTGTTTACCATAGTTATTAAGACTGACAATACATTTGGTTTTGCAATTAGAAGGAGGAATGTTTCCTATTGACTACACCCTGACATAAAAAGTATACCCTTAATATTATATGCAGGCATGTCAAATGCAATTATTGATCAAAGATTGTATGTTTTGTAGTGTTAAATTTATTTATTTTCGCTATGTATTTTTCTGGTGTACAATAAAGTATATATAAATAAATAAATAAAGATAAAGAATACAATAAGATGCCAGAGCATTGATGACACGGGGCCCTGTAATAGTCCCCATTACATTAACTTAAAATGTTACAAGGACTATTTCAAAGCAGAAGCATTATTGAATTCATTTATTTTAATTTCAGGTATTTTATTTAAAAAATTGTTAGATAAGTATAAAAGTCAAAAATGTGAGTGAAAGAGAAAATGAAATTACAGCTATGTTGTTGTATGATTAAGTAGCTTTATTTGGAAAGTAACATCTCATTTTTTATATAGTTCCTTATTTTCCTAATATATTTGGCTAGGAAAATATATTTTATTTTATTTTAACAATACTTATTGTGTTACTCTTGTACCTACCTAATATAGAAGACCTTCATTCTATTTAGTATTCCTCCTTTTTCATTTTATTTTTGTGTAGTTATTAAATATACTTAAAAAATTTGTTGTGTAGTTTAAATATTTTGTGCTGGTATTAAAAACATAAGTCTTGACAAATATAAAAAGAAGACATCAAAATAGCTAGCTTGTTTTAATCCAGCCAGCACTAGCTGTGGATCTAACAGAACAAAATGTTGATGCAGACATTTTGTATGAGTCTGCAGGGCTAAGCGACATCACATGAATGATTTACTACGAGAGACTGGGTTTATAATAAAAGCAATGAATAATATCAGACTTGCATAACAAAAGGAAATTCAATCAGAATCTTTGCATAGAATTTAGACTTTCATTCGATTTGCTAAGATAGTGTGACAAAAAGTGTAAAAATTTATCTCAATTTTAGCTACGATCCATGAAAGAGGATGTAAGTAAGTGATGTAGCATGTAGCTTTCAGTAGTTCCTGGCTCACCAGTGGCCTTTTCAAAGTTTATGTATGTTTGTATTATCATTTAAAGGGTTTCTTTTGCCTAAAATCAGATATTATGATGAATCACTTGAATTAGTAGAACGCTACATAACAGAAATAAATTGTAGTGTTTGCAGTGTTCACATAAATCCATGGCTTTGGCTCTTTTAGTTGATTGTCCACAGTGGCATCACTCCACACAGCTCCGAACAATACCTACCTGTCGTCAGCAGCGCAGGGACGCGGTGGAACTACTCGAATGCCACCGAGTCTGAAATAACGAGCAAACAATGCCATTATTTTGTCAAATGGGATTACCGCCGACACCATTCATGATTTCCAAATTCATTTGCGAAATATTATTACTAGAACAATCAATTTTCATGTCGCGCAAGCAACGGCATGTAGGAGGTAGGTATTCATAAAAAAAAATGGAAATTATCATCGATGTCTGGCGTATCTCATTCTAGAACTTAAAAACTGCAACTAACCGTCTGGGGAACGGTCTCGCTTGCGATCCTTGTGTTTGCGATGTCTTTTACGTTCAGTACGCTCAGTACGTTCACGTTGAACTTCCTCGTTTTCCAAAGGCGATCGAGACCGACTCCTGTGCTTCTTCTTCTTTGAATCCTTCTTATGTTTCTTGGAACCCATCGCTTTGTTTATTTATGTGTTCCACGTTTTTTAAGTATTTCCTTCGTTTACGCACGTTGTGTTTTACACTAGTCACATGAAGTCACATCGCCATCTTATTTTTAATTTCCAATAAATCGATTGAGTTGATATGTCAAAAAAGAGTGCTGTCTGTCTCTATTATGCTTACAATGTATCTAGATTAATTTTGAGTCAATAACTGGAACGCAATTTATTATTAAGATTGCGTTCCCGTTTTTCAGAACCTTAGTTTTTACAGTAGCGTTCTGAATTCTATTGCGCAGGCTGCAACTGCTCGAAAGGCTAGCTGGACCTCGCCGGATGTGAGCAACGTGGGTATTGGCACAAACAAGGAAAGAGTGACCCTTTAGAATGGGGATTTTAGCACTTTTTTTCATTAATAATGACTTAAGCCCATGACCTATGGATAAGTCTTAGACGAATTTGTCTCAGTCAGGTAAAGTCAGGTTTGAAATGGGCCCAGGCACGGAACAGAAAAAACAGTGGAAGTGCAATGTAACAAAATTACTATTGGAACCGCTGTCGCCAAACTCACACAAATAAACCGTTAATCCTATAATGCACTACAAATAAACAATTCGTTTGATTCGTCGTTTTAATTTTAGTCAAAACTAGCATAAGTCACAGATCCTACATCTGAAAATAAACCTTAAAGCTCTATGAATAGGATTTATTTCACTTTAGTGCAGAAAGTATTTACAGCGTTTTGAAATCTAAAGTCAAACTAGATTCAAATAACGAGTAAATTCCGCTACCCGTCCATAGATGGCAGTATTCTCAGTGGTTGCAATTATAAGTTTAATTATATTAAGCATAAGGTTCACATTCGCGTCATAGGTCAATATCTATCGCTACTCGACCAGTGCAGTAGCACATTGAATTTTGAATTACATTATCGATATCGATATATACCCGATTTCTTGTTTAATTCGAAGAAATAAGTCTTGGTCGGAGTTCAGTAAAACTGTAGGAAGAATGACGTAGTATTATTTAAAACTAAAATATATAACTACATCAGTCATTGACCAGGCTGTCCCAAAGCCGGTAACCGTCAGGCACTGCTGGTACATAATTATATGTATCAGTAAAAAATACTCTTTTTCTAATATGAAAGATTATTTTTAAGCTTGTTCGTGCTAGTACATATTCGTATCAGCGGTGTCTGATGGGATTGGTTTTGGGTGGTACATATATGTAGGTACCAGCAGGGCCTGACCGGATTGTATAATAAATTACTTAATCATCATAATCATCAGCCAATAATGTTTCCATTGATGGGACACAGGCCTCCTCTCTGTGAGAGGGACTGGGCTGTAATCCACCACGCGGGCCCAGTGCGGGTTAGTATAATAAATTACTTGCTTTATATAAACATGTTTAACATAAATTAATAAATCCCAAATATATAAATACTTACCTGCTGAATGTTTTCAATTCACGTGTGATAAGAATTAAATGCGCAATACTGAATAAATTGTGAAAATCATCTTACATACTTCGGTTAAAATAAAAAATACGTTATTTTGAATTTTTATTTATTGCCCTTGATAAATTAGTATTTTTGAGGCAATCCAAGTTTTCCTTAGCTTTAGATATCTATCGATAAAACCAACATCCTACCCGGCTACATCACTAATTGAGTAGCGAAGAACTTTCGAGAACGAAACAGTGAATACAATCAATCCAAAAGAAACTTTATTTTAATCAGATAAGGTTGATTTAAAGTAAACGTTCAATTAAATTATTAGTAAAATGAAATTAACTAAGATTTTATAAGAAAACAAATAAAATCGTACTTACCGATGGTACAAAACACCTCCATTTTTAAGATTTTTTCTCCTACTATCATTTTTGCACTCCAAAATGGAACAATATGGCATAGTTACGGAAAAATAAATTTATCGATAATAATAGACTAGCAACTCGACGCGATGTTAGAACACGACTGGGACCACGGAACGACCAAGTAAGCGTAACAGCGCTTATTGTGGCACGCGTGCCACGCCTACTTTGCACTTCCACTGTTTTTTCTGTTCCGTGGGCCCAGGCTAGTAGGGGTGATCTAGCGACACGCTGGGTTGCGACAATCGTCGATAGAATCCGGCAGTTGGGACTCTCGTTGGGAGGTGGCCTTGCACAAGTCCGAGGTCATGCGTTTTCATGGCCCTCGGAACGCGCCACCGTCGGGTTCCCAAATTACGGTAGGAGGGGTTCACATCGGCGTCGAGTCGACGATGAAGTACCTGGGACTCGTCCTCGACAGCCGGTGGAACTTCGTGGAGCATTTCCGACGTTTGGCTCCAAGGCTGGACCGGGCTGGGGCCGCCTTGAGGCGGCTCCTGCCCAGTCTAGGGGGTCCAAACGCCTCCTGCCGGAGGCTCTACGCGGGGGTCGTGCGGTCCATGGCCCTTTACGGGGCACCTGTGTGGGCGCGTTCCCTTAGGCTGCGGCCAGCCCGCCGGTTGAACGCGTCCCAAAGGGTCATGGCCATTCGGCTGGCCCGGGGATACCGCACGGTCTCCCGTGAGGCGGCGAGCCTCCTTGCCGGATTACCGCCATGGGATCTGGAGGCGAAGGTCCTCGCGCACATCTGGGAGTGGCGCGAGGAGGTGAAGCGCCGGGGTGTAACTCCGCTGCCGCGAGAAATCGCGGCACAGCGGACAGAGCTCCGGCAAGATCTCATGGCGGCATGGAGAGTGCGATTGTCGCAACCCAGTGCTGGGCACGCCACAATAGCGGCGATAAGTCCCCTCTTTGAGGAGTGGCTAGAGAGGCGCCACGGCGTCCTCACCTTCCGCCTGACACAGGTCCTCACCGGACATGGCAGCTTCGGGAGGTACCTGTGTAGGATTAGGCGGGAGGAAACGCCCGGGTGTCACCACTGTGCGGATCGCCCGGAGGACACGGTGGAGCATACGGTTGAGGTATGCCCTGCTTGGGCGGAGCACCGCCGTGTCCTCGCGGAGGCGATTGGCGGTAGTGACCTCTCGCGTCCGGCCCTGGTTCAGGCCATGGTACGGAGCGAGAGGGCATGGGAAGCCGTCACCTCCTTCTGCGAAGCAGTAATGCTCGCGAAGGAGGAGGCGGAACGCGTGAGGGAAAGGCAAAGTTTGCGCCCGCACGCCCCAAACCGCCGCCGTTGGAGACGCCCTGGGCGTCGGGAATCCCAGGCGGATTCCCGGCCACCATAGGCGCGGGCTTGCGGACGGCGAGCAACGGGCAGTTCGCCGTCCGATAAGGACCAGGCCCGGGTCGATGGCGCGTCGTGTTCCACGCGCGCCTCAAAGAGATGTCAGCAAAATTGACGGGGTCCGGTAGGACCGATGCCTGCCAGGGTTGCGGGAAAGTCCGAAAGGGATACCGGGACCTTGGCAACAGGCAAATGAAGGAACACGGGTGGGTTTTAGTCAGTAAAAGTCTGACACGCCCTTCCGCTCCGCCCAGAGCGGGAGAAGTCATTGGATGAAATCCCACCCTCAAAAAAAAAAAAAAAAGGCTGGTAGGGGTTTGGTCCCTCATTATAACGCTACCTAGTGAACGCACTGTACACCTAGTATGTCACGTTGACCTTATCCTTCGAATCTTTGTCTTTGTCAACAAGAATTAGAATAGATTCCGCGCCACCACTGAAATCCTTTTGACGCGGCGCTAGTGTCTATGTCGGTGCATCACATTGCATTAAAAAGAAATAGATCCACAATTTTCCGTTGGCCTAGGCAGCACTGTGAAATCTTTTTATTCAGGGTTTAGAATTGAATTTCAGTGCGAATTTAAATCACCAGTGCGTTATATTAATTGTGTTACATAGCAGCTCCGTTATGTAAATCAGCTGAACAACTGAAACGTTCAGCTGGATTGTCATTGCGCTACGTTTTGCAAAACATCGTTTCGCATCAATTCTTTTTGTCCAATGTTATTTGATGTATAGAATACGAAGGTGACGGCTATGTGATGGGTCTTATTACACCCCGTTTTATGATACCATAAGTACACAATTGGGATACAAATTTCGGTTGATTTTTTATCGCAGAGCGGGCTAGGTCTTATTTTGAAACGCTAGCTTTTCAATTGGAACACAACAAAAATTATACCAAACACCTCACCTCTATCTTTAAATTATGAAATAAAAGGTAAAGTAACATAAAATCTTTACCTAACTTGAATTATTTTTATTAAACTTAATTTAAAAAAAGGTAAATGATCGTTGATCCACAAGTCAAAACAACGGCTAGTACTGTGTCGTTTGTAGCGTATAAATTGAATGTGTCTTGGCCTCAGATTTGGAGATGGTGCTTGGTAAGGGTGACAGCACTGTGGATAAGGCCTGCGTTTGATGTCCTCGGGGCGCGGTCTCGAAGTGCGCCTTCTTGATTTTAGCCTGCTTCAGCCGCGTCTGCCGCACCAGCTCGGGCGTGCGCGGCCGCCGCACCGGCATTGACGACGCCAACCGCAGGTGGGCGTACAGCGGGATCTGCAACACACATTGTGTCATTACAAGACATGATATACCTCATCGTCTATTAACATTATACTCAAATGTACTAAGTATTATACTGACTGTAGACAGCGACTCGTCGAGCATGATGCGTTCCACCCTTTCCGGTCTTTTCGGCAAAATGAAGTGTTCTCCGAGCAACGGGTCGCCGGGCGGGACGCCGAATGTTTTGTGCTCGAGCTCATACTCGGTGATGTCGCGCAGCCTGTCCACAACCTTCTGCCCCGGCACGTAGCGCGACACGACGCCCCCGCGCCACACCTGCACAGACAGCCACACATTCAGAATTACGTGCTACGAGAAATGGAAACGTTGAACCACCTTTAGGTCTATTTTTACTTGCATCGTGCTTTGAGCATGAGAGTTTCTAACTATATAATGCCTATTATGGATCCGAAAAGATGACAAATGTGTTTGCTACATGCGTGTCGAACAGCAAATCCATTTAATATCTGCATACGTTTTATTTTCACGAGTGTACCTACAGCAATTACGACCGTTTGTCACAAGATACGTATTACTTATACCTTGAAGGTAGTGAAGCTGGCGACTTTCTGAACGTCTGGTGGGAAGCGGGTGACCTCCAGGCTCCACGGCACGAAGCTACCCAATGTCTGCAGGTACTCGCCCGAAAGACGCCACACGCGAGCGCTGTAGTCTGCACTTCCACTGCGCATACGATGGTAATGTCCGTATTGCATTAACCTTATTACTGATTGTAATTTACACTATATAGGTAGTTAGGTACCAATTACTATTCCGAAGATTGTAAATGCTCGAAAAATAATTCAACGCAGTAACGTACCCTACGGCAACCGCGTTTCGCTACGAAACTACGAACAAATGTTGCGACAACTACCTGACTATATACCTCTGCAACTTGATAGTCAAATGGTTTAGCCTTAGACGACCTATTTGTTTTCTGACTTGAATGTTGGCCGTTACTTTTAGGGCAACCAGCCTCAAAATACGTAATTCTTAGATCTTTGATAGTCGACACAGTAGTCAGAAGCCCAACTCTGACAACCAAGGGTTATGAAACAAGGGTGTGAAAGAGTAACTGGGTTGTGGAAGTCAGATAGACAGTCTCTCCATGTAAAATACTGGTATTCAGCTGCATCCGGTTAGACTGGAAGCGGACCCCAACATAGTTTGGTAAAAGCAAGGCAGATTCATTGTAATATCGATGTCGCAGATGGATTGTCGAATCCGCTGTCTTATACATATAACCACTAACTATTTTAAAAACAGCTCCGTTATTTAAAACAGCTAAACAACGTTCAGCTGGATTGTCATTGCGTAAGAACCCTTAGTACTTCTTAGCTGCGGGAGGACTTACTATTACTAGCATTAATTCACAGAAAGTTAAAGAAAAATCTACAGTCTGGCGTTTCATAATTTCATTTAATACGCACGAATGCGAGCCTGGCAAACAAATGAACCGCGCAGCTAATGTGATCTCTCTATGAATCTTCTCGTAGAGCTTACGTGAAGACAAGTTTGAGTTCGTCGATGTAAGCTATGGTTGTAACAGAGCGCAGATGTGCGCGGTAGCTGTTGAGTAGCAGCGGCAGTGGCTGGTCGCGCACGCAGCGCTTGGCGCGGCCCTCGATACGGTCGCGCCACAGGAACGGAAACATCAGGCGAAGCCGCGGCATGTCTATATGAACCTTGAACATATATTTTGTTTATCATGAATTCATGACGTTAGTAGGTACCTAAGTCATCATCTTAAAACGGTTCCAGTCAAATTGGAACTGCAATTTTCTCATAGTGTGAGCCAATGTTAAAATTTCAGTTCCAAATTTAAATATAGAATGATAAATACGAGAATGCAAGTGTTAACTGCGGTGTATATTATGCTAGACAAACCATTGTATTTATGAGGTAGTTGCTCAGGAGCCACACTTTGATGTATCCCATAGTAGTGCCAGTGAAGAGAAATTCATTGTTGTTGTCGGTGTCGAAGGCTGACACGTAGTCGCCTCCCGTGTGAGTGGCTTGGAACGAGCCCTGGTAGCCACCCGCCGAGTGGTCCGACCAGCACTGCACTTGACCGTTCTCGAGCGCCAGTACAAAGGAAGCTAGAAAGTTGTAAAAACCTTAGTTGTTTTCACATAGTAACGGTCAATTCACGACACCACACACATTTTAAGTACATTTCTGTACGCTGAACCTGAGATCTCCAAGAACAAAGACAAAGGAGTCTATGAACAATCAGCGTGGGTGCCGGGTGCACCTGACGTACCTACATTCAGATGTCACCTATCATAGGAGGTTCGTATTATGCCCTTTTTGATGTCTAACCCCAATTATTTCTCCATACTACTCGTACTAATACGTATCAACTGTCCTTCGTCTCGCCCATATCTCGCCAATTATTGATGAAGCCATTCAAGGCGGCAGGGTTGCGGGAAAAACCGAAATTGATACCGGGACCTTGGCAACAGGCAACTGAAGGAACACGGGTGGGTTTTAGTCAGTAAAAGTCTGACACGCCCTTCCGTTCCACCCAGAGCGGGAGAAGTCATTGGAAGATTTCCCACCCTCAAAAAAAAAAGGCATCTTCTCCTTGGTCTCCCGTAACCATTTCATACTGCATCCACAACGCAAAATGTCGACGTACGTACACGACGTATGTGCTTAGCTCGAAAACCTGCAAGATTTAAATGTAATAAAAATGCAAGCTGTCGGCCAAAATATCCCTGACACAAGTATTGAAATGGTTACGGCAGACCAAGGAAAGGATACGATGCTTTGAATTGGCGAGATATGGGCGGGATGAGGCACAGTAGTGCTACGTTTTAATTGAAATGATTGGTATTGCTTTATTACTAGGTATCACCCGATTGAGAAGGGTTCATTACTAACCGTGCGTTTGCACTGGCGAAACATTTAAGACAATACATGTTGAAATCTCTAGTTCCTGTCAAAATTTTTATGGAACATTGACAGAAAATGGAGATTTCAACAAGTTTTGTCGTAAATGTTTCGCCAGTGAGTGCAAACTAGGGTTGCCAGGTGTCCCGATTTGCGCGGGACGTCCTGATTTTCAGTGGTCTGGAGACGCGTCCCGATTTGCACCTGATCGGGACACTGAATGTCCCGATAAATCAATACATGTCCAGCACCCTAATTACGTAATACACTATCAATCACAATCTGAATTGATTTGAAACAAATCTCTAACCCATTGCCTCATGCCTCAAGTTTTTTTAATTAAGATTTACTAGTAATATTAGTTGAAAAACACATTAAATTAAACCTTTTTTTTTTTTAAACCGGCTAAATTTTATCGGGCCACGCACAATGAAGGGTTCCATAGTTGGGATGAATTTATCCTAAGAACGAACTTAATAATTATTATAGTTGAAAATCATGTTCGAACATATACGATCCAACTGCAAATGTAAGTTTGTACGCACAATATTGGGAGATTTACTATGTTCTTTTGGGACCATAGACTTCTTATAGGTTTCCTTGTAATCTATAAGTATAGAACTACTAGCTTCCGCCCGCGGCTTCAACCGCGTGGTACGTCGATAAAAAGTAGCCTATGTGCTTTCTCAGGCTCTAGACTATCTGTGTACCAAAATTTTAATAAGTTCAGTAGTTTTGGCGTGAAAGCGCGACAGATAGACAGAGTTACTTTCGCATTTAACATTAAAGTAAGGACTTTAGGTACCTACTTTTTTCAAAAATACCAAAATACGTCTATTATTTTCAATTTGTTTTGGCTCAGTAGTTTCTGAGGTAAGCGTGGAATAGTCAATTTACATAAATATTTTTTTAAAGTATTTATTTTAAAATTATAAAAGAATGTATTTGTGCTTCTCGCAACAAGCTCTTTCATTTGATATGTCACACGGTAAAGTTTGCAAAACTTTTTTTTTTTTTCTTATCTGCCCCCCAGAAGTCGTATGTCCCCATATTCAAAAATTTTCGTCACACGTCTGTGTTTCGGTCACAGAAATATATATATAATGTGTACCAAACAACTTAATCGGTCCATCGGATTCGGAGCAAATTGGCTGTGACAGACGGACAGACAGACAGACTCACTAGTAGTCGCGAGTGATCCTATAAGGGTTCCGTTTTTTCCTTTTGAGGTCCGGAACGCTAAAACCTCTTTTTTTTATTGTCCCGATTTACAACTCTAAATCCCGATTTGTTTTACTTTCTGCCCCAATTTAAAACAAATCGGACCTGGCAACACTAGTGCAAACGCACCGGTTAGGTACTTACTAGTTATGTATTCAATACTGTCAAACAATTCATTTACCGCCATTTCGGGTTAGTATAGGTTCATCAGTGTGTAAAAATAGGTCAGTGCATGAGTTCTGAACTTAGGAATAGCTGTTACGGAATCCCGCAAGGCAGTATTTTGGGTCCTACTTTGTTTTTAATTTATATAAATGACCTGTGCAATTTAACACTCCAAAAGGGGGTAATTATGTCGTATGCGGATGACACTGCTCTACTGTTTGCTGCTAAATCAAAGGCCGAGGTCTATGAAGTAGCACAGAATGGTTTTACTACCGTGTCAAATTGGCTTCATAAAAATCTCTTAACATTAAATACAGATAAAACCAAGTACCTATTATTTACAATGAGAAATACTAATCCAACGCTTACTAATCCTAACATTCAAGCGCATAACAATTGTGATTTTCATTATGCTGACATTGCGTGTACTTGTCCTGCGATGTGGAGGGAAGGAGGGGTTAAGTAAATACCATGTCGTGTACTTGTCCATGAGTCAACTGGAGACTGAAGACCCCAGACTCCCTTTATTAGTGTAATATATACTAAGATCTAAACGTGACGTACGTGACACACCACATCACCCTTCCTAAAGTAAAAAAAAAAAAAACTTAGTTACATTGTTTTTTTTTTTTTCCATCTCTTTACATTTTTAAACTTACATTCTAAGTCTTACAGTATAACTTTGTCCTATTTTTATGTATTACATCTATCTTATTTTTATATTTAACTATTACATTTGGTGACTCGTCCTTTACAACTATAAACGGTCCATTATAAATACACTCCAACTTATTGCCTACTTCGTTTTTTACCAAAATCAAGTCACCTTCCTTATAAGTTATAGAATTAAGATTCTTATCATAACAATGTTTCCTTGATAACTTACTTGATACCAAATTTTCTTTTGCATCATTTTGAGCCCTTTGTAACCTGTATTTAAATTCTAAAGGATAATCATCAAAATTATACAAAGGTTCAACACTTTCACCTTGAAGACTACTTGGTAACCTACAAATTTTACCATAAACTAATTCATAAGGCGTATACTTAGTCACAGTATTAACTGTTGTGTTATAAGAAAAACACCAATATGGAATCCAAGAACTCCACGATGATGGATTATTATCTGTTTGTATCCTTAAATAAGCACCTAAAGTTTTATGAACGTTTTCCAAAGACCCTATACTTTCATGATGATATGACGTGGATAAGATTTTATTGATGCCCAAGACATTACATAGCTCTACCATTACTTTCGAAATGAACTCAGAACCCCTATCCGTAGCAATTGTTCCCGGTATCCCATATCTCAACACAAAATTTTCTGCTAACGCTTTTGCTACCTCATTTGCGGATTTATTTTTTAGTGGATAAGCCTCCACAAACTTCGTAAGTTCACATTGAAGAGTTAATATGTAAACATTACCATTTTCGTCCCTATCAAGTGGCCCCACTATATCTAAATAAACCTTTTCAAAAGATGAGGATGCAGTGGTAGTAACTGTCATTGGTTCTTTAGTATGTCTGGAAAACTTTTGTTTTTTACACTTATCACATTTACCAACGTACTCCGCTACATCTTTCTCAATTGACGGCCAATAATAATATTTCTTTATATTATTCACCATCCTGCGTATTCCTGAATGACCACTCGTAGGTAAAATATGAAAATCATTTAAAACAATTCTCTTCTCATCTGCCCCTTCTATCTTCCGTACACCCTTCACTACACATATTCTAAAATCTCCACATATCGAATTACTATTTTCCTTCAAATATTTGGCCATTTTTGTAATAAAATTAACGTTATAACGATTTTTCAAAATAATAACTTCTTTTATGCCCTTTTCAATACAAAAAGTGACTATGTCTCTCGACAACTCGTCTCGCGATGATGCCGATAAAGATTCATAGTTTACGTAAATACTCGAGTTTTCTGGCACATACATTAAATTGCGCGACTTTGAAAATATTTTTTCACCATTAGTGTTACGTAACATCTTCTCCCACTCATTCAAACATATCTCAATATCATTTCCTTGTTTTTTAAGAACTTCCACGATCCTAGGGTGATCAGTCCTAGATACCACAGGGTCCGTATCACAAACATTTCGTTCTTCCAACTGTTTGTACTGCGCTCTCGTCATTACGGATATAGTTTTTTCACGCATGGTTTTCAAATCTTCACTTGAAATTACTATCCTAGAAAGTGCATCAGCTAATACATTTTCTTTCCCCTTAATATACTCGACCTCAAAGTCATACTCTTCCAAACATAAACGAAACTTAGTTAACCTACTTGATGGATCTGTCATGTTAAACAAGTATAATAGTGGCCGGTGATCCGTTTTCACAACGAACCTCCGTCCATACAAGTACGGTCTAAAATATTTAACTGACCATACTATAGCCAATAACTCCTTCTCTATAATTGGATAATTTAACTCACTCTTCCCCAAAGACCTACTAGCGTATGCAACGGGTTTACCGTTCCCATTACACAAAACACTTCCTACCGCATAACCCGAACTATCGGTTTGTAATATAAACGTGTTGTCTTCAGAAAAATTTGGATAATCCAACACTGGTGGATTCATTAACGCTTCCTTAAGCAACAAAAACGACCTCTCACATTCATCGGTCCAACCAAACACCACATCCCTCTTACATAGCTTATTCATAGGTATCACTATACTAGCAAAATTTGGTATGAATTTCCTATAATAATTTGCAAACGCCACAAACCGCTTTACTTCATCAACTGCCGATGGACGCGGATATTTCTTTATGGCTTCTACCTTTTCAGGATCTGGTGAAATACCTTCCACTGAAATTACGTGTCCTAAATAAAGTATTTGTTTTTTCATAAATTCACATTTGGATGGATTCAGTTTAAGATTGACCTTTCTCAGGCGAGAAAACACTGACATAAGGTTTCGGTTGTGCTCATCCAAATTCCGCCCGAAAATAATTAAATCATCCAAATATATCAAACATTTGTCATAATTTAATCCTGACATGGCTACAGTCATTAACCTGCTAAAAGAACTTGGACTTATCTTTAACCCCATTGGTAATCTACACATCTGATATTGCCCTTTATCTGTCGTGAAAGCTGTGTATTTCCTACTACTTTCATCTAAAGCACACTGATAATATGATTGTGATAGATCACAGTGGCTAAAGTAAACTGCACCCGACAATGAATCCAAGATTTCATTAATATTTGGCAAAGGGAATTTATCATCCTGTATCTTTTCATTTAACTGCCTGTAGTCTATTACTACACGCCATTTTTTCTCCCCATCACGACCTGCCTTCTTGGGTACAACCAAAACAGGACTAGACCACTCACTAACCGCCTCCTCAATAATATTACTATCCAGCATCTCCTGCACTTGCCTATCAACCTCCTTTTTCTGTACATAAGGTATTCTATACTGTTTCCTGTAAACTGGAGTAACATTATCTTTCAAACGTATTGACTGCGCATATACATTCGTGACATCCAATTTATCTCCCGGAATATAAAAAATATCTGGATATTTTGCACATATTTGCTCAACTGACAACCGTTCCTCGGCATTCAAATAATCAAGATTAAGCAAAGAAAATATTTTCTTAACACGTTCAACACTTACTTCTGTTTCCGCAAAACTACAACAATTAAAATCACTTAACGGATAGACTTCTACATCGGACATACTACACACAACTTCCTCCGTGGTTGTGTTTAAAATCCTAATGGGCATCATCCCATTCTTAGGTCTAGCTACTACATTTGCTAAGAAAACCCCTTCGCGCAACTCCTTCCTAAACACTACACAATCTTCTGCTCTATTAACGGGCAAATACTTAACCATTTCACAACGCGGAGAAATAGTTAAAGAATAATTATAGGATTTAAGTGGCATCGAAACCGTCTGCTGCTCACGGTTCTTTAGAGATAACCTGTTCCCCGAAAAGTCTATAATACCACTATACGCCTGCAAGAAATCCTGGCCTAATATGCCAACTGACCTACATGGCAAATCATTGAATATATAAAACTTATGCACGAACGAACATTGTTCGTACTCCAACGTCAAATATACATAACCTATAGCCCGTAAACTACCCCCCTACACCATTAATCACTAATTCTTCCTTAACTACTTTACAGCACAAAGCATTATTCCTCAAGAAATTACTTTTTATTGCCGATATCGACGCACCCGTATCGACTAACCATTCCGAATCCACATTATTTGCTAGAAAATTCACCCAGTTAACACTATTGCAAGCTAAAATATGCTTAGCCTCGAAAAAACTGCGTTTCATTCAATTGTCTGCCTTCACTACTTCGTGACATTGACACTGCACTTGAGTCAGCATCGCCCCGCACGTGCTCTAGACACGCTACGCGCTGTCGACCTCGCTGAGTCTGCCGTCCACGATGAGTACTTTTGCTACGACCGCGCATTCCACTACTATACCTTACGTTTCCATTTTGGTACGTACGCCCAACAGCTGTTTTTTGCTGCGCGTATCCATTACCAACAGCGTGCCGCCTATAGTTATTTCCACGACCCCTATTTCCCGTAGAAAAACTACCACCCGCGGACCACCGCTGGAACGTCATGACTTGACCCGACGAAGCACAATTTTCGTCTTCCGCTACCCTGATAGCATCTTTCAAACAAGTCAAGTTCCGTGCCGTAATAATTGTACCAAGACGCTGATTACGAAGTCCGTCAGCAAACTTTTTAACCGCATACTTCTCATTTAAAGGCCGCAAAATTTCATAGGCTCCCGAATTTTCCCCGGCTTGAGAAATAGTCAAATCTACCATTAACTTCTCTATCTCTGCCCCGTAATCCGTGACCGACCTATCATTTTGCCTAGCGCGAGCAAATTTGGCTTGCACTGCAACGTCTGACTTAACCGTCAACAAATGCTTCTTCATGTCCGTTAAAAGACTGTCTACAGTCGTATAAGTAGAGGACAATCGCATCTTAGCCCCCTGGGTAAGTCGTGTAGTTAGCACGAATCTAATTAAATGAGCACTATCAGCCGCTTCTAACATAGAGCTGTATAAATCTATGGCATCAATCAAATCTTGGGTTACCTGCTCATCCCCATTCATTTTCGGGAGTAAGCTAACCGCCGTTTTCAATGAAAACCTTTCCAACGCCATCTCTGTATCGGTTCCGGTACCGTTTTCAAACTTAATAGTGTCTACATACAAATTTTCTATTTTACTCACTAGCTGTGCTAATTCCTCCGAAAATTTGCTACACTTAGAAACTACACACTTAAATTTACAATACAGGGCTTTTACCTCGCTTATCTTTCCCTCAAAATTTTTGCCTTTCCGCCTACTGGGACCTAACTTGACAATTGATTCCCTCAATAACTTAAGCTGTACAAACAGTGACGTTAACTCCACTTCCATTTAAGATTAATGTCTCTAACTGATAGATGACCGAAAATACTCGTCACTACACTTAAGTTCAAATCACATCACTTACTCCTCCTGTCGCTCCGCCAGCTCCCGGTCAGGCCATCTGCACAGCTCGCTGCACCTCACGCTGATTGATCTTCTCTTCGACCCAATTCTGATGACACCTCCTGTACAGCCGGACTGCCACGCCAATGATGACAATCGCCAAACACACGGCGATAAACAACAGCATCGCGTTGATGGTGGATATCTGCTCTTGTGTTACTGTCGCGGTATTTGAACCACCCGCTGCTGTCTGGGCTATAATAACCTCTTCCTTGGATGACGTGGTCCCCATGGCCTGTGACTAACCAACTGTCGAGAACCTGACTGAAGCCGACTGAAGTGACTCCGATGAGATCCCGGTCGGGCAACTATAACGCCGTCCAGTCGACTGGCAAGGTCGCCATGCGATGTGGAGGGAAGGAGGGGTTAAGTAAATACCATGTCGTGTACTTGTCCATGAGTCAACTGGAGACTGAAGACCCCAGACTCCCTTTATTAGTGTAATATATACTAAGATCTAAACGTGACGTACGTGACACACCACAGTCCCACTTTAGCTAAAACCGACCATATCAAATATCTAGGCGTCACGATTGACACAAACCTGAATTTCCGCAAACACATCGATTTATTATGCAACAGAGTGCGTAAACTAATGTACATTTTCAAAAATTTACGTAACATTGCCGACTTTCAATTAATTAGACAGGTTTATTTGGCTCTGTGTCAATCTATTATTACCTACTGCATAACGTCCTGGGGTGGTGCCGCAAAATCAATTTTACTGCACCTAGAACGCGCCCAAAGAGCAGTTTTAAAGGTTGCTACTTTTCGTCCATTTAGATTTCCAACACACCAGCTTTATATGGCATGTAAGGTGCTAACAGTACGTCAGTTATTTGTTTTGAATGTAGTTCTATTCCAACACACTGAACTTTATTTTAACCCAGTACCTTCAGACAGGAGAAGAAAAGATTTGGTTTGTGCTAACACTCAGACTAAACATGCTTTTGCTCGTCGATTTTATTTATTTTTGGGACCCTACTTGTATAACCAATTTAACAGAGTGCTAAAGATTTATAGTTTAAGCTATAATGGGTGTAACTTACTAGTACAGGAATATTTGGCAAAACTCAATTATGCAGACACGGAAAAACTACTAGAAATATTAAAATAAAAATTCCATTCACTTACTCTAATATAAGTCTCTTCCTTTACCTAATTAATAATAGTCTCCACTTTATTTACTTTAATACTATTCGTTAATTTATTTAAAAATAATATATCTTACTTAATCTAGTTTTAAAAAAATGTACCGAAACAGTTACTATTTCAGTCATTGAAAATATTATGTCTTATTTTTATTTAGCTTCTTATAAAATTGTTGTCTTCATTTAAAATGTTTGATGTAAATTGATGGCCTGAAACACAGGTTCTCACAAACCTAGATCAGGCAGGTCTATATTACAGCTAGAATTAAAGTTACCTCGTTTGTAATTAATGTTAATCATAATTTTACCTTATTGTTTTACTTGAATAAATTTTATTATTATTTATTATTTATTATTTATCTGAATCACAACATCGAGAGAAGTGGAAGGAATGTGGGGAGTTTTTGCCCAGGAGTGGGACAGTCCATGCTAGTAAAAAAAACCAGGAGAACAAAGGAAACCTGGAAGAAAATATCAAAGAAAACGAACTACCTACTTCAGATAAAAACAAGTGCATGTGGAACCACGCACAATGAAGGGTTCCGTAGATGGGATGAATTTATCCAACCAACTTAATATTGTAGTTGAAAAACTTGAAGAACATGTTTTAGCAACTGCAAATTTAAGTTGGTCAATTATTCATCTATTAATCGGTAAGTTGTGGAGCCTACGTAGCGGTGATAGCTTTCCTTTTAATTTCGTTGGTACTACTGCAATGAATTTTTTCACATATCCAAAACCAATCATTTAGCTGGAAGGGGGGGGGACACTTGACTCTAACAAAAATTCGCAAACACACAAATTCCCATTATTTTTAAACGACCTGTTCAACGATACCCCAAACCATGGGATTGACTAGAAAAAAAACCCTTCCCAATTTAAGGGTAGGGGAGGAGTCCAAAAAAAATATTTTTCACTATTTTATTTACCACTTTGTCGGCGTGATTTATTTGTAAGTATTCCAAATTACAGCTTTCTAGTACCAACAGTCTTTGAGCTAAGCCGCGGACAGACAGACTGGGCAGACAGACGGACATGGCGAAACTATAAGGGTTCCTTGTTGACTACCGAACCCTAAGAAAAAGAACCTAATGCTACTGACCGACTTGCATATGCTGAGGCCGCGTGTGTAGGAAGATGCAGGCGTGCACGGAGAGGTGGCGCATGTTCTGTGCGCGCACAGGCATGGACACAGTAGACACGCGTCGTGCCGTCGCCTTCTTGATGGCCGCTGACGGGTCCACGTTATCGCGACCAGTGCCTTTACTGTACAAGAAAATATCTCAATGTTATGAAGAGCTGTGTGTACAGATATCTTCGTTAGTTTACAAATTCTTCAGGCAAATAGGTAAGTACTTCTATTATAGCAGCTCTACATATTAGACGATGACTGCGGAAGTTTTTTTTTTTTTGAAGATCTTTTCCTATTTTACATTTTCAATATAACGCCTTCAAAACCAGTGAGCTTGACACTCATTATAGTAGTAGAATCAGGGAAATGTAGATAGGTAAGTATTGTTTAGCAGATTGACCTTAAGTAATACCTAAAGAAAGAAAGTACATTTATTCAGCACAGACTGAAAGGCACACAATATACATAATATACAGCAGATAACGAAATAAAATATAGAAACAAAATAAAAAAAGGTGCAAACGTGCGATGTAGGGGAGTGTGCCTCACGGCTGCACCAAAAAGGTCTAGTTCAGCAAAAATGCCAGACGCTGACGGATGCAAATCAGTTTTATAATATAATAAGTGTATGCATACCTACTTAAATAAAATAAAAAACAAAATAAGTGTCACATAATAATAATCCGCCGTATCTCCCCACCGCCGTATCTCTACGTTGACGTCGTGGTGGGGCTTGCGCGCTCCGAACTCTAGGTCTGTGCCGGTAGAGTTTACAGGTCTAGGATGAGGAGCCAGACCAAGAGAGATATAAAAGCCCGCAGGGCAGCATGTGGCGAGCTGTTGGGCAGTAGCGACCCCACGGACCCTACCTCCCGGGAGAAGTCTTGTTCCTCATATCTGGCTTGCCTTTATTGGCCGGCTGGAGTGAACACTGACGAGGAACAGAGCTCCCACTTCATTCTTGCCTTTATTGGCCGGCTTGAGTGGAGATTCGCAAGAGCAAATATGCTCGGAGGAAGGAAGTATTCCAGTAAGATGCTGGTAGGGATCTTGACCGTACTTCCGGGATTGTCCTGATAGCCGTGGAATACCTCTCCACTCCTCTTAAGCACCTCAGGAAGTAATGCCCCCTTGTCGCTACGTCACTATGTGCTAGCGATCGTTTTCGGGGGGCCATTATTGAGTGTGCAAGTCACCCCCTGACATTTTATCTGTGTATATATAAAACATTGATCAGGCAGGGGCCATAGTCCTTCCATAGTTCCAGGTTACCAGTCCACTTTAGCCACCCAAACCCATAGTTCAATATCATTGTTTTGTTTCCATATCCTGCAATAGCCCTACAACAACCGGGGGTTGTCCTTGGGTGCCCTTGCATAGTGCGAACAGGGATAATCGTCGGTTGGTGCCCCATTTCATTATGGATACGGGCCTCTGCGAGTTGGCTTCGGCCCCTCGTACGCCTTCCAAAGGTCCGGGACCCCAGGGTCCCGAGATATGTTGAAGACATTTTGAAACCAATAATAACGAAAATATAAATAATCTATAACGACTGATAAAGAATGGCAGTTGTGATTTTAATATGCGGACAATTTAAAGTCAGTCAAGAACGTCAATTTACCAAAAATCCATTTCGCTGACTGTACCTACAAATAATTTTGATCTACATACGCACCCGGGCTTGCGGATCGGGACGGCGAGCCGTTTTTTTCCTTTTTGTTCCGATTTATCGGCAACAGTCGTCGGCTTGTTAACCTCTCGCCTGCTGAAGTGCATCTTGAGGCGCAGTGCGGGCTCCGTGCACGAGAACCGCCTGGATGTAGCTTACATTAAGTAACAAGTACATGCAATCCTAAAATTACACATCATATTTTGTTAATTTGTTTGTTTATAAAAAAGCCATCCTAGATATCACATGCCCGGTAAACTTTTCACACAATATGGCTTTCGCATTTAAAAGAATCTCGACGGCATCCGTCTATTCGTGTGACGGGTAACATGAGTTGCGCAGATGTCCTGCTGTCACTGACTTTCTGTACCTATGTGTTGAGCTGCTCACCTGTAAGGCTGACCGGTCTCCAGCTTCCACAGAACAAGTTCTGAGTTGTAGCTGGCAGTGGCCAGCGTGAGGGGAGGACGCACGGCGGCTGCCAGCACGTCGTCCGTGTGACGAGTTTCCCAGCTCTTTCCAGTCATTGCCATGCCGGTATCCTCAAACTCCACCACGTGGCGGTTCCAACCTACCGCTAGAATTCTAAACCATTGTGGTTGAGTTTTGAGTTTTGAGCAGGAATTAAAAATAACTAAATCAAAGTAAACAGTGAAGAAAAAATAGGTAGATGAATAAAGTAATGATTGGCAACAAAACTTGCGTTAAAAATTCCAAGTTCAAGAGTCGAATAATAAATTGATCAACGACATAGTGTTTTGTGAAACCCTCACACTTCGCCCTTCGAGTGTTCGTCGAAAAGCAGAACTTTAACAGCTCACCTGCCTTCCACCCAGAAGCAGCCGGTAACTTCGCACATGTGCTCGATGGACATCTGTCTTAAGCACACACCTGTATTGAAGTTCCATACCTAAGCAACAGACAAAAAGCGAGGCCAATCATTTAAAATGAAGATTTTATTTGTCCGTCACACATACATCTATCATTAGGCAGGTACCTACAGGGATTTTTTGATATTTTGTTGTTAGTTCCATAATTTTTTTTACGTTTTTTACCAATTATTATCGAATGACAAGTCTGGGAACTTGAATGCTACTAATTTTCAAATTCAAATCACAATGCCATTCTTTGGGCGTGTGAAATGGCTTTACCGAATACGCGCGAATAATTGACGTAATTTGTTAATTGCTTAAAATAAGTTATGATTATGAACCATTGAATGAACTATGTTAGTAGAGAGTATAGATTAAGAGAGATAAGTAGGTAACTGCGTGGCACTCATCTACCACGATAAGCAGACGAATTTTGTGTAGCATTTTATTAATTATTAACGTAAACTATGCAATCACTCTGTCAAACCTTTAGTTCGCCGCTCCTCGCGCCGGTGAGCAGCAGCAGGTAGCCGGGGTCGAAGCACGCGGCGGTGATCTCCACTGGGATCACCTCACCGTGCAGCACGCGTACGTGCGCCTCCCGGATCAGAACATTACGTTTACCTGCACAGGCACACTCATTTGTGTTGAACGGACAGTTCCGTTCCCTTCTAGAGAATCGAAATAAAAATTAAAATCTATAACCATCCAAATGGATGGTGTAAACTTAATGATCAGATGAAGTTTCACATTTCAAAGACTTGCCAGTAACTGGATCCCAGTTAATGATAAAGCTGTCCATGCCGCATGTAACGACCACCTTGAACAGTGGATTGAAAAGGACCTTGCACACAGTTCGCGAGTGTGTGAAGCCGTCGGTGTGGAGCGGGTTCAGCTGCTCATCCAGCACCACGATGGCTATCTTGACGCTTGCGAGGATGAATTGACGCGTGGCTTGGTTGTACACGGCAGAAATGAGCGATCGCTCGCTTTGCTCACCAAGTTCTGCCGGGATGTCAATGTAGGACTACCGAAGATCATGAAAGAGATTAAGGTGGAGATAATATACTAGAAAAAGTGAAAGGTCGGAAAAATTTAGTGCAAGAAAATTGTTTTCTACACTAGTATTATAAAAACGAAAGATTTTTTTGTTTGTTTGTTTGTACCGAATAGGCTCCGATACTATTGGACCGATTTTAAACCATTTTTTCACTAATAGAAAGATAAACGAGAGATGCTTCCCAAAGTAGCAAAATTTTGCCTATATATTCATTATTTGGCCTGCGCTGAGAAAACGATTGATGATACATAAAAATTATGTAGTACATGATCAAAGTACTCATTTTTGTAGGTTATCAGGTAATAACCTACAAAAAAGTCTGCGAGGGAATATATCTAACTATCATAGTTACATCACAATAGCAGCATTTGTGTTCTAAAATTTAATTAGATCGCCGGTAGTAACAAAAGTTGTTTACATTCTTATCGCTAGTATCGTAGTAGTTCTTATGCAAATAAATAGTTTTATCATCAAGATCAAGGGTAAAATACTTTTTAATTCATTCGAATCGGAAATTTAATTTCGAAGTTATCACGAGTACGTATGCAATTTGACGCGAACCGTGCGACGCCGCCGCGACGTTCCCTATGAAATTTGGCACATGGGTAGACCATGACCGTAGGACGTCACATAGGATACGTTCCATGGGATCGAGAGATACGCGGGTGAAACCGCGGGGCACAGCTAGTATGTAATACCTATGGAATAATAAACTTCTAATTAGTACAAAGAGAAGTTAACGGCTCTCATATATAACATGTTATACATAATGATCCTTTGGACAGACACAGCAAGTATCGCCTTGCTGGCTGCTAGGTGGTGTGAACATTTCCCCATTTACATCAAGATTATAACTGTAAGTAATGTCCCTCATTACCTGAATGCATATCTGACTTTGCACATCCCACACTTTGATAGTTCTATCTCTAGAGAACGAGTAGATGGTCTGTCCGTTATTCTGCAGCACGATGCAGGTGATACCGGCATGGTGCCCGATGAAGGTCACACTGGCCTTGGTTGGCACAAACGGGTTCCACACTCGGACCACGCAGTCGGGCCCCCCCGTCACCAGTACGTGCGACTCCTCATTGAACTCAAAGCATTGTATACCCTGAAAAATGTGTTGTAAGTAACAGCCTTGTTCCCACTGTTGAGTCTGCTGGAAATGGGCTGTAGTCCACCGCAGTCCAGCGATAAGTAACAACCTGACGTAACAATTGAATGTTGGAAGAATAAATAAAAACTTTTTGCTTTTCAATTTTCGGTTTTTGCCACCGACTTACGAAAATAAAATTATTTTTCACTTTTTTTGTGTTATTATTGGAAGTACATTAAGTTTTTTTTTTTTTAAATAAAAAAAATACGACCAATTGTAAACCTCCTCCTTTTTGAAGTGATTGGTTGAAAAGGGCAATAGTGAAGAGAACCTCACTTTTTCAACTCGAAACATGTTACGTGAATGTGTCTCGGAGCCGCGTATGTCGCACATGAGCAAGGAGTCCGGACAGGTGGCGCAGGACACCACGCAATGCAGCGACTCGTAGTATGACACCTGCCGCACCCACTCCCTGTGGATGCCAGGCAGATCTACCAAGTGCATCTCTGGAAGCATGTGTGGCTGGCAACAGAATAAGTGTTTAATAAAAAAACAGGGTATTTAATAATACATTAAATAGCAGCATATGATTCTGTAAATATCCGTTTCAAGACCTGCACTCCAATAGAATCCAAGGAAGTGGAACCATTAAAATTTAAAAACAGAAAATATTGTGATAATCATGATCACCCGTCTCTGCAAATCCACATGCCGTAGCGTTCTCAAAGCACGACCAGCCTCGTTCTTGAAAGGACCGCGCAGCACCGGAGAGAACAGTAGCACCCGCACGTTGCCCCCCACGTCGCCACAGATCAGCTTGCACTTTTCCTCAATATCCATGCTGAAGTGATAGTGCATCGTACAGATCTGGAATCATGAGTAGAATTGTACATACGACTAGTAAAAACAATAACTTCACGGTGACGGCTTATTGTATTATTATCTCGTTATTGTATAATTTGAACTTTCTGCCAAAGCTTTAAACTAGATTTAGTTAAATAAACATAACAATCAACGTAATGTCTTGCCATGTACTCCCAGCTGGTGATGACGATCTTCAAAGTGAAGGTCTTGGCAGTGCAGTCGTAGAAGCGCAAATCCCGCTCTGTGGAGCTTGTGACAATGATGTTCACGTCCGGCATGCACACCATGTCCGTCACCCACGTGGTGCGGACCTTGAGGTATGCTGTAAAAGGGAGTTATGAAGTCACAATATACAATAGAACGGGTATCGCAATCTCGACTGTCTCTAGAAATCGCTACTAACGGCTGGAGGAGTAAGCAGTCCTCAACAGCTTCATGTCGAGCGACCACCAGTTGATCATGCCGTCGCGGCTCGCCGTTATGTATGTGCCTTGCATCGGGTCTGTGGTGCGATCCTGAGTCAGGTAATTAGCAGGTATATTAATAGGTCACATTATTATTAAATAATCTTCTGTCGATCCAACCATTCCTTGCTAGTGGCGGTGTTGTATAAAAAATACTCTCCCGCCCCGCCGCCCACTGTTCTATTCCGGCCAACCAGGCAAGTTATACCATCGGGAGCGAAATATGTTACTACGTCGGGGCTTAGGTGCCGTTGGTCAGACCAACAAAAAAAGGAAGACGGAGCGCTCCGAACATCAAAAGTGAAGCCACAAAACTATGCTCCTGCAAGTAAACACAGGCTCACGCACACACTTACACTAAAACTATGCTCATCGCTCCTAGTACGTCACGAGTCGTCGTCTAGTTAACATCAATAAAAAAAGTAGAATTATGCCTTCCTGTGTAGTGAAAACTCGTAGAAACAATAGCAAATCACATAAAAAGTCTCACGTCGTTTTTTAATTTAAATAACATCGAATTTTAGGTTACTTGGAACAAAAAACTTCATCGAATGAATAATTGAAAGCAGTGACATAAGGTGGGAGGGTTGCCATAATGTGATTTCAAACTTTCCCATTCGATTAAACCAATTTAAATTCTGATTTCTTATTTCGAGTAATTATATTCTTGTTTTGTTATTTTATGTATTTATATTTTAGATTTCCAAGTAATACTGAATCTAAAAGTAAATGGATAGTAGATACAAGAAATAGCGATGTAAAAAGTTTTGTTTTTGTTTCGGAATAAAAGTCCTTAACAATTGAGGTATAATACCATACTCAACAATATCTTACTCGCACAATATTATCCTACCCATACAATATTATTCCCCAAATTATAGAGAAAAACTTTAACAAATGGCAGCTCGTTTTACACACACATAAATAAAAAGGTGGCTTCACTTTTTATGTTCGGAGTGCTTAGTCTTTCTTTTTTTGTTGGTCTGAGGTGCCGTTGAGATAGACCTCTACTTATAATTAATCGTAGAACAGTTTTGAAATCGTGATGAGAGAACCTCCTCCTTTTAGAAGAAGTCGGTTAAAGAAACAAGCTTCTGATCGCTCAGTCAGACTGTAGTACCTACAGGTAAATGTTCGCATGATTAGAAAAGTTAAGAACCTTTTCGACATCTGGACAAAAGCATATCCTAGATATAGAATGCCTGTGTCCCGAACTCATCATGACCGGCAGGCCCAGGAGCGGCGGCTGCAGCGACTCCCGCTGGTTCTCCGCGTCGTTGCTGAAGTAGCCCAGGATCAGGTGGGACACCAGCTCCTCCCAGTCGACCTCGCCCGTGCGGCTTGTATTCATCTAATGATCATAACAGGTTCTTTAACCGACTTCTTCAAAAAGAAGAAGGTTCTCAATTCTGTGTGTTTTTTTAATGTATGTATTGTTAGGATTTTAGTAACTCATTACATAATTATACCTAGTGGATGTAATAAATCCGTTTTACATTTATGGTAAACGCATTTATTTTATCAACTACCGCCTTCTTGCTTGAATCATGTAACGGTCGGCGGGCGCCCCACTCACTGTGCGCATGACACCTAGTCTATTTAAACGACGAAACGGCCGTGCGCAGGGCATTCGATGCGCGCCAGCGGCAGCGGTCGGTCGTGTTGCCCTGTGTGTGTTTCGTGCGTTACAGATATTCCGGAATCAAGTGTTCCCGAGTGCGTCATAGTCATTGCGACTATCATCGATCTATTAGCTGTGTGTCTTTTTCAAGACACAGTTAATAAAATATTTCTCTTAACAGAGTTTATTGTCAAAACGTTCGTCGCGTATTTTTGATCCCTTCTGGATTAAAAACCACAGTTTCGTGGTCCTCGGCTGATACCTTACGGTGTTAACGAAACCGAGGGGGTGTTGACCCAGACGCACCCGCCGATCCCCTTCAGGGTGAGGCAGAAAGTTGGACGGGTCCCAGTGTTCGGCCTTGGGGGATCTCCTAGTCGGCATTGGTGACAGTTTTGCTTTCACAGCTACACACCTGGAGTGGTTGGGTGTATCTACCCCTTCACACCAGACCCTGTTAGGACCCCGTTGCACAAATAAGATAGGCAACGGGCAAAAGCAAGCTTAGGGCTCACCTTAAGTACACAACCTCCCTGTCTATACCCGACAGGGAGGGTTTTTACACATCCCCGGGCTATCCTCCCGGGGAGGTAGGAGTAGGAATCATTCCCTCCCATTTATAGATATGTCGAGTCCGATAAAAATGGACCCTCTCACGAGGAAACTATTTTCCCTCGTAATGAGGCTATTGGCTAAACCAACAGACAACCAATTAGCTCTCATGCGAAAGGAGGTCGACCTCCTTTTGCCGCTTCTAGAGCCAAGTCCCGCTGAATTAGCGGAGTTCACAGATGCATTAGGCATCTCCCAGTCGCTCCCTAACATAGAGCTTGAGGTCCCTTTTGTCCGCTCCCCTAGCCCGGCCTTCAGCCCTGCCTTCAGCCCCGCGGTAGAGTCTATGGACGTCACCGAGCCCGCACCCTCTTCATCAAAGAGGATTGCCACACCGATTTATAATAACATTGCCTCTGACGGTGAGAATGCCTCTCCTCCTTCCTCTCCTTCCCAATCGGATGACGACGGGTTCACCCCAGTCACCGGAAAAGGGAATAAGAGGAAGAAGAAGAGACAATCGTCCAGTCAAGCAAATAAAGTCGTCGCCGTTGACGTCATTTCCCCCACCCCGACCCCCGTAGCGCAAGTGACCGGTACAGTGCCCAGTAGCACTACCGTTGTCGACACCGCGATTTCCCCCTCCACCTCGACCGCCGCGATAGTAGCACAAGTTGCTCCGGGGCCTCGCTTAAATAAAAAATCGCCCCCTCCCCCCGTGTTCATTCAGGACAAGGGGAAGTGGACTGATGTATCCAAATGGTGTGTCGATCATAAGATCGCATTCACCAATGCCCGTTCCACCCTACAGGGTATTAAAGTCACGATTCCGACCGCGAATGACTATCGCGAACTGACCAAACTCCTGAGAGCCAGAGGTGTGTCATTTCACACCTTCTCGCTCCCAGAGGACCGACAGATTAGGGTCGTTATTAAACGCATCCCGAAGGAAATCTCCCCCGATGACGTAAAAGCCGACCTTCAGTCGCAAAACGTTCCCGTGGACGAAGTCCACCGTATGCACCGCTCGCGTGGCGGTGAAGCATTCGACATGATACTTGTCGTCTGCTCTCCCGTAGAGGGGCATCACCCCATTTTCAATTTAAAATCTCTCTGTAATCTTACAGGCTTTCTCATCGAGAAACCCCGTAAGAACGGGAATATAGGGCAGTGTCATCGCTGCCAACTATACGGTCATTCGCAGAGGCATTGTCACGCGAAACCCAGGTGCGTAAAGTGCCTGGGCGAGCACGGCACAGCCGACTGCAACCGTCCCAAAGATCGTAACCTTTGCCTCAGTCCTCCCAGTTGCGTGTTATGCGGACAAGAGGGTCATCCAGCGAATTACCGCGGATGTTCAAAAGCCCCCAAATCCAGTTCTCCCAAGCTTACTAAGCGTGCTGACAATCGTCAGCAAAGGGAATTCCCTTCCGCTCCCTCCTCACAACTTCCACAGAGACTTAGCCCTCAGAGGCCTAGTCCCTGGAACATGTTAAATCATCAACATGCATTCCCAGCTTTAGCCACCGCAAGGCTCCCTCCCCCTCACATTCCTCTATACTCGCTCATGGATCCCCGTATCCGTGCCCACCCCCACCCTTCTTTACCCGCGTTCTATACGCCTCAAACGCAACTTGCGCCTACCTCCCCCCGCCTAGCTGCCCCCGCGCCCTCAGCGCCTCCCGCAAAACGCGCACCCGCTACCGTAGCGCCGTCGCCGCGTCCCACCCCCACCCCCGCTCCCGTGGCCAATACCCCACTAGATCCGTTCAATGAGATTACATCTACGTACATGATGTTTCTCTCTCCCCGCGCTATTCGTATGGCCGCCGAAATCAAGGCAGCCAGAGATAGTTGTAACATCGCTCAGATCTCGGTGATCTATAATGCTTATCCCGAGATTAAGCAAGCCCTAGAGTCCCTCGCTAAGTCAAATCATAATGTCTAACGCCATTATAGAAAGATTTAAGCCCCGATCCCTCAGACTAGGTATATTCAATGCGAATGGCATCAAAGGTCAAAAAGAAGAGATCGCTCTCTTTCTTCGCGACCATCAAATAGACATCCTCCTCATACAGGAAACTTTTTTAAAACCATATCTCCGGAATCCCTCCATAGCGAACTATCGGTTGATTCGTAATGACAGAACGCGCTGTCACAGAGGCGGCACCCTCATTTATTATAAAAAGGAGCTGTACTGCATCCCCATAGAGCCCCCCTCGTCCCTCTCTCTTATAGAAGTATCCATATGCCGCTTAGGCATGACCGGTCATCAACCGATCACTATAATATCGGCCTATCACCCTCCAGGCATCGGGGAAGACTGTCAAGTCCTCTCAAATGACCTCTCAATCCTTCTCGGCTTAAGTAGCTCCGTTATAATAGCGGGCGACTTTAATGCCAAACATCCCGCTTGGAATAGCTTAGTCACCACCACCAGAGGGCGACACTTGCTCGATCTCTCAGCCTCACTGAACTTCGATATCATCGCTCCGATGACTCCCACTCATTTCCCTCATAATATTAGTCAAACTCCCGATGTACTAGACATGGCGCTCCTTAAGAACGTCAATTTAAGATTAACATCAATAGAAACGGTAGACGAGCTTACCTCCGACCACCGTCCGATAGTCATGAGTCTGGCCCCCCGCATAGGTCTCTCGGATCCCTCCCAAAATCCCAATGATACCAAAAAGGTCACGGACTGGAAGAAAGTAAGCGCAAAGCTGAAATCCAACACGTCCCCCCAATTGGACTCTATCCCCGATAAATTCGACTCTATCGCTGACACCACGGCCGCGATCGACTCTCTTACAGATCACGTACAGTCTGTTTTGAACGAATGTTCAAAGGAGACTCCAGTGACGGAAGACCGTCGCTGGAGGCTCCCGCAGGATGTACGTGATCTGATAACGGAGAAGAACGCGTCCACCCGTGCCTACAGTAACTTTCCCTGTTCCGCAAACAAGGCCCATATGCGCTATTTACAGAGATCTGTAAAGAAACGCGTAGCGGAGCTACGTAATGCGGGATGGGATAAGATGCTGAGCGAACTAGAGCCAGAGCAACAGCCCTTCTGGCAGTTGACTAGGAACTTGAACTCCGATCAGGTCGCGAGTATGCCCCCCCTAGTGCGCCCCGATAAGTCAGTCGCCTTCGACGACATAGAAAAGGCAGAGTGTCTAGCTGATAGTCTAGAGGTTCAATGCTCTCCCAGTACCCTACCAGTAGATCAAGCTCATCTCGATGAGGTGGACGCTGAAGTCGAACGTAGAGCTACTCTTCCGCCCGTAGAGGACCCTGATGATCCCCTGCTCCCCGTCGCTCCGGACGAGGTGCACGAGATCATCAAGGGTCTTAAGATTCGCAAAGCCCCCGGTTCAGACGGTATCACCAATAGGGTGGTGCAATTGTTCCCAGCCCATCTGATAATGCTACTGACCACCATCTTCAATGGTGCTCTGAGCAATAATATATTCCCTAAAGCGTGGAAAGAAGCCACAGTCATAGGTATCCCGAAACCCGGCAAGCCAAAGTCGGCACCGTCGAGTTATCGTCCCATTAGTTTGCTCAAGGTCATAGGCAAAATCTATGAGAGACTTATTTATAAGCGACTCAGAGACTACGCCGAGACCAAAGGCCTCATCCCCAATGAACAGTTCGGTTTTCGAACTCAGCACTCTAGCGTGCATCAGGTCCACCGGATCGTAGAGCACGTAAGTGCTGGTTTCCAGCACGGCTCTATGACCGGTGCTATCTTCTTTGATATAGCGAAAGCCTTCGACAAGGTTTGGCACAACGGATTGTTATACAAGTTATACCAACTCGGTGTGCCTGATCGTCTCGTACTCATAGTACGTGATTTTCTGTCGGATCGCACCTTTCGTTATCGCATCGAAGGAGCCTTATCCTCCCCCCGACCCATACGTGCGGGTGTCCCACAGGGCTCAGTGCTCTCCCCGCTCATATTTACTCTTTTCACTAGTGATATCCCAAAGAATAGAAAGGCGCAGTTGGCTCTGTTCGCAGACGATACGGCCATCTATTACAAGGGACGAAGTCGTGACAACATACGAGCCACACTCCAGAGAGCGGTCAACAATCTTGGCGCCTGGTTTCAAAAGTGGCGTATCGAAGTCAATCCCGACAAAAGTCAAGCGGTTTTCTTTATAAAACCGCAACTTCGTAGCTTTCTCTGTCCCCCTCCAGTAACTATGTTCGGCAAGCCGATCCCTTGGGAGAAGCAAGCCAAATATCTAGGTGTAATACTGGATCAAAAACTCACGTTTCGAGAGCACATAAAGCAGGTTCGTTCGCGAGCCGCTTTCGCTCTAGGTAGACTCCATTCCATATTAAATGCGCGTAGCAAATTGTCACTAAAGTGCAAATTGCGTACCTACACCGCGTGCATTCGTCCCATCATGACCTATGCGGGTTCCGTCTTTGCTCAAGCAAAACCCCACTACATTCATAGGATGCAGACACTCCAGAATAGATTCCTTAGAAAGGTCACGGGAGCACCCTTTTATGTTCGTAACGAGATCCTACATCTCGACCTAAAGATCCCCACCATCCGCCAGTTTCTCAAACGCCTCTCAAAGCGTTATTTCGACACAGCTGTCACACATCGCAACCCTCTGGTTGTCGAGGCCTCCTGCTATGTCCCATCCAATATTAGTTCGATTCGCCGTCCGCGGCATACTCTCTCAGAGCCAGACGACCCCATAACTCTCCTCCAGGAGAGCCGTAGGGAGACCAGTACAGTGCACAAACACAGACGCCTCCCGTCATTCCGACCTCGCCGTCGAGGCAAAACACGTTCGCGTCCGCCCCGATTAAATTCACCA
This sequence comes from Lithophane leautieri, assembly GCA_949152455.1. NCBI lineage: Eukaryota > Metazoa > Arthropoda > Insecta > Lepidoptera > Noctuidae > Lithophane > Lithophane leautieri. The sequence goes on from OX424460.1 coordinate 20,748,610, forward strand.
ACCCCCCGTCCCTTGTCCGATGAAGTAGTGCCAGCCCGCGCCGCAGCTGAGCACGTAGCTTTAAATTCCCCGTATAATAATAATAATGATGATATTTTGATCCAGCCTGTCCCATCTTGCTGTCCCCCCGCCAGTGATGTTGCCCTAAGCCGAGGTTCGTACCCCACAGGGGGTGCCCTTAGCGAGCACACACTTAATATTAATTTAGAATAGTTTATGCCCCTGGCTGGAGGCCCTGAGTGTAGAAGCTTAAGGCAGCCACAGGAATGTCCGGTTAAGAAGTCATGATTTCAGAAATCAACTTCAAGATGCCCTAGTTAAAAAAAAAAAAAAAAAAAAAAAGTGCGCAGGGCAGTTGTTCCAGCGACGCCGAAGTATAAAGACTAAAAGAGTCACTCTGTATAAAATATTTACTATCCATTGAAGCAAGGCCAGGTCAGTTAATTTTGTATTTTATATTTAAATATCTGTGTGCTTTCTATTGTTATTATTCTTAAATTGCATAATAGCCATGCCACGTACTTTAGACCTAAGATGTATAATGTCATTCTGGTGCTAATAATATCCTATTTAAAGTGTTTTATGTTCCAATAAATGTTTGTGAGATTATGCAAAGTTTCATTCCATACACTACCTTAAATAACCTAAGAGCTTATATAAATAGATCAGTACTTACACCTAAATAACCTAAAGCTTACAAATAGTTCAGTACTCGCACTACACCTAAATAACTTAAAGCTTGTAAATAGTTCAGTACTTACAGTATGTTACGCTATTAGGTACTCCGCCAATTATGAATTGATGATTTTGATGATTCTTTTTTGTTTGGTAGGTCATGCTTCAGAGGTGGTCCCATATAAATTTTATAAATTAAGCTTGCGTAGTTTTTGAGTTAGCTTAAATTTTTCCCACTTAGTATATGTAGACGATATCTTATTTGACTCCGTCACTGTTATTTCAGGTAGCGGTATTCGAATTTGTGTGGGGTAGGTACCACATTTAAAAATTGAAAAATAACTTTTATTTGGGAAATCGGTGACAAAAAACGGAAATCGAAAAGCAAAATCACCAAGACAACAAGACTTCCGAAATAAAAGCTATTTTTCACTTTTTTATAGTTTATTCATTTTAGGGCCGATTTTTCAATCCTCAGATAAAGAATTGAATAGCGTTTATTCCATAGTTACCATGATTCTGGATTTTTAATAGTCAGATAGTCAACAGTATCTGACATTAAAGCCCGTAACTGAGGAATAAAGCTAACTGTATTCAAGCCTCAGTTGTGTGTTCCTCTGTGGCCGGCCCACAGTTTAGTACTCAGATGCTATAGTTCGAAATAATACCTACCTAAAGTCTACTTTCATCGGAATATATACATATTTTTAGTACCTCAAGAGATATCTTTTTAATTAACAATTTATGTGGTCTGGCCGCCAGGCCGTGCTCTCTGGCCGCGCCACCTCAATAATGAACTATTAATAAATCATTATCCCGAAAAAAAATTACCTAAAGAGTACCTTGCATACGACAAATATGGTCCAATAAACTCCTTTAGTTAAGGAGTTATTGGTCGTAGGGTGTGGTCCGGCTGGAAGGAATACTCTGCAGCAAGTCAATTTTGCAGTATTTAATATTAACTATCTATAAATCAATTTATATAAAAGTACCTTTTCTCTACTCTTCGTTGATACTTTTCTCTCAAGAAACTATTCATTTTGATTAATTAATCTTTAAAGTATGTGGCGCGGCTAGGGAGGATTACTTTCAGCAAATATAACGAAATATGCGTTGATTCTTTATGCCAACGAAAACTGCATAATAAGTACTTTATAAAAAGACCTGGACTTCATCTATAAACTTTTATTTTTATTACCAACAATGATTTTGAAAAAAGTGCACTTTTTGGTTTTTGTTTACCTAAGAATAGATAGTTAATTTGACGAAGTAAGTGAAAATTTTGGTTTAAAATAAACAATATGTATACGAAAAACAAATACATATTATCAAATATAAACAATAAAAAATTGATTCTTCATCGTTCGGCGAAATCAAATTGATAATGGAAAATCTTATTGTTATTGCACTTTCTAACGGCCATCCCACGTTATGTAACCAAAGCTTACAGGAGTTGCTACAGACAGACACATATAATACAAATAGAGAAGACGAAGATGAGGATGATGAGGTCAGGGTGAATGAGGAAGTGAGTACAATTATTAACGACCTACTCAACTCAGAAGAAATTGAAAATGTTACCTCAGGCTTTATGAAAGAATTTACCATGAAAGTTGACAAAGTTTCACTTGAATTGATTCTGTTCAATCGGTCCTTCATTACTGAGGATCGTGGTCACTGGACCCCTTTAAACGGACAATCTGCCTCCATCGACTCCGGTCCAAAGTTGCCATCACCACCTGCTGAAATTTGGGTGAGGACGCAGCTTCTTTTACTTGGTCGGACCATCGTGTTGGCGACCGGCCTCGTGCTCTTTCCTTCGGTATTGCCAACAATGACCAGCTTTTCTAGGCTGTTATCTCGACTTCGCATTATGTGGCCGAAATAGGTCAAAATACGCTGTAGGCAAACTGTGGACAATCGGGTCTTGATATCGAGCTGGGAAAGAATAGATACATTTGTGCGTTTGGCTGTCCATGGAATTCGGAGCATCCGCCTCCAGCACCACATTTCGAATGCGTCTATCCTCTGTCTTTCTCTTGCTCGGATTGTCCACGTCTCAATTCCATAGAGGAAAATCGGGAAAACTAGTGCTCTGACCAATCGGGTTTTCGTTTTATAGCTTATACCACGATTTTTCCAGATGTTTTGAAGGAGTGTCGCAGCATCTTTAGCCATGGCTATCCGCCGTTTTATTTCTGGGACGCAACTGCCTTCATTATTAATGTTAGAGCCCAGATAAACGAAACTGTCCACAGTATCGATGCCTTGGATGTTATGGGCGCCCGATAGCTTTCCCGCACGATCTATCACCAGAAGCTTGGTTTTCTGCCTATTTATTGCAAGCCCTAATTTGCCACTTTCCACCTCCAATCTGTGTAGTATCTCCTTCATGTCGCCAAATGTTGTAGCAAGAAGAACGGTGTCGTCAGCGTACCTCAGATTGGAAATGCGCTTTCCACCAACAGCAAACCCCTTTTCCCAGCCCTCAAGAGTTTTCCTAATGATATACTCTCCATACACATTGAAGAGCAGAGGTGAGAGGATGCATCCCTGCCTAACGCCCTTTTTGATGGAGAACACATTTGAACAGTCGGTGTCTATTTTGACGAAAGAGCGGTTGTTGATGTAGAGGCATCGGACTAGGTCAATAAGATGTTGAGGCGTACCCATGTCCTTTAGAACCTCCCATAGCTTATCCCACTCCACACAATCAAAGGCTTTGGTGTAATCAATGAAACACAACAACACAGGGCTGTTAAATTCCCGGCTCTTTTCAATGATTTGGCGAACGTTCAGGATTTGTTCCCGCGTACCTTTGCCTTTAACAAAACCTGCTTGTTCTTCTGGGATTTGTGGCTCGAGAAAGTGCTTTAGCCTGTTGTTTATGATGTACAGGAGTATCTTGCTGATATGTGGAATAAGTGCCAAGGTCCTGTAGTTGCTGCAGTCTTCGGTAGAGCCTTTTTTATGAAGTGGAACAAACACGGACTCTGTCCACTCTTCAGGCCATCTCATGGTCTTCCAGATAGATCTGTAGATGCTTAGAATCTGCTTCACACCTTTGGAATCTAGGTTTTTAAGTAACTCGGCGGGAATTCCATCTTTACCTGGAGATTTTCTATCCTTGAGACACCCAAGGGCATGTTCGACCTCTGACTGCAGAATTTCGGGTTCTTGCGGTGACAAATCTGTCTGCGCGCCGCTTATGATAGGTTGACCAGTGTCATATAGGGTTGTGCAGTACTATTTCCAGCGTTCCAAGACCTGTTTTTTTTCATTGAGCATGTTACCTGCTTTATCTGCGATTGTGCAAGTTTTCGTATTACGAAATTTAGTCAACTCTTTGACCTTGCGGAAAAGATCTCTATTCTCATGCTTCGCAGAATTCTGTTCGAGATTAGCCCAGATGTTGTTGATGTTTTGGTCATAGTCTTTGCGGCAATTTTTCTGGACCTCGGTGCTGAGTTGATCGTATAACCTGCGGTTCTCCTGTACGGTAAGACCTTTTCCCTTCAACTCACGTCTACGAAGAATTAGGTCAGCTGTTTCCGTAGATATAAAAGGTTTCATGGTAGGCTTTGGCAGCATGTTCTCTTTGGCAGTTTGACGATTGGGTTAGTGTCATCATCTATGGAACATTCAGGTACTTTGTGTACCATTGCTTTTCTGAAGGCTTGTAGGTCAACATGGCGCATATTCAGTGTGCGTTCTTGCTTGTGGAGTTTTCTCAGCCGAAGTCGGACTGTGGCAACTAACAGTTGATGATCAGAGCCATAGTCCGCCCCCGGGTATGTCGTGGTATTCATGACAGACGATTTCCATCGGTTTTGGATGAGGATATAGTCTATCTGATTTCTAAAGCGGTCGCCAGGAGAAATCCAAGTATACAAGCGCCGTATATGTTGTTTAAAACAGGTGTTCGTCACGGTGAGATTTTCCTCGCTACAGAACTGAAGCATACGTTCGCCTCTTTCGTTTCTGTGGCCGATTCCATACTTCCCGACTACCCGTTGAAAATGTTCGTCGCTGTCTGTTTGACCGATTTTGGGGTTAAAATCACCTAATACTACCGTTATCTCCCTTTTTTGTATTTCTTGGAGAGATTTTGCCAAAGCGCTGTAAAAGTTCTCGATTTCATCCTCGCTAGATTGGGCGGTAGGCGCGTAGACCTGTAAGATGTTCAATTTACAGGGAGTGGTGTTGACTTTAATGGCAATTATTCGGTCGTTAATCGGCTTATAACCGCTGACATATTTGTCCATGCTAAGTGGTACCACGAAGGCAACACCCTTAGAACTTTCGTTTTCAGGTCCCGAAAAGTAGACTTTATTCAACTGGTCAGTTGAAAAGTACCCAGACTTTCTCCAGTGTGTTTCACTGAGTCCGAGGATAGTAACTTCTTTCCTTTTCATTTCACTCTCTATTATCTGAAGTTTCCCAGGTTGGTTTAGGCCGCGTACATTCCACGTGCCAAGGCGGTGAGGCTGTCTAACTGATTTCGGTTTATCAGTAACATAGTTTCAATGTGTTGCCTGATCGGACACAAACACATGGCCGGTAGCACATTTCACACCACTATCCCCGGTTTGGTGGCGCCGGGCGTCAGCCGGATCGCTCAACAGATCTAGATCGCTATTTCTCAAATCCATTGTGACTCTCATGAGAAACTAGTGCAGTGGTTTCCCGTTGCCTTCTGCACCAGACATTTTAAGGGTTATTTAGACCCTAAGGCCGCTGCAGCCTCTTCCAAACCAGTTGCCCGGATGGGTGTATTGTTATCCCGCTATTGCTCGGTCGCCATAGCCTCGTTCGTTATCTAGCAGGGAGTACCACGGCTGTCAGAAGGCAGCCGCCGCATTTCAGCGCATGCAGGTGAGGATGACACTTGGGGCCGGAATGATGTTATGTCCGCTCTCCCCCTTACTCCCCTTGAATTGATTATCTGAGATAAAAACAATATATGAAAATTTATATTACTTACCTGATTTTATTAATACCTTCAAGAGGCTAATGTCTAGATTGCCAATTTGGTCAAATGTGGTGTTGTCATTTGTTTATACAGAAAATGTGACATCAACCAGTTCAGACGTGGAAAGTTATTTCAAAAATATTAAAACACTTTTGAAACGTCCCAACGACAGACTACGGGTGGACGAATTCCTAATGAAGCACCATGAATATATATCTGGGGATTTAAAGAACAAATTCAGTGATGATATTAGTGAACAGAAAACAAAGGCTACTGAAGAAGCTAAACTTGAGTCAAGTGACTTTTCGCAAGAATCTGTTATGTCCGATGAACCCATCCTTCTGGAGAACTGGCGAGGCCTGACTATAGGAAAACAGGAAAAACAAAAGCGAGAGATGCGGTCCAAAAATAAGTCGGTCGATTTTTTGGTAAATGGAAGTAGTAGTTCAACTGGTATTAAAGGCGTAGTTGTAGAAAATACTTGCGCCTTCGATTGTCTGGTATAATCTTTAGCAATTGCTTATATAGATAGAATCAACATCCGCAAACTAATTAGAAACAAAAACATCCGGTTTTATGACGCTTATTAAGTCTCTTGCTAATAAAGATCCCATAAATTTATACAGCATACGAGCCAATAATATAAACAAATATTATTTTGACAAAACAATCACAAATGTCTTGACGATCATAAATTGTATGTTGAATATTATTTTTGTTTAACCTGTATGACCGCGGACGGGCCGCGCGCGTACCAAAAACTATTGTAGTTAATTAGAAAGTCCTTGAAGAAGACAAAATTTTATTTAAAGATATTCCTATAGTTATATCGGAAAAACGATGCACAAATACACAATGCAGTCAGAACAACTCCACATCTCAATGAGTATGTTCGTACATGCCACTGAATGAACTAATTTTGTCTGATAAAGGCATTTCAGCCCTTGAAGAATCGGCTCAAACAAGGTTAGAGATTGATTCAGGTGTGCTATGTGTTAAAAGTAATGACGACGGTGTAAAATGTACCGGTAAACAAATTAATAACTATACATTGAATGATTTATTAATATTTGAAATTGATTTAGGCGTTGATTTAAATGACATTCCAGACACTATGACATTACAAAGAAAATTATTTACACTGTTGTCAGTGATTGAGTATTTACCAAATATTCGCCATTACGTCGCTCACTGCAAGCGTCTGGATGATACTTGGGAAACATATGATGATTTAAGTACTAAAGTTACAAGGACTAAAAACCAGCAAATGAATGTTCATTGTATTTTATACGCAAAATTGTAAATTATAACTTATTTTTATCAAAATGTTTATTTTTAATTTAGGCCTTGCATTTTATAGTTGGAAAATAACTTCAAAACTCCTGTATTTGTAGGACTGATTGACTATATTTTTAATACGCGGTTTTGGTACACTCTTTTTTTAAACCCCCGACGGAAACAGAGGGGTGTTATAAGTTTAACGTGTGTATCTGTGTATCTGTGTGTCTCTGTTCCATCGTAGCTCCCAAACGGCTGAACCGATTTTGATTATATTTTTTTTGTATGAAAGGTGTCTTGATCGAGCGTGTTCTTAGCTACAATTCAAGAAAATCGGTTCAGCCGTTTGAAGATTATCAGCTGTTTTCTAGTTGATGAATGAATGTGTGCATCTTCCACAGGTCTGATCGATTCGAAATGTAGTATTCTGTTACTTCAATGATATTAGAAGAACATAGTAACCATGAGCTGATGCTGCAGCAACAACTGGAATTTGCAGGATACCCAACTCCCTCACTAATTTCAGCACCGGTATCGTGTTTTTGGGCTCATTGGAATGGTCTCAATAAATAGGTTATAGATAGATCGTGAACGGGTCTAATGATGGAGTAGGAAAGAGCTTTTATTGAATTTCACTCGTTCAATTGATTTGAAATTACCTATTTTAATGCCGTGGAATGATAAAATTACTTACCAACTTTAAAAAAACCGTCACTAATACTCACGAAAATCTATCAAATTGGATTAAACCACTTTATATTGTTATTACTTCTACTACACTTATATTTATTATCAATAATAGCGTAATAACTCCCTAAAGTGTATAAAGTTTAAAAAGCAGGAAATAAAACTTACATTTTAAAAGCTTGTACTTATAAAGTTTAAAAAACAGGAAATAAAACAAATCAAAAATTTTAAAAGTATCTCAAGTTTAAAAAGCAGGAAATAAAACTTAAATTAAAAATTTGAAAAAACCCCCGACACAAAAAAAAACCTCTAAAAAGAAAAAAAAAAAATATAAAACTTAAACAGGGTCAATCCCTTAAAGTTTTATACAAGATGTTGGTAATATTTTGTTCCAAGCGTCGCCGTCGTCGCGTCTGGGGACGGCTAAGTAGTATATAAAATAGGTGGGTAGATAATGAATGAAACTAGGTTCGTATGTTAGTAAGCAAAATATGATATAAAATAAACAGGTATTAGGTATATACTACTTAGCCGTCCCCCGACGCGACGACGGCGACGCTTGGAACAAAATATTACCAACATCTTGTATAGATTGACCCTGTTTAAGTTTTATATATTATTTTTTTTCTTTTTTGAGGTTTTTGTTTGTGTCGGGGGTTTTTTAATTTTTTAATTTATTCATTGTTATTTCTTGTTTTAAGGGTTAAATGCTTAAATTCAGTCTATTGACTTTAGTTTGTTATATAAAACAATTTTCCGTCATTTACAATACCTTGTATTAACAATTGTTAATATTTGATTATGAAAATATGTTTGTTATTCGTATACTTATTGTTTATTTTAAACCAAAATTTTCACTTACTTCGTCAAATTAACTACCTATACTTAGGTAAACAAAAACCAAAAAGTGCACCTTTTTCAAAATCATTGTTGGTAATAAAAATAAAAGTTTATAGATGAAGTCCAGGTCTTTTTATAAAGTACTTATTATGCAGTTTTCGTTGGCATAAAGAATCAACGCATATTTCGTTATATTTGCTGAAAGTAATCCTCCCTAGCCGCGCCACATACTTTAAAGATTAATTAATCAAAATGAATAGTTTCTTGAGAGAAAAAAGTATCAACGAAGAGTAGAGAAAAGGTACTTTTATATAAATTGATTTATGGATAGTTAATATTTATTCATTTATTTATTAATCACCAACTTGCACTAACAGTATAAAACAAACAAACATACAATTTATAGGCTATTATTAGACAATCATTAAACTAAAATAAGACAGAACAAAATTTACTCGCATTTATACAAAATTTAATATAGTTATACAAAATTAAATAGGATTAAACAAATAAAATAGAATTATACAAAATAAATTAATTAGAATTAGGATGGAATTAATAATAGTGTTCAATTGAAATTAGCATACAGATAAATCGATACATAGCAGGTTTAATCTAATGCAATGAGATGGTACTAGGTGCAGCTGTGGACTCAGGTATCGTGCAGCAGTGGTCAGGAATCTCAGCTCAGTACTAGCGAAAACATCTAAGGACTCGTCATATAGTAACATGTTGTTTATATGCGTGAGGGCTACATACAACGAACTTGTTTTAAGGGTCACGGAACTGTTTTGAGGTATTGAAAAAAGAAGACGTTGTCGTGGGCGAAGTGTATGTCGAATGGGTAAAGGGACGTTAAAGGACATGAATTGCAATAGAGAAGAATTGAAGTGGGAACCTCGGACTAGGCGGAAGAAATATTTGACGGTTGCAATATTTCTCCTTACTTCTAAGCTCTGGTAATTCACCATACCCAGTATGAATGGTGTTGGGTACATATACGGATAATAGCCATAAATTTTAAAGTAAAGGTGCGCTACCTTTAAATATAAGGGTACAAACGACTTTTGTACCCTTTCAAGGACCAAAGTATATTTCTTTTCATGAGGGTTCCAGATTACACTGTTGGTTTCTAGCAAACTGCGGATGTATGAGTTGTATAATAAGATGATCGCCTGTCAATTATTAAACATTTTAGCCCGACACAAGACAAAACCTAAGTTTTTGCGGGACTTGTTGCAGGTTTGTATTATATGTTGATTAAACGTGAGGTGAGAATCAAAATATGTACCCAAATCGCATATGGTGGAAACTCGCTTCAGGGGCTCGTTGTTCAAAGTGCAGGTGTTGTTTATGGGCTGTGCAGCTTTTGAGAAGGTCATAATCGCACATTTACCAACATTGAGGTTGAGGTTATTAGCAGCACTCCAAGTGTGTATGCTATCGATATCGAGTTGTAATGCAGCTGTATCGCTAGAGTTGACAATGGGAAGAGCTACTTTAACATCGTCGGCATACATCAAGATTGTGGAGATATTAAATATTGAGATATAATATAGAGAGAGAAATATTGAGATATTAAATATATTAAATATTGCAAAATTGACTTGCTGCAGAGTATACCTTCCAGCCGGACCACACCCTACGACCAATAACTCCTTAACTAAAGGAGTTTATTGGACCATATTTGTCGTATGCAAGGTACTCTTTAGGTAGTTTTTTTTCGGGATATTGATTTATTAATAGTTCATTATACTATATTTAATTTGAGGTGGCGCAGCCAGAGAGCACGGCCTGGCGGCCAGACCACATAAATTGTTAATTAAAAAGATATCTCTTGAGGTACTAAAAATATATATATATTCCGATGAAAGTAGACTTTAGGTAGGTACTCGTATTATTTCGAACTATAGCATCTGAGTACTAAACTGTGGTCCGGCCACAGAGGAACACACACCTCAGTTAATTACACAGCTGTTATTTTTAATTTAGCTACCATAATTTCGGTTGGTGTTTTTTTGTGGTGGAATGTGGTGTACTATAGGTAGGTAGGTACACCTCTGTTAAACTCTTCGGGAAAACCGGCGCCGGCTTGACGTTATACTGTTATTTTGTTGTTTCAACACAACACACTTTCCATCTTAATCTGAATGATTAAGAAGGATGTTAGCAACATCCTTCATAATCATTCAGATTAAGACCCATTGCTTCACAGCATTGCTTCTAGTTCGGAAAATTTGTCTGCTCACCAACGTAAATAACGCAACGAATGATGTGGAACTGTCAAAACGAAAGCCATTGCTTCTTTTAGCCAATAATTCTTAGGTTGATAGTCAATTTGCTTATCAATCGAATTCCCTGAAGTTTACTCGTATTTTCCGAGATTATTTTTTTCATCGACTTTAGCGAGGGGGTTTTAAATTATTTTTAAGTACCTTCAAAAACATTATTTTAAATTCATCGTCATCGTACTCCACATTCAACAAGGTCTTCAGTAAGTCCCTGAACTCGTTCGGCAACATTTTTTTATTGACTGCTTGCTGGAAGGCTTCCTTGACCTTCAGCATGTCCTCAATGCTGCAGCGGCCGTGCAGGGCCACGTTGCGCCATCCTCTTGCCTTAATCAACGCAGCAGCGCTTCCTTCCGACTTCGAACACAAAGATAACACAGACCTCATTTCGCTTTCGCTTGCCATAGCTTTTTTTTAAATAAATTAATATTAAATGACACAGAATTATATTATTAAAGTATAATATAAAGTACTAAAGACCTTGATTGTGATTAGTGCAAGACAATAGCAGTGTCAAAATTAATCTCGTTGGTGTTGGATAGTAATGGTCTACTAATACATTTCGAGTTTTCGAGTGTATGGTATGATTGTCTTTGCAGAGTGGATGGGTAGGACTTGGCGTCAGAATTTTATTTACAAAATTTTACTGATCTGAGGACTGATTCAGACTGACTGGAGTGATGGAATCAGTAGGTACGTAAACTCAAACTCCATATTTTGATTTTTTATGTATTTATTTATTTATTTATTTATATATACTTTATTGTACACCACAAAAATATATAACAATAGGAAAAAAACAAACACTACAAAATATACAATGGGCGGCCTTATCGCTTATCGTACCTAGTTATACGTCTTCGTCAAACGTCGTCAAGTTGTAAACTTTGTTAAATAAAATTATTAATTTATTATTCAAGAGGAGTTCGTGGCTAAGTAATTACAGCCGCACGAGTCGATCCATCAGGTAAAGCTACTCTTGCCGGGGTTGATCCGTAGATGGGTGACCATCTTTACATACCGAGATTCCCCCGTGCCTCGGAAAGCACGTTAAACCGTTGGTCCCGGCTGTCATTCGTAGATCTTTGACAGTCGTTACGGGTCGTCAGAAGCTCGAAAGTCTGACAACCAGTCTTACCAAGGAGTATCGTATTACCCAGCAGTCGCTCCATGTAAAACACTGGTATTCAGCTGCATCCGGTGAGATTGGAAGCCGACCCCAAAATAGTTGGGAAATGGCTAGGCAGATTTTTTATTCATTAAATAATCATCTTAGTCTAAATTTAGGTTTGGATCCGGAATGCGCAACATGCAGCCTGGTCCAGTACTGCATTATTGGGCAATCCAGATCCAGATCCATCCTCCATGTCAACATCTGAAGGTAGCTGTTGGGGATATTGCGCCCGCAAACATACCTGACGCGCTACAGTAGTGGGGCAGCTTCATCAGCGCCCTGACGGCATTATTATAGAGAACACGCAGGGTGTCGTACGATTTTTTCGTATGCTTGAGCCATAGGCTGCACGCGTAAAACAATTGGCAAAATTCCCTTTGATATATTACTACGTTGTTAGGGCTCCTATACAACGTACCTTTTACTTCCGTAGTACAGCGCGCGAACCTACGAGCCAGCATATTAGCTCTAACTCTAACAGACAACGACCTGTTGTGCTATTCTGTAAAAATCTCACCGTGAAAACTTAGGTGAAGTGAGCGCGGCGTGAACTGTCACTGCCTAAGCATCAGTAGGTATCGATGATATTGACAGCTCACTCAACGCTCACTTCACCTATGTTTTCAAGGTGGTATGGTTACAGAATAGCAATGCTGTGCTCATATCTAAATCAATATCATCTACGAGCGTCTCGGTGACCCAGTGGACCAGATACTTGAACTGCGAGACTCTTTTAAGGACACTACCATTCAGCATGACCTGTGGGACAGTGTCATAAGTTTAGGATCCCGCCTTAAACAACACCCGTGAGCTCACTTTTAATGACGTTGTATCTGACCCCGTGGGCCCCCACATACCACTCGCAGATCAAAATCAGTTTTCGAAGGGCACTAATCGATGGACACAGCAGCACCATGTCTTCTGCGTAACTGGCTACTGAGTTCACAGATCGGACTGTCAACATACAAGTTAAGAAAGTCGGCGAGGTTAGCCCGCCTTGCCCTACACCACATTTCAACCCATACTCAACCAATAGTGGCCCCGACCACCGCACAAAATTGCTCTGGGTGCCATACCGTGTGCGTTATCCCAGCAAGAAAATGTCTTTTAGAAGGAATTGATTTATACGAATAATTAGGGCATAATCTGCTGTAAATGTACGCCAAGTAAAAACTTTGTGCGTGCTGTCGTTTTGGAGGTATAAAAAAAAAACGAATTCTGCTGAGGATACGTTTTTCCAGCAAGAAAATTTTAAACGAATGACCGGAGTGAGAAACCAAGTACATGGGCGGATAGCTTAGTGCATAAATGTGCGCCGAAAATGAAATTTGTGATATTCGAAATATTCAATTTTCTGCTTGGGTAACGTTTTGCAGAATCTTATTTCGTGTGCGTTACCCCAGCAAGAAAATGTTTTCTAGGAGGAATTGAGTTATACGAATAATTAGTGCATAATCTGCTGTAAATGTGCGCCAAGTAAAAAATTTGTGCGTGCTGTCGTTTTGGAGATATAACGAAAAAACGAATTCTGCTGGGGTAACGTTTTTCCAGCAAGAAAAATTTAAACGAATGACCGGAGTGAGAAACAAAGTACATGGGCGGATAGCTTTTTGTGCATAAATGTGCGCCGAAAATGAAATTTGTGCGTCTTAAGGTTTTCGAGATATTCAATTTCCTGCTGGGGTAACGTTTTTCAGAATCTTATTTCTCGGAAATCAATGATTGTGCGTCCGTAGAAAAACGTACATCAAGTAGCTCTTAATTTGTGCGTATTTGTGCATTAATAAGGTTTTCAAAAATATTTACCGTTTTAAAGTTATCAAGCATTTACGAAAACATAAAAAAATTATTCTAACGCTTAAATAAACAATCGTATAAACTCACTGAAAACGGTATTCGGTTCTTCTTGCTATTCTTGACATCCATAAAATGTTTCAAGCCTAATTATACACGCGTTTTTGAATAATATCACTTCAAGTCAAGACCAGAGTAAACCAATTATGACGTCGAAATGCAAGAAACAGAATCAACCTAACCGTGCGTTTGCACTGGCGAAACATTTAATACAAAACATGTTTAAATCTCTAGTTCCTGTCAAAAATTGTATGGAACATTGACAGAAAGTTGAGATTTCAACATGTTTTGTCTTAAATGTTTCACCAGTGCAAACGCACGGTAAGATGTTTGGGTTTAAACAAAAAATTAGTGCTTTTAATGAAATATATATCCTGAAAATTTCAGCTTCAAATATCTCATATTAAAGTAGATATAGACAAAAAACCAAAATAACACCTAGTTTACTGGTAATCCGACCAAATTAGAATAACCACAAAAAAGCGACCAATTCATACATGTAGATGACCTTCGTAACTTTGCTCACAAACATTTTGAAACATTGTTCTGCCTCGGTACACTGAACTACAAAACTGGAAGTTACTAAATTGCCTATTATTTCATAGTTCATATAAAGTCAAGTAAGTTGGTACCTGTCTTTTTATGGATGTAAATGAAGTTTTGAACGGAAACTATCTAGTTTAATCTGTTTTTTTTTAATAAGTTACGCAATTAGATAGCTGTTTTCATTTTCGAGTTCGACTTAGGTTCCGTCCAAACAGGAAGGAGGACGCGCAGGCTCGTGAAAGATGGTAGGAGTGGAGGAAAGTTTTTGCCCGGGAGCGGGGGTTTTAGGTTCTTAATGCAGTGTATTTAACACGTGTGCTTTTTACTTTATACGGTAATGTGCGCCACAGATAAATTTACTAGTCGGAGTAATGACATGGCAGTATGGAATTAGTAAGTACTATCATGGCATGATGGATTTTTTTTAATAGAAATTAACTTTGATGATGCTTTTTACCAAAGGCAAGCGTTCAAAAGCAAGTTTTTATTTAAAAAAATATCACAGGCAAACCAGTGGTGATTAGTTATAGTAAAAAAAATCCCATGGGTAGGTCAGTGGGATACTATTCATGTGATTAGTATGAACTATCCTATACTATTAAATAAGCGTTCTCTAGTTTCACCCGACCAGAGATTTGCGCTTTTGGGCCCGGCTAGCACTAACTAAATAAATGTAGATAGAAAAGAGAACTTAGAGTTAGAAGAAGCGTGGGGCGGTTGGCGAGGAGTGCGCGCGCCCCCTGCGCCACTCGCCACAGATGCAGATTGGACTAACTTACCTTGTGATATCCGATCCTTAATTATGTGAAGTAGTCTCGTCTTCATTGTATCCCAACCCTTCCCAGATAATCATTTGCGTGTGAACTGAGGGACCACACTGGGAATTCGCGAAATGAAAATCCTAGGATTTAGTAGTAGACTTAAAACAATTGTAGAACGAATCTGGGAATTTGTAAACAAATATATTAAAAACTACGACCCATAAAGTGTGGTCCCTCAGTTCTCACAGACGATCAGCCAGATCTCGGAAAGTATCTTAAAAAAGATGCGTTTTGTGAATACAGACATTTAGTAAAGAATTTGTAAAGATATTTACTAAATAACAGACCACAAAGCATTAAAGATAAAAAAAATATAACGACTGAACTGTGGTCCCTCAGTCCACATAACAAAGATAAATATTTTAGACTTATAGATAATTATTGTTCTAGGATTTGAATTCTTAGATAATAGTCACATAGTCAGTGGCCCATGGGCGGCATAAAAACTGACACCAGGTTAGTCACTTTCCGCACGAAAAGAAAGAAGTCACATAGTGTTATTTTTAATATGATTGTTCCGGCAGTTGTCTCTGTGTTTCGTGGACTTCGAAATAATGAACTGCTGGTTCCTAATATAATGTGTTCTGTGATTGAATAATTTTATTAAATAGTTTGTTCTGTGATGGTTTTTGTGCTAATAATCGCGTCCGCGACGTTCCCTGTGAGCAGTGTTGCAACTACACCTGGCGCCCTTAGCGGCGCGAAGAGACAACCCCGGCATGGCTGCAGTAAGTACCGCCACCGTGCGCTATCTGGCGGCGGCGGCGGCGGGGCCGTAAGAATGATGCATATTATTTCTTCGTTTATTATCTGTTTAAGGATATAGGTAATTATTTTGAGCGTATTATGTTATAATAAATAAATGTTAATTACAAAATAAGGATTTAAACTATAAACACGATTGCCGAAAAATGTTATGAACGCGACTGTACGGACAAACTGCTTTACATAATACTGTTATTTAAGAAGGTCATCAACATGTATGAATTGGTCGCTTTTTCGTGGTCATGCTAATTTGGTCGGATTACCAGTAAACTAGGTGTTATTTTGGTTTTTTGTCTATATCTACTTTAATACGAGACATTTGAAGCTGAAATTTTCAGGATATATATTTCATTAAATGCACTATTTTTTTGTTTAAACCCAAACATCTTAGATTGGTTCTGTTTCTTGCATTTCGACGTCAAAATTGGTTTGCTCTGGTCTTTATTTGAAGTGATATTATTAAAAAACGCGTGTATAATTAGGCTTGAAACATTTTATGGATGTCAAGAATAACAAGAAGAACCGAATACCGTTTTCAGTGAGTTTATACGATTGTTTATTTAAGCGCTAGAATATTTTTTTATGTTTTCGTAAATGCTTGATAACTTTAAAACGGTAAATATTTTTGAAAACCTTATTAATGCACAAATACGCACAAATTAAGAGCTACTTGATGTACGTTTTACTACGGACGCACAATCATTGGTTTCCGAGAAATAAGATTCTGAAAAACGTTACCCCAGCAGGAAATTGAATATCTCGAAAACCTTAAGACGCACAAATTTCATTTTCGGCGCACATTTATGCACAAATTTAAGCTATCCGCCCATGTACTTTGTTTCTCACTCCGGTCATTCGTTTAAATTTTTCTTGCTGGAAAAACGTTACCCCAGCAGAATTCGTTTTTTCGTTATATCTCCAAAACGACAGCACGCACAAATTTTTTACTTGGCGCACATTTACAGCAGATTATGCACTAATTATTCGTATAACTCAATTCCTTTTAGAAGACATTTTCTTGCTGGGGTAACGCCCACTCTTATTTCTCGGAAATCAATGATGTTGCGCACGTGGAATAAACGTACATCAGTAGCTCTTAATTTGTGCGTATTTGTGGCTTAATTAGGTTTTCAAAAATATTTACCATTTTAAAGTTATCAAACATTTACGAAAACATAAAAAAATATTCTAACGCTTAAATAAACAAACGTATAAACTCACTGAAAACCGTATTCGGTTCTTCTTGTTATTCTTAACATCCATAAAATGTTTCAAGCCTTATTATACACGCGTTTTTGAATAATATCACTTCAAGTCAAGACCAGACCAAACCAATTTTGACATCGAAATGCAAGAAACAGAATCCACCTAGATGTTTGGGTTTAAACAAAAAATTTGTGCATTTAATGAAATATTTTATATCCTGAATATTTCAGCTTCAAATATCTCTTATTAAAGTAGATAATTATAGACAAAAAACCAAAATAACAACTAGATTACTGGTAATCCGACCAAATTAGGATGACCTCATAACTTTGCTCACAAATACTTTAGGAGACTTATGTACCTACTCAATAGGTAGATCCGTATCATCCGACAAGTTTTGCCACAACCTATTATATGCAACAAGATCAAAAGCTTTGGATAAATCTAAGAAGCAGGCATAGACAGATGTGCTTCTGTCAGTGTAGTATCGGACGGTATGCTTGAGATTCAGTATAGGCATTTCTGTTAAGGCTGCATTTCCACTGTAGCGGAAACGACCGGATAATGCAAGCATAGAACAATCAAATCTTTGAATTTAGTCTCCGGTTGCAATGGAACATTGTTAAAGTGAAGAGGAGGGCAAATAAATTGCATACGGCGGTGTGGATGGTGTTGTGTTACTTCTGTGGGGTCACTCGTCACAGATACAAAGAGCTTTCTAGCACAAAAAAAATGTTTGAGAGCAATAACTGGGGCACCTCCATATGAGAGCTGTAGACCAATTTTTAAAAGTTAAAGGTTTTAACCTTATCTTCTATTTATATTTTGAAATAGCCATATTTGTTAGGAAAATGCAAAATTTTTCTCCACAGTAACCGAAAACAATAGATTTACAAAAAGAGACCCCACCAAGCTAAATAAACAATTTTGTAACAGTACTCTCCACTATAGAAATAGCTATCTTATGTCTATCAAAATTTATAACCACATTCCTAAAGTATTAAGAGAAATTCCGTTTCATAGTTACAAAAAAAATATGTAAACATGGCTTCTCCAACATAATTTTTATACTATAAAAGAATTTTTAGATTTTAAGGATAAGTATGTAATACATATTATTTAATTTTAGTTTTATAATTCAATTAGAGTATGTTTATATTTAGCTTTTATCGTTTATTATAATTAGAATATAACTACCTTTTAAAGTTAGATTACATACCTACCTATTGTAAATATTCGTATGCCGCTTTGAGCGGCGGATGTGTTCGGAACATAACCTTATTATCCATGTTTGTACATACCATATCCTGCGAATAAATGTCTTTGTCTTTGTCTTTTTTTGTTTTTGACCAGCCTAAATAAAAGACAGAAAACCAATAAATACATTTTGTTCCGTCGTTTCACGTTTGCACATTACCTATACGTGAGTCTACAAAAACCAAACCTAAATTATTTAAGCTGATTTAAATTTAAAAAAAAAACATAGCACGCAGTGAATAATGTATACGTTTAGTATCAATAATAACAGTTAGTACATCTCTCTTCATGAGGTCTTCGGCTCTTGTTGGTCCGGCGCGAAGTCGGGCTGCGTGCCCTCGGGAGGCAGCGTCAGCTGGCGCTCCGAGTCCGGCCTCTTCTTCAGCAGGGTGCGCTTCAGGCGCGTCTCGCGCACCAGCTCGGGCGTGGGCGGGCGCCGCACCGGCTGCGTCGACGCCATGCGGAGGTGGGTGTACAGCGGGATCTGCAACACACACGATACTCATTATTTTCGGTCGGCCTTCGTCATGAGTAGAATTTCGGTGATCATTACATTTAACAGTATTGATGCGGTATTGTTTAAGAGCTGTGTTATATTCTTTCCTAAAGCTATTTAACTCTCATAAAATTAAATTCCGCTATATTGGAATCACTACATGAAACTTTATGATGTGAGATAAGGGCTGACTAACTGTGGCCATCGAGTCGTCGAGCACGATGGGCTCCTGCCGCTCGGGCCGTATCGGCAGAGCGAAGTATCGCCCGAGCAGCGGCTCTTCGGGCGGCTCTCCGAAGGTCTTGGTCTGGAGCTCTTTCTCGGTGATGTCGCGAAGCTTGTCCACGACCTTCTGCCCCGGCACGTAGCGTGACACTTCGCCACCGCGCCACACCTGCACACATTAAAGTCTGGTAACAATCGTCTGCTTGTCAACCAAGTAGGATTATGAGCGGTACGTGTACAAAACGAGTGCATTCTTATTTATTATATACATTCACCTTAAACGTAGTGAAGCTGGCGACTTTCTTGACGTCAGGCGGGAATCGGGTGACCTCTAGTGTCCAGGGCAGGAAACTGCCTAGTGTCTGCAGGTACTCGCCCGTGAGACGCCACACGCGGACGCTGTAGTCTGAACTGCCACTGAACGAATACAATACCAAATAATTACATTGTTCGTTATTTTTGTGTGTCTTGATATGTTTCATGTAAAATTAAAGGGATTCAA
This sequence comes from Lithophane leautieri, assembly GCA_949152455.1. Classification (NCBI taxonomy): domain Eukaryota; kingdom Metazoa; phylum Arthropoda; class Insecta; order Lepidoptera; family Noctuidae; genus Lithophane; species Lithophane leautieri. The sequence goes on from OX424460.1 coordinate 20,768,199, forward strand.
AATAATGAAGAACTGCCAAATGCATCCAATCGAAACATTTCTGGTTTAGATTTTTAACTCCTGGTAAGACTTACGTGAAGACGAGTCTGTGTTCGTCGATATACGATATGGTGCTGATACAGCGCATGTGTGCGCGGTAGCTGTTGAGTAGCAGCGGCAGTGGCTGGTCGCGCACGCAGCGCTTGGCGCGGCCCTCGATACGGTCGCGCCACAGGAACGGGAACATCAGGCGAAGCCGCGGCATGTTTATATGAACCTTCAAAAATACAATCATCTTATTAGCTCCTTTCCGAAAGTTCCTTTCCGAAAGTTGGGGTCGACTTCCGGTTTAATTCCATACGGTAGAATATTGTATTGACTTACTGTGAAACTTATTGGTAGGATTTAATATGAAGGTACTTTGGGGTACAGGAAATAAGATAATAAGTTCATGCAGAGACTGACCGTCTTGTTGCTGAGGTAATTAGTCAGGAGCCAAACTTTGATGTATCCTAGGGTGGTACCAGTGAAGACGAACTCGTTTTCAAGATCGGTGGCGAAAGCTGACACGTAGTCGCCTGCCATGTGGATGGCCTGGAACGAGCCTTGGTAGCCACCCGCCGAGTGGTCCGACCAGCACTGCACTTGACCGTTCTCGAGTGCCAGTAGAAGGGAAGCTAGAGCAAAAATAACAACTCGAAAAAACAAAAAAACTAAGTGAAAAATGGATGGAAACAAAATGAAGGGCAACGTAAGTTTTTTTACTAAGTTACGTTTAACTGTTCAGTTAACTGACCAACACGCATATGCTGCGGCCGCGAGGACAGGAAAATCACGGCGTGCACGGCGAGGTGGCGCATCTGCTGCGCGCGCGGCGGCACCGACACCACGGACACGCGCCGTGCCGTCGCCTTCTTCATGGCCGCGTCCGAGTCCACGAGATCGCGGACACCCGCACCGCTATGAACATAAGGTAGTTGAGGTACAGGCAGGCTTGTGGGTCACTCACTAGTTTCGTAAGCGTGATGCTGAGAATAATTATAATAAACAATATTATGTGCTATGCTAGTCAGTTGTATATTTAAATTACTGTCTGTGTATATGCATGAGTTTGTACACCTCTAAATGACAAATTTACACAGAACCTAATTCCCATTAAATAAATAAATGAGAGATCTCACGAAAGGAAGAAAAATTAGTCTGAGTCGCTGTTAAACATCTTCCTGCCCTTGTCCCATGTTGCTTGTGGTCGGCGCAACACGTTTTCATTTTCCACTCTCCCCTGTCAACCGTCACTCCCTTCTCTTTCATATCATTCCTCACACAATCCATCCATCTTTTCTTTGGCCTTCCTCTCCCGCTCCATCCATCAACATTTATATTCATCACACTTTTAGTCACATGCGTTTCCTCCCTCCTTATCACATGCCCATACCACGCCTAACGATTACCTTACAACTTTTCTGTCACTGGCGCTTCTTATAAACTTCCCCTTATAAACTCATTTCTTACTCTATCTATTTCAATCACTCCACACATCCATCTCAACATTTTCATCTCTGCTATCAGTATACAATCTTTTTTCATCCATCTTCTTCACGGCCCAGCATTCCGAACCGTACAGTACGATAGGCCTTATACTGGACTTGTAGATTTTCCCCTTTATATGTTGAGAGGCATCCGTTTTCGCAAGTTGTATCTATGACCTGTCGCCATTTCGTCCATCCCGAGTTGATCCGTTACGCGTTACGTCCCGGTCCACTCCGCCATCCCCTTGGCGACCCAAGGTACTGAAAGTCGGAGCAGATCGGTAAGGGGGTTCCGGTGAGAAATATGGACATAAAACTGGAGAGACCGCTAAACCACAAACCAAGTACTCCATTTTGGTCCGACTTAGTCTCAGGCTTGAGGCTAACGGTCTCGAGTCTTTCCCACCACACCTTCAATCTGCTCTGGACCTCTAAGTCGCCCTCGGCAACCGGCAACCGGCAACTCGCCAACAGCATACACCAGGGAGCTTCTTCCTGGATATCCGACGTAAGAGCGCTATTACCGCTCGTCGCGGGTCGCTGTTACCGGATACCATTTATATTATTATGAATTTTAATCACTGTGCACTGGCAGTTTATAGTTTAGTAATACTACGGGGATCTTGAAACTTTAGTCCTGGTTATCTCCCGTTTAATGAAAGCTAGTCACTTGCCCAAGAGTCACGCTATATCACTGATTTCTCTCATTCCAGTTCACGCAGTAGTACATACGGACTAGGGACTATGATGAACTGAAGATGATTGTAAAATGATTCTAAATCGATCAGGTACTCACCCGTGTTTCCGGATGCCGGACCCTTTCTTCTTGTCGTTAGAAGCTTGGCTTGATTTCTGAACCTCGCGCTTGTTGTACACCATCTTAATTCGCAGCATCGGCTCCGTGCACGAGAACTGCCTGTAACACACAGTTCAGACAATGAGCTATTCCTGCGTTTATATTTTTATCATACACTAGCTGCGCCCCGGGGTTTCATCCGCGTAGGTCTCGATCCCGTGGGAATATAGGGATAAAACGTATCCTATGTCCTATTCCAGGTCATGGTCTACCCGTGTGCGGTCAGTTACGCAAATATCATGTATTGTGGAATTGTTCCTCTTTAAAAGTTCTAAAAAAAGTCCGCGACAGCATATGTCTATCTTTTAAGATTGACTCACTATAACCTTTTTTATGGTAATCAAATTTGTTCGAAATTAATGCATTATTTGCGAAGCAGTTTTATCAACATAATATTAATTCTTATTAAAATAAATAAGTTCAATATTAGGGGTATATAAGTAGCAGTAAAATACTTTTTAATTCATTCGAATCGGACATTTAATTTCGAAGTAATCACGAAATGCAATACGCGAACCGTTCGACGCCCGCGTCGCGCCGCGCTGCCGCGACGTTCCCTACTCTAGAGAGGAGAGGATGGGCGCACGAGTAGACCATGATCTGGAATAGGATATAGGATACGTTTTATCCCTATACTCCCACGGGATCGAGACTTACGCGGGTGAAACCGCGGGGCACAGCTAGTATGTATTATAAATGCGAAAGTGAGTTTGTTTGTTACGCTTTCACGCTAAAACAGCTGAACGGATTTGGATGAAATTTAGCACATGGGTAGACTATGACCTGGATAATATATGGGATACTTTTTATCCCGATATTCCCATGGGATCGACACTTATGCGGGCGCAGCTAGTACTGCATAAAAACGGCTTATTGATCGATTAGCTGCAGTTAGTTTCGTGTGCTAAGAAATTATTACTTTCACCAGTCTACGAACTATCAACTATCTGTACTAATTTCTAGAGCAGCCAATCAACTCAGCCATCGTAGGCCACTGCTGGACAAAGGCCTCTCCCAGGCAGCGCCACAACACCCTGTCCTCCGCCTTCCGCATCCAGTCTGTCCCAGCCACTTTCTTAAGGTCGTCGGCTCATCTGGCTGGGGGGCGTCTCGAACTACGCTTGCCGATACGCGGTCTCACTCCAGGACTCGTCTGCTCCACCGGTCATCGGTCCTTCTACAAACATAGCCAGCCCAGTGCCACTTCAGTTTGCTTACTCTGCAAGCTATGCCGTAACTCATGTTCTTTTCCGGATAATTTCATTTCGGATTTAAGCTCAAAGAAACTCCGAGCATAGCCCACCCCATAGCGCGCTGATCGACCTTGAATTTGTGGACCAGCCTGACTGTCAGTGCCCACGTTGCGGCACCGTATGTCATAATGGGCAGGACGCACTGGTTGCAAACGTTACGGGATAGGCGACGAGAAGACTTGACAAACTTTCTCAAATGCTGCCCAACCCTACTGGATACTTTCGTCGGCTTCTTTCTTGATGACTTGCCTTAGGTAGACATACTCCTTCACAACTTCGAGAAGCGACCCTTCAATGTGGATTTGACTCGGCAAGACGTGTGAATTGTACATGACTTTCGTATTGTCTAAATTCATGCCGAAGCCAACCCGCCCAGAAGCTTCATTTAGGCTATGCAGCATCTGGTCTTGAGCAGATCCCCATTTTCATTATTTGAGTTCCTATCAGGTGTCATTTGGCGATCATAAACTGCCCTCAGCATTTTTTCTGTCCTCTTATTTCTCTTCATAATTTTGAGTTAAGCTAAAATATAAAATAAAAGTAAAGATAAACATCAGACAAAAAAGTAATATTTTATTTTAACACTCGGTCACTGCGCAACAATTAACGTGTAATACAGTATTATCTCAAAGAAAACGATGGGTATAAAGTATCATTTGGAGATAATTTCAGTGAAAATCACAAATCCATCAAAACAAAACAATCAATAAGGTATTAATTAAAAATAATACTAAGATTTGTATTATATTTACAAGGAAATAGAGTATTAAGTCAAAATAATACTGTATAAAATACTCACATCTCAGGTTTTCGCTCCGCAAAGACGTAGTAACTCGAAATAAATACGTGTGACACCGACAATCGCTGAGCGGCAATCACAGCGGCAACTGACTCAACTAGAATGCGACCGTATTGATTGGTGCGTGAATGACACAAGTGAACTGTCAATAAATAAATTGTCATATCTCGGAAACTATTCGCGCAAAAAATACCATTGTTTTACCAGTTAGTAGAAAAAAAAAATCTATATCACAAAAGGCAAAAAAGAAAACATTCTTCGACTTGATACCCTATTGTTTGTGACGTGCGATATTTTTAAAGTACTAACACACAAAACATTAACTTTCAACAGGGTCATAAGTTTAATTACTTGTAGACACCCGCTAAACGACGCACTGCCCGCGTCGCATCTAAGATAAAATTCCCCATGAATAAAAAAATATGCCAATTTTTTTTATTCTTTTTTCCCGAACATAACCACATAAATAGACTCTCGGTACGATACTTAACACCCTCAAGGATCGGGAAAGGGTTTTTTTTACGTTGCGTTTAGTTGAATGCATGGGAAGTCTAGACACAAAAAAAAATTGACCATAAATTAATGCCACCTGTATTAGCGTAGACTAACTGTGTCCGCGACTTCATTCGCGTGCATATCGCAAAACAACTGTGTGGCTTAGAGAAGGTATAGGTTGTATTTCATGCTACTATTAGCACGCAACCTCCGCGAGTTTAAGTTGATGGCATGAACATTTAATTTATATTTTTAGAATAGAAGAAATGACAGGCAGTCTGCTTACCAAGCTGACAAGCGCATGTTATAAGATAAAAATATAATACTTAATGTAAAAACATTCAAAGATCCAAATAATTATCCTAGTTGCCTATCTGTTCCAGCGCTTACATTTTAGTAGAGGCGCCGATTATACATATATTTTTGCGTTTTTCAGTTAAAACACATTAGGCGAAGAAGCAATACCGATACCCCCATACGATAAGTATACGAGATGCCAAGCAGAGGGTAAAACAGGCGCAAAAACGACGCCTGTACAAAGATAAGTAGTTTGGTTATTATTTTAATGAGCGGAGCTGCCAACACAGATCATACTGCCAAGATGCGTTTTTTCTCAAGCTGTAACCATTTGAGGTTCAATGTAAACTAGAGCAGACACCACGAACATTTTGCGCAACATTTTGTTGTCCGGGACAACAAACATCTCAGTCTAATACCTGAATACTTAGAGAATATAGTCAACGGGCAGCAACCAACGCGCAGCGGCGCCGCGCACCACCACTGACTGGCAAGAGATCCAACTGCTGATGGACATAATCAAGACATAGGCAAGACGCGGAGTTGATCATCCTCTACGACCTGGCCGCTCTGCTCACGCTCTACCATGGCTAAGCCGCTGAGGATTCTTCACTGGAACGCCCGCGGCCTCCGGAGCAAGGAGCAGAAGATCGTCGTGGCGCTCATCAGCGACATTCTCCTGGGACCAGCGGACCTAATCAGGTTCCCAGATTACCTGGCCTACAGGAAAGATGAGAAGTCAGCACTCGGCAACATCTACCACGGTCTGGCGCTGCTGGTGGGTGAAGCGAAACCTCGCACATGAAGCTCTTCCTCTAACGGCACTAGCCTCTTTTAAAGTGTTGTGTGTCCAGCTGCACTTGGCTGGTGAGGAGACCATGACCTGGGTTAGGACATAGGATACTTTTAATCACGGTAGTACGTTTCCGTGAGATAATTTCCGACCACCACGCGGGCAAAGCCGTGGGCAAAAGCTAGTTTTATAATACAGGGTGAAATTGAATTTATGGACATCCTCATTATCATTTTATACAATTTTCACTATGGGACCAACCCTGAAATCGCGAAAAAAGGTATATCAAGGAATAAAAGGTTGTAGCAACGTGTTCATATCAACGCGTCGCGTCGTGGGGCTACGCCCAGCGGCCCGCACAACTTCAGCGTCAGGATAATTCCATTGATAGTTGACAAGTTGAGAGAATTTGAGAAGAGCGCGCCGCAGTTGATGTGCAGCACCCACCACAAGCTTCCGTTGCGGTCGTCCGCCTACTAGTGAGTTAGCTTATGAAACGTTCGTACATACAAAATCATTAGGAAAACGTCCCTTATGTTCGTCGAATTTCTTCAATTTCATTTCATCTGCAGTCTACAGCCGACCTGCGCGCCTCTATGACATCTACATCCTTGTTAAGCTGCTCACCTGTAAGGCTGGCCGGTCTCCAACTTCCACAGCACCATCTCCGAGTTGTAGCTGGTAGAGCACAACGTGAGGGGGTGCCGCACGGCGGCTGCCAGCACGTCGTCCGTGTGACGAGTCTCCCAACTCTTGCCGGTCGTCGACATACCGGTGTCCTCGAACTCCACCACATGCCGGTTCCAACCAATCGCCAGAATCCTGTTATTGACAATGAAATATAAAGCATAAAACACAATAATACATAATATTACGTGTTTTAATTTAATTTTTGTTCACTTTTGTAGTACTTAGCCAATGATATTATATTATCGAGTTTCCTACGTTCGTCCGTGTTACAGGATTTTCATCATCATAGTTTCGAAATTGGTTATTCAAAAAACATTCTGCTTATGTTTCCTTTGGTGTGGAATATTCTAGAAGATCTTTCTATATTCGCCGAAGACAGTGCTCACCTGCCTTCCACCCAGAAGCAGCCAGTGACTTCGCACATGTGCTCGATGGACATTTGTCGTATGCACACACCTGTATTGAAGTTCCACACCTAGGCAAAAATTTAAGAAAGTTTCATTAATCCGTAGCGATTATCGTTCAAGCACGTCATTAGTCATTTATGAATTAGATATGCTTTTTTTTTTCATCTCCTGTTTCAATTCGCATCGTCAAACCATCAGGTAGAGCATTTTGTTGGAGACTTGGAGTTGCCCTCCAACGTTACCCCCTCTCATTCGGCAACAAACACATAAACGTGTGCACTTGCCCTACTACGATGACAACAGTTTTCGGAAAGTTACTTAAAAATTCCAATATCCACATCCTGGACCCATCATCAGACCCTCATCAAACATCACCCTCAGACACTTGTGAAAATGAATCATATGAGCCCAAATTCGAGGGATTTACTAGTAGCCACTGAAGAGTTCCACTATCCACTATTAAGTATTGTGTTGAGCAATAAACATTTGAATTTCAGTTTGAAGATAGAGGTACACAGGGCCGTAGGCAGGGTGGAGTGTCTCGAAATCTGAGAAATCAGAATCTCAATCCAGACATCGACCTACCCTAGGGTAGCTCCGTACTCTAATATAGATAAGTGTAGTCTATTACGCATAGGCGTACTTTATATTCTACAAAAGCAGTAAGAGTACGCTTAGATATTTTTATCGACTTTGTATTGAATATGTTCCAGCAACTTCAGCATACTCTGAGATGACCTAACCTATCGCAGGCGGGTTGCTAAAATTTTCGTGTCCTACTTATCCTATATTCTCTTAAATTCTCAAACTTTTCTACATAAGTCGATAAACTTATTTCTATTTCAAAGAAAACCTAACTTATTCAAAGCGGGATGCTAAAAATTTCGAGCTCGCTACGCTCGCTCTTGCATCCTATATACCTACTCCATAGCGGCCCAGTGGTCTAAGCGATTTTGCGAACGGACACCGACGAGCCCGGACGACGGACCGTGGGAAGATGTACGTGCGGGGTAGCATAGATTTTGGAAGCGCTTCGGTGCGCGGTGCGTGGCGGTATGTGGTCATCTGCCGTGCAGGTCCGTCTGCAATATTGCCGATCGTGGGATTCAATCATTAGACAGAATTTAGCAAAATCTCGAAAAAAATATTTTTTTATGTTTTATTTACCAAAAAAATAAAAATGCTGTACTCTTTATTTACCCTCTCTGAAATCAGAAAATAATTTATTGCTTCAATAAAAAGTTGGTAATCCCAATCCCCCCCTAAAATGAATTCCTGGCTACGGCCCTGGAGGTACACACTAAGCGCAGTGAAGTTTGCCAAGCTGATCTGTGGTTGGACTTATTAAAGGACTATTAAAAATATTGTACTCGTGCTTTTGAGAGTCAACAAATAAATTGGGATAAGGGCAGGAGAATGATGATGCTTCAGAGTCAATACTATCGAACCTTGAGCTCGCCGTTCCTGGCTCCTGTCAACAGCAGTAGGAAGCCAGGGTCCAGGCAAGACGCGGTGATCTCCACCGGGATCTCTTCTCCGTGCAGCGTGCGCACGTGCGCGTCGCGAATCAGTACGTTGCGTTTCCCTGCACACACCCCAAAAACCGATATTTTATTTTATTTTATTTATTTGGGAAAATAAACGGTTACACATTACAATATTACACAAAATTTGAGCTACAGAGTGAGTATAACCCACGACATTTTCCACATATTACAAAGATAAATTATAAAATTAATGCGATGTGCACTGACAATTAAATAAAATTATATAAAGGCTACTAAAAACTAAACTAAACACTAAACAGGCATGCAATTTAAAAGAAAAAGAAACAAGAAATTTAAAGACACCCTAAAAGTAAAAGTAAAGTAAAAAAAAAAAAAAAAATACGGAGCACCCGAAACAGTTTTCCGAACAAGGTCTCTGAATTTTCTAGCTGGAAAAGCGAAGATGTCTATATTTTCGAACATATTATTAAATTGACCAGTAAGACGACGTAGGGGTGCTCGTAAGCCTGCGTTCGTACGACTAGAAGATACTGCAAATAGAGGTCGTGCGCGCACCCCACGGCTTACGGTTGTTCTAGGTACTACCTAGCTGATCTTATTAGTGATATCCATACAATCACATGCGTGATTACACAGATCAAACAGAAACATTGTCTCTAAAATAATACGTTATGTAGCTTATACCTGTTGAAAAGATTACTATATGATCCATAAGTGCGAAAACAACGGAAATGCATGGCTTTCAAGAACTTACTTTGAACTTTTTCAATCGCATCTGAGTATTTAATATAGAAGGGATATGAACACCGGTACCGTAGGTATGGGTACCCAGGCCCCGCTGTCAACCCTGGGCAGTGCCTAATCTTTTTAACCATGCGAAGGCGCTAATTCCTACTTGACGTCCCCTCTTCTGATTTGTCGAATTCATGTCTTTCGAATTCCTATTGCTTACGTTTAAATTAAGCCAACTTTTGTCCTTCAATGTAACCAAAAACGTGAATCACTTACCAGTAACTGGATTCCAGTTAATGATAATGCTATCCATGCCGCAAGTAATTATGATCTTAAACAGTGGGTTGTAGAGAATCTGGGATACAGCTCGTGAATGTGTGAAGCCGTCAGTGTGGAGCGGGTTCAGCTGCTCGTCAAGCACCACGGTGGCTATCTTCATGCATGCGAGGATGAACTCGCGAGTGGCTGAGTTGTACACGGCAGAGATGGGCGAGCGCTCGCCCACTATAGCCGGGATGTCGATGTAGGTCTACCGTAGGACATGGATGGGAAAGCATTACAGATATATAAGGAATAAGTGAGAACGTATAGATCACCTGCTTACTTGTTAAAGCTGTAACTGAATACGATTGTTCAAAGTAGGGATAAGGTGTGTGATTACCTACATTTCCAAGGATAATAAAAAAAATACAAATCTAATCACTACATAATAAAACAAAGTCCTCCGCCGCGTCAGTCTGTGTCTGTTCGCGATAAACTTAAAAACGACTCCACCGATATACATGCTGTTTTCACCAATGGATAGAGTGGTTCTCGAGGAAGGTTTAAGTATATCATAACCGACATCTACGCGGCCGAAGACGAATTTAACTCAATTTACACCCTTACTTGAATGCACGCTTGGCTTTGCACATCCCAAACTTTGATAGTTCTATCTCTAGATAACGAGTAGATGGTCTGTCCGTTATTCTGCAGCACGATGCAGGTGATACCGGCATGGTGCCCGATGAATATCACACTGGCCTTGACTGGCACAAACGCGTTCCACACTCGGACCAAGCAGTCGGGACCTCCTGTCACCAGCACGTGCGTCTCCTCGTCAAACGCAAAGCATTGGATACCCTGAAAAAATTAATGGCTTGCATAATAATGACGATCCTTAACCACGAAGAGCGAAAGAGAAATAGTTATGGAAGATGTTGTACTCAGTAGAATTCGTTGTGAACGAGCTCGTCCAGGGTAGTATACTACCACTATACCTATTTTTAAGGTCAAGCACTGTTGTCGCAGTTTTCGGGTTCCGGTAGGGTATAGGGCACATGAGATACTTCAGCTCTATGCCTCTACTCTGTCCAGAGAATGCGAAGAAATAGTTTACTGTAAATAGACAAAGGAAATAAAAATACTTATGCATACAAAAACTCGCCTTTTCAACTCTGAACATGTTACGTGTCTTGGAGCCATATATGTCGCATATGAGCAGTGAGTCGTAGCAGGTGGCGCAGGAGACCACGCAACTCAAAGACTTATAATATGACACCTGCCGCACCCACTCCCCGTGCATGCGAGGCAGGTCCACTAGCTGCAGCTTTGGCAGCAAGTGAGGCTGCAATCACAAGCAGATTGGTCCAAGTAAGCGCACGCAGGAGCAGAGCTGCACAATCGAGCAAAGCGGTTCCCGTATTGTGCCACTCTTCTACCCTTAACGTCCCAGTATTATATCTGTATGATCTGCAAGAAGATTCAAATGAAGACCATAAATAATAGGATGATCACCCGTTTCTGTAGATCTATATGTCGTAGCGATTGCGTGGCACGTCCGGGCTCGTTCTGGAAGGGCCCGCGCAGCACCGGAGAGAACAGCAGCACTCGGATATTGCCCCCGACGTCGCCACAGATCAGTAAGCACTGCTCCTTCAAGTCTTTTCCGAAGTGATAGTACATCGTGCAAATCTGTGAAATTTACTACCTAACTATAGTGTTCTTGTCAACACAAAATAAATACAAGTCGTCAAGCTGGATGTTCTATGGTAATCATAAAGGTATAACCTACTCGTTGGTAAGCACTACCTACGCACACAGCCAAACCCGAAATCTATGAAAACAATGTAGGTATTTTCTTGCCATGTACTCCCAGCTAGTGATGACGATCTTCAAAGTGAAGGTCTTGGCAGTGCAGTCGTAGAAGCGCAGGTCACGCTCCGTGGAGCTGGTGACGATGATGTTCACGTCTGGCATGCACACCATGTCCGTCACCCACGTAGTGCGGACCTTCAGGAAGGCTGTGGGAGTCAGGTATCTACTTACATTATCAAGACGTAGTAAGGAAGTAGTTCATAAATATGCACAGATCATACTAACTTTATTGGAAAAAAAACTTAGCATAGTCTAGGAAGTTCCATAATGCATACAAATAGTATGCACTATACAGCAATAGTTTGGCTCGTCTTGGCGCCCGTGTGTCTAACAAAACGTGGCTGAGGTTTCCGGTTGGAAGGATGGTCAGTAGCGACCACCTGTATAAGCACAGCCGGTGAACAATAAAAGTATAGCAATATCTTTTGGGTCAGTTCAGTCAATACCCATGTACCGAAAGTTTAGGAGATTAAAAATTACTTTGCTACGTGGCATCAGGACAATTGGGACTTCCCAGCCAGATTGAGAGTATTGGTAACCCGAGTTAATTGAAATGGTACTAACGGCTGGAGGAGAATGCAGTCCTCAACAGCTTCATGTCGAGCGACCACCAGTTGATCATGCCGTCGCGGCTCACCGTTATGTATGAGCCTTGCATCGGGTCCGTGTTGCGATTCTATCTCACACAGTAAAACAATACGTCGGTGACAATTCAATGCTCATAATTACGTATACTTATTTTTAAATGCAGATATCTATCCCTATCTACATATCTACCTATTTACCTACTTACTATCTTATTCATATACATTCCATATTCCATCAAAATGTTGAACAGTCAAATTCGCTAGTTATTATTGATCAATTTTTGATTTTGAACAAAGTCAAGTTTCGAATGGAAGACCTTTGCTAGGTACGTAAGACGTAAAAAAAAATACTTTACTAACTTTAAGAGGTCCTTTATGTCATCGAACTCAATAACTTTTACTATGGAAAAAAAGTTGAAATCGCGAAATCAATCAGCTGTTCCTCCTTAAACCTACTGTTCTAAACTGTACGGGACACCTGTTTTTTTGGGATTTTAAAGTTGTTCCCATAGTAAAAGTTATTCAATTCGATGGTGTAAAGCACCTCTTGGCCGGCAAACGAAACAGGTATTTATACTAAAAGTTCATTAGAAAATGAACAGCCTTATTATAAAGAACCTTGTCGACATCCGGACTGAAGGTTATTCGTGATATTGGGTGCCTGTGTTGTGAGCGTATGATGACGGGCAGGCCCATAATGGGCGGCTGCAGTGACTCCCGCTGGTTCTCCACGTCGTTGCCGAAGTAGCCCAGCATCAGATGCGACACCACCTCCTCCCAGTCGACCTCGCCCGTGCGGCTTGTGTTTACCTGGTCGAGTAATCGACAGCTATTCGTTCACAGTCCGGCCCAGGGGCGGACTGTGAAGTAAGTATCAACACTAATACAGCGTGAGTTTCTCAGACGGATCTGTAGACAGGACTTCTGACTAGTTTGGTTTACTCATAATTTTGGAGATTATCCTGAACTCCCATCTCAATTTTAGTACCCGTACCTATATTACAAAATCACTCTGGGATTTGAGTTCATTGCAACCAGTTCTTTCTGGCTATATGTAACTTATTATGTTTAATCAGCAGCTGTATTTCAACATAACAGTAATATTATACACCTACTTTCATAAAGAGTATTTTATAATCTTCATCGTCGTAGTCCACATCCAACAAGGACTTTAGAGCAGCTCTAAACTCCAGGGCTGTCATTTTGCGACCGAATGCCTCTTGGAATGAGTCTCTCATCCTCTCCATGTCCCTCATGCTGCACCTCTCGTGCAGCACCGCGTTGCGCCAGCGAGCCCGGGCAGCGGCCACCGCGCTGTCTTCAGTCTTTGTAGACAGACAGCTCAACACATCACTCTCTTGTGCCATTATTACTTATACTAAAATTACAATTATTTAAAACGATGGATGGTAAATCTTTGAATAAAATAAATAATTTTTTATGTAATAAAATTATGATTTGTCCTACTAAACAGAATTATGACGTCTTGCAATGGCTTGTAGTGTCAGTCAATGAGTCAAAGATACCAAAAATTTAGTTTTTGCAAGAAAAATATGGCCTGGGTCAGCTTATGGACAAGAAAAAAATCATGACTTAGTTTGGAATAGATTTTAAATGGTATTCAATCTCTTGAAACATTTTCGTAGATTAATTCATATTCAGTAGGTACCTACCTAAAGTAGGTAAATACGTAGATAAATGGAACGACAAACCTTTTGGTTTCCCAAAGAGATAACTGAAACGTAACTCAAGAATAAAAATGCTGAGGCCTTAGATTCATTTTATAACGCGCCAACCATACCTACCAACCATACCTGACGCCAACCATACCTATACATAGTATACATGGAGAAACCAAACCGAAGTTCAAGTTGGATCTGGCACACTTGCGTGAAAGACATTTGCGCGAAAAGATATTTCCTCAAATGGACTTTTGCGCGGAAGGAAACTTGCGCGGAAGACACTTGCGCTATAATTTCCGCGAACCTACTTCGCAAAAGAACAGGTGCGCGAAAAAGTTGCGGCAGTGAGATTCCTTCACAGCATCACGCCTGCATTCTTCAAAGGGTCAAAGAAAAACAAAAAAATTAAAAAATAACTTTAATTTCGGAAGTCGGTGTCTTTGCTTTTAATTTTAGTTTTTGGCCACCGACTTCCGAAATTAAAGTTATTTTTTAATTTTTTTGTTTTTCTTTTATTATTAAAGAAGTACTTTTGTCGTTTAGTTTTAGTACAGTAGTCCTTTTTTGTTTTGTTTTTTTTTTAAGTCGGTCAATTTTTTTTTTTTTAATTTTTAATTTTTCCATTTTTTGTGTAATTTGATTTTTGTAATCACCATGGGTAGACCAACTAAAGGAGCCGCCCGCATGAAGAAAAACAGAATTAAAGAGACTAATACTGCTGAAAAAGAACGCCTATCTAAGAATCGCAAAAGGAGTGCTATGTCCGGTTCCCAAGAATCACCGTTAGCTCTTCATGCTAGGTTATCTCAGATGAGAAATTACATGCATTCTCATTTGTCGCAGGAGTCGCCAAATGATAAGATCTGCCGACTCAATCTTACTCAAAAACGATTAAGTGGCGAGTCGTCTGAACAGCGCAAGTATCGTTTAGATGTTATACGAAACCGGCTGGCTAATGAGACTCCCGTGCCTTCTCAAGAATATAAGGGTGAACACTATACATTTGCTTACACTGTATAGTTCCCCTCATCATCATATTATAAGGTGACCATAATCAGATCTGTAATGTCACTTACAACCTATATGGTTGCAAAGTTCTTATCAATATAAATGAATTAAGTCCAAACACAAGGTAATTACTGTGAACCGTTGAGGAGTTCCGTTAATCGTCCTTCGTCTTCATCATCAGACCCTTAACGATAGTCACAACCCATCCAAGTGTAAGGTTCTTATCAATACAAATTAATCAAGCCCAAACACAAGATATCTGCTGTAAACCACTGAGGAGTTCCCTCGACTGTCTTTCGTCTTCATCATCAGACGACAGTCACAACCCATCAAAGTGTAAAGTTTTTATCAATACAAATTAATCAAGCCCAAACACGAGGTATCTGCTGTAAACCATTAAGGAGTTCCCTTGACTGTCTTTCGGCTCCATCATCAGATCGACTCCAGACCTTCATAAAATTATAGTGCTATAAAATACTTAATGAATAAATTAAGGAATGCACTAGTTGCCCTTACGATTTTTGAAAGTTCCCCTCGATTTCTCTAGGATCCCATCATCAGATCCTGACTTGGTGACAATGGGACCACCTCAGAAGTATAAGCTTTTGAACAAAAAAAGAATTTTTTAAATCGGTTCACAAACGGCGGAGTAATCGGTGAACATACATAAAAAAAAAAAAAAAAAACAAACAATCATCCGAACATAGTACCTCCTCCTTTTTTGAAGTCGGTAAAAATAGATTGATTTAACCAACTCTCATTATTTTTAAACGATCTTTCCAACGATACCACACAACATGGGATCGACGAGAAAAAAAAAACCACGTATACCCAAACAGTTAAATTTTTTACGATTTTTTTTTACCACTTTGTCGGCGTGATTTATTTGTGTATACCCATACCAAATTACAGCTTTCCATTATCAGTCTCTGAGCTAAGCCGCGGACAGACGGACATAGCCTTAGTAATAGGGTCCGGTTTTACCCTTTGGGTACGGAACCCAAAAATTATGAGTACTTAAGTATTATAAAATATAAATTATATTGTAAGTATAGATATTATTATATTGTATAATATTCTATCAAACAGCATTGTAAAATTGTATAAAATTAACAAACATAGTAAAAATATCTATAATGTTATCAAACTTAATACATTTTTATAAAAAGAGTTTTTATAACATTTTTTTACCTACTAAAAGCAGTAAATAGTTATATGCGCACAGAGTACTTACATTTTTATATAGGGTAGATATGCGTCTGTCGTCTTAACCTCATAGTACATTTTTATATAGGATAGTCTTTACATCCCCGTCCGCTATTACGGACATCCGCAAACGGATGGACCGCGTGAGAATCTGTTTTGGCAAATCACGGAGCACCGAAGACCGTCCATCGAAGAAAGTAATTAAGTCGTTTAGGTCTTGTAAACAAACTCAAACTCATTGGTTGAAAGATCTCTGACAATGGCAACGCAAATTATAACGGAGTGTTTTTCACGACTTTTATACCGGAACCAGCCGGTCTAAAAACGACAGGCCAGTCGCACGGCACCTACGCTACGTTATCCAGGCGCTTAATCATCCGTTTGAACTTGGCGCTTTCTAAAATCTGCAGCATTACATGTTAGTGTTGTCTTCCTGGCCCAGCGTAGACCGCTGCGTGGAGTACCTAGAGTGCGTGGAGTACGTCGACAACGTGGAGTGTCTGGAATGAGTAGAGGCCATGGAGTGTCTGGAGTGCGTAGAAAGCGTGGAGTGTCTGGGGAAACCGGAGTGCCTGGTGTGTGCGGAGAATGTCGAGTGCCGGGAGAACGTGGAGTGTCTCAAGTGCATGGAGTGCGCTCGATGCTGCGGATGTAGCACGTCGGTATCAAAGTGCATCTTCTTTGGCTTTTCGCGCAGCCGCGTCTGGCGCACCAGCTCGGGCGTGAGCGGCCGCCGCACCGGCTGCGTCGAGGCCAACCGGAGGTGTTTGTACAGCGGGATCTACAATGCAATAATATAATTTTGAACTGGCTACAAGTCCACAACGACATACTTAGAGGATTATTTCGCTCCGTCTCCATAAAGTGGTCTGTTTCGTGCATTGGTAAAACAGAACATTTATTGCGCAAAAACGACTTGCAGTATTTTTATAACTTCCACTCTGTGCCCTTCTCGCAAGGATACATGTACTGACCGTAGGCAGCGAGACGTTGAGCTGTATCCTATCCTGCTGGTCAGGCCAACGCGGCAGCGAGGAATACTGTTCCGGCAGTGGCTTGATGGGCGGCTCGCCGAAGGTCTTACTCCTGAGCTCGTTCTCCGTGATGTCGCGCAGTTTGTCTACGACTTTCTGTCCCGGGACGTAGCGCGACACGAAGCCCCCGCGCCACACCTGCACACATTCAACAACGAATCGATATTGGCAGTCCCTATGTTATATAGCACGATAATAATATCTCATCTGTAAACTGACTGTTCACCTTGACTGTCGTGAAACTGGCGACTTTCTGAACGTCTGGTGGGAAGCGAGTGACCTCCAGGCTCCACGGCACGAAGCTACCCAATGTCTGCAGGTACTCGCCTGAGAGACGCCACACGCGAGCGCTGTAGTCTGCACTTCCACTGCGTTTATACCAACAATAACCGCCGTTATTAATGACAGCTGCCGAAGATATAAAAGGGCAATCTGTGTGTGTGTAGGGAAAGACCGCCTTTGCAAAAAATTCAGTTTTTCATTTAAATAAAGTACTAATCGTACAAACATCTGATATACAGGACTTACGTCAATAGAAGTTTGAGTTCGTCGATGTAAGCTATGGTTGTAACAGAGCGCAGATGTGCGCGGTAGCTGTTGAGTAGCAGCGGCAGTGGCTGGTCGCGCACGCAGCGCTTGGCGCGGCCCTCGATACGGTCGCGCCACAGGAATGGGAACATCAGGCGAAGCCGCGGCATATTTATATGAACCTACACCACATTTAATTTATAACCTATTTATTTAAAAGTATTGTCTCTCTGCAGGAATTACATATATTCGTACTTTCTTTATTTATCAATGCACTGCTGTGATACCTTTTATTTCAAAGTCAAAGTCAAATAATTATTTCAAATAGGCACATAAAAGGCACTTTTGAACGTCAATGAAAAACAAAGAAATAGAATTGATTCTAGTTGCCTTTAAATAGCAGAATTCGTAAGTTACATTTAGATAAATAAAGTAAAGAAACTCACCTGATCGTTTATGAGAAAGTTGCTCATGAGCCACACTTTGACGTATCCCATAATAGTTCCAGTGAAGAGGAACTCGTTGTCGATGTCGGTGGCGAAGGATGATACGTAGTCGCCTGCTGTGTGGATGGCCTGGAACGAGCTCAGGTAGCCACCCGCCGAGTGGTCCGACCAGCACTGCACGAGACCATTCTCCAGAGCGAGAAGGAGGGAAGCTAGAATATGTTTTTTATTTAAAATATATGTTCATTGCATTCCAGCGGCACCGCTCAGGCGCTGCCGCAACGCAGACACATACATGGCTTCTCTAAAAGTGTTTATTAATTACTTCTATACTACAACTACATAGTACAACCTTCGATGGGTTTGGGTTGTGGAAGTCTTCCACTGGAAAGAAGCGATATTTTGTAATGTTGTGTTGACCTGTGAAATATGCAACATACTTAATACTACTCAGTATTAAGTATGAGAATACTGCTTGCAGCAGAACATCGTATCGTACTGACCGACGCTTATGTGAAGTGGTCGCGTGTGCAAGAAGATCATTGCTTGCGCGGCGAGGTGGCGCATGACCTGCGCGCGCGGCGGCATGCTCAGGGCCGTCGAGGACAAGCATCGCACCGCCGCCTTCTTGATGGCCGCCTCTGGGTCTAGTACTTTCTCAGCAGCTGCCGTACTGTGTACAAGAGCAAGCAATATCTCTTTTAATACCAATATGTTTCATTTTCTTTGCTGCTTGCAAAAAAAAAGATCCGCCGACACGATCTCATATTTGTAAAGATTATGGGCTAATTATTAATGTATTGTTAAATGTTACCCACGTGGGTTTCCGAATGGTAGACGAGAAGTATAAAGCTCTTGCACTATTTCCCTTGGAGTGGAAGGGGAAAGACTTGGGCCCTTCACGCCTGCAGTTCACCTTGATGCGCAGAGTCGGCTCCGTGCACGAGAACCACCTGGTGTCACAAACATTATAATTATGATTCTGACGAATTTCTTTGATTATTTTCAGCTTCCCAGGACTGTTTCATGTGTTAGACTGCTAAAACCTGTAAGGTTGGCCCGTTTCAAGCCTCCACATCACAAGTTCTGAGTTGTAGCTGGCTGTGGCTAGTGTGAGGGGGTGCCGCACGGCGGCTGCCAGCACGTCGTCCGTGTGACGAGTCTCCCAGCTCTTGCCGGCCGTCGACATACCGGTGTCCTCGAACTCCACCACATGGTGGTTCCAACCCACTGCGAGGATCCTAATTGAAAGTGGCCGAGTCTAAGTATTTAAAATGACTTATAACAAACATCAAACAACTGACCACAGAAAGGTGTCTTTGGTTTTGAATTTTCGTTTTTTGCTACCGACTTCAGAAATTAAAGTTATTTCTCAATTTTTTGTTGTGGTACCTACTCCACACAAATTCGAATAAGGTCAGGTGGGGTAAGTGAAACACCCAACCCTATACAATAAACTATACAGTTCAGCTCTGATAGTGATCGGTCGATAAAACAAGATCGACGAAGAGGTTTCAATGTTCTAGCACAGATGTCGCTATGATCATTCTACAAGGTTTTATAAAGAAAAGAAATCTGACAGTTTGTAAATTTCAAAACACGAGTTGGACGTGTTTAATCTTTTCACTGGTGTCAAGCAATTTTATAGTGTTTATGAAGATTTTTTATAGGTAAGTAACCTATTGAAACTATAGATTTTATGTTCCAATAGTTATTTCTAACTAAAACGTGTAGGCAATTGAATTTTAAGGCGGTAGAAATTCGAACCTAAAAAAGTATGATTGGGGAAAGTAAAACAGTGATGGCCGGGGTAAGAGAAACATATGGCCCACTTCCCCCGTGGCAGAATATACAAACATTCTTTTGAAAAATATTTTTTAGGTATACTAGGTACTTGATTCATTGGTTAACGTCTTGGCATTTCGTTCGCGCAGAGTTCTGAAATGTACCATAACCGGGTGGATAGACAATTCATTAAAATCGGATAGGCAGTTTTTGCAAGAATCCCGAACAAACAAAAAAATCTAAAAGTCGTTCGAGGAACTCTAATTAGTCGATAGCTATCAATTTTTCAATGAATATTAAATTAAATTAAATTTTCATTACTTATTAGACAACAATGTCATCATTTTATGTACAAACAAAAGTTTTTTACGGTTTTACGAAAGTTTTTTACGGTAATAGAGAAGTACATTTAATTCAGTTTTTTTTTTTCCAGGTTACGTAAACCATGCCTCCAAATTATATCCGGAAAACTAATAAAGCTGCTTACTCGGACGAAAAACTGCAAGATGCAATACAAGCATGAGATTTGAATTTGTCTTGTTTTGTTATTTGAGTTTAATTGTTGATTTATTTTAGACGACAAATACTACTTACATAATTATATTTGAATTAAGAAAAAAGACTTGAATTTGTAAACTATGTTCCTAAATAAAGGCATTAATTTATTTCATAATATCTTCGCAATTTTATTTTGATCAAACATTATGAAAAACATCTTGTTTGATTTTTGCACTTGCTTAGTACCCCTGACCACCGTGACTATGTTTCACTTACCCCAAATTCAGTTTTTTTATTGTATTTCGAAATTTAAACCTAGTACCGACAAAATAACACTCATATTAGATACAAACATTTTGAAGAGTCATTTTAATCTTTTTAATAATTCTGTAGACTCAATAATATAGATATTCTGGCGACAGTTTCCCTTACCCCATATACGGGGGAAGTGAAACAAAACCATAGTCTGCTTAAATTGGATGATTTTATCGATAAATGCACGATTGTAGAGCTTTTTTTTTTTTTTAAGGTGGGAAATCATCCAATGACTTCTCCCGCTCTGGGCGGAGCGAAAGGGCGTGTCAGACTTTTACTGACTAATAAAACCCACCCGTGTTCCTTCAGTTGCCTGTTGCCAAGGTCCCGGTATCCCGTTCCGACTTTCCCGCAACCCTGGCAGGCATCGGCCCTACCGGACCCCGTCAATTGTGCTGACATCTCTTTGAGGCGCGCGTGGAACATGACGCGCCATCGACCCGGGCTGGTCCTTATCGGACGGCGAGCTACCCATTGCTCGCCGTCCGCAAGCCCGCGCCTATGGTGGCCGGGAATCCGCCTGGGATTCCCGACGCCCAGGGCGTCTCCAACGGCGGCGGTTAGGCGCGTGAGGGCGCAAACTTTGCCTTTCCCTCACGCGTTCCGCCTCCTCCTTTGCGAGCATTACTGCTTCGCAGAAGGAGGTGACGGCTTCCCATGCCCTCTCGCTCCGTACCATGGCCTGGACCAGGGCCGGACGCGAGAGGTCATTGCCGCCAATCGCCTCCACGAGGACACGGCGGTGCTCCACCGTGTCCTCCGGGCGATCCGCACAGTGGTGACACCCGGGCGTTTCCTCCCGCCTAATCCTACACAGGAACCTCCCGAAGCTGCCATGTCCGGTGAGGACCTGTGTCAGGCGGAAGGTGAGGACGCCGTGGCGCCTCTCTAGCCACTCCTCAAAGAGGGGACTTATCGCTGCAATTGTGGCGTACCCAGCACTGGGTTGCGACAATCGCACTCTCCATGCCGCCATGAGATCCTGCCGGAGCTCTGTCCGCTGTGCCGCGATTTCTCGCGGCAGCGGAGTTACGCCCCGGCGCTTCACCTCCTGGAACTCGAATCATAGACGACTGTTTAAAGGAAGAGTAATTCGCATCAATCATTACTGTGCTAGATTATCATATTCCTGTGCTAGAGCTGTTTACATAAAATTAAAAGTAAAGTATGTTTCACTTACCCCACCTGACTTTACTCAATCTATTCAAACACTACCTGCTTTGTAAATAACAGTGAGGGGAACTTAAAACATCGTCCTTATAGGCTAAGTGGGAAAAATACGTAATGTTGAAGCTAATTTAAAAACCACACAAACAAAGTTAATAAAATGTATACTTTTTTTTTTTTAAACACGATTAGTGGGACCATTAAACTTGTTAAAAAAAAAAAAGACACAGACGAAGTGAGAACATCCTCCTTTTTGAAGTCCGTTAAAAATGACTTATAACAACCAACAATCTACAAACTAGCACCACACTCCATTCGAACCACTTTCAAATCACTGCATATCGTAATGATGCTACTAATGAGTTCGTGAAGATTTGAAAATTCGACGCTAGGCGGGAATCACTTGAACTAGGTATTGAAGGGTTTTAGTGTGATAAAAATTTCGAGACCTGCCCTCCACCCAAAAGCAGCTGGTGACTTCGCACATGTGCTCGATGGACATCACTCTCAAACACACGCCCGTGTTGAAGTTCCACACCTAGACGTGAATGAATACAAAAATAGGAATTTATTTAATTACTAGATATTTAATTATTAAAAAAAAAACGACAGTGCAGGTTGATACTATGCAGCACAGCAATAATGATTATTAATTGATGGGCGAAGGTGATTTTAATTGTATAGGTACATAGGTAAATGTAAATGACCTTGAGCTCGCCGCTCCTGGCGCCGGTGAGCAGCATCAGGAAGCCAGGGTCGAAGCAGGCGGCGGTGATCTCCACCGGGATCACAGCACTGTGCAGCATTCGTACGTGAGCGTCACGAATCATCACGTTGCGTTTACCTGTACCCACCCCAACAATGTGTTCTCATTTTCACTCATTTTATTTAGACATTCAATCCGCCGGATACTGTGCACTGTCCAGTCACTTGTCAGTTTTCCTAAATCTTTAGAAATTGTTGCTTAAACTTCGTACAGAGGGGAACTAAATCACCTAATTAGCAAATGGAATGATTGACTTCAGAAATAAAATACGGCGAGTCATTGCAGACTTCAATGACTGCAAAGATCAGTCAGCTAAATCAGAAACTTTTGCTACTCAAAATATTTCGCCCATTTTAGGTATGTTAAATCGAATTTTCTTAATTCCATATTCTATAAATTTACCTGATACTGGATTCCAGTTGATAACGATGCTATCCATGCCGCAAGTTATGATGACTTTAAATAGCGGGTTATAGAGGACCTTAGATACAGCTCCAGAGTGTGTGAAGCCGTCAGTGTGGAGGGGGTTCAGCTGCTCGTCCAGCACAACAATGGCTATCTTAACGGCTGCCAGGATAAACTGGCGTGTGGCTGGGTTGTACACGGCAGAAATTGGCATTTTCTCGTCCAATATAGCCGGGATATCGTTGTAGGTCTGACGGCACGCTTGGCTGTGCACATCCCACACTTTGATAGTTCTATCTCTAGATAAAGAATAGACGGTCTGTCCCTTGTCCTGCAGCACGATGCAAGTGACACCGGCGTGATGTCCATATAAGGTCACATTGGCCTTGGCTGGCAAAAAAGGGTTCCACACTCGGACCACGCAGTCGGGTCCTCCCGTCACCAGCACATGTGCCTCCTCATCAAACGCGAAGCATTCTATACCCTAAAGAGTGATAGGAATGAGAAATGATAAAAAACTACAAAGCTGAAAATAAAAAAGGAATTCCTTGTATAGAATGTGGTATCGCAGGTCACAAACTAAAGTGACACAGAGTTACACCATATTTCAGGTTATCGGTTTGTCCCGCCGCCTGCAAAACCTAAATTCTATAGATTTGAACAGGGATGTTGCGGATGTCGATATTTTCACATCCGCGGGTGCGAATGCGGATGCGGATCTTAGGATTTTTTCTCCAAATTTCACTTTGCGCCGGTGACGGGCATTGTAAATTCACGTTATGAGGGAGGTTATCAGTGAAACCACCTTTCCATTAAAGAGTATATTTGAGTATCAACACTGGTTAACAGTTTAACACAGTCGTACAAAACATTGGGATCGGAAAACCCTTAATTTATAATAACTTCGCGTAACAATGGCGGCACGAGGCAGGCACGTGGCGACGTTGCGCGGTACAGAAAATACGCGTCTACGCAGCATGCGTGTGGGCAGCGGACTCACCACAGACTAGTTAGTCTTCAGACGGTAATCTCCCATAGAAGAAAAATCGCTTTACGATTTGCAACGTGTCATTGTGACGTTTATTTTATTTTTTTAATTCGACCCCTTCTGTCGCTCGCGGTATTATGAGACCGGGTCTTTTTGGCAAACTTTTCCGAGCCCAGAATAATTTAGAAACTAGCCTTTTAAGCCTTTAACCAACTTCTAAAAAAGAGGTTCTACTGTAATTCAACCTGTGGTTGTGATTGTGTGTAAACAGGTGTAACTATAGCACACCTGAAGTGTATGTGTAAAAAAAAAAAAAAAAAAAAACAATCATCCCGAACATAGTACCTCTTCCTTTTTTGAAGTCGGTAAAAAGGAATATTAGTCATGTGATGAAAATAAAAAACCTTCAATATTATTTATAAATATTTTTATTGTTTTATATTTTATAAATGCTTTCTTTTGCATTGGTGGCAAACATTTGTTTTCCAACCTAAATACATCTGTGCCCTTTATAATCTTATTTATCACATTGCACCAATTAAATACTGCTAATTGAAGAATTAATTCTAGAAAGTATTCCTCAACAGCATCCCTGTGTCACATCATCACACAATCTAGGAAATCAAACAATACTTGGATCTTGTTTTATTTTTTATTTCTTTTATAATACCCGTTTGTTGGTTGATTTCCAAGAATTTGTTTGTTTCCTGAATTATATAGCCTATATAATTATATATATATAGTTCTTACGGCGTTTTCAGAAGTGTAGGTCAATTTTCTCATGTTATTTGAGTTTCTATATTCTCTTCCAGTTATCCATTTGCTGGCACATTTCGGCGAAAGAGACTTTTTGTTTTGTTTAAGATAACCCGCCTTCTTCGGACACTAAGCCTCGGAGTAGAAGGAATAACTGCATCTGTAAATAAAAATGTATAATAGATAAGTCAACAAAATATGAGTGTGCTTTGCAGATTGTAACGTTACATGCCCGTGTATGTATCGTAGTACCTCTGCAACATTTTTTTTTACATTTTTTTTATTTATTGCAATGTTAAATTACTCAATTACTTCACTTTTGTACAAATATATAAGGTACCCAAAATATTGTTAACAATGAAGTTGGTTAAAAAAATCGAAATGCAAGTGTCTGCGCACTAACTGTTCCATGCTATCCACAACAATAGATGGACATAGGATACTTTTTATTTTCTTTAAAATGTATGACTTCAATGTGAAATTCCACAGAGAAAATTCAAGTTTTGAAATCCAAATAGTACCTAACAATTTTTTTAAAGTGCATGATATAGTTATTGCTGTTGTTGTTTGAGTACCTATGTGAGGAATGTATCAGAAAATTTATATTTTATTAAGTATAATAATAAGGTACTTACCAGTGATGTGGGCAGTGTCCATAGTTTGAAACCGAGGACTAGGAGTGCCACTGCTGATTTCGCTATCGGAAAACCGCGTGGGATAGGCGCCAACAAGAAGACGAGTCCTCTGTCCTCAGGTTTCGCAATTCTTCACTTGAGTCTTATCTCACACGGGAAATCGTAATAATTTAACGTTTTTTCGTTTACTACCACAATTCACAATACAGCAACTACGGAACATACTGCACGTTGTAATTTGCTCTATTACAGGTTAAAATTGAGAGGATAAGTTACGAAAATTAATCTTTTAAAGCTATAATGGCGCCGGGCCAGGATGTCACACGGGATGCACAAAACCACAGACTACGAACGCTACGTCATAGACTTACACCAAACAAATATGGCGTCGATTGCACGGGCGGCAAAGGGGAAAGGGACGAGGGGCAGCTGTCACTACGACAAGTTTCACCCATAGACAAATAAGTCTATTAATACCAGGATTTTTTGTTCTAAGATTACCAGCCGTGGGACTCACAGAGCATATAATTAGCGGACTGACGCGAATCACGAAGCGCCTTCCTCGCAACGGTTCGGCGCGAGAAAGAGACAAACATTATTCTCTGTATCGTGCCGGCTGGCGACCGCGGGACGCTCGCATTGGAAGACACTGTGTCGGTGTTTTTTTTTTTTTTAACTGGGGCAATTCGAAGTCGATTTCTGAAATCCTTACTTCTTAACCGGTCTTTTCTGTGGCTGCCTTAAGGGGGATGCGCCAGGGTAGCCCGCGAAATTCAAATTTTCTTACGTTTTTTGTAATTTGCAGGTCGGTGTTAGATTGTATGTTGATCTAAATATGATTTGCGATGAAAGCTAGCGTGTGCACGTAATGCAACGTCGTAGCGCCGCCGCTCATTTCTCGCGCGTAAACAATAATAATTGTAGTTTGTGAGTAGTAGTTACACGTAAGGATGTCTTACACGAATGAACAGTTTACCGAAATAGTACGGCTTTACGCCATCGCGGGTGATAACCTGAACGAGGCGCGTAGGATGTACGCCGAACTATTCCCTAGACAACGTGTACCAAGCCGTAAAACAATGTTGGCGGCTACACAGAGAATGTGTACCTACGGACAGTTCACCGTGCCGGCCCACGCGTAGGGTCGTGGTAACCAGCAGCTGCCGGTTGATCTGCAAGAACGTATCCTGAATGTCTTCGCGGAGCAGCCAAAGGAAAGTACCAGAAGGACGGCACGTGTTTTTAATGTTTCGTACTTGACAGTATGGAGACTTCTCCACATCGATCATCAACATCCGTATCATTTTCAACCGGTTCAAGAATTAAATGACAACGATCACATACCGCGGTTGGTATTTTCCCAATAGTTAGCCAGGTATGAAGTATGAAGGGAAAGTTGCATCACAGGTTATGTATGTGTATTCATGTGTTGTGTAGGTAGGTAGCGGGCGGCGACCGGGCGCATATCCATGAATTAGCGGACGGTGTCGGATAGGAACTTTTTAAAATCTTTTAATGAAAATAAGGTTTTTTTTTTTGTTTGTACTGGGTCATTAATTTTTATATTTAAGTCAAGTACCCATGGTTTGAGTGACAACGGTGTTTACCCTTACATACTGTATATCCCATCGAATATACTTCGTAAATATCAATCAGAGATAGTTAATTGATTCAGGCGTGACTTTGCGGAAATCCATTATAAAATACATATAATAGGTAGGTGTAGATTTATTTATATTTAACCTATTCCGCTTAACTTATTTCTCAAGAGTCATAAAAAACCCTGAAAGATATCGAAACGTGTTTTACCTCTGAACGAGGCATCCCCAGGATGACGATTGACCTGTCACGAAACCGAACACGACGTGTAGGCACGCCGAGCGCCGGACGCAGAGACCGGTCCGGCACTCGGCTGGTAGTGAAGGTGTTTATGTAAGCCTCTTTTCAGAATTAATGAAATGTCGTAGTATTTGCCAAAAGGCTCCATCAATCCGTCAGTTGAACAGAATAACTTTTAATCACCAATGTAGATATTTTTAACAATTGTCCTAATCTGAGTTTTCAAAGTCGTCAGACTTAGGGCAAGCCCACTATTTCTTCATCAGATTTGCCTATTTAAGCTATTATGGGTTATGACTTATAACCGCACACGATCATACCAAAATCAACGGCTCTGAAGATCATGTTATTTTTTTGTCCCTTTTTTAAATCTGTAAATCGAAATCTGACCACGGGGCTCCTATATGAAACTTTTCAAATACAGGCTGGTCCAAAAAGTGAGGCAATAAAAAAAAACCGAATCTCATATCCGAAATTACCCATGTATGTTCGACGATTCTTGATAGTTTCCGAGTTACAATAATTTTTTTAAACTTGAAACATATAAGCGAACTTCTTCAAAAAAATTATATCTTTTTTTTTACACGGCTACTTCGCATTTTTTTTTTGCAATTTTTACATAATCTTTCAGATAATTAACAAAGTTTTTACAAAAAAAAAAAACATCGGACTTCCAAAAAAAACACTACAAAGTGAAAATCCTAATAGGTAAATAAAAGGGTTCTGTTTTTACATTCGGACGTACGTAACCCTAAAAAGCAAAATAAATTACTATTGGGACAAAAAGACAATATGTATAGTACACACGGCTACACATCAAGCTATACATTTCCAGTATAAGGTGACCTCGCATTATACGGAAATCCTTTACAATGCGAGATCAACATAAACTGGAAATGTATAGCCTGATGTGTAGCCATGTGTACTAAATTGCCTTGCCTTTTCCACTTTGAACATATTATGAGTTTTGCTGGAGCCCTGTAGGTCGCACATGAGCAGTGAGTCGGGGCAAGTGGCGCAGGAGACCACGCAATGTAGCGACTCGTAGTATGACACTTGGCGCACCCACTCCGGATGTACGCGTACTAGGTCTCTCAGACGAAGTTCTGGCAGCATGCAGGGCTGCAACAAGGAGCTCAGGTGTTAACGGTGGAACACTAAAGACTCCCACTATAAAATCATACGAAATAACCATAATTATTAACCCACGTTAATTTTAGGAGCCGGTGACAGCAGTTGTTATTAAGCAATTTGCTAATTACCGTCTTCTGCAGGTCGGCATGTCGAAGCATTTTCAAAGCCTGACCAGCATGGCTCCTAAAGGGCCCGCGCAGCTTTGCCGAGAACAGCAGCACCCGCACGTTGCCGCCCGCGTCTCCGCAGATCAGCTTGCACTGATCCACATCTTCCTTATGGAAGTAGTAGAACATGGTGCAGATCTAAATAAATAATAAATAAATAAGCCTTTTATTTCTCACTTCCCATGCAATTTTACAATATTTGCTAGCATGCAACAAAGTTTATATTATTGATCAATTTTTAAATATTATATTATCATAGTTTAATTTAAATAATTATGTAATTATGCATGTAATTGTGCAGATCTAAGAAATGTTAATGTTTATTGTAACCGATGGCGCATAATACTACCTACGAGAAGAAGAAACGATGAAACCCGAAGTTTTAGTTGTTTGCCTCAATAAAGTTTAGTCTATCTACCTTGCGTCAAACGTGTTAGTGACGTGGCAATGGGCACATTTCATATGTACTCTGTTTGTCTTACGGTGTGTCGCGCGGTTGTCTCGTAAACTGCATTATGCAATCCAGCAATACGGAAAATCAATAAATTTTCTTGCCATATACTCCCAGCTGGAGATTATGATCTTTAGAACAAAGGTTTTGGCAGTGCAGTCGTAGAAGCGCAGGTCCCGCTCCGTGGAGCTGGTGACGATGATGTTTACGTCGGGCATGCACACCATGTCCGTCACCCACGTGTTGCAGACCTTCAGGTGGGCTGTGAAAAGAAGTCATCAGATCTCAATAGTACTTATTTATCGATAAGAAACCGACTACTATTCGATTAATTTTATTTGCCAAATACTATGAAACATAGTAAGTATAGACTTTACTTTTAAACCATTAAGTATAATGGGTGAACTAAATCTTTAGGTACAGTGGGCCAAGAAAGTGGTGTACCAGTTTTAATTTAGTTTCCTAGTCATTGAAAATTTCAACAAGGTTCATTATCATTGAAAGAGATGCATAATAACACGGAACAGAAAAAACAGTGGAAGTGCAATGTAACAAGATTACTATTGGAACCGCTGTCGCCAAACTCACACAAATAAACCGTTAATCCTATAATGCAACACAAATAAACAATTCGTTTGATTCGTCGTTTTAATTTTAGTCAAAACTAGCATAAGTCACAGATCCTACATCTGAAAATAAACCTTAATACTCTATGAATAGGATTTATTTCACTTTAGTGCAGAAAGTATTTACAACGTTTTGAAATCTAAAGTCAAACTAGATTCAAATAACGAGTAAATTCCGCTACCCGTCCATAGATGGCAGTATTCTCAGTGGTCGCAATTATAAGTTTAATTATGTTAGTCATAAGGTTGACATTCGGTCAATATCTATTGCTACTCGACCAGTGCAGTAACACATTGAATTTTGAATTACATTATCGATATCGATATATACCCGATTTCTTGTTTAATTCGAAGAAATAAGTCTTGTTCGAAGTTCAGTAAAACTGTAGGAAGAATGACGTAATATTATTTAAAACTAAAATATATAACTACATCAGTCAGTGACCAGGCTGTCCCAAAGCCGGTAACCGTCAGGCACTGCTGGTAGGTATATGTATCAGTAAAAAATACTCTTTTTCAAATATGAAAGAGTATTTTTAAGCTTGTTCGTGCTAGTACATATTCGTATCAGCGGTGTCTGATGGGATTAGATTTGGGTGGTACATATATGTAGGTACCAGCAGGGCCTGACCGGTTTGTATAATAAATTACTTAATCATCATAATCATCAGCCTATAATGTTCCCACTGATGGGACACAGGCCTCCTCTCTGTGAGAGGGACTGGGCTGTAATCCAACACGCGGGCCCAGTGCGGGTTAGTAAAATAAATTACTTGCTTTATATAAACATGTTTAACATAAATTAATAAATCCCAAATATATAAATACTTACCTGCTGAATGTTTTCAATTCACGTGTGATAAGAATTAAATGTGCAATACTGAATAAATTGTGAAAATCATCTTACATATTTGGGTTAAAATAAAAAATACGTTATTTTGAATTTTTATTTATTGCCCTTGAAAAATTAGTATTTTTGAGGCAATCCAAGTTTTCCTTAGCCTTAGATATCTATCGATAAAACCAACATCCTACTCGGCTACATCACTAATTGAGTAGCGAAGAACTTTCGAGAACGAAACAGTGAATACAATCAATCCAAAATAAACTTTATTTTAATCAGATAAGGTTGATTTTAAGTAAACGTTCTATTAAATTATTAGTAAAATGAAATTAACTAAGATTTTATAAGAAAACAAATAAAATCGTACTTACCGATGGTACAAAACACCTCCATTTTTAAGATTTTTTCTCCTACTATCATTTTTGCACTCCAAAATGGAACAATATGGCATAGTTACGGAAAAATAAATTTATCGCGAGACTAGCAACTCGACGCGATGTTACAACAAGACTGGGACCACGGAACGACTAAGTAAGCGTAACAGCGCTTACTTGTGGCACGCGTGCCACGCCTACTTTGCACTTCCACTGTTTTTTCTGTTCCGTGCATAATAATGACGTAAACGTAATTGATAAGTGTAGGTAAGCAATTCATACGTTTTATGGCACTTATAAGTGCATGAAATTTTAACCTTTATTATAAACGGATAAGACATTTAATTACTTTCTGTAAAGAAAATTTAAATGTTTCTAAACTAAAGTAATAAAAACTATTAAAAATAGACAACTTGAAAAAGAAAACTGACAATTGACATTTTGTCAAATATATTCTGTGAATATATTTTAGTAATTTCTTGTTTCTAGCTATTTTCCTCAGAAAAATCGATATATTTTCCGTGTTATTTTTAATTTCAACTGCATATTCATCTTCAAAGCCTGCCAATCTAATACAGTGTTTTGTGATGAAAAAACATTCAAATCTAGTCAGCATGGACGCTATACCTTTGGCGTTATAATTCAACAAGGTATCGAGATGATCATGTAATCTCAAATAGAGAATCAGGTCGAATTTCCGTAAATATTTGGAGCTGGATGAGTGCGGATGGTGTAGAAGAATTGTGCTCTCTACCTCCTCGAGCGACGGCTGTAAATTACATATATCGACGTGCTTCAAAATGCAATGCTACCTACAGTCAGAGAACTTAGTGTCACAATTTGATTTTGTTCAAGATAATTGTTCAACTCATAATGTGAGGATCGCAAGAGCCTGGTTTCGTTCACACATTGACGTAAAGGTAATACCGGCCATCAAGATCTCCGGATCTAAACTTGATAGGAAATCTTTGGGGCCTTATGGGCCAAAGATGGTCGCATCAAAACGAAAGAACCAAACATGCTCTAGAGAGTCCCTGTAATTTAATTTGGGAGGAAATGCGAGTAACTGATATTTGCTCACAACTTGTTGGGTCGATGAGGTCTCGTCTTTTAAAGGTCATAGAAGCCAATGGCGGTTACACCCGTTTCTAATTTTTTAATTTTTCCATCCTCTTCTGAATTTGACCATAGGACTGCTGCATCGTTGCTGCTGTTCCAGATAACGATTTTAGGTTTTTGTATTATTTTAATAGTGATTGTGACAATTTAACAAAAGGATACTTACATCTCTTTTTAGCTTTTCTTTCTGAAAAATCTATAGTAAGTAATAAAAATTATTTACGAAAGTATTGCAAAACTCGAGAACGGCTGGGCCGATTCCGATAGTTCATTTTATCATATCCGTTGTAGTGCAGAAAACGTTCTTACGGAAAGAAAAAAAAAGGCTCCGGGAACGAAATTGCGGGCATCAGCTAGTGGATAGAAAATTTACGAGTGATTAGTATTTAACAAGACTACTTCCATATTAATCGTGCCTTTTCTTTTCATATCTGCCTTTCCTTTTTTTAATTGAATTTAAATGATTATTGAAGCTTTGAAGAAAACTATTTAACATTTTCTCCGCCATTGATATTACGACGTCATTGGTTCCACCAAGTTTAAACTAAGAACAGCTGCCTCGTAACAAATTGTAAACATCGTTATCAATCAGAAAAAGATGGCAATAGGATTTGTCAGATCGATCTGCAAGCGGAACTAATCTTTATCGCCTATTAATCTGCAAAGGCCTTCAACTTTATTTTTGGCCGACCGCAACGAATTAATTTATTTACTTTTAAATCGGCGGACCAAATATACTCCCTGTGGTACGCCGCTTATACCATTCGATAGAATATGATTAAAAAAAAATGATCTACAAATTATTTATGATTTACTTATAAGTGAAGCAAAATAACGTAAGAACACGTGAATTTTGCGGGCCATCGTCAAAATTATGCTGGACCAACAGATTGTATGGTAATACTACTAACGGCTGGAGGAGTAAGCAGTCCTCAACAGCTTCATGTCGAGTGACCACCAGTTGATCATGCCGTCGCGGCTCGCCGTTACGTATGAGCCTTGCATTGGGTCTGTACTGCGATCCTGTGTACGATGATAATATCTTAATATTAACATTCAAGGCAAGCAATAACATATTATTATTATAATCATCTCATAATATGGTGTATAATGTGGTATGATGTAATGGTAGCTCGCAGGTTTGGCTTCCAAACCTTCTAAACGTGCAGCTTGTGGGTGATATAATAAGATACAAGCTATAACAACGTCCTGCGCGTACAATATAATAATGGATCTGGGATGTTGATGGGGCTTCCGCGTTTCTACAGCGCTTCGCAGATGCTCGCGGAAGCCCGTGTTGACGATTTTCAAGCTACTATGAGGAAGAGAACAGCGCCAATAATGGGTAGGTTGCGCGGAAGCTCCAACAGCATCCTAAAAACATTAAATTAGACAAAGTTGACAGTCTCTATATAATATAAGGCACCGCAGGGTACGGAAGTACGTGCCAATGTGTGCTCGTCCACGTTTTGTAAAAGTTAACTAACATAGTTTTAAGTCATTGTTACGAACACTTTACAGATTGTGTGTACCTGTATGTGTAGTCCGAAATAAAGAATATTCATAATTCCTTTATTTCTTTTTAAACTACAATTATTCCAATTATTACAATTATTCCTTACATTTTTAAATATTTCTATAAGAAACAATACAACAAAACATTTAAAAATATAAAAAATAGTAGCCCATCGGCATCAGGATCAGGGTCCAAGCTGCCGGTGGTCAGGACTCTAGAGAGAGGAACCTCCTCACTATGCGTGCCGTGTCCAGGAGTACTGTTTTCTGAATCAAGCCCTTGACCCAGCCGCGCAATGAGAGCCTCCTGAGAATGTTCCCACTGCTTGGACATATACCTCCTCTCTTCGAGAGAGAATGGGCTGTAATCTATCACACTAACACATTGCGTGTGCGGCTCGGTAGTTGGTAATAGCTATGTCACAATGTCTTCGTATCTGTGGTTCTAGGACATTTCCTCATGATGTTGTTCTTCACCGTAAACAAGCAATAATGCTGGGGAAACCAGTATTCTATAAATGAGGGAATGATCACTAGTGTTGGAACTTACAGGATTTTGAACATGGTATGTTGTATCCGGAGTGACTATTAGGAGCATGGTTTGACAAGATAAAAACCTTGACGACATCAGGGCAGAAGCATATCCTGGATATAGGACGCCTGTGTTCCGAGTGCAATACGACGGGCCGGCCCAGGATAGGTGGCTGCAGCGAGCCCCTCTGGTTCTCAGCGTCGTTGCCGAAGTAGCCAAGAATCAGATGAGATACCAGCTCGTCCAAGTCTATCTCGCCCGTGCGGCTTGTGTTTATCTAATATTACAGTGAATAGTGATAGTAAGGTTAATCTTTTACAACCTCAAATTGTCTTAAAATATGTATGCAAATGGTGGTAGACAACATGTCCCACAACCATACCGACTGAACATAATTATATGATTGGACAGCTCTTTTCATGACTGAGAATAATTTGATTCAATAGGGCAGTGAATGGCGGACTAAGCCTGATGGGGACTCGGCAAAACTAAATGGGGGCCCCTGCCCAGGTATGCAGAAAAGTTTGAGAAGTAGTTTATATAAAATTATAGCATCATACAAAAATATTCGATTATTCAACTATTTTGAATACCTTAATAGATAATTGCTTCATTTAATGCAATAAATTACAAGCGATATGTCATCGCGCTTCTCTTTCTTTCCTATGCAATCCAACAGTGACCGCGGTTTAACTTGTGGCGGAATCTACATCACCACATGCGAACTACGCATCAAAGATCTGACGTCACACAAAAATCCTGACGTCACATAAATCCTGCATCGCGTAATTAAAGTTTACCGTGCAATGGATATATATACAAGAACCCGACATCAATCGTTGGGCAGTTGCCCGCCAGACAGAACACCCGTCTGGTCGGAGGATCCTCCCTTTTCTATGGTGGATGAATGAACTTTACACCCTGTTCCTCATACCCCTAAAAACTGTTGTCAGCGTCTTGATGTACGCACGAATGAACAAGATGAACACGAACATCGAACTCTGTCAGGATTTATTTGGCCCTGGGCGGACCGCACCTGCCCCCCCCCCCCCCCCCCCCTCTTAGTCCGCCGGTGGCAGTGGATCCTCCGATCCGACATATGTTTATACAATCTTGAGCAGAGTAAGTCTTGACAGTCGAGTAAAAAACTTATAACTAAAACGAAAATGTGATGGTTACATACAGGTCACCTGTATTTTTGCTCATCCTCCTTCAAAAGAGCGCCCTACACCCCCTGAAATGATTGTGTCCAAGGGAGTGGCGTAAACTGTATGTATTTATAGAATTGAGCTTGCTTAATGTCTTAAAATAGAAACCTTTAAAAATATTATTTTGAATTCATCATCATCGTACTCTATTTTAAACATCGTTCTGAGAAAATTTCTGAATTCGTTTGCCGTCATTTTGTTATTGTATGCCGCGTCAAACACATCCTTGATGCGTGTCATATCAGTGATAGTCCATCGGTCGTGTAGGGCTACATTGTGGCAGCGGCCTAGTGTGTATTCTGCTGCTGAGCTATCGTCAGAATCACTGTCGTTCGCCATAATGATTCATAAAAATTAAGCACCAAACTCTTCCAAAATCCTAAAATTATATCAATAAACGATAATAAGGGTGTATCTAAAATACACGTAGCGAAAATAAATAAAACTGTGGCCTGTACAATGGGCCATTGCTTTTTGCAATGGATTTTTGTAACAAGTGCTACGTCATAAAAAAATAATTTTGCCGCCAGTTTGACAACATAAACGGGTAGGTCCGGGTAGATTTATGAGGTAGGCATAAGCAAATTACTTGGGGTGATGGCGCTCTGAGCGATGCATTTTATTTTTTGTAGTCACAAGTTCAAACCAACTCGTACGCCAATAAATATGTTACTATCATTAGTTATATGGCTGACTCCGTAAACTCATTTTTACTGTCACTGTCAATAAGCTGTCTAGTGTCTGCATTGAATTTGACAATTTAACATTGACATTCTCTTAACCTCAAGTTTAGTTGTAGGATTTGTACTATTATTGCAATTTGCTGAAATAAAATGCTTCTAACACTGAGGCTACTGTCGAACCGCCACCCTTCGTTTGTCGCGCGGACAGTGTTCGTGAAGAACAACAATGTAGATGACGCGTGTCGCCTGGTGAACAGAATCCTCGGCAAGGAAGGGATCTTGGAGCAGTACAGGCTCACCAGATACTACGAGAAACCTTTCCAGGTATTCAAAATGTGCTTACTTTTCTTGTCTACTGACAGAGCAGTAGGGCGACAACAGGCGAAACGGCAGGAATGTTGATGTTATTTGGGCACTTAAATAGGTCCCATTTTCATTAAAATATCTTACGTGCTCTTCACGTACACATAGACTCACGCCCTCACGCCTTTTCGCATGGGCAGGAAGCGCAAACTACGGAACACTTTAGTCATATTAATACTGAACACAATATTTATACTTAGCAGTAAGCAGTGTGATCGAGTTCCATGAAGTCCAATGTTCATTGAGCTGTTTACCAACAGCTGGAGACAGTTTAGCTGTCAAACCAGAGGCATATTTATATGGTGTGACTGTCCATCTTTTCAATTAAAAATAAATAAACAGCAGTTGATTGGAATTCTTATATAATTAAGTAAGTAACCCATAAAACTGATTTCAGACAAGAAGACGCGTGAACCATGAGCGATGCAAGGCCATCTACAATGAAGACATGGAAAGGAAGATACAGTTCGTGCTCAGAAAGAACAGGCATGAACCATTCCCTGGATGCTTTTAATGAGTGTTAATTAATATAGAAAGTATGTTTTCTAAGTGATTTCAACACTGTTACAAGTACTACTATGCAATCAAAATAAGAATAAGGTGGCCTTGAAAGTGTGAATTGATTCTGACAGAACTTTCTGTACCACCTGCTAAATGTCAAATAATGCAATCCTATGCTAAATTTTATTGCATTTCAAATCACAATGAGACACAAAACTGCTGTTGATAACTTTTTACATCATTATGTAGATAAGTGCACCACAAATAATGGACCGATTATGTGGGTGTGTTTGTTATGGCATTGTATTGAGTGCTAGGAACAAGTGAATATAATTTAGTTGTAGTTTTAGAACTAAAACATGTAAATAAAATAGTATTCAAAAGTTTATTCTTATAACTTATAGTATACTTACTAGCTTTGTAACAAAATATTTACAAGAGTGGATGCATGATATTGTCATTGGTCACAGAAAGAGTCTTTATAAAAATTTATGAAAGCCATGAATATGTGGACTAGATGGTAAGCTTGGCAGAGTGCGCAGCGGCGCGGCGGCCGGTTGTCGCGCCGTCACGTGTAGCTGGGGCAGGCGTCGCGCCGTCGCACATAGAAGTGGTACCGGTAGCAGCGATGGCACGTCTTGATGCCACACCGGTAGCTCAGCCCTCCTTGTGGTTTGCCCTTGCAGTATTTCAGACCACAAGGATACCAATTAACGCAAACCTGTTGTCAATTTTTATACATTTTATTATGCATGCATTGTAATACATTTTATTGTGCAATGCAACTTTCAATGGGTATCCAGGAAGTGAAATATTTATAATCTTTCTTTGTATAATCAACCATTAATATAAAGAAGGGTTATATCATCATCATCAGCCAACAGCAGTCCACTGCTGGACACAGCCCTCTCCAACAGCAATCCACTGCTGGACACATGCCTCTCCAATTGCACCCCATTCAACTCAGTTCTCAGCAACTCTCATTCAGCTGCTACCAGCCACCCTGTGAAGATTGTGTGCTTCAAGTAGCCTGAGGGCGTCCTACCTTATGATTTATATGCACCACATAGATATGGCTACATTAATAAGTTAAATATAATTGGTGAACATACATATAAAAAAAAAAAAAAAAAAAAAAAAAACAATCATCCGAACATAGTACTTCCTCCTTTTTTGAAGTCGGTAAAAACTACACTCACCTCCAAGTGACAAATACATTCTTTTGTATGGTCAGTCTCGGAGACGCACGCGCCGACCGCCGGCTTGCCGTCGGTTGCGTCCGAGGACAACGCATGCGCAGGGAACGGCGTCACTGCAGTCGCATATGATGACTGGTCCATTCCTAAACACAATATTGATGTACTGACACAATATTGAAGACTTACTAGTTGCGACATGGAGTTTATGCAGAAAGTGTTACTCTTTGGTATACATTTAATGCGTTGTTATGCTCTAATAGATTACTAAACCCTGTGTGAATTTCATTTCAGAAAATCAGGGAAATATGTTTTGCTCAGTTGAAGAGCACTGTTGCTGGGTGTTGTGTAAAAGTTTGACAGGTACTGACCTGGGCGAGGTGCCCAGCGCGCCAGGTCAGCAGCCCGCAGGTACACGCGGTCGCGCGCGGCGGCGCAGTGTCGCGCAGCAGATGCAGACAGCAGGCGCGTGGAGCGGCCTGCCCACGCGCTCGACGTCGTCTGCCGCCAGCCCTTGTCCTCCTCTGCCACGCGGATTGTACCTGGGTTTTTCTACAAGTATAAACATTTATTTATTTATACTAATATAATAAAACTGAAGAGTTTGTTTGTTTGAACGTGCTAATGTCTGGAACAACGAGTAGGATTTGAAAAAAAAAAAAAAAACGCGTTCTAGAAGGTTATTAGGCTATTTAACTACCCTTAGGAGCCGAGCAAAAAGACAAAAGTCTGAAAGAACGCTAAGCAAAAACGTAATAATAGCCCTTATGGAACTCGCAGGTAGAAGCTAGGTTTACCAACAGCTTCTTTATAGAATACTAGCTTCCGAACGCGGCTTAGCCCGCGTGATATGTCGATATAAAGTAGCCTATGTCCTTTCTCAGGCTCTACTAGACTATCTGTGTACCAAATTTCATTTAAATCGGTTCAGTAGATTTGTCGTGAAAGCGCGACAGACAGAGTTACTTTCGCATTTATAATATTAGTAAGGATATCTTAAAAATTTGCCTAAGACATTCACTACTAGAAGTATATTGTAGTATAGTGGCACAACAGTATCTCGTACTTCTGAAGTACCTCTTACAGCTCACAAGCTAGGTTCAAATTAAAGAATACTTGAAACTAGTGTTTATTTTATTATTATTACAGCTTTATCTCCACAATAGTGGTCCCCAAGAGTATAAGCCGAGCTCATAGAAACAACACAAAAAAACTGGTTAAATATTGCTACAGATATTGAAAAGCGGAAAATGATGGAGGAAGAAACCAGTGTCAGTAGTATCCAAATAATAATCTTATGCTAGGTAAAGCCCATTGACAGACTTGGCCTTTTACAAAACAATAACAACTCACCATGAGTACATACCTGTCTCAACTTGGCCATAGCGTCTG
This sequence comes from Lithophane leautieri, assembly GCA_949152455.1. Lineage (NCBI taxonomy): Eukaryota > Metazoa > Arthropoda > Insecta > Lepidoptera > Noctuidae > Lithophane > Lithophane leautieri. The sequence goes on from OX424460.1 coordinate 20,807,423, forward strand.
GTGCTATGAAGTCAGCCTGCGCTGCATGGGTGAGGAAGCAGAGTGTTTGGTGTCCATTCTGACCCAGCTCCTCTTCACCAGGAATTATCAGCTTCATTGCTTCCACTTCCTGAAAATACCACTTTTATTAGAAACCGCCCAACAAACTACTAAGTGTCCATTAAACAACAATCTGCTGAAACTTAGAAGTAAAACAAAACATTAATAATTAAAGTTGGCAAATTTATTTTTATAAGGGGCATTTACTGGTTGAGCATTCAGCTTTTTCTATTTTTGTGCAGATGTCACCATTTCACATAGTTATAAATTGGTTATTACTAATTAATTGAAGCCAAACACACTTGATAATACTGATAGTGAATTTGGTTGTGTTCAGGAAAATAAGTAATTTATTCAAATTCATTTGTTATACAAAAGATAAACTAACTGGTTGCTGTTTTAGTGCTCCAAAGAGAACCTTCTTACTATAAGTCCAATAATAAACATTTGTCGACTATTATTATTGTAAGGTTAACTCACATTGGTGAAATCGACGAGCTGCGACACGAACACGCCGTCTAGCCGCATGAACTCCAAGGTGATTGTGTCATCCGACACGTTCGCAGTTATGTTCTCCTGCATAACATCGCCACCCTGGACAGTGGGTGGTTTACACCAAATAAGTTAGCCTTAATAATCTTGTTAATCAGTGGAATTCGTCATCCAGGATTCCACATAAAGAGTGCGAGCTGTTAAAGAGCTATTCATAATTTAAACAATACCATCAAATGATCAAACAAATTACCTAACACTAAATCAAAAAGCAAACAATTTGCAACAGTACGACTTTGGTTACAAATTACAAAGGTTCAGCAATAAAACACACCTGATTTCTAACATTGATAAGAAGCTGTAGATTTGACGGCTTCACTAACAAATACAGTAAAATTACTTTTAAAATGATAATTTTCATTATTCTTTTATTTTGTGATAAATTTCCTGGATTGGAAGGTTGGATTGATTGATAAAAAAAATTGTTGACACTTCAAAAGTTCACACTGCTTGAGCAGGGTTGGATTTAGGTGTGTTGAAAAAGATAGTACAAAAATATGAAAAGGATAGTATTTACAAAAAAGTATAGTACACTTTCATTATTTTTAATTTAACATAATTATATAGTCATTTAAAATCAACAACCGTTATGGCAAAATTTACTTTAGGGTGAATACTCCCGGTCTATCGCCTTGAGTATTAATGTTCTGTGGTCTATCGTCATTTTCAGAACCATGTATACAATAGTAATCTATGGAACCATGAGTGTATTCAGTGCTGCCACTTTTCATAATTAAAACACTGAGAACGTATTATTTTACACAAAAATTCGCAAGCGATTATTAAAACATTGAGCAAACTTTGATTGAATTTGGAATGGAATGGAAGGAACGAGATTAGTGGAAAGAGAGAAGTGTACTGCGGAGGATACACGCACACGCACGGTCGAAATATTCATAATATAACGTAAAACTAAGCATTCGGGAGCAAACTTTAAATTATAGTATTTTAGCGTAATATCCTTAGATGTGGATAGTATATAGTACAAAGGGCGAAATTATAGTATAAATACTATAATTATAGTACAAAATCCAACCCTGTGCTTGACTTAAAAAAAAACGTTTAAAAACGTAGACAGCAGCTGTCTACTCTTCAAAGCCAGTCAGAAAAAACGTAAGTAATAACTAACCGTAACACAAACTAAATAACAAATTTTTTGAGCTTGCACGAGATAAAAGTGGATGAAGGCAAGCGAATTATTAAAAAAAAATATTGATTTTCTGAGCTAGTATTTTTTTTGTAACTAAATACCAAACAAGTTTTGTAAACATACATACATACCCTAAACCAAACGTTTCATTTCATGCAGGGGTTCCGGATGGATCTGAAATTAGTTTTCATAATTTATCAAATTTTGACGGAAAAGTACAATATTTTAAATATTTACTAAAATATTTATTATATTAAGATATACAGTTTGGTGATTTGATAGTAATTATTTTCTCATTCTTTGTAACTTTGTTACAGCAGGAATATTATGATCTGGACTTTTGGGAGGCCTTTTAAGCATGATTATTTTCTTTTTAACTGAAAAACAGTAAGCTTGACCTAGGAATATAGTTTTATTTATTGCACAGGCCTGCTTGCACCATTTTTGATGCTCGGATAATTTTATTTTTGAGGTCATTACATTACAACACGATTTCGCCCGATGCGCAACCGAACGACTAACAAGACAGAGACACGAACGTCATCCGAAACGGAAACAAGGGCGATGTTGCATTAGCGAAGAAAGACAGCTGTCGTATCATTTTCAGCTGATTTTTGTGTACGCATCGCGAACGCTACAAACTCTAACAGCGATCGAAACGTTTCGTAACGGTACAGGTTTCTTGGTTGCAGTCACGTAGGAAGTATTTTGGTCGATAGAGTGTCGCGACGCAGCAGGCCAGGAGCGAGAGTTTCGCAGCGACGAACAAAGGGAGATGGTCTATTGAGCGCGGGTGGTGCGTATCGGGGGCCGTGACGTCACTCGGCCGAGGCGTCGAGGCCGATGCGGCGGGCGCGCTCGTGATCTCGGCGCTCCGACGAGCGCGGCGAGCGGGCGCAGCGGAGCAGGCCAGCCTGGCCTCCACTGACTCGGGCGACGAGGGCGCTGGGCACCGGCCGCCGCGCAAGCGGACCCGCAGGCTGTCGCCGCCCGCCCGGCCCGCAGACATGCACCAGCCGCCCGCAGCCAACGGCGCGCCGCCGCCGCACCATGTCAACGGCGACACCGTGACGCGCAACGGCGACCTGCACCCGCCCGGCCTGCGCATGTCGCAGACTGACCAGGAGATCGTGCGCCTCATCGGTCAGCACCTTCTTTCCGTGGGCCTTGAGTGAGTACTGCTCAGCGTTCACTCTCTACCTCTATTGCAGTGTTTGGCACAAGCACAAGGCTGTGATTCTTCTGATGTGTTTGTTGTAGAAACCATTCTGGTGTGCAATAGTCTTCCTTCTCTCTTTACAACTCTACACCAGCACACACCATTACAAGTGCACCATTTTTGTTGTGGTGTCACAACATAAATCATGGTTCCTGATATATCAGTAATTAGAGTTTAATGACCTATGCTTCTTGTAATCTCTTATGATAAAGAAACAATTAAACCAGTTTTTTGTAAGGATGAGATTACTTGTCAGGGCAGGGATGTACCTAAATATTAATAGAATTATTGAGTAAACAACAATGAAAATGCATATTTTGTATGTGGGAAGCAGTTATAGTTTTCCATTGCGCATACAATATTTGGATGACCAATTGATCAAGGCATTTATAATTTAAAATATACTTAATTGTTCAAGTTTTATAAAAATGGCAAAAAAATAATCAAATAAATAACCAATTAAGAGCCATGTGGGTTCTATGAATAGTTAATTTCTTTGTTCTAATAGGTAAGCACAAAACAAAGAATCTAAAGCATGTTTGAATCAACAGATATTTTTCTATACCATTCTGAATTAATTGTCCCCATAAATAGACAAGACTTTTATTGTGTGGCAGAGCAAGGTAAACAAATACCTGTTATTTTCTGTTAGCCAATCATAGACTCATGTATTTGCTGACACTCACTATTTTCCTGTTATTTGCATTTATTAAAGCATTGCTCTGAAATCATGTGGTTTTGAGAAAACACATGGCTTAATAAGTGGTCTTAATTGGAAAATAAAGTGTTTTATTCAGTAAAATGATGATGAAGACTATTTGGATCTTTATAGATTAGTGACCACACTGATGACAACTACTATAGGAACTCAGACCAACAAATAGGAATAAATACTTTATTGAACACAATAAGTGCCGAGTCATTATCATTCTTGTTGATTTGTTATCCTAAGCTAAATATTATATCTGTAGCAGAATATCAGAAATGGCGGATTAAAGAAGAGGAGAACAAGATTAAAAGCAGCTAATATTTTTTGCAAATATTAAATATGGCCAAATAGTCTGATTTATTTAGAAGATTGCTCACAATCAGAGGTCTGTCTATTGAAATTTGTGCATTAAAAAAATGTGTCCTGTAAAACGTTGCTATTTATTTCCATTCAAACATATGCTAGGCGTGTGTGTGGTAAGAACCCACTTATATTTTTATCAGTTACCATTAATTACGTTCATAGCTGTAGGTATGTTTTACTGCATTTTGATAAACATGCATCTTTTTAACTGGATTCTCGTGAAATTCAGACGCCTTCGGTGTGTGGGCCTCTCTGTTAACAAATTTTATCTTTTAGCAAAACATTATGGTTTCACTTATGTAGTTGTATTGTATAATTTTAAAATTAATTAGTCACAACACATACAAGTTCTTCAAGCTCTCTTGATTGCCTGTTGAGTGCACAATATATGCCTACCTATATTGTGCTGCAAGGAAACACAGTTCATTAAATTTCTACTATCCTTACATATTATAGAACAAAGTCCTCTGCCGCATCTGTCTGTCGTCCTGTTCGCGATAAACTCAAAAACTACTGCACCGATTTTCAGACTGTTTTCACCAATAGGTAGAGTGGTTCTCGAGTAAGGGTTTAGTATATAATAACCCACATCCATGCGGGCGAAGCCGCGGGCATCAGCTAGTTCAGTTATAATTATTATTACACACCAGACTGTCCAGCCTACATTTCATATTTTTTTTAATAGGACTTGGATTAATTAAGGACATACTTAGTCAAAAGGGAATGTAAGTTAGTAGGATAGGCGATTTTAATTTTGGGAAGCTTATGGTAAAGAACAAAGGATTTGGAATTTGAAGGACATGAAAAAAGACATGGTGCAGTCTGATATAGTCCAGCATCATCAAAACCTACTCACTAAAGGCATACAATAATGCCTTTGAGTGATTGCATAAGAATTTAACCTGAACAGGCTTTGTTTAAACTTTCAGCAGATAACTTGTAACAAACCCTACACATTGATTTTTGGTAACCGTGTCCTGTTTTCTCAGCCGCAGCGCCGCCCTGCTGATGGAGGAGTCGGGGTTGCACTTGGAGCACCCGGCCGCCGCCACGTTCCGCACGCACGTGCTGGCCGGCGACTGGGTGAAGGCCGACCACGACCTGCGCGCGCTGCACGACCTGCTGCGCGAGTCGCCGCACGTCGATCCGCACAATCTCGCTGTTAGTAAACTTAGTGCACCTACCAGTCCATCACCACCGACCTACCTGCACTGTGCTAGGAGTCAATTTACATTGTGACTGAAGAGACGAGAAGCGAAGCGATTTTGTTAATTTTTAACAAGCCATGTGCTCGATGGGATTTCCTATCGGCTAAAATGACGGACTTCCGTACATACTTTCATCCCCTATTTAACCAACCAAGAATTCACGCCTATATTGAATGAATTTTCAAAAATCCTTAGTGCTCTCCTATGGTCCTCTACTTTTGTTATAATTTAGGGAGCTCTTGTACAAAATTTCACGCGTCTAGATCCAGCAGTTTAAGGTATTCGTTTTCAGTTGGTGAATCAAATTTAAGAATTTTATGAATTCGTCTATTGCATTATTTTAGTTTTTGAGCAGACGAACTTTTCGAACCTATGAAACAATGGTTTAGCGATATCCTTCAAAACTGTTGGATTGTGATCCAAAGTGTGTTGCAATTAGGGTGCTGTGGTCTGTGGTATACTAAAACATGACTTAATAACATCCTCGTGGTTGTTCAGGAGATGAAGTTCGTGGTACTAGAGCAGAAGTACCTCGAGCACCTGGAGGCGGGGCGCGTGCTGGACGCGCTGCACGTGCTGCGCAACGAGCTCACGCCGCTGCAGTACGACACGCCGCGCGTGCACCGCCTGTCCGCGCTCATGATGTGCGCCGACGCGCGCGAGCTGCAGGCGCGCGCGCACTGGGCCGGCTCCGGCGCGCACTCGCGCGGGCACGTGCTGGCGCGAGTACAGGTACGCAACTACGCCCCGACCTACCCTACTTTGGGCGAAATTCACTAGTGAAACTGAACGTGATCAGCACATCTAGAATCATCTAAAATTATCGTTTGGATACTAGATACTATAACTATTATGTTTTTTAAACTTTGATATTTTTCTTGTAAATCCTCACTGCCTTGCCACGCCCCGCAGTCCGTGCTGCCGCCGACGCTGATGATGGCGCCGGGCCGGCTGCGCGCGCTGCTGGCGCAGGCCAGCCTGCAGCAGACGACGCGCTGCCGCTTCCACGCGGCGCCGCGGCCCGGCGTCGGCGCAGACTGCATCCCCTTCACGCTGCTGGCCGACCACCACTGCTCCGCCGACCACTTCCCCATACACTCGCTGCAGGTACGTGAGTCTTGCGCCGACCACCACTGCTCCGCCGACCACTTCCCCATACACTCGCTGCAGGTACGTGAGTCTTGCGCCGACCACCACTGCTCCGCCGACCACTTCCCCATACACTCGCTGCAGGTACGTGAGTCTTGCGCCGACCACTTCCCCATACACTCGCTGCAGGTACGTGAGTCTTGCGCCGACCACCACTGCTCCGCCGACCACTTCCCCATACACTCGCTGCAGGTACGTGAGTCTTGCGCCGACCACCACTGCTCCGCCGACCACTTCCCCATACACTCGCTGCAGGTACGTGAGTCTTGCGCCGACCACTTCCCCATACACTCGCTGCAGGTACGTGAGTCTTGCGCCGACCACTTCCCCATACACTCGCTGCAGGTACGTGAGTCTTGCGCCGACCACTTCCCCATACACTCGCTGCAGGTACGTGAGTCTTGCGCCGACCACCACTGCTCCGCCGACCACTTCCCCATACACTCGCTGCAGGTACGTGAGTCTTGCGCCGACCACTTCCCCATACACTCGCTGCAGGTACGTGAGTCTTGCGCCGACCACCACTGCTCCGCCGACCACTTCCCCATACACTCGCTGCAGGTACGTGAGTCTTGCGCCGACCACTTCCCCATACATTCGCTGCAGGTACGTGAGTCTTGCGTCATGTGAGCGAGCGCGCCCATTATGCCTGGAGGCTTTTATTTAGGTATCCAGTTTTACTGGTAGTAAACGTTACTATTTCTGCTTGAGTATAGTTTTCACTGTTTTTGTTGATATATTGGCGTTTCTTATTTAAAGCAATTTTTTGTGTTTCTTTGTTTTGTAATGTTATAGTACATTACTGTCGCGGCCAGCAATAAGGGGATTGATGGACGATCGTTAAAATGAGGGCCGAGGCGAAGCCGAGGTACTCATGCGTGAGTCCATCAATTCCTGATTGCGGCCAAGGCTTGTATAGTACTTTTCTCAAACAACGCGCGGAAATTCAAACTGAGTAAATTAAATAGAAATTCCAGAATCAATGACGAATAACTATCATTTTTCATGCGCCAATATGTTAATTTGTTTCTTCTTTGTTCTATTTGCAAACCAATTCGAAATTTAAATAAAATCTTTGATAAGTTACCTCCTTAGTTGCCGTGTGTTGAAGTAAAAAGTTCGTTCCGTTTTTAAATAACACGACAGATATGAGTTTTCATAGTAATTTATTTGGCCGCTAAACACGCCAGATATGGATTTTCATAGTAACTTTGCTGGCCGCATCGTCACTTGTTTTTTACCAGTACAGCAATTTTGATTTATCTTGAAGAAGGTTGTCAAAATAATGCTCGAATTTCCAAGCATGTTTGAGAAATAGTACTTTTCTCAAACAACGCGCGGAAATTCAAACCGAGTAAATTAAATTGAAATTCCAGAATCAATGACGAACATCTATAATTTTTCATGCGCCAATATGTTCACTTGTATTTTCTTTGTTCTATTTGCAAGCTAATTCAAAATTTAAATAAAATCTTTGATAAGTTACCTTCTTGGTTGCCGTGTGTTGAAGTAAAAAGTTCGTTCACTTTTTAAATAACACGACAGATATGAGTTTTCATAGTAATTTATTTGGCCGCTAAACACGCCAGATATGGATTTTCATAGTTACTTTGCTGGCCGCATCGTCACTTGTTTTTTACCAGTACAGCAATTTTGATTTATCTCGAAGAAGGTTGTCAAAATAATGCTCGAATTTCCAAGCATGTTTGAGAAAATTACTTTTATACTATAGTATAGAATCAAGCTCTTCTAACTGAACACAGCTGTGCTGCTGGGGAGATTTTTGTGCCACTTTTTCCCAGTTAAAGCACTAGGAAATGGTGAAGGGCGTCCGTTTTGGGGGACTGTCTCAAAAATGTACTGGTTGTCAGCATAATTTGAATAAATTACTGATTTTATTTTCATCTTACGAAAACGCTGATCAAACATTTGGATTTTGTCACACAACTTTGTGCATGTCGGCGCATCATCGCCTTCGTTGCCGGAGTCACACATATTTTCACCAATTTATCACGCAAATACACAGCAATAGGAAAATGGAGATAAGAGAGCACAAATAAAATAACTTACTTCAACTCAGTGTGTTTATTCCATGAGCAGCGCACAAAGAATGTGTCTCCATTAGCATTACAACAGTTTATATACACAAAATTACCGGGAAACTTTACCGCCAAAAATAATTTATATAAATCAAGCGGATATGCAAGTCAAACCTAAAGTGAATCACATTTTAAATAATTCAAGCGGATGTCAACATAGATCCTTATAATTCTAAAGGAAATAACATTTAAAGTAATTCAAGCGGATGTCAAGATAAATCCTTAATACCAGTATAGAAGCTTAAAATAAAATCAACCGGAAACACAATATTTTAAACAAATCGAAAGGAAGTTGTCATAATAGAAACTTATAATGAAGTCGGTAAAAATAAATCAAACCGGAAACCACTTTATTTTAAATAAATCAAAAGGAAGGTATTACAATATTAACTTTTTATAAATTCAACCGGAAACCACAATATTTTAAATAAATCGAAAGGAAGTTGTCATAATAGAAACTTATAATGAAGTCGGTAAAAATAAATCAAACCGGAAATACAAGTATTAATTCAATAAATAATATGGAAGTCAGATTAAGTACAAAATAATTAAAACTAGCTTAAAATTCAAATAACTGTTTGGCGCCCATACGGCCATTCTGATCCAGCGCGCTCTCTGCGCTGTCATTTTACATCAAAACGGCATCACCCACCTCGGGCTTAGCCAAAAACACACGGCATCACCCGCCTTGGATCTAGCCATACCATATGGCATCACCCGCCTAGGATATAGCCCCCTAACACGGCATCACCCGCCTTGGATCTAGCCATATCATATGACATCACCCGCCTGGGATATAGCCCCCTAACACGGCATCACCCGCCTTGGATCTAGCCATATTTGATGGCATCACCCGCCTGGGATATAGCCCCCTAACACGGCATCACCCGCCTTGGATCTAGCCATATTTGATGGCATCACCCGCCTGGGATATAGCCCCAAGACCAGGAAAAAGGATACACATGGTGGCCAGCCAGCGTAATAGGGAGGAAGGTGGAGTAGCTAATATAATTTACAAAGAATCATCCGCCCATACGGTCGGTTCATTATCATTTTCATCCATAAATGGATCATTTTGAGCCAGAGGTGCTGGTCTCAAAAAATCATGACTAGCGATCTTTTCGGAACAACCCTTTAAATTGACATGCTTTACTTTGTAGCGATTATTAGGCAATACTTCTAGAACTTCCATAGGACCTTCATATTTAGGCCCAAGTTTAGTCGTATGTCTTTCATGCTTATGCATTAAGACAAAATCCCCCTTTTCAAAAGGCTTGATTTGAGCTTTGCCCTTGTCAAATCTTAATTTGTCCCGAAATGATCGCTCGTCCATCCTTAATTTACATAAAGATCTAACAGTATTAAGATCTTCAATTGGTTCATCATCATCGATTTGCAAGAGCTTAATACCCGGCGGTGAACATTTTTTCCCAAACAACAACTCCATAGGAGATTTTCCCGTACTTTTAGAAACGGTAGAATTAATAGCTAACTGTAAATCTCGAATAGCAGTGTGCCACTGTTTATTAAGCTCTACAACAGACATATTATCTTTGATGATTTTCATAATACGTTCTACCTGACCATTTGCCCGACTAGCGCCTTTAGCTACAACGTGATGTTCAATACCGAAACGATGACTAAAATTCTTGAAATCAGATGATGTCATACTTTTGTCCTGATCTGTTATGAGTCTATTTGGGGTGCCAAAAATAGAAATTACTTCTTGCAAGCAAGATATGGCTGTATCAGATGTTCGATCATTCGTATAAATTAAATGAGTATATTTGGTAAAGGCATCAATAAATACAAACGCATATTCAGCGTTATTACGTTTACCGTTCATACGTCCAGTTATGTCAGCATGTAGAGTGTGAAAGGGAATTGCAATTTTATCTATAGGATGAAGGGCAACTTGTTTAGCACCCGACATGCCTTTGCGAATTCTACAACTAACACAATTTTCAGTAAACCTTCGAACTATTTTTGACATATTGGGAAACCAATATTGGTCTCTTAATTTAGCTAGAACCTTTTCCCAACTGAAGTGTTGAAGATTATCATGATAGTGGGATATCAGATTCCATCTATAATTACGTGGCACAATAATAAGTTTACGAGTTTTATTATTTATTTGAACTTTACGTCTAAGTAGTTTATCTTGCGATATGACATAAGTGTCAGCAATGTCTTTTGGGATTGTATCAGAATTAAGTTGTTCAACAATGTTTTTAAGAGTTGGATCACGTTTTTGTTCTATTAGGAGCCAGTTATGATCAAGTGTAGAAGAGTTAACTGAAAATTGCAACGAGATATTATCTGTAGGAATTTTACAGGGGCTCGCTACGGGATTTCGACTGAAAAAGTCGGCATGAGAAAGTCTGTCACCTTTCCTATACTCAATATCAAATTGAAAAGTTTGCAAAAATGCCCACCAGCGGTGTACTCTTGGCGTTAGTTCTTTTTTGGTTCTGGATGCTTTTAGTGAATTGCAATCTGTTACTACTTTAAAGCATCTACCATACAAGAAGTGGCGGAAATGTTTAATAGCTTTGACGACAGCCAATGTTTCGAGCTCATATGAATGGTATTTGCTCTCAGTATTGGTCGTTCGCATACTAAAATAACCAACAACATGAGGATTCTTATCATGTCGCTGAATCAAAACTGCACCATAACCTAGAGAACTAGCGTCTGTATGGAGTTCACATGGTAAATCAGGGTCAAAAATTGTCAAGAGTGGGGAAGAAGTTAATCGACTAATTATTTCCTTTCGGGCATTTTCCTGTTTCTCAGTCCATCTCCAAGGTACGCCAGATTTTGTTAATTCATATAAAGGTGCCATGATTTTAGAAAAATTTGGTACAAATTTCCTAAAATAACCAGCTAGGCCGTTAAATTGCCGTAATTCTTTAATATTTTTTGGTACAGCAGACTTAGAGAGGGCATCTAATTTTCTGGGACTAGGCTTAACGGTTCCGTTTTCTATTATATTCCCTAAATATTCAACCGATTTTTTTAGAAATGAGCACTTTTTTATGTTTAGTGAAAAACCTGCATTAGTTAATCTCTCCAAAACGAACTCCAAGTTAGTTAACCCTTCTTCTATAGTAGCAGAAATTACAAGGACATCGTCAATATAAACTAATGCAATCTTGTCCTTATAGTCACCCAAAGCTTTATTAATGGCACGCTGATAAACAGACGGCGCATTGCACAGCCCAAAAGGCATGCGTAAAAATTCGAATTGACCGTCAGGTGTAACGAACGCAGTTTTTTCTATAGAATCTTCAGAAATCGGTATTTGATAGAACCCTGCTGTCATATCTAAACAAGTGAAATAACGAGCTTTACCCAACCTATCAATCTGATCGGCAATCGATGGTAATGGAAAATTATCCCTTACTGTGTTTGCATTTAACTCCCGAAAGTCAACACATAATCGGTCAGTTCCATCTTTTTTTTTAACTAATAAAATAGGACTGCTAAAAGGGGATGAGCTGTCTCGGATTATACCGTTTTGTTTAAGATCGTTTAAAATATCTTTGACTTTCTCGCGTTCCATTGGCGACAATCTGTAGGGTCTACGTTGGACAATTTTATCTTTATTTTTTAATCTAATAGTCAATTGACCAGTCATTACCTCAGAAACTTTATTACCAGAAGTGAAATTATCTTTAAATTTGTTTAAAATTGAATTAAATTTTTCTAACATGGTAGGGTCAGCAAGGTCAGTTTTTAGATTTATTTCAGACTCTGCTAAAGAACATTCATTAATAATCATATTTCTCGAGACAGTCATTTTTTTATCTACTAATGTGATAGTAAGACCCGGGATTTGCACTAAATCATAGCCAATTAAAATATTAAACTGGGTTTGGTGATCTTCCACAACAAAAAGTTCTAATTCTACACTAACTTGATCGATCTCGGCAATAGCGGAGATACTCTGAGAACACGTGACATTCATGCCACCTATTCCCTTAAAAACTGTATTGACAGTCTTCCTTTTGCCCGGAATCGAACCAGAAATGCTTCTACGTACTAACGAACAATCTGCGCCGGAATCAAATAGGCAAGGATATGAATTAGGTCCAATTTTGACGGTAGTCGTGCAACGATTTATTGGGCCACAAAAATTAACGGATTTTTGATTGGTTGACTTTGATTTCTCATCATTTTGTTTACGGAAACAAGTTTTTTCTAAATGCCCCCTTTTATGGCAATAGCTGCATTCAATTAACTTACGGTTGTCTGGCGTATCTCGAGAGGCTGGCTTTCCGGAAATATTGGAGTCGGTATTTTGTGTCTGTTTTTCTTTACAGTCACGAGCTCGGTGACCAGGTTTTTTACATTTGAAACAAATTTGAGACTGACCTAATAATGAATCAGATATATCCGAAAGCCGGGGTTTTTTGTTGAGATGATTTTTGTCTGCACTGTCAGTTTTTGGTCGGTCACGTTTACGAAAAGTTTTCAAAACCGAGACTAGTTTGGGCAAAGAGTCAGGCGTATTACGTAACAATTCACATTTCACAAAATCAGGGTAGATACCAGTAATAAGAGCGTCAATTACCTCGGTGTCCGCGGCTTCAGGCCGCACTCTCTTGAACAGCGTCCATCCCGTGGTTGCGTAGTCCGCGTAGCTGCTCGCTTGCTCCGACGTGTAGTCGCGCCACCGCTGGACGTCGTCAGCATACCGGAACTCTTCGCCGAACGTCTGGATCAGGTCTTGCTTAACTTGCTCCCACGTGGTGGATTGTAGGGACCACGTATCAGCCCACGTCTTCGCTCTTCCTTTCAGCTGCAGTATTGCCTTCATGCGAGCTTCATGCGGCGATATGCCAATAGTTGCAATGGTTTGGTCAACATTGGCACACCAGTCCCTAATGTCGTGTGAGCGCACATCGGGATCGAATGGCGGTAGGTAGAAATTGCCACGATCACGTGAAGGCACTGGAGTAGCGGACAATGCTGCGGCCACGGCGCTCGATGTGGCTTGCTTCGTGATTGAAGTCACCAGACTCATCACTTGCTCCATAGAGAAAGTTGGGTCTGGCTGGGCGGTCGGCACTGGTTTGCGGAACCGGAATCCAGAAGTCCTCAGTAGGGGCGAGGTGGATCCCACCGCTGCTGTCGGCGCATCATCGCCTTCGTTGCCGGAGTCACACATATTTTCACCAATTTATCACGCAAATACACAGCAATAGGAAAATGGAGATAAGAGAGCACAAATAAAATAACTTACTTCAACTCAGTGTGTTTATTCCATGAGCAGCGCACAAAGAATGTGTCTCCATTAGCATTACAACAGTTTATATACACAAAATTACCGGGAAACTTTACCGCCAAAAATAATTTATATAAATCAAGCGGATATGCAAGTCAAACCTAAAGTGAATCACATTTTAAATAATTCAAGCGGATGTCAACATAGATCCTTATAATTCTAAAGGAAATAACATTTAAAGTAATTCAAGCGGATGTCAAGATAAATCCTTAATACCAGTATAGAAGCTTAAAATAAAATCAACCGGAAACACAATATTTTAAACAAATCGAAAGGAAGTTGTCATAATAGAAACTTATAATGAAGTCGGTAAAAATAAATCAAACCGGAAACCACTTTATTTTAAATAAATCAAAAGGAAGGTATTACAATATTAACTTTTTATAAATTCAACCGGAAACCACAATATTTTAAATAAATCGAAAGGAAGTTGTCATAATAGAAACTTATAATGAAGTCGGTAAAAATAAATCAAACCGGAAATACAAGTATTAATTCAATAAATAATATGGAAGTCAGATTAAGTACAAAATAATTAAAACAAGCTTAAAATTCAAATAACTGTTTGGCGCCCATATGCACGTTGTGTAAAATCGGCAATTTGATGTAATAGTACGTCACATTTTGTTTTTATGTCGCCATTTGCTTATTATAATATGGCAAGGTTTTTATTATGGTTATAGTTTTCGACCGTTCAACGATCTCCTCGACAGCTCACCTATTACATCCATCAAAGTCGGAACCTACGCAAACATAGTTAGTTATATTTGACTTTCAAGGGATATTTCGTTTTCTCCATAAAAATACAGCGAAAGCCAAAGTATAAAAAAAAAAATTACGTTAAAGCCTGAACAATATTAGACTATGATACAAGTGTGCTGAGTTGGTCATAACCTCGCGCGAGCCGTAGGCGATCGCGATAAGGTAGCCGAATGAAAGAAAATGGCGCGCTGGTTTTGGTTTTTTCGCTAGCGATGCGCGAGCAGTTGTAAATAAAAGCAAAGGCAAAACCGAAGAAAAGCATATAAAAAAAAAAAAAATACGCAAATAAATGTATAAGTGTAGTGAAAAATATACAGGATGTAAGGGACAGCCCTCCACAAATTAACAGGGGGCAATCAGCTCCTTATTTTGAATCATGTTCCATCGGAATGTTCTCAGGAAAATTTTCATTTTTTTATCGGTTTTTCAGTTATTATTCCTTTATTTCAATATAAAATTACATTCCTGATTATTTTGCTTAGGTTAACAAAAAGAAAAAAAGAAAGATATATTATAATGTGAAATAAAAATAATAAATTAATATAACATTATAAACTCTTAATCATTCAAAAAATCTTGTATAGAATAGTAACATTTATCTATAAGTAAGGATGTTAGCCTCTTTTTAAATATACAGAATGATTCTTCTTTGTAGGCATGAGGTATTTTACTATAGATGATGGGCCCCATTGATAGTAAGCTTTTTCTTAATAATGCTCATGCAACGTTTTTGGGCTTTGAATATCCTCTCCCTCTCAGTACAGTTACCCCAGAATATGACTCCGAATCTCAAAACTGACGCAACTAGACCATGATAAGCTTCCAGCACGGTGCGAATGCTTACTTTTATTTTTGCCAGGTTATAAAGTACGTACGCTGACTTGCTTAACTTCTTACATACATCCTCTATGCGGTTGCGGTTTCCAAGTCAGTTTGTTATCAATTAGAATACCAAGGAATTTTGTAACCTTAGTGGAGTCTACTTTTTGTCCATTAAATTCAACATCATAATTTTCAGCTCCTAGACGCTGATGAAAATGCATAACTTTTGTTTTTTGAATATTTATAGTAAAATTATTTTTATTTAGCCACACTGCCATGTCATTACTCCGGCTAGTAATTAGTTATCTGTTGCGCACATTACCTCACTAGTGTGTTAATATAAAGTAAAAAGCTCGAATGCATAACACACTGCGTTATGAATAAAAAAAAGAAAATGTAATGTGTATGTGTGTGCACCACTACCTGCAGTGTAGTCTGCAAAAGATCGCCTTAAGCGATAAGACCACTCAGTGTGTCACCCTATGTAACATTTCTAGATTTATATCTGTAATTTTTATGGTGTACATAATGAAGAGTATTCTATGAACCTAAAAGCGGTTCAATAAGAGCCACTTCATGAGCAAGTGTGTTGAAAAATATATTGTGTCATACTGTGCGTGATTAATGTGACTATACATAATTATAGTAATCAGAGCGCCCAGTAATCACGAGCTAGAGTATAGAATATGGTATTCATATATTATTTATTTAAGGTTTACATGCACACCATTAAATTTAAATACATCTAAGGCGTTGTACGATTAATTTTTTTCAACAAAAAAAAAAGAACCCGAGAAGTTAACAAATTGACAAAACAAAGTAAAGACAAAAATGTAATCAAGAAAAAAGTACAATTATTTACTCATGTTTCGTTCATCCATAATCTCTCACAGAATGTAAATGTTGGTGTTGTGTGTGCTAGGTGCTGAACGAGCACTGCGACGAGGTGTGGTACTGCAAGTGGGCGCCCGACGGCGCGCGCCTGGCCTCGGGCTCCAAGGACAACACCGTCATGATCTGGGACTTCGACCCCGTGGCCAAGCGCCTCACCTTCAGGTATGCAATGTGTCGAGATTGACAACTCGAGATCTCGCGTGTGAAGTCTAGTGTCAAAATCGTCATAGCCATTCGAGGTCTCGTCCGGCAATCGGGCAAGGCAGAGTTCATCGAGATATCGCCTACTTTTTGAAATAATGACGTTTTTTAAGTAAATTTTCTTAACCTTAATTAAAATGTGCCTCGCATTTTACGGAAATCTTATACAATGCGAGGTCAGCATAAACAGGAAATGTATAGCTTGATGTGCAGCCGTGTGTACCTACCCCATACATATTCGAATACCACTTACCTGCTATGTAAATAAAAGTGACGGAGTAAATTACTCTAACACTATTTAAAAAAAAAAAAACAGCCAGACGAATTGAGAACCTCCTCCTTTTTGAAGTCGGTTAAAATATCAACGTTTATTAAAGTAAGAATCATCTGTAATACGCATACATAACGTTACAAATCAGCACGCACAAACAACACGCACGTTATAAATCCATTAGTTACTTTATATTGAAAATGGAAAATATTATATTGAATGAAAGCATAGTGAACTTATACGCGTACCGCTCAGTTCAAGAAGGAGATTGTCTGCCCTCGAGTTAGAATCTAGAAAAAAGGCTCAAGATCGAGATTGTATTTCGTAATTACATGTCTCGTAAACAATTCGGAAGTTTTTATTTTTAATCAAAGTGTATTGATAACAATAAAGACTGGTTATAAACAAAATATGTTTGTGTACTGCCGCAGAAAGTCGCTGGAAGGCCACACGTACGGCGTGTCGTTCCTGGCCTGGAGCCCCGACGGCCGCTACCTCATCGCCGCGGGGCCCGAGGACTGCCCCGACCTCTGGATATGGAACATGGAGGTTCGCACGTAGCACACACTCACAAATGATTTATTCTGTTATTGATAACAGTATTGACGTACAGCAGCTGCACTTTGATCTTGGGGAATGCTGCCGTTCAATCAAAATCGCACCTTATCGCCCCTCACATTGGAGCGCAATTTCTTTGAGTTCAGAATTCACCTACACGATCGTTCGAGCGTCAGGGTTTTCAGGCGATGAGCTCAGCGCGCGGACCGTGCACACTGCGGGCATATAAATTGCGTCGTGTTCTGTTATTATCTGGATTTTTCTTTTTTTTCCTGTCGCAGTCCTGCAGTTGAAAAAGGTTTCGAATGTTTTCAGCTGTAATAGTCCAACTGAAATAAATAATTTGCTTTCCGCAGACGGAGCAGCTTCACCTGAAGATGACTCACTCGCAGGAGGACTCGCTGACCGCGGTCGCGTGGCACAACACCAGCGACAAGTTCGTGTGCGGCGGCGCGCGCGGACAGTTCTACCACTGCAGCATCGACGTGAGTGCACACAGGACTCGCCCCCTGTGCCCACGTACCCAGCGCCTGGGGCAGCAGCCCATCGGACACAACAACCGTCTGTCCGGAGAATCCTCCCCCTTCAATGATGCAACTTTATTATTCGCATAGCTGGGCACCATTAATCAAATAGTTAACTTCGTTAATCCGCTACAAAAAAAGTTAGCTTCGTTAAACGTGAAAGCGTTACATTTTGGAAGAATTAACGCAAGTTAACGTTAATCCGTTAATATGTGTAAAATTGCATCTTTATATCGTTGCGTTAGTGAACTTATAAAACCTGCTGGTTTAGGTTCTAGAAGTTAACAGGTTAGGAACAAAACAAAATACTTGTATAATTCAAATGTGTAATTTAATCGTCGGGCATAAGGTGCATTAGGTGCATATTCCCCTTCATGAACATTAACATGTTAAAGTTCTCGTCTGAAAGCGAGGCTCGTTTTGGTGTTAAAATGTTAACGATTAACGGACTTCTGCATATTAACGGAAGTTAACGTGTCCGTTAACATTTTTAAAAGTTAACTTATTAGTTAATCCGTTAATCAAAATGTTAACTTCGTTAATTAACGAATAAGGGATTAACGAGTTAATGCCCAGCTATGATTATTCGTTTGTACATGTTCAATAGTCTACGTGCCATAGTAAAGCCCTCCCCGCCGCAGGGCACGCTGCTGAACAGCTGGGACGGCGTGCGCGTCAACGCGCTGGCGTGCAGAGACGACGCGCGCGTCGTGCTCGCCGCAGACACGCACCACCGCGTGCGCAGCTACGACTTCAGCGACCTCACCGACCGCAACCTGTGAGTACACGCAGGCACCGCGCGGGAGAGCGGAGCGACACACGACACGCGAGAATCACTCGTGACACACGGCTGAGAAACAAGAACTCTAATGCAGATCTTCTAGCAAAAGATTCAGCGATCGTCGTCTATCAGGAAAAACGTACGCTCGATGATGAGATCTAATATAGAACTGTTACGACGCGGAAGTACTTACCTATTTTGTACTACCATAATTACTTAGTTTATTAATTTTCAAACGTACTATTTACACGAATCAACTTTTTTATCTCCTCGATAATCGCCTTTTCGAGTCGAGAGACACTCATCGTGTAAACGATACACAGATCACCCTGTAACCATCATTTCGTTTTCCGCAGTGCTCCACAAAGGCCTTACATTAACATTAAGAAAAGGTAATGCCCCTAATGGTACCGACCGCTGTGTGCGGCAGTACTAGGTACCAGAAAGTTCATCGGTAATCCGTTTTCCCTTGGCTGTCTCATAATGTACACTTGCGGATTTCTGAAGATCTATTCTGTAAAAATCTCACCGTCAAAACTTAGGTGAAGTGAACTTGAAGTGAGCTGTCAATAGTGTCAATCCTAGCGTCAGGTGGACTCCGTGAAATGACAGCTCACTTCACGTTTTCTCAGTGAGATTTTTACAAATAGACCGTTCGCATTCGAAGCACCCTAACGGCTGGCTGGATGGGCGCGATGGTTGTAGGCTACGTTTGTTTGTACTTACCTCAGACCAACAAAAAAGTTACACCGCGCGCCGCTAACTTCAAAAGTGAAGCCACCTTTTTTTAAAGTTTTTTCCCTATAATTTGGGGAATAATATTGTTTGGGTAGGATAATATTGTACGAGTCAGATATTGTTGAGTATCGTATTGTACCTCAATTTTTACAAAACGGACTTTACATATTTTACAAAGTTCAAAATATCCACATAAAAAATACTCATGTCTTTGAATGTAATGAACATCCGTACAGCTGACATTGGTGAGGGAAAACATCGTGGGGAAATCTCAACTTATAGTTTACAGCTGCGCCCCGCGGTTTCACCCGCAGTCTCGATCCCCTGGGAATATCAGGATAAAAGGTATCCAATGTCCTTCTCCAGGACATGGACTGCCCATGCAAAATTTCATCCAAATCCGTTCAGCCGTTTTAGTGTGAAAGCGTAACAAACAAACTTACTTTTCATAAGTCTGAAATCGCCAACCCGTCTTGAGCCAGCGTGCTGATCAATGGTCATGACTTCTCTGTTTGAGAAGTGCCCCGCAGCGGGACAGCAACAGGCTGGTGGTACTATGATGGGACAGCTGAGGGCAGCGGGCGCGGGCCGGGCCCGCAGTGAGCAGAGCGCTTGTGTTGCAGCATCCAGGAGGAGCACGCGGTGATGGCCATGACGGTCAACGCGGCCGACACGCTGCTGCTGCTGAACGTGGCCAACCAGGGCGTGCACCTGTGGGACATACGTGCGTACTGCCTCGCTGCCGGCCGCGAGCAGCTTGCTTGTGATCGCTTGCTGCTCTTCTATTTTAAAATATTGCCCTTTTGTTATTCTGTTTAATCGTGTGTAAAGAGTGAACGAAAGACCCTATTTTTATTTTGGTATGTGGTTCAATCTCATGTGATTGCTCGTCGAGTCTCATCACAGCTCGCGAGCTGTGATGAGACTCGACGTGACCGGAAGATATCGGTGGTATCAAGACCGTGAACGCTTACTAAGCTGCGCCAAACGAGCCCTAAATGTATTTTTTTTATGCCAATCCTCCTGACAGCTTGTTTGAAACCTAAAAGCCATCGAGCTTTCAGAATTCGTTTGTCTTAATATCTTTTGAGAAGGTTGTTTTTATAATTGTTTTGTGCCAGGGCTAGGTTCAAGGAGTTGTATTTCTGCAGTATGTTGGCACGACATGGATAATTCCTTCACTACAAAAAAATCTTCAAAATTAAACTAGGGTCACAAATACTTGTCGCGTATTTTTCTCCTAGCCCGCTAAAGCAAAAAACACACACAAGGCGGGCGCGGGGCGGCAGCGGGTTGGGCGCGGTCGTACTTTGACAGGCGGCAGCGGTTGTAGTGTGAAAATGTCGGGTGATTCAGACACGGACGAAGAATTATTATTTTTACTAATTTTAAAAAGAAGAGCACGGAAAAGTAAAAGTTTGTGGGTTTACAACATTAATAAAAAAAGTCATCAATATGGAGAATATCATCGACTTTGCAGAGAATTAGAAACGGACGAAGAACGGTTTTACAAATTTTCACGGTGATATTTTTACAGAATAGCACAACCGCTCCCGCTCCGCGCCCGTCCCGCGCACGCGTTCTGTGTATTGACATCCATATAATTCCTCGAATTACAAATTATTATGCCCGCCGTACTCCCGCGCCAGACACGCGCCCGACCCGCGCTGTTTGTGACGGCGGGCGGCGGGAGCGGCTCCCGCTCCCGTCCCGCTCCGCGCCCGACCCGCGCACGCGTTCTGTGTGATGACATCCATTATAATTCCTTGAATTACAATTTATTATACCCGCCGTACTCCCGCGCCAGACTCGCTCTCGCACCGCACCCGCCTTGTGTGTGTTTTGAGCTTAAGGGTTTCGTAATACCCCTAAAGGGGACGGATAGGGGTGGAAATTAGTGCAGAAACAAAGTGCGTACATCTAGTCCGTTGTATGTTCGCGTTGCAGGCGCGCGCTCGCTGGTGCGTCGGTTCCGCGGCCTCAGTCAGGGACACTTCACCATCCACGCCTGCTTCGGAGGAGCTCACCAGGACTTTATCGCCTCAGGCAGCGAGGACAATAAGGTACGGAAGGGTTTAACACACTCACGTGCCTGCAAACAAACTAGCCTAACTTTAACAATGCCTCCATTCTTCTAAATTATTATGCTTTGCCGACGACATGAAAATCTTTGCCACTGTTTCAACGCTCGAAGATGAACTAGCACTTCAGGCTGCCTTGTATCGGCTTGAAGAGTATTGTCGGGCCAATAAACTTGATCTCAACCCTTCCAAGTGTTCGGTGATCACTTACACTAGAAAACGTGCAGTTCTAGCCACTACTTATACTCTGGCTGGCCAGATCTTGCCAAGGTGTGATACTATTCGTGACTTGGGCGTTCATCAAGACAGTAAGTTAATTTTTGACACACACATTGATGCAATTGTTAAAAAAGCTTCTAAACTGCTTAGGTTTATAATTCGTCTCTCAAAATGTTTTGAAGTTGCTAAAACACTAAAAAAAAATTGTATTGTACCTTTGTAAGAAGTCGGCTACAGTATGCGTCTCAGATATGGAATCCACGTTATAATAAATACATTGACCGCATTGAAAACATTCAAAGACGCTTCATAAAATATCTTTGCTTTCATCAAGGGATCCCATATCACTCAACTGATTATCTTGGACTCTGTAAGGAGTATCACCTGCTTCCACTGGTAGATCGACGTAAAATTGCTGACTGTTTATTCTTGTTAAAAATCCTCAATAACAATATTGATAACCCTGAATTATTGTCTAAATTTTATTTTAATGTGCCAAGTAAATTATTTCGGTTTAATCCACCCATACGTGTACCTCATACATCTTCGAATTATAGGCAGAACAGTTATATTGAGCGTGCAAGCAGAAATTTCAATGATATATGCAAGGAATTTGATTTTGATCCATTCACAATTAGTGTGAATTCGGCCAGAAGGTGCTTAAGCCCCAAATTTTTCAAGTAGCAGTAGGTTATATTGTATGCTTTTGTTTTCATTATATTCTTTATAATTTCAAGCCAACTATGTTTAGTGCTTTTAGCTTTACTTTAATTAAAGCGGTGTGTTTTTTGTTTCTGTGCTCACACCACAATTTTTTATCTTATGTCTATACGTGAGGATTTGTAATTGGCTCTCTGGTGACTATTGTTCCCTTTCTTGTTTGTTATTATTAGCTGTAAGTCCTCCATGTTCTAAATAAATAAATAAATTTAATAAACTGGCATGCATTGATCAAATAAAAATCGTCTATTTACATAAGATGTGGTAGATTGGGACAAATGATATGACTTAAAAAAGTTGTCGTTTGTGTCATTTAAAATACCAATAAATCATGTTTTTTTTAATTTTGCGCCGCAATACGCGTGTGTTTGCTCGATGCCGCAGACAAAGACACAGAAAGATAAATTCTGTCCGTCTCTTTGTTTATGACATCGAAACTCCCAAACGGGTGACGAATTTTATTGAATTTTTGTTTGAAATTTACGGTTACTTTATTCCTTTATTCCCGTGTATCAGGTGTACATCTGGCACATAAATGGCGAGGAGCCCATCGCCGTGGTGTCGGGCCACACGCGCTGCGTCAACTGCGTGTCGTGGAACCCAGTGCACCACGACGTGCTCGTGTCGGCCTCCGACGACTACTCGCTGCGCCTGTGGGGCCCGCGCACGCACCAGTCCTAGTATACGGGTGAGTGTCGGCCTGCGACGACTACTCGCTGCGCCTGTGGGGCCCGCGCACGCACCAGTCCTAGTATACGGGTGAGTGTCGGCCTGCGACGACTACTCGCTGCGCCTGTGGGGCCCGCGCACGCACCAGTCCTAGTATACGGGTGAGTGTCGGCCTGCGACGACTACTCGCTGCGCCTGTGGGGCCCGCGCACGCACCAGTCCCAGTATACGGGTGAGTGTCGGCCTGCGACGACTACTCGCTGCGCCTGTGGGGCCCGCGCACGCACCAGTCCCAGTATACGGGTGAGTGTCGGCCTGCGACGACTACTCGCTGCGCCTGTGGGGCCCGCGCACGCACCAGTCCTAGTATACGGGTGAGCACAGGCTGCCAAGCAGACAAACTGTCAGCTCCATTTTTTACCTTTTTATTTGACTGTGGCGAAGTCAAAAGGGAGGGTTATTATTGATTTATTTTTGAAAAAAGCACAGCCACATCATACATTACACTTATGTTAGAAACAATCTTAATAACTAAAGGACTAATGATCATGACAACTAAGCGTCCACGATATATTACATTGCTGCCTTGAGATTTAATTAATTACTAAACTAAAACAGACCAACGCAACGTAATTTAGCTGGGTAGCAAATAAAATTAAAACAAATCAAAAACCACTTGGCAAGTATAGTGTGATTTTTGTCTAAATCTCGGTAGCTTGTCGTTGAACATGTCTAATTCTGGCATGTTCAAGACTGTTTTGTATTTTGTACATTACTGACCCTTGTAATAGGAAACTGTAGGCCTAGATTGGCCTTTTCTGAAACCTTACAACTCCATTTCTTCGAGCAATCAACCGACTAGTATTTTCCTGCTGGATATATATTCTGTCACTATTTTACAAGCCTCGTGGAGATTATTATTAATTGTAAAATGTTTGGTTAGCAGGGACGCGGTGTCCGCCGGGTTTGATCTGCCACAAGAAGTGCAACAGTCTGCACTGCAAGCTTAATCTGGACATTCCCGCTGCGGTCGCCGCGCCCTCCCCGTTGTCTCACGCGCAGGCGCAGGCTCATCATGCGCAGGCGCACGCGCACGTACAGGCTCAGCATGCGCAGGCGCACGCGCACGTACAGGCTCAGCATGCGCAAGCGCACGCGCACGCACAAGCTCAGCATGCGCAGGCGCAGCTCGAGCAGCAATAGGCTGCGCCATCGATGAACTCGCGGTGTACAACGGTACACTTTCATAAAAATACACTGCAGATGTTACCGGCCAGTAGCTTAGTTTAATCCTATGGGAATATACCGAACACTTTGATACCCTTTACTTTATTTCCATATGACCTTAGGCCAGCTATGCGACGACCGGTTCCCGTGTCAGTTTTTCGAGTAGTATGTAGTATTTATTTCGGCTTGGAAATTTACGAAACCGCAGCCGAACCGGCGTCGCATAGATTCGTGAGTGTACGTGAATGAAGTTGAACGTGCTCATTTATCGGCTGATAGACTAGTCTGCAGTGTGCACATGATATGTATGATAATCTCTGAAGTCACGCCGCGTGACTCCTACCTTAGCGACTTATGACTCGCATTTCTATGGTACGGTATCGGCTACTGACATTGTGTAACTTTTATAGATTTTGCTACGATATGTGACTGTAAATTATATGTAGCGATGGTGTGTGGGTACTGACGTGGGACCGTCGGTACATTCGAATCCATTACATCGGGAATTCTACGACCGCGTGCAATAAGCAGTTGATGATGATTACTGTGAAATGTAAAATATCGGCATGAAAGCGAAATTTGAACAGATTGGAATGTATCGTGCGTAGAGACGGCGTGTGTGAGACACTCCATACTCAGAGCGGGTGACATCACAGCGGCGTGGGGGGAGTTGTGACGTAGCACGCGTGACGTCACGTAGCGCACACATCTAGTGGCGTACCGTAGCGTAAGGATGGAGGAGACAAGTTTGTAAGGTAGGTAGGGGATTTGGCACAGATTTCATACAAAATTATTAGTCACACCGTGGCAGCCATACAGAGTTTTATTAATGGATATTATTTTAGGTTGAGAACCGCATAGCTATATTACGTTTGATAAAAATTAAAAATATTTCTATTTAAACTTATGGTCGCACATTTCCGTGATTGAATCGTTTGAAGCGATAAGATTATATTTTGGTTAGCGTAGAAATAACATAAAATATTTATCACTAAATTAAGGTTGGACTAATGTAAGGTATAGCACACACTCCCTGCGCCCGCGCCGCTCGCCCACACTACTAGGATAATTTATTTAGGTCTCTTCGGATTAATTAATTAAGACTTTGATCTGCTCTCATCGCACTACGTCTTCAGAACTTAACAGAGTGCGAAGGTCTGATAATACTTGATTGCAAGTTAAATTGTGCCTACATCGAGGGTTTAGTTTCGAGTAGGTGGACATATACCCTATGTGATACGTGGTGTATTTTTATTAACTTGCGACGTACCCAGATCTTGGAGATCGGCTACATGAAGCGACCTCGGCGATCG
The DNA here is from genome assembly GCA_949152455.1 of Lithophane leautieri. Lineage (NCBI taxonomy): Eukaryota > Metazoa > Arthropoda > Insecta > Lepidoptera > Noctuidae > Lithophane > Lithophane leautieri. The sequence goes on from OX424460.1 coordinate 20,832,981, forward strand.
TCGCAGGTCGTCCGTCAAGTGCTGAGAACGCGCACTTAGTGTGTTGAGCAGACACATTCGAGGGTCATACCAAAAGAAGTAAGATACTCTTTACTCATTTATTTGACACTGGCAAGTTATACACTATCTTATAGGCTGATTATTTATTGACATATTTGAAACAGTTTGTCCTCGAACAGCTTGGTGTGACAAGCGACCGCAGTCAGGAATCTAGCACCTTCTCTGGCTCGACGACACTGCGGTGCCCACACGTCTGCCAGAACACTCGAATTTTTTAAACTCAAAAAACTTGTTTATCCTCCCTCACTCTCCTTATTCCCGTGACCTAGCGCCTTGTGATTTTTACCCGTTTCCAAGAACCAAAGAAAAACTAAAGGGGAAAAGGCTGCCTATAATTTCGAGATTGCTGAGGTGTCTAAAGAGGAATGGTCAGAGGTATTTTCCAATTGTTTCAGACATATGGAAAAGTATATACATGCTTAGGGTGAATCCTTCGAAAAGATCGATACTTGTAATAAAGAATACATTTTATAATTTTTGAGTATGTAATTTCTTTTGGCATGACCCATGTAGTAATAGCAAGCAGAGGGTATATTTTGTAGCGGTGACCGCTCACGGCTCTATTTTGTAGCGGTGACCGCTCACGGCTCTATTTTGTAGCGGTGACCGCTCACGGCTCTATTTTTATACCGATCATTGAATCTCTCGCGAGGTTGTATTATTTGACAAAGCCGTTATACTTGACATGTTCTGTCTAGCACCGCAGCTGAACAATGAGACATTACCGACCAATCAGGAGACTGTCCTTATAATCAAAGACCTGATTGGTCCACAATGAGTCAGTTGGCTTGTGCGAAGGTAACATGCATCTCTATAAATATTTGTAAATGTGGGTTTCTTTTCTAGAGTGTATTCGATATAATATTGCTTATTCGAAAAATGTGTTTGCAGTACAACAATGTAATACTTGTTTAGGCGAGGGAACATAGAGAGCGAGATACATAGTTTGCCAACTTCACTGTGAGTTAGCAACTGCTGAATTATGCTCATAATGCTGCGAAGTACACCACTGGTCAGGCGATACGGTGCGTGCTCTCTATGTGCAGAGCCTGAGTGAGTGGGCATCACGATTGTGCGCTCGCCTCTCGCCGCGAGCCGATCAAATCGTCCATCTGTATATAGTACACGAGCGAGCTGCCGAGTATAACGCGCTTGGTGTAACGAACGGCCGCGCAGACGCCACTCTTGTGGGGAAATTATGATCAGCCCTTTATAACACTATTTCTTTTTGATTGATTTTACTGTATTTTTAGAGATACTAATATTTAGCTTTTGTAGTTCGCACAATGCCTTACCCGCCATGTTGTAGCACGCGACGTTGACGCTCAGTATCGACGACTATGAGCTTCGCCATCGATTCGGAAGTCAAGGTATTTTACGTAGATGTCCTACTAGAGAGTGACCATGAGCCGCCCGAGTGTTCGTGACGGGGCGAGTGCGACGCGTGGCGTGCTGCGCGCGGGCAGGCGGCAGTCTGCGCGGAGTTCCATCTGAACCAAATATCAGGCAATAATGTGCGTGTGTGAGTGTGAATGCAGCAAGTACAAAGGTTGGAGTATTCGGTTATTAACGATATGATATCTAGACTTGTGTAGGTCGCGCGGACGCGGCCCGGGGCCCAGGCCCCATTTGAATTGTTAAAAATAAATAATTATTATATCAATAAATTTTTTATTGTAAACTAATAATGTCTTTCATTTCTTCTTGTAATAAATACGTCCGGTATCGGTAGGCTATTTATTTAAAAAGCATTTGATATTAGTATCATTTTGCTATCGGTAGTTTACTATTCTTACAATATATACACAAAAACTCATTACCTGCCATGAGTGTCAAGCACCAAAAATTCTAGACAAGAAATAAAATAAAATTAAACATCGTTTTTAATATCAATAATTTACATTAACTTTGCTACACTAACTAAGACCCTGACTATAAGTTGGCGGTACCGGACTTCTCGACCAGTTCCAGCAGCGTGTGCAGCGAGGTGTCGAACAGCTCGCACCGGATGGGCATCTCCAGCGAGTAGAAGGGGTTCTTGAGCGCATAGTCCGAGTACAACTCGTAGATCCTCTTGAGGACGACCTCTGCGCCTTGCATGTTGGGGTCGGTAACTATTATGAACTTTACACCTGAAAGAAAGGAAGGTTTCAATGAATTGATAATGAGATAAATATCAACTAAGGCTACAAGAATATGAAATTCTGTCATACGAAACATCTTCATACACTTTTAGGGCAAATTTATTACTCCATTAGCAGTATCATATTACAAGAAATGAAGAAAGAATAACATTTATTTGGACACGGTTTGTGAAACAAAATACAAATCCATACTAATATTATAAATTCGAAAGTAACTCTGCCTGTCTGTATGTATGTTACCTTTTCACGCCTAAACAACTGAACGGATTTCGTTAAAATTTGCCAAGGAGATAGATGGTATCCCGGGAAGGACATAGGCTACTTTTTATCGATATGTTACGGCTAAAGGTGGGTGTGAACATAAACTTAAGATTAGCCGGCTAACCTTAGGTTTATCTACACGGGCACGGGCACGAGCGTTGATCACACATCACATGGGAAAATGATGTGATGTCATTTATATAATGTTGAATATAGTCCTATGAAACTACTCCACAGGATAAGTATGGAGGCCTTTCCTAAGTTCAGAGAGGTGGGTATCAAACAATAAATACCTGTCAATGTCTGAAAGCAGGATAGTTTGAAGGTATCTGCGGTCAGTGACTCAATGCCAGAACATTTGGGGATGGGACTCAGCTGGCTGGCGAGAGCAAACAATGGGTAGAACATACTGGCTAACACTATCTTCTCATTGGTGGTGGCTCGAGCTCGTCCGAATTTCAGGCTCAGAGGGTAGTTTTCCTGAAATCAAAGATTTATTTAATCCGTATTAAAAAGGTTTGTTTTTTATTTAATAATTTATTTGTCTTAGCAATCTCATTAGTTTTAATTTACTGATTTTATTTTACTGATGTTCCTAAAGTAGGAAGAGGATAATGAATTAATGAGGCTTAAAAGGGATATAAAATATATTGGAAGAAGGAGAACAAAGAGAGTCACCGCCCCTAGGACAGCCTTAAGGGGCCCTATTATGAACTCTTATTTCCAGGCAGTTTACGGCGTAAACAGAACTGCCTTGCAATTTCGTATTATGAACACGTCAAGCAAGCCAGTCAGCGGTCACGTGACACCCTGGCCGCTTTCTGCCCGAATATTGCCTGGAAATATCGTACTACGAACGTTCGTTTGACATTTCTTGACATACTAAAACTGTTATTATGTAACCTCACAATCCATTCAATAAAAGCTGCTTCAGAGGACCTTTTATTGAATTGTTTAGGATTTATTTGGCGAAATTATTCGAGCGTTATCTAGCTAACATAAAAAAATATCAGGTGTGACGAATATGTACCGTTTGAGTTTCTGGAAACTCTAGAAAGTGGCACTTCTGAGTGATCCTGGCTTAGACCCTGCTCCCGATACCGGCGATCTATTTTTATATTTTCAAATGATTTTTTAATGACTTATAAAATATTAAAAAATGTATAATTATGTATGAAAATAAATAAACAAGATATTAAAAGGCAGTTATAATTATTATACATAGTTCAGTGGATGAGAGTTCTCGCCCTCGTCGGCGACTAACTTATGTTCTGTTGGAAAAGTTGTGGGAGTTTTACAATTTGATCGTTGTTTCGGTATTTTTATCACTCAGAAGTGCCACTTTCTAGAGTTTCCAGAAACTCAAACGGTACATATTCGTCACACCTGATATTTTTTTATGTTAGCTGGATAACGCTCGAATAATTTCGCCAAATAAAGAAAGAAATGTCAAACGAACGTTCGTAGTACGATATTGCCAGGCAATGTTCGGGCAGAAGGCGGCCAGGGTGTCACGTGACCGCTGACTGGCTTGCTTGACGAGTTCATAATACGAAATTGCAAGGCAGTTCTGTTTACGCCGTAAACTGCCTGGAAATAAGAGTTCATAATAGGGCCCCTGACCGTAGTATCTCTAAGTAGTCTGTGCTTCTGACCGAGTCATGCTTATACAATTAAGCTGCGTTCCGAGTTACACTGTAATTGATTTGAGCGTGCTAACACACGTTCCGAGTTAGTGTGAGCGCGATAACGATGTCCCGTGGATCGTCATAGATGACGTCATGACATGCGCCATCTTGCGATAACGCCAACCATGCCGCCAATATGAGAGATGTCCAAAATGACAGTTGTGCAGTTAACATGGCATTTTCGAAATTGTGCTTCTGACTACCGTGCATTCCGAATTGTTGACAGCCCTCAGCTGTCATAATCGTGAATGTGATATCTAAGGCCGCTTTACGAATTAGAAAATAATCGCTGACAGCGCTCACATCGATAACTCACTTTTAGATATCACGATTATGACAGCTGTCATCATTTCGGAACGCTCGTGAACGCGTTCACACAGTCCTCGCTCAACTTCATAACATAAACATAACCTCAAACCTTGCACAAGAAAGACTGATTGGATATTTTAGAAAATGGAAGTTCAACACATTAGTTTTTTGGTTGACTCTATTGACTCTGGTCGCCAAATACTACCGACAGTATCAACATGAGGAGAGAAGAAGGGATGCGCAAGCGACAAACATTGGCCAATAGGACAGTGTAATTAAACTTCTTAACATTCAATAAATGATCTAATTTTATGGTATATTTTGTAGTTTTACTTATAATATCCTTTATCATTTGAACAAGTTTTATATTTAGATACTTAAAACTTAAATTGTATATAATGCAACTGATAGGTAAGTAAATGTGAAATTCATTCTTGGCAAGTAGTTTTTTTTTTAAATACTTATTCTTATTCATGTAAGTATTTAAAAGATATGAGAAGGGAACTTGTTACCATAGCGCCATGTATTGGGATGGGTATGCAAATAATTTTCAACAATAATAGTAATAGAACATTTTTATTAACAATCAATTAGAATCACAGTATAATCAGACTGAACCTCAGGTACCCTACTCGCGCTCCAAGCGACATTCTTTTCCTAATTATTATTTATGCTAATGTAAGAAAAATATCAAACAGTATAACAGTAACAAAAGTCTTATGTACTTTATATAATTAACTCCTTATCTATTTTAGTAAATATTATGTAAAATCACAAACATACAGTACAATTAAACATTAATAAAATTCACAATTTTACCAGGTATTCAAAGAACAATATAAAATAATTCTATTCGAATCTTAAAACTAATAAAAAATCACAAGTATCTATACTTACCACTAATTAAAACAGGTAAGTACTTATTGATCAAAACATAACTAATAAACAATCACAGTATACTACTAAGTCATCAGGTACTAATCAAATCTTAAAAACTAATAAAAAATCACAAGTAGTGCTACTAATAATAAAACAGGTGCTGATCATATCTATACTTAGATCTTTAAAAAACTTAAATTTAATTGTTGTTACACTACAACTGCAAAATGAATCAGTTCCGGGTTAACAACCAAAAAAAGCAAAGTAAAGTCTTACATCAAAGTAAGGCCATGTTGCCCTATCGTTTCCAGATGTCGCATAGTGATCCACTATCTTTAAATAATGTTTTTTTAAACTGTTTAGTTTTGACTGACACTGGGTGAAAGTAACATTATTATTGTATGTTGCATATTGTTCTTGCTATGATGTCATACACCATCTTAAGATGCATTTTTTCAAAATGTTCTTTAAGCTCACTGTATAATGTGAGTAGCAACAAAATGCGTGCCTCGTTCCAAATGAATCGAGAAGGTGACTCGAGATCTACTGAAATAAAAATATAATATTAAGAAGGTACTTCCTACTAACACTGCAATAATATTGTTTGAGATGATTTGAATGAAACTTGGCACATAGATAATCATATCCTGGAATAAAATATAAAATATTTTTATATACTAAAGAAAATGCTTTTCTAACTTTAAATTGATAGAATCTGAGAGCAAGTTCTTAAGAATTAACCAACATACTAATAAGACAAAACCATAGTACACTTTTATCTTACTTTTGTTATAGATTAAGTATTGGAGTAAGAGTGACCACATAATGCTGTCAACATGATATGTTATGTAAACACAACAGGCACATTCAGATAATAATATAAAATACTTACCATATTGTTCCTTTGGTTCATTCAGCAGTGACTCTGTTTCTCGGCTAGACATATTTGCATCAAAGTCATTCACCAATTACTGTACATATTCAGTATCTGTAAACAGCAAGAACCAGTTAAGTAAACATTTATGATTGATCAGAAGACAATAGCTAAAGAGTGGTTGTATGCACTTTCAAAACTGTAAGAAAGCTTTTGCAAACAGACAGCTAAGCAGTTGTGATGAGTAAAACATTTGCATCATAATCGTTTGAGCAGTGGGAAGAATTGCAAGTAGGCTAAAATTCAGCACTTACCTCTCTGAGCCCTCTCGTATTGCTCTGATGTGAGCATGATATTCACTTGAATACTCATGGTTATTACAATATACACATCAAACGTCTTCTTCTTCACAATTTGAAACTATTGTTATGACTCAAAAAGTTTAACAAAACAATACAACTGTCACTATGACACTATTTGACATCCACATTGACAGCGCTCACGTTGATCATATTTTAGAGCATGGTTGGCGTTATCGCAAGATGGCGCATGTCATGACGTCATCTATGACGATTCACGGGACATCGTTATCGCGATCATGCTAATTGGGAACGGGTTTTAGCACGCCCAAATCGATTACGGCGTAACTCGGAACGCATCCTAAATCGGTACGCAAATTATTGATGTCACACAGTGGAACGAATGTATGGGAGCGGTTGGACGTAGACATGTCCGAAAAATAAGAGTAAAATTATGACAAACTAATGATGCCATCTTATTCGATTACTTAATGCCTTCATAAATTGTGGTGATGAATTTCTTCATAACTCCCATATTTCGGGAGTAATTTGAGAAAATGTGAAATTTTACTATGAAAATGAGTGTATTGAGCTCTCTCCCTCCTGATTCCGGGCTTGTTTCAAGTAGCGGTCTCTAATATCGTAATGCTATTACTAAGAGCTATATTTAATACTAAGACACATAGTGCGCCAAATGTGCACTTTCTGGGATAAAAGGAAATGAAAATTTAAAAAAAAAAACGTTTTTTCCCCATTTGTATTTACTTTAAACCGCAGACAGACTTATTAAGAGGTCTATAAATATATTATATATATACAGAAATATATATTAACAAAAATATTCACAAGAACTGATGAGAGTATGACTTTTAAGTAAGTTGATAATAAATTACCTAGTTTCATTAAAAGTACAATAAATAATTAAGATGTAAGCTCTAATTTACTAAGTTACACATTTTAAAACAATAACATCATTTAATTATCTTCGTCATCATCATCATCATCAATTAATTCAAATTCAGAATCGATGTCCGCTAAATCATTTATGTTAACAAATTCGATATCACTTTTCTCAGAATCCGTAAGCTCATAAAATTCCTTAAAAGAAGATTTTTTTACAAACTTATTTCCTTTTGGACGGATACTTGTAACAAGTGGATCAGAAGACAGTAAAAGATTGTGCATAATATCTTCATTGCATGAGATACTGCTATGCTTTCGAGAATGCCCCTCTCTATATTTTCTAAAATCTTTATTTCTAGCCTCAGATGCCTCTTCGGATAGAAAACCAATGGGCACAATTGACATGTTCTGAACTATGTCTGGCCCATGCATTAAAATTTTATGAAGTGAAGAAGGCATATAATACCATGGGTATAACTCCACGTAAAGCTTAGCAGTATCAAAGCAGAACTCTCGGAATTTAGTTACGTTGATCTTCTCTCCTGATGAAATACACTGCAAGATCACACAGATTTTTCTTAAAAGCATAGCATCTATTCCGGTCAGTTCAGCAGATTTAGTGTAGTTTTCAAAAAATCTCCTTGCCGAGTTGCCATTGTTGGTGGATCCACTGCCTTGTTTCACAACATCGAGAAGTAAGCCCGTTTCTCTTCTTACAGCCTCTTGAACTCTTTTCTTCCTGTCATCAACTTGCCTTTTTGCTATATCACCCCTTACTTGCCATGATTTTATGTCTAATTTGTAGGAAATGTGTAATAAGCATTCCATTGAGCGAATCCAAGCGTGAAGGGTGCTTAAGCTATATTTATACATGTCCTCGTTTGCGTGTTTATCTTTGATTAACTCTAAATTATTCATTTCTTTAGGACAAGCCTTGCATATGTCACACACTGAAGCTGCTGTATTGGATATAATGGAATGAATTTTACCATCAATCATTGTCAACAGCAGTTGGTGTTTGACACTAATTCCATCAGTGATGGTGGATGGAGTTAAGGCTTCAATCTCTGCTTCGATTTCAGCCATCTCTCTCTGCACATTTTCTTTGGTTTCCTTTATAAACTTAAACAATATTGGCCGGCAAAATGAAGTGGAAGATGGTCGCTCGTTTTCCCAAATTGTTACACCTTTTGAGACGAGCCGCAGTGGTACAAGACTAATCATAAAATTACTAGCAAGATCGATTTGCTCATCTTCACTCGTCCTTTGATGATAAATGCTTTGGCTAGATGATCCGTCAAAACCCCATTTGCTGGTCAATACGAGCTGTTGATTGGGATCAACAGGGGTTTCTAACGACCTAATAAGTCTTCTTGAGGTTAAATCCATCAAGGCTTGTAATTTGATTTTTGCAGAGCTCTCTGTAACTGTGAGATCTTCTTTGGCCGGATAGCACTTAATTTTTTCTTTAACCAACATGTAGTAACTCGGGTATTGAAGAGCTCCTTCTTGAGTGTTGAAATCCCGAAGAGTGTTATAGCGCCATTTCGATAAGTTCATCGATACATAAAGAGCCAATGCCTTCAAAGGGGATATTTCCCGTACCTGAATTGATTTACCTTCAATGAAGGCTTTGATTTTTGAGGCCTCTTCTGGATTCTCCGTCAAGTATTTCATAACATAAGCTGTATCGCTTTGTCCTGCCTTTTGAAGCGCCCTTTCGGCCGAAAACATAATTTCAGCGCTGCTACTGCTGCATGAAAGACTATCTTCAGTGGTGCGTCTTCTTTTTTGCCGGTTACTAAGGTCCTCAAAAGATTTACGAGGACTAGGATGTGTACAAGTTGAAGCATCAGATTTAGCAGGAGAAATTATGGGCTCGATGACGTCACTTATATTTTCTGTAGAAGGTTCCATATTTTCATTCTGTAATTCCGGCCATTGAATTGCAGCCTGTAGCCAAATCTCATGTTTCTTCCGAAACTTATCTGTGCTTCTTCCAGACTGTGTCCATTTTGCATAAATGCGGTAGCAAAATCGACGACACCAGTCTTTTAAACTTGTTTCAGCACTTTCACATAACTGAACACAACTGTTATCTTTTAAAACACTGAACAAATAGTTAAAGTCGCGTAAATCTTTATGTGCGCGTGCGCATAAAGCAACGTGAATATCAAGATTTGTATTAAAATTTGGAAAATACATTGCGAGATTAGCTTGGATACAACGAGGTGTAAATCAACACTGATTTTAAAGTTACTAATAGTGACCTATTTATATAAAATCCAGGTATCCCAGGTATCCTTTGTTAAATATTGCAAGGTAATTAGTTATTGTGATAATTAGTAAATGATGCATGCTAAATTAGTGTATTAAGAGCCATTTAGTAATTAAATAATAGCAATGTTCTTATCAGTAATCATTAGTGCATCAGTTTTATATGTAAACCTTAAGTCCCTAATTATATATCCTAATTAGCTTATATCTTCTCTAATTGGCTGCTCAGAAATGTTATTGTAATAAGGTAAACCTTTAGAAAAACGGTTTTAATCAACAAAATAAACAAAAAATTAAAAAATTGTGTTATAAAATAAACATCACTCTTTATCCCAGAAAGTGCACATTTGGCGCACTATGTGTCTTAGTATTAAATATAGCTCTTAGTATTAGCATTATGATATTAGAGACCGCTACTTGAAACAAGCCCGGAATCAGGAGGGAGAGAGCTCGATACACTCATTTTCATAGTAAAATTTCACATTTTCTCAAATTACTCCCGAAATATGGGAGTTATGAAGAAATTCATCACCACAAGTTATGAAGGCATTAAGTAATCGAATAAGATGGCATCATTAGTTTGGCATAATTTTACTCTTTTTTTTCGGACATGTCTACGTCCAACCGCTCCCATACATTCGTTCCACTGTGTGTCAGCCCTATGGGCGATTCTTTTCTAATTCGGAAAGCGGCCTTAGTCAACAATACAAATTACCTTAGTGTCTATAACTTCAAATACATCTCTGCCATCTTCGGTGGTGCGCCCCGCCACTGGCGTGCCGTTCACAGACAGTAGGACGTGCCCAACTGGAATATAATTTAGTAGATTTGTAGAAGACTATAGGTACTCCATTTGAAATAAAATTTTCTTTATTAAAGTATCATGACTCACAAATGGTTAGTAAGACTTACAACTAGGTATGTTAGTAAAACTGACACTTCACAAAAACAATAGCAAACGAATAGTAGGTATTGGATCACCGTTGTGGCAACCCATATGACATGGCACAACAGTGACCCACGAAAACACAGTCTAGGCGACTCGAAATCATACTTGGGTTAGGATACTGTTGGAGCTGCTCCACACCCATGGTTGCGTAGAAACAATCTACATGCGCATCCGCGAACATCCCCGACGCACTACAGAAGCGGGGCAGCCCCACCAGCATCCTAAACGCGATATTATATTGAACGCGGAGAGCGTTGTACGATCTTTGCGTATATCTAGCCCACAGGCTGCTCGTGTAAAAAGACGTACAGTAGGCTCGAAAGAGCGTTATCTTTACCGGAAGTGAGCATCGTGCAAACCAGCATGTTCGCTCTAACCAACGACGCTCTCCGCTCCTGTTCAATGTCGTCATCGTCTTTGAGATTGGGGGTTAATATATGACCTAGATACTTAAACTTATGGACCCTTTTTAAAGATGTGCCATAAAGTAAAACAGTCGGTACCTTATTACGGCTCCTACCCCCAGCCTCGAAGACCATGATCTCCGACTTCTTGACGTTATATGCCAGGCCATGTAACCTAGCAAACGTCTCACACTGGGCAACAAGTTTTCTCAACCCACAAATTGACGCGCTCAGCAGCACCATGTCGTCTGCGTAACTGATATTATTAACGCAGATACCGTCTACGTAACAACCAACCCTGGTACTGCTGAGCTCATCAATCAGTTCGTTCACATACAGGTTAAAGAGCGTAGGTGAGCTCAACCCACCCTGCCTCACCCCGCACTCCAACCTGTATGGACGAGACAACACCCCAGCCCAATGGTACAGCGTTGATCTGGTTACCATACCAAAACGTATAAATATTTAAAAGTTCTGTGGCCAAATTAACCCGTTCTAACTTACTCCATAACACATCATAGGAAACCAAATCCAAAGCCTTAGATAGGTCCAGGAAGCAGGCATAAAGAGGCGTCTCACGCTTCATATAGTATGTGATAGCATGTTTAAGACACAACACTGCACTCTCAGTTGATAACCCAGTCTTGAAACCGAACTGGTTGTCATTTATGGTTGTTATTCAGTTGTGCATTAAGCATGCTGTCAAAAACCATTGATATCACAGTCGCTAGTGAAATTGGCCTATAATTACTGCTGTCAGAGAGGTCACAAGTCTTGTTTTAGCAATTCAAATGTCAAATGTTCAATGTTATTCAAATGTCTAATCTTATTTCAAACTAGCTTCCGCCCGCGGCTTCGCCCGCGTGGTATGTCGATAAACAGTAGCCTAATATTCTTTCTCAGGCTCTTAGACTATCTGTGTACCAAATTTCATTTAAATCGGTTCAGTATTTTTGGCGTGAAAGTTCGACAGACAGACAGCCAGAGTTACTTTCGCATTTATAAAATATTAGTAAGGAAAAGTATGTGCCCGACCCAGTTCTTGAAAATGACCATGTCACGTTGTACTGAGATCGGTCTATCATTACTGACAGGACTATTGTTGCCAATAAACCAGATATAGTAGTGATAGACCGATTAGCGCACTGCGCAATGATAATTGATGTTACCATCCCACATGACGAGAACCTCGTGAAAGCTGTGAAAGAGAAACAAATAAAATATCTCGACTTAGCACACGAGGTTGTCGACATGTGGAATGTGAGCTCGGCTATCATTGTGCCGATTGTCATAACAGCCAATGGCCTGATGGCCAAAAGCCTCGACCAACATCTCTCGAGGCTCTCTTTAGGCGGTTGGATCAAGGGCCTGTTTCAAAAGGCAGTACTCCTTGACACGGCTCGCATTGTGAGGAGGTTCGTCTCTGCAGCCCTACCCACCGGTAGCATGGACCCTGCTCCCGAGACCGGCGGACTTCTATTTTTTATATTTTTAAATGTTCTTTTATATTAACATTTTAATTTAAGAAATATAATTATATGAGAAAGAAAATAAATAAACTTAGTAAGGAATATTAGTAAGGATTAAGTATAGAAGCAGTGGAGATTTAAAATAAAGTCCTGTACGCAGGTACAATTTTGTTAGGGAATTAAGAACTTTCCTAAAGAATAACATTTTTCGAAAGATATAGTGACAACTAGAGTACAAAATTATAACTACGCACCATTGATTCCGTCTCGTTGTCCGAAAGCAACGATAACTTTCTTATTTTCATACTGCAATTTGATGTCGAGTGGAAACCCGAAGGTTTTCTCTGCCTCAACACGGGGAATATTATGGTCATAGTTAAATATGAGGCCGCCAGACTTGCTGACGATGTAAACACCGTATATAACCATTATTAAGTTACTTATTTTGCAATACAATTTTATTTTAGATGATCAATAACAAATCAACATTCAACACCTACTGCGACTGTTCGAAAGCTCAGTCAATCAAATTAAACCATCATCAATGAATTAATCCGTAGCGTCAATTTTATCTCAAAAGATTTAAGATTTAATGCTGCATAAAAGATAATGTAAAAACATGTTTTTTCTCGGTATGTTTTACTTGCGAACAGTTTTGTTTTAGGGGATTTATAAGCATTACTTTGTAAAACCGAAAATAACATTTGACACTTTGAAATTGTTGCAAAGAGTTTTCGAACGTAACTCAGTGTGGCACTGACATTTATCTATTTTTTTTACTGAGGTTTTATTTTGACGTGTTATTATTTGGTGTTGTAAGTTGAAAATAATTAAAACAATAATTCATTACGTGGTAATCATTTTCACTGGAATCTCAGAGACTGAGAACGTATTTTAGTCATGAACACAGGTTCGATTTCCGAACTGTGGAATGACGCATTTTGACCTAAGGCCATAGAAAAAACTAAACTTGCGACAATCTACGAAGCCCGCTTTGAATTGACCACAGACTACTTAGAGATGCTACGTAATACGTATGAGTTGACGTTTCTCATTCAATATACATGCCGCGATAGCTTTTTATGACCGACTAACCGTCTACTTATGTGATTGAAAAATCAAACTCATAATCCTTAATTACTATGTTATCCATACACTATAACAATGAGTATCATTCGAAAGCACCAAGTTTCACTTTGTAATGGAAAAATGCACTCAAAAACAAATTATTTAAAAAACAAAAACCCGACTGTAAAAACCTATAAGTACTTAACTGAAAAGAGAAAAACAAGCATTGAACTTTGTTTTATGTAAGGTATTGCAGGCGGGGAAAATCAAAAGTTACACCATACTAATAAAGCATAATGCTATCCATTGGTGAAAACAGCATGAAAATCGGTGCAGTAGTTTTTGAGTTTATCACGTACAGGACGACAAACAGACGCTGCGGACGACTTTGTTTTATAATATGTAAGGGTATTATGATGTTATTTGAAAAACTAATGGTTTTGCATATCTAAACTATATGTAAATACCGGGTCTCCCTTGTTTTACCGAAAAGAAATTGCCAAATTATCACTTCCCAAACAAATTTTCGCATAATTTCATTTGCCAAATTATTACTTACCAAAAAATCTCTTTACAAATAATTGTTACGAAAACCTATGTTTGGCAAGTGAACGTTTGAACAATAACTTGTTCACCAACTAGTACTTTTACCATTTTTTATCTAGTCAAATATTTCAGTTGGTATAACATATTTTACGCAAAATTATCTCTTTTTTCCATATTTTTTTCTATATAATCTAGTCGTTTCTGGCACTCGCCGGCCGCTGCCGCGGCACCGCTCGCTTCGCTCGCTCGGCTCGTGCGTAGGTGGTCACAGTTTTAACCTAACCTAACCCAACCATTTTTTTAAAATTAATAACCTAATATTTTATATATATAAATATTTTATATATATTTATAATATATAAATATTTTATACTAGCTTTTGCTATTTTGTACTCGCGTTAATAAATGATTACCTATATTAAAATAAAATTGCATTTTTAATTATACAATTCCCAAAAAAATCTTATTTTTGCCGTTATATTTTTTGTCATAACAAATCATTTGACTAAACGTTTATTGTCTAAATATTGTTTGCTGTAATAAATCATTTGATTAAAGACCAAAAGCCTTAATGACATTATCCTTGGTAACAATCTGCCAAGTATACATTTGACCAAATGAAAATGTGCGTACTAAAATTATTCCAAATATTACATTGGTACTTATAAAAAAAGGTTGCTAAAATTTGTTTGGGTAATGAAAATTTGGCAAAATCTTTTCGGCAAAACGGCAGGATCCCGTAAATACCACCTATAAAAGAAAAATTATGAAATATAAATACCTATCGCGTTGAAGTGAATGATGTTGTGTAGCTGTAAACGATATCGTCTCTTGAAGCCAATGATAAGGTGGAGTACCTACACTGTAGGTAGACGTTAATGATGCAAATAAAATAATATGATTGAATAATATGATTGCAACTCTTTTTGAAGAAAAATGAACATACGAGTAAGTATTAATAACTTAAGTTATAAATCACAAAATTCTTTGATTTGTAACAAAAACAACCAGCCTCTAAAACTAATCAACTTTGGTTTAAATCACAAAATCTTTGATTTAAACCATAAACATACTTAATGATTAATGAGCATGAATGATATTGAATTTGTATAATATGAAGAACAGTGATAAATATAGGTTTTCGTTTGGTTGGCCAGGGACATGTTTCATCTTGTTTCGTCATTTATCGTACGTAACATCATTCTATAAGAGATGAATGATTGTTTGAGATAATTAGATGAATATTTAAACAAATTAAGATTTTTTATGATTTTTATTGTAAGTTACGTGTAGGTAATCAATCGTAAATAATCAGCGTAATTATCTACATTTTAATTAGCAATTAAAATGTAGATCGTTAACTGGTTTTTTTTTTAGAGGTTTTATAGTTGTTTTTTGTTAAAAAAAAACAAGATTTTTGTGAATTTTATTTTGTTAAATGTTTAGCAATGAGAAATAAGACCGAATCTGAGTATTTAAATACGAATAGGAATTACTTTGAGCTCGAAAATTTTAGCACCCTGCCCCGGATAGGTAAGGTTATCTTTTGACTACCTCATCATCTGCCTAGCCTTTTCCCTATTTTTTTTTTACCTATTCATACATAAATATAAAATATGTACTTGGTGAGAGAAAGTCGATTTTAGCACTCTACATTTATATTTAGTGTACCTACGCAGGGGGCCCCCCACAAAGACTGCCTATTTTGGCCTTGTTTGCGATTAGATGAAAAAGTATTTCTAAAGATTTGGGGCCCCTCCAGGACCGGCGGCCCAGGTCGGTCCGTACCTGCCCCCTCCCCCTTTAGTCCGCCAGTGCCATAAACGGTACAAATGTCAGCAACTAGTACAAGACCTAGGTTTTTTAGGGTTTCGTACCCAAAGAATTCAACGGGTGGGATCTGGAACTGTCTCGATGCTAGTTTCCCACGCGATAGGTACCTATTATCTAGATAATACAGATTTAATAGCTTTCGTATCTCGTACGTGACAGATAGACAGCTGGATAATCTATGCAAACATTTTAATAATCTAAGTACCTAATCTGATAGACTTGTTACTGTTGAGGTTTTGGGTGGACCACCAACTCTCTTGGTACCTAACGACATGCGTCAGTGTTAATGTTTTCCTGATACAAAGTGGAACTTAACGACTTTTTTAAAGGTGATTGAGGCGAGTGAGACTTTTACCTATTACGTTACTGTATTCAACGAGTCATGGGTCAAATCTACCACCACGTGGGTCCCAGAAAACGTCGGCGACATCGAGGCAGACCCAGGAGAAAATGGTGGGGCAAGCTTGACGCCTGCAGACAGGATTGGCCCTCACTAGCTCAGGGCAGACAGGAGGGGAAAGGAGAAAGCGAGGCCTTTGCCCAGCAGTGGGACAACACACGCTACAAATAAGTAATAAATAATTACTTTACTTATCTGTGTAATTAGCACATCGTCTTGTAATCTACATTTTTTTACTGTAATAATAATCTACACTAATATTATAAAAAGAAAAGATTTGTATTTTTGTTTGGAATCAAATCACTGATTTGATTTGTTTTACAACAATTCATTAACTGACAGCTGATAGAAAGCTACACTATTCCTAAGTGCCATACGATATGTGTTATGATACAATGAGAAACTTACACCGACTTACACGCGAACGAAGGCAGTTACTTACGTACAGCATAAAAGATGTTGCTTCGAAATGTATGGAAACTGGTACCAGCTCCAATAGGAATAAATGATATATCATTAGAAAGGTATTCAGATTTAGTACAAGAATTCCAAAGGCCTTTGTCTTGATTCCTTGTCCGGTCGGAGTAATACAGGGTGGAAGTTGAGACGAGGCAGCAAGGGAAGCTACCTTAACCGTTGTAACTACAGAAAAATGTTCTTAGGAGACTGTCCTTAACTTCTTGAGTACCTAATTGATAACTGCATTCACAGATTTTGGAAAGATCGTATAGTTGGCTAGAAAAACGTTAATTCTGACATTTTATTTTTATGATGATAATCAATGCAGTTTTGTATAAGGATTCAAAGACACATTTGGACCAACTGAGGTTAGAGTACCACCTAGACTACTGTACTAAAACCAAACGACAAAAGTACCTACTTCTTTAATAATAAGAGAAAAATAAAAAATTCAAAAAATAACTTTAATTTCGGAAGTCGTTGTCTTTGCTTTTAATTTTAGTTTTTGGCCACCGACTTCCGAAATTAAAGTTATTTGTTTATTTTTTTATTTTTCTCTTATTATTAAAGAAGTACTTTTGTCGTTTGGTTTTAGTACAGTAGTCCTTTTTTTGTTTTGTTTTTTTTGAAGTCGGTCAATTTTTTTTTTTAAGTTTTTTTATTTTTCCATTTTTTGTGTAATTTGATTTTTGTAATCACCATGGGTAGAACAACTACAGGAGCCGCCCGCATGAAGAAAAACAGAATGAAAGAGACTAATACTGCTGAAAAAGAACGCCTATCTAAGAATCGCAAACGGAGTGGTATGTCCGGTTCCCAAGAATCACCGTTAGCTTGTCATGCTAGGTTATCTCAGATGAGAAATTACATGCATTCTCAATTGTCACAGGAGTCGCCAAATGATAAGATCTGCCGACTCAATCTTATTCAAAAACGATTAAGTGGCGAGTCGTCTGAACAGCGCAAGTATCGTTTAGATGTTATACGAAACCGGCTGGCTAATGAGACTCCCGTGCCTTCTCAAGAATATAAGGGTGAACACTATACATTTGTTTACACTGTATAGTTCCCCTCATCATCATATTATAAGGTGACCATAATCAGATCTGTAATGTCACTTACAACCTATATGGTTGCAAAGTTCTTATCAATATAAAAGAATTAAGTCCAAACACAAGGTAATTACTGTGAACCGTTGAGGAGTTCCGTTAATCGTCCTTCGTCTTCATCATCAGACCCTTAACGACAGTCACAACCCATCCAAGTGTAAGGTTCTTATCAATACAAATTAATCAAGCCCAAACACAAGATATCTGCTGTAAACCACTGAGGAGTTCCCTCGACTGTCTTTCGTCTTCATCATCAGACCCCTAACGACAGTCACAACCCATCAAAGTGTAACGTTTTTATCAATACAAATTAATCAAGCCCAAACACGAGGTATCTGCTGTAAACCATTGAGGAGTTCCCTTGACTGTCTTTCGGCTCCATCATCAGATCGACTCCAGACCTTCATAAAATTGTAGTGCTGTAAAATACTTAATGAATAAATTAAGGAATGCACTAGTTGCTCTTACGATTTTTGAAAGTTCCCCTCGATTTCTCTAGGATCCCATCATCAGATCCTGACTTGGTGACAATGGGACCACCTCAGAAGTATAAGCTTTTGAACAAAAAAAGAATTTTTTAAATCGGTTCACAAACGGCGGAGTAATCGGTGAACATACATAAAAAAAAAAAAAAAAACAATCATCCGAACATAGTACCTCCTCCTTTTTTGAAGTCGGTAAAAATTAAGAAATCGCCAAAAAAATCCCATAAGTACCTACCTACATTTCGTAGCGATCGATCATCTAATCACGATCGGTTGTACGTTGTTTTATTTTATAGACTACATTTTTATAGAATTTCGTTTCACATAATTTTTTTCTTATATTATCATTTCATATAATAATCAATTCGCAGATTATTTACTTTCAAAAAATTTAAATCATATATTTTTGTTACCAAGAAAATTGTATGTTTATTTATTCATATCATAGAATGACAAATCAAATATTCTTCATCCTCATATTGTTTCGTTTATATAAAACATATAACAAAGAAAAACATTTCATCGAGTTTCACTTTCTAAATTTCGACGAACAATTTCTACACACAGTTGTTGGTCACAGTTCTAACCTAACCTAACCTAATTGGTCGGAGTGCCCTAATTTTGATACTGCGACCAATTTCGACGTAGCACTTAATATATAATATAATACACATTATATAATACAATACTTAGGACATAATAATATGACTTTAAAATGAATAATATGATTAATTTATTATAGTACTCAATATTATGACAGAATAGTTTTAGAAGTAAAGATAATTATGTAAAACAAAATTTCGAATTTTTGAACATTATGGTTACTGAGGTTTATACCAAGCGTGTTATGGATAATGATTTTCGGACAAACAATATTCGTTAAAAAATAATTCTACGGTTTGAAAAATTTGTTAAATAAAAAAAAATGATTATAAAATTCATTGAATTGTGTTTATGTGAAATATGTTTCATTCAAGTAAATAGTCGTTAAAACAATAATATTCGAAATATTATATGAAACATTTTCTGCGAAACGAAATTCTATGTTTCTGTCTGCAAAACAAGGGAACACCAATGACGATCATAAGACGTTTGCTATTAATTATTAAAATAAAGGAGTAATATTATTGATGTAACTAATGTATACATTCATTCATCTAAAACATGGGTTTTAAACATAAATGGCGAAATATAGAAGTAATTCTATATTAATCAGCGCCTGTCACTACTCCATACAAGTTTAGACGTAATTAAAAACTGGCCTACTAAAATTACGCCAATTTACGTCAAGCGCTGATTAATTTGACAGGACTAAACTAATTAACATCTTCTGTCCTTTTCATAATGAAATACAAAGAAAAAGATGCACTGAACTTAAATTTAGATTAGTTTGTGTACAACAGAATCGGCACCATAACATGGGATGCGCCCACGAGAGCCAAGCATCTTCACTAATCTCGTAATCAGGTACATCTCCAGTGCACTTTCCATTTAAACTTGGATAATTATGCCGTTGTGTTAATGCTCGCTGCAGAAAAACCTTGCCAGCATCATTAAATATTTTCCAGATAGATACCTACATACTCGTACCACCTATTTTTGTTCCGTGTGATAATTCGGAAAAAACTAATCGCTTGCTTGAAACCTATTTAAGCTAAACAGATAACAAAATCCAAGAGATAGCGGGAGTGAACAAGAAAAACTGTAACCAACAGAGAGCAGAGTGCGAATACCTAAACAGTCGCAGAATAGTAAGAGCCAGCGCAGTCACACCCGATACAAACGATCGACTGACTTTTTTTCCCTCATTTAATATTTTTTGGAACCATAATAAACATTGGTGTAAATGTAATTGTAATTGGTGTACGTTTTACAGGACAAGTACTGTTATTTTGCAACCGATAACGGTTGCAAAATAACAGTAATTGATTGAGTAAGATGTGATCTTTAAGCCCAGCATCGGATCAGCACCACCTCACCTCATTGACACGCCGCCAACCAGGCAGTACTTATGCGTGAAGTATCATGGCGATGCCGATTCGGTTTCGGTGCCAAGCTAAAATGCTATGCAAGCTTTATTTGGCGACACCTCATACCGATAGAAACCCAGGATTAACCGTTAGAAGGAAACGGGGGTGGGGGGGGAAGTAGTAAACCCATGATCGGTTACTGGGTAGCGTGTGATGTCGACACCTCTCTAATGATGCTCAAAAGGGCAGTGAATAATAAAGTATTCAAAAAACCGGCCAAGTGCGTGTCCGCCCACGCACAATGGAGGCACAACAAATTTAACATTGTAGTTTGTTTTTGCAACTGCAAAGTTGGTCGATTATTACTTGGTAACTTGTGGAGCCTACGTAGCCGTGATAGTTTTCCTTTTAATTTCGTTATATATACTACTGCCGTGAATTTTTTCACATATCCAAAACCAACCATTTAGCTGGCAGGGGGGGAACCTGAACTGAAATAACAAAGAAGGCAGGGTCAGTGTTCAGGCTTCCCCTTTTATTTCAAGCTGTTTGCTTAAAACCACAATATTCAAGAGTATCATACTTAATTAAGTACGACTGAATGGTTGGAGCTTAGAGAGGTATAAATGGTGTAAAGTTTACTCATCTTCCATAGAAAAGGGAGGATCCTCCGAGCAGACAGTGGTTGTGTCTGGTGGGCCCAATGACTATATAGTGCTTTAATTCTCTTTGGGTGGGCCACTGCCCGACAGTGTAGGGACGTTGTATATATTCTAGTCGCGCGGTAAACTTTGCTTGCGCGATGCAGCATTTCGCTTGAGTGTGACGCTTAGTTCGCATGTGGCGTTGCAGATGCCACCAGAAGCAACTAAATTGAAAAGCAAGAGATGAAATAACTTCAGCTTTAGCCACAGACGTAGATATATAGGTAATAGGTACGTTCTTATGTAGAGGTATCGAGATTGCAATTATATCATATATTTATGAGATAGTACATACCTACAGCTACTGATAACTTTTCATCGAGCTCCGTTGGTTTGTCACCAGTAGGTGTTATCCACGGAATTGATAAATAAGGTTGGAAAGGCCCTAGCTCCAATTTTGTATCAGGACCAGTGTCACCGCTTGTCTCCCACTATTTTAATTTCTACACATACGCACTCCTATGTTTACAAATATTTCGCACACAACCAAATCAGACACACATAAATCTCAGGGCAGATATTCGTTCGCACACTAGTACTAAGCCCCCGTAGGCATAGACACACACACACGCAAAAAAGCAATAAAAATGTTCATACACGCTAGTGCTTGATAAAGCCGATATTCTTTATCGATAAATTATCTGATGAATGTATGGGGGAAAATTAAACATGAAATAAATATTAAGAAATATTTATTTTACTTTTATTAATTACAAATAACCTGATTTTTTAATGATAAAATCATCTTTACTGAAATGTATAGAGCAAATAGTACTGGTCTTTGTCGGCATCCAGTTTCCTCTACCTGTCACGTCAATCCATTGTTCCCTGGCGTTAGGTTCTTTAGGAAACCTAAAATTTATAATTTATTGCGTAAGTAAAATTGGATTTTACTTATATTTTAATACTAAATACAATATAGTAAATACTTGTAGATGAATACAATGATCTCGTATAATGTTGCCAATGAATTCAATTTCTCCCTGTAAATCTGTCATCTACAAGTATTTACTATATTGTATCATTCGTTCAATAATTATTGTAATATTTAATTGACTCATTATACATCTAACTAAAAATATACTATCATTAATTAAATATAAAATAATTCAAAAAGAATCTTTGTCCAATTTGTATTATTTGAGAATTCTATCGATGATTTTATTTAACCACATGGTCACCTCACTATCTAACGTGCATCACGGCCAATCAGGGCAAACGACGAAACGTCAATGGTTGAAGTGAAGAGGACGCGACGCATGCAGTACATTGTAAGCGGACTTAGTAATTGCGTTGATTACGCGAGTACACATCGTGCAATGTATATTTTTTTTTTACTTGTTGCAATAATGTCGTTAATGTTTGGAATTTCATAGTGATCAGAATATTTTTATGTTTTTTACTAATAAAATTATAATTAAATGTTATTTTCGACTTACCGATGGAAAAATATACCCCCTTGCTCTATACTTGCGGTCTGACTTTTTGTTTTACAAGTTATAATTGCACAACACGGCATTTTAAAGCAGAGCTCTGTTCTCCGCAGTAGTCCGAAGCGCACGAAACGCGGTGAATTAATGAATCGGTCGAGTTATGATTATCGAATCATAATTGTGGCGCGCTTGCCACGCCCACATTACCATTCCAACCTTATTTATCTATTCCGTGGTGTTATCAGCTGCTTGTATCATCTGTTACCAACTTATCACTGAGGATCATGAATGACAGCCAGATCGTCACCGTATCGTCTGTGCCTTTCTCTGATGATCAATTTATTAACATTTTGATGAAAACAGTATTTTAGAACGGACCTCAGACCAAATAAAAAACCTCGGCAGAGCCCTGTCAACAGTGACGTGAGGCCGGTTTCGTAAACATGTGTGCACTTAGTGAGGTGTAGTTTGATTGTAAATATGTTAGAGCGGAGGTGTAGTTTTGGCATAGGAGTCTACTTCACTGGAGTCTGAGGTACCGACATGATTATTTTTCAGTGTTTATGTACCGAATACCTACCATTTACGAGTATATTATTAGGGTAAGTAATAATCAACAAACTGGGGTTACCTAGTGTTAATACCTAGGTAATCAATCGGTACCTACACACAAACAAGATTTTAAATACTAATGACAGTCATAATCAAGTTCACTTCCTAATTAAGGTTATTGTCTTAAAAATATAGGTGGTAGCAGATGGACAAACGTGAGCCTTTATGACGCGAAAGTATCATATTTTGCAACTCCAAGCCCGACTTAATGCTTCTTGATAATATTCCCTACCTTTCTGATGTAAAGTAAGCAATACTTAATCAACATTATTAGCATTCTATCGTACAACCAAAGAGAATTAAACCACCTGCTTGATGTAATCCACTCCAGACTTAGTAATGTCTGTTTTTTATTACGTCGGTAATACTGTGTCCCAGTTTAGTTGACACACCCTACATCGGCTTCTATTTCGGCTACTTCTTCTAATCAGAATTGCACTATCATAAATTTGTATTTGTGTAGGTACTCGATATGGTTTCCCTCGCGAGTGGTCTTGATAAGCGGCGCTAATAGATAGCTGGTATCCGTGACATCAAATTTGCAAAATTCAAAGCCACGGTGTCCACAGGTTCTATTATTTTTTAAGTGCCCACTTGTAAAATGGTCAGCTAAGCCTATACCTAGCGGTCCTACAGGAGCAACGGTTCTTCAAATCTTCATCTCTCGTAGACATGAACGGAGAAAGAAAATCAGCTATCACAAAGGAGTGGCGAAGCTACTTGCAAAGATTGCGCCGAGGGTAAATAGCTACCTATCGCAAACTGTGGAGCTTAGTCATAATTGATCTAGTTACATAAAAAAAATTAATTAATAAAAATTATAACCCAACTACGACTAAAAAAGTATAAACAAGACACCACAGACAGACAAATTAAAAGTCCGGAGTCACACGTGTTAGGGCATAAATCGAACAGATTACGTGTGGCTCCGGATTTTTAATTGTGTTGAAGTTTTTAGCAATTTCCTAAATAAAACTGCAAATGAGGAAATTGATTTCAGTATTTTTCTAAGGTCAGCAACAGAAGTCCACTGTCCCTTTGCATAGTAATATTTTATACCTATCTACATAAAATGATTCGATAAACTGATGCTTTTTTAGCTTTAATTTTAGCTTAATAAGTATATAACTAGCTAAGAGTTAATATTCTTTACGTATTACTTCTAAACAGAAGTGTAAACTGACTTTTGTTGCTGTACTGTACCTATGTATGTAGATGTGTTGTTTGTAGAGATTGATTGATTAATTTGGCAACTGGCAATGAGGCATTTCAGCTTTGTCTTTGGGATTGCTCCGAACGCATTTGATTTTTCAGATGTCAAGAAGAGAAAATATGTCAGAATGAAAGACGACGTGGATCACTACGAAGTCATTCGTTTCATTAGAGGCATTGCAAATAAACGTACACAAGTAAGTAGGTGTAGTGAGTTTATGAATGTGGACATAATAATCTTTAAAGATATAACCACTGTACACTGGGTCACTGGCCAGTCCATTCTAATTCTTTTAACACTTTTTACGATGCATAACTTAACTATCTTTGTAAATATTTGAAATTCATGTCGCAGACGTTATAAAATAAGACGTCAGCTACGCGTCCGAGGTCGCGAGGTGGCTGGCACTGGCTGCTGCTGGCGGTCGGCTAGGTATGGTTTGCTCGGCAGCCCTATGCATAACCTGTGACTACGTATAAGTTAAATCACTAGATAGGTACCTACCTATATTATGTTTGCTAGATATTTTTGATGTTGTGCAATGTATCAGGTCGTAACTCCATAATGCTCGTAGAGCTGGCTGGTGTACCTACTATAGTCCAAGATAATCGTTTAATAGGTCGTTCGCGGTCCAGCTCGTGTTGCATCTGCTCCGCTGGTCTTATCGTGTAAATATACAGTTAAGTGCTGATCTATCTCGATAATAATTACTTCGTGATACCTACGAACATTCGTCAGAGCGAAAAGTCACTAAGTCGAAAAATGGCCAAAATGACTTATCAATGTCACTAAAATCAACATTTTCTTCTCTAAATATCTGTCTAACCGTCATTTTTGTAGCTGCCCACGCTTTTGTTTTACGAAATGTGAAAAGTAAGTCTACCCTTTGGTCCCCACAGCGTAATGGAAGAAATAACTAATTTAGTAAATTATTATTATTCATTTGTCGAAAATTTACATCATACGAAACTGAATCGACTTAATTACTTTTCTCTTAAATTATTAATGCATACATACGCCTTTAGGTAGTTTAAAAATCACTAAAATGATTTAGTGAGTTTTTAAAGTCAGTAGTTTACACATAAAAGCGAAAATTGCCTAACTCGAATGAATGACTACTCACTCTTTAATTTTAAAGGATTTGTATAATACCTACTACAAAAGCGAAAAATCATCAACCATGTTTAATGTTTTATTTTATTTTAAAAGTTGAACATGATATCTATTGTGAATAATAATTAAAGTCTTTTAATTATTATTTGTACAACTTCGACCTAAATGGTTATAATTAAGGTAAATTTCGCCTGCGAGTTAGTGAGTTTGTCGCGGCTATAGTGGCGAGCGCGGTGCGTGGTGACTTATTCGCGGATTCGAAATCGAATCACGACATTTTCGGTGCATCTAATTCAAAGATCGGATGTGCAGCTGGAAGTTGTTGAGCAAAAATATTTAGAGAGTGGTCACACTCATGTGGAAATGGACTCCATGCATCATCATCCTTTCAGCCGAAAGACATCCACTGCTGGACATGGCCTCCCCCTAGCACCGCCACTTCTACTGGTTCTGTGCGTCTCGCATCCAGCGGATTCCTGCGGCCTTCAGCAGGTCATTGATGGTCCACCTTATAGGGGGCCTTCCAATGTCTTCCGGTTCGCGGTCGCCACTGCAGAACCTTTCGGCCCCATTGCTACTTAAGTTTGGCAATACTTCGGGCTATGTCAGTTACCTTGGTTCTCCAATACATATAAAGAAACTCTGAGCATCCCGCTCCATTGCCCGTTGGGTGATTTTCAGCCTTCTAATAAGGCCCATTGTGAGCAATCACGTTTCAGTGCCATAGGTCATCACTGGCAACACACATTGATCCAAAACTTTATCTTGAGACACTGTGGTATACGAGACAGCCGAGTCGGATTCGACGATTGACTTCTTTCTCGAAGCTGGACCTACCTAACTGGACAGTTTGTCCTAGGTAAACATAATCATCTACAACTTCGAGTGTAGAGCTCCGATCTGGGTGTGACGTGGGCATTCGACATGACCTTCGTTTTGTCCAAGTTCATTTTAAGACCCACTTTTTCAGAATCTCCACTGAGGTCATTGAGCATTATACTGAGGTCCTCCATAGTCTCAGCCATGACTACTATATCGTCGGTAAACCAAAGGTGAGTACTTGCCATTGATGTTGATGCCTTTCTCTCCGCCGCCCTCCCGTTCTGGACGGAGCGGGAGGGCGTGTCAGGCTCTTACTGACTAAAACCCGCAAGTGTTCCTTCAGTTGCCTGTGTGTTGCCGGAGGCCACGGTAACCCATCATCGGCATCGGCACAAGCGTACCCCGTCAATTGTGCTGACATATTTTTGAGGAGCGCGTGGAACACAACGCGCCGTCGACCCGGGCCTGGTCCTTATCGGACGGCGAGCTACCCATTGCTCACCGTCCGCTAAACCCACGCCTACGATGGCCGGGAATCGGCCCGGGATTCCCGATGCCCAGGGCGACTCCTGCGGCGACTAGTGTTCGAGGTCTGGTGTTGGAGTCGGACTGACATAGTAACGGTTTCATACAAACACTTCAGGACCTCGATGTACCGATAGTTAATCTGGTATCGTTGTAGAGACTGTAGGAAGTGAACTCTGCATAGTGCAATAGAAAGAGAGCAAAGACATACGCCTGTTTTGCACGAGTTGACTGAAAGTCGTTCATGGAACGTGCTCGCTCTAAAAGAAACAGAGATTCAGCACCGCCTTATATGGAATTAAAATACACGGAAATGAACATGGACAAAACGAAGGTCATGTCGAATGCCCACGTCACACCCACTGTCATGAAGATCGGGGACTCTACACTCGAAGTTAGAATAATAACGCATTATTCATTGCGTTATTATTCTAAGTTGAAGACGATTACGTTTACCTAGGACAAACTGTCCAGTTAGGTACGTCCAACTCCGACAAAGAAGTCAATCGTGGAATTCAACTCGGCTGGGCGGCGTTCGGGAAGCTGCGTGCTATCTTCTCGTCTCATAAACCACAGTGTCGCAAGGCAATAAAGAGGAACCTCAATAATTTATGAGCGAAGGGGATAAGCCCACAAGAGCTCCACTTGTGGTACCGGTCTTTATTACCAACAAGTAAAGACGTAAGTAATGATAAATGATAAATGATAAATGATAAATGATTTTTATTTCTGTAAGTAGGTTTGTACAAACACTTTTACACGTCAATCACATTTTTAAAACTAGATGAGGTCGGCGTTTCCTATCTGACTACTCTGAGAAGAAAGGCCGAAACAAACTCAGAGGTCACAGTCTCTTTTAAAGTCCAGACATAATCTTGGTCAGATCATGTGAAGACCATGTAGATTGGTGTCTGAAATGGACTTTTGAGGAAAGAACCACACAGATTGAGTGGACCTGTCCAGTCAGTGCAAGCATTTGTCAATAATCGTGCAGCTCAACTCCAATTTTAAGGAGCTCAACGATTTGACGAACAGTACCAAAGAAAGGACATTTGGTTAGGCCGCATAAATTGCTCAAACTGCCAGACCATGATTGATTAAAACTAAGGAAAAATTAATACTAAAAAAGAAAAGAAACAAAGATCCACATAGTCTTCACATTCACAATAATTAAAATAATATAATACTTTACAAAGTAAACATTCATGTCACTGTATAAGTTAATAATAAAATAAAAGTCACCGAAAATAACAGAATTCAATAAGTTAAAAAATAACAAAATTGGAGAAATTGGAGCAGCTCAATCCCAAGCCTTTTTGTCCTCAATGTAATCTTTAATGGTATAATACGCTTTTTGGCACAACTTACGTTTAATAAATGTTTTAAATTTATTAAGGCTTAGATCTTGTACGTGGCTTGGAAGCTT
This sequence comes from Lithophane leautieri, assembly GCA_949152455.1. Classification (NCBI taxonomy): domain Eukaryota; kingdom Metazoa; phylum Arthropoda; class Insecta; order Lepidoptera; family Noctuidae; genus Lithophane; species Lithophane leautieri. Next base: position 20,861,215 of record OX424460.1, read on the forward strand.
ATTGTAAAAGCGTATACATTGACATCTAAAAGAGCCACCTATTTTCTTGAGCCTTGTTGTAGGTATAACAAATTTGTGTTTGTTCCTAGTATTTATATTATGGATATCACTGTATTTTTTAAACAATTTAATATTTTTGTGGGCATATAAAAGATTTTCAAAAATATACTGAGAAGGCACAGTCATTACATTTATCTCCTTAAATTTCTCTCTGAGTGAGTATCTCGGACTTAATTTATAAATTGATCGAACAGCTCTTTTCTGCAAAACAAAGATAGTCTGAATGTCGACGGCATTTCCCCACAACAGAATACTGTACGACATTACACTATGAAAATAGCTAAAGTACACTAAACGGGCTGTCTCTATGTCAGTTAAATTACGAATTTTTCTAACAGCGTATGCTGCGGAGCTTAGTTTTTTTGACAATTTATCTATATGTGGGCCCCACTGAAGCTTAGCATCCAAAGTTAAGCCCAAGAAAACTGTGCTATCTTCGGGATTCAATTCTTCGCCCTTTATCAACACATTAGTTTTCACCTGCCTAACGTGAGGTAGCGTAAACTTAATGCATTTGTTTTTTTTTTAATAAACAGAATTTTGGAGCCAGACGTCACAGAGGAGGGGAAAGAAGTAGTGGACTAAATTTTAATTGAAATAACAATGTTCTATTTGTTCTATTATTTTTCAGTTTGTGTGAATGTGGTTGTTGCACTTTTTTTTGTTTTTGTTTAATACAAATAGTATTTTGTTGAATTTTTTGAATAATTCCTTCAATAAAACTTGATTGAATTAGTTTCATTACTTATTCATGTCATATTTAAAACAAAACTTACCACACAAGCTTCGAATATTCAGTTAAGTAGTATTTACAATACACATTTAGTAGATCTAACAGTTAGTTCCACTTTACTTAAGTCTAGTTATTTTTCTTCAAAATAATTTAGAACTGAGAGAAAAATCACTAACTACGTTCGACAATTAACTAATTCACAATTAATTAAGTCAGAGATTGTATAGAGAACAATTGAATAGTTTGGTGTTTTTAATTTTTGTCTATAATTAGAGGCTTTTCACGTGTTTTAGTCTTATAATATAAAATTTATTTTACTTCCTTGAAATTAAAGCTAAAAACATAAATTATGTAAAGGTAAACCAAAGTTATAACGATTTTTATTTTCAAAAACTTTAACTCTCATTATCTCAAAACACGATTTTTTGAGTTAATGACTTTTCACTCTACGGGGACGATATTGCTTTTGGTTGGCGCTCATGGTGAATCATTCTGATTCATCATTATTTTGGTCATTTTATGAATTGTATAATTATTACTTATCAGTTTTTTTTAACAAATTACTTAGGTATGTACCTACTGTCACCATTTAGCTTGGTAGCTCTCGTTTTTTATATATTATGTTCAAATATTGCGATCTCCGCGAAAACTTTTTCTTCCCTGAAAATGCATCGAGAGGTAGCACCATCTGTCGCCTCAATTACGAATTATATATTTTTTTGTTAATATCCACTGTCCCTGCCTCAATCAATCTGCCTAGCCTTTTCCCAACTACGAGTATATTGGGGTCGGCTTCCAGTCTAACCGGATGCAGCTGGATACCAGTATTTTACATGAAGCGACCTGCTTATCTGACCTCCACAACCCCGTAGTACGATACCCCTTGGTAAGCCACTGTCCCTGCCTACTCTATAAAATATAACCAGCGTGAAGATACTGTTCTAAGTAATTTATCATATTTCCTTATCTAATTATATCATATTAAGATATTATTATTAATATCACTTTCATTTATAAACGATGTTCATCAATTGAAAGCATATCAGTGCGGGTGTGATCTTGCCGCGAGTGTGCAGCGCGCGAGTCGCAAGCGCAGCTTCCCAGAAAGCGTTTTCCTCGACGCAAGGCAGAGCGCTGACGAATCGCTACGTCACGTTGGTGACGCGCTGTCGCGAATCTTAGTATAAAAACGTGCGTGTTAGCGCGCCGCGGCTCCTAGTGTGCCGCGCTGCGAGTGAGGACACCCTGGCGCCCCGCAATGAATGCATGGACTCCGACGTGGACGAGTCGGGGGATGACACCGTGCCCGCCGGTAATGTCTCACCTCTATAGTGTAGTGTAGTGTAGTGCAAGTGACCCTCAACTGCCCTCAAGTGAATCTCCCAAAACCGAAGGTGTTACGGTTCGGTTGCGGTGTTCTAACCTCCTCGAAGGATGCACGGATCCGAACAGGACTCCACTCTCTACCTAGCGTTACATTATGTTACCCTTGCGTGTGGTAACAGTGTATGTATATCGATTAAGGAAAACAAAAACAATATTCCGTTGTGACATTTACTTTGCACTTTTGTTCACGTAAATATTATGTACCTAAACTTTGTTCTGTTCCAAGAGCTATCTAAGATTTGAGCATCATTCCGATATAATAATTACCTTAAAAAAGCTTTTGTCAATTAAAGAAGTTTTTTGCCTCTAAAACTATTAAAGTATTTTCATCTGCTGTGGTTAAGGTCTTAGCTAAATAATTTAGGTTGAAACTATTACATTTTAAATTTAGCTAAAGTTTTAAAAACAAACACGCTGACGACTATGCTAACATTCCTCTAACAGATGAATATTTAAATAACGAAATAACTAATTGAAATATTGAAAGAAATCCTGAAAATGCATCAGTTTCATAACATAATGATAAAACAATAAGACATATACTTTTTATTAGTCTGTTTAGTAGCTACGTATTACCTATCTAGTAGACTTAGGTACTGATTCTTTGAATAGGTACTTAGTTAAATTAATAATTTACTAAGGGATAGGTTTTATAGAACATAAATTTTTCGTCAGGCCATATGTAAACAAACAACAAATGAGTAGGTAATTACAACAATATCGTCATTAGAACACAGTCGGCGGGTCAGCGTTTAGGCCTACAACCATAAACTTCTAACTAACTTGCAATCTCAAACTGCAACTTCAACTTGAGCCACACATTAATCTTACTATCTTTTCAGTATTTTATAGTGCTCTTAATTGATTTAGGTTTGTCCAAATACAAAAGTAAGTAATTCATTTAAGAAAGAAGTATAATCAAATCAAATCATAATTTTTCTAAAACGATAATAATAAGTACTGTCGTTTTGTCACGCACACTGAAATAAAGAACCTGAAGAGGTTTGAAAGCAACCCCTCACTACTGACCCCATTTGTAAGCAACTGCTGACTACAAACCACATTTCCAGAGGGTACATTGATGTGCTGAATATAATTATGTACCTACTATCATTAAACATTACCTAATTAAAAGAGAAAATTATAGGCATGAGATTGTATTTAACTCAAACGAATAGTATCTTAATGATGTAATAAAAAAAGAGTTAGTTTTGCTTCCATTTCTTAATTACAAGGGCGGCTGGTTTCCGGCTATACACTATATTTACCTAAGAGACCCATCACTTCAATACGGACCACAGTATAGGTACCGATATAAATCATCAGTAGGCACACGCACACGCACACGCACACGCACACGCACACGCGCTTTTGTTATTGTGACAATAACACTTTACAATATTTTGTTTAATACTTACGGAATTTTGACCGATGAGCTTTAAAACTCATCTGCCTGAATTGAATATTAATCTATACTTATATTACATATTATATAATATTAAATATAAAGCTAAAGCGTTTGTTTGTTTGAACGCACTAATCTCAGGAACTATTTGTTGGAATTGGAAAATTATTTTTATGTTAGATAGTCCATTTATCGAGGAAGGTATATAACATCACGCTATGAACAATAGCAGCGAAGCATATATGAAAAATGTTGCAAAAACGGGAAAAATTATTCCTTTTTGAGAGCTTCCGTTGCGTGCGCTGCGTAAACGGTTTAAGTTACGCAAATATATTATGTATGATGAAATTGTTCCCCTTTAAATGTTCTAAAAAAAAGTCCGCGACAGCATATGTTTATCGTGTAAGATTAACTCACTATAACCTTTTTTTATGGTAATCGAATTTGTTCGAAATTAATGCATTATTTGCGAAGGAGTTTTATCAATATAATATTAATTCTTATTCAAATAAATAGTTTTAACATCAAGGGTATTTATGTAGCAGTAAAATACTTTTTAATTCATTCGAATCGGACATTTAATTTCGAAGTTATCACGAAATGCAACACGCGAACCGTTCGACGCCGGCACCGGGCCGCGCCGCGCCGCCGCGGCGTTCCCTAGTCTAGAGAAGAGAGGATGGGCGCACGGGTAGACCATGACTTGCAATAGGACATAGGATACGTTTTATCCCTTAATTCCCACGGGATCGAGACCTACGCGGGTGAAACCGCGGGGCACAGCTAGTTTAACATAAAGCACAAACTGTACCAAATAGTACAGATGTCCATGTATTATATGTCGTAGATGGATTTGCAAAACGTTTAAACAATTCTGCGTGTTATTAAAGTTCGGTAAATATGTAAAACGGCTAAACGTCGTTAAGCTTTTTTACATAACGGAGCTGTTATGTAAAACAACTAGCGGTTTTGTAAACAGTTACAGCGGATTCTACAATCCATCTGCGACATAGGTATACATGGTGATGCTAAATGAATTCCGAGTGCACAAAAACAAGATATTACGATTAACCCTCGCTGACACATCAATTTCTAGGAATCACTACAAAAACATATGACATTTAAAACACACATCTGTTACGGTTCAGTATCTGGCCGTGAGACACTCTGCATACCTAAATGGTACCTATTTCATCATTTTAATACACATCCTGCTTCCTGAGAAAGGTCTCTTTCGATTTGAGTGTCGCCTGTCGTCCCAATACCATCTGCTGCAATGTTCCAACTTGTTGCACCATAGCTTACCATCAACATCATTATCTCAAAGGCGTCCGCTGCTGGTCATAAGACTAACTAATCGAACTCGATCTAATCTGACGTGTCTGTTACTAATGAAAGTAGCGGATAACCGTTCTATGTTCAAAAAAAATAAATAAGATATGCCCTAGCTAGTTATAGTAACCACATAGTAATTACATAAAGATACGTACATTACGGGATTATAATATGGCGGTAGTGACTGAGGGAACATCAACCCTCGCCGACGTATTCCATAGCAAGACAAATAAATTGCTATTTGTGTTAGAAAGAATGAGCATGAAGCCGGGACTTTGTAAACAAACAAATAGGGCCATCCAGTCACCCTTTCCAGCTTGTGCCTGCAACTAACATTGTAATTTCGAGTGGGACAATAGCCCTTTAACCCTTTGTAATAAAGATCCTGTGGCTGTAATTCCTAATGAAAATATTTGCACCGGAGTCGCGGATAGGCAATTAATTATAACAATTCTGCGACACCTTTAGGTGATCTCTTTCCCAATTATCACACTACAGCCCTACACTAGCACACCGCTCAACTGTCGATTGGCATTTAGAAGGCGAGAACAATTAAAATTCTATTGTATGTCGTTAGTGACAGCTGGACATTTAACGTGCTTTCCGAGCCACGGGGGTATCACACCGCCAACTTCCAAACTCCGGCCTGTTACTAAGAAATTCCTAATGGAAAAACCTCAATAACCCTTTGCCCAACCCGGGAATCCCACCCAGGACCCCACGTTCAGCAGTCGCGCTTGCATATAATAGTACACACACTAGCACACTAGCATGCTTGCACAGATGGTAAACTATTAGGCAAAGATAGGTAGGTCCTACGGCTACGATGCTACGGCGGTGCTACGCGGGCGATGTGTTTGACGATATTCTCAACAAACAGATCAGAAGTTCTACCTGAATAGACTGAACAATACTTTCACGTGATTAAATATATTGAACCCAATTTACCAAACCATATACTGTAAGTTGTAACTCTGATTTGACCAAAGATGACAAATAAACTAACAACTACTTAGGGCCAAAACTAAATATGGCAAAAATAGAATACTTTTGTAGGAGCGCAGGATGAGTATGAACGAAGCCATTAAACAACATTTGAAATAACAAACTACTCTCATGTATAAAAAAAGTTACACTCATTCAAGACTCAATTAGCTGAATATTTATCGCAATTTACGCCCTTCTTAAAATCGAAATGCATTGGATTTTTTTTAGATGCGTGGTCGTATATAAATATGCTTAATTTGATTCTTTAATTCTTGTCCGATGAAGTAGTGCCAGCCCGCGCCGCAGCTGAGCACGTAGCTTTAAATTCCCCGTATAATAATAATAATGATGATATTTTGATCCAGCCTGTCCCATCTTGCTGTCCCTCCGCCAGTGATGTTGCCCTAAGCCGAGGTTCGTACCCCACAGGGGGTGCCCTTAGCGAGCACACACTTAATATTAATTTAGAATAGTTTATGCCCCTGGCTGGAGGCCCTGAGTGTAGAAGCTTAAGGCAGCCACAGGAATGTCCGGTTAAGAAGTCATGATTTCAGAAATCAACTTCAAGATGCCCTAGTTAAAAAAAAAAAAAAAAAAATTCTTTAATTATGTATAAACAACTTTGTCAATTCACGCTAAGCTTTGATATTATATGTCGGCAGGCATTAAGGAGTTTCATTAAAAATTTAAAATTATGGCAATTTAGAAAATAAATATTATCATTGTCAATTTCGATTATTTCCAATTGCCTCGTAACAGATCTACAGGAGGAGCCTAAGTACTTTCAATTAATTAATTTTCAAACTGAACATAGACATAATTCAATATTATCTAATACTAGCTGCGCCCCGCGGTGTCACCCGCGAAAGTCTGGACCCCGTGGGAATATCGGGATAAAACATATAGGTAAACAAACAAACTGTACCCAAGAGGTTAGGAGAGTGTTAACAGACTGCAGCCTTCCAGTCCCGCCCGGGGCACCACACGGGCCGGTTTCCACACGAATACGATGTTTTTCTTTACCATTTTGATAGAAAACAAATTGCAAAGAAGTGCATGTCTAGCTGGGTTCCAACCTTCACGGCTTCTCCTAATCCGGGGCTACCATTGGGCCACCACTGCTGTACTGCGGGTCCTTAACATACTGATTTCCTTGTGTACGTTCCAGATCCGGAGAAATGGGAGCGTGGAGATGTGCTGCGCTGCGTGCGCTGGGTGGCGCGCACGTTCGGCGTGTGCGCGCCGCGCCGCCACCTGCTGCCCGACAGCGGCCGCGCGCTGCTGCAGCTCACGGAGGACAACTGGCTGCAGGTACGGACTAACTACAAGTTATACGAAACTAAAATTAGTTCAGTAAGTATATTATGCGAAAGCCGCAGGAATCCGCTGGACGTGAAACGGTCGGTAGTGGCGACTCTTGGGAGAGACTTATGTCCAGCAGTAGACATCTTTCGGCTGAAATGATGATGATGAAAATAAGTTAGTAGGATCCTAAATAATATCCTTACTAATATTATAAATGCGGAAGTAACTCTGTCTATCTGTCTGTCGCGCTTTCACGCCAAAACTACTGAACCGATTTAAATGAAATTTGATACACAGATAGTCTAGAGCCTGAAAAAGGACAAGGCTACTTTTTATCGACATACCACGCAGGCGAAGCCACGGGCGAAAGCTAGTACTAAATAAAATAAGTTACATACGAAATACGTTATCATAATCATCGTTCAGTCGCGAGACGTCTACTGCCAAATCTAGGCATCCCCCAAGCATCGCCACAACGTCCCCCATTCCTGCTTTCAGAGGATTCCTGCGAAGCTGCATGCGTACCCCACCAGATTCACCTTGGACAGGGTATCCTACACAAGTACCCATGCCGATACCTGTGTGGATAGATGTTAGTTTTAAATTACTAAAGAAGTTAGAACCAATGCCCAATTTTTATTATGAAATCACTTTTTTTAGTAGCCGTTGGTCCCGGCTGTCATTTGTGGATCTTTGACAGTCGTTACGGGTCGTCAGAAGCCCGAAAGTCTGACAACCAGTTTTACCAAGAGATACTGGGTTGTGGAGGTCAGATAGGCAGTCGCTCCATGTAAAATACTGGTATTCAGCTGCATCCGGTTAGACTGGAAACTGACCCCAACATAGTTGGGAAAAGGCTAGGCAGATGATGATGAATTTTATGTCTGAATCGGCTGAACGTCGTTTTTCCTGCACATTGTAACTACATATAGGTACTTTGTGTGCCAGTTTATGCAGAGGTCGCTTTAGCCGTGCACAGAGCAATGAACAAACCCTAACTGTAACCTGAAAGTAAAACCAACGCAGGTTCAGTGCAGTTTATTGCAGGTTCATAGAGACGGTAATGAAATTCAGATGATATTGAACTACTTAGCTGTAAATTCAACGTAGCAAATTGACTGGCTAAAGACTGAATTCACTTTCCATTTGAACAAACATCAGATTTTAAACGCTTTTCTTCCTACCACAACACATCACAGGCTACCTACTCCTTTGACCCGCATAAGCGGCGGAATGAGAGGACTGTCTCGAACACACGCTTTCATTATTTTTATACCTATCCATATTTAGCTTCAACGTCTTCTTCTCCACTTTGATGTAAACCGAATCTGCCGAGCCTTTAGGCCTAAAAGTTTAACTCTATTCTCCATCTTCATGTTCAGGTATGCGACGGCAGCGAGCAGTCGGCGCGTATCTACTTCGCCTACCTACGTCACGCTCACGCTGGCGCCACGGGCCAGGCACCGCCGGAGCCGCTGCCGGAACACCAGGCTACCACCAGCGCAGCCGCTGCTGACTACAGTGAGTACTAGGTTAATAGGTAACAACTTGGATTCATCACACCCAGGACCTTTTTTAATATTATTGATAGGCTCGCGTATGACCACTATACCTAACTAAGAATGTTTGACATCAATGCGCGTATGATGGTGTTAGATGTTAATTTACTCATTACTTTTTAATTTACTTGTATATGGTGTATTCCTTTAGCTCATTAGTGGATATTTAGTGGCTGCGTTAGATTATACTTAGTGGTTATTTAGAAACTAAAAAGCAATTCACCATCGTAATGCTCTGATTTAAATCAGCGCCATCTATGGGCGCGTAGTGAAGTCGAAACTAGAAAGCGCGCCAAAAAACTTATGAATGGATGCGCGATGAATGAGTCACACAGCCGGGCGCGTTCCATTCATCTCGCACGGTTACTGACTCACATTGTTTCTCCGAAATTAAACTTTACAGTGTAATTAGTAGTCAATTTATTTCATTCCGTATAAAATTAATCACTATAGTGAATTAGAAATTATGTTTAGGTTATTTTAGTAATTTTAATAGGCCTAAGTGGAAAAATATTTCGATGTATTTCGATAAGTGGGTCACCTGTTTCAGGGTCACCGTACGCTAAACTATGCGACTGCAAGGAATGCATTCTGCTTATAGTTACAAAGACTTAGGTACACTACTACTTTTTTTTTCGAATCCTATCTGAGATCGTATTATTTTAATTGAATTTTGCCGAAGGTATTTTACTTATAAAGTTCGCTCCGATTCGCTCCGGAAATGACTTCTCGTTCTCAGTAACAATCTAGAGGTAAAATCGTGTAAAAGATTAGCAGTAGTCACTTGTATCATATCATAACATCACACCTACATTTTGGCAAATAAAGTATTATCTTATCTTATCTTAATTGTGTGCTACAAAATCTTCCCAAAATTGACATTGAGAATGGCGTTGCTAGCCCCTTTCAAATTATAAGCGAGAAATTTGGGAAACGAAAGCTTTTAGGCAAAATTGTTGATCGCATATCAATCCCTGCCGAGTGTTTCACGTTCAAACTCGATTGGAACTCATTCTCTCCCTGACCCTCATCCCCTGGGAGCGCGGGAAGTCTGCAATCTGCCCCAAAACGACGCTATATCTTAATAGATCGCTTGCGTAATGACCAGTGATTGGAGTAGGTAGATTGATTTTTGGTACTTGTATCATAAATGCACACAGAAAGAATAACATGGATAAGCCATTTTTCCGGAAAGTAATTCCGGTATTTCCGGATTCAATTAAATATTGTTAATGTTGGTAGTGATATTATTACTACTCAATTCAAAATTTAAAGGAAGGTATCAAAACTAAATTAATTTATTATTTATCTGTTGAATAATAAAAACAATCGAATTCCGATTTTCGATTTCCGATTTTTTTGAGGATGGCAAATCATCAAATGACTCTCTCTCCACTCTGGCAGAATACAATTCCTACATAAGTTCCGGTTTTTTTTAATAATCCACAAATTCCGGAGGAATGTCCATATTAATATATACGTTTCGGATCAATGGCCCCAGTTCAATCTACCTACTCCGATCACTGGTAATGACCATCGGTCATACCACTGCTATCTTCATGACGAGGGACTACCGGGACCAGCCAGGGCAATGGGGTTAAGTTGTTATTGGCCTTATGTATAATCAAAATTTCTAAGTCATACTGTATTTATTATTTTGAAGATGATTTTGGTGTTTTATTAATTTTACTAAAGTGTGGATCACGTTAAAAGCATTAAAAGCACGCGCTAAATTTTTGTCATATTTGAGATGTTGCCAATATTACATCGTCAGCCATTCTTTGGTGATGTGGCATTCTGAATGTTTGTCATTCTTATTATCATCGTCGTTTACTTCCGTAAAAACAAGAGTTCCTCTCTCTAAATGAAAGAGTGGCTTTCCTGTTGGTATGTTTCTGGTAAAGATTGTTACACAAGGAATTGCCAAGTAAATATAGTAGGTGACTGGCAAGCTTACTGTGTAATGGTTAATATAGAGGAAGTCTTGTGGACGATGTGGTTATTGTGTGTGTAAATGTATGACCGGTTGAGTTGTGACGTAGCATTCTGAAAAATCACCTTATCCAATTTTCCCCTCCAAGGTAAAAAAAACCAGTCGTTTCCACGAAAATTCGGACCAGTCATCTAGTCTTTATTTTGTTTTAATTTGGAATCAAGCTGGAGATTCCCGCGCTTTCCAAGATGTCGCGCATATTTTGGCGCGTTCCTACGTTCCGTTACTCTCACACGCTACTGATTCTCTGATTCACTTAACTTTTGACACTAAACTTATTACCGCCATGCGCCTGCGGCTGCGGGACCCGTATAGGTTCTAGTACATACTCCACCGAGCTCTGTCCTGTGCAAATAGATAAACATATCATCCAGGTATACCAACGTTGTATCACATTCCCGAGGCTATGAAAATAGAGAATACAAATTTTCCCAGATATGGCGGCCTTTATTGCAACTTTCATCGAAATCGTTAGAGACGTTTTCGAGAACGTGATTTCAATTAAGTATATATACAAATAAAGCTCATTTATTAGTATAATATGATAATGATACCCCTTGGTGTGTCAGTCACGCTAAGTTCTGATAGATTCATCAAGAAACTCAATACTAAATATATATTTATTGCATTCCACAATGTGAACTTAGGTGGAGGTGGACTCTTAACAGTTGCAGGAAAACATTTTGATAATACTTAATCTAATTCTTCTCGTTCGCAATGAACAGCTTTTTATAGGCTAGTTAGGTATAGTGAATTACACGTACCTAAGGGAAAGAGTTTAAATTACAACTTGTGATAGCCTCTCAAGCATAGAGATATAATATTACATAGAGTGCGCGCATTGCACAAATCGCTTAGTGCGCATCGTAGACAAGTGAGCTATAAATTAGTGTTGGGTAGGACATACAAGAGGCACTTCAAGTGTCCCTTATAAAATGATTGAATGTCCCAACACCTCCAAACAACATTTTGTACCGCTTCACTATAACATACAAATGAATGAATCTCAAACTGACAGGTGAGTGAGTGTGGTGAGGAACGTCGTGTTGTTCAAACCCGTGTCTACTGTTCATAGTTTGTTGCGCGCACTCTATATCTACTATAATTATATCTCTATGCTCTCAAGGCTATCACAAGTTGTTTCTTTGCTTAACTTTATAAGAACTCAAGTAAAAAAAGTATATTCTTGATTCATCTCAGCCAGCCTCAGTGTCGAATGAATAAAAAATTAAGAGCGATAATGATATATATGATTCATCTAGACAATCAGCATGAAATAAGAGGAAAATATTATGTCTGTAGGTAAATAAATGAAGATACATAATGATAGTTCAAATAAAAAGACATGGCTGAGTAACTAACAGGGTTACAGGTTAAATAAATTAATTTGGGCATACACTAGGTGGACGGTGTTAAATGCGATGGCTAAATTGTAAGGCAATAATTCTTAAAACTAACTTTCTCCACAATGGTTGACACATAAAAGTTTGCAAGCCGGATCTACCTGGGTCGTAAGATGTACTCAACGTTTATTACTAGTACCTACTGTTACTGTGTCGCAACAGATGCGGTTCACAGACCGACTCCCGGTGACTAACTCGTTATCTTTCACAAGATGGTTCAAATACTAGAGTACTATAGCGGAAGTGAATCAATATTTACTCGGAAATGATCGTGATTCACTGTTCCGGATTGAATCACTATGATCTCAAAACTTTGAAAGAATTAAATTCCTAATTCCTATGTCGTGAGTGCTAGTGTTTATTTTGGCTTGCGCGTGCCGCACGTGGTTAGATCGTTGTTTGTATGAGTAATGCGCAAGCGCCGCGCCGGTGTTTTCGCGCATGCGTTGTCGTCGTGGGAGAGTTGACTGTTACAAGTGTTATGTGTCACTTTACAAAATTTCTGCCTTTCATCTGTACAGATATTGTCGTTTGGTATTGCATCGATAACCAGTTATCGATAAAAAAGACAGATAGTACGGAAGACTTGTGAAGATACTTAGATTGGTCTTGAATTCCCCGAACAGAATACATTGATTGGGGTTTTTTCGATAACTTCATCACTCGAATCCAGGTATTGAATGTTGACTCATATTTAATCATGATTTTAATAACTAAAAAAGATATACTTAAGTAGGTCAAACCCTCGTGAAACATATATGAGAACTAGCTGCGCCCCGCGGTTTCACTCGCGTAGTTTTCGATCCCGTGGGAATATAGAGATAAAACATATCCTATGTCCTATTCCAGGTTATGGTCTACCCGTGTGCCCATCCTATCTTCTTTAGAGTAGGGAACGTTGCGGCGCGGCACCGGCTTCGAATGGTTCGCGTATTCCATTTCGTGATAACTTCGAAATTAAATGTCCGATTCGAATGAATTAAAAAGTATTTTACTGCTACATAAATACCCTTGATGTTAAAACTATTTATTTGAATAAGAATTAATATCGTATTAATAAAACTCCTTCGCAAATAATGCATTAATTTCGATCAAATTAGATTACCATAAAAAAAGGTTATAGTGAGTCAATCTTAAAAGATATGTACATATGCTGTTGCGGACTTTTTTTAGAACTTTTAAAAAGGAACAAGTCCATCATACATGATATTTGCGTAACTTAAAACGATTACGCAGCGCACGCAACGGAAGCTCTCAAAAAGGAATATTTTTTCCCGTTTTTGCAACATTTTTCTTTTATGCTCGGCTCCTATTGGTCGTAGCGTGATGTTATATAGCCTATAACCTTCCTCGATAAATGAACTATCTAACATAAAAATATTCTATTATAAAAATATTATATTTTTCAATTCCAACCAGTAGTTCCTGAGATTAGCGCGTTCAAACAAACAAACTCTTCAGCTTTATAATTTTAGTATAGATATAGGAAAAGTCCTGTCCAGCCCCAGAGTAAAGAGAACGGCCAACAATATCGTGAGTTTCATAGACTGATAAAAGTCTTGGTATGTTCCCAGAGCCGCTCAGAGAATTCCACGAGCTGGCATGGCACCAAATGCCCAAATTACTAGTTTCTATAAGATTTTCCTTTCAGTCAAAAGAATATGGGAGTGTCGGGATCATCGAGGATACTCTCGACTACCGGTGACTACCCAAGAACAAAAATGAACTAACTTGCCCCTGAGAAGCCATATAATTCAAGATACTTTTTCTTCCAATTTAGTTGACGATACTGATGTGTGCTTTGTAATTATTTGTTAAAGGACATCTCTATCTCGCATAAAACTTTTGATTCTCAGAAATCAGGCTCATAATTCACAAGCTTGGTTTACATGACGCGACGTCTGTCGCATTGCACACATTTAATGTTGTTAGCAAATTAAAACAAAATAAAACAGAGTGTCAGCTGCAATTATCCCAAATGTCTTGGTGTGTTAATCGACCTTTTTGCGTTATTTATTGCGTAAATTGGCAGAAACGACATAAATATTAACGAGGTTAGTTTACTTTGCGCCGGCTCCTCATTGGTCGCTTTCAAACGAAGAACACACCCACACCACACACGAGGCATCGTTCGTAAACCACAGTAAATTAGATATTTTGTGCTCTTGTACCTAATATTAACAATGTAATGTTATTAACTCTTTTGGTATAAGTGGAAGGTTGCAGGGGTGACCTTAGCATAAAAGCCGCTTCAATTAATAGTGCCAGAATGATTTAATGTATCAATTTCTGTTCAACCGCAGTTTGTAATGGATTATGCAAATGTAACACAAATAATTTACATAAAATCTTTGTCTTCAAAATTGTTGAGACTCAAGAGATATTAAAAAGCTGTCGAAATTTAATTCTTGGGAATCAATTCGAAATGTTTACAAGGAATTATTGGGCCCCTACATTTATACATATGTAGAGTCATGAAAAAATATATTCAGCAACGAATGACCGTTGGCAAAGGCAAACAGTTGCCTTGTTCACATGAGCAGTCGGTGCCTGGGTAGCATACTAGCATTATTATGGAGTCCCATTTCAGTCTGCTGGTGACATCAAGGAACTTCATGTGCAGATATAGCTCAAATCTTAAAGCATTAAGTGCTTTCGTAGCGTAGGCGCTACGATTTAGATCTCTCTCACGAAATAACCGATAAGTTGAACGCGAAGCATGGCGGTTATTCTAAATTTAAACCGTTCAGCTAATGGCGGCAGACCGCACAATCGCACATTCGGCGTAGTGTTCTAGGAACTGCGAGTGATTCGGCAGCAGCGCGCCAGTGCGGCGCCTCACTGCAAAATTACATCATTGAAAGTAACAAGCGCTTGGGACGCCAGGTTTAGCAACTGTAGGCCATAGGTTAACGAGGGACTAGACGAGGTTATTAGAAGCGAGCCCACAGCAGCCAATGGGAGGACGAGGATTACATTAGACCAACCCGCCGGCGCCGCATTCGTTTTATTGTATTATCCCACTATTACAAAATGTCACTTATAAGCATTACGTGGTAGTGTTTTAATTTTATTTGGCATTTCGTTTTTGCAGTATTTTTAGGGTTCCGTACCCAAAGGGTAAAACGGGACCCTATTACTAAGACTCGGCTATCCGTCCGTCTATCCGGCTGTCACCAGGCTGTATCTCATGAACCGTGATAGTTAGATCGTAAATTACCTTTAAGATCAATATTTACTGTATCAAAGGAAATATTTATATGCACAACGCATAACATGTAGGAAGTGTGTAGAGTGTGGTAAACCACAATGTAACCTGCCTATAATATAATGTGTGTTGTGTTGTCGAAACTCTGCGGCTGGGGATATCCACAGCGAGCGTGCAGCTAGAGGTCACCTCGGTTGAAGGTTATTCAAATAGTTAATTATAAATAATTTGAATTAAACCTTTTAGACTACTACTTATATGAGCGTGTGATACATACAGTAGTGCATCGATCAGGCAGGTACTTCCTACCTGAATAGGACCTCAACTCAGCATTGTGAAGGTTGAAACCGTTTTAATTTTATCACGGAGATTATAAAATAATCAAAACACAAAATAGGAAATCTTTTATTTTCTTCCGAAATTTTTCTGACGCCATTTTATTGTTTTTATTAGAATATTAACATTATATTTGAAATTGACACAGATGATCTAGTGGTCAATATTTGGGTAGGTAATCAAATCAATAATGAATATAAAATTAAAAAGCATTACATTGACCACAGCAAATCAAATCGATCGTCTATACGTAACTATACCTACGCTGCATATAAACACATTAAATGATTTTTAAGGGTTCCGTACCCAAAAGGTAAAACGGGACCCTATTACTAAGACTCCGCTGTCTGTCTGTCTGTCTGCCACCAGGCTGTATATCATGAACCGTGATAGTTAGACAGTTGAAATTTTCATAGATGATGTATAAATTTCTTTTGTCGCTATAACAACAAATATGAAAAAACAGAATAAAATAAATATTTAAAGGGCAAAAAAATATTTTTTTACCGTTTTTACGGTTTTTTAATGATACGGAACCCTTCGTGCGCGAGTCCGACTCGCACTTGGCCGGTTTTTTCAACTTTATTTCGGTAACTGAAACTAAACCCATGACAAGGGTTCACAATTTCCCTGCAGCCTGCAGGGGTCGTGACGACGCGGCACGGCGACAGCTCGACGGGGTGCACATTAGCATACATAATGTCAGGGGTTACGAGTCGCGCCCTGTGGCCTGTCATAACACGGGATTTGTATGATGAACAACCCTTGACGGGAGCGCTTCACTTACCATAGTCGGTCGTGGTAAGCCCGATATTTTGATGTAATAGCAAAGTCAAGTCACAGTCAAAGAATTTATTTTAAAGGCATTTTTACAAGAAAATAGAATTGATTCCATCTACGTATCAATGGGCACCTAGAATTAACTGAGTGACATTATGGAGTTTCTTGCCCATCCTTCTCCATAGAAAGATGGGCAAGAAACTCAATAATGTCACTTCTAATGTTTTACAATATTTTGTATACATTCTTAATAATTATAATTATGTGAAGACTACGTACCTAGAATTAATTTACTATGCTGCAGTAGGTACAAATGAAGCAATGACAGATAAATTAATTATGTTGATAGATAGTGGCAGCTGTTCGTCAGGAACAGTCTATAGGAATGCATCAGTCAGTGTATGAATGTTGTGCAATTAGGACTACCTAATGACACAACATTGATACACTGACTTATTCATTAATGAACGCCTGCTTTCCTGCATATACTAATACTAGCTTCGCCCACGATGTATGTCGATAAAAAGTGGTATATGTCCTTCCCCGGGATGTCATCTATCTCCTTGCCAAATTGTATCGAAATCCGTTCTGTGGTTTAGGCGTGAAAAGGTAACATACAGACAGACAGACTTACTTTTGAGTTACTTTCGAATTTATAATATTAGTATTGATGCAGGAAACCAGGCGTTCATTAATGTAATAAAAACGAAAAACTTCGCAAGCTATGGGAAGTAGCTACTGAAGGCTGCGGGTGTCGAGCTCAGGACCAGCTGATACTCACACGGACAACTGAACGTCGCTTTCTCCCGCGTCACCTGTCGTCACCTGTCGTCTTCTTTCTACGTTGGGTGTTGAGATCAAAACTACAAATGTAATAAGTCTACAGGGAAGTTTTATAAAAATGTGGCTGTTATTGTAGTATACTATGATGTCTTACGACTTCCGCGTGATCGTGGTCGCGGGCAGACGTTGGTTTGCAATAATGATGCTTGTTTACAAAGTGTAGGAACTTACTTTTAATATGATCTTAAAATTTTCCTCCGTTTAGTTTTAATACATCACAAGGCACATAAACACATGAAACTAGAAATTTTACGCGGACGAAGTCCCGGACTGCAGCTAGTTATGTTCTAGTGTATACCTCTGTTTTGTTGTTGTCGTGGTGATAAAATAAAATGTAGTATTTAACTAATAACAAACAGTCATACTACCTAATAATATGGATAGTTCGCCTGGTTCACCATAATGGTTAGCCAATAAACGACCAGCGTTCATTAGGCCCCTGTTTTAAATAAACGATATGGTCACATAAGCACACAGCTACCTTACCATAATAATAGTGGAGATCACCTGTGCGCTCCAGACCGGATTCCTCTGCTTTCACATTCCCGCACCGAACAGCGGCGCGGGCGCAGGCCACTGTGAATCATCGCGCGGAATGCGGCCCGTGTGAACTTACCTAAGGCATTGCGGACCCGATAGACACCGGGGACATTGACTTTGTTGCTAACTCTACTTATACATACATATTAATACGACTGCAGAGAGGTAGGTATTACTCTCCTCTGTGATGTAGAACACAATTGGTAAGTTGTCGGCATCATCTAATAGGGAATATGGTACAGGCTCATTAGATTGATATTCGAAGTATAACAATGTAAGTAGGTCACCCAGCGCAAGTCGCGAAACATATTTACTTATGTGCCTATCACTTAATAAGCCCTCCTCCTAATTTTTATGTTGTTATGCCCGACAGGGCCCACAATGCTCCAAAACGAATGTATGTCTTTATGTACCTACCATCTAAGTTCACATTGTGGAATGCAATAAACGTATGTATTGAGTATTGAGTACTTTTTGCAGATTTCTAAACCGTGGAACATAAAAATAAAATAAAAATATGTAGCATTCCAGGTTCAATAATTCATGTTGATGATACCGGTATTACAGCATTTTTGTTAAGGACGCGATCATTATGACGGTGATTCATATTAGCGGCATGAGATAGTTAGCATTCCTTAAACTTCACTTCCAAAAACCATTTGTTGAAAAATTCTACATTATCTATTAGTTGATGACTGATGATCGATTACTCTCGATCGAAAGGACTGACTGGCTCAATTTGCACACTTTGGGGGCTTAAAACCCCGACTTTGGCAGAATCATAGTAGGAAAATATTATGAATCAGCGTAAAAGGTCACAAACTGATAATTCATATGATCTGCGTGCGATTCATATTACGAAATTCATTTCAATTTATCTGTTTGACAGTTTTTTATGGAGATTCGTAAAATTGTTCACATTATGAATTGCTTTTGTGTCCAATTAGAGGAATTACTAATGACAGCTAGAAATTCAGGAAATGAACAGCTTTTAGAGGAATTGCTAATGTGACCATTTTAGGCCCACTGTTACTAACACCTTGTTGGCTGGCTTATATTTTAACTTTTTATACTAAGACACGCATGAATCAGTGGTGGCCCAGTAGAGTAACAGACTTACGAGTTGTAGGTGCTTTACTTTGTGTAAATTATTTCATCACCACTGCTTTCAAAACCGTGAAGGAAAATATCGTGTGGATACCGGAATGTCTAAGACAAAAATCTTTTACCATCACGATGATCCTTTTTATACTAACCATAATTATTTTTAATTTTTTTTTTTTTTTTCTTCTGATTTTATCTTGCGATCAGTCTTTTAGACTATGAGCAGATGTGTTGATTCTGTTGGCGTGTAGGGCGCTACTCCCAGTGGAGTCTGCCCTATCTATTCGTAGTCATTCTTCGCACTGACTGTTCTGATCGAAAATGTCCCGCCGCTTTTTTAATCGGCGGATGCTTTCTGGGATAGTAAGCTGCCCTGCAAGCTTATTTGGATGCTTTAGCAGTCGCTTTTTGTAGTTGTCGCCATGCCCACTTATCTCCTCGTTGACCATCGGGATATTGAGGATTTCGTGGATCTCTGTTGTCTTGATGAACCATGGTGCGTTGGATATTTGTTTTAATATATAGTTTTGTGCCCTTTGCACTTTCATTATGTTGGAGGCACTGGCTAATCCCCAAAGTTGGATGCCATATGTCCAAATTGGCTTTAGTATTGTTTTGTATATGAGAAGTTTGTTATCTATAGCCAGTTTTGAGTTTCTTCCCAGTAGCCAGAACAGACCTCTGTGTTTCAGTTTAATTTCTTCTCTTTTTGTTTCGACATGTTTCTTCCATGTTAGCAGCCTACGATCAATATGCATGCCCAGATACTTCACAGACTCGTGGTGTGGGAGTTGACTGCCGTTTAGGGTGACCGGGTCACAGTCATTTTTACGGAGTGTGAATGTGATATTAACCATAATTATAAAAAAATATTTTTGTTTCCATCGACAACGTAATGTGTAAAAACCGTCAACGAGTCTTCACGGAAAATACAATAATTTAAGGCGACCTTGATAGACATGTAATTTGGCTGCAACCTTGGTAGTACTAGGTCGTCTGACCCAAAGCACTAGATATCTGGCAGAACCTATGAGTCTAGATGGTCAGCCAGTGTTTATTGAGGGCATGCTGTTACTTAGCGCCGCTGATGCTGATAAGCATTCCGCGTAAAGAATGGATTTTAGGGCTTATAATACCTACGTAAATAAATGAATTTGACTGCTTGACCTTGTAATAATTTAACGAAAGCAGCCATTGATTAGTAGTACATTATCTATGACATTACATACTTAAGCCCTGGTGCAAGCAAAATCGTAGCACAGGGAAGAAGTTCAAACCCGTCGGAACTTCGGGAAATTACGACATTATCTTAACTCAATACTACCGACCGAAATATTTTCCATATTACGAAAATAATTGTTGTTTAAAGTCTTGTTTTGAGTTGTGATCATGTTTTCCTCCAAATTACCTAATTTTGGGTCCAATTTCACAAATGAAAAGTGCCGCAATATAAGACTAAGCACTCATTTCCTTAAATTTATTTGAACTTGCAAGTTTCGGCGATAAACCAGCCCAACTAGTGTCGCAAAATACTACTAGTGGTCACAGTGCGACGCTGCCGGGCGGTCGCCACTAAGTAAAATCTACTATCTATATAATTATTACGAAGGCACCTATCTTCCTGTATCCGTGTCACAAGTGTCTGCCAGCGGCCGCGCGGGGGCGCCGTGGTCGCGGGGCGGAGCGCCACAGGCCACACCTGCCCGGCTGCCCCAGGCTCCGCCCGCCGCACTCATTCTCAATACTTGAGGCATGCCAGACTGCCTGAGTTACGAGAGGCAGAGTGCGGGAGTTGTATGTTATACGGTGTAGCACCTCCGCCCGGAAACGATTCATAAATCATTGAAGTTTAGTCTGAAACACTCGCGTCTTGGATACTTTAGAAATTGTTTAAATGACGTCCAGTAGTGGACACGCTAAGCTTTAAGTACATTTAGGTTTTTTTGTGACTCGTAGCTGTGTAGTTAATTCAACGTAACAACTTGTAAGCTGCATTAGTAATAATCAATTCTGTTTATTGCATTATGTGCACTTTGACCCGGAGAAGCTGCACTTTACATACTTAGCAAATGATGGAGTATTTATATAACTAAAATATGTCAAGAACACTTTAAATTAATATTTTTTTCTTAATCTAAGAAATAATGATATAGTATAGAGCCCGAAGCGCACAATAATGCAAACGCTGGCTGCTACGGCGTAGCGGTACGCTACGGTTTCGTAGCACCCTCAAAGTTAACCGAATTGTAAAAATAGGTGACCCCGTGTTTATGTCACAATAGGTTTTTTTTTTAATCGCTTTCGCTTGTGCATTGCGTCACAGTCCGTATTTCTAGGAAGGAATCGTATTGTCCGCCATCATTGATCCCGAGCGCGGCAGCCGCAAAATACACTTGCGCCCGTCGCGCGGCAGCGCCCACGGCCTGCAGTTATAGAACTGACTGTGTTGGAAACAATGTAGGTATTATGCCATTGTATAAATACATATTCCTTGGTCATACCATTATACAAGTCATAATACCAAACTCTTTTATGAATGGACCACAAAGTTACGTTTGTTGTAAACTCATAACTTTAATGTACAGTTGCTGATGCATGCCTTATAAATTCACGTTTCCTCAACGCTACAGAACTCTCGTCTCCCTAGGGTGGACTCCCTATATAGACTTTACCTACTTTCTCATACTAAATCTATGTGTAACTATGTCTATCTTACATTTCTCTCTTTCCTCATATTATTTAGAATAGGTTATATTTATATTAGAACTAGCTGATGCCCGCGACTTCACCCGCCAAATTATGTACTAAAGCCTTCCTCGAGTTGGTGAAAACAGCATGAAAATCGGTGCAATACTTTTTGAGTTTATCGCGAACACGACGACAGACAGACGCGGCAGAGGACTTTGTTTTATAATACATATGTAAGGATGGTTCATGTTAGAATATTCTGTTTATTCTTATAATTGTACCCTGGGCCCTAGAGGTACGTTGTAGGGATACATTTTAATGTTGCCCAACGTTATGAGTTAACAACCTGCAGCAACAATCAACAATATTCTATTTTATTTTATTCAAATACCAGAAGCGGCTGCAAACGATGCTTGAGGCAAAACGAAATGGGCAAACTATGACACTTTCTGACACATTCATGTACTTACTACTTATACTATTTATGTGAACAGTTTACACACATTTGGTAAAATACACCCAACACTCGTAGCGAGCCGATATACTTAATTAAATAATCACGTTACCGACCACAGTACAGTTTGGGTCCGACCGTTGAGTCATCTATTAGTTAGCACTACCCGATTTGACCACAGCTTTCGAGATAATGGCCTCCTTAAGTCATTACTATTACTATATGGGTCGTAAATTAATTTGTGACACTTGTTTTATGAACGGCTCATAAAATTAGGGTCCGCGATTCGTGCAACCGCGTGTAACTGACCGCCGCCGCCGAGTGAAGCCGATCACGATTGGGTCCGGATGCGGCGCGTATATGGGATTTTATTGGTTTTGAGTTTTATTTCGAAAAGGTGTGTAGGGTCCCAAAATTATTGGTTGTGAAGACCTTGGTTGTGAAGACCGTGCAGGTTTTTTTAAAATTCTTTTGCTTTTGGAGGGCTTTAAGGTGATCCTGAGTATATACAGCATATAACAAAAACCCCGTCCGATCCGAAAGGTGCCTGGGTACCGCAATATCATTAGTAAAAAGTTTTTTTTTTTTGTGGGAATAGGAAAGTTACTACTAGGTATTTAAAATTCACGTTTTTAGTACCCAAATTACCCCAATTTCATAAATTTGAACATTTTCTACAGAAGTCGTAAGTTATGAGTTCTACACACCCGCTAAACGACCGCCCTCGCGCCCCAAGTAATAACCCGGTAAAATTCCGCATCGATATTTTTTATCTTCTTTCCAAAAAAAAACACATAGACTCCCAGTATGATTCTTAACATCACTCTCACGAATCGGACAGGGTTTTTATACACGCTGTATATACATTTGTAAAGCTGTTAAATGCTTATAGAATCGTCTTATTTGCACATAACATTACTAGCACAGAATGAATTAATATATTTTTACAGCGAGGCAAACAATCCAACGTCGAATGGTAGCTTTACTTTTACTGTCCCCTAAGATCAGCTTCCGAAATTCACATCTTCATCCCAAAACCATCCTTATCAGTGAAAATAGTTCAACAAACAATAAATCTGAACCTGCGACCTTCCCATCAGAAGGCGCTATCTCCACCGACACCGTCATTACTTGACCTGTCTCCTGAGAGTCGCGCCAGGTCGGGGGCGCGCTATATTGGCTGCGCGCCGCAGGACGCCCATACATTATGCATGGCCGGCGCGGTGGCGCATGCATTATGGAACAACCCCTCTACTTATCTGGCTTTCATTAAATTGACACTGAATTGTTTTTTTAAGTAATGTGTTTGGAGTTGAACTGTTTCATGGGTTTACTGATCACAGTAGCGGCTGCCGAGCGTGAGATATTGGATTCGATTATATGGTCGGCTAAAGTGTAGGTAATTTGGTGTTTCCGCGAGGGAAACGGGACTCTAAATCATCTACTGTAATAAAAATCTTAAATTAATTCACTGACAGATAATGTACCTACAGCCTAAGCCGCTGGGTCAATTTGCATGAAATTTTGCACAAGAGTTCCAAAAACAACGAAAGTGAGCACTAACTAAAGGATTTCCGAAAATTCATCCTCAAGGGATGAAAGTTTGTGTGGAAGTTCGTAATTTTTGCTGATGGGAAATGTTATGCGCGCAAGGCTTGTATCTGGTTACTGATATAATAAGTCTTTCACAAACGACTTGAACGATGACTTCTACACACAGTGATGCCATTTCACTCATCATAAATGAGCATGACACATGCTTCGACACAAACTGTTGCGTGGTTTTCACAAATTATAATAATCACCATTTACGCGGGAAGTTGCCAAACAAAATAAATTGCCACGCGATAACTGCAGCTAAGTATCGGCTAACCCAACATACTTTAACTAGATTACTTTCTGATTGTGCCCCCGCGCGCCGCCGCACCGACAAGCGTGCTCAAAGGTGATATTAACAATATCCTGTCACGTCCACCTTGTGTGCTCCATGTTTTGACATGATTCTTTTGTTCATTCATGAATAGAATTTGACTCAAAGAAAACTATAAATAACAAGATCCTGAATTAGATTACCTATCTTGTTTACTTCGCGGATGTTTACTAACGTCGCTGCATTTTTGGATGATTTGTTTTATATTCATTAAAACTGTTCTGTTTCTACCTACGTTCTATGAAATACTGAAATGTTTTGACACAAACGTGGGAGCGTTTACATTTTTTATAGAAATTGTGTAGGTTTACAAATACAGATTAAGAAATTAATGAGTAGCGCGAACGTCAGCAGTTCAAAGATAGATCTACAATACCAATGTGGTGGTGAAGAGTAAATGAAGCCGGGACAGGATGCCGACGGCTGAGAGCTTGGTGGGACCTTTACACAACTTGGAAAGTTCTATTTCTAACAGTATAAAGAGGTTATAAGACACCAGCACGTCACAGTTACAAAGAGAATTCAGTATGAATGCTCTAGTAATGGCATCGCGCTAACAACTGTTGGATCAATAACAACACCAGTAAAAGCACCTAATAATATAATTATAAAATCGAACTACACTTTACCGGACTGTAACCAACGACTAAATCGAATCCAATCTACCTAGCTTTTTCCCAACTATGTTGGGGTCGGCTTCCAGTCTAAACGGATGCAGCTGAATGCCAGTGTTTTACATGGAGCGACTGTCTATCTGACCTCCACAACCCAGTTACTGGGTAATACGATATCCCTTGGTAAAACTGGTTCTCATCAGTTTCGGGCTTCTGACGACTGTCAAAGATCTCCGAATGACAGCCAGGACCAACGGCTTAACGTGCTTTCCCAGGCACGGATGAGTCTCGGTATGTAAAGACCCATCCACAGACCAACCCCGGCAAGCTTAGTTTAACCTGATGGATCGGCCCGTGCGGCTGTTATTACTTAGCCTGACAACCAGTATAACCAACGGGTATCGTATTACCCAGTTACTGGGTTGTGGAGGTCAGGTAGGCAGTCGCTCCATGTAAAATACTGGTATACAGCTGCATCCGGTTAGACTGGAAGCCGATCCCAACATATTTGGGAAAAGGCTAGGCAGATTGGTGGCGTTCCCGTGGGATAAATTCCGACCTCCACGCGGGCGAAGCCGCTGGCAAAAGCTAGTAATTAATAAAGTTCTAATCACAAGTACAATGACCTATACGCCTACTCTGTCATTGTCTCAAAACATTTTATTCGACGATGTCCCTGCACCAACATCCTAGTAACATCATCAACATTTACCGACAATCACGACCTTCGTTTTGAGTCACGCTTGTAATATTGAATGTTCCGTGAGGCGCTAGCTCAACAGCTCAACGGCTCAACAGCTCACCGACCCAGCGTGATGTCTTCATTACTCTGTCACCCTGTGCCTCGCTAAGCCACTCTCCACAGACATGAGGTACACCGGATTAACTGCGAGGGTGCAGGATTATCATATTGTCATTATATAAAGTTATGAAAAGCCACTTTATAGGAGTTGTACTTTTTTAATTTTTATTTTAGTTATTTAGATAATTATTAAATTTTGTTTATAGGTATTAAGCATATCTGACAGACTTTGTATTATTCGTTTTAGGACAATTTACATACCTAAACGAAACAGAAATTTGGTTATTCATGTAACTCTACTCTTACTTCTACTTTACACTCGCACAAAACACAGACTAAAAGCATCTTTATGAGTAACTAGCTTCCGCCCGCGGCTTCGCCCGCGTGGTGTGTTGATAAAAAACAGCCTATAGCAAAAATAACAAAATCGAAGTATAAATAAGATTACGTCTCATTTTTAAGGTTACGTCTCCAATGGGTAAAAACGGGACCCTAAAGAATTTGAATTTAGTTTGTAAGGATAGATAGGTACGGATATAATGGTTGATGGTAATGCAGAAGTTATAGCTACTGCAATATACTCCTATAAACTATATTAAACGATTTATTTCGGTCAGCATAAACATGTAGATTTTGCGATTTAGAAACGCGTGAGCAAGCCACATAGAGCTGGCCGTGGGAAAAACATGGCGAGCCCAAATGTAAGCCTGCTACCTTTAAGGTTTGACCCTGCCCCCCCCTTGCGATTTATCAATATCTACGATCTACTCAGCATGCTGCCGACACCGATCTTGAGACTGATCTGGCGTTTCAGCAGCCCGTTGAGATGCCATATACTCAGCGTTTTGTTGACGCCGAGCTTCGGACTGCTCTGGAGTCTTATTAGCTCGTTGAGATGCTACGTACTCAGCATGCTGTCGACGCCGATCTCGGGTCTGATCTGGTGTCTCAGCAGCACGTTGGGATGCCAGATATTCAGCGTTTTCTTGACGTCGAGCTTTTGACAGCTCTGGAGTCTCATTAGCTCGTTGAGATGCCAGATACTCAGCATGCTCTCGACGCCGATCTTGGGACTGATCTGGTGTTTCAGCAGCTCTGTGAACTGCCTCACGCACCGTCTGTTCAAGCCTTCGCAGTTCAGCTTGTTGAAACGTCTCGTTAAGTCTAGCTACTTTCATAACTCGAGCTCGATTAGAGCTTTGGGAAAGATTAGACTTACGCTTTCGCGGCATAATTCTTAGTAAGTACCTACTTTTCTACACTTCCAAAAAATACAATATTGCCTATTCAATTAAAATTACAGCAATACAATAATTTTAATTTGCTAATTGTAAAGCAAAATCACGCTGCCGGTGGTATTATCACATAAATATATATTGTTACCAAAAACAGAACAATTACCTACCTATGTATAACTGTTCAATGAAGATAAAAACAAAGAAATGCTTATCATTAACTACTAACCACACACAAATTAATAAAACCGAAGAAATTCTTATAATTAATTACTAAACACAGACAAATTACGTTATTAATACCAAAAAGAAAAATACTATAACCTACGTAATAATAATAAAAAAATAAAACCGAAGAAATTCTTAAAATTAACTGCTAACCACAGACAAATGACGCTTTAATTTTATTATTATCAATACCAAAACTAAATAACATTAATAGGTACCCTACAGTGCGTTTTCAACAAATTGCTAGTGCCTTGAAAATTCACGTTACGGACACAACCGTCACTAACGTTTGCCCTCATGCGTCTGCCCGCGTTCGGGTCGCGCACTCAGCGATGAGCGACTTGTTCCCCCACCCCGCCCGGGAGGGCCAGTCTAGTCAGTCAGCGACACGAAATTAATTTTGTTGCGCGTTATTTTGATTTTGCTACATCTCCTAAAGTATTTATTTAATTTGCATGGTGTAAAGGGAAAAAATAATCTTCATGAAATGCTCAAGCCCACCAATCTATTTAAAATTATAAGGATTAATAATGAATAACGTATTTGTGTAAATAGTTTTCCAAGTTTAATTGCCCATTTTTTTAAGTATTAAAATGGATATAGTATGTTATCCTTAAGAGCTAGACATATGGTATTGCGGACTTTTCTGTAGACCTATATAAGATACACAATTTCACCATACATTATTTTGTTATATCTTAAAGGGTTTAGGCAGCGTTTTCGTTTTAAGCTCCCAGACAACTTATTTTTTTCCGACATTGTCAACAAATATCGTTACTTAAACGGTTTCACCCTGTTGACCGGGATAAAAAGTAGCCTATATGTTATTCTGATATATAAGCTATATTACTGCCAAGTTTCATCAAAATCCATCCAGTAGTTTTAGCGTGAAAGAGTAACAAACATCCACACATCCATACTCACAAACTTTCACATTTATAATATTAGTAGGATAAATACTTTTAGTCTGTGTTTTGTGATAAAAAGAAAAAGATTTCTCTAAAATTAATTATGCGCCACACAGTATCTGATGTCTGCCCCGGTGCGCGACACATAGTACCCCGCCCGCCCTCGTTTCGCAGGGCGGGCGGCGCCTTTGAGTCTCTTCCGCCACACTCGCACGCTTCCGGTGCCGCATCCGCCCGCATATCCGGCTTGCGCGACACATATTTGAAGTGATTTTAAGTTGAATTAAAATGATAAACATTTAACATGATTGAAAGTACTTTTAAAGTACCTATATTCTACTTGTTGCGTGCTGTGAAACTGTAAACGTTGTTTGTTGTTAAGTGTGTAAAATGAGACAGTTCAGTGAGAGCCTTCTATTGGCCGCTAAACATTTTGTGTGCAATGTACCAGTACAATGTATACTCAGTAATATGTGAGCAATTAGTCAGTGATGTTGTGGCTAAGTACGAGTGAGCACCGGCGCTTCCAGCATCTGTATCACGGTGAATTACAACATCTTGCTGTTACAATATACTATTCTAGGACGTTATTCAAGGACGACCTACAATAGAAAATTTGAATGAAACTACATCGAATACTTAAAGACAATAACTCAGTAGCCGGGTAACGTTTTATATCAACACAATATTGTTTGCCTCGTGTCAGGTCCGGGTTGTTTCACCGGAAAAGAATTAACACATAGTTTTTGTATACTGGGGCCCTATTATGAACTCTTATTTCCAGGCAGTTTACGGCGTAAACAGAACTGCCTTGCAATTTCGTATTATGAACTCGTCAAGCAAGCCAGTCAGCGGTCACGTGACACCCTGGCCGCCTTCTGCCCGAATATTGCCTGGCAATATCGTACTACGAACGTTCGTTTGACATTTCTTGACATACTAAAACTGTTATTATGTAACCTCACAATCCATTCAATAAAAGCTGCTTCAGAGGACCTTTTATTGAATTGTTTTGGATTTATTTGGCGAAATTATTCGAGCGTTATCCAGCTAACATAAAAAAATATCAGGTGTGACGAATATGTACCGTTTGAGTTTCTGGAAACTAGAAAGTGGCACTTCGGAGTGATAAAAATACCGAAATAACGATCAAATTGTATGATTCCTACAACTTTTCCAACAGAACATAAGTTAGTCGCCGACGAGGGCGAGAACTCTCATCCACTGAACTATGTATAATAATTATAACTGCCTTTTAATATCTTGTTTATTTATTTTCATACATAATTATACATTTGTAAATATTTTATAAAAGTCATTAAAAAAATCATTTGAAAATATAAAAATAGATCCGCCGGTATCGGGAGCAGGGTCTAAGCTACCAGTGGTTAAGGCTGCAGAGACAGGAACCTCCTCACAATGCGAGCCTTATCTGCCTTCTGAATCAGGCCCTTGATCCAACTGCATAACGAGAGCTGTTGGTCGAGGCTTTCTGCCATCAGCCAGGCCTTGGCCGTTCCGACAATCGGCACAATGCAATGATAGCCGAGCTCACATTCCAGATGTCAACAACTGCCTCTAATTCTAATATTATCATGATGAAAACTGAAAATTAAAAACACTTGAAAACACCACACGGTGGTGTGGTGTAAGTATTTTCATCCACCACCATATCCATCCCTACCCATATTTTCATTTATACTTCGAATCAATTACGTACTTAAAATTATACATTTCTTCATTATTTGTGCAACAATGACAACAATACGTACATGATGAAGTTGTCAAATTCCCCGCTGAACTTCATGTGGAGTACGTTCGGAAACTTAATCGCGCATTACAATTTGCAACCACACAAAATTATTAAATTAATAAATAATGTAGCACAATATACATTGCGTTCATATTTTAACCTACTTTCAGTAACTAGAATTATATATAATTTATAATTTTTTCATAAAATACATGATTTAATTAAAATCGTAACTTACCGATAAATATTTGATTGTGTTTCTGAATGTTACGGCAAAGAATTACAAGCCAGCCATAGACAAACTACCCAGCGTGAAATCGGTCAGAATTACGAATGTCATAATTCGAAATTTAACCATGCAGGGAAATGAATTGCCTGGAACTTGCCAAGTTTTTTTAAAGTTCGTAATAGGCCCCCTGTGTACTCTATTTATTTAGAGGTCTTGCTTAATAAAAGATATTGTTGCGTCATTCATTACACATTTACCTATAACTGTGTATGTTGAATTATATAAAAGTAAATAAAACAGATATCGTTGTTATCGTCCCAGTCTATATTTACTGACTTAGAATTAAATTCGTTGAATGTCTCCACGGTTAATACAGTTATCACGACATGATGAAATAAATGCACATTATCTGTTACTGAAACTTGACACCGTTTCAGAAGATTTTTACGAACGCTTAATTTTAACGGATTCCAAGTAGTGTGTTTGAACGTTTCCATATGTGGTGAAGACAATCATGGCTTGCTATTAAATATTATAGATTTTTTGTAGAAAAAAAACACTTTATTTCAGACTATTTCAAATCCATAGAATGTTAGTACATAGTACAGTATAACTTACAAATCTAGTGTAAGTAACTTAAAAAAAACATAATAAGTAATTATTTTCTAATATCGGTATTACCCAGCAATTAACAAAAAACAATGTGAAGAAGTTTATAGCCACCATCAAAGAAGACGATGAGCCGAAGAGTAGCTAGTTTGATGCTAGTCTGACCGTGTTCAAAGATAAGAAAGCGTTAATCTGCATTTGATTCAACCCTAAGTACCTGCTGCAAACAAATGGAAAATAATTGCATTGCTGCTTTAATTGTTTGAATGCAGTCAAGCTTATGTAAATGACCCATGTCTGGCAAATGTCTGCGTTTCATCGTTCAGGGATGAAGTAATGCATGACATCACCACAATGTCTCATAGTACCTAACTACCTGCTACGTGCAATCATTCCTCTCAATTAAGCACTGAAATTGTACTGCACTAGGGTATGTTGTCACCGCATCAACAATGTTTGTACATAGGTATAAACATCTACACATATTATAGAAACGACACATTGGTTGATTTCTTATCTCGGACGTTTGTATTCAGTAGGTACCTTTATGGAACATCAACAATAACAGGTTATGAAACTTCAACTCGGCACCAGCAGTTATCTTAATTGAATTGTAATGGTCTAAGTGTTTGACTGAAACTGAAAAAGTCTGGAAGTACAGAGATATTACAAAAGCCGCTAAGATCTGGCTTGTTCAAACACTGGTTTTTCCATGTTCCTATATGCTGCTGAGTCGTAAACGCTGCGTAACATCGAGAAGACGAAGATAGAGGTTCTGCAAATGTGTTGTTAGAGAAGAATGTTTAGGGTATCGTGGATCGAATTTCGCACCAACACCTACCTATACGTCAAGAAGTCGGCACCAAAAAGCGTCTATCTGTTCTAGTCCAAACGCGCACCCTCAAATACTTCGGACACTTCTCGAGGCGTGAGGGTGACCCTATAGAGCGCCTTGTCATACAGGGTGTGAAAGGTTAGTGGAAGGCAGTGACCACGCGGACGCTCAAACATGAAATGGACTAACCAAATTAAATCCGCAGTGGGCGATCCTTTGTTTGAGTAAAAACACCATCCATCAATCGGAGTAAATGGCGAGAAACCGTGAGGCGACATCACATCAACCCCTGGATAAGAAACTACATGAAGACCACAAATGCACTCTGTCACTCTGTGCACGACCGCTCTGACAAGAGTGCTACGAAGGAGAAGAAGTCACTGTCTGTTGCATTCTTGTTGCTGTTCTGCCTGTCACTGACGGTGATGTGTTGCTATTGTCACAGATCCGTATGGCGCGCTGACGGGGTGCGCGCGCGCCTCTGGCGGACAGGTGCAGCTGTGGCAGTTCCTGCTGGAGGAGCTGGCGGCAGGCTCGCCCGGCATCTGCTGGGAGGTACGTAGTGTACTGTACTAAAGGGGAACAATGTAGGAAAGTATCTAGTAGGAATGTTTCACTGTCGCGGCGAAACATGAGGGCTTTGTGGGCCTGTGTATATTACTCCGCCTTTTTTCTTAAGTGTCTCTGTTACTTTATTGAAAAACGTAACTTGCGAATGATAACAATCGTTGTCATAGAGACTTATTTGAAAGAGTTTTTTATTTGTAGATGCTTTCTCTTTTTTTGAGTAGCGGTTGTCACCATGGAGGCCGTATTGTAACGAGCGTATACAAAGTTAACTAAACTACGTGCTGTGTACCTAGGGTCCCCCGAACGAGGGCGAGTTCCGTCTGTCGGACCCTGATGAGGTGGCGCGGCGCTGGGGCCGGCGCAAGCAGAAGCCCAACATGAACTACGACAAGCTGTCGCGAGCACTGCGCTACTACTACGACAAGAATATCATGAGCAAGGTATGTTATAATAACACACAACTAAAGGTTCTATCACTGTCCTGAACACTGCTGACTGCAGGATCATCTAGTTTAAAAATAAATTACCGACGTGTAAAATTGTTTACATGTACAAACCAACTTACAGAAATAAAATCATTTATCATAAACTGCAGAGGAAATAACCAAAATAACCAAACAGCAGAGCACATTTATTTTATTTTATTTATTACATTGGTGGCAGGAATAAGTTTTCCATACAGAAAAGTGCTACAGCCATGTTGTGGACTGTGAACCTTTTGCTTTCATTGGAATTTTAAAGAGAGACTCGATAATCTAGCTTTTACGAGTATAACGCTTCATGCCTAAAGCACAAAGAGAAACTGAACGTTTGTCTGCGTTTATTTATTTATAAGTTCAATGGAATAATGCAATACTTATTAACCGTATAGTTCGGAGGCGCCCCCGATTGGACCCGAACACACAAACCTCCGCCGGCTCGATAGCGGGTCCCATTGGACCCCAGAATGACGACATATGACACCCTAACTTGATTATGTCAATATTTAATATGCTACCCATCCAATCTTATGAATGTGCGTTAATTAAAAGAGTTGGATAAAACCTCATTCTGTTAACGCTATTAAATATTTCTTAGTTAGTGCGCAAGTTAATTAACCCAGTGATTCCCAAAGTGGTCCAGGTGGACCCCCAGGAGAGACTCGAAGGAGGTATAAGTTGGCGTGAAAAAAAAATGGGGGTTCACAAATTGTAAGTCCACGAAAATTTATCTGATTTCAATAGTAAATAACAAAAATGTTGCTTGCTTCAGATAATAAACTACTCTAAAAAATTAAGGGAGATAAAAGACCTGTATTTCGGTGAAAAATGGTCGGATTGAAACTTAAAAAAAAGCATTTTGAAGCTTTAAGATTCTAATTTTCAGATTTTTGCATTTTTTTTTAAGAGCTCGTTACGCTTGCTTTCCTAACCAATAGTGCGAAAAAATTATATTGCAATTTTTTTCATTTTTGTTTAGACTACGGAGATAAAAAAAAAATTCGACGAATTTCTTGAATATGGTTCAAATGTTGCAGCGGGTCACCTGAACCTAGGAAAATTTTGAAAGTGGTCTACGAGAAAAAAGTTTGGGAACCTCTGGGCTAACCGATAGTCAACTCATGTTTTATTTGTTTACTCATACAATAATAAAAGAGTTGTCTACTTGTATACCTAGCGGTCGTATAGTATTGCCCTAAGTTTGCCTGTTGCTGCTCCATGTGTAACCCAGCAATAGGAAAACTGCTACAAAAGTTTGTAGTGTGTTGCATATTATTGTGATTAAATACCTAGTACTAATTTCGCGATATCTGGTAAACTCTAACATAAAAAATTAAATACACCGAGTTATTCGTCTTTCAAAAGTACAATCTGCTACTTCAGTAAACTTATTGCTCCATAGAAACAGATATTATGTGATATACTTAGTAAGCATTACATAATTTATCTTGTTCATGACATGTTTTTAGTATTAAGTGATTTGTTTCATGATTACTATGTCGTTTTCACCAGGTGCACGGCAAGCGCTACGCGTACCGTTTCAGCTGGGCGGGGCTGGCGGCGGCCTGCCAGGCGCAGGCGGGCGACGCGCCGCCCTACTGGCACTACCTGCCCGCCGCGCATGCGCACCCACCCCCACACACGCACTCACACCCCGCGCCCACGCACACACACAGCGAGCCCGCACCCTCCACCACCACGCAGTAGTGCCACGTAGCCATGTAGCACGACTACGAGCTGCGACGTAGAAGAAAGTGCTACGGCGTAGCGCGTAGCACCCTTGTGCTACGTCACTTCCATGAGTGACGAGCTTATATGCATTGTGAAATCTGATAGTTCAAGAACGCATAAATAAACAAGTACAGTACAATATTGTAAATCAGTGAAGTATCGGTGTGAACTCATCACTTCATAACGCAGTATTGTCGATCTATAAGCATGTAGAAAATTGGGTTTTTGTGAGGACTTTTTTAACTTAGTAGCACGAAGTAAGGAAATCTTGTAGACCCAATCATTTGCAAAAGGTAGAAGTACATCTTGTGTTTTTAGAATATGAAAGAAGTAAAGTGAAAAGATGGTGCATTTAATCATATTCATAACAGACTTCAAAAAGCTAACTTAGCTAAATAACTGGCGCTGGAGCAATTAAAGCGTAGGTATATTGCCTTCAGTGATTACTCGGTAAAATATAAAATTATGTTTTTTTATTTATTCCGTGCGAGAATTGAACCGTGGCTGCAAATAATTCATGTTCCCAGTAACAAAAATAAGTAGTAACCTTTATATAAACAGTTGTAATATCCATAGGCGCCACTCGCCCGATATTCATGTCAAACTCAAAGCACGACGACGATTCTAAAGATGTCGTGGTGTCGGTGATATTGTACTCAAATATTTCTCAAATCACCCAGATATTGGCGGTTTGTCGTTGTATCACATTAAAATTAGTAAGTTCACTCGTGTCATTAGCTGTAATTCACAACATTGTGGTTAACATTCAAATGACAGAATAGGTATATTGTGTAGATAAGGGCAGGGCTGTTATGAATAATTATAATATTACAATATGTGGCGGCGGACGACTATATGTGGCGGAGGCCGAATCCACGCTTTACAAAATAAACAGCGCCAGCAATTTATAGTGCATTAGCACAAAACAGACAAGTATTAATTATTCTCTTAACAGACGCTGCCTTGTCAGTTATCAGAATGATTGTTAAGTTAATTACTTTATAAAGACATCCTTTTGGAATCAGCTGTTGGCTGTCAACAGGGTGACCCTCTTGGGCCAGTCATTTTTAGTTTGGCAATAAATCTAATTATTCGACAACTAAATTCTAAATTCAAAGTATGGTATTTGGATGACGGAACCCTAAGAGGTGATTTAGACACAGTTTAATCTTTTTAAAAGCAAAATTCAGTTCCATCGGCCTAGACCTTAACCTCTCAAAATGTGAAATTTATCTTCCCCAAACCACTGACAGACAGACTTCTATTGTAAAATTTAACACAATAGCAACAAACATCAAAATTACCGAAAGAAACTCACTTCACCTCCTGGGGTCCTCAATTTTCGACGAATCCTTTCCAACGTGCATTGAGGAGAAGATACAAAATTTCAATGATGTCTCAGAAAGACTTTTCAAAATTATTAACATTCATTCGGCCTTCACCCTCATCCGGTATTGTAGCTTTGGAACCAAATTTACGTATAGCCTTCGCTCCTCACACCTCTGGAAGCATCCATAACTTTTAGAAAAAGTAGACCAAATTATTAGAAACACACTAACCTCAATCCTAAATGTGGCTCTGAACGACCAAGCGTGGCAGCAAGCCACACTTCCCATTCGCTTGGGTGGTCTCGACGTTCGCAATATTTCAAGTATAAGTTTACCGGCCTTCCTTGCCTCAGTCCACAGTACCGATAAATTAACCAGGAACATTTTATCTTCCTCACTGGTTGATTTTGAGGTACCGTGTTTGGCTCAGGCGTTGAACGCTTGGAAAATGGCTTGTCCCAATACGGATTTGCCCGAAACCCGTCATCCCAGAGACGGTGGGACTTGCCGCTCTGCAGTATTATACGGAATACCCTGGTAAACACGTCACCTAATACTGTTGAGCGTGCCCGCCTGCTGGCTGTGGGAGAATGGGAGTCGGGCTTGTGGCTTCAGGCGCTCCCGTCATCCACCATAGGCACTATGATGGATGACTCATCGTTTCGGCTCGCTACATGTCTCCGCTTAGGTGCACCTTGTGTTGCTCCGCATCGGTGTTACTTCGGCGAAGCTGTTGACAGTCTCGGGCACCATGGCCTGTCCTGCTGCAGGAGTGCAGGCCGCATAGCACGGCACGCCAGCATCAACGATATTATCCGTCGATACCTTGTCACCGCCGGCGTACCAGCGGTATTAGAACCACACGGCTTGGTACGTGACGATGGGAAGAGACTAGATGGCATGACGTTGTTGCCTTGGAAGGTGGGTAGGCCTCTGTTGTGGGACGCAACCTGTGTCGACACCCTTGCGCCATCCCATGTTCCTAGCACGGCGGGCTGTGCTGGCGCCGGTGCTGCAGCTGCTGAGACCCTCAAGCGGCGCAAATACTGTAACCTTATAGGCAACTACGGTTTGAGCCGTTTGGGGACGAAACGCTCGGGTCACGGGTCCCGAGTGCGCGTCTCCTTTTTAAGGAAATTTCTCGCCGACTGGTCGACACTTCACGTGACCAGAGGGCTGGCTTGTTCTTTGGCCAAAAAATTATGCTGCCAGTCTTCTGGGCACGTTTCCGGATGACAGCGATCCGGACGAATACTTCGACGCCTAAGGGTCCCTTTGTTTTTATATTTATTGGTATAGTTAGTTGGTCCTTTTAGTTTTAGTTTTTTAGTTAATTTAGTATAATAAGTTACATAATGTAAATAATGATAAATAGAATGATTGTTGTGTATAAACATTAGTTGTTTTCCTATTTTAAGGTTCTCTGCAAACTGATGCTGTCGCGACATTTTCTACCACATCTGGCGACATTTCCTTCCGTACCAACTTGTACATACATCGTTAACATTCTCTTCTATATAGATGCTAGTATTTCGGTTGTGAGTTTCTGCGCATCCGTGGCGGTGTTAATGTTACCTTTCAGTTACATACCTCTCTTACAAGTTAAAGTAACATTTATTTCGTTTCGACATTGCTTCATAAATAATGTTTCAGCAGCTATGCCTTATACTTAATTGTTATTTCATATTACAAATACAAACTTTGTTTACTATATCGGTAGGTTTATTTTGAATATTACAGAAACGCGAAGCAATGCTGTCTTTATATTAAGATTCTGATTAACGTAAATTAACTATTGTGTCTTTATCAGTACCTATGTAATTATATGTATGTTTATTAATAGTTATTTATGCAACTGTATAATAAGGGGTAATACCTAATTATGTACAGTTGCATACAAGACTTTATCTACACCCATGGTATGAATCCTCTATAAGAAGAGTCTCCGACAGACATATTAAAAATCCAGAGTCACACGTGTTAGGGCATAAATCGAACTGATTACGTGTGACTCCGGTTTTTAATTTGTCTGTCGTGGTATCTTGTTTAAACCTTTTTAGTTGATTGACTTTTTTGTCGTAGTTGGGTTTTAGTTTTTATTGCTTTAATTTATTTTAATTATTTACCCGACTGCCCCAAATGGAGGGTAATGTTTTTCGAGAGTATGTATGGATGTATGTCTATTTCTTTGGCACGCTCTGTAGCCTAAACGGCTTGATGGATACATACGAGGTGTCGTCAGTTTTGTCTTAATTGTGGGAGTGACATAGGCTATAAAAAATGTATATATTTCATCTGCAAATACAAAAGAAAAGGACGGGGATGTATTTTTTTATTACTTCAATATTGGTATCAAATAAAAGCTAGTAATGAGTATATTCCAAATACGAAGATTAATAAAACTAAAAAGCTTGAAATAAAACAAATTATTTAAAAAATAAAAAACCCGACTGCAAAATGCTCTAACTGAAAAGTGAAAAACAAGCTTTGAACTTTGTTTTACGTAAGGTATTGCAGGCGGGGACAAACCAATAACCTGAAATATGGTGTAACTTTTGATTGTCCCCGCCTGCAAGACCTTACATAAAACAAAGGTGCCATTTTTAATTTAATGTATCGTCACATAGCCTATAACCAACGGACGATCGAGACGCTTCCAACGATACCTCATATTTGTCAAATTGTGACGAGTCGTTTAGAAGATATAAGGAAACAGATGAACATACATACATACATACCGGTCAAAATCATAACCCTCCTTTTGTCTTCGCCGTAGTTGGGTAAAAATGGCGGGATACGACGTGAATTTGATTACTCTATAATTTAAAAAAATCTGCCCTGTGCTCGTGGAACGCGCTTGCGTGACAATGTTCTTTTTTTTTATTCATAAAGATATCACGATTTGAGTTAGAGAGAATGTGGCCGTTTGATGAGTAAGGAAGGGATCGAAAATGCAAAGGAGTTACATAATGAGTTTTAGTACAACATTATAACACTCGTTTGGATGATATTATAGTTACTATGACACTGGTTGTTTTAATCTTGGCAATAAGCTAACTGTTCCAAAAACTTTTATAGAGGATTTATAGCATGGGTGTAGATAAATTTACGTATATGTAAGTATGTTAGTTGATAAGTCTGCGGGGGCCGCCCTTTGGAAAATAAGAATTTTCCGCCACTTGTGCCAGCTGTTGTTCCCGGCGGACACAATGACGTCATATATTTTTTTTTTTTTTGTGATAAATTCTTTTATTTGTGTTTTTTATTCTGAATCTCTTTGAATACATCAAAACCTATAAAGGGTACTTTCCGTTGAAATAGAATCATGAAATTTGGCAAGAAGTAAGGTCTCACAGCACAAGTAAAGGAAAAAGTCCGAAAATCGTTAATTCGTAGTTTTATCATTTTTTTTATTTCAAACTTACATTTGCTATTGCGGAATTGACCGTATCGTAAGTGTATCGATGCATGGGAGAACATGTTTGTCAACTTCTTCTTTCTTTTTAGAGTGGTTATGAGTTTTTATGCCGCCAGTGGGCCTCCAAGTCAGAGGCCCAAGGGTGGCATAAAAACTCTTATCATCACATGCCTTCGAGAAATATCTCTCAGGCATTCCGGTTTTCT
The DNA here is from genome assembly GCA_949152455.1 of Lithophane leautieri. Classification (NCBI taxonomy): domain Eukaryota; kingdom Metazoa; phylum Arthropoda; class Insecta; order Lepidoptera; family Noctuidae; genus Lithophane; species Lithophane leautieri. Next base: position 20,900,209 of record OX424460.1, read on the forward strand.
CACGATGTTTTGTCAACTACAATGTTAAGTTTGTTTTTGGGATAAAATCCCAACTAAGGACTCTTCATTGTGCGTGGTCCGACACACACTTGGCCCGTTTTTTTATCAATGCGTATCGATAAAACACATTATTTGTGAAAAATTTATTTATTATTTACTGATAGATTAGGTAGGTATAGATTTTCGCGCATGCGTGGCCCCGTGGCTCCTTCCTATACCTGGTCATTAGTAAATCAAGTACACGTAAGACGAAAGTGAAGTGACTTGGGTAAGACCTAACCTGACTCGGGGGCGATCGTATGGCAAACAGACGCAATGAACGTGGGCGAACTGTCTAAATTAAACCCATTGCGATCAATTGTCATTTTATGTGTGTTACGCACATACCGCTAGTCGCGGCGGGACCCTGCTAGTGCTCGCGTGTGGCCCTGGCTGCGACCACGTTATGTTTCTATGTTGTTACGTATCGTTCAATGTTTTGTTGTTATTTTCGTTGGTAAATCAATCTTAATAATGTTAACTAGCAAAATAATTTTGGTTGTTATATGAATCGTATGTTAATTGTGTACAACATGAACTGGTACCTACCTACATAAGTACCTACTTATAACCTTCTTTCAACTCCACAAATTGTTTGTTACAAACTATTCCGTGCAACTAATTAATTGTTTGTTTGTTTGATATTTGAACTTGCTTTTCAACGGCAAATGTTTCTAAAGGTTCCTAAATTAAAATTCTTGGCAGTTCAAAGCATTTAAGTAGGTATTTAGATAAATGTCACACTGTTATGGAAACGCTAAACAATTTGGTGTACCTAAGCCTGCAAGTCTACGACACAATGTCACATAATATAGAAATTTTATTTTAATTGACTCTTATTTTTAGTCGTCTTATTTGGCGACTAGATAAGATTTGTAACAAAATTACCAGCTTGTATGCGTGTATTATTAAAAAAATATAAAACTATATCATCACAACTTAGTTCCTTTAAGTATAGAATAAATATACTTTACACAAATAATAAATTCTCTAAATAATTCATTGCATTAATTTTTATTTTGATCTCCGTTCCTGTTTCTAGTCAGATCATCGTGTGGAGGAAGCGTGTTATCTGTGATATGCAGTCCGCGTATCTGTCTGGTTGAACATTTTTATTTTATAACATGAACAGTTGGTCTGTTGATGAATCGTTGTAAGTACCTACCTACTTCTTCGCAACAAAGACTACTACTTATTTATAATCTTCAGAACATAATTGTGTGCCGAAGAAAGCACAGATGGAAACGAGAGAAAGATTTACAGAAGGCGGTCACTAACTGCACAAGAAAAAAAAAAAATACTGCTTCATGTGGTCAAAAACAAGATCTTGACCAAAGCTGTTGCTCAAAAATATCTATCGTTGAAATAAAGGAACGTGTTCCTAACATTTATAATAATTCTGTACAAAAATACAATGTGTGTGGTTGTCCTTGCGAGGGCGGATACCGTTGACGATAGCCTGCCCACGCGCAGCGCTACCCGCAGGGAACCGCAACTGTTGGACAAGTTTGTAATAATAGCCTATAACTCTAATAATAGCCTATAACTTGTATGTTTGGTGTCTTATACTGTTAGTGCAAGTTGGTGATTAATAAATAAATTAAAAAAAATATATATTCCTATATATCACTTTAACATCTCGCATTAAAACATCTTTAAGATTTACTCTATGGTATAAACCAATACCTACCACTTTCAATCCTCAGAAAATATTACCGACCCTGGGACTCAAAAAATTGCAAACATTGCAGTCGACTCTTAAGAGTAGTGGTAGCTGCTTAGACTACGGAAATAGTAAATATTTCATATCGTGCGCCAGACTAGTAAGGAAAGATCAAGGGACTCTTAAAAATTTCTGAAAGACTTAATTCGAAAATATTATCGTCATAAATGAGTGATATTCAAACTATCTCATAGCTAGTCGCCGAAGGTTGTCGCTCCCTGTGCGGCGGTGGCTGCTCAGCGCAGGCGACGACGATGACACGAGTCGTAACAAGATGGCGTCGCGGCCGGCTGCCCTGCTCACCACGCTCCTGCTCTGTTTATACGGTAATCTATTATTACTCTTCTTCCATCACTGAGATCGAGCTTCAGTGCCAAGTTTCCTCATTCAGCTTGCTGTAGTAATACTGCGAACGTCTCCGCTGCTTTTCAGACACAGAGCTTTTTGCAGCAGTTGCAGGAATCTTATAACAGTTATTATTTTTGCACCTACTTACTTATTTATCATGATTTTTGACCTAATATCTAGAAGTATCGTATCTCTTCTGCCACAGTCTATTTTATTTTACCAACAAGCCTTTAATACCATTTGAAGCGAGCAACTTTGGCAACATTGTCGTGGTCATATATTCCCTGGCAGGGCCGCAGGTCACTCACTTGTTATTAAACCACTGCTTATGTGCAGGAGTTCCCGTGGCTCGGAGCGCGTGCAGCAACGCGACGCAGCTGTCCGTTCAGGTGGACACGCTGCTGGCGGAGTACGAGCGCGAGGCGCCGCCCGCCGGCCGCGTGAGCGTCACGCTGGCGCTCGACGTGCGCCACGCCACCGTGGACGAGGCGCACGCCGTCATGCGCCTGCTCGCTGACCTCAAGATGGTAAGCAAGAAAGCCAAATGCACGTTACAGCGTAAGGAATTTAATACAAAAAGTGCGGTGCGACCCGCCTGCAGTGTGCGTTGGCTCATAGACAATGTACAAAAGTGATGAAAGCGGATTTCTGCGATGGTTTGAGTGCGGGGTTGCCCAATCTATACTAACATTAACACTACAATAACCAGTAGCAGGCTGTGATAGCTCCCTACCCTGTGACTGAACCCAACAAGACGTACAAAGTGCAAGACGGGCGCGGGCGCTACAGCAGCAAATAAGCCATTTGAGCTGTCGGAAAGTGAATTGAGTAGGTAATTGTTTGAGTTTCATTGAGCATAATCCAGATGAAAATAGTTTTTAGTTTTCTTTGTTAAAGTAGCTAAGCATGTTTGAAAACTTTCACGTCTTGCATTATTAATATAACGGGGGAAATATTTTATTTTTAAAGCACAATAAATAAAAACCATGTAAAGGGGATTATGTAGATATTCGCCTACGCGTTTTTTATCAGTCCGTGTTGAACGGATGAGCCGATTTTGTTCAACAAATGAAACATTATGATGACTGAGATACGAGTATCTAATGACTGTTCGTTTGTATTCCAGTTGTGGCAGGAGCCGCGCGTGCGGTGGAATGTGTCGGAGTGGGGCTGTGACAGCGCGCTGACGGCGGCGGAGCGGCTGTGGCTGCCCGACGTGGTGCTGCTGAACGCGGCCGCTACCAGCGCGGGCGACGCCGGCCTGCGCGCGCGTCTGGACGCCGCCGGCGCCGTGTCCTGGGTCACGCGCCTCGACGTCACCGTGCCCCTCGATCTGGCGCTGCAGGCCTGGCCCACGGACACTCAAGCCTGCACCTTCAAGTTTGGTTCCAGAGCCTACAATGATGAAGAGCTGGTCATAGAGATCAGTGAATTTAAAGTAAGTTGTAACTCCTGGCTGTATATTTAAGGCCTGGGTGGTTGTAAGCACAGACGTGAGATTAACCGCGTCTCGCTTCCTCGTTCGTCATCGCAGTGTTGCCGCTGAACAAATGTTAAGTCCCCGAGCGCCTACTTCAGTATAATAGCATGGCGCGCGAGTGCGGCTGTTTTAAATGTAGGTGTAAAGAGGTCTTCCATACTCTCCGTAAGTGAATAGATTGAGCGTTGGCAGTGGCACATTGGTCCGACGTCCGACGATCAGATGAAATGTTAAGAAAGGTACAAATGAGAAGACAAAACATACCATAAGACAATATATTATATACTAGCTGACGGGCAGACGTTGTCTTGTCTTGTCCTGTCCAAACTTGAAGAAATCATACAATATTCAAATAAAAAATGCACTTTCAGTTTTCCCGAATTTTCGAATATTCCGGCAGCTTTTCCATTTTTTCTTTCCGTAAGTTTCAGGAGGTGAAGACCAAATCCTCACATTTCCACTTTTTAAAATTTTTGAGAAAACAGGAAATTTTAAATAACTAACTGACTATAACATCTGCATTTTGTTTTAGTTGTGTCATTTAAACTAGTGCTTCAGTCAATTTGATGTACCAAATTGCTGGAAAAAATGATAAGAATCTTAGCAAATATTTTGAAATGAAAGCTTTACAAAATTTTTTTTTTTGTTCTAGACTGAAAAAAAAACATTTAAAGAAAAAATGGAAACGTGAGGTTTTTTTCTTCACCTCCTCAATTGATGGCCGACTATTACGAACATTTGATAACAAGAATTTGCCAAATCGGTCCCGCCGCGCCGTTTTGAAGTTATGCACTTACCAACGCGGCAACGATCAGCATTTCATTTTTAGGGTTCCGTTCCTCAAAAGGAAAAAAAGGAACCATCACTTCGTTATCTGTCAAGACCCTTTTTCTCAGTAAAGCGTGGAGGTATCAAGTTGTATATCAATTACATAGGGCCTCTAAAATATGAAGCTTCAATCTTCTTATATAAAAAAAGCGGCCATTGACCTATGTGATATTTTGATACTTGCAAAATAACCTACACCCGTTGACCAAGAATTATGAAATTTGGCCAGAAGCAAGGTCTCACAGCACGAGTAAAGGAAACGAAAATCGTTAATTAGTAGTTTTATCATATAAAAAAATTGCGAATGAGAGTGACGAAAGTATATCGATGTATGGGAAAACATGATTATCAACTACAATGTTAAATATGTTTTTGGGATTAATTCATCCCAATTACCAAATTGAACTCTTCATTGTGGGTGGTCCGACACGCACTTCGCAGGTTTTTATTATACCTATAGAGTAGCAACCCGCCCCGGCCCTGGCTTCGCACTATACAGTCAAACCCGTTTATAACGACATCGCTTAAAACGACGCACCGGTTATTACGACGAAATTTTGAGGTCCCAGCATTTCTACCGCCTATTTTTTTTTTTCTGTCGTAGTGTTGTATAACGTCCTTTTGCGTCGAGCATGTACCGTGGGTTACGTTCAAATGTTTTTAACTGATTTCAACAGTTTCCTAAGCATGAATCTATCCTTACAGCATGCAGTAGTATTCGAGACGGGGTCCTGGGAGATTCAGAAGGTGACGGGCGAAACATCGTCCTGGCAACGCGGCGAGGAGGAGGTGAGCACGGCGACGTGGACGGTGTCGGTGCAGCGTCGCGCGCCGGCGCACGCCCTGGCCGCCGGCGCCGTGTTGCTGACCGGCGCGCTGCTGCTGCTGACTGCTGCAGCGCTGCCGCCGGCGCAGCGACCCGCGCTCGCGGCCTGCGCGTCCTTCACAGCTGCTCTTTGGTGAGCACTCAACATTACCTTCAATCAATCAACGTCACGCATTAGACCTCTCTACAACCTACACACAACACGATTCTCCGCCTTTCGCATCCAGTCTAGCACAGCAGCCTTTTTGCAGCAGTTTACTCTCACTGGTCCACTCCGACGACTATCGGTCCTTCGTCGGACAACGGCTGCTTCAGCTTGATAAACTTAACCATGGAGTACAACAAACACCAGCCGCACACCAAACAGTCTTCGCTCCTTCATCGTAATAGCACACTAAGCATCTTCAGAAAACGGCTCAGTGCATCATTGCTGTGTTTGCAGGTTGATTTCAACGCTAATCCGGCTGCCGGGCGCCAGCTCGTGCCCGCGCGCCATGTCGGTGATGTGCGCGCTGTGCGTGTGCGGCGCGCTGAGCGGCGCGTGCGCGGCGCTGGTGGCGCGGCTGGCGCGCTGCACCGCGGCGCCGCCGAGGGCGCTGCGCACGCTACTGTCCAGCCTCTCCGCCGTGTGCCAATTGACGCCCTCGGCGGTAAGTACAAACTCAATTACCGTCCGATGGTGTCCGTCTCGGCTCATTCATCCAGATCTCACCGCGCGAAACATTGCTACAGTGACTTGCCATAGGTACTTCGGTCGGAATAAGGAAGAATCACGCGGTTGGAGAACCAAGAGCGTGTAGGTACGAGTACTAGTTTTGTGAGTCTATTTATGAGCTGCTAGAATGTAGCTGTCTGCCTACACTCACGAGCATTACTATTTACAGTTACGCAAGATTCTAAAACAATTTTCTCCTATATAAGAGATTGATAGATATTTTGTAGTGTTACGAACATAGTAGGTATTTTCGAAACCGAAATTATGAAATATTGTCTTTTAATTTTAATTTGTCTTTTCCCAAAGTTGTGATTGTTATTTCACGAGAAAAACACATTTGAATTTTGCGTAACTAATGACTGTAGGATAACTACAAAATGCTGCAGACATGGCAGTCAGGAGGCAACCGTTGAGGCATTTCTCAGAGGTATTTATAGCCAGTCAAATGATTGTACCTACCTCGTAAAAGATAGTGTAGAAGTTCAGAGAGCTATTGTGCTGTTTGTTGTGAAAATTTTGAATTGAGCTGTTGATTCCAATAAATTAAAATAAAAACAATGTTTGTGCAATGTTTATTGCGACACAGTAAATAACATGACCGGTGGTTGTGTTGCAGGGGTCGTGCATCTCGTCGGAGAGCGGCGCGTGGGCGGCGGCCGCGCTGCTGCTGGACCGCGTGCTGTCTGCGTGCATCGTGCTCACGCTGCTCGTGCTCATCGCCGTCCAGCTGTTCTAACACGCGTGTTCGTTTCAATACGGGTCAAATGTCCTTTGACACTGTATCTTTGGAGACATCGTACAAAGTTACGTGACGTCACCTGAGAACACCAGACGGGCATCTTTCCTCACGACATTCTCATCGTGTTCTAGCAAAATCGGTGACGTCACTCAACTTCGTGCAATATGCCTCTGGACACATATGTCGCAGGATTTTGTCCCCGTGGAATAAGGAGAGACGGCAACGCTCTGGATTTAAGTCTTGTGCTCTCGTCTGCACATCAGTATCTCTGAAGCAGCAATTGCTCGACATGCGTTGCTCAGAGCCGCTCTTGTCTCTACAGCGTGGCTGGCCGAGTTGCTCTCATCTGGCGGCAGTCGTGCAACTAGTATTTGTATGCGAGCTCTACTAAATGCATCCTTCCTGTAAATATCAGTACAAGTTATTAATAAAACTTATGATGACACACTGTGTTTCATTTTATATAGTGGCTTGTAACGTTTGTACTACTATAATTAGAGGCAGTGGTAGCTCAGTGGACAGGCAGTGGTAGCTCAGTGGACAGGCAGTAGTAGCTCAGTGGACAGGCAGTAGTAGCCCAGTGGACAGGCAGTAGTAGCCCAGTGGACAGGCAGTGGTAGCCCAGTGGACAGGCAGTGGTAGCCCAGTGGACAGGCAGTAGTAGCCCAGTGGACAGGCAGTGGTAGCCCAGTGGACAGGCAGTAGTAGCCCAGTGGACAGGCAGTGGTAGCCCAGTGGACAGGCAGTAGTAGCCCAGTGGACAGGCAGTGGTAGCCCAGTGGACAGGCAGTAGTAGCCCAGTGGACAGGCAGTGGTAGCCCAGTGGACAGGCAGTAGTAGCCCAGTGGTAATGGCCGCGCCTTACTAGTTGTAAGTCGTAAGTTTGAACCCAGACAGGCACTTTACTTTATGTTAAATTATTTCATCGCCACTGCTCTCAAAATGTTCAAAGACAAAAAGTTCGAAGACGTGAGACATCTACCAACCTGCACGGGGCCCGCATAATGGATGAAGGCCCACTCCCTCTCACCGAGATAAGAGGAGGCCTGTCGAAGGCAGCAAATTCATGCCGGCCTACTTGTTATAGGTAGGTTATAGGTAAATGTCGCAACTTGTTATCTCTACAATTATATACCACAAATTAATTAAGTATGGCCCAGCCGTGGGACCACTATAGGCTGATTATGCAACTATAATTTATCGAATCTATAAACAATATATTTTTTTATAATTTGTAAGCTGTCACAGGCTGCCTCTGGTTTAAGTATAGGTACTTACTATGAAGGTATAAAGTGTTACTTCCGGTGCATAGTGGCGACTCTTGCGGTCTTCTCTTGCAGTAGCTGGTGAATGTCGTGGTACTGCCGGGACTTCCGGTTGATAACGTGGACCCCCAGTTCAGAGGCAAGCAGCAGCACCGATATCAATGCTCCCAGTGCCAACACCTGCAAAATTGTACTATTTGATTGAAATACACACATGTTTAATGTGGTTTGTTTTACCATAACTATTTTATAATCCTGTTTCACTGTATTTTCGATCGATCGAGAGCCACTATTTATCAGGTCTATCCTAAAGAGACGGTACTGTACTAGTATCTTTAAGAGCTTTGGTATCAGTCTGGATAGTTGTGCAGGCGAATCGATATCTAGCACAGACCTTAGATACTCTTGTACTATAGTAGTGTACCTGCAGTGCTGGCAACACGTCGATGATGCCGACGCTGACGAAGCCGCCGCCGGAGGCCTCGCACCGCGGCCGCGCCACCAGCCACACGCGCCGCGCGCGGTCCATCAGACCCACCTCACGCTGCCAGCGCATTCTGCAAGCAAACAAACTATAACGATGAGAACCCAGATCTAATACTACGTGCGGCTTGCCGACAGTCTAAACTGACTCATTGAAAATCATAAGTAGGTACCTAGAAATGCTCTTGTCGTTCTTGTGACGGAAAAAGTCCTTACTTTTGTAATAGATACATCATGATGCGCTAATTACTCTTGTTCAAATGATCTTCACTGTCGAAGGGCAGAAACAAAATGGCAAACCGCTTTACGTATGAAATGATAATGTCTCGTAAGTATATATGAACAATCCATAAAATATAAAGCGATACTGACAATTGTATTCTCTACAGTCAGAGACAGAACTGCTTATTTAACTGCTTATTTGTAACTGCAATCAATCAAACATAAAGCTCTTAAACGGTTCCACCAAAACGAGTATCGTTTCACTCACTTAAGCCACGTACGTCATACCTGCTGGCAAACAGCTCCTTGTAGCCGGAGTGCTTCCTCAAGGGCACGGCCACCAGGGGCAGCTTGTAAGCCTCGATCTCTTTGAGGCTGCACTTCTCGCGCTCCGTGAACGTTTGCTTTATTATGTCGTACCCTGAGCTCCTCTCCACCTGCACATTAAACATTCAGTACTTATCAATATCACAAGAAAAAGCAACATCAGTTTGAAATAGCATGAAAACTGAAAGTTAATCTGTTCTAGATTAACTTCAGTTTCAAACTGATGTAGTTTTTCTCGTCAAACGCGGATTTACGGCATTTTTCTGTAAATAAATCAAAGGGCTTTCGACTATCTGTTGTTTCAGCTCAATTGTAACCCCACTGTAGACGTGTACTAGACTTAGAAGCACGTACAAAAAATTCGTATCGAATAATGACTTGTTGAGTAGCCCTATGTCTGAGGTTTCAATTCACTAATAGTAACGCACCTGAAAAGCGAAGAAGCCGGTGCGCACGCGCGCGATTCCGTCCACCACGCTGTGGTAGGCGCGCTCGCCCTGCGGTAGGATCTTGCGCCGGTACAGTTGCTCAGTGGACTCGTCCGGACTCTCCTGTGAGCAGGAGCAGGTCACCAGTGTTGCAAAGAAACGAGTGGGCGATTTTTTTTTTTGCCCAATCATTAAGGCTCGCTTTCATCACTAATCAAAAGGTAAATATTGACAGAAACAGAACGATATTTTAAATACGTTTAGCGCTAAATATATTTAGTGATATGAGCAAGTCAACATAATCTTCTTTTTTTTTTTTTTTTTCCGGGATGGGAAATCCTCATGGATGTCCTCCGCCCTGGGGTGGGCGGAGGGGTCTGTCAGACTCTTACTGACTAAAAACCACCCCGGTGTTCCGACTCACACCTACGTCGGGGGTCGCGGGAACGTAAGAATCTTCCGCAACCCCCGACTGGTGCCGGCCCGCCACTGCGGGCCTCCTCGGGTCAGGGGGGGGAGTGAGGTGTTTGACTCCCCCCGTGACGTCTAAGAGGGGCGCGCGTGGAACACTACGCGCCGCCACCTCGGGTCCTGATGTGTGGGGGGGCGACGGACGTCCCCGAGTCCGTCACCCCTGGACCCATTTAGGGGGGCTGGAAGAGGGCGTTATGCGCCCTCCGCCGACGCCCGGTGCGCCTGCTGCGGGCCGGGTGAGTGGACGAGATCTCCCTCTCCCTTTCCGCAGCCTCCTTCTGCGAGACGACTGTCTCGCAGTAGGAAACCACCGCGTCCCAGGACTCCCCGCTGCCGACCATGGCATTCACTACGGCCGACAGCGACAAGTCACCGCCTACTTCTGAGATGAGGGCACGGCGTGGCTCCTCCCAAGCGGCACACTCTGCCAGCGTATGCCGCGCCGTGTCCTCCCGGCAGTCGACGCAGTGGTGACACCGGGCGTCCGGCTCCCTGTTTATACGACACAGGTACTTCCCGAAGCAACCATGCCCCGAGAGCACCTGCGTCACCCGAAATGACAGGGAGCCGTGCCTCCTCCCGAGCCAACGCTCGAGCACCGGCCGGACCGCCTCGATGATGTCGAGGCCGGCGGTAGGGCGTGAAAGCCTTTCCCGCCATTCCGCCACCAGGACCTCGCGAAGCTGAGACCGATGCAGCTCTATGTGTCGCTGCATCGGTTGCTCACCCCGCGCCCTCGCTTCCTCGCGCCACCGATACGATGACGCGAGTACTTTCGCCTCGAGGTCCCAAAATCAACATAATCTAGCCTAGCCTTTTTCGAACTATGTCGGCTTTCAGTCTAACCAGATGCAACTGAATACCATTATTTTACATAAGAGCGACTGCCTATCTGACCTCCACAACTTGTTACTGGGTACCCTTAGTAAGACTGATTTTTAGACTTTCCGGCTAGTCTGACGACCCGTAACCACTATTAGATAGCCGTAGCCTGAATATTGATAGAATTTGTGAATTTAATTATTTTGACTACCGCATTTTTTGTATGTCAGACTCGTCACCCAGATATCTTTAGATACCAATGATGCCACTACAGGAGTACCTACAGACTCATCTACAAGGCCATACTAACGAGGTAGTAGACTTTCTTGTAGGTGGTGTCCTGCACTCCGATCACCATGGGCGAGCGCGTGAGGTCGTCGATGGAGCGCAGTGCGTCGCTGGGCGTCTGCAGGATGGCCACGATCTTGGCGGAGTAGGCCGTGAACACGAACAGCGCTGCCAGCAGCGTGCTGAACATGACCACGCGGACCGACGTCACCGCTGGCGTGCTGTGGAACCCTGGACGGGAAATGAAAAAGATTAAGTAGCTATTGTTGAAAACACGATTGGCCTCTATAAGAAGGGTGCGGATTTTACAAGAGGTTACGTAAACAACGCACGCCCCGGAAAAGTAATGACTAGGCGTAGGTAAGTGTGTCAATGGCCAATCGTGTCTTCTTTGAGACAACCTGCATCAAGCCATTCGTCAGAAGCTATACTGCTGCTTCATATCGTCTTCACAACCGTTACGCTTACGCCATCCGTTTGAATTTGTGAGCAGGTCTTCCCGAATAATACCAGAGTAACTGCTAGAGACGTACCTTGCTGACACAGCGTACCAAGCGCGAAGGTGACGGTCTCAGGCAGCGTGAACTGCTCCAGCTCGAGGCCCGGCCGCGTCCTCTCGCGCACCATCCTCAGGACCACCAGCAGCAGCGCGGCCGCCGCGGCCACGCCGCCGCTGGCCGCCCACACGCCGCCGCTGAACGGTGCCAGGAACACGTTGGACACGGCCGAGCGGGACGGCTGCCGGAAGATGAACGCATTCCTGGAAACGATTTACCCACTTCAGCGTAATAACGGCCACTCACTGCAGAGCTAAGGTCTCCCTGTCCCCTGCCACTTGTCCCTGGTTTGTCGCTTTCTGCAGCCAGTCTTTTTAATAGGATGTCTTCTCGCAGTTCTTGCCATCTGCTTACTTTAATATTCGTGTAACCTAGCCTGCTGTCTAATAAACTGAGGAACATTGTAAAACAGGACAAAACCAAACTGTCTGGACAAAATCAAACTGGTTGCTAATTTAGTTGTATATTTTATTATTTGTATGTCATAGATTTTTACACTCTGTGATTGCATGGAATCACGCACTGACTTATTAGTATTACTTGTAAAGATGTTAGGAATATTGTAATATCGGATACTTTTACAATGTTTGTAAATATGTGAGCACCATGTACCTATCACATAACTGATTTATTTGTCATTGCTCCATTTATAATTATTTTTTTTGCCTTTTGTGGGACAGTAATCTTATTGTGAGTGCATGGTCTTCACATATAATTATATAATTCATGTATACAAAATATTGTAAACATTTTTGAAAAGAGTAACGGTGGAGTTTCTTGCCCATTCTTCTCCATACGAAATCTACCTTTTGGAATGGGCAACTAGAATCAATTCTATTTCTTTGTTTGTTTATCATTGACGTTCAAAAGTGCCTTTTATGTGCCTATTTGAAATAAATTATTTGACTTTGACTTTGACTTTGAAAACAGAACCATATTTTTTTTCCCGCAATGGTTTCGCGTCATGAATTTCGTTGGTTTTTATTATTTTTTCCTGTCGAATGATTCAATCAATCTACCTAGCCTTTTCCCAACTATGTTGGGGCCGGCTTCCAGTCTAACCGGATGCAGCTGAATACCAGTATTTTAAATGAAGCGACTGCCTATCTGACCTCCACAACCCAGTATCTGGGTAATACAATACCCCTTGGTAAGACTGGTTGTCAGATTTTCGGGCTTCTGACGACCCGTAACGACTGTCCAAGATCCACGATTGACAGCCGGGACCAACGGCTTAACGTGCTTTCCGAGGCACGGAGGAGTCTCGATATGTGAAGATGGTCACCCATCCACGGACCAACCCCGGCAAGGGTAGCTTAACCTGATGGATCGACCCGTGCCGCTGTTATTACTTAGCCACGAGCTCCTCGTCCTCCTCCTGTCGAATGATTATTAAGTAAATTCAAAAAATGTTTCTCGGTTATTTTGCCTCACAATGATTTTTTTAATAAAGTACCTACTTATTTCATTATGATAAATAGGCGAAAGGGGGAAGGTAAAAATACGTTAGGTACTAAGTTAAATAGTATTTTAGTTATGACACCATGGCATGGTCTCTACAATAATAAATTAGAAGCCTTAGCGACATGTCTGTAACAGAAATTCGCTTCAGGTAAACTGCTAATAAACAGATTCAAGTTTTATTAGCGTAAGTAGCTACAGGCTGAAACATCAATAAAATAAGCGAACGCATTACCTATAGAGGACCTACCCATTTTTCGCACTCTCATCTACCTACGTGAGAGATTCAGTGACCGACTAGGTACGTCCAAAGCTTTCTGCTCAATCATAATCTATTAGTTACGCTAGTACATAATAGCCACAAACTACCGCTGCGCTGAGGTATTGTGTTCCGAACATTCTTCTTAGACAGAAATAGACACGTGCTTCGTCCAAATACCGTCGTACGAAGACCGGCCCGCACCACGCTACGGCTAACTTGTATGTCGCGGCCGCTAATAGACAACAAATACAGAAACATGACGGTATTGCACCCAGAGATTTATTCGTTTTATAAACAGAGGTTAATTGCATGCAAATTGCACTATCTAGTAATTCGAAACATGCATGACAACAAAATAAGTATTAAACTATATTCACGCATCTATTTATGACCATCGATCAATCATGGACTTGCAACACAAAACCTCGGCGGTCCTCGTTCACAATTTTACGTTGAGTCATAAAGTGTATCAATTGAATATAATCTGCTGTATCTATCACGTACCGATACCAAACGTATTAATTTACATAATAACAATGCGAATGATACTTACTATCATTGAACTTTGTTAAATTTATTATTCATAGAAATGATCCTAGCGCTATAGGTATCTAAGGAAGGAGAAATATTAGAAAAAAAATTACCAAATTTTCGTAAGTTATTGAATATTTACATATGGAAATCGGTAGGGGAAAGGACGGTACGGCCCCTGCGGGTACAAGGTGATCAAAGTTCCACCTAAATCATTTCTATGTGTACCACCCAGAACTTATAGAAAAAACAGGAAAGAAGCGTTATAAAAGAATTTAGAAATAAAGAAAAATAACAGTATATCCGATCAAATGTTGTTTTCAGAATCAAGTGGGGGAGGTCTAGGTGCAATGTCCATATTTTCGTTGGGTTACATTGTAGGTACTTGTCGTGGTTATTTATGACGAAGATGATCATGAGGTGTTTCTCTGTAAAAAAAGTGATCTGACATCTTTTTGGGTTCCGTACCTCAAAAGGAATAAACGGAACCCTTATAGGATCACTCGCGTGTGTCTGTCGGTCGGTCTATTTTTCTGTCTCTCCGTCTATCATAGCCAATTTGTTCCGAATCTAATGGACCGATTGTTTGGTACACATGTATTTCTGTGACCCAAACACGGACCTGTAACGAAATTATTTAATAAAATTTGAATACGAGAATATTTTGAAAATTAAAAAAAAAGTTTTGCGAACTGTACCGTGTGACATAAAAAATAAAAGGGCTTGCTGCATGGATCTGAAATATACCTTTATATATTTTTATTTTTAAAATAAATACCTTTAAGAATATTTCAGAAAATTGATGATTTACCATTCCCCATCGCCTTATCTCCGAAACCACAGAGCATAAAATTTTGAAAAAAAAACAAACAATTGTTCTTCGCCTATACATTACAGGAAAACCTATAAGAAGTCTATGGTTTTAAAATAACAGTAAATCTCTCAATATTGTGCGTACAAACTTACCTTTGCAGTTGGAATGTATGGGAGAACATGTTTTTCAATTAAGTACAATATTCTGTTTCTTCTTGCGATAAATTTATCCCAACCACGGAACCCTTCATTATGCGTGGTCGAACACGGTTTTGGCCGGTTTTTTTTAATGAAAGTCCAATTTGCCTCCTTTTGTTTTGCGTCCCATACGAAGGTAAAACGGACCAATTCAATTTTTTTTTAATTATCTAATATATTAATTATCTATGAATATTATATTTATTATTATTATTTTGCATATGTTTAAATATCTCGGGACTATGGGGTCCCGGTCTTTTGGAAGGCGTACGAGGGGCCGAAGCCAACTCGCAGAGGCCCCTTAAACAATTTTAAATGGGATGAGGCACCAACCGACGATTATCCTTGTATACAATATGAAAGTACACCCAAGGACAGCCCCCGGATGGTGTAGGACTATTGCAGAACATGGAAATAAAACATATTGGGCTATGGGTTTGGGTGGCTATAGTGGACTGGTTACCTAAAACTATTGAAGGACTATGTCCCCTGCCTGATCAATGTTTTATATATACACGGATAATATGGCAGGGGGTGACTTGCACACTCAATAATGGGCCCCCGGAAACGGTCGCTAGCACATAGTGACGTAGCGGCAAGGGGGCAACACTTCCTGAGGTGTTTGAGAGGAGTGGAGAGGTATTCCACGGCTATCAGGACAATCCCGGAAGTACGGTCAAGATCCCTACCAGCATCTTAATGGAATACTTCCTTCCTCCGAGCACGTTTGCTCTAGCGAATCTCCACTCAAGCCGGCCAATCAAGGCAAGAATGAGGTGGGAGCTTCGTTCTTCGTCAGTGTTCAGTCCAGCCGGCCAATAAAGGGAAGCCAGAGATGAGGAACAAGACTTCTCCCGGGAGGTAGAGTCCGTGGGGTCGCTACTGCCCAACAGCTCGCCACATGCTGCCCTGCGGGTATTTGTATCTCTCTTGGTCTGGCTCCTCACCCTAGACCCGTTCCGGCAAAGCAAACTCTAACGGCACAGACCTAGGGTTCGGAGCGCGCAAGCCCCACCACGACGTCAACGTAGAGATACGGCGGTGGGGTTATTATTATTATAACTAGCTTTTGCCCGCGGCTTCGCCCGCGTGGATGTCGCAAAAAATCCCACGGGATCTTACTACCGCCCGAGATTGAAAGCACCCTATGTGTTAATTCAGTTATGTAATTGCGTAACTTATTTTCATAACCGATTAAGACTAATCTTTCATTTTGACAGTTCAACAACATTCATTGCGTTGTTTACGTTGTGTTTTTTTTTAAACTGATTCCGATTCTGGATCTTGTATTACGCAATTAAGGTGCAGGTTATAAACTATCTGTGTGCCTTTCATCCATATCCGTTGGGCCGTTTTTGCGCCAATCCGGAACAAACAGACAAAAATTCTTAAAAATATATTTTCGGCATCAGACTCGTTCCCACACCTCGTAGCAATTACTTTTTTTCAAAGTATTCAATGTACAGTTTTGACTTTGTTACTATTTTATTATGTATCCCTTTTCCCGCAACACGGGCAATATTTCCTTTTTTTGATTGATGAAAAACATACATGCGGGCTGCAACAACATATGATAATAATTATGTAGTCGGTGGTTTAATATTATTGTATCATTACATAATGAACGTATTATTCAAGTTAAGTCAGATAGTAACTTACAAAACCCCGAAACACGTACTTTTATTTTTTTTGTTTTAAGTATTAGTACTTACCGCACCGAGTTAATCCGACAGCGCGTTAAAATTTTTACTTACTTACTTTGCAACCCCATTATTCGTCTATGCGACGGATTACTTTAAAAAAACTAAAAGTGACAATCTTTATTATTTACTATGGCAAGTTTTGCCAAGTTTCTAGTTTAATAACTAAAGGAATAAGGGCAAATTTCCAAAAACCCTTTCTTAGTGGATTCCTACGTCCCAATAACTATCTGTGTGCCAAATAACAGCCCAATCCGTCAAGTGGTTTGAGCCGTGACGTAGACTACCCATTTTCACCCCGTTAGAGGTAGATTTTTGAAAAACTCTAATGCACATTATTCTTTATTTTTTGTTTTAAGTATAAATACTGAGTTTCGAATTAATCGGACAGCACGTTAAAATTCTTCTATACAAACTTTAACACCCCCCAATCCTCGTTTAGGGGGTAGTTTAGAAAAACTACAAATTAAAAACTTTATAATTTACTTCGATAACTATTCGTGTCAAGTTTCAAGCCTTTTAACTCAAGGAATAAGATTTATCACACAAACGAAATCCCCCGTTTTCACCCCTTTAAAGGTCGAATTTCCAAAAACCCTTTCTTAGTGCACGCCTAGGTCCTAATAATTATCTGAATGCCAAATATCAGCCCGATCCGTTCAGTGGTTTGAGCTGTGACGTAGACTACCCATTTTCACCCCGTTAGAAGTAGATTTTTGAAAAACCCTAATACACATTTTTCTTTATTTTTGGTTTTAAGTATAAATACTGAGTTTCGAGTTAATCGGACAGCAGGTTAAAATTCTTCTTTACAAACTTTGACACCCCCCAATCCTCGTTGAGGGGGTAGTTTATAAAAACAAAAAATGACAAACTTTATAATTAAAAGCGTAACAAACAAACTCACTTTCGCATTTATAATATTTCTAGCTTCCGGCCGCGAATTCCCCCGCGTAGTATGTCAATAAAAACTTTAAACAAAAAAAAAAACACAACAGTGTCTTTGCTTTTAAATTTTTGTTTTTTGCCACCGACTTCCGAAATTAAAGTTATTTTTCATTCTTTTAGTGTTTCTTTTGGAAGTCGGTTGTTTTTTTTTTTTTGGAAAAAGTTTTTATTTTTCACTTTTTAGTTGTGGTACCTACCCCACTCAATATCGAATACCACTACCTGCTATGTAAATAACAGTGACGGAGTAACTTAAAAAGTTAAAACATAAACAGAAGTCGGTTAAATACCTTTATCGGATCACTTCGATATCCGTCCGTCCGCCTAGCTGTGTGTGAGTCTGTTAAGTCAAGACCCTTTTTCTCAGGAATGCGAGGAGGTATCAAGTTTAAATTAATTCTTCAAGGACATTCTAATTAACTACAATGGTTTTTGGTACGCAGGTGTACCGCGCGGTAGCATAGAGTATAAAAAAACGAAGGTCACGGCCCCTTGGAGCTCTAAAAAATCAAGCTTCTAAGTCAATGCAACAAAAAATACGGCCATTTATGCGACATAATTATATAGTGGCTAATAAATCAAAACCAATAGGGTAGTTCCCGTTGACATGAAAGGCAAGAAGCAAGGTCTCACAACACTAGTAAAGGAAAAAGTGACGTATATCGATATATGGGAGAACATGTTTTTCAACTACAATCCCAACTACGGAACCCTTTTTAGGGGTATGAGGAACAGGGTGTAAAGTTCACTCATCCACCATAGAAAAGGGAGGATCCTCCGACCAGACGGGTGTTGTGTCTGGCGGGCAACTGCCCAATGATTGATATTGGATTTTTGTATATATGTTCACTGCACGGTAAACTGTAATTGCGCGATGCAGGATTTTTGTGACGTCAGGATATTTGTGTGACGTCAGGTCTTTGATGCGTAGTTCGAATGTGGCGATGTAGGTACCACCACACCTTCATTGTGCGTGGTCCGACACGCATTTGGCCGGTATGTACTGTAACATCGGTCGGTACTTATTATTATATGGTGGTGGGTAGTTAGTTTACTTTGTTAAATATATCAGTCTGTCGTTGACCCACGTATTTCATTAACCTTACATTGGCGACGAGAACGGGATTTGTGTAATTTCAAGATGCCTATTGGTAAAATTGAACCATTCAATTTATCCTCGAAACAGTGGCCAGCGTATATTCGTCGTGTAAATCAATACGTACGGCTAAACGAAATCGACGATGAATTGAAAGTACCTATGTTAATAACTGTCGTGGGGGAAGAAACGTATGCGCTTATGTGCGATCTGTGTTCACCTAGTTTTCCAGAAAATAAAAAGTATGACGAACTAGTGCAATTGGTGACGGAACACCTGGAACCGCAGCGATCAGAGATCGCCGAGCGCCACGTGTTCAGGTTGCGCCGACAGCGTGCGGGCGAGTCCCTTACGGAATATCTGCAGGCATTGAAGCACCTGGCGTCTACGTGCAGTTTTGGAAAGTGCAAGTCATGTTCGACGCTTGAAGAAAATTTGCGCGATCAGTTTGTGTCAGGGCTGACAAGTGACGTAATGCGATCGAGAATCTTCGCGGAAAAGAAAGTGCAGTACAAAGAGGCAGTGGAGCTCGCGTTGGCTCTAGAGGCAGCGGAGAAGCATGCCGAGGTGAGCGGCACTACGACGACGGCGGCGGCGGACTCAGCAAAGCCGGCAGGCGGCGAGGCGGGCGAAGGCCTGCATTACGCGCGTGGCGGAAGAACGCGCCCGCGCGGGCTGCAACGGGCGCTCGGCGGCGGCGGCGGCCCAGGCGACGGAGCAGCGGCAGCAGAAGGCGCGGCATCGGCAGGCGCAAGCGGCGCGCGCACGGACCCCGCGGACGGGCGCGCACGGGCCTGCTGGCGCTACGGCAAGGCGCATCCGGCCGAGAGGTGTCGATTTAAAAATTACAGTTGTGATGAGTGCGGTCAAAAAGGACACCTAAAAGTCATGTGCAAACGAGTGCGCGGTAGTGGCGGTCGGCATAATTATCTGAGTGACGAATCAGATGATGGTATGTTCAACGTGAATGTGGCAGCTCAAGGTAACAAACCATATTTTATTAAACTGTCGGTGGATAACATTAATTTAGAATGTGAAGTGGACACAGGTAGTCGTATATCAGCAATAAGTGAGGTTGTGTATCAATGTAGATTTTCACAGAAAAAGATTGTACCAGATAACTTAATTTTACGTTGTTACTCGGGTGCAAGAATTGAATCACTCGGTTACATTGAGGTAGACGTTGCTCTGGGCGACTATGAAGCAAAATCATTACGATTATACATTATTAAGGGTGGGGCGCGGCCTTTGTTAGGACGAGAGTGGATGCGCGCCTTTAAAGATAACGCAAATAAACCTCAATGCAATCATAGATGATGAATTCGTAAACAAATTATGTAAGGAATTCCCAGCAGTATTTAGTGATAAGTTAGGCACATGCAAACAGCCCATACGACTACAGCTGTCCGATAAGGAACCAGTTTATGTGCGAGCGAGACCGATGCCGCTGGCACTGCGCGCACGTGTCGAGCGGGAGCTCGAGCGGCTCGAGGCGGACGGCTCCATCTACCGCGTTGACTACTGAGACTATGGAACTCCAATAGTACCCGTTGTAAAACAAAACGGAGACATACGCATTTGCGGGGATTATAAGATAACCATCAATGAGGAGGAGCTCGTAGCTACGTAATAACAGCCGCACAGGTCGATCCATCAGGTTAAGCTACGCTTGCCGGGGTTGGTCCGTGGATGGGTGACCATCTTTACATACCGAGACTCCTCCGTGCCTCGGAAAGCACGTTAAGCCGTTGGTCCTGGCTGTCATTCGTGGATCTTTGACAGTCGTTACGGATCGTCAGAAGCCCGAAAGTCAGACAACCAGTCTTACCAAGGGGTATCGTATTACCCAGATACTGGGTTGTGGAGGTCAGATAGGCAGTCGCTCCATATAAAATACTGGTATTCTCGTTAGACTCATCTGGTTAGACTGGAAGCCGACCCCAACATAGTTGGGAAAAGGCAAGGCAGATGATAAGATAACCATCAATCCAAAATTAAAGAGAGATTATTATCCGTTGCCACGTATCGAAGAGTTGTTTGCTAATCTTAGTGGGGGAGATACATTCACAAAAATTGATTTGAAACATGCTTATAAACAGTGTTTATTGTCAGACGACTCGCAGCCTTACACGGCTATAACTACGCATATGGGTACTTTTGTGTACAGACGTACGCCCTACGGGCTGTCTGTTATACCGGAAAAGTTTCAAAAAATTATGGAGGAGACGCTGCGCGGGGTGCCAGGGTGTGTAGTATTTTTAGACGACATTTGCGTAACAGGGTCCAATACGCTTGATCACATGAAGAATCTGAGAGCGGTACTAGAAAGGTTACGTCACACGGGACTTACTGTTAAATTAAGTAAATGTAGATTTTTACAAGATAGTGTCAAGTATCTAGGTTTTATTATTAATAAGGAAGGTTTGCGACCGGATACAGAGAAACTGGAGGTCATTACCAGCGCGCCAAGACCAGAGAACGTAACACAACTCAAAAGTTTCTTAGGGATGGTTAATTACTACGGGCGATTTATTCCTAATTTGAGCACCTTATTACAACCATTACACAATTTGCTAAAAAAAGACAGCGGCTGGGAATGGGACTCCAAGTGTGAGAAAGCTTTCGTGGAGGCAAAGCGATCACTCCTGAGCGAACGCGTCCTAGCACACTACGAGGAAGGGCGCGACCTCGTGTTGTCGGTGGACAGCAGCGCGTACGGACTGGGCGCCGTGCTGGCGCACCGTTACTCGGACGGTAGTGAGCGGCCCGTCAGGTGCGTGTCGCGCACGCTTAGTGCGCCCGAGCGAACTACAGCCAGCTCGATAAAGAGGCGCTGGCTATTCTATTCGGTGTCACAAAACACCACCAATTTTTGTTCGGAAGGCGTTTTACGCTACGCACTGACCACCAGCCTCTGACTCATATATTTGGGGCCAAGGGGGGAATCCCACAGACGGCTGCCAGTCGTCTACAAAGATGGGCGGCACGCCTGGCTGCATATGATTTCGACATAGAATTTGTGCGATCGGTGGACAACGGTCCGGCTGATGCCTTGTCGCGATTACCATTACCTCGGGACGGTCGCTTCGTTGACACTGTAGATTATTTAAATCTTGTAGAGGAGTCGCTGCCTATTTGCTTCAAAGATATCTCAAAAGAGACAGAGCGCGATCCGGTATTATGTAAAATTAAAGGCTATGTGCTATTCGGTTGGCCGAAAATCCCGAGCTGCGACTCAGAAAAACCATTTTTTGCTAGGAAAAATGATTTTCTGGTAGATCAAGGATGTATCATTTATAAATATAGGATAGTGGTCCCTCAAGCTCTGCAAAAGAAAATATTAAACGAAGTTCATGAGGGCCATCTAGGGATGAACAAAATGAAAACGTTGTTGCGGAGCTATATTTACTGGGCGAGTTTAGATCAGGACATTGAAGAAGTATGTAGGTCGTGCGCTGCATGCCGCACCGTGCAAGACGCGCCGCCGCGGGCGCAGCTGCATCCCTGGGAGTTCCCGCTGCACCCGTGGCAACGCGTGCATGCTGATTTCGCAGACTGCGGCGGCATGCGATATCTTATCATAATTCCAAATGGATAGAGGCTCTACCGATGCGCGGCACAAACGCAGCTTCTACAATTAAAGTTTTTAGAGGTATATTTGCACGTTTCGGTTTACCATCGCAGCTCGTGACTGACAATGGCCCGCCGTTCTCTTCTCAAGAGTTTAAGGTTTATTGTGAACACAATTGCATCAAACATACAACTTCGGCACCGTATAGGCCCCAGGGGAATGGCGCGGCTGAGAACGCAGTTAAAACCGTAAAAAAGGCCATAAAGAGAGCGATATACGAAGGCGAGGACGTGAACGTTGCCCTAAGCAGATTTCTTTTCCAATACCGTAATTGTGAACACGCAACGACAGGGGTCTCACCAGCTGTGGCGCTCCAAGGGCGACGCTTGCGCAGCCGACTTGATGCGCTACGGCCGGACGTAGCCAGATCAGTAGCCAGCGGCGTCAGATCGCCAGAGCTTCGGGGGCTGATAGGGAATTCCGTGTTGGGGATGCGGTAATTGCTCGCGATTACACAGCGAGGGGGGACAAGTGGACCGAAGCCACAGTTGTTAAAAAGACAGGGCCAGTTTCATACAAAGTTAGTTTAGGAAACGGGGTGGAATGGCGTAGACATGCCGACCAAATTATATCAGCAAGTAGCAAAAATAGGTACTCATTATCACGCGTGAGTGACGTGGCCGTAGCCGAGGCTACGGGCTCTGGGGAAGCCAAATCGGGAGTCGATAACGGAGCCGAGGGTGAGATGTTTGAGGACGCATTCAGCGGTGATAGTGATACCAGGGACACGCCGTCGCTGGAAGGGTCAAACCGACCCGAACGGTTTTCGTCGTCGGTGTCACCACCACCTCTGGGCGCGTCAGCTCGCGCACTGCGTGCGTTCAACCGAGCTAGACAAGCTGTCAATAGTTTACCACAATAATACATAATATAGTTATGTCAAATTGTTAGTTGTAAGGTGTACCTACATGTTGTGATTAGTGGACTTGAGGAGGAGAGATGTAACATCGGTCGGTACTTATTATTATATGGTGGTGGGTAGTTAGTTTACTTTGGCAAATATATCAGTCTGTCGTTGACCCACGTATTTCATTGACCTTACACACATAAACGAACATAAACGAGTAATAGTTTTTGCTTTAGAGGACTTAAAGTGAAAAAAATTGAAGTAGTCGTTGATTTGTTATTTATAAACTAGCTTTCGCCCGCGGCTTCGCCCGCGTGGTATGTCAATAAAAAGTAGCCTATGTCCTTTCAGATCGGTTTAAAATTGACAAAGTTTCATACAAACTTTCATCCCCTATTTTATCCCCTTGGGGGTAGAATTATTCAAAATCCTTTCTTAGCGGATGCCTACGTCATAACATCTACCTGCATGCCAAATTTCAGCCCGATCCGTCCAGTGGTTTGGGCTGTGCGTTGATAGATCACTATGTCAGTCAGTCAGTCAGTCTCACCTTTGAGTTATATATATTTAGATAACTCTTGGTTGAGGACAAAATAAAATACAGACCTGTAGATGAGATACAAGGACAATCGAGGTAACATTTTTGCAACATCCTATTAGTGTACTATTGCGTTCACTTCATTGAACCCGTTACCGATACCGCGAAGTGACGTATGGCGAGTGTGACTGTGTATTGATGGCACGCACGCCTGCACCATCCCTGCAATCTCTCAAACATTCCCACGGTAAGCGCAAACAAACAAGTAACAAACATACTTTCGACAAAGCCGTTATGAACTTCAACGGAAAAAAAACACTACAAAGTGAAAAATAACTTTAATTTCGGAAGTCGGTGGCAAAAAATTTAAATACAGACCCAAACAGGTTTTTTATCGTAGTCGGTTGTTTTTTTCACTTTTTAATTATCGTACCTATCTCACACCAATTCGTATTTACTACTAGGTACTTGCTATGTAAACAACAGTGACCGGAGGTATTATACCATCATCAAAATACACAAAGTGAATTAAATACTTAATATCGAAACTAATTTAAAAACTGCCCACGAAAAGTTAATAAAATTCATATGGGACTACCACACAAAGCTTCCTCTACAAAATGAAAAAGATATTTCCTAAGTAGTCCTAACGGTTTTGAAAACGATCTAGTTAATGATTCTCAGCCGGCGTTGGATCATGGATCAACTGGCACTGCTATATCGTTTCATGATCTAAACCGCGATATTATGGAGATCATAAATGCACATGCCGTGTCTGACGTCCGTCCTCCACCTGCCTGTATCTACCCTGGCTGGTACACGTGACCTGTGGGGATTACTCATGGTGACCAGGTACTGACGCGAGCACGCAGGTCTCGGAGAAGAAGTCGGCCACCTGCATGCGGTCGGGTCTCATGAAGAGCGAGGCCAGCCCCACCTCAGCCTCCTGGCGCTGCAGCCGCCCCACCATCCCGTCGAACGAGCCGTTGTGCGACACGCCGTAGAAGTCCACCTGCCGCAGGTCGAAGCTGCACAAACAGAACGTGACCAGACACACGTAGTTCAAGCAATGTGTGAACATGTGAAATACTTTCCTGAAGTATAGAAAGTTTATAAATAATACGAGTCTACAAGACAATCATGTTTTCCAGAAACATAAGTACGTATGTAAGAATTTCAGATATGTTCGTACTGCGTAATATCAGCAAACTCATAACTTGACTTTTTTCCGTTATAATTGATGAGTTTTTTTTTATTAATAATCAATTAATATACTAGGTACCATGACGAAATACTTACTTAAGTTCTTGGTAAACAATTTTTTTTTGAGCTCATTAGGAATCATTCATGAATACCAGCAAATAAGGCAACATACATAAAATGCATGGTTACGAAGACAAACTCATCGCAAAAAAAAATTGGCACAGCACAAGAACAGGTCTTTTAAGGTTTTGGTAGTGAATACGAACCGGAAGTGCAGGTCTTCCGCAGCCAGCATCATGAGCGGGTACGTGAACTTGGGGAAGGTGTCGATCTGCCGGTTGCGCAGGTCAGACCAGCCCTTGAAGTCGAACGGCTGTGTCACCTGAACACACGAATTTAGAGAATAGCCTACATTAAGTTGTTCTGTTCTAAGTTTCTAAGCTAAATCTAACAAAAGAAAAAAATACAGAAAAAAGTGCGCATTTAATTAAGAAAACCTTAAAAGGCTGTTCGGAAAATGTCCATAATTAATTCCTTCACCGATATAACTAATAATCTTAATCAATGCGTGAAAATGATAACCCAGCGTGACTGATCGCCAATGCGCCACAGTACTTAAGAAAACTTACAATGCTCCGCTATTAGGTATATTGATTTTCACCTTCGTAAAATGCTACTTCAACATTGTTGATAATGACCACGTCCGTTGTACTTATCCCTAGCTGCAAGCCGAGTCAATAAAACTCTTGCAAAGTAAGGGATCCTTCACTATCCACCTACACTTACTATGGAAATGCCCTTCATGGACACGTTCCTCAAGTCTCTCCTCCTGGACACGGCGTTGGGCAGCGCGGCCCACAGCGCCTGCAACTCCTGCCGCGAGCAGTTCCTAGCTAGGCCCAGCTCGGTCTGCAAGTACGGCATGCCCAGCTTTACTCTGTACACGTCCACCAGGCTCTCTGGCGAAGACCACACCACGTCTGCGTCGGGCAGGATGTTGCAGGCCGATAGAGTGGCCTCGATGATGGACCGGTCGGACGAGGAGTTGTGGAGTAGCAGCCACGAATGCCGGTAGTTGAACCCGCGAGAGGCGGATGCCTGAAAAAGTTCCAAATGGCGGATTTTAGCAAAAAAAAACAACCGACTTCCAAAAAAAACACAAAAAAAGTGAAAAATAAGTTTAAATTCGGAAGTCGGTTCTTTACTTTTAATTTTTCGTTTTTTGCTTTTCCAGTTTAATATTTAGATTCAATGTGCCTCTGACCATACGGTGATCACTTCCAGTTTTCACCGCGTCGATCAGAGACATCATTGAATATTTGTTGCTTCATCGACATAATGAAGTCAATCTCATTTTTAACCGACTGCTTCAAAAAGGAGATGTTCTTAATTCGTCTGTCTTTTATTTTTTATTTTTGTGTGTGTATCAGTATGTTACGCGATTACTCCGCCAATCGAATTCGGTGGCAAAAAACGAAAATTGAAAGTAAAGACACCGACTTCTGAAATTAAACTTATTTTTCACATTTTAGTTGTGGTATCTACCCCACCCAAATTCGAATACCACTACCTGAGACGTAAATAACAGTGACGGGAAAACATCATTCGTATAGGCTAAGTGGAAAAAATACGTAATTATTGAAGCTAACTCAAAAACTACGCAAGTAAAGTTAATAAAATTTATATGGGACCACTTCTGAAGCATGACCTAGCAAACAAAAAACAATCATCAAAATCAAGTCATAATTGGCGAAGTAATAGCGTAACAAACACACAAAAAAATACGTACAGAATTGAGAACCTCCTCCTTTTTTACTTTGGTTAAAACCGCTACAACGTCAGTCCGATTCCAGAACCAGACCTCGAAACCAATCCTTCTGCAGCGAGGGGTGAGACAGGGAGACGTTATCACTCCGAAACTGTTCACCGCTGGACTGGAGGATTCTTCAAGGTTCTGGACTGGACGTACCTCACCATCGGATCGGTTTGCCGATGATATAGTAGTCATGGCTGAGACAATGGAAGACCTTAGTTCAATAATCGATGACCTCAGTAGAGCTTCCGAAAGAGTGGGTTTTAAAATGAACATGGACAAAACGAAGGTCATGTCGAATGCCCATGTCACACCCACCCTCATGAAGATCGGAGTCTCTACGTGCACTCGAAGTTGTGGACGATTATGTTTACTTAGGACAAACTGTCCAGTTAGCTAGGTCCAATTTCGAGAAAAAGGTCAATCTTCGAATCCGACTCGGCTGGGCGGCATTCGGGAAGCTACGTACTATCTTCTCATCTCATATACCATAACACGATGCCTCAAGACGAAAGTCTTTGACCAGTGAGGGTTGCCAGTGATGCCTTATGGCACTGAAACGTGGCTGCTCACCATGAAATGAAATAAAATATCTCCAACGATCTTCATAGCGGTGCTAGAGTCAACCATTAGTAAACTAGACTGGAGTAAACTCTGTTTAAATATAAATGGCAAGTACGATTTGCGGACGACATAAGTAGTCTTGTTTTCTGCAAGGATACAATAGAGCGGCAGTCAATGGTACACTCACTACATGAAGAAAGTAAAAAGGCGGGTCTGGAGATAAACCGAAGCAAGACAAACATCATTACAAATCACATCGAAGTACCCATATACGTTGAAAACACACCTTTATGTTATGTCAACGAGCTACATTTGCCTTTGAAAACAGATTTCATTAGACCGACAAAACAATGAGATAGAAGTCGAAAGAAGAGTAAAAAATACGTGGAAAAAGTTTTGGAGTCTTAAAGAAATACTCAAGAGTGGTATGCCTATGAAAACTAAGAAAACAGTCATGGATACTGCTTATTGCCCTCGTTAACATACGCTTGCCAAACATGACACAATAACATCATGGATACTGCTTATTGCCCTCGTTAACATACGCTTGCCAAACATGACACAATAACATCATGGATACTGCTTATTGCCCTCGTTAACATACGCTTGCCAAACATGACACAATAACATCATGGATACTGCTTATTGCCCTCGTTAACATACGCTTGCCAAACATGACACAATAACATCATGGCAAAGGAACATGGAAAGGAGTGTCATGAAAATACGAAAAATTCAAAAGATACCTCGTCTTCGTATAAAACTACAAACTAACGACTTCTTCAAAAAGGAGGCGGTTCTCAATTCGTCTTTTTTTTTGTGTATGAATCGATTTTGATGATTCTTTCATGGTCATGCTACAGAGGTGGCCCCCTTAAATTTTTTATTTACTTTGTCTGCGTAATTTTTGAGTTAGCTTCAATATTACATATTTTTCCCACTTAGTATAATTATGTAGACGCTGTTCTATGTGACTCCATCACAGTTATTTACATAGCAGGTAGCGGTAGGATAGACACAACAAAAAAAAAAAGTAATAAAAACTAAAACCCAACTACGACTAAAAAGGTATAAACAAGACACCACAGACAGACAAATTAAAAATCCGGAGTCACACGTAATCTGTTCGATTTATGCCGTAACACGTGTGACTCCGGATTTTCTCTACGGGTTATACTATATATATTTTTGAAATGTGCTAATTAAGCCCTTTCATTTGATACCCAACATGGTACGATTAAACAATATATTTATTTGCGTCCTCTAAAAGGCGCCATTTTTAATCTAATGTGACGTCACATAACCTATAACCAGCGGACGATCAAGACGCTTCCAACGATACCTTATTTGTCAAATTGTGATAAGTGGTTTAGAAGATAGGAGGGAACAGATGAACATACATACATACCGGTCAAAATCATAACCCTCCTTTTTTCTTCGCCGTAGTCGGGTAAAAACAACAGGAAATAAAAGGCTATTTTAGCCTAACTGTTTACAGTAGGTGGTACTGAATTAAATAACTAACTATACAAAATCAAAATATCTAACTTACCTAAAAAATAATTTTCACGTCACCACTGTACTTATGTTTGAAACATAATGCTAAAAGAGGATGTTAGTTATCTGAACGTACCTGGGCCAGGATGAGTTCGGCGTCGGGACAGGCGAGGTCCAGCAGCATGGCCTCCGGGAACCAGCCGCGCGGCGCCATGGGCGGCGCGCGCAGGAAGTCGGAGACCAGCGCCAGGCGCACGCCGGCGCGGGTGCTGCTGCGGTGCAGCTCAAACACTTGCTCTACAAATGTAGTTTGTAAAGTCCTTGGGGAAAGTTGCTTTAATTTTTAGAACAAGCAAACAGATTTCCTACTTGGTGAAATGTCTCTAAGTAGCGCCTGCTCTAAAACTAACGATGTAGCATCAGGCGCGGTCGCAGCCCAAGATTTGGGGGGGGGGTCACCATTGGTGCCGAAGAATACTTACCTATACTCTAAAACCTTTTTTTAGTATCGTGGTCACTGTAGCTCAAATGGCTCAAGTACCTACAGCTTTAGTTAATAAAGCACGTAAATCATTCAATCTCGACAGCTTGAATGATTTTAGGGGGGTCATGACCCGCAGTATCCCCCCCCCCCCCTCGGACCGCGCCTGTGTAACCTAATAAAGGTCACGGATAACCGAGAAGAAAAATAAAACTTGCTTTAAAAAGCTGACATTAGTTATCTTGCTACCTAGACAAGAGCTTCCTCCTTTCTTCGTTTTCCGCCTTCTCCTGTTTAACTCAGCAATGGCAGGTACTTACCTATTAATCACTGTTTAGTATTTTCAGAAGAGACACGCCATGGAATAGGATTTAGTTTTTCAGAGTTTTTAACACCCGTTCAATAGATTTTTGTGCTGACCTACTTAAAGGTTCTTTAGTGATTTTGTTTGAAATAAAATAACTGAACCTATCTGCATTAGGTACCTACCAGGCGTCCAGCAAATGAAGGCGGTCATCATGGACAGGTCCTTGGTGAGGAAGTAAGACAGTACGAAGCTGATCAAGGCCATGTTGAATCGAAGGCAGACGGGCGCGCAGTAACGCACTGTCCGCAACTCCTCATCCGAGACCTAGGCGGGTAGTTAAGGGGATGTCCTTCGCTCAACGCGGTTTAATTTACGCTTATAGGTAAGTAATTACCTGTATCGGTGCCTGTGCCTACTATGTGTGTTCCTTTCGCACCGATGGGAGCGAATTATAAAAACAAACGTTCAACGAGTCAAGTCAGAAACAATTAACATTGAACTGCCATTCATAATCAAGTATCTCAAAATTCGAAACCAATGTTATTGAAGTTACTGAAGCTTTGTTTCTCTTTTCTTTTATTTATTATTAAAAACAAGTTCCATGGAATACCTCTTGTCATGACCATGTTGAATGCCAGTTTTTTGCACTTAGTTTCTTTCATCACTTGGTAATTTGTAAATCATATCACCTTCTACCAATCGTTACGCTTTAGTTAGAGTAGACCATTTATGCTCGGTTCTCATGAACAAAAGCGAATCGTTTTGCTTACCAATCGTAATATTTCTTATTGCCAAACTGGGCACATAAATAGAATTGTAAGCAAATTTTGCCTGTGATAAGAACATCCATAATTGGAGGGTCTACTATGCAAAGCTATGAGGTTATTTGCTTCATTAGGCTTGGTTATTAATGTTATGAACTTATGATACAATACAAGAGTCTGTATTGTACAATAACGGTCCATAAATTATTGGAATCGGCCATTAATTTGGGTACTTATATGACAAAATCTGTAGTAGTTGTTGTAGGTACCTATCTACTTGTAACGGATACAAAACGATAGATATGAGAATAAAAGAGCATTCATATTGACATTATTTTGGTATTCCAGCCATTCGACCTTGTAATCAACATCGACTTGTTAATATAACAAATAATACTTCTCCTTAACAACCATTAGATTTGCGATCATTATGAACAGCGGAGTGTTTGTGGAGCAATCATCGTGCGCTATTACATAGCATTAGATAATGGTGCATTATGTCGCATAATGAACAAAAATTGCCCATTTAACAATCCTAATAAGTAGATATATGACCATTTCAAGATACAAAAACGCATGACTCTTTACTATAAGTAGTAAGTAACTTTTTTTTTAATGTTTGGATATCATCAATGACTTCTCCCGCTCTGGGCGGAGCGGAAGGACGAGTCAGACTTTTACTGACTAAAACAGTCCCGGTCCCGGTATCCCTTTCGGACTTTCCCGCAACCCTGGCAGAAGTAGTAAGTACCTGCCTACATTTGTTTTCACAAACTAGGGGTAAGACCCTACCCTTTCTAAAAAAGATGTTTGAGAAGCGGGTCTCCCTTGTTTTACCGAAAAGAAATTGCCAAATTATCACTTCCCAAACAAATTTTCGCATAATTTCATTTGCCAAATTATTACTTACCAAAAAATCTCTTTACAAATAATTGTTACGAAAACCTATGTTTGGCAAGTGAACGTTTGAACAAAAACTTGTTCACCAACTAGTACTTTTACCATTTTTTATCTAGTCAAATATTTCAGTTGGTATGACATATTTTACGCAAAATTATCTCTTTTTTCCATATTTTTTTCTATATAATCTAGTCGTTTCTGGCACTCGCCGGCCGCTGCCGCGGCACCGCTCGCTTCGCTCGCTCGGCTCGTGCGTAGGTGGTCACAGTTTTAACCTAAACTAACCTAACCATTTAAAAAAAATTAATAACCTAATATTTTATATATATTTATAATATATAAATATTTTATACTAGCTTTTGCTATTTTGTACTCGCGTTAATAAATGATTACCTATATTAAAATAAAATTGCATTTTTAATAAATCTATGTTTTATTTAAATTTCGGATTTACATTATATAACTTATTAAATTAACTAAATTAACTTATTAAACTAAACTTACTAAATTAACTAAAAAACTAAAACTAAAAGGACTAACTAACTATACCAATAAATATAAAAACAGAGGGACCCTTAGGCGTCGAAGTATTCGTCCGCATCGCTGTCATCCGGAAAAGTGCCCAGAAGACTGGCAGCATTGCCACGTTGAATGGCAATGCTAATTCTTTGGCCAAAGAACAAGCCAGCCCTCTGGTTACGTGAAGTGTCGACCAGTCGGCGAGAAATTTCCTTAAAAAGGAGACGCGCACTCGGGCCCCATGACCCGAGCGTTTCGACCCCAAACGGCTCAAAACTGTAGTTGCCCATAAGGTTATTTTTAATTATACAATTCCCAAAAAAATCTTATTTTTGCCTTTATATTTTTTGTCATAACAAATCATTTGACTAAACGTTTATTGTCTAAATATTGTTTGCTGTAATAAATCATTTGATTAAAGACCAAAAGCCTTAATAAAAATAAACATTATCCTTGGTAACAATCTGCCAAGTAAACATTTGACCAAATGAAAATGTGCGTACTAAAATTATTCCAAATATTACATTGGTATAAAAAAAGGTTGCTAAAATTTGTTTGGGTAATGAAAATTTGGCAAAATCTTTTCGGCAAAACGGCAGGATCCCTTGAGAAGCATATAACTAGGCAGATCATAAATTATCTGTTTTAAGAGCAACCGTGACCATAGCATGCACGCCATAACAATAATGAGCTGTGCGATTCTTCTAACTTCCTGCTTACCTACCCACAAGTTCCAAGATTGCAATATTATTGAAAAGAATCAGCACATAGATGAACCGCGCGTGTTGGTTGTCCCCCCCTTGTTTGTTTGAGGCCGCTGCTCAGAGCTGGTCTTGCCGTAGGTACCTATATGTCATGATCTTTTCACCTGTACATATACAACGTGTAACGGAATAAACGCAAGAGCTCATTCACCCCAATTAGAATATTAAATTATAAGACTAAAATAATATCTGTAATTTAATTTAATTAAACCACACCTTAAATTAACTATTTTATTTAACGCGCACTACACATAGCGTATGTGCTATGTAGCTATGAGCGTACCTATTACAAATTTGGTTATGCATTTATTTATTTATTGATAGGAGAACCAACAGCTATTACAGATGGATAACAATTATATAAGAAACATAAAGCCAATTACAGGTTCTCACGGGTAAAAACTGAAAAGGTAGCAGAAATCTTAGGATCACTAACAAGCGCGATAGAAAAGGATATGATATATATACATATATGTATATAAGTAAGGTACAATATGCACTGTGCAGTTTAAAAAAGTCAGTGTTCAGCCGAGTGCGTGCAGAATGGGATTTGGTGGTAAATGGGTCAAATGAGAACTCTTTACAAAGAATATTAAAGTCCTTACTCGCTCGCACCATGTATGAGTTTTGCCTGTATTTGGAAGAGGAAAAAGGAATGGAGATTGGTGGATTAAATCTAACTGATCTCTGAGGGACATTGAAACGCAGTTTATGCAGGAGGTCGGGACAGTCAATCTCATTAGATATAATTTATAGAAGAAAAGTGCAATCTGCTAGTCGTCGACGGTTTATAACTGGCTGTAAATGAAATTTCTTGCAGAGATTTATGTAATCATCAGAAAGGTATGGTATACGCAGCCGAAAACATAGAAAACGAATAAATCTTTTTTGCATATTCTCAATACGATCAATGTATTTGCCATAACACGGGTTCCAAATTTGTGACGCATATTCAAGATGGCTTCTCACAAAAGAGCAATAAAGTATCTTAAGGGTTTTGGCCTTCTTGAAACACCCTTTTTTTTTTTTTTTTTGAGGGTGGGAAATCATCCAATGACTTCTCCCGCTCTGGGCGGAGCGGAAGGGCGTGTCAGACTTTTACTGACTAAAACCCACCCGTGTTCCTTCATTTGCCTGTTGCCAAGGT
The DNA here is from genome assembly GCA_949152455.1 of Lithophane leautieri. Taxonomy (NCBI): domain Eukaryota; kingdom Metazoa; phylum Arthropoda; class Insecta; order Lepidoptera; family Noctuidae; genus Lithophane; species Lithophane leautieri. Next base: position 20,933,757 of record OX424460.1, read on the forward strand.
CCCGGTATCCCTTTCGGACTTTCCCGCAACCCTGGCAGGTTCTTGAAACACCCTGCGAGTCTCATAACAAAACCCAGTGACCTCGAAGCTTTGGCCACAATTTGCTCGATGTGCACGTTAAAATAGCTGCCCTTTAAGTTTATAAGTTGTAGGGAGAGGGACGCGTTTTCTGCTAAACGAGATTACCGAGCAATTAACAGGGTTCAAATCCAGCTTGTTAATCAAGCAATAATCATCCAATCGCTCCAGGTCAGATTGGAGAGCGTCCGTATCATCATCTGATGTTATTGCAGAAAATATCTTCATGTCATCAGCAAAACAAAGCAAATTTGAGTTATGAAAACACAAGTCGATGTCACTTACATAAATGATAAAAAGCAATGGACCCATCAAGGAACCTTGAGGAACACCACTAGGAGCTGAAACCCAGCTCGACAGGTAGTTACTGATAACTACAGTTTGAGATCTGTTTTCAAGGTATGAAGTAAACCAACGAAGTAGATCTCCTCTGATACCATTGTTGAAAAGCTTTGTTTTAAGGATATTGTGGTTAAATAGGCTTTATTCCTTTGAGATAAGGATTAAATTTCTTTAAATAAAATATCTTATTACCTTGTTATGACGCAGTGGTTCTAATTTCAGTTAAATAAAAAAAAACATGAAAAATTAACACATATCAATAATGACGGAAATCTATTCAGAAGCCGATTCTGAGCAAACTACTTTCAGGTCTTGCGCTTATTCTGTTACACGTTGTATACATATAGTCTCAATGACGGTGTCAGTTGCACTCGCGTCTCATTGTGAAACAGTTTGCCCCGGAGAAACTTTATATAAATATCTACCTATGCTGATGCTGCACTGCACTACACTGCACCTTTGCAATAAGCAGCAACGATAAGCAACATGATGAACAAAGAAGTCGAAGAAGTACAAGTGGATACTGTACCATTGTAGGTATTTCCCTTACTTACCTATTGAGAAATAGACTTTGGACTATGATATAGTCTTGACATAGTGCTTGTTTTCATTCTTAATCAATGAGTACTTACATTGTTTGTTCCTATTTCGTTGATACCTAGACGAAGTTCAACAGGGTTAAGTGTAGACAATCTTCTGCAGCGATAATATTAATGCTTACCACGCGACTAACGGATTATCGAGAACCACATAAGTAACCGTACATTGTATCGGTTATCAGCACAGTAAAGGCATAATTTCACGAAACCTGCGTACTGTTTATTGTTATTACTATCTGTTGCACAACATGTTACAGAATGATATAAAACATGCTGCAGCGACTGATTATGTAATTCAGTGGAATTCAGTAGACAGTTAGTCGTACATTTCATACATACGAGTAAGTACATAGAAAAATATTACAATATTATGATCTCAATTATTGTTAAAAACATAATTTAAAAAATTGTTTGAATTATTTAATAATTATGTTTCTTTTATTTTTATATAAAGAGTTTGTAATTTTATACTTTTTACTGTGCCCTACAGGGTCCGTAATTGTACTTTTAGCTTTAAGCCATTGTAATACCTTATCTAAATTATGGAATGCAAATAAAATATGAATATGAAATATGAATATGGAATGGATTCGAATATTTAACTGACAAAAATCTAGAAGTCGAATGATCGAAGACTTTTTGTTTGGTTTCTTGTCAATTGCCTACATCAATAAAATAAATGTCATTGCTACTCGTAAACCTGTTACTCAACAGGTTTTATTTTCGATCTCCTAATATTTGAACTAAGTATAAATCCGAGTTCGGCCATTCATTGCGCTTAAGGGAAAAAATAAAACAAGTGGAATAACGTCAACATAAATAGTCTATATTATTAATCTAAGTTCTGTACTATCACTATAGGTTGGTGAGCGAGAGTGCGGAGATCGCGGGGCAGGCGTCGGGCTGCACGAACAGCTGCGTGTAGTTGACCAGGAAGTAGGTGCTGGCCGAGCCCAGCACGGAGCCCAGCTGGCCCACGCCGCCGCACAGGCGCATGCCGCGCGCGCCTCCCTGCCGCGCCCAGCCGTACACCCACATGCGCGCGTACGAGATCACGCCCGACACCACCACCCACGCTATCACCTGCAGGATAAACCGAGTACGTTAGAACACACTACAACATAGCCACCGAATGGGTAGCGCTGGCCGCAGTCGAGCAGCTAGTACACACTACAACATAGCCACCGGATGGGTAGCGCTGGCTGCTGTCAAGCAGCTAGTACACACTACAACATAGCCACCGGATGGGTAGCGCTGGCCGCAGTCGAGCAGCTAGTACACACTACAACATAGCCACCGGATGGGTAGCGCTGGCCGCAGTCGAGCAGCTAGTACACACTACAACATAGCCACCGGATGGGTAGCGGTGGCCGCTGTCGAGCAGCTAGTACACACTACAACATAGCCACCGGATGGGTAGCGCTGGCCACTGTCGAGCAGCTAGTACACACTACAACATAGCCACCGGATGGGTAGCGCTGGCTGCTGTCGAGCAGCTAGTACACACTACAACATAGCCACCGGATGGGTAGCGCTGGCCGCAGTCGAGCAGCTAGTACACACTACAACATAGCCACCGGATGGGTAGCGCTGGCCGCTGTCGAGCAGCTAGTACACACTACAACATAGCCACCGGATGGGTAGCGCTGGCTGCTGTCAAGCAACTAGTACACACTACAACATAGCCACCGGATGGGTAGCGCTGGCCGCTGTCGAGCAGCTAGTACACACTACAACATAGCCACCGGATGGGTAGCGCTGGCCGCTGTCGAGCAGCTAGTACACACTACAACATAGCCACCGGATGGGTAGCGCTGGCCGCTGTCGAGCAGCTAGTACACACTACAACATAGCCACCGGATGGGTAGCGCTGGCCGCTGTCGAGCAGCTAGTACACACTACAACATAGCCACCGGATGGGTAACGCTGGCCGCTGTCGAGCAGCTAGTACACACTACAACATAGTCTCACTGCAGTCGCCCCTGCCGTTGGCAAGTTCCGCTGGTGTATATGAGCACTTACTTTTAAATAAAACAGAAATCGGCCAATTTAAAAAAAAATTGTTGAAGAGAAAGTTCATACACTCATCAACTCATCACACTCCAGACAAACTGACATGATTGTCTTTCACTCGTCCGCGAGCACATCACAATCAGGTTTAGCGGCTCAAGCCTCGTGTAGATAGGCGCGACGCGACGCGACTCTAACAAAACAATTTCTAAGAAAACTGCACGGTTCAATTACCGGTGTCGCATCGCGCCAGTCTGCACGAGGCTTAAAAGTCAATCATCCTGGTGCCCTTTTCCTTTCTGCCTTTTAAATTAATAAAGCCCAATTTATTCGGTTTGGCGAACACGCAATTTTCTTCCAATAATTTCTATTGGTGGTCATTTCAGAATTCACTTCCATTTTGGCTATATTATATTTCACATCTACAAGTTCTATAACGCTTCTAAAATGGCCGAACTACGTAATCATACATAACATCAATTCTTTTTTTATATCCCGCTGGCAAACATTGGCACAGATTACTTACACTCCTAAAACCCATAACCCTTCCTCAACATAAATATGTCAAACTTAACTAGGTGTACTACGTACCGAACTAATTTAACAGACGCCAGACAACTCGAAGAGATATTAGCGCCAAACAAAAAGTAACGTAACCAACACGTGCACGCAATCGTCTGGAACACAAAACCTCAGTTTTCCTTGAACGATTTGTATGTCGCTAACAGAAATATAAGTAAGTGAATTTGAAGTCAAGGTCAGATGAGTCCGCGTCCGTAACGGAAACATTTTGGCATTCTTGCAATCTCTTATATGATTTATGTAGGTACCGTTTAATAGCATAAATCATAATCCACCTATAATGTTCCCACTGCTGGGACACAGGCCTCCTCTCTTCGAGAGGGAGTAGGTATTACTCAATTATTATGTTCTATTTTCGCCCGAATGTTTTATAAAGGTGATATTGATCCTATATTATGTACACACGGCTACACATCAAGTTATACATTTGCAGCATAAGCTGGAAATGTATAGCTTGATGTGTAGCCGTGTGTACCCACGACATTCCACAGATTCGCAAAAATAAATCATCTGCTTTACTTATTCTGCTTAGATTCACAACCAAAGCAGAAAAATCAAGTGCTGTCAAAGCAAAGGGTTCCTATATAACGAGATAGTTATTTATTACTATCATAAATCCATTTTATGCCAGGGGCAGAGGTGCCGCCCGACTCTTTGGGGAAAACAGAGTGTTGTTATGATACGACAATTGCCAAGTACTAAACCTCTATAACTTCGTTGAGAATATTAGTCCAGATAACGATGTGGGCTATTTATTCTACAACTTAAACTTCTAATAGCTCCTCCTATTTTTTAACCGACGAAAAAATAGGTAGGAGGTTCTCAAGTCGACACGTATTTTTTTTTTTTTTATGTATGACCACGCATAACTTTTTAGTGAGTAGTCCGATTTGAAAAATTCTTTTTTATTGGGAAGGGTATGCCTCGAAGTTGGTCCCATTTATAATTGGAAACTATAATCCACCCCTAAAGGTAGAAAAAATGGGGTTGATTGATTTTTCACCAACTGAATTTTCAACTGTGAACCGTTTCTGTTGAAATTTCGCACACATACATAGTTCTGATGACACAACCACTCATCATCAACTCCAGGTCTTTAACCTGGAGTAACCCCCTGGAGTACCCTGGAGTGGATGGTAACTCAAAAGCGAAAAATAAAAAACTTTTTTACAAAAAATTAAACCGACGAAAAAAGAACTGAAAAGCGAAAAATAAATAACTTTAATTTCGGAAGTCGGTGGCAAAAAACGAAAATTGAAAAGCGAAGACACCGACTTCCGAAATTAAAGTTATTAATTTTTCGCTTTTCAGTTCTTTTTTCGTCGGTTTAATTTTTTGGGATATCATATCGTCCAGCCAAGGCACTGCATCTTTGATAGAAAATTATGTCCCGTCTGATTAGGAAGTACTTATCGACAGTTCGTCTGGCATATTATGATAGTTATCACTCCATGGTATCTCCAAGAAAATGGAAGCTACCAGCGAATACGACAGATAATTCCTAATCAACGCAATGATTACCTAATGATAACTCATGCTTTCAGTGACTCAATCAGTATGAATTTCAGAACAATCGAGCAATCCCCAGCCTGATGAAAGAGAAGCAATGATGTTGGGTCGTTAAAAGAAAAATAATGACATGCCACTTAGTACTGAGGGAAATGTTTGTCAGGTGGTTCAACAGTGGGTCAGGTGAGCACCACCGAGAGTGCGGGCAGTGTCGTGTTCAGTTCAGAGATTATAATCTTTATATGTCGTGGAGGGAGCACATCTGCCGCTCTACGCTATGAAAAATGCACGCATTGCAATTTGAATTTGAATTGGCATGCTGTGTTGCTATTATACGATCGTGTAATTGACAGCTAGCACTCAACTAGCACCTTAATTAAAATTAGTGTAGGTACGATGCAGATTTGATAGCGACGAAGGTAGTCTCTAACGCAATTTTTTTATCGAAGAGAATAACAGTACACGGAAATCTTCTAAAAATCACTATCTTGAACAGCAAAACCAGGACTGTCTTTTATTCACAGATAATGAAGCTTGATGTGCAACCTGACGGAAATAATTATCTAAGTATAAATCAGATAACTAAACTATAAAGGCCTATACAAATATATTTTGTGCCCACAGAAAACGTTAACATACAGAAACTCAATTGTTATAAGGTCTGTTGCTTCATACCTATAGCTGTGTGGGTGTGCAATAGTAGTTTGGGATAATTTAGATAATTTTAATGTAGCTTGATAAGATCACGGATCACGGAGTGACCCGCGCGCGTCGTAACAGATAAACATAGAAATTGTTCACGACAACCTTTCGAAATTTTAATAGACTTCTATGCTATCCGACAAGAGTTTCTGAAGAACAGCTTACGGAATCGCCTGTCGGTTCCGCTCAATGGAAATATATTTCCAGAAACTAGTAGCGTCAAGCATATGTACAAGTATTTAGAGACTCTTCGGAATGAGATAAAAAGTAAACTTTAAAGTAATACTCACAACTAAAGCTTCCCCGCCCGCGGAGTGCTGCAGCGGCGGCGCGGGACTGAGCAGCGCGGTGGCCAGGATGTAGGCGAAGGGCGCCGCCGTCAGTACCAGCAGGGCGCCCAGCGTGCGGCCCGGCATCGGCCGCAGCCACACGCCCGCCAGGCACGCCGCCGGGTTGGCCATGGCGCCCAGCGTCACCGACAGGTGGTACGCCCGCGTGCCGTACGGCATGCACGAGTACGACTGCACCGACGGCATCACGCCATTGTTGAGCGCGTTCAGCACCACCATCAGCAGCATCACGCCCACCCAGCGCGGCGCCAGCAGCGACGGCCGCTCCGACGTGGCCTCGTCGTCCTTGGCCGCGGCCGCCGGCGCCACGCGCTCCGACTCGAAGCTCTTGTAGTTGTTGATGACGACGAAGGCGGACAGACTGGTCGCCGACAGCCCGCCCAGCAACAGCAAGAACACCATGGTGTCGAAGCGCGCGGGCGGGTAGTGCGGCACCAACGTGCTGTTGTCGGCTGACGGCAGGCACTCGGGCTCGCCGCCCACGCCTTGCACCAGCGCTAGCAGGCTCGACACGAACCCGCTGAGCCCCTCGCCGACCAGATACGTGGCGAGGTACACGTCGCGGAAGTGGCGTAGAAACGGATAGAACAGCACGGAACTGGTGCAACCCACCAGTGCCGCGAAGAACGTCAGCACCAGGTACGCCACGGAGCGCTCCTCGCCGCCGATCACCGACGTCTGCTCGTAAAGGAACGCGTTGAGCACGAGCGCCAGCGTGCCGATTACCAGCAGCGTATAGATGTAGAAGGCGTCCTTGACGCTGGGCAGCAGGCGGCGCATGAGCGCGTACAGGAGCAGGCCGCTGTTGGCGAGCTGCACGGCCATCACCATGGACGAAGGCAACGCCCAGCCCTCGGGCAGGCGGTCCACCAGCAGCGGCAGCTGCACGTAGAGCCCGTTAACGCCGAGCCACGTGCCGATGCCCCAGAACACCATCAGCACGTCCAGCGCCACTAGTCGTTGCGCGCCCCACATCTTGGCGGTGACTCCGTCTCCTCGCTCAAGGCACGGCGAGCTCTCCTTGTCCTCGTTCAACCTGCGGCACGCCGAGCGCTTACACTCTCAGCACTACTCAGCAGTAGCTTCACTGCGCTGAGGTTGGCGAGTGATAACAAACTGTTTTGTAAGGATGCCGACGATTTGTATTTATACCTACTTATGGATAAGAAAGTAAGTATATTTTTAAGTTTAAGTTTACGTTATTGTACCTACGAATTATAGAGTTCTAAATTCTCACTGTAAATAAACGTGTGAAATGTTCGCTTTAAGTATATATACTTGGTGAGTTTAGGATAACGCTCGGATAAGATTAGCGACGTATGTCCACGAGCGTGGGCTGGTGAAGCAATCGCGGAGACGAGTGCAGCTGCTGAACATATGCTGCACACTGACCTTATACGGCCGTCTATCAATCATCTAGGTACGTGCTACCACTGCTCCGTGCATTGTTTTCCACTTGCAAGAATAAACTGCAAAGGTTATAGGTACGGGATTTTGTATTCGAGCGCTAGTGCAACACAGCCGTCCACTGATAATGAACTGGACGGAAACCGATAAAACAACGAAAATATGAAGTCTGTAATTATCGATAGCCACCGATTGGACACAATGACAGATTATAGTGATATTTAGAGCAGGTTCCGATGAAGACGTGTTTTTGGGGGAGACGAGTCCGCGACTGCCCTGCGCAGTCCGACGCTGGCGAACGTCGCTCAAGCACAATACCTACCATCATTAGTTACGATCCCATGTCCTGCTGCTCGAAGGCCATTGTGTTAAGTAAGTACATATCATTTAAATTATTTGTGAACCGCGAACAGTTATCAGAACTCATGGTTGTAATGTAAATTTGTAATAAATTATTATTGTGTGTCTCAGCTGTTACTGTGATAAGTTGTGATAATTCGTACAAGACGTAAATTGCCGCAATACAAATCGTCGAGGTCATTGTCACGATTAAAAGCTAAATTAATTATTAATTTATCATATTATACTAAGTAATTACGACGTAAGTGGTTAGTTGAAACAATCATTGTTATTTTGTAATAAATACCTCCGTTGTCTAATAGGTACCTACAATATCAGTTGTAAAGAGATGGACGACAGCATCATACTGGGCTGAACCGTAGTTACAGCAGTCGGCTCATGTCAACAAACACATAGACCAGCGTCATACCACAAGTGAAGGAACTGCTCGTTCGCTAACTAGGTAAGTACCTATTGTAAGTATTATGATGGGAAACTAGCACAAAAAAAATAAAAAGAATAAATTGACAAAATTATGTAAATGCAACGAGTTGTAGTAGAGATAAGGAAACAGGTACACAATTAAACATACCCGTCATCCATTTCAAAGAAAAACTTATTAGTAATGTGGTAGTTAGTACGAGGGCGGACGCACGCAGGCCACGTTCAGCTTCTCGACGTAATACAGGCAGAGCAGGGCTCCCAGACAACTGACCTACATAATTATAACGACCACTTACATTTTAAAAAACGAACGTCTCCGCAGTCTCGTTCTTATCACTCCCTTTGATTGATAATTAATTGGACAATTTACTGATGCAGTGTCTCAGACCAATAAATTGGTCTGAGTGCAGTGTATTGTGACGTAACAGCCGAACGAGAGACGAACACGTAGTGTTAAGTTTTATAATGAATTCCGACACAACCACCTTAATTAACAAGATTTGTCTGAATAAAGAGCACACGGTCCGACGTGCCAACACTCAGTACTGTGAGCTCGTATATCTACATAATGTAGGTAAATACGACATGATTGGTGACAGCCGGGAGGCTGTTGTTCAACAGTCGACCGCTGAAATATTTGTTCAGGGTGTGCTACCTACTTGTTTGATAAGGTGTGTACACAGGTATCAGTATATACCTACCGGCAAGGCTGAGCCATAGCGTCGCGGGAGCGGCGAGGCAGCGCGGCGCGCGCGCATGCCGACCGCCGCAAGCCGGCCGTGCGCCCTTAGCTGTGACACGTGCCATGGAATGGGTCAAGCGAAACAAACACCACGCCAACTATATACAGACACGTCGGTACACCGCAGATGATAGAGATGGACCAGAGCGTTGGTGGCGATATGGCTGGACGTATCTGTCGATAGACCGGCTAGCGCACATGGGGCGTTTGCTTCCAGACAGCTGTGTTGTCCACAGATTTACTGCATGTTGGCATGCATGATGTCTGGAAGCGACGTCATTGCTACAGAATGTATCTCACAATATTGACAGAGCTCGTATTTGGGAGCACCTGCGTACATTCTTGCCTTATCAAGTACATTTAGTCAACACAAACAAACAGTGAGACAGCTGGCTTTAAGTGAATGTTCATATTTATTGTAACTAGCAATGTCGCAATCTGTTGATGGCAGTGTAAGAGATAAGTTTTGAGATATATTTTGTAACAATAAGCCTTGAAGGATGAAAAGCACATTTAATGATTAGCAATAAAAAATGATGATAGTCATAAACAAAAAAATCTGTTAACAAACAGTCAAATGAAACCTATTATTACTTATTGCTTTATGCACTGGATGACCCCGGACCAGCATAAATTAGTATGATTAAAAGTTAAGTAGAAAAAAACCCGAAAGAAGATCCTGTTAATAGGTATTTGCCTGTTAGTTGAGCAGGTATTTAGGAATTACCCAATATCTTAAACAACAGTTGTAACATTGAGGATAATGGTAACATGCGGGGAGCAGTCTGTGAGAATATTGAATAGAATATAGTCTAAAGCGACATGATGCAACATAGCCTTACAAAGGTAACATTCAGTGATGTCCTGAGAAACAAACTGTACATTACAAAAGGATGGGTAGGATAAGTAATTTCCACAAGAAGTAATTTGTACATTAAAGATGATAGCACTAAGAACTAAATACTATCATCTAAGAAAAGAAAGAGATACTGATTGAGAACAAAAAACTATTATTAAACTATTTTATTATCAGAATAAAATCAATAGTTTAATTTGTTATGTAAGAAAAAAAACTGACTCTAAATTGAAACCAATTGGTAAGCAATCAGCCAACACAATTGCAGTCAGTTTTTGTGAAGCCTACTGTATCTCAACTGGATAATTAGTATTAGTACAATTCACTGAAACCAACTCACCACATTTAGCAAAAGTTATTGAATAGTTAGAGTAGTGAAAATAACTACATACTGTGCAAAGGAAGCTGGCATTACTGGCCCTCATGTATACAGAAGATAGTTCAGAAGACTTGGCACCTGGAAACCACAACACTTCAGTTCTACCATGACTCAGCACTATGGAGTGGTCTACACTAAGGAGGGCTCCACAACCAGCAGTTCCTTACAGGACGTAAGAATTAGTAAAATCTAACACAGAAGGTTTCACTCATGGTCATTTTATTAATAAGTAGTACTAAGTTAATAATTTTGCTGAATACTACATTCTAGAAAATTCATCAGGTACCAATTATTTAGTTAATGAGAAGGCTTTCAATAACTAATTAATTCTTAATATATTAATAAATGAATAAAAAAAAATAAAAAAAAGTCTTTTATTTCTTGTGATTTTTTTACAAGTACAAATAAATCTCTATTTTCTATCTATTCTAATAACTAATAGTGACAGTATCTTCACCTAACTATATCCTTTTTTTTTATTATTTTAAACAGTTTCTTATATCTATTATTTATGATTAGCATTCTTATTATTATTTTTTTACAAGTAATTTATTGATATTTGTATTGTTTTTGTAAGTAATTACTTAATCTACAAGAACCCCAGAGATGGACCGCGACAACGACAGAGTGGCTTGGCCCACAAGGCAAAAGGAAACAAGGGAGACCTTTAACACGCTGGGAAGATGAAATAAAAAAAAACAGCTGGCCCACTTTGGAAGCAAGTAGCACAGGACAGAAATAAATGGAAATCTTTGGAGGAGGCCTTCACCCATCCCAGGGTTCTTGTAGAATATATTAATATAGGTACCTAATCATTAGGGAACTGGGAACTGCAAATTGTGTAATGGCCATTCTAAATGATTATTATGAAATAATAATAAAAAGCTCGTACAAAATAATTTGTAGAAAAATATCAAGGGTACTGAACATAAATTTCTGGACTCTGTGACACATTACATACAAAATTGCACACTAACACTGGTGACATTTATTGATTTATAAAAATGTTTACAAACCTCGCGCTGCTCGCCATGCCGTAGTTTTAAGGCACTTGTCCAGCACTTGTTTTCGTTTCGGTGGTCAGTGGGTCGTCTTCGGTAGGTATCACAATATTTCATTCAAAAGTTTCAATGTTGCGTACAAGTTTACTTCCTTACATCATTCTCTATATCTCGCTCTCTGCCTTATTAATACTGTAGAAAATCGACCTGAATGACTTTGGCTCACGGGCTCACACTTAGAAACTTAATAAAATAAATAAGTACAAAAGTAAATTCGTAGATAAACTTATAAACTACGTATCAACATGTTCAGTGGTGAAATAACAGGGTGAAATTCTCCCTGAATCTAAAATGATTTTGAGTTTGACTGTTGACACTTGACAGCAATAAATGACAGGACAGCAGACAGCACACTCACAGATAACACAGTCGGAGAGCACACTGAGCGCACTCTAGGCTTGCAGAAAATATCGAAATATCGATATTTTTTGTTTGATGTATCGATATTTTTAGGCGATATTAATAATTTTGATATATCGATGTATCGATATAAAATATCAAGTATTGAAAATGTTTCAAAAACAATATTTTTTCCAATAACAACACCGTTGTCGCCACTGACAAAACCGCTGGAATTCAGAACCGTAAGAAGTATACTTTTTTTTTCCTAATTTGGTATTTATCTAGATAAAAAACTAAAACTTCATAAAGAAACAATATTTTTTAGACACCGATATTTCGAAATTATTTCGATATATCGAAATCGATATTGATATTTTTTTAAATATCGATACGATATACAGGGTGATTGGAAGCTAGGTGCAAAGTCTTAAGGGGGTGATAGTTGACACCATTTTGAGCATTATGAGCAATACTTGTCTTAGACGAAGTACGTTATCTTTAACTTTTTTTTAAAATGAATACCCCAATTTCTGATTCTGACTGGTAATTGCTAAGAGTGCCCCAGCTAAATTTGATAAAAAAAATACTAGACACCTTTGAAGTCGTAGAATACTTATAAAGTTTGAACAATTTGCGTGGTTTTTGTCATTTTATTTTAATTTTATAAAATAGCCTCAATCGTTTAATGTTTTTAAAAACATGCTCAAAATGCTCCAAAGGGTGTCAACTGTAACCCCTTTATGGCTTTGCATCCAGCTTCCAATCACCCTGTATATCTACAGGGTTACTGGTAACTCGACGTATTCCTTGCAGGACGTCATAGTAGGGTTAAAATGCAACAAATTAAGCCACCAAATGTTCTACCGAAATTCAGAAATTCAATTCAAATTCATTCATTTAAATTCTATTATATTAATCTCCAAAGTACATTGCTAACTATAGTTTTGTATAATTTAGAAGCACTTTTTCAATTTTGTAAATGTGAGTACCATGGGGCCGTTTCATATAGTATCACGTTGTATGTTGACTTGAAAGAGCCTGGCAGATGAGAGTATGTCATACTCACTTAAATGTCTCGCTGATGGTGGCGCGTGTGTTGGATCATTCGGTTCCCTACAAAATGGTTGAGCTGGATGGTGCTGATCCACGTGTCATGTTCGTGAACGGGCGCCGTCAGTTGAGACTGGTCATCTCTTATCTGCCAGGGCTTATTTTTAATCTTATATTTTGAATTATTTTTGATTATTGTTCGTTTGACATTGTTCTCACATATAGAAGCACGAAGAATACTGTACCCAGGATTTTGTAAAATCTATATACATTTTTAAAAGAGTGTCCTTGGAGTTTCTTGCCCGTTCTTCTCCATAGAGATCTACGAATTTGAATGGGCAACTAGCTTCAACTTTTTGACTAACTGACCGACTCTTTGACAGTTCAAAAGTGCCTGTAAATGGTTTAATTGAAATAAATGCTTTGAGTTTGAGTTTGAGTTCAGTAGTTTTTGAATTAGTTAAGTTTTAGTTTTTTAATGAAAAATCCCAGATTAAACCATTTGAAACCAATTTAAAAATGATTTACGGCGCGACTGTACTGAAATTTAAGTTATTATCATAGTTGACGCCGTAGCAGACCTTTGTTAATAATTAAAACTTCAATAATGCCTAAAACTTTGACAAATATCACTAACAAAACATTTAATTTTTTGTAATTTTTAGCTCTAAAACTCTTAACTAATTCAAAAACTACTGAATTTCGGTAGAACATTTGGTGGCTTAATTTGTTGCATTTTAACCCTACTATGACGTCCTGCAAGGAATACGTCGAGTTACCAGTAACCCTGTATACTTTTGGCACTTCTTGGATCCCCAGAGCACACTGCTGCACATCTGCCACAGAGTACTATAAACTATGACATCTGCACATGATGACATGACAAGACAAGAGCTGTTCAAAGTCTAAAAACATAGGGTTGTATAAATCAACAGACTTGGTTTTACATTAAATCTCACAACTTTTTTCGGTAGAAGAACTGCGTTGCGAGATTTGAATTTTTTTACATGTTATGTGTTTAATGGGATCTATTTGTCTTGTTCAGGTTGTTTTTTTAACTTAAGTATAAAATTCTTGACACGTCTTACTAAAATTCATTTTTACTATTAACGACTTGACCGTATCGACAGATAAACAGTTGCACCCATCTGTGCCCCCATCAGGGAAAAAATGCGTGCCACGAAAGCGTTAGAAGGTCCATTACCTTCTAACGCTTTTATGGCATGCGTTTTTTCCGATAGAATTTTCCAAGGATTTTCGGTAGGTATTTCAGTAAGATTATATTTGATAAAACTGTCTTCAATAACCGAATCATCGGCGTTCATAATACTTAAGCGAGCGATAGTACTAAGGATTTTGCGCCCCCCGTCTATCCCGGAGATATACGATGTCAACCCGTAGCCCGGAGGTGCATCATTCAAACCCGGAGGGTTGGCAGCTCTAGGTGTTACCAAAGAATGGAGATTTACACCCCACTGAGCTAAAGAGATTGCTGTAATATACTTTTTTAGAAATTCATAAGATAAGTTTGCAGATATTATCTGCATTCACATAAACCCTGTCTATCTACGTTCGGACTTTACGAGACTTAAAAACAATATTATGTTGTTATAGACCATCACCTGTGACTTGTGAGCTGGGGTAGGGAAGGAACAGGAACCGTTCTTCAGTTAAAAATACGAGTATTCTTTTACTAGGTACACCCACTTTTGATCGATACATATAATAATAAAAGATGTACAGTATTAGACCCATGCATGTAGAGGAGGGTGCGCCTAAAGTGGACACATATCCAGTCTGCAGGTGCTAGTTAAGTTATAGGTACTGCCCCCCTAATCGATTGTGTGGCACATGATCAATCACAATCGGTTTCATTTTGACATTTCGACAACATTTATTACGTTAATTACGTTGTTGAGCAGACAAATTTTTATCTTCAGACGTAGCTTTTTGCATTTTCGGTCGTTACTTACCTATTCTACTAATAAGCTATGGACAGCTTCTAGCTCAGTTTTCAACTTTTTTTGTCCTATTTCGGTAAGTAATCGTATTCAAAATACGTTAAGAGTAGGTTAGTCGATTATACAGAAAAAATCGATTAATGTCTGCCTATTTTTAACCGACTTCTTTAAAAAGGAGGTTCTCAATTCTTTTTTTTTTTTTTTGTCTGTATGTTACGCGATAACTCTGTCAATTATGAAACGATTTTGATAATTCTTTTTTTGTTTGGTAGGTCATGATTCAGAGGTGGTCCCATATAAATTTTATGAACTTTGCTTGCGTAGTTTTTGAGTTACCTTCAATAATTACGTATTTTTCATACTCACACTTTGTTTATGTAGACGACATCTTATTTGACTCCGTCACTGTTATTTACAATTCCGTGGTTATTTACATAGCAAGTAGTGGTATTCGAATTTGTGTGGGGTAGGTACCTATCACAACTAAAAAGTGAAAAATAAAAACCTTTTTAAAAAAAAAACAACCGACTTCCAAAAAAAACACTAAAAAGAAGACGGTTGTTTTTTTTTGGAATCACCTCCACATTTCCTGTTACCATACTGCCATACTTGTGTAACGGTATTTCGTAATAAACACGACACACCTTACTGCTGAGTTTTCTAATAGGTTGCCATCGTTGTCAGCAGTCATCGTTCATGAACGGACTCGTACAATCGACATCGAATTTATAAAATCATCATTCATCTGAATCAGTCGACCCTCCGAGTGCGACAGCGGTCGGGTCGCCGTTGCACCCATATATTCCGAAGGTGTACCTACTTATAAAAGCCAGGGAACCTAAAATGCACGTAAAGTCAAACTCACAACTTTTATTCATTCAGAGGCGTAGCTACACCAATGCTCTGTGAGCTACACACTCTACCTACCGCCATAGTAGCCGTGCATCTGTACAATGACATATTATAAAACAAAGTCCTCTGCCGCGTCTGTCTATCTGTTCGCGATAAACTCAAAAACTGCACCGATTTTCCGATTTTCTGTCTCGCATACTGCATAGGGTCGCAGCAATATGTTGAACGATGACCGACGGCTTATATTCATTTAGTAAAATCACACAGAAACTACCTAAGTACGTACTACTTATCCAAGTCAGAGTGCTCAAATTTTCGAGCTCGCGTCGCTTGCTCTTCTTGTATTCTTGTAATAAAATCAATCAAAATCAAAATATTTTATTTCAAATATACCTACCTACATGCCCATGGGTACTTATGAAACGTCAGAAGCTAGGTGCACGGTTCCAATTGGTCGTTTCCTATGGAGAAGATCTGGCAAGAAACTCCATGGTAACTGTTTTAAAAATACTTGGCTTTTACAATATTTTCAAATTACAGTGTAGGCCTTTCAACAAGTACCAATGACACTTCACCTAGTACCTATATCAGTAGTTTTTTCGTGCAAGTGGCTACTCTGAAATTTCAAAGTGTCAACCTATGTTTATTCCGATTATTAAAAAAATGGAGCGCTTTACGAAAGAACAACGAGTTAAAATTGTGAAAACTTATTACAAAAATTTGGAAAGTTATACTGAGACCGCTCGACTGTGAACGGCATTCGTTACAGAAACATGATAACGGAGTTCTTGTGGCCTCAACTGGACGGCATGGATCTGGACGACATGTGGTTTCAGCAAGACGGCGCCACCTGCCACACCGCGCATGAAACAATCGATTTATTGCAGCAACGACTTTGAACTGGCCACCAAGATCATGCGATTTAACGCCGTGCAATTCTTTTCTTTGGAGTTTTGTGAATTTTCGGGTTTATGCGAATAAACCAGAAACAATTCCTGAGCTCAAATCCGAGATCCAACACGTCATCGGTGAGATACAGCCACATCTCTGTGAAAAAGTCATGGATTTTGACACAGAATCCCTTTATGACCAGCTACGCCACTGCATTATTTGTAATTTGCCAGTCGTATGAAATGGCTAACTCGGCAAATTGACGAAATATGTCAAGTTCTCTGGCTGAACATCGTTGTTGGTCACCGCACATTGAAGTTGCACTGATTTATTGAGTGCTATTATATTTGGAGTAGTTTCCAACTCAGGGTTCACTAAATATAATAAAATAATAACAACAATCGGTTCGACAGTATTTTAATTTAAAATTTCAAAAAGCAAATACAATAATCTCCGCATGACTCGTCTCATAAAGCTTTACACGTAAAGTAGTTATCTTTAATAGTACATAATAATAAATATAACAAACAGTGACGTACTGCGCGCGCGTGCTTGTGAGGCGCTCGCCTACTTGTCCTTCTCGCTCTCCGACTTCCTGCCCAGCGGCACGGCCGCCCGCACCCTGCAACAACACACGCCACTTACTGCACCAGCACTTACATCACACCTACAAGGGGTACACATGCTACTGCATCATGTGAAGTCAGGGAAAATAATTGCTAAGCAAATTGACTAACAATTTAAATTGTCCCCAACCGTTCATTACCTACACCTGGCATACACATACTAATTCTGCATCATGAGTAGAACATGACTGCAACAAACCGACTGTGAAAGATGCCTGATGCTTTACAAGAAGCATGTGTATCTCAGACAAATATAATTTGTATTTATTTTATTATTCCAAGGCTCATACCGATGGCTGTATTGTATGTAACAGATGGACATTTATTTTTGTGTTGTTATGTGAAACTGATCCATTTGGAGTGGATATAGAAGGCACATAAAGAATTGAGATATGATCGGCTGTACAAACATTACACGTGGTCTGTACAAACACACTCGTGAGGTGTGTGGATGTCTTGTAGGCGTAGCTAGTGGAAGGAGGAATTAAAGGATGCCTACATTGGCCAGGAGTTGATGACACATCAGGCTGTAGAACGAGTCTGTGAATAGATCTGAGCGGGACAGACGACGCTCTGCAAAACTTATGGAAAGTATGACCTAGGACAGCACGCTTTCAGCAAGCAGTTCAAAAATAGACAGATTTGTTTAAAACTTTCCTGTTCTTTAACATTACAAAAACAAATCCTTATTTAAGTATTTCATAAGTGCGAAATTAGAAATATCTTATTCAGAGCCAGGCATGTGGCATTGTTGAAATTGCCAAAGATACCTAAATACCTACATATTCTAATATTTTGTTGCATAGAATTTAAAGAACTTAGTGTGAGTTTCTTTTAACCATCTCGACTTCGCTCCGATTGGCCCTTCACCAGTGAAGGTCAGTGAAGGCCCAATCGGAGCGCCGAACGCGGTCGATGCGTAAAGTCGAGATGGTTAAAAGAAACTCTCACTAGGGCCTCTGTATGTTGATTACACAGCAAAGTGTATGTAAATAATGCTGACTCAAAATGTCAATATCATTTTACGTAACGCAAACTAAACATTAGTGACAAAGTTCGCACTGCACATCATGCAATGGTCCCCTTTTTACGTTTATTATTCAGAAACTTACAACAGCATGACCAGCAAAGTAGTCTATCTCCCTCTGTGATGCTCATTTGTTATTGTTATGAGAAGGGTCCCTTGCCCGGCACTGAGACAATCACATCACAGGCTCATATAACATTACAGGCTGTGATTACTTTGTTACTGATGACGATACCTACATTGGAAGCGGAGGATCTGTGAGCTGGTAGCAGAATCATAATATGAATCATTTTAAAATGTCACAAACTGACAATTCATAAGATCTGCGTGTAATTCATATTACGAAATAATTAATCTGTTTGACAGTTTTCTATGGAGATTTGTAAAAGGGTCCACATAATATGAGTTAATTTTGTGTCAAATTAGAGGAATTGCTAATGACAGCTGGAAATTCAGAAAATGAAATGCTTTTAGAGGAATTGCTAATGTGGCCGGTTTAGGCCCCAGGTTTAGACAATATAATGCTCCCTTTTGCCCCTCGGTTCCAGTGAGCCTGGCAAAGTCATCTGAAGAAACCACCGGTTTCTTGCGATGTGACTTTTACGTAACTGACATAGGGTTTAACGGACAAACTACAATTTAGATGTTAGTATAGTCGACCTCGTAATTGTTTAACCACCGTACGTCTGAATGTGACTTGCACGTCAGTTCTATTTCTACTTTAAGACCAATGAATGTGACAGTTAGATAGTTCAATCTTAGTGAAGTTTTCATTTACTGGGAGTTTTTGACGAAAGTGGTAAAACTAGTGGTAGCTTAGCACTTACCACACTACAGCGTAATGGAAGTTTACTTATGGTTGCCTGTAGTTATGCCTGACGCTACAGCTGACTGCGCGTAGTGTGCCTGCAGCTGCAGTACTAGTAGTAGTAGTAATGACTCACTTGGCGGAGATCTCGTTGATCTTGCCGCGCGCGAGCTCGAGGTTGGCGTCCACTTGCGCCTTGTTCATCTCGTACGCCTTCGGCAGAGTGAACAGCGCTATCCACCCTGCAAACATTACACAACACACACTATTACTGACAAATTTATTGAAAAAAGAAAAACATACAGACGAATTGAATATATAGACAAGTATAGTAGTATTCTGGTTAGTGCACATGGTTCAAAATCGCTTGACGCTTCACTTATTGCCGATATCAACCTACTTTCTGTCAAACATTGAGTGCGCGGCAACCCCCTGATGGCAGGTCTCCTTTCCCACTTTAATCTCTTTTTACATAATTGATTTCAATTTATTTGTTGACTAGGAGTGTAATGCTACTGAATCAGCTTGCGTGCCGGCTGATGGGATAATCACAATATTTCAGACGACGCAGTTTTACTATTAAAGGAAGTGTGACTGCAACCTGCGGTCGTTCGTAGCTGAGCTGTTTACGAATGATAAGCCACTGGTCACGTGCGTACGATTATTTATGAACTGTGAGCTATATGAAACCAATTATACATAAGTATTTGTATTACTTTGTGAACACTTCGCACAGCGTGGGGTCCTGTATTCGATTCGCAGTTCGGGCTTTCCACCAGGAAATAGCGATCCAGAATCTGTTACTCGGTTAATTTTTCAAGGACTTTTTAATTAACTACTTATATAATAATACGATTTTGGTCCGCGCGCGGCCCGTCCGCGGTGCCAGGCTAGCCCCGTCTGACATGCGACTTACGAAATACGGGTGTACTATAAACCTCTGTTTATGCTTCTGGTAATACACGCGTGATGTTGTTTACTTCGCGCACCTAAGTATAAATTTTTTTATGAAAATGAGTCGTCGTGCGCTGATGTTACTTCAGATAAACGTCAAGATGTTTAACAGTCGACTGGAGCCGAGACGGGTGCCCAATCGACCGTTAAACATTAACACGCCAATGAATCCGAGAGTGACTACTTTTTTTTTGTTATTTAGATGTTAATAGAAAACCAATGTAATTAGTTGATGATAAGCAATTCTAATTTTGAGTTGATTAGATTCTTTTAGGGTTCTGTACCTCAAAAGTAGAAAAAACGTAACCCTTAATACCACGTTGTCCATCGGTCTATCAGTCTGTCAGTCTATCAAGCCCCTTTTTCTTAGGAACGCGTGTTGGCATAAGTTTAAATTAATATCAAATATGTGGATATACCCACGTATTTGATATTAATCGGTGCGTTTATGCTCTAAAAAAGTTAATCTTCTAAGTCAACGCAATAAAAAATATGCTATAATCTCACGACTTATATCAAACCACATCCTGCCAATCGTTATAAAAAAATATATAAATAAGGCTTCATAGAGAAATACGATAGGCAGGGGGCGGCAGATGGCAGTCTTAGCCCCTTTAGCCCCGCCTCGGAATAATTCTATATCCGGGGCTGTGAAAGACAAGGCATCTTAAGGGTTCGCTCGATCCACCGTAGACCTCATCCACCGCTTTCCACCTCGCGAGATCGAGGTCATCGTGGAGTTAACGCGTGTAAAAAGATGCCTATCGATGCTGAGAGTCACTTGTACTCTCAGTCATTGAGATTATTTTTTTGCACTGGATCATACCTGGGAACCTTTCAACTTATATTTTTACGAAAACAAGTTTTAAATGTTTTACTTTAACTTTAAATACCCCCACAACTCCTATATTTCCACGCACCGAAAAACACAATGTTTTGCATAATTATGTTACACTGCGTAAGCAGCGGTTATTACACAAAAGTCTTTTCTCAGCAATAGTTTTCGATCAATGTTACGTAGTTGTACACAATGCGTAGACAGCGGCTCAGCGATGGGTATATTTATACCCTGTATTAATTTAAAAGGAGAGATTCTAGAGGTGTACTGACCGAGTATGATGAGCGTGATGCCGTTGAAGCAGGCGCCGACGTACGTGAGGCACCACAGGAGCACGCCGAACTTCAGCGAGTCCACCAGGTCCTCCACCAGGAACAACCTGCGGCAGGCGGGAGTCACTAGCGGGCACACGACACGGTGCCGAGGAAGCAGTCGTTCATTGTGATTGTATTATCAATACGATCATATGAACTTACATAATCATTACCTATTTCATGAATGGACCACGGGCACGGATAGAATAGAATAGAATACTCTTTATTATGTACACCATAAAAAATACAGATACAAATGTAGAAATTTAACATAGGGTGACACAATGGGCGGTCTTATTGCTAAAAGCGATCTTTTACAGACAACCTTTGGATGAATTAAAGCGCGAAGGAGAGATAATACTGCAGGTAGTCAGTGGTGTACCATTTACATATACAATAAATATATATATATACATAAAGCATATACTTATCTATATAAATATATATTGTATATATAAACAAAACAATAATAAACATAAAACAGGAGGAAAGAGCTATAATTAATGACGATGTTTAAGGAGAGAGGAAGTGTTTTTTAACCGACGAAAAAAAAGGAGGAGGTTCTCAAGTCGACACGTTTTTTTTTTTTTGTTTTTTTTTTTTATGCACGCATAACATTTTAGTGAGTAGTCCGATTTGAAAAATTATTTTTTTATTGGGAAGGGTATACCTCGAAATTGGTCCCATTTAAAATTGGAAACTATAATCCACACCTAAAGGTAGAAAAAATGGGGTTGATTGATTTTTCACCAACTGAATTTTCAAATGTGAACCGATTCTGTTGAAATTTCGCACACATACATAGTTCTGATGACACAACCACTCATCATCAACTCCAGGTCTTTAACCTGGAGTAACCCCCTGGAGTACCCTGGAGTGGATGGTAACTCAAAAGCGAAAAATAAAAAACATTTTACAAAAAATTAATCCGACGAAAAAAGAACTGAAAAGCGAAAAATTAATAACTTTAATTTCGGAAGTCGGTGAAAAAAAACGAAAATTGAAAAGTGAAGACACGAATAACGGAAATAATATCGATAGGTTATAAATTAAGTGAGATTAGTGCGATTGTTGACGAGAGTAACATCGAGTCTGTCTTTGTGTTGGGTGATTTCAATGCGGAGCCGGGTGAGTTATTTTACAATGAACTTATTAATGTGTGTAGCACATTTCTACATCTATACACAACCAACTCTCCTCGAGTTGGTCGTGTATAGATGTAGAAATGTTAGGGAGAAATTCCGGTACCTATACCTAAATTAGTGACGTGCACGAGACGCCTAGCTGGCTCGATCATTGTGTTGTAACTCACGCGGCGAAGCAGTCTGTTACGAATGTTTTTGTTGGGTATGACACTCTGTGGTCGGACCACTATCCTCTCATTGTGGATTGCAATCTATATGTATTAGCGCCCAAGATAGTTACGCGTACGGTTTGTGATGAAAATATGGTTAAATGGGGGGAAAGAAATCGGACACAGATCTTAATGTATAATGAGGAGTGTCATAGGAGATTAAAATTAATTGATTTTCCCTCTGAATGTACAAAATGTGCGGATTATTTATGTAGTAACCATGACCATGAGCGTGTCCTAGATAAATTATACTTTGACATTGTGTCTGCCCTTCAGGGCGCGGCCAGGGTGAATGGGGGAAGCGCGCGGCAGTGTGGGCGTGGTACGCGCTTGGCGGGATGGGACAAGCATGTGGGCGAGGCTCACAGGTTGGCCAGGCTGAGGCTTAACGAGTGGGTATTGTGTGGTAGACCTAAGTCCGGTTGTGTGTATGAGGAGATGCGAGAGAGTAGAAAAGTGTTTAAGTCTAGGGTAAAGTGGTGCCAAAATAATCAAGACCAAATTCGGATGGACGCCCTAGCTGAATAACACTCGAAAGGAGACTTTCGTGGCTTTTGGCGAAAAACGAGAAAAGTAAACTCGAGGCCTGGCCTTCCTTGGAGCGTCGATGGCATGAGTGATCCTAAGAGCATTGCGAACGTTTTCAGAGAACAGTTTTCAGTCCGGTCGCCGCTCGGTCCGGCGAGTAGCGTGCTAAATACTGAGCCGAACAATAAAGTTGTAGGTATAAGCTTCCCCGCGAAAGATATTACGAAAGCCATAAGCCAGATTAAGAGGGGAAAGTCCCCTGGGCATGACGCACTCAGCATTGAGCACCTGCAGCACGCCGGACCGCACCTGGCGAGAGTTCTTGCAATGTTCTTCTCGCTGTTTGTGTGCCACTCCTACCTGCCTGCGGACTTCATGAGGACAGTTGTAGTGCCGGTGGTAAAAAATAAAACGGGCGATATGGCGGATAAAAATAACTACAGGCCTATTTCGCTTGCAACTGTAGTGGCGAAGGTATTTGACGGTGTGATTAATACACAGTTAAATAGACACGTAACACTTCATGATAATCAGTTTGGATTCCAACCTAAATTGTCCACAGAGAGTGCAATACTGTGTTTAAAACACACCGTTAAATATTACACGAAGAGAAGGACCCCAGTATACGCGTGCTTCCTCGATTTATCCAAGGCCTTTGACCTCGTCTCGTACGACAGCCTCTGGGGGAAGCTTGAGATCTCGGACGTACCGAAGGAACTCATCAGCATACTCCGGTACTGGTACGGGCACCAAGTCAACAGTGTTCAATGGGCGGAAGCGATGTCGGACCCTTATACTAACGAATGTGGCGTAAGGTAGGGCGGTCTGACCTCCCCTACATTGTTCAACCTCTATATAAACGAACTGATCGTCTCGCTCAGCAGTCAGCGTGTCGATTGTTATATAGACGGAGTTTGTGTCAACAATATGAGTTATGCGGACGACATGGTGCTGCTGAGCGCGTCGATCTGTGGGCTGAGGAGACTACTCAGTACGTGTACGGAATATGCACATGGTCATGGGTTCAAATATAATGGGAAGTAAAGCCAATACATGGTTTTTCAGGCCATCGGTGTGTCGAGCCCTATGAACAGTCCGAATGTTTATCTCGATGGTGTTCCAATAGACCGAGTGGACCAATTTAAATATCTAGGGCATCTACTTACTGAGGACCTTAAAGACCATGCTGACATGGACCGGGAGCGGAGGGCGCTGTCGGTGCGGGCAAATATGCTGCCCGCAGGTTTTCGCGTTGACTACTGGTGTGAAGGTCACGCTTTTTAGAGCGTTCTGCACATCTCTGTACACGTGTAGCTTGTGGGCTGACTATAATGAAAGGGCATACAGTGCCCTCCGCGTCCAGTACAACAACGCGTTCCAGGCAGTGCTGGGGCTGCCCCGTTTCTGTAGCGCATCAGGGATGTTCGCGATGGCACGCACTGATTGTTGCCACGCTTCTATGCGCAAACGGTGTGCGTCCCTGGTGCGCCGGGTGCGGGCCAGCCCCAACGCTATCTTAGCAATGATCGCTGATAGGCTGGACTACCCTTATGTCCGGCATTATTGTAGAAGGCATGTTGCTGTTCCAACGCCGGTTAGAAAATTATAATTATTGTGTTTGTTTAATTGTTTGTTTTGTTATTGAATTGTGAGCCTAATAATCTGTATGAGTCTATTGTTACTTGATTATGAATAAATAATAATAAATTAACGTTCATAAATCATACGGAGACATACATATAGGGCGTTATAATAAGTTTAAGTAGCGATTTTAAGAATTGTTGTAGTAGCACTTTAGATCATTGATACAACTATAAAAATATTTTGAGTTATTATGAACTTCATGGAATTATTTATTATAATACAACACAAAAGAACGCGGCGCTCGCCGATGTGTCTGAGCTGTATGTGTGTAGTGTGACTAGTGTGAGGGCCGTACCTGCGCAGCTCCGCGAGCGCCGCATTGAGGTGCGCGGTGGCGCCGGCCGCGAGCGCCTGCGCGCGCTCCGCCGGCACGCTGATGTGTCTGAGCTGTATGTGTGTAGTGTGACTAGTGTGAGGGCCGTACCTGCGCAGCTCCGCGAGCGCCGCATTGAGGTGCGCGGTGGCGCCGGCCGCGAGCGCCTGCGCGCGCTCCGCCGGCACGCTGATGTGTCTGAGCTGTATGTGTGTAGTGTGACTAGTGTGAGGGCCGTACCTGCGCAGCTCCGCGAGCGCCGCATTGAGGTGCGCGGTGGCGCCGGCCGCGAGCGCCTGCGCGCGCTCCGCCGGCACGCTGATGTGTCTGAGCTGTATGTGTGTAGTGTGACTAGTGTGAGGGCCGTACCTGCGCAGCTCCGCGAGCGCCGCATTGAGGTGCGCGGTGGCGCCGGCCGCGAGCGCCTGCGCGCGCTCCGCCGGCACGCTGATGTGTCTGAGCTGTATGTGTGTAGTGTGACTAGTGTGAGGGCCGTACCTGCGCAGCTCCGCGAGCGCCGCATTGAGGTGCGCGGTGGCGCCGGCCGCGAGCGCCTGCGCGCGCTCCGCCGGCACGCTGATGTGTCTGAGCTGTATGTGTGTAGTGTGACTAGTGTGAGGGCCGTACCTGCGCAGCTCCGCGAGCGCCGCATTGAGGTGCGCGGTGGCGCCGGCCGCGAGCGCCTGCGCGCGCTCCGCCGGCACGCTGATGTGTCTGAGCTGTATGTGTGTAGTGTGACTAGTGTGAGGGCCGTACCTGCGCAGCTCCGCGAGCGCCGCATTGAGGTGCGCGGTGGCGCCGGCCGCGAGCTCCTGCGCGCGCTCCGCCGGCAAGCTTATGTCTTTCTCCAACAACCATCTGGAACACAAGCACACGCACTGACAAACACCATCGCTTTTGCAACGGATACCAAATGGTACTAGCTTGATGTTGCAGGTAACTCACATACAAGGTGAATACATTTTCAGAGCGTGCCATTGTACATTTTTCTTTTATAACTTTCGGCAGTGGCCGAAATATATAAAGTTACGGCAAATCAATAATAAAAATTTTATTTTCAAAGAAATTCCATCCATACAATAAATAATAGCACAATAACTGAAAAAATGCTTTTTCTCGTATATCATTAGATCGTTTATTCTTTTAGAAAAGTATAAAGTTAATTTTTGTGTTATTTAAATTTATTTTACTTTTCCTAAAAAAAATAACTAAGCATTTTTATTTCGTTTGTCGGTTTTTAGCCGAAAAAAAAAACGTTTTTCGTTCGGACTCTACTTGTATGTCATAAAACGTCAACCAACAAAACAACAACTTTAGTGAAGCTTCAATCTACCAACTGGAGGTTTTTGTCGAAAGTGGTAAAGCAATTACGAGGTCGACTATCGTAAATACTTAGCCGCGACGGGCCTAATTTACTAAATAAGTTAATTTAATAAAGAATGAAGTAATGTCAGAAACAACCCGAGCACTCCTTTTTAATTTAATATTCATGAAGCTAAAGACCTTCATTCATCAAAGCTTTCTCGTATCAAGAAAATTTAAAAATACAATACAAAAGATGGCAGTCAGACGTTGTCACCTGAGTTACAATCAGAAATAATTATGTACCTATACGTTTTGGACGAATTTTGATCAGTGGGAATGATTACGTAAGGTCTGCTAACATCTGAATAAACACAGCGAGTGCGCTGATTACACTCCTAGAGACAGTAATGTGCGTCCGTTCATTAACCATTGCCCCTCGTGTACCTAAGAAGGCTTACAAAGTCGTCAGGCAGGAACACATCAATGGAAGCGTAACATCTGACGCCAACGTTTGGCAGTTCTGTGAGAGTCGAAATGTTGGTCGTTTGACAAGCTGTCTAGAGATAAATCAACGATCGCGTTGCTAGGTGAATAGGAATATTACAGATGCTGAAAGATGCCAAAGAGACTTTACGCATGGTACTGATAACAATTATTACATTGTTGATGATAGAGTAACTCCCGATGCCACATCATGTTCCAACGTTCCGGCCAGAATAATCATCGTGATATAATGGTTATCTTATTTTTGTTCATTCAATGCTTAGCATGGATCTTCTTGACTCTAGAAGCATTAGACATTAAATATATAGTGGTAATTTGAGATGCGGCAGAGGCAGCTAGGTACTAAATAACCATTGCAGCTACAGGAAAACGGTTTTAGCAGACCAAAATACCATAAAACATGAGAATTCCCTACGTTTTTCCAGCAGGCTGTATACAGGGTTATTGGTAAAACACCAACAACCTCTTAAGAGGTCATTGTACTCATAATTATGAACAAATTTTAATATGGGACCAAACAAAAAATCGCGAGAAAAAATTCAGCCGTTCCCTACATGTATGTTCGCATAACTCGTCAAAATATACGGAACACCTGTTTTTTTTTCGCGATTTCGTTTTTGTTCCGATAGTAAAAGTTGTCCATAATGATGAGTACAATGACTCCTTAACAGGTTGTTGGTGTTTTACAAATAACCCTGTATATCCTGCCATTACTCTAAAAGTTTGGGATAGTCTCTATCCCCAGGGATATCATCAGAAATAACCACCCTGTATTAAGGGGTTTAGAGCAAATGGCACGGTCGGTATACAGGGTGTAAGGGACAGCCCTCCGCAAATTAACAGGGGGCATTCAGCTCTTTATTTTGAATCATATTCCACCGGAAATTTTCTCAGGAAATTTTTCATTTTTTAAATCGTTTTTTCTGTTACTATTCCTTTATTTCAATGTAAAATTATATTTTCTGTACGCAGCACTCCATTTATGTAAATAAAACATCTAAAATAAAAAAACCGGCAATGGATTTTAAAACACTATAGCGAACGACCGACGCGTGAAGCTCAGAATTTACATTGATAAGTCACGCCCCCCCGACCCGGGGAGTGCGGCTACGTGCGTTTTGCCACGGTAACGATACATTGCGCGTGAGGGAATAAAAATAAATCAGGTTTATTAGATTCCCATAACGTTACTGAAATAATTTCATGTATCGGTCGTCTTAGTATGATATGCTGAATTGATCATCATCAGTCTGCGGAGGGCTGTCCCTTACACCCTGAATAGCACTGAACAATCAATGAGCGGTCATAGATTAGCAGTAAGAGAGAGTCGGTACTAACTTGAATGGGTGTCCATCATTAGTTTTCTGCACGGCCTGCAGCACGTTCTTGTAGATGCGGAAGGCCACGGCGGCCGACAGCGCCAGCAGCGAGGCGTAGGCCAGCACCGACACCACGGAGCAGCACGCCAGCGCCACCAGCAGCGCCAGCCCCGCGCCCAGCGCCAGCCCGCTCGGCGCCGCCGCCCGCCAGTAGATCAGCGACTCCACTGCACACACCGCAACGGTCAATATCAACACTTACTGCAACACCGAGCTGGCGGTGTTGACTGCGGGTAATAGGTTCACACAATTAACCTGACATAGTAAATAAAATACATATTTTATTGAAAACAGATGTTGATGTAAACTCCCAGGATAACCCATTCCAGTTCCACCAACGATAACGTAAAGTCACAGACGCAGCACAAGTTTTTTTCTTAATTTTTCGCGGAGAACGTTCCGGCTATAGAACTGAATCCGTTGATGATCTCAATAAGTTTTGATTAAAATAATGTTAAGATTAACGGTGAACGTAGATTCAGCCCAGACTTGGAGATGCGGACCGGTTATTTCAAACCTTCCAAACTTTCTCAATGAGGCTTCGTTCAAACAACCGTAACTATGTGTTATGGAACGAGTGAATCCAATAGCGCTAACAATGTACCGTTATTCAGTTTCGGCTGTCGTCCTGCCTATCAGACTATGAACTCGAACTATAACATGATTTTTAAATCGATAATAAATAACACTACTTAAATCTTAACCGTATAGCCTAATACAGTCCGATTGCTTTGTTTCGTTAACTCTACTAAATTAAAGTTGAACTATGGCACCAAATGATATGATTAAAGATGAAAGAAAACTTATAGTATGTTCGGTAATAAACACCGTATGGCTTGCGACTTGCCCCCTGCCTACGTTACACGGCTGAGGCTTCCGTTCCACGTCCACACGGGGCCGGGCGATGCACCCGCGGCGCACCGGGGCACCGGGAGCAGGGGACGCACTGACACGTCACACATACGTCCAGGCGGCTGGGGCGCGGGCCGGGTGAAGGTAGTAAGTACCTGGTCCTCGGGGCGGCAGGGGCTCGTACTGCGCGTTGTGTCGCGGCGAGTGCTTGGGTCGCGCCATGGCAGCGGAGTGAGCGGCCGGCGCGCGCGCAGCCTGCCGCGCACATGGCGGGCGCCACGCGGCCCTGCCTTTCACACACGTCATCGTGACGCTGACCCGAAGCTTACACCGCAGCGCCCGCGCAACACGGCTGCCACGCGACGCGACACATCCCGACCGCTCCATACATTGTCACATTACACGCAATACTCCAACGCTCTATACGCCTTTCATGGCTAGCCAACACTATAATTACGTAGCACGATCATTCATATCGATACTTCTATGAATACGTAAAAAATACCAATAAAAAAATCATTACATTCGATTTATTTTAAATGTTGTAGTTAGCATTTACTTAGGTATACCAACCACGTAATTGCTTTTACACTTTTAAAGAGACCTTCTAGGTTTTCGAACGATTTTAGTCTAGTAAGTATATACTTACAGGGTGAAATTGAATTCATGGGCATGACCCCTTAAGAGGATGCCCATGAATTCAATTTCACCCTGTATATTAATAAACATTGTAAACATCTCTAAAGTTGAAACTATCTGAGACCTTGACGTTGTATGACGTGTAACTTGCAAGTGAAATTCAACATTAAGCCTCGTATTCACAAGGAGACAAATATCCCGCAACACGTGTCCCTAGAGACGTCGGTTAAAGACGAGCGACATCCGGCGACTTTGCCCAACATCTCTAGCGACACGTTTCGCGGGTTTGTAGCCCCGTCACTAGTCAATATGTGTGACTTTTGGATGGTAAAGAATTTACGAGGCCATAGTCGACCTCGAAATTTCTCACGATTTATTGCCTGTGCACCTGATACTGCAACACAGAACAGATCACTCACACGAAGATTATTATCCCAATTTAACTACAGTAATTTCAATCGCATTAAGGGTTTTACGTTGAAGAACTAGACGTCCGAACACTTTAATCGAACCTTGTGTGAGTCATGCTACTATATCGAGAACTTACCGGCCGTATACTTACCTATCATTTGAATTTATTTATGAAGTCATTATGAGGCAGCGTCTAATAATACCTGGTGCCTTCACTAAAGGAGTGGGTAGGTACATTCTTGAAACGCCTGTGATGACGGCGAAGCTAAGCCTTTCTTATATATGGTAAGGATAGAGTCAGCTTGGACTAGAGAGAGCTGGCACCACGAGCAACAACTGCAGTAAGTCGGTCTGAGTGATGTCTGGGCGCCTTTAGATACGTATTAGAAAATCCGAGTTTGAATATTTCAAAACATTCAAATTTTGTCAAAGGTTTTTGTAAAATTATTTTCGTCTGTCTATAATGTGTTACATCGCCAGATATTGCAACAAAAAAAATCGTCGTGCTGAGCATGTTAGTCTGGCAGGATGCTCTTGCAGTCCCACATTTCAAAACGACACGTCGGTCGATGACGATGGGATATGGGACTTTCAAAGATCTACAAATGACAGCCGGGACCAACTGCTTTACGTACTTTCCCAGGCACGGAGGGGTCTTGTTATGTAAAGATGGTCACCCATCCACGGACCAACCGTGGCAAGTATAGCTTAACCTTATCGACCGACCCGTACGGCTGTTATTACTTAGCCACAAACCCCTAAATTAGTTAATTATTTAAAAAAAATATAATACAATGTATACCAATGCACAACGCGCCGGAAACAAAAACAAACTCAGGCAATACACAATAATAATTATGACTTGAAGCATGTTTGTAATAAATACAAAATGCTGGTGCATGCGGCACACTCGACTAACATGCTACATACCAGCACTAAGCGAGTTTGAACACAACGTAAGCGTTGAAACTGAAAGTCGGTGCGTATGTGGAAAGGCTTTCGTTATCACTATCAGTGTGCGCGGGCGCATAGGACGCGGCGGCGGCGACACGCGCGACGCAACGACTGCGCGCGACTCCACGCCACAACAAACACTCAGGCGCTAGCGCTGCCGCTCACTACATGACTGCACGCACTTGGCACCGAGTGGCGCCGAAACACGGTCAATGCCATCCAACCTTAATTGCCTTATAAAGCTGAATACACTACTGATGATATTATGACGACAATTCCTACGTTTCTTCGATTTTCGACAAACGTTCTGTTGATCTCTGTGAAGAACGTGACTTCGGTAGACATCATTGTAATAATGTAGCATCGTTTGTTTGTTTGAATGATAAGGAGCAAAACCTGTGCGATATTGATAACAATTATCAGAAGAATAACACAGTTAGCTGATAACAAAATCAGATGTAAAAAATATTAATAGCACGGCAGCAAGTGTCTCATGTGTTGGTGGTGTTGAAGCTCGTTGATATGCAAATTGATTGAGTCTTCATTATTGTTATTTGTTGTCGTTAGAGTTACATTATTATTTATTTTTGTTGGCCTTCTTCCGGTGTGATGTTTCCTCCTTATTATATAGCAATGTGGCCGGAGGCAGGGCTTGAAATACCGTTAAAAATATGGTATCGTTACAGCCTTCTGATGCAGGTATCGTTAACTATTAAATAACGTTATAATATTTAACGTTATATCTGGCACATTTTACCGTTAAACATACGTAACGTTAAAATCTACACTATCGAAAATGTTATCGTTATGATTTAGGTTTGTTACCGTCGTTCTGGATATCGTTAAAAATTTCAGACTGCATCGATGCTAAGACTGTGCCGTACGACTATTTGCGTGTATAATAGGTATTCTCTTTGTTATTCTGTGATGTGCTTGTTCTTGTTAATATACTTGGTTGGATTGTCCGCCGGCAGCCTTTGAGAAAAAAATTAAAGTAACAAAAACTAAAACCCAACTACGACTAAAAAGGTATAAACAAGACACCGCAGACAAACAAATAAAAAATCCGGAGTCACACGTAATCTGTTCGGTTTATGCCCTAACACGTGTGACTCAGGATTTTTAATTTGTCTGTCTGCGGTGTCTTGTTTATACCTTTTTAGTCGTAGTTGGGTTTTAGTTTTTTTTACTTTTTTTTTAAATTCTTTTTGGTTTATAATATTTATATTTTTGAAATGTGCTCATTAAGCCCTTTCATTTTATACCCAACATGGTACGATTACACAATATTTTTTTTTAAGTTCCTGACTTTATGTCCTCTAGAGGGCGCCATTTTTCATTTAATGTGACGTCACATAGCCTATAACCAGCGGACGATACAGACGCTTCCAACGATACCTCATTTGTCAAATTGTAATGAGTGGTTTAGAAGATAGGAGGGAACAGATGAACATACTTACATACGTACATATATACATACATACCAGTCAAAATCATAACCCTCCTTTTTTCTTCGCCGTAGTCGGGTAAAAACGGGCCGGTAACGTCGCATAAAATAACAAAAATAATACCGGTAATGTTTTACCGCTATTTTTACAATAACATTAAAAATACCGGTAATTTTTATCACAATTTTTAACGTTATTATTATGTTATGCTACTAAGTAACGCTACCAAATCTTACCGATATCCAGGTATCTCTACGGAAATACCGTTACTTAACGTTACTTTTAATGTGAATTGGTAACGTTTTCAAGCCCTGGCCGGAGGATCGTCTCAGATTTTCCTGATAGAAAGATCGTTCATCAGTCATAATTGTATTGTTATTAGTTAAGTATTATAGATTTATTAACTTACACCACTTGAATTCGGAAGACTGTTTCTTCGGCACATTACACCTACTCACAACAATGCCGTCATTAGCCTCTGACGAAAATAATATTTGGGAAAGTACGCCGACAATGACATGATTTTAATACTTTAGAGCAGAATTTCTAAATTTTCTTTCTGCGTCCATACTCGTATAATGCACAGACGAAATTCAACGCTAAGAGCATTATAAATGTATTCTACCCAACATCTATCACTGTACGTCTACCCCAGCCCTAACCACAAACTATAGTAGCTATAAGTTTCGGATTTGAGGTTTTTGTAAAGTGTCTACCGTAATTTCCCCTATGGTAGAATACCCAATAAACACACAGCAGTGTGTTTGTCGAGAAGAATTTCGATAACAGATACGATGTTCTGGAATAAAATACCTAAGTATATTAACAACTACTGACAGTGACAGTTCTACTTCTGAGTAACAGCTACAATTTTTATCAAGATCTTAGAAACTGGACTTTTCCAAACGTGTCTTTAATTTCAGCAACTATAACCTTCACGATCCCAGCCCCTAGCGTATTA
Source organism: Lithophane leautieri (assembly GCA_949152455.1). NCBI lineage: Eukaryota > Metazoa > Arthropoda > Insecta > Lepidoptera > Noctuidae > Lithophane > Lithophane leautieri. The sequence goes on from OX424460.1 coordinate 20,967,112, forward strand.
TCCTGTCATGCAGTGATATTAGCTACGCGACAGACCGATGATACTTTAGCTAGGCGGAGCTATGCCCACCAGCCGCAGTGAGCCTAGTATTCATGCACATCTGCATATTACATGATAGTTAATCGATTCCGTAAAAGCTGGTCCGCATTTCTAATGCAATGGAACGGAACATTAAGCCTGTGTTGGCAGTTACAAGAACTTTGCATGAATGAATATTGTGTTTATAGGGCGCGATGTGCGGAAAGATGAAAGTTAATCACAACGTGGTGGAGATGGAGAGAGACAATGCGCGGAGGTCACCGCGCGTCGTCGTCACGATCACGGCACAGCGGTAAAAATAACGCGCAGTGCCACTACGAGTGCGGCTTCCGAACACTGCCGCAATCTGCACACGCTCGTTCCAAAAGAAATGTTCTAGTTCAACCAAAACTAGCATTCCTTTTTACAATGAACAACATTCTCAAATCCTACGACTGATGCTCTAGAAGTACCTCGGTTCAGTGATAAACGTATCGACACGTCATAAAACGTAAGGCATAATTAAATTATGTGACCACAATAGGTCTAAACAAATGGAACCGGTTAACAAAGGAAAATAACCGTGATAAGGTGAAGTAACGACCCTTTGTCTCAGACGATAGTCTGGCCAAAGAGTCCTCGATAATATCACAATATTTAATTGTAAGGTCCAATCCAATGGTTTAGATCGACAGATATCGATGCGATTGAACATTTTTCAACATACAACACGTACTTGTGCAATCTCACAAGTTTTTATAGATCGAGAATGAACTGACACAAACGAAGTAGAGGCTCGCGTGACGTATGTACTCGTACGATAGACATGATGATAGTCAAAATGTAATTATCTGGGATATAACACCATTGTTATTTAGTGTTAACTACAATGTTCTGTGTGAAGGAGGGTTCTACAAAACTCGCTTTCCGAAAGAGACTTTTTCCAAGTGATTAATGAAATACTCGTTGAGTCTTTCTAATAATTTAAAATCATGGGGAACCGGTTGGTTAATGTTTACTCAGGCGAATGCTTCCAGCATGACTAGATTCAACGCCTTGCTCATAAAAGAGTTCTGTTACGAAAGTACATTAATTCAGTAGGCATGAAGTTCTAGCCTCGTATCTGTGTCACTGTGTGACAGGTGAGAGAGCGGATCACGCTCCGTGCGATATCGTCGCTTATCAGCGGGACGCGACTCGCGCTGGCACCGGGGCTGGGCCAAAGGAAGCAGCTCATCACACACTCGCAGACCCTACTCGTGTCATCTGCAGTGTCTTTGCACGTTGTATGTTATTAATATTCATGCATTTCAAGGATTCGGTATGAGAATGAAATTGTTATCTAAGATAGTAAGCAGTAACCGATTAGCGATCAATTAACGATGAATTACAAATATTAAAATAACATAATGGATCTAATGACGCCAACGGACTCATCACCATATTTATCTATGTTTTCATGAATTCCATAAATTGGATTGCTTAATAGTTCCATTGTTTGTTAGATGTGGCTCGCATCGTTTGTGAGTAACATTTTGTGCTTGTAACAAATGCCGCCGTTCAAAATGTTCATTACTTAGATTGCTGATACACACTTCTTTCTACATTTATATCTGTTTTTTTTTTTAAATTCTGTAAATAGTATTCTATCTATCTATAAAATGTTATTCCCACGTTCTGTAGTTTAAGTACATTTCAGTTGTCACGCAGATCACCACGTGTCGTTGTGCAGGCAACTGAGATTCTGACACACATGTTATCCAGACCTCATTCTATCTTAGTTTTGTACTTCCTTGTATCGTACCTACTATAACTTTATCTTTCTTATCATATCAATGAAGAAATACGTAGATTTGAACATTTATATACCTATTATGAAACTAAATGTATGCCGATCGTTTGCACATTTTCTCCAACCTATTATCACATGTATGCAGAAACATCATTTATGGTTCTTGTTATATGCATGACGCAAGTATCTGTTATAGAAGCAAGTACAATTAGTGAGTAGCCATTAGATCAAGGCGAGGCCAATAAGAGTGTGCGCAGATGAAATATGACTTATCAGTGAGGTCACGTCGTAGCTACAGGTACAATACAACAAACAATGCAGGTAGGCACCTAAATACTTAGTTGGAATCATAACCACGAGCATGGCATATAGCTAGCAATACTTTTTGTTCACCATTCATTACATATAGTACTGACCAAGGACGTACGCAGAGTACCTGCTGAGCATATCGATTATTACAGTCTTGTTCACCATTTTGACATACTTGAATGACTAACTTAACGTAGGGCATACATTGCTCTCGTCATCACGTGCTATACAATCAACATAGTTGCTACAACAAACAGAAGTAGATAGGAATAGCGTCTTGCTCACGGACGAAGCACGTATCAGTACGTAACAGATACCCAGTGGCGCCTTTATACACATGTGTATAGATGGACATAGGATTCTTGCGACCTCCAGTATCCGATCAAGTTTCTCACGTCACGCGTCGCGTAGAAAACCAGGAAACAAAGAAAAACCAGCGTTCCGGTAAAACTTGTAGTGTAAAGCTACAACTAGCTAATGAAACACGGGGAGACACGTGGCGGGTCAGTTCTAGAGCATGCGCTTATAATTCAATTAGGGCAACATAGATGCTATCTACGTAGTGTGTCCGAACAAACCGTTCAACGGCACGGGACGAGTTCCTAACAAAATTAGCAAAACGAGATTCCCTGAACGTGTCTGGGAATGAGATGAACCCACGAAGCAAACATTGATACAGAAATAAGTCTAATTTACGATCCATTGGGCAAACACTTATTTCTATTGTCTCATTGTTATAGATTATAGAACTCAATTACATAGTTCGAGAGACGGAAGTTGAGGTTAAGCGTTAAAAAAATCAGATGTCCTAAAGCGCCCAAAATCAGAAGACTTTAGAAAATAAACCCATTTAAAAAATAATGCCAATAATGGAATATTTTATTTCTTTTTGGCAAGGCGCCGTCACTTGCCGCCAGTAATTCGATAATTAAAAAGCGATCGCCCCAGCGATCTCCCGACATCAATTATATTAATTCGGGCCAGTCAAGCCGATGGATCGTCAAACGCTATAAATCAGATTGTTACCGGCCTCAGCGTCAGTTAAAATCAGTCTAATTTCATCTTGGCTGGCGATTTGAAGTGTGCAGAGTGAGCAGCACGGCACAGCGCATGCGCGCCGCCACACATTCATTACCAACACAATATTAATGACATCCAAGAGTCAGATGAGCCACGCGAGCCAGCGTTACTATCAACTACAATACTTTATCATATACAGATAAATATAAAGACGTCGCTGTCGTAGCCGTGACGACACACAATTAGCTAGTTACGCACTGCACAGCTATTTGCACCTTTTCGTCCCATACTACAGATATAAATACTCGAGACGGTGCAGTGGAATTTTTCAACTACCTCTGTGGTCAATGACAGTATAAGTAATTCGCGGAGTTGAGGATCAACAAAGAAAGTTATAACAGAATCGTACGGCCGGTTACAGCCGAATATTGTAGGTTCGTTGGATGGATCTTCGTTTGTGACCCATCACGTGACGTAATTCGATGTAAAGCAAATAACGTATTATTAAATAATAGTGACCGAACCTTGACTCGACACGCGGAGTTATTATTGTTCTGTCACCGGCGGCGACTACGATTTTATCTTGGCTTGGTTGAGTTCACGACACGAAACAGTTTAGCCGTGATGCGCACGGAGCCAACCGACCACCGACCACGACCAGCACCACCACCGTCACCTCCACCATTACTAAGTACCACCATCACTGGCGACAGTCCCCGAGGCCGCGAGCCGTTCGATCTGTTATCGTTAATGTCACTGGAGCGGTGTTAACACTGAGCTCACACAGCACTACAAGTACGAGTGCTAGCGGCGGCAGTGGGTCACAGTGCAGGGCCGCAGGGTGAGGCGCGCTGCCCGGGCGGCACGGCGGCCCGGTTGGCGGCGCGCCACCTATACGTATTTCTGCCCTCCGCTCTCCACGACCACTCACCTTCGGGATGCAGCCTCTGCGGGTCGAACCAGGCATCTGGAATAGAAGGCTGCGCGTTAGCGGGTTAGTCGCGACAGATAGAGAGGAAAGCGGGCGAAGCGAAGCCGGCGCAGGGGGAGGGGGAACTTACGCGGGTCGAGGACGCTGCAGAGGGAAGGCCCGGAGTCCGGCATGGTGGTGATTTACGTAACGCGAGCGTGAGGTGGATGAAGGCGGCGGACGGAGCGCGCGCCGCGCCGGACTCTCGCGTCGATACTGGCGGCGCAGCCCCGCACCGAGCCCTCCCGTCTCGCCCCGCGCCGCAGCCCCGCGCCCGCGCCTGCCCGCACGCATGCGCACTTACCACCACGTCTGACCAGCACCCCCAGCGTGCTGCAGCACCAACACCGCCCGCCACCGCGAGCGCGACACGCCTGCCCGCACCCTCACCAGGATATCGTGTTAGTCCCACAGGGTTAGCCCATCGTGCAGTTAGTATTGTGAGTACTTACTCCGGTGCAGACACATGATTAGTCAAGTTATTTACATACAAATAGTAACACGAACAGAAGTAACGAGTAAGAGCGAGATAACGGTGTCTGGTACCTATGCATGTTGTGTACAGGGCGCGCGGGTGACGGGTCGCAGGTCACGCCGCGGTTTACATGAAATAATGTCAGAGTCGATCTGCACTGACCTGCAAAGTGCATTCGCCTTTTGTATTCATTGATCAGTATTAGTAAATTCCTCACAGATCCGCGGAAAATAACGTAAAATTTTAAAAGTCATGAAATATATTACAAAATTAGTGATTAGAACGCGACGCGACATTGTTTACGTCTTATCTGTTACCTTATTTTACGATGAATCATGTTGCTGTGATGCTCGCGTTATCCTCATTTAGCACACAATAGCTACCTACAACACGTTGAAACACAATATGTATGTTGCTAAATATCCAGGTAGACTAATGGCTACCATCTACAAACTTGAATAGAAAAGAAAAGCGAAAGTTCCTCTTAACGCTGAATACTTTTACTAAGCTGAGAGTCTGCATTGTAATATATTATGTCATCAATTTATTCCCTGTGTGGAAATATTTACTTCTTAGAAAACAATTAAAACCAGCAAGGCGCAGACAACTTTCGAAACGTGTCGCCTTCACGCATCGTAAGCAATTGCATAAAAATTTACTATGACAGCAGAATAAAGGCTGATCTTGTTCCGAAAAGACACTGACAGTTTGCTACATTCAAATAGATGCGAGAATGAATCTGTTCTTTGTGGTTTCCTTGCAGAGTAGGCAAAGTAGATCATGCACTTCAGGTGCAGAAAGCTGTAGTCAAGTCGAACAAAGGATATAGGCAGGATTTATCTTAAAAAATAACTGCTGAGACCATTCATTTGGGCTGCCAACTCCCAAGTTCTAAATCGTAATCATTTCGAGAGAATCATAGATGATTCAAGACTTTCATATTGCCAAATAACCATGGAGAGTGCCGTCTTGTCCGAAGTCATTGCGAGCTTCTAAGACCACGGCAGACATCCTAAGAGATCATTATCAAGAACAGAACCAACAGATCTTTACGAGATTGTGAGTACATGATGATGTTTCAATATTTGCTTACTTAGACGACTTAGTAGGATTTGGGTTTGAATTTATGTAGAAAACATAAATACCATCTAAAACATAACATGTAAAAAATGTAAGTCTCGCAACGCAGTTCTTCTACCGCAAAAAGATGTGAGATTTAAAGTAAAACCAAGTGTGTTAACTTATTCAGTACTTAAAAATTAAAAGCTAGAAGCTAGCTGTGCCTTTGTTTGTTTGTTTTGCTCGACTTGGCGGGGGCACGGCGTGACTTTTGAATCCTGATAGACAGACTAAACTTGCAGCACAAATACTTAATAGTTTAGAAGTTGTGAAGTGGGTTGGTTTTGTCGCGCCAAATGGTAGTGGTTTGGTCGTCCGTCAGTCAGTCTTGGAGGGTACTGGGCGAGAACAACGGAGTACTGCGAGAATGAGTCACCGCAGTCCACTTCCATTATGGTAATTACAGACAAACCTTCCAACTAACCAACCCTAAAGCTACACGCTCATGTTCGTGGATTTACCAACTGTTGTTACGGGTATTGAGGAGACATAGGTATTGAATACTGGAACTTCAAACGATCAAACACCAAACTACGTAATACTACGTATTAGAGGCAACACCGCAAAATATCTTCATAAATTATAGCATTAAAACATCATTCATATAAGCTAAGTGGACAAAATACGTAATATTGAAGCTTACTCAAAAACTACACAAGCAAAGTTAAGGTGGATGCGCCAGGGTAGCCCGCGAAATTCAAATTTTCTTACGTTTTTTGCAATTTGCAAGTCGGTGTTAGATTGTATGTTGATCTAAATATGATTTGCGCACGTAACAAATATGGATTTACAGAATTATAAACATTAGAATCAGCAATACAACTCTCTAAGTTCATGAAAGTCTCAAAACTCATGATTTCATGAAATCTCGACCTACCAAACTAACACCGAATCTACCAAACAAAATAGAATCATCAAAATCAATTCATAATTGGCGAAGTAATCGCATAATAAACACAAACAAAATACAGACGAATTGAGAACCTCCTCCTTTTTGAAATCGGTTAAAAAGCTTGTTCAGAAAAAAATTACAAGGCTCGTTTAATACACGATTCATAGAAACTGTACAAGCAACATGACGTAACTGTATTACATTTGTATCGACTCGAGTTAACGTTGAACGTTTTTAACCGTCTTCAAAAAAAAGGAGGAGGTTATCAATTCGTATGTATTTTTTTTTAGACTGGAAGCCGACCCCAACATAATTGGGAAAAGGCTAGGTAGATTGATTGATTGACCTCAGAACTTTCGACTGGTTGAACCGATATTGATGATTCTTTTTTTATTTGAAAGCTGCTTGCTGCTTTTATTTGAAAGGTGCTTTCCGTGTGGTCCCATTTAAATTTTATTAACTTTGCTTGCGTAGTTTTTGAGTTAGCTTCAATAATTACGTATTTTTCCCACTCAGTCTATGTAGATGATATCTTATTTGACTCCGTCACTGTTATTTACATAGCAGGTAGTGGTATTCGAATTTGAGTGGGGAACCACAAAAAAAAAGTGAAAAATAACTTTAATTTCGGAAGTCGGTGGTAAAAAACGAAAATTGAAGAGCAAAGAGACCGACTTCCAAAATTCAAGCTATTTTTCACTTTTTAGTGGATTTTTTGGAAGTCGGTTGTTTTTTTTTTTGTAAAAAGTTTTTGTTGCTACCATAGGTACCATCTTGCTAGGTGAATGAGATCGTGAATTCTTTTTATTAACGAGACAAATGTTGAGGTTATCCACACTAGTGTTTTAGTACTTCTCCTGCTACAAGATTGAAGATGACGATCAATCGAAGTTGAATACTGAAGCTATTTCACACTCCAACGCTGAAACTGGCCGTGACTTCGGATTCCGGAGCAACAGCCAGTGTACGAAATGACGTGTTCAATGCGAATAATACATGCTACAGTTGGCCTTTGTTTTAGTCCAAACCAAAGTACCTAGTAGAACGAAAGCCAACTTGTATTGCTGGGTCTGCAAGGTCTGAGTCACACCAGTTTTTTAGGTGCAGATTAAATTATGAATCCAGTCTGATTGATTCTAGCCAGCGTAAGAACTTCCCGGTTATGGGAGTTACGCCTAGTAGCAAAGAATTGTTTTATTGAGCAGGTTGCATAGTAAATTAAACATGAGTGACGTGTACGACCGACGCCATGTCGCGCTGGTTAAAAATACCCCGTGCGAGTGCGAGACGGCCACGATGGCGTCATCGGCTACCTGTGTGCCACTTCAACGTGCCGTAATGTTCCCCTGTGTTAAGTTCAATGAAACTTAACAAAGAAGCCAATTAATCAAAATAATAAATTCCTAAGGTCAATTCCTTGATAGATGAGATTAACAACCGAGTGCCACATGCATAATTTCGCTATCTTGAAAGAAGTCTCCCAACTTTTCTCCTACCTATTTTATTCCTTCAGAACGCACAGACATCGAAGAACAAAAACTCCCCGAGTGAGATAGACGCAGAAAAATCAGAGCCATGAGATCCATGTTCACTTAATTATGACTGGCTTTTGATGTTGATGGGATTCTGAGAAGGTGGTTTACGGTAACTCTTCAATCAAATAAGTTCATGATACAGTATACAATGGAATATAGTTTCATATCTACATAGTCATGAGCGGAGACAGTCATGAAAGGGGTGATTGATTTAAAAAGCGGGTTTCCCCGCCGTGCACCGGCTTTTTCGCCCTAATCCAATAAATTACAAGCAACTATTTTTCTTTTATGACATCAACTGTTCGGGAACTTCGTAGAATAACTGAGCATACGAGTAGTTCATTAAGCTGACAGTTCAAAAAGTAATTTTAGGCGAGCACGCATTTATGGAAGTTAAAGGTCGCTGGCTAGCACTATGATCAGTTTAAAACAAAGAGAGCAGACGGTGACGGTGTGTCTGTGTGGTAGTTGGCGAAGAGCGTATCGATCGCCGCGCCACCCGCCGTCGCTCGCGACCCCATCACCCCACTACGTGGGGTACATACATACAGTACATCGAGGCCTAGCCTTTATAGTTTATTGCATCCATGTCTGGGTTTTTCCAGATATTCAGGACTTTTAGTAATCAAATGACTTACAACATCAGACGCTGTTGGCAATTTATTACGAACAGATCTGGGTTTATAACTATGACATTCTGTGACAAATATGAAAAGAAACAATTTATTTAGCCTGCGAATATATTCTTAGGACAAAGCATTAGGATAAATTACGAACGATCTGATAGATTCCAACAAATGAATGGGATCGAGACTAAATGGAATGTTTCTTCTTTCGACGACGACCGCTAAATTAAAACAGTATAAGTACTGCACTTCTACATTTATTTCGGAAGCTTTCAGCATAATTGAGATCATTATTTTCATTAATTTAGTCTCCCTCGCCTCTTCTGGCGAGTAGCAGCACTGCCATTGACGGAGCTGACGAAAATGCCAGTTTTTGTAAGTCGTTTATCAACAAAATAAAGCAATTAGGATATTCGATTCTGTAATTTAACGGCCCTATTTTATGCGTCATTATGAATGGGACAGTAAACAAAAGGGGTGGCAGGGAAGTGACGTCAGTGGGAGATCTCGGCACAAGGGTCACAAAGGGCTCAGCGCTCAGCGCAAAATTTTTATGAAGAGCTTGGAATTAGGTCAACGAGTGAACACAGGGCGCGTGTTGATCTTGGAACTGTGTCTGTCTGTGGTTCTGCTTGATCATTTTGTAAATATTGGTTTCGTGACGCAAGTCAACTAGGAAAATATAATATTTATGTAAAATATGTTACTATGGCTTAATTAGGTAAGTATAAATTAAGTGCTCTATTGTCTATACAGGAGTTATGAAAAAAATCATGCCATACCTAACATTTATTGTTCTGGATCGAAGGAGCTGGAAGTCATAGGGTCAGCCGTTGTCCAACAGTGGGATAATGCAAGCTGAAGACATTTATGACAATGACATGGCAAAAAAGTAACATTATTGTGATCTTGACGACATAGGTAGAGGCTGCTGCGCTCTGAACCTGAACCATGACATGCGAGTTTGTTGCGCCACGTCTTCCCAGCCAAACACGAGAAAGTAGTGAAGGGCTTTTTGGGAGATTGTCTTATGTAATGTTTGACGTTCAAAAAACTGCTGATTCTCAGCTTAATTTGAATGAATGGGCTTTTTATGTTGATCAGTCATTTAGGAGACCTCTCTTGAGTCAGTACACCTAGTGCATGATACAGGTGCTAACCGAAAAAGTAATAATGACCATAAGAACAATCAAATATACAGGGTTACTGGTAACTCGACGTATTCCTTGCAGGACGTTATAGTAGGGTTAAAATGCAACAAATTAAGCCACCAAATGTTCTACCGAAATTCAGTAGTTTTTGAATTAGTTAAGAGTTTTCGTTTTTTAATGAAAAATCCCAGATTAAACCATTTGAAACCAATTTAAAAATGATTTACGGCGCGACTGTACTGAAATTTAAGTTATTATCATAGTTGACGCCGTAGCAGACCTTTGTTAATAATTAAAAGTTCAATAATGCCTAAAACTTTGGCAAATATCACTAACAAAACATTTAATTTTTTGTAATTTTTGCTATTACTTCATAAAAAATGTAGTCTAGTGCAAAAAAAAATACTACACCTGGTGTACAAATTACTAAGAAAATATCCTTGTCTTATCAAAAATTACAAAAAATTAAATGTTTGGTTAGTGATATTTGCCAAAGTTTTAGGCATTATTGAACTTTTAATTATTAACAAAGGTCTGCTACGGCGTCAACTATGATAATAACTTAAATTTCAGTACAGTCGCGCCGTAAATCATTTTTAAATTGGTTTCAAATGATTTAATCTGGGATTTTTCATAAAAAAACTAAAACTCTTAACTAATTCAAAAACTACTGAATTTCGGTAGAACATTTGGTGGCTTAATTTGTTGCATTTTAACCCTACTATGACGTCCTGCAAGGAATACGTCGAGTTACCAGTAACCCTGTATAATGATTTATACAGTTTGTCATATCGAGAAGTGCTGAAAGTAGTTGTTGACATTCGTGATTCCAGTCTCGACCTAAGAGTGACGTCGTGGGACATAAAGACTGCTGAGCTAGAGACTCGGAGTTACTACATTTATAACAAATCAAAAATTTCATTTGTAGCGATTTGCTAACATTTTGCAATTTCTACCAGACTATTTATTCATTTACAATTCAACATGTTGTCTTCAATCAAACCGATTGTAAATTAACTGATCATGCATGGTCCTACAGTTTAAAGATTTAAAACAAATGATTAACGAAAGCTTAAGACAAATCAATTTCCAACATGCTACCATATCTTCGTTTTGTCAGCAAATAAAGGTGGAATTGATCTGAACGATATTGAAAACAGTTGATTCGAATTTGAGGATTAATGTTTAAAGACTTTATTTGTAAATGGAGTAGATTAAATGAATGCTGATGACTGATATTGCAAAGCAAAGGTAAAAGCAATTCACCTACTATGACATTCAGATAGACATGGTAAATTGTACATCAATACAATCTATCAATATTGCACTTTTGCAAAGCGCGCCGAGGTCGATTCGGACGAGTAGATCGTTTTAGAATAAAAATAAGATAACTATGCCACTTAGCATCATACAGGTCGCTAAGAAAAAAATCTTGAGCCGAATTAGAAAGAAGCGGAGACTTATTTCAAAACGTATTTTCTACGAATAATATTCTTAGCGTATTTTCAATTTTTAATAAGTAAGTTGTCATGTCTAAACCTAACTGCGCCAAAATTAACTGCGGAAGCACAGCTGACGTAATTTTTATGCAGAATATCACGCGGATGTATCAGATGGATTTATTACCGGAATGTGACCTAATAGCCGCTGACAAAACAGACATCGAACTAATCATAGCAGAGTTAAGAGAGCTTAGGAAGCATAGTTTCGAATAACTGAAGTAGCCGACACCCTTTCAATCAAATATGCAGTACGTATGTATGTCGATACTTACGCGTGATATCGTCACCGCTTCCGGAACCCATGTTTCACACACAAAAATATCAACTCAAAAGGAAAGTCCTCGCGAGAGTGAGTCACAGCTAAAGCACACGACGCCACATCAATATCGAGCACTCGAAACGAAACTACAGTTGTGAGTGGCGAGCAGAGAGCGTGCGACGTGAGCGCGCGGCGGGTGCTCCGCTTGTGAACGCAGCACGGTGCTGCTTCAGCGATGCTAAAATTAGTGATGCTGGCGTCGTGCATACCACGCGTCACTCGCCGCCACCGCCGCGCCGACGCCGCTCCCTGCGACCGCGCAATCGCGCACCAAAACCTTGCTGCCCAGTGCTACAAATTCATTTAATCTTAATCATATTTAAAAAAAAAACAGGATTATGTCGGCATCGGTGGATGAAAGTGATGAAACACTTTGAAAGAGACTAGGTATTACTAATAAGAATATAATAAGAATAATGTTTATTTCTCGCCACAATACAAATTAAATACATAGTTCTGTATAAAAGTGGATGCAGTAATTATATTGTGGGAGACTGGTGCCTAAACTAGGCTTAGGGCCTGTATTTCAGGACACCAGGTCTCCACCCGTTAGGATCTATAACATTCCAGTTCTTTAACAGACAGTGGCCGAATCATTGAACAGTTTTAAAGTCTCATTGCTTATATGGTCGCAAACTTTTCATAATGTTGAAAAATATTGTTTGGAGTAGTACCTAAGGTATTCTGAAGGAAACTTGAATCTCAATAACTTTGACGTCGAGTCGCGCTCTCAGTATGACAAAGATAAGACAACGACAAAGATAACACTAGTTTCAACACAAGTTATAAATAAACCCCTAAAATGAATTAATGGATAGCGACTAAGTATGTCGTTCTAATAAACGATAGCAAAGAGCGAAACCGAGAAATAAATAAGTCCTCTGACTTGGCTATAATATGGTTAGGTCGAATATTACCTACAAAATAAATTCAGATAATTGTAATATTTGAAAGTTTTTTAGTTATTCAAGATAAAGACAAAGAGAATAATGACGATGACTGTCCGATACGACATATTTTATCGTGCTGGCTGTAGCCATCTACCAAGTCACCAAGCCTGTGGTCGGGTTGGGTAGTAGCAAAGACAACTTGAAGTCTAGGGTAGGAGTGGGCTGGGAGCGACTCGGACGTTGTCTGAATAATGTATGGTGCGGGCTGTCGGACGTCCGCGTGCAGGCCGAGCGTGGGCCCGCGGATGCCGTTACCCGGTTCTGCCAGCGCGGTCAACGCTCTTGCCGCTCCGCCACCTCTGCAGCCGACCTCGTCTACCCCTCCTAGCTTCGCCACCCCGCCCCCCATTTCATTGCTGTCACTATTTTACATTCATTTCATTTTGACAAAAGACGTAATCACCCAGAAAGTTCCTAAGGTTGAATCTTGGTTTGATTTGATATGAATAACGACCTATATTATTCCTTGCGTCATTTCAATGCGGCATACACGGAAATTTCGTAAGCATAATTTCTTTATTATCTATTAAGTAAATCCATAAAACTTGCCACAATACTGTTCAGGTGCTGTAATACACTTGTATAGGCAATATTGGTGAGCGCGGGCATTGTTCTCCTGCAGACGTGATTCTTCACGGTCCGTGGCATGCAGCGCTCGGTGTTCGCCTTCAAAATGGAACCATTCTAATTTTCTAAAACTTACCGTGTCGCGCAAAAAAACGCCGCGCGCTAGCGACACCTCATGCAGACGCGTACAATGGAATCACTTATCATTTATAGCTATGGTTCTCCAGCAGCACTGAAGACTATGATGGCAGTAAATTCATTCAGGAAAAAAAATTAAGGCATTAAAATTTCGAAACGTAATGCCAAAAAAATTTGCCATTTAGAGTAGGTACAGATAGAGCATAATTTACAAAGAAACATCTTACCGAGTCCCATCTGGCAGAAGATGACCTCGGCCTCAATCACATGTGCTACTTGACGCTTCGGCTCAGGCGCTGCTGGCTTCGGCGGCAGGACCGGCTCCGACTTCACAGGTTCCGGCTTCGGAAGCTTTGGTTTCAGGGGCTCGGATGCCGCCGGCTCTGGTGACGCCGACGATTTGGGTTCCTCTGGCAGGGGCTTTTCGGGCGCTACAGGAGCGCTGGGAGGCGGCGCTGGAGCCGAGACCGGAGCCGCCGCCGGCGCCAGCACGGGCGTGGGGTCGTGCGGCGGTTCGGGGGTGTAGGCGGCGCGCCCCGCCTCGGCCCGGGGCTCGGCCCGGTGCATGGGCGACTCGCCTGCCGTGTCGGCGTCCGACTCGCTGTCTGTGAATTTGTCTGCGATGTGGTCGGCCGAGGCGGAGGGTGCACGAGGCGCCTCCGCCAGCAGCTCGCGCTCCATGTCGAGGAAGCTGCGCGTGGCGGCGGCAGTAGGCTGGCGGTGCGGCGACTCTGCCGCCTCTCGCTTGCCGTCGCGGTCAAGGTGCTCAAAGTCATCCGTCGAGTCCTGATCGCGCTTCATTACGGGCTCGGCAGGCAGCACGTCGGCGACTGGTGCGGCGGGGTCTCCACTCGCGAGACCCCCGAGAAGAACGTCGGCTTGGTCCATGTTTCCTTACGTGACAGATAAAAAAGACCGGAGTCGAGAGTGATCGATAGGGTGCGGGAGTAGCGCTAGTGCGAGACGCTGCGAACGCGGAGGGCGGGTCCTGTCGTGCGTCCTCGCCGTATCGTACTGCGGTCTGCAAGCCGATCGCCGGCCGCGGCTGCACGACGTCACTCAGCACGAGAAACGAACGGTATTACTCATCGCCGACCGACCCCTTCGTTGCAGCGGGGGCGGCGCCGCTCGCCGGTAATATAAAGATAATAAAATGGAATAAATTAAATAATATGTAAGTAAATGAAACCAAATAAGTATAATAAATCTACTTATTAAACCGTTAAGATAAGGTTAAGATGTTCAAGTAAACAGTATAAATAAAATTGCACAAAAATATGAGTAAGTATGTCTAATGCAAGCAAGAAATTGCGAAAGTATTGACTTTCCGATCCTGACCTTTTTTGAAGGCGCGATATGTAGTGAGTACTTTAGCAGTTTTAGCCTTTTAGCACTGTTCTGTTTTACCGACACATCACACAGCCGATGAGCCGACACTTCAAGGTGTTTTTAGACTAAGCTATAATATTATAATAAAGCATATAGCATTACAGTTCATAACACAACAATATCGATCGCCATATATTTATTTAGAACACGTTCACACTTTACTATACTATATATTATTGGAAATGTATGGAAAGCGATACTTTTGTGCAATGAACTATACGCTATAACCGTGCGTTTGCACTGGCGAAACATTCAAGACAAAACATGTTGAAATCTCTTTTTTCTGTCAATGTTCCATACAATTTTTGACAGGAACTAGAGATTTAAACATGTTTTGTTGTAATGTTTCGCCAGTGCAAACGCACGGTAAGCTTTATTATAGCGTAGTCTGAAACTCTTGAGTATTAATGTTCTGTGGTCTGAAACCACCTTCTCATAGCACCGTTAGTTCTCTATAGTATCTCCAAGTAGTCTGTGAAGTAGTCTGTGCATAGCACAGACAGTGTCACCGTGCGTTTGCACTGGCGAAACATTTACAACAAAACATATTGAAATCTCTATTTTCTGTCAATGTTCCATACAATTTTTGGCAGGAACTAGAGAATATTGACATGTTTTGTTGGGAATGTTTCGCCAGTGCAAAAGCACGGTCAATCGGATACTCTATTGTACTCTGTAATCGGATACAACAAGAGAAATAGAAGAAACTTCACTGTGGTTTCACAATGAGGTTAAAAACTGCCACTTGCTCACTTCAGATAATGCTACTAGAATGGGGAATGAGTCTTAAGTGGGTGATAGACGTGCGTACTCAAAGTACGCGGTCTTTAAGTTCGCGACCTTACTCGGCTCGCCGTCGATGACACACGTGAAGCTTGCTCAAAATTTCATTGTCAAATTGGCTCGCGGCGATGACAGACGGGCGAGTAAGCTCGCCGAGCCATAAGTATAAAACTGGTGATGGTAGCGATAAGAACAACTATAGGCCTATTTCATTGGCCACTGTTATTTCGAAAGTGCTTGACGGTTTGCTGAACACTCAGCTGGATAAATAATTAAATTTACACGATAACCAGTTTAGTTTCAAAGCCGGTCTCTCAACAGAAACAGCTATATTGTCTTTAAAGCAGACTGTCAGGTACTACACTGATAGAAGTACACCTATCTTTGCTTGCTGCCTCGACTTGTCGAAAGCATTTGACTTGGTTTGCTATGATCTGCTGTGGCAAAAACTGCAGCAAGCGTCAGTGCCAGACGGACTGATCCGTATCTTTCAATAGTAGTACAACAATCAGGTGAATGTTGTTCGATGGTCGGGGGCTTACTCGACCCCATACAGGTTGGAGTGCGGCGTGAGGCAAGGGGGTTAACCTCACCGAAGCTCTTTAACCTGTATGTTAATGTTGGAGGTGTGTGCCTAAACAATATCAGTTACGCTGACGACATGGTGCTGCTGAGCGCCTCTGTCTGTGGTGTGACAAGTCTGATTCGCATCTGTGAAAAGTATGCTGAAGAACATGGTTTGTTGTATAACACAATTAAGAGCGAGTTCATGGGCGTTCGGGCCAAGAGGTGTCCTGAGTACTTACCGGCAGTTAAGCTCAACGGATGCCCACTTAAGAGTTGATACGTTTAAATATCTTGGACATTTATTAGGGAACGTAGGGCGTTGTCTGTTCGAGCGAATATGATAGCCCGCAGATTTCCTCGGTGTTCGAAGGGCGTCAAAATAGCAATATTTAGGGCTTTTGGTACGTCCTTTTATACTAGCAGTCTGTTGATAGGTTATTCGCAGAAACAGTACAGCGCTCTACGTGTCCAATACAACAACGCGTTCAGGGTGCTCTTAGGGCTACCTCGCTTCTGTAGCGCGTCGGGGATGTTTGCCGAGGCGCATGTGGATTGTTTCCACACAATCATGCGCAAGCGGTGCACATCCCTGGTGCGTAGGGTGCGGGCCAGCCGGAACAGTATCCTGAATGCTTTTTCTGAACGTTTCGACTGTCAAAATAGTATTTTAATGTTAGTCAGTACGTGAACCATACAGCAGTGGTTCACGTACTGACTAATGTTAAAATACTATTTTAATTAATATGTAACCTCAGACCTCAGACCAACAAAATAAGAAAGACAGAGCATTACGTACATCAAGAGTGAAGCCACCTTTTTATCTATGTGTATGTAAAAAGGGTTGTCATTTGTTAAAGTTTTTCCCTATAATTTGGGGAATAATATTTTGGGTAGGATAATATTGTACGAGTAAGATATTGTTGAGTATGGTATTGTACCTCAATTGTTAGGAAGGATTCCGAAACAAAACCATTTTTTTTTCATCGCAAAATTAAATAACAATTAAGTACAAAGTGCATTTACATACAGCCCTATCGTCAATGGCTACATGAGGCAAGTCTGGTAACTCCTACAAAAAAAAAATACACGAGTAATGGCAGCTTTTGATTAAAACCTTAGGAAGATAAATGAAGAATTAAGACATACTTGAACAAACGTACAGCCAGAACTTTGTGAAACTGAGTTTTCAGCAATTACGTAGGACGATGGAAATAACATCTAAAAAATAAAATTTGGTACAGTAGTATTTAAATTTGCTAGACTAAGCTGAGAAACTAACTAAAATAAAATAAAAAATACAGTCTCGTGTTTAATTACTGTTTTGATAAAATCTCATTTTTTGTTTTTCAAATTTTATATCCGCTTTTGATCACACGGCGAAGTCCACGATTAGTTGAATAAAGGTCATTATTATCAAAATGATCGGAACAAACCACGCTGGTTTTCGATGGAAGCCATTCTGGATCATTCCGACTATTTCTTATAGCTACTATCCATTTACTTTTCTTTTCAATATTACTTGGAAATCTAAAATATTAAATACATAAAAAAACAGGCATATAAACTCGCACTAAAAAATATCGAACGGGGAAATTTCAAATCATATTATAGCAACCCCCGCACTTTAAATGTCACTGTTTTCGTTCGTTCATTCGTTCAGGTTTTTGTTCCAAGTAACCTAAAATTCATAGTTTACTAAATTAAGAAACGATGTTATTTGAAGTACTTACATGTGAAAAGTGATTCCGTGAGACTTTTTATGTGATTTGCTATTGTTTTTACAAGTTTTCACTACACAAGAAGGCATAATTCTATTTTTTTTATTGAAGTTTACTAGACGACGACTCGTGACGTACTAGGAGCCATGAGCATAGTTTTTGTGTAGGTGTGTGCGTGAGCCTGTGTGTTTACATGCAGGAGCATAGTTTTGTGGCTACACGTTTGATGTACGTAGTGATCCGTCTTTCTATTTTGGTTGGTCTGAGCCTCAGACCAACAAAAAAAGAAAGACGGATCATTACCTATATCAAACGTGTAGCCACAAAACTATGCTCCTGCAAGTAAACACACAGGCTCACGCACACACCTACACAAAAACTATGCTCATCACTCCTAGTACGTCACGAGTCGTCGTCTAGTAAACTTCAATAAAAAAAATAGAATTATGCCTTCTTGTGTAGTGAAAACTTGTAAAAACAATAGCAAATCACATAAAAAGTCTCACGGAATCACTTTTCACGTGGAAGTTCTTCAAATAACATCGTTTCTTAATTTAGTTAACTATGAATTTTTAGGTTATTTGGAACAAAAACCTGAACGAATGAACGAACGAAAACAGTGACATTTAAAGTGCGAGGGTTGCCATAATATGATTTGAAATTTTCCCGTTCGATATTTTTTAGTTCGAGTAATTATATGACTGTTTTTTTTTATGTATTTAATATTTTAGATTTCCAAGTAATATTGAAATTAAAAGTAAATGGAAAGTAGCTATAAGAAATAGTCGGAATGATCCAGAATGGCTGCCATCGAAAACCAGCGTGGTTTGTTCCGATCATTTTTATAATAATGACCTTTATTCAACTAATCGTGGACTTCGCCGTGTGATCAAAAGCGGATATACTAAAAAGGTATATAAAATTTGTTAAACAAAAATGAGATTTTATCAAAACAGTAATTAAACACGAGACTGTATTTTTATTTTTTATTTTAGTTAGTTTCTCAGCTTAGTCTAGCTAATTTAAATACTACTGTATCAAATTTTATTTTTTAGATGTTATTTCCATCGTCCTACGTAATTGCTAAAAACTCAGTTTCACAAAGTTCTGGCTGTACGTTTGTTCAAGTATGTCCTAATTCTTCATTTATCTTCCTAAGGTTTTAATCAAACCTGCCATTACTCGTGTAATTTTTTTTATAGGACTTACCAGACTTGCCTCATGTAGCCATTGACGATAGGGCTGTATGTAAATGCACATTGTACTTAATTATTATTTTATTTTGCGATGTAAAAAAAAATGGTTTTGTTTCGGAATCCTTCCTAACAATGGAGGTACAATACCATACTCAACAATATCTTACTCGTACAATATTATCCTACCCAAAATATTATTCCCCAAATTATAGGGAAAAACTTTAACAAATGACAACCCTTTTTACACACACATCGATAAAAAGGTGGCTTCACTTTTGATGTACGTAATGCTCCGTCTTTCTTATTTTGTTGGTCTGAGTATGTAACTTAATTTTATTTGTATGATCCACGCGGACTTGCTCGCGACGTTCAAGCAAGTACGCCGTGTCATGCCGCGTGTACGTGTCTCATTCTAAGTACGCGGACTTCAAACCCGCCGAGTAAGTTCGTCGGCGATCCAACAGGTTTGAAATTTTGCTCATGGCCCGCCTTGGATCGTCGTCTGTTATCGCCGCGAGCCAATTTGACGATGAAATTTTGAGCAAGCTTCACGTGTGTCACCGACGGCGAGACGAGTAAGGTCGCGAACTTAAAAACCGCGTACTTTAGGTACGCACGTCTGCCACAGACGGCAAGCCGAGTAAGATCACGAACTTTAAGTACGCACGTCTATCACCCACTAGAATGGGGTTAAAAACTGAAAGCTCATCATAGGTGTTAGCACTATCTGTCCGTCCCTGAACCGCCATTGTTGTGTTTATTTTTACTTTTGTGTCGATCACAAATTATACGAACTAAAACTAGATATGTATGCTAATTGGAGTATAGCACTATTAAAAGACAGACTAAGAAGGAAAGGGGAAGCGTCTACCACTGGTAAAAAAGTTGCTTCAGTGGAAAAGTCAA
The DNA here is from genome assembly GCA_949152455.1 of Lithophane leautieri. Taxonomy (NCBI): domain Eukaryota; kingdom Metazoa; phylum Arthropoda; class Insecta; order Lepidoptera; family Noctuidae; genus Lithophane; species Lithophane leautieri. The sequence continues at coordinate 20,987,054 of OX424460.1, forward strand.
TAAATTTTGCTCGTGTTATAATTTATAACTTATTTTGTGTTTATTGACTTACAAGTTCTTTTTTTGTTAAAGGGGTGATAAAAGGGTGATAGACGTGCGATCAAGTACGCGTACTTATAGCTCAAAGAGCGTAATTGCCCTTGTGTCATGCTTTGTACGCAGACTTAAAAACCGCTGAGTAAGTTCGTCGGCGATCCAACAGGTTTAAAATTTTGCTCGTAGCCCACCTTGGCTCGTCGTCTGTCATCGCCGCGAGCCGCGAGCCACGAGCCGCCAATTTGACAATGACATTTTGAGCAAACATCACGTGTGTCACGGTCGGCGAGCCGCGTAAGGTCGCAAACTTAAAAACCTCGTACTTTAAGTACGCACGTCTATCACCCACTTTAGATGTGCGAGCAAGTACACATACTTATGGCTCGGCAAGCTTACTCGCCCGTGTGTCATGCTAAATACGCGGACTTTAAAGCCGCTGAGTAAGTTCGTCGGCGATCTAACAGGTTTGAAATTTTGCTTGTAGCCCGCCTTGGCTCGTACGTCTGTCATCGCCGCGAGCCGCCAATTTGACATGACATTGTGAGCAAGCTTCACGTGTGTCACCGACGGCGAGCCGAGTAAGGTCGCAAACTTAATATGGGAATAGATGAACATACATACATACCGGTCAAAATCATAACTCTTCTTTTTGCTTCGCCGTAGTCCGTGAGAGTATTCGCCGTAGTTGGTGAGAGAATCAGGTTTGTTTTAAACGTTTTAATTGCCATTTAATCGACGTCATTGTTTTTAGTTGCATTTTATTGCGTTTTTTTTTAAATCAAGTGCTTGGTAAGTCCTGAAAAACATTCCACATCAGCATTGCTAAAGATAAAATGATCCTGATACGGATTACTTCCTGTTGGATCTCTGTATTTTGAGGCAGTTGTGAATTTTTCTTAACAATTTATCAATTAGGGCCAGATATCCGTTTTCGGGCTAAGGGAATGAAATTGGCTCCAACCAATGTAAAAATAGCTAGATCTAGCCCGAAAAGGCCCAAGGTGGCAACATTGACTGTCAGTACGCTACATTTTGACTTTCACCAAAGAGTACATTTTTCTACGACGCGCGCCCATAACGCAGCGTACAAGGCGCGCGCCTCGGGCGCTTGTTATGACTAGTGCCTTAGTCATCATCTCGGTAGTCACCCCCTTTTTAACATTCTATTAATATGACATTATTGTAGATAAATGTTTCAGAACGAAACCTTGCACCATCTGCAGTAGGCGGGGCGGGTCTGTCATGTTGAAGCTGTTGAAGTTTCTGCCTGTCAGACAAGTCAAGTCGAAACAGCTGTCAATAACCGAGTCGGTAAAGCAGGAAACGCAGGTCTGTTATAGTACTGGGACAACTCAAGAAGGTTTTCAGCAATAAACCGCTTTTCTGTGTCGGGTTCTACTATGTACCAGCAGGAAATATAGCGCTGTTATACAGCGACAGAGTCTGGCAAACGAAAGTCGATCCTGGAAACACGCGCGAAATTTAAAAAAACAGGACTGTTTATCTCTGTACAAAGTGTGATAACACGTTTTGATACTTGAAATTGTATTTTATTTAAATTAAATTAAATTTCAATTTACAACACGTGTTATCGCACTATGTACAGGGATAAACAGTCTTGTTTTTTTAAATTTCGCGCGTGTTTCCAGGATCAACTTTCGTTTGCCAGACTCTACCACGGCTGCGTTATAGTTTCTTCTTTCAATTAAAAATTACCACTGACATTAGCATTTTAACATTACTGGATCTACGTTACTGAATAATGACGAGACGAATACGACACGACCTACACGGCCACTACGTCCACCATTCTAGTCACCACTTAGTTCTCTAAGTAGTCTGTGGTCACCACTATCAAACCACATTCCCATTCCACTGACTGATTTCACCTCCGACAAGCGTTGCCAACTGCACCGAAATCACGGTTGAAACACCGTATTCAGCATTGATTCACCGTCTACCGTACATCTTGGCAAAAACTTTTTTACAAAAAATTAAACCGACGAAAAAAGAACTGAAAAGCGAAAAATAAATAACTTTAATTTCGGAAGTCGGTGTCTTCGCTTTTCAATTTTCGTTTTTTGCCACCGACTTCCGAAATTAAAGTTATTTATTTTTCGCTTTTCAGTTCTTTTTTCGTCGGTTTAATTTTTTGTAATTTTTTTTTTTATTTTTCGCTTTTGAGTTACCATCCACTCCAGGGTACTCCAGGGGGTTACTCCAGGTTAAAGACCTGGAGTTGATGATGAGTGGTTGTGTCATCAGAACTATGTATGTGTGCGAAATTTCAACAGAATCGGTTCACAGTTGAAAATTCAGTTGGTGAAAAATCAATCAACCCCATTTTTTCTACCTTTAGGGGTGGTTTCCAATTTTAAATGGGACCAACTTCGAGGTATACCCTTCCCAATAAAAAAAGAATTTTTCAAATCGGACTACTCACTAAAAAGTTATGGGTGGTCATACATAAAAAAAAAAAAAAAAAAAATATACATGTCGAATTGAGAACCTCCTCCTTTTTTTTCGTCGGTTAAAAAAGAGTATGATGCAATGACAAATGAAAATAACGTTTTTTTTTAAACTACCGTAATTTTATACTGGGAGCACCGTAATCCATTATTTGAAGATGGCAACGCTGCTCCAGCTAGTGTATCTGTGGATTTCACAAGTAAAAATGGCGGCGACAGTAGTGGACGGTTGCATTGATAGAAGTGAAATAATATCGCTCAATAAAAACAATTGCAACGTAATAGAAGAAAACTCGCATAACGGAAAAGTGAATAATCATAAAAATGGTTACGTGAAGTCAAAACATTTAAGTAGTGGTGACACTGTGAGTAGATAACTATTTATTTCCGAGCCTTCCAAAAATGATAAATGTTGTCATGATGTTAAGTTTCGCCAGGGCATAGAAACGTATTTGAAACGCCCCGCGGACAGGAGCGTCTAGGTGGCTTGGTGGCTACAGGCAACACTCCAGGCAGCCTCGCTGAACCAGTGCAGAAAGATACCAGTCAGGACAGCCGCGTCCCGACCTGTATCTTTATCTCACATCATGTGAACCACACGGCACGCACGTCAACCAAGTTCCCTCAAGTACATTAAAATAATTACATTAGTAACAATAATTGGTCAGAGGGTTATCTTAGGAGTCCAATACTTGCAACATAAAATATCAGTACTTCTGGATTCCCCAAAGGGTTGTGTTTAGTACACTCATGTTTCGTTTAAGTCTCACTTATCAGAGGGCGAGACTTGTGTCACTAACCAGGCAGAAATACAGCCTCCGAAATAATGAAATTCTTTTTATAAACTCTTGCACAGTGCATCGCCTTTCATACTGAAAGATGGATTCTAATAAAGGGCCAATTCTCTTACTTAAAAAAAGTTTTTCAAGTCGCAATCAGTCAAACTTGTCAAAAATGTTGGTAAATTTGTGTTTTTTTTTTGTGAATGAGATGCGAATGTGAACATTTATAAAAATAAGGGAATTGCCCTGTAGATCTAACTTTAGAGATAATGTATGAGATCATGCCTGACTAAACAACAAGATAAGTAATTGGTACAATCAACATCACTTATCACAATCCATCATATAGTATAGCATTCCTCAAATATCACTACCTATTAAAATGCACATGAAACATGCTAATCTTTAAAAAATCCTGGCAACCAAAGAAGTATACATTCCCATTGCTTGTATAAACAGAAAAATATTTTTTGTTTTGAATTGATTACATCTAAAGCTTTTATCTATATCTAGTATTGATATTGATCAGGAAGGGAATCTCCTTGTGTAATAACTCCACTACGATATAACTATTTTGGACTTGACAAAACATCCAGATTTCTTAGTTATAGGCTCAGACCAACAAAAAAAGAAAGACGGAGCACTACGTACATCAAACGTGTAGCCACAAAACTATGCTCCTGCAAGTAAACACAGGCTCACGCACACACCTACACAAAAACTATGCTCATCGCTCCTAGTACGTCACGTCACGAGTCTTTGTCTAGTAAACTTCAATAAACAAAATAGAATTATGCCTTCTTGTGTAGTGAAAACTAGTAAAAACAATTGCAAATCACATAAAAAGTCTCACGGAATTACTTTTCACATGTAAGTACTTCAAATAACATCATTTCTTAATTTAGTTAACTATAAATTTTAGGTTACTTGGAACAAAAACCTGAATGAATGAACGAACAAAAACAGTGACATTGAAAGTGCGAGAGTTGACATAATATGATATTTTTTGTTCGAGTAATTATATGCCTGTTTTTTTTATGTATTTAGTATTTTAGATTTCCAAGTAATATTGAAAATAAAAGTAAATGGATAGTAGCTATAAGAAATAGTCGGAATGATCCAGAATGGTTGCCATCGAAAACCAGCGTGGTTTGTTCCGATCATTTTGATAATAATGACCTTTTTTATTCAACTAATCGTGGACTTCGGGACCGTGTGATCAAAAGCGTATATCCTAAAAAGGTATATAAAATTTAAAAAACAAAAATTATATTTTATCATAACAGTAATTAAACACGAGACTGTATTTTTTATTTTATTTTAGTTAGTTTCTCAGCTTAGTCCAGCTAATTTAAATAGTACTGTCCCAAATTTTATTTTTTAGATGTTATTTCCATCGTCCTACGTAATTGCTGAAAACTCAGTTTCACAAAGTTCTGGCTGTACGTTTGTTCAAGTATGTCCTAATTCTTCATTTATCTTCGTAAGGTTTTAATCAAAAGCTGCCATACTAGTGTAATTTTTTTTGTAGGACTTATCAGACTTGCCTCATGTAGCCATTGACGATAAGGCTGTATGTAAATGCATTTTGTACTTAATTGTTATTTTATTTTATTTTGCGATGTAAAAAAAAATGGTTTTCTTTCAGAATCCTTCCTAACAATTGAGGTACAATATCATACTCAACAATATCTTACTCGTACAATATTATCCTACCTAACTTTAAAAAATGACAACCCTTTTTACACACACACATAGATAAAAAGGTGGCTTCACTTTTGATGTTCGTAATGCTCCGTCTTTCTTTTTTTGTTGGACTGAGGTTATAGGTTGAAAAAATTGAAAAATTGTTTATTGTCCAGGTAATACAGTCAGCAGGTTTACAGGTAATACAATATTACCTATAAGCAAGATTTTACTAGGTTACAATATTTAGTAGGTTCGCAGGTTACAATATTACCTTTTCTCAAACATGCTTGGTAATTCGAGCATTATTTTGACAACCTTCTTCGAGATAAATCAAAATTGTTGTACTGGTAAAAAACAAGTGACGATGCGGCCAGCAAAGTTACTATGAGAATCCATATCTGGCGTGTTTAGCGGCCAAATAAAATACTATGAAAACTCATATCTGTCGTGTTATTTAAAAATGGAACGAACTTTTTACTTCAACACACGGCAACCAAGGAGGTAACTTATCAAAGATTTTATTTAAATTTCGAATTGGTTTGCAAATAGAACAAAGAAGAAACAAATTAACATATTGGCGAATGAAAAATGACAGTTATTCGTCATTGATTCTGGAATTTCTATTTAATTTACTCAGTTTGAATTTCCGCGCGTTGTTTGCGAAAAGTACTATACAAGCCTTGGCCGCAATCAGGAATTGATGGACTCACGCATGAGTGCCTCGGCTTCGCCTCGGCCCTCATTTTCACGATCGTCCATCAATTCCCTTATTGCAGGCCGCGACAGTAATGTATTATTTTTGAAACCATTTGCACTCCGATGTTGAACACAATCACACGGCTGTGTCGGCTACTTATCAAGCTCTACATTTCCAGTAGGTATAATCGTCCACGCCATAAATGGATCTTATTTGTTAGACTTAAAATCGTAGTCTTAGCATGTAGGTAAGTAGAGTAATGTTATGTACTTAATAGCAAATGCAAATGATTAAAATATGTAGTGCTTTAATTGAAAAACAATTATACTAATATGGACTAAGTTCTCTGAAATAAAAGTTATTATATTTATTTATTTAGTATAAGCTGACTCCCATTCTGCACAAATCCTAAAGAATGCGAGATCAGCATATACTGGAAATGTAGGTATAGCTTGATATGTAGCCGTGTGTACCAGTAAGCATCAGATTGTGCAGAGGCTGCACCGAGTGACATTGACTGACCGTCCGTCATAGCTATTCGCATTCGCTCTACACCGAGCTTGCTAACATGGTGCCTGCGTTCAAACAGACGATACCTGTATGTGGAGGGTGGTCGTGTGAGTGAGTGTGCTTGGTTGTGAAGCCACGTGACATTTGCATTATATTACAAGAACCGTGTTTCGGCATTTTAACGCAGTGTGACTTGATATTCTGCTCTTCAGCAGTGGGTACTAGGTACTTGTTTCGCTTTATAGTGCTCCTAGCAGACTATACAAAGAGAAAGGTATGAAACACTCTCCTATTTAATAATCCTAAACATTGTTTTGCATTTCAGAAGTTTGTGTCGGAGGGCAGAGGCGTGCCGAAGATGGACTGGTCCCAGTACGACACGTTCCCCGGCTCGTTCGAGAAGTGCACGCTGCTCACGGCGGCGCTCACGCACTTCGGCCTGTACATCCTCATGTTTCTGGGCTTCGTCAACCAGCTGCTCTTCAAGCCCAAGGTCGCCACGGAAAAGAATAGAGAGGTATGTAACTGTTTTTTTTGTTTGGTAGGTCATGCTTCCGAGGTGCGTAGTTTTGCTTGCGTAGTTTTTGAGTTAGCTTCAATATTACGTATTTTTCCCCACTTACTCGTAATTTACTCGTATCTCGACGACATTTTAAGTGATTGCGTCACTGTTATTTACATAGCAGGTAGAATTGAATTTGTGTGGGGTAGATACCACAAATAAAAAGTGAAAAATAATAGCTTTTTACAACAACAACAAAAAACCGACTTTCGTAATTAAAGTTATTTTTCACTTTTTTTTTACCTAAAGTCACATCTCAAGATCGCATCCTGTTAGTGCAAATGATCTGCCAACTATTCTGTAAATTATGCTTCTTGTCGGCCAAGTGTATTCGAACATATTATTTGCTTAAATAAATACGAGCTGATGAAACGGAACCATGTAAATAGTATCACTCAGACAGGAATGAAATTCCGAAATTAGTGGGACCACACCCACGATTCTAGAAAAAAAAACACCAATGATGTTGCGCCAGGACATGACAACCTTCGCCTCGAGGATAGGAGTCTCTTGTCTCGTAGGGCTACGTTACCATTGATTAGCGGTAGAATAGAAATCAACATACATGGCTAACCGGTGCGGCGCGGTGAGCTGCGTACACGCATCGTTGAGTCTATGCGAGCGATACTATTGTTGTTAAGTCACCTGCCGATAGGTACTTGCCAACCGCGCATACTGCCATGTTATTATGATTATGCGATTTACTTCCAATGTGGCGTCATATCCTTACTAATATTATAAATGCGAAAGTAACTCTGTCTGTCGCGCTTTCACGCCAAATCTACTGACCCGATTTAAATTAAATTTGGTACACAGATAGTCTAGAGCCAGAGAAAGGACATAGGCTACTTTTTATCGACATACAACGCGGGCGAATGTGACGTCACACACGACATAGCCTATAACCAGCGGACGATCAAGACGCTTCCAACGATATCTCATTTGTCAAATTGTGATGAGTGGTTTAGAAGATAGGAGGGAACAGATGAACATACATACCGGTCAAAATCATAACCCTCCTTTTTTCTTCGCCGTAGTCAGGTAAATACGAAAGAAATGGATCTTCGTGCTTAACGTTGATATACTAAATATAGCTATTAATTTAATTTTGACTTTTTGAGAAACGGAACCCTTTTAGGATCACTCGTGTGTTTGTCTGTCCGTCTGTCACAGCTAGTGATGTGCCGTTACCGGTAACCTACTACAGTCGAGTATTTTCCCAGTAGCGTTACAGTAACATTGTACAAAAACAGTAATTTAGGGAATAAAATATACTTTTTTTTTTTTTTTTGTTGCGATTATTTGTATTCCGATAACACTTCTACCAGTTTATTTCCTCCTCCCATCGGGTAAAAGCTGTCTTCCCCGATTTCTTTTGCCATCCCTTGGATACTATTCCGTCAGTACCTTGCTCCACTTTCCTTTAGTGTCTCGCATCATATGGCCTGTCCATCTCCTCTTTTGTTGGTCTATTCTTGTTAGAATGTCGGTCACTTTTGTTCTGGACCGGAGATCTGTGTTTCTTATTCTATCCTGTCTCTTTGAACCTACCATGCTTCTCACCATTGCTCTTTGACACTTGGCAAGCTTTTCTCTGAGCGATTTGGTGAGTGCCCATGTCTCACACCCATATGTTAAACATGGGAGTATACATGAGTTGAAAGTCTTTCTTTTCAATGCCATGCCTAGGTCTTTGGACTTCATTATCTCCTTGAGGGACCAGTATTTTTTCCAACCAATTGCAATCCTCATATTTATTTCCTGGCTAATTTGGTGTTTGGTAGAGATAACATGACCGAGGTAGTCTTCTACATACGCCAAAGTTTCCTCCTTTATTTTTAAATTTACCTTTATAGAGTTAGTCATTGGTTTTGTCTTGCTGTAATTCATTTTTAGGCCAATTTTTTCGCTTTCTTCGCTCAGACTTTGTATCATGGTTTGCAAGTTTTCTGGGATTTCTTCGAATAACACTAAGTCGTCGGCAAATCTGAGGTGGTTCATTTTCAACCCATTTATGTTAAGACCAAACTTTTCCTAGTTCAAGTTGCGAAAGATATTTTCTAAGACGGCAGAAAACAATTTTGGAGATAGTGGGTCACCTTGCCTCACACCTCTTTCAATGAGGAATTCGTTTCCCAGCGATTCCAATTGAATTCTAGCCTTACTGTTGGCATAAATGGTTCGAATTATGTTTATGTATGCTGCTGGTATTCCTTGTTGTTTAAGAGTTTCCCAAATGTATTCGTGGCTTAAGCTATCGAACGCCTTTGCGTAGTCAATAAAGACAATGTATATAATTTTATTATATTCTTTATATTCTTTATACTTCCACCAACCTGCTTAACTTCATGGCACAGGTTATACCAGCAGTCGACGCTGGAGTACAGGTAGACGCGGCGTACTTTGATTTTAAAAAGGCCTTTGACACCGTGGACAATGATGTCTTATTAAGAAAGCTGGCAGATGTAGGATGTACGCCGCACTTGCTGCAGTTCTTTGTCAGCTATATGAGAGACCGTCAACAATACGTTAACTACAATGGGTACGAGTCGAGGCCGTACTTCACCAGGTCCGGACTAAGCCAGGGCAGCAATTTGGGACCTCTTGAATTTATCATAATGATAAACAGTTTGCCGGAGGTCGTCAGACATGGCACATGTTTATTGTTTGCAGATGACCTCAAGTTGCTGCTCGAGGTAAGGGATGAGTCAGACTGTGAGCGACTCCAGGGTGACATTGATAGAGTGGTGAAATGGAGCCATGACAATAAGCTGTACTTCAACGTGTCCAAATGCTCGGTAATATCCTTTGGTCGTGCGCGCACCCCTATCCGCTATGAGTACAAAGCAGAGGCGATACCCATGCAGCGAGTAACGCAGGTGCGGGATCTAGGGGTATATCTCACTCCAGATCTTACGTTTCGCGAGCATGTCATTAAGATATGCAAGAAAGCGTACAGAAACCTCGGCTTTGTACTTAGGCAGTCACAGGGGTTCACTAATATTACGACTATAAGGGTATTATACGACGCTCTAGTCAGGAGTCACTTGGAGTATGGTGCGGTCATATGGGCTCCACATGAAGCCAAGTACTCTATCATGGTCGAGCGCGTACAGAACAAGTTCACGCGTCACTTGTACTTCAGACTGTACGGGGTTTATCCATTGTACCCGCTGATGTACCCCACCCTGTTTGTACTGGGCATGGTCGGGTACAATGAGTTAAGGGTGCGACGACAGTTTACTCTTGTCGTCTATTTAATTAAATTACTCCGGGGCAAGGAGCACAATCCGGGAGTGCTTCAGTGCTTGCGGTTTTTTGTTCCGGACCGTTACGTGTGGAGGCGGCGGTGCCCGCCACTGCTGGCTGTGCCAACTGCCCGAACCAACCTGCTGGCCAAAGCACCTCTCACGCGAGCAATTCGTACTGTTAACGAAATTCAGAATAGGTTGGACATTTTTTCGTGTTACTTTAGTGAACTTGCAAGAGTAAGTTTATATATAATATGTTACGAAAGCAACAATTAGTGTAATTTTATGTTTATTGTTTCTTTATTGTTTTATGTTTTGAATGTAAAGTATACTTAAGTTAATTTTCTGTGAATATCGCATTGTTATAATTATAAGGTTGCATTGTTTTAGTTATAAGTAATTTGGTGTTAATTGTGTAGTTTATTTGTAATTGTTAGTAATAGTGTTATTTAAAATAGTTAATATTATAAGTAGGCTTAGCTATCGCATTAGGTTTCTAAACCTGTAATGATAGTTTAAGAGTTTTAAATAAATAAATATTTTTCGATGACCAGAGGGCTTAGTGTGAGTTTCTTTTAACTATGTCGACTTTACGCATCGAACGCGTTCGGCGCTCCGATTGGCCCTTCACCAGTGAAGGTCAGTGAAGAGCCAATCGGAGCGCCAAACGCGGTCGATGCGTAAAGTCGAGATAGTTAAAAGAAACTCGCACTAGGGCCTCTGTTTGACTGTATGGATATGGTCAATAGTCGAAAACCCTTTTCTAAAACCAGGCTGTTCAACCGGCTGTTGTTCATCCAATATTGGGCTTAATCTATCTTAAGATGACCTTTGCAAATATCTTATACACATTTGACATCAGGCTTATTGGTCTGTAATTTTCAATATTCTCTTTGTCGCCATTTTTTGTGTATTAAGATTATGTGAGAATTTGCCCACCTCTCAGGAATTTCACCGCTCCCAAGAATCTCGTTAAATACTTGAGTTAGAATGGGTATCAGTTCTTCCATTGATCCCTGCAGCAGCTCATTAGTGATTTTGTCTGGTCCTGGAGATTTTCCCGCCTTTTGACTCCTAATTGCTTTCTCTACCTCTTCTGATAAAATTGAAGGTACCGGTTCTAGAGTGGCTCCGAGTACTGATTCGGTATGTTTTGTTTTTGCTACGTTTGATGTTTGCCTAGCGTATAGATGACGGTAGAAGTCTGTTGCTAGTTCTTTGATGTTCTTCCTCTGTGTAGTAATCTTTGACCTCCTTTTAAGTTTTGGTATCCATTCTTTTCCTGCCTCCCGTAGTTCCTTTAGTGCTTTTTTGACGCCGTCAGTTCTTTGTATATGGTATTCTAGGGTTTGTAGTCTTTTGATTTTACGGTCCCTTCTGATGCTTGCTTTTAGTTTTTTACTTGCTTCTGTTATCAATTTTATGTTTTCTTTTTAGTTTGGTTAATTATCAGTTTCTTCCTTTCATTTACCAATTGCAAGGTTTGGTCGCTAAGTTGGTATTTGTTACTTTTTCTTTCTTGTTTCTGATCAGATGGTTTTGTATTTGTTTCTCTAATACATCATATTTCTGTGTCACAGTTGAATCCTTTGTAATATTTTTTGTTTCTTCTGTACACTTTGTGTTATTTATGTTTTGTGTTGAAGTTCAGCTTAGATATAACGACAGTGTCCGTGAATGCTCTGGGGTGATTGCTTATTATATAGTCAATTTCATTCTTGTATGACCCATCGGGAGAAATCCAAGTCCATTTGTTTTTGTTGTTTTTTTTAAAATTGAATTCAGTAGAGTTAAATTGTGTTCCATAAGAAATTCAACAAGTTTCTGGCCGTTGCAACTTCTCTTGCCATAACCAAATTTTCCAAGAACATATTCTTCGTTATTTCTTCTAGCCCCTTGGGCATTAAAGTCTCCCATTAGGATAATAAATTTATCTGAGTTTTTTTTTATTGCTAGTGACATGTCTTCATAGAATGATTCTAAAACTGAAAATTCAGCTTGCTCCGTTGGAGCATATACTTGTATAATTAACCATAGTTTCTTATATCCCGGCAGTTTAATGTTAAGTATTGCTAATCTATCTGAAATTCCAATAAATTCTTGTATGTGGTGTTTTAGGAACGTTTTAATCAAAAATCTTACTCCTCTCTGGCCGGCTGTTTCACCTTTTTGATACAGGATAAATTCTGTATATTCTTCAATTTTTTCGCGTAGGTTGTTTGGTCGCCGGAGTGGACGGTCGTTCGCTAGCTCGTTTAAGTTTTTTACGATACGCTTGGGTCCGCACATGCTCCTGCGTCTGGTGCCCGCTTGCCGATGGAAGTGAACATTTTTTTCTTTTACTTTGATACTGCTGGGTCACTAAATAATTACTTTAAAATAGTGCTAAAGTATGGTGCAAATAGTGCTAAAGTGAGGTGCATGTCTACGTGAGTTCCTGATCTCAAGTGATCGATCCAGGGCACGCAAGGACCCAAGCTAATTTGGTGAGATCTTTCCATATCTTTCAGGGCTTTCAGGGTTTTACTTCCTGCTGCAAAATCGGTATTTTATCTGATTGATTGTTGGATAACACCACAAGCGTGCATTCGCAGTGGTGAAATGACGGGCGTTTGATGCCGAACGTATAACTCTGACTTTCTAAGCCAATTTTATAAGAACATTGTGTGCATGCTAAATATATTATTACTTAGGTGCATTCCTGATCTCAAGTAAGTAATCCAGGGCATTCAACGGACCCAAGCTAATCTGGGGAGGCCTTTCCATATCTTTCAGGACGATGCTTTCCGCTGCAAAATAGGTCGCACATTCAACTCTTATTTCCTAAGCTTAATAAGTATTAAATATTCATTATAAATACAACAACATTCTAACAAAATAACGTTATCGCTTTCGATTTCGTAAAATTCTAAAAACTTAATTCCCAGAAACGACACTAAAAAAATCAACTATTTCTTTAGCGTTACAAAAAAGTCGCTCGGTCAACAAATATATCATCTGACAGCCATTAATCAAGATATATTACACCCATGCGCGTAGAAACATTGAGGGTGTAGCACTTTACGCAAGCATGTGGCCCATTCAACAAAAAACAAAAACTTAACCCGGAAACTTTAAGATTCATTTCTACGGTCAAACAAAGAGTCAAGCTCATAAATCTCCAGGCAAAGCGCAACGCTGCCAAACTTTTGTATCACTCGAAACGAAGCCGGCACTGCACGTGTGACGCCATCAGTAATAACGCCGTTAGTAATCCCAAACAAAAGTTTTTACAATGGTTACAATAGTGCCCATAGAAAAAGATGGTAACTGCCTATTTAGGGCGATAGCCCACCAAATAAACAGCTCAATGGCACTGACATTCGACCACGTGTCTGTTCGACGAGACCTCGCTCCTTACGTCTTAACGAACCGATGGGACGCCAGAATTCGTGTAGAACTTACGAATAACATTCAAGAGCTTCTTCCTAACAACAAGCTTTCTCAGGAACAATTGATAACAAAATACATAACCGAGCAATTTAACGAGTCGTTCTGGGGAGGAGAAGACATCATAATCGCCGCGTCCGAATTCTATCTCGTAAATGTTCATGTACACATAAATAACGTGAACATACTGGTGTATTCACCTGCCGGAGATTCAGTGCCCGGTAACATACATATCCTCTACAAAGATCAACAATATGATAGCTGGATCAACGACGATCAAGACAACAACAACATGCAAGGACAGTCCATAAAACCCCGATTCCAGAACAGCCCCCAATTAGCTAGCTCATTAACAGTGTGTACAAGTAGCATCAACATTACATACACCGACATCAGGGGAAGTCGCGGACGACACTGGATACACAATACTCAGAAACCCGCCTTCTTCCGTTAGTAGATACGCTTGCCCAGACCTACGTATTGCAACCTGGAACGTCCGCGGGGCCTCAAAACCGACCAAAAAAGATAGAATAGATGCAGAACTTTCAAATAGGGTTATTCACATAGGTTGCTTACAAGAAACAGGGATGAACTTAGGAATATACAACTCCACCCACTACAGATGGCATCTATCTGGAACCGCGGGTAAAGCACATAGGGGACTTGCAATTGTAATCCGAAAGGATGCCCTAATTGAAATACTGAACATTAAAAATGACACCGACGCGATGTCAATCACTCTTAAAGTTGGTAGAGGAAGCGACAAATCTGCTCCTGTGTATATAATTAACTCCCACATCAACAGCCGTACCTCTAAAGCAACAAGATCATTCACAGGTTACCTAAATTTGATTAGACAAAAACCAAGGAAATGTACTCTAATAATCTTAGGCGACTTCAACGCCCACATTGGTAGACTAGATACACTAAGTTTCCAACGCAAAGGGCTGATTGAACAAAATTTATATCATGAATATTCTAACTACAACGAGGAAATGTTAATGGATATAGTCAATAGGGAAAATCTGCAAATAGAAACAACAAAAGCGAGGACATCCATTAACCGACACACCAAATGAAGGACCCACGGTGGATGAAGTGATGGGAATCATTAACGGCATGCGTAACGGGACAGTCCCAGGAACAGACCAAGTGGTAATCGAGCTCTACAAAGCGATGCCACAAATATTACAGGAAGCCGTCACCAAACATATGAACAAAGGCTTTGTTCATATGTTTGGTGACGGCTTCCTGTAATACACGATACACGACACAGAATGTAGCACCCGACACGTGGCTAGAAACAGTGCAGGTACCAATTCCGAAAAAAACTGACCCTAAAGATACAAACGACTATCGCCGAATATCAGTTTGCAACACGGGTTACAGAATTTACGCTTCCTACGTACTAAAAAAATTTGACGAAATAATAAAAGAATTAGGCAATTATCAAGCAGCCTTTTTAAACAATAGATCTACAGACGACCACATATTTACGACGAAAAGGGTACTTACTGGACGAAGAATGGCGGGAAGGAAAAATAATTTATGTACTCGCTCTGGACATAGAAAAAGCCTTCGACAATGTAGACCTTCAAGCATTACGCGACATTATAATACAACGGACGAACATAACATTAACCAACAGGATAATCAAGGTTTGCATGAATGAAGAACACACATTAAATGGTGTGGCCAGCAAAGTAGGCGGATCATCAAAGGAAAGGTAGTCAAACAAGGTTGCCCGTTATCCCCTCGACTTTTTACACTGCTAATAGATGAGGTCCTCAGAACCCTCGAAGAAGAAACCCAACTAATCAAACTAGACCAAGATCGTGGAATCTCACTCCCCCTGGTGCTATCATTCGCGGATGATCTCATCTTCATTACAGATGACCTGGAAGGGCTAGAAGGAATTGTATACCACATTAAACCCCTACTAGCTAGTGTCGGCCTACAAATTAATGAAACAAAAACAAAAGACCCCTTAGCTACACGGAAAATGTCCCACGTATCAATGAATGGATTAAGTCTACCTACAGTCGATGAAATTAAATACCTAGGCACATACATTACATCTATATTAGACAGGAGAAGCACAATCAGAAAACGATGTGAGCAGGCCACTAGAAGCGCAAAGTCACTATTACCATTCATAGAAAACTCAAAGATGGACTGGCAACTAGCCAGGCTCATGTATAGAATGGTGATTGTACCGTGTATGATACACGGTTTGAGGGTATCGACAATCACCAAAGCTAACAGGTCTAGACTGAGGAAATATGAGAGAGTTATCATGAGGGACTTGATTAGTCACGCTAGGAACAAACCAAGACCAAAGAAAATGCACGAAATCTTAGACGGAAAGACAGTAACCAAACGCATCAAGAACCACAGGATGTGCGATCTCGCACATGTTCACAGACGCGGCAACCCACACCTATTATATGCAGCAATACAGTACAAGGCGAAATCCAAGAAAGTAGGCCGACCGATTTACACATGGAACTACAACCTAAAACAGGACATGGCGCGTTTCGACAAGGAAATCGACTTCTGGATGGACGTGGCTGGAGACCGAAACAAGATCAAGAAAGCAGCCAGCGAGATATACAAGAAACCTGAAACGGACAGCAGCGAGTCCTCGGATGAAGACACAGAAAACAGCAAATTGTAGCATAGCACAGCAAGGAGTTAGAAAAGAGCCGAGATCGAAGCATATCTCCGCCAATGGATTCAACGGTGAAGATAGAACGCAGCCAACTGGCGGCGACTACGTAAAAAGATGCCCATCCTTAGATAAATATTACCCGTCTCTCCACTAGTCCATTGCTTACTCAAGGATGCATATCCGGTAGGCTCGCAAATCCTTCCTTATCCCGAAGGGCACACTCTTCCCTACCATTACCCGCGCCCCCCGGTCTACTCCAGGATATGCAATGGCTGCTGAAACCCCATGAACCATGAGGCTTCAGGGGCTAGTGCAAATCCTGGGGTTCATTCGATTTATCGAGTCTGGTTAAGCCACGCTGAGGTCGGTGCATTTCATTCATTCATATATTCTTCCATTTTTTCGAGTAGTCTTCTCATTTCGCTTATGCCCAGTATGTCGAATTTTATATCTTCTAGATTAAGAATACACTTTTAAAAACTATTGTTTTATTGTAGGGTTCCGTCAAGTATTTTGCTTGTCAAAGGGGTTCCGTGACCAAAAAAGTTTGAGAACCGCTGCTCTAGTTTGTAATTTATGCTTGTTTACCAAGTGTACCTACTATTAAAATATGAGTTTTTGTTTTTTTTAAATTTACAAGGCATTTTGTTATTACATTTATAATTAGTCTATGGTCTTAAAATAACATGGTAAATCTCTCAATATTGTGCGTACAAACTTACATTTGTAGTTGGAATAACATGGAGGATGGGATGGGAGAACATGTTTTTCAACTAAGTAAATTGTTAAGTTTGTCCTTGGTATAAATTCACACCAACTACGGAACCCTTCATTGTCCGACACGCTCTTGACCGGTTTTTGATCAAATCTTTTTACTACTAGGCATATATGCATAATAAAACAATAAGTATTGTACTTAATTAAATAGAATATTATTATTTCGCTCCAGTGGTTCGGTAGTGGATGCTAATCTCTCAGTGGGTCCGTAACGATCACTCGCAGCGCCCTTGTGCTGCTGAGGACCTGGTGGCTAGTGCCTGTGCCATGGCTGTACCTAATGCATCACAAATGCGGGTAGTCGCGTGTGTGCGCAGTGTTATTGCTGTCACTGGGAGCGTGTTGGCTGTTATTGCTTCTATGGTAAGCCGTTGCCTTCATTCAATCAATTTGTCGTATTCCTAACACCGATGTTTTGTGCAGGTTGTGCAGTTAACTATATATATTTTTAAGGTACAGAAATGCCTTGTCTACAGATTTGTTATATGTTACTTATTGATAATTGCAGGGCTCAAGCTAAAAAGTCCCTTTCTCTCACTAGGGTATTTTCAATACGTCCGTCCCTTTCTATCTGCACTTATACTGCAGTGTTGTGACAACTTCATGTCTATATTATTGGCGATAAAAATTACGATGTTTCCTAATGGTAAAAAACCGGCCAAGTGCGAGTCGGACTCGCGCACGAAGGGTTCCATACCATTAACTATAAAAACGGCCCTTAAATATTTGTTTTATTTTAATTTAATTATTTATTTTTAAGTGAATATATAACTAAATATTCTGTGAATATTCCAAGCGTGTCTCTCTTGCCGGTATCAATATTGAGCAAAAACGAGCAAATACCTAATTTAGAACAATACAACCAGTATGGTGATTCATTACTATAATGATAACGAATGGTTTTACGTCAGAGGCTATTGACGAGGCCGGCAGCGCACAGTTCTTATGAGAGGCTGTACTGTTCCGCCAGTCGCCAGTATCAGTAATAGTATTAGTATTTGCCAGACCGAACTTGTGATTCTGTGGAACGACCTCGGAATTAATCGGCCGTCTAATGTCTTAGGGGCTGCCTCCACGAGCGAGAGAATCACGGCGATATTCTCGTCGTGGCACGTATTTCTATACCCTCTTAGGGGCCGTCTCCACGAGCGAGAGAATCGCGGCATGCGACGAGTGACTGAGTGCGAGCGAAACGTCATCGTATCGCCGCGCGATCTCGTCGCGGAACGTGGCGTTCTCGCAGCGAGAGCGCGGCGAGCGCGCTGTCTTAACGCGGAGTCTGCGGGTACGAAACTTGCGACGGTCGGAGCGACGGCGGGGCGGGGCGGTGCGGCGCGGGGCGAAGAGATAGCGGTGTCTTGCGTGTGTACGAAACAAACTTCCGCGCAGTCGCGCTCACGTAGTGTTGTGTTAAACATGAATTCACGTCGAATAGAACTATTGGAGCCCAGTCTCCTAATGAGAGAATTTTTATTACCTAGAGATGGTGTTCATCCAATAAATCAACGACGACGCAGTTTGGGAGAATTTTCTACACTTTATTACGAGCTACGTTGTCATTCAAGAAAGTTCTACAATTACACAAGAATGAGTATAGAGACATTCGATTATGTTTTACAGAAAATTAGAAGTAATCTGGAATCTAACATTTTCGGAAATCGTATAATCTCACCTGAACAAAAACTATTTTTAAGACTAAGGTAAGTAGGTAAATAAAAGTAGATAGATTGTTAATATATTTTTGTTTATTAATTGAATAATAGAGATAGGTAACAAAATTCACTATTCGGGTGTTTGAGTTCTATACCCATGAGACCAGCTAGAACTAGAATTCCCTCTATATGGATCCCCAAACATTGAATTATGTATTTCTTCCATCATTACTTGATTAATTCTATTCCTAACATTAAATTTTTGTAATGGAGTAAATGACTCCATTTGTGGTAACAAACTCGTCAAGTAATAATAATCTTCTGATTTACTTTCGCCAGATTGATTTGCGTTTGAATTTTGTTGCAAATCTTTCTCTAACAACAATAACCGTATTTTCTCTAATTCCAACATTTCCATCCGAATATCATTTGCAGTCTTTCTTTATAAGGATCTAGAATTAGCGGTATTAATTGACAATGGAGTATTTGTAGTACGTACTTCATCGTCGCTTACCGACGTCAGTTCCTGGGCATTCACCGAATCTGTAGGCGAACATAGGTTAATATCTGATTCTCTAATTACGGTTTCTATGCACGGTGAAGACATTGAAGTATTCGGTAATTGACTATCAACCGTTGTTAAATTTGTTTCTGAATTATCAGGCAGAATTTCAAATCGCAAAAAAATCATTTGTTGGAAAAACTGCCACGTAGACTGAATATTATCTCCTGGATCTCCTGATCTGGGTGTAGGAAGCTTTTAAATTCTTCCATCGCTTCTTCAAAATCGCAACTGTAAAAAATAAAACATAATTATTACCAATTAATGAACCCTATATTATCTAAACTAATATTATAAAGCTGAAGAGTTTGTTTGTTTGTTTACCACAGAGTAGGTACCTACTTTTTCGAAAATAATATATGTTTTATTTTCCTACTGAGACGCGTGCGAAGCTGCGAGCAACAGCTAGTTATTATTATAAAGATGAAAGATTTGTACGTAGAATAAGAAACAGCTAGTAGTATATAAACTTAATATAAATTATTTTATTTACAGATTTCTATCAACGGGAGTATCTTTTCGAGGTTTAGCGTTTCCCTTTCGTCTTGGAAATAAAACTGTTCAAAAATAGTGTATGCAACTTGCAGTGCGATTTGGGAAAATCTTCAACAAATACATCTGCCAGTACCTACTACAGATATTTTAAATAACGTTGCTGATACATATTTTGATAAATGGCAATTTCCTAATTGTGTAGGAGCCATTGGTGGCAAACATTGTAGAATAAAAAATCCCCCACATGCGGGTTCATCCTACTATAACTACAAGCATTTTTTTTCAATGCATCTTCAAGCGTTGGTTTATGCTGACAAAAGATTTTTGGTCGTAGAAGTTGGAGGGCGAGGAAGACAGAGTGATGGTGGCACATTTCATTATTCAAATCTTAACAATGCATTAGAAAATAATAGAATGAATATGCCTCTCCCATGGACATTGCCAGGAACAGAAATAGTTTTACCTATGGTAATAATAGGCGACGAAGCGTATCCTCTAAAACAATATTTGATGCGACCATATCCACAAAGCGTACTGAATCCTCAGAATGAAATATTTAATAAAAGATTATCAAGAGCGAGAAAATGCGTTGAATGTGCATTCGGTATACTATGTGCCAAGTGGAGAATTTTAAATAAAGCCATAGAAAGTGATTGCAAACACGCTCGCATAATATTATAATTGATCAAGATGGCTCCAACGATTATCATTACTCAAACATAACCTCAAATAACATAACCACAAAAATGTGAATGAAACTCGCCGACATCGCAGAAACAACCACGCGGGAAATCTAGCAATAAATGTAAGGGAAAAATTTAAAGAGTATTTTGTAAATAACAATTTGTAACATGAAAATTACACTTCAACATTCCCGAAATGGCGTTTTATTTCTTCCCAACACTTTATTATAATTCTTTTGTTTTTATGGTGTACGTTTTCACTGTCCCATATAGCCGGTTTTGATAAAATAATAGTACATTACTGTCGCGGCCAGCAATAATGACATTGATGGACGATCGTGAAAATGTGGGCCGAGGCGAAGCCGAGGCACACATACGTGAGTCCATCAATGTCTGATTGCGGCCAAGGCTTGTATAGTACTTTTCTCAAATGATGCGCGGAAATTCAAACTAAGTAGTACCTGTGTAGAACATTTTATTTGAAAATACAGTTGTTGAATGTACAATTTTTGAATCTTAGAATGGACTTTCTGGGGCTTATGTTGGTTTGGGATAATTCTAACGACGTCGAAGTTTGTTGTATAGTAGTCTCTTCAGTGTGATTCTGTGTTTTAATGCTGAAATGGGAGGTTGAGGGTCGAGATTGGATACTTTCGTTGATTTTACGTGTAATGCTGCTTTTATTTTCAATCGATTCTTCTATGTAGCTTTCAGCTACTCGGTCAGACTTCCATCCGCCATGTCTTTTAAGAGTGATTAAATTCGCGCCTGTGTCGGCAAGAAGAGTCGCTGAAGATCGACGAAAGCAATGCTCAGTATAATATTCTGGATTTGGCAAGTTCAAATAGGTAGCTATTGCTTTTGGTATTGTGGCGATTTTGTGTCTTCCAATTACTTGCTTCGTGCATTTGTTATTTTTGTAATTTAGAAAAAAACGGTCTGATTTTACATCTGTGGGACGAAGTGCTATGTACTTCTGGACGATTTCAGCTGGTTCATCTCGAATCACAAATGTGCGATCGATCTTCGTTTTAGTATCACGTAGAGTTACAATTATCACACCGTCGTGATTTTCTACGTCTTTTACAGCAATATTTGTAATCTCGTTACATCGGCATGCACCAAAAATGCCGAAAATAAGAATAACCTGCAACAAAAACAAAGTACCTACGTTTAAAATTGTGATGTTAGCTTACAACATTCTTACTCTAATGATGTTAGGTAATTTTACCAAAAAAAAGAGTAATAGTAGGTATCAAGAGTAAAACTTACTTTGTGGTCCAGATATACACTGTCTGGTGCTTCAGACAAGAACATTTTTACGTTTAATGTGGTGAAAACTTTTGACTTTTTACATTTGTATCCATCCGATTGTCTTTTGAGCATTGAAGTTAGGTTTGCATACTGCTTTAAGTTCACGTTATGTTTCATTAAAACTGTGCATTTCAGCATAGAATAGATGACCCAAAGCGTTGTGGGTTTCATTTTCTTAGCGAGTTCGCCAAAATAAGCTAGAAAAACGTTTTCGGATAAGGATTTCGATTTTCTTTCATTCTTCCATTGAACAAAATTTTCATAGCTTTTCAAATATTTTTCTTTAGATTTTGGTGGCAATAAGTTTTCTATTACGGCTCTTGCCGCCTCTTGAATTTCAGGTGGCGTCAACACATTTTCATCACATTCATTTTCGTCACTTGAGCTCATTTTGTCAAATTAAATCAACAAATAAGTAGATATAAATTTCAGAATCAATGACGAACAAAAATGATTTTTTAACGCGCCAATATATTCATTTGTTTTTTTTTACAATTAAACAGCTCTATTTGCTAAGCCAGTTCGAAATTTAAATAAAATCTTTGATAAGTTACCTCCTTGGTTGCCATGAGTCGAAGTAAGAAGTTTGTTCAATTTTTAAATAACACTACAGATATGAGTTTTCATAGTAATTTATTTGGCCGCTAAACACGACAGATATGGACTTTCAGAGTTACTTTGCCGGCCGCATCGTCATTTGTTTTTGACCAATACAGCAATTTCGATTTATCTCGAAGAAGGGTGTCAAAATAATGCTCGAATTTCCAAGCATGTTTGAGAAAAAGATATTGTCAATTTCCATAACTGTTAATATTATTACTGTGATAAAAATGCAAAACTATGTACCCGCGCGAGCGGCGAAACCAAGCTAGTTTGTTCTCGTCGCTCCGCGCCGCCACCGCTCTACCGCCGCCCGTGCAACGCTCGATCGCGCCGCTCCGCCCTCGCCCGTTTCGTACACAGTGCTTAATGTTTTTAATGCATTTGATTGCATCGCCGTCGCGCCGCCCCGCCGTCGCTCCGGCCGTCGCAAGTTTCGTAACCCGCAGACGGAAACAAGGCAACGCGGCGATTCTGCTATGAGTCGTCGCGGACACGCGGCGATTCTGCTATGAGTCGTCGCGGACGCGCGGCGATTTCGTTACGAGTCACGACGATACGCTGGCGGAATAATCGCTCGTTCGTGGAGATTACCCAACGTAGAAGCGCGGATCTGTCGCGATTCTCTCGCTCGTGGACAGGCGGCCCCTAAGAATGTTACTGAAATCTTTTACGTATAAACTAATCTTCATTTACAAACTAAGCATAAATGGTGTCCAATTTTCAGGTGTCCCAAGTTTTTCATTTAAGACTGTCAAATGACTTATTTGACACGAAGTCCACAGACTTAGCAATCTTCACTCATGATCTCCAAAATCTCCAACTTTCTGCCATGTAAAAATGGTTAAAAAAACATTTTACAAAAAAATAAAACAACCGGCTTCCAAAGAATTATTAAGGCGTAAGATGTTCTTTCTTTTTTGACAAAAAAATCACTACAAAGTCAAAAATAACTATTTCGGAAGTCTTTGGTTTTGAATTTGATCTCGAATCGTTTTTTGCCACCGACTTCCGACATTAAAGTTGTTTTCACTTGTTTTTTATGGAAACCGGTTCTTTTATTTTTTGTAAAAAGTTTTTATAATTTTTCCCTTTGTCGTGTATATTTTTGGAAAACGGTTTTGTTTTTATTTTGGTAGGTAATATTTTTCATTTTTTTTTTTGCGGTTCTTACATCATCATCTGCCTAGCCTTTTCCCAACTATGTTGGGGTCGGCTTCCAGTCTAACCGGATGCAGCTGATTGTGGTACTTACATAACCTACACAAATTCGAATACCACTACCTGCTATGTAAATAACAGTGACACTAAGTTATTATAACATCGTCCACATAGGCTAAGTGGGAAAAAACCTATTATTGAAGCTAACTCAAAAACTGTCCAAGTTTATATGGGACCACCGCGCAAGCTTCTACTAACAAATGAAAAAAGAATTTTCGAGATCGGTCCACAATTGACGAAAATGTCGATGGACATACCATACTTACATTTATTTCTGCATATTACTGTGGTCTGATAGGCCGTCTTTGTGCAATTAAGCTGGAAAGTACTAGGCACATGCATAGGTAGGTACTATTGTACTGTGCCGTTTACCCAGGATGTGGTCACGTCGAGGAAGGAAATATGGCGTTGTCCTTATCTCGTTGTAAAGTACATCAAGTATAAACTAGCGTTGGCACTCGCTATGTAAGGTGTTAAAAAAGCGTGTGGGGTCGGGGGACGCCCGTCAGAAACGAAGTTCCTTCTCACCTAAGATTTAAAACAAAAACAAAATGTTCGCTGCCGCCATCTTGAATTTACATTTTATTATTTATATAGTATATTAACTAACAAAGGGCATTCCCGATAACCTTCAATAACATAACGTCAACACAGGCAAAAAAAAAAGAAATAAGTAGTGAAATATTCAAATCAAATCAAATTAAAAATGTTTATTTGCTAGAAAATACATACAAATTCAAGGAGAGATCTTATGTCCTAAAAGTCTTTGTATTCTGCCTGCAAGCAAGCGTGCAAATTAATTACTTACGTCTGTTTATGTAATTATTATCATGCAATTAATATTATTAAATTATTCTAAACTCAATTATTCATTTTCATTCAATAGTACATACCTAACATTAATTTTTAAATTCCATAAATTCCTTAATGCTATAGAAACAACTTTCTTGTAGCCAAAAATTCAATTTTTTTTTAAATAGATTACCCTGCAACAATTTTAAATCATTTGGAATGTTATTGTAAATCAGTATACACATATTAAACACATTTTTTTTTTTTTAGGTCTTTTTAACTTGGTGTTTGATACAATAAGTTGTGAAACTTAGCCCTTTTTTGTCTCGGTAGAACCTCACTACGTTGCTTAAAGTAATGCGAGTGATTTTTGGTAAAAACGCAGATATCTCTTCTATACATACAGGGTAGTGGAAGAATGTTACATTTTTTAAAGAGAGGTTTACAACTATCTAAGAAAGAAAGAAAGAAAGAATTATTTGCTGATAATGTAGGTATACATATAAGTTGGAATATTTATTAAGTGTCCCAATACATTTTACCTTGCGGCATGCAAAATATTAGGTTTGAATTAAATAGTAATATAGATACAGCTATTACGATCATTATTAGCCTTAGTCGAATTTAATAGGTTGATTACAGATCAGACAACAAAAGAAACAAAACAATTAGTGAATTACATATAAATCTCTCGCAAATCATACCATGAAGAATATAAATGTCGAAATGTGTAATGTGAAAAAAAAAAACTTAATGTCAAAATATTGTAAAAGTTTAAAACAATCACAATTTTATTGCATAAAGAATTTAGACAATCTGGTAATGTCAAGGTCTGATATATCAAATTACAATATTACAATTTTAAGAATAAAAAAATAAATCGCTAATAAATAAATAACAATGTCATCTAAAACAGTCGAAATTGCAAAGGCCACGTACATTTACCAAAAAGAATTTTCCTATATAGTTTTGTCATTTAAAAAGTCTTTAACTGTGTAATAACATTTCTCCAGCAATAGTTTTGTTAATTGTTTTTTAAACATTTTTGTGGGTAGGTCTTTTAAATTTTCAGGTAATTTATTATATACAGGAAAAGTTTTTGACCAGTGCGCAAATTTTTTTTGGTGGTTCAATATCAGTAATAGAACACATTTCCATTATTTATTCAATACTTTTTTTTGTTTTTTTATCCTACTTAAAATCAGCAAAATATGGACACAAACTATTCGTAATAATATCAATGGGCGCGTGCGGCGGCCGGCGGACAAGCGGCGGTGTTGCACGGGGGTGCAACCCCCTCCCGGGCGGCAGGGCGGCGCCGGGCGCTGTGGCCGACAGTTCGCTCATCGCACGCGCTGTCGTGTGACGTCGCGTCTAATCGCTTTCCCGCGCAAGGGCCGCGCCGCACGTGTCGTGCTTGTACCTACCGGTCACGATGTCGGACTTCTGTAACCGCGAGTTTTACGAGATGGTGCGAGTGTATGTACTGAGTGGTGAAAGTTTGCGAGCAGCTCGCAGAATGTATGCGACGGAGAGCATACCTCCTTAACCCCGCGGTCCCTAATGAAAGGACCATTTTAGCGGCCACTCAAAGGCTGCTTGATCACGGACAGTTCAGAACCCCAAATCATGCACGAGGGTCTAGCAGACCCCGACTGGCGATCGAAATCGAAGAAAGCATTTTTGATTTCTTTGAGCGAGATCCAAGGGCCAGTAACCCACGTAAATACCTACGCCGGCGAATCGAGCGAGCGCACAGCTGATAGGTAGGTACTTTCGCGCGTTCCGCTTCGCCGCGCGCCGCCGGCGCCGGTTAGCCATACAACCACTTTTAAAATAAACATCTTTCGTTAACGATTTTTTTATTTTTTTGTATGAAGACGCATTAAAATAAAAAAATTATGTTTAATAAAACTGGTTTAAGGTTAATATGTCAAAATTTCCGCAGTGGATAAAAACTTTTCCTGTATAAGCGGTCCCATGGAAAGGATGCTATTTTTTAATAAGGCTGTTTTATGACCACCTGTGCGCAATTGGTTTTTATACTGGGACCTCATGGTGCTGACCGTTGTCTTATGTCAATCATTGAGGTAAATAGGTGTTTATTTAATTTAACGAATAGGGCCACTTCTAGTATATATAAACAAGGTAATGTCAGAATTTTTAGGGATATAAATACAGGTTGGCAACTTTCAGTAAACTTAAGACTAGTCATTGATCTAAGACATCGTTTTTGGGCCCTAAATATTCTTTCCCTCTCACTGCAGTTGCCCCAAAACTAAGAACCATGTTTTGTTTATAACCCGGATGCAACGTTTTTGAAGCTTGAAAACTCTGTCAGAATCGGTCGAGTTGCCCCACATTACAAGTCCATAGGACAGATGACACGTAGCCGTGATAAGCCGAAAGAGCAGCTTCTACAGATACATTTTGCCTTAACTTTTTCAACACAAACACAAACCTATCAAGTTTCTGACAAATATGTTCTACATCGCATTTCCAATTTAGATGTTTATCTAAATAAGTCCTAAAAATTTTAATTCATCCACTTGATGTACTTTTTCATCTTTGCAATTAATGTACACACGGCTACACATCAAGCTATACATTTCCAGTTTAAGCTGATCTCGCATTGTCTAGGATTTTCGGACAATACAAGGTCAGCTTATACTGGAAATGTATAGCTTGATGTGTAGCCGTGTGTACAAAGGTAATTGTTTGGTATTATAGGAGTTAAATTGTATTGATTTCGTCTTACTAATGTTTATATTCAAATTATTACTCTCCATCCAACTTATTACATCTGATAAGGTCTTTTCGGTGACTGATTTGTAATCTTTTTTGTCGTGACATTTTATAATAACTGTAGTATCATCTGCAAAAAGGATACATTTCTGCAAAATGGCCTCCGGAAGATCATTTATATATAGCAAAAAAAGTAAAGGACCGAGAATGCTACCCTGAGGCACACCACACTTATTTAATATTGCTATAGAAGTAAAAATCTCTTTGGTATAAATTTTGTAATTTTTCTTTACAACTTTGGGTATCTCGGTACACTGTTTCCTGTTTCTTAGATAGCTAGCTAACCATTCATGAGCTTTTCCTCTTATGCCGTAGAAGTCCAATTTGTTTAAGAGCTTCGAATGATTCACAAAATCAAAGGCCTTGCTCATATCTAAGACTACACCCCGGTGGATTGCCATTGTTTATGTTTTCTGTTACAAGTTTAATTAAGTTAAAGGTTGCAAGAGCAGTCGAACTACCCTTACGGAAACCAAATTGCTCTTTGCATAATATTTTATGTGTATAGAGAAAATTATTTAAACTGATAAGCATTGCTTTTTCAAAAATTTTAGACAATAGGTACTATGGTGATAGGACGATAGTTATTAGGGTCTGACTTATTTCCCGTTTTAAAAAGTGGTTTCACGATAGACATTTTCAACTGCTCAGGAAATACACCTTCCGAGAAAGATAAATTTATTATATGCGCTATTGGATGACATATCCAAGTAGCACACGCTTTCAAAACTTGCGTCGCAATGCCGTCATATCCACTAGTCTTGCTATTATTTAGGGACAAAATGATTTTATACAGGAAAAGTTTTTAACCAGTGCGCAAAGTTTTTTTGGTGGTTCAATATCAGTAATAGAACACATTTCCATTATTTATTCTATTTTTTTTATCCTACTTTAAATCAGCAAAATATGGACACAAACTATTCGTAATAATATCAATGGGCGCGCGTGGCGGCCGGCGCACAAGCGGCGGTGTTGCACGGCCTCCCGGGCGGCAGGGCGGCGCCGGGCGCTGTGGCCGACAGTTCGCTCATCACACGCGTTGTCGTGTGACGTCGCGTCTAATCGCTTTCCCGCGTAAGCGCCGCGCCGCACGTGTGTCGTGCTTGTACCGGTCACGATGTCGGACTTCAGTAACCGCGAGTTTTACGAGATGGTGCGAGTGTATGTACTGAGTGGTGAAAGTTTGCGAGCAGCTCGCAGAATGTATGCGACGGAGAGCATACCTCGAATGCGAGCCCATGGAATCCTTAACCCCGCGGTCCCTAATGAAAGATTGTAACCCACGTAAATACCTACGCCGGCGAATCGAGCGAGCGCACAGCTAGGTACTTTCGCGCGTTCAGCTTCGCCGCGCGCCGCCGGATAGCCATGCAACCACTTTTAAAGTAAACATCTTTCGTTAACGATTTTTTTTTTATTGTACTAAGACGTATCTATATTAAAAATATATGTTTAATAAAACTCTTTTAAGGTTAATTTGTCAAAATTTGCGCAGTGGATAATTTTTTTTCCTGTATACTTCTATCGCGTCTACAGGGTTCAAGAAAATAGTATTTAAATTTTTGTTATTTTGATTTAGCTTAACATTATTAGAATTAATTGGCTGATAGGATGTCAAATTAATAAAATAGTTATTAAATAAATTACAGACCTCTAACGGATTGTTATATGTCACATTATTTAAATTTAATTCGTCAATGTCATTTTTAAATAGGTCATTAGTACTTATAGTTGAGGAAATAGCATTCCAAGTAGCTTTACATTTGTTTTTGTGCTTTTGTATTCACAAAAGTATTAAATTGATACGGAAAAAAAATCACTGTACACGCTCACTTGTCTTTCTTCGTTGAAATACAAGTGTGCGTGTACAGTGTTTCTTTAAGTGTTCTCTTAACCTTGAATTACGACTTTTTGTATGTAGAAAACGCTGCCCTAGTTCAATAGTAAGATATCTTTAAAAATGTCCAAATTGAGATAAGTTTTGTATCATGTAAAAAATTTGCTCTTCTTTCTGATAAAAAAATCGGATATACAGGAAAAGTTTTTATCCACTGCGCAAATTTTGACAAATTAACCTTAAACGAGTTTTATTAAACATATTTTTTATTATTTTGATGCGTCTTAATACAAAAAAATAAAAAAATCGTTAACGAAAGATGTTTATTTTAAAAGTGGTTGTATGGCTAAACGGCGCGCGGCGAAGTGGAACGCGTGAAAGTACCTACCTATCAGATGTGCGCTCGCTCGATTCGCCGGCGTAGGTATTTACGTGGGTTACTGGCTCTTGGATCTCGCGCAAAGAAATCAAAAATGCTTTCTTCGATTTCGATCGCCAGTCGGGGTCTGCCAGACCCTCGTGCATGATTCGGGGTTCTGAACTGTCCGTGATCAAGCAGCCTTTGAGTGGCCGCTAAAATGGTCCTTTCATTAGGGACCGCGGGGTTAAGGATTCCATGGGCTCGCATTCGAGGTATGCTCTCCGTCGCATACATTCTGCGAGCTGCTCGCAAACTTTCACCACTCAGTACATACACTCGCACCATCTCGTAAAACTCGCGATTACTGAAGTCCGACATCGTGACCGGTAGGTACAAGCAAGACACACGTGCGGCGCGGCGCTTGCGCGGGAAAGCGATTAGACGCGACGTCAAACGACAGCGCGTGCGATGAGCGAACTGTCGGCCACAGCGCCCGGCGCCGCCGCCCGGGAGGGGGTTGCAACCCCGTGCAACACCGCCGCTAGTGCGCCGGCCGCCGCACGCGCCCATTCATATTATTACGAATAGTTTGTGTCCATATTTTGCTGATTTAAAGTAGGATAAAAAAACAAAAAAAAGTATTGAATAAATAATGGAAATGTGTTCTACTACTGAAACAGAACCACCAAAAAAAATTTGCGCACTGGTTACAAACTTTTCCTGTATTTGAAACGCAACCTAAGTGCCTTCTCACTGAGACATTTATGCATATTTTTGCCGAAAACTAGTTCAAGATTCTGGCATCTCACGATATCTAGAGTGATCAGGAATATTTTTTACTTTTCTTTTATTTCTACACAGAGACTTCTTGAAATGTCTTAATATGAAAATAATAATAAAAAAATAAGCTATCATTTAAATAAATCAACCACATTTCAAATAACGACAAGTGAATTAGTCACAGTAAAATCATAAAACTGTACCATCTTTTATTTACTGTACCATCTATGTAACATATGGAATGCAATAAAAATTGAGTATTGAGTATTGTAAAAGTATGAATAACTCAAAACATACTTTTTCAAGATATCTTACTATTGAACTAGGGCAGCGAAAAGACCGACCCTATTTCCTCTAAAGAAGTGCTTTAGACCAGTTTTTTCAAACTGTGGGTCGCTTGGCAACTCCTGCCCCCGGTTGCGAATCTTTACTCGGGGGGTCGTGACTCGTGGGCAAACGAAATAAGGAAAATGTTTCTAGGTCCTACACTACACACTAAAAATATAATTTCATTCAGAAGGATGGCTCAAGGGCCAAGGGTTTGCTAGAATTTTTTACTTCTAAAGAGGTCGCTCGCGTATTCAAAATACAGAAAAAACTTTTTCCAAAAAAAAAACAACCGCCTTCCAAAAAAAGTTTTTCTTTTTACCGGACTACGACGAAGAAAAAAGGAGGATTATTATTTTGACCGGTATGTTTGTATGTACGTATGTACGTATGTATGTATGTATGTATGTATGTATGTACGTATGTATGTACGTATGTACGTATGTATGTATGTACGTACGTATGTATGTACGTATGTACGTATGTATGTATGTATGTACGTATGTACGTATGTATGTATGTATGTACGTATGTATGTATGTATGTACGTATGTATGTATGTATGTATGTACGTATGTACGTATGTACGTATGTATGTATGTACGTATGTATGTATGTATGTACGTATGTACGTATGTATGTATGTACGTATGTATGTATGTACGTATGTACGTATGTATGTATGTATGTATGTATGTATGTATGTATGTACGTATGTATGTATGTACGTATGTATGTACGTATGTATGTATGTACGTACGTATGTATGTATGTATGTACGTATGTATGTATGTATGTATGTACGTATGTACGTATGTATGTATGTATGTACGTATGTACGTATGTATGTATGTATGTATGTACGTATGAATGTATGTATGTACGTATGTATGTATGTATGTACGTATGTATGTATGTACGTATGTACGTATGTACGTATGTATGTATGTATGTATGTACGTATGTATGTATGTACGTACGTATGTATGTATGTATGTACGTATGTACGTATGTACGTATGTATGTATGTATGTATGTATGTATGTACGTATGTATGTATGTATGTATGTACGTATATATGTATGTATGTATATATGTGTGTATGTTCATCTGTTCCCTCCTATCTTCTAAACCAGTCATCACAATTTGACAAATAAGGTACCATTGGAAGCGTCTTGATCGTCCGCTGGTCATAGGCTACTAGCTTAGTAATAGTTATTCAGTGCGATGGTCTAAAGCACCTCCTTAAGTAAAGTAAATTTTTAACACCTTGTATAATATCAAGTGTTAAACTTGCCAGGTTACTTGGAACTTCGTCTACCAAGTCTTCGAAAATATTTGTTTTACTAAAGGTTGATTCGTGTTATCGATCGATGGTAATCGCACTCAATGCTAGATGTTCAGAATGCAACCAAAACGCTGATCAATCAATCTGCCTAGCCTTTTTCCAACTGTGGTGGTGTCGGCTTCCAGTCTAACCGGATGATACATATCTATCTTACATATACAACTCAGTTACTGGATAACAATGATACCCCTTGGTAAGACGGGTTGTCAGAAGTCCAAACGTCTGACAACTGGTTGTAACGACCGGACCGGGACCGTAACGACTGGTATCATTTAGCCACGAGGCACTCTCTCGAAACAAAACGCTGATATAATTCGTTAATTGATGCCATGGCCGCTGCTCTGCACTGATTGCTATTCGGAGTGCGGTGTGATTCTTATGAATTCTGCTTTTAGGTCAATTATCGAACTCCTAAAGTGCGCACGCACCGAGCCATTCGTTCGCCCGACTGATGCCTGTTGCATCACTTTCACATTTTTATTTTGCGTGTCCGAATGTTTCGTCATCAGTATTATGTACATTAGTCAATCTACTTTCATTTATTTTAATGGCATAACCGGTATTTCGGTGTTAATTAATTGGCCAAGAGGTATAAACATAATTAGGTGCTTACGTCGAACCGCGCAATCGTTGTTGTTCCAAACTTCTTGCCTATATTTTGTTTGTCTACGCTCTTTTGTCGCCAAAAGTTGTTAGTGCTGCTGCAATAGCGCCTTTATATCTGAATTTCTAAAATCAGCTCTAATGGACGCCTAAGTGTTTATTGGGAGGAGTTCCAGACAATGAACCACTATTATGGCTGGTTGCAGATGAAATGAACGAGTAATCTCAGTCAACTAGTGATGGGCGTGTACTTTAGTGTTGTGCTTAGCCACTTAGTAATATAGTAGATACTCGACTAAATTCAGAATAGAAGCCACAACGTTACAATACCTATAGGTATAAATGTAATTGTTATTTCTAAGGGTGAATCAGTAACTCTAACAGATAGTGATGGATTAATTAGCATTCGCATTTATTGTTAGCGTGCGAATTCTCATTTAGCATTTAGCAAATGAAATGTAGTTGCGAAATTCTGTGAAGTACTAAGTGAATTTATCGTTTCGTACTTTTTTATACTATCATACGTCAGAGCGTCGACTCACGCAGCGGTAGCGTGCGCTCTCCGTCGCACCCACGGGAAGTCGCGAATACTAAATCTATCGGTTACAAGAGACCGTGATCTCGTTCGCGAGTGAAATTTATTAGAACGCACTTTTTAATTCGCATATTATTAAAATTCACAAACTTCATTATTATCAATTATCGTCAAATAGCTGTTAGCATAGCAATAGCAATTATCATGCTAAGACTCAAGAATTCACATGCTAATGAAATTAATGCAAAGTCGCATTAATTGCCATTACCACTAACAGATACTGTGCTATTTGACGCAACCGCACTTGTGTGAATCATGAGTAATTCATACCCGATATCTAATCGATACCGGAATATGTAGATATCATCGATTGCGGACATCGTCATTTAAAATTAAGTTATACATTTAAAACTTGCTTTGAGTTTATAAAACACATGAACATGTTTGTCTTACTTGGGAAGCGACTGGACCCCACGGCACAGGGAATCCTAAAGTGGGGTCCAGGGAATTTGTAAAAATCTAGCGCCGAATATTCCCAGTCACATGGTGTGCCACCAGGTGGCAATCGGGAATAAAAATGACCCCACATCAAATCGCTCGAAATTGATATACTTATAGACATATATGTCGCACGGAAATGGGGAAACCAGGGATTTCGCGAAATCCCAAGGGATACCACGAAATCACGGTAGATGTCGAATATTCTTGTTTATTACGTCTTCTCACTAAAGATTTTAAATGATAATATGTCGTTTCACTAAACTAAATCCAGTAAAATGTCAAAAAAGCGGACACTAGCGAATAAGATTTGAGCCATGCATTTGTCTCGCTCCCACTCGTACCGGCTTGGGGCCGCCTGAGCACGGTGACGCAATAGCGGCCCAAGACTTGGGCGGTTAAAACTTATAGAAACACAGTATTTTAACTGTAAAATCACGTAAATTAGCAAAAACGGCAAAATTTCG
Organism: Lithophane leautieri; assembly: GCA_949152455.1. NCBI lineage: Eukaryota > Metazoa > Arthropoda > Insecta > Lepidoptera > Noctuidae > Lithophane > Lithophane leautieri. Next base: position 21,020,806 of record OX424460.1, read on the forward strand.
TATACAGCCTCTTAAGTGTTAGTCTAACCACGCATTTTGAAAGTATTGTTTTCTTTTTTTTTTTAAATTGTTATTTTTTATGAGGTTGTATTGTTATTTTTTTTAGGTTTTTTTAAAGGCAAAGGTACGCAGGAACAAATCCTGAACGTTCGCCAAATCATTGAAAAGAGCCGGGAATTTAACAGCCCTGTGTTGTTGTGTTTCATTGATTACACCAAAGCCTTTGATTGTGTGGAGTGGGACAAGCTATGGGAGGTTCTAAAGGACATGGGTACGCCTCAACATCTTATTGACCTAGTCCGATGCCTCTACATCAACAACCGCTCTTTCGTCAAAATAGACACCGACTGTTCAAATGTGTTCTCCATCAAAAAAGGCGTTAGGCAGGGATGCATCCTCTCACCTCTGCTTTTCAATGTGTATGGAGAGTATATCATTAGGAAAACTCTTGAGGGCTGGGAAAAGAGGTTTGCTGTTGGTGGAAAGCGCATTTCCAATCTGAGGTACGCTGACGACACCGTTCTTCTTGCTACGACATTTGGCGACATGAAGGAGATATTACACAGATTGGAGGTGGAAAGTGGCAAATTAGGGCTTGCAATAAATAGGCAGAAAACCAAGCTCATGGTGATAGATCGTGCGGGAAAGCTATCGGGCGCCCATATCATCCAAGGCATCGATACTGTGGACAGTTTCGTTTATCTGGGCTCTAACATTAATAATGAAGGCAGTTGCGTCCCAGAAATAAAACGGCGGATAGCCATGGCTAAAGATGCTGCGACACTCCTTCAAAACATCTGGAAAAATCGTGGTATAAGCTATAAAACGAAAACCCGATTGGTCAGAGCACTAGTTTTCCCGATTTTCCTCTATGGAGTTGAGACGTGGACAATCCGAGCAAGAGAAAGACAGAGGATAGACGCATTCGAAATGTGGTGCTGGAGGCGGATGCTCCAAATTCCATGGACAGCCAAACGCACAAATGTATCTATTCTTTCCCAGCTCGATATCAAGACCCGATTGTCCACAGTTTGCTTACAGCGTATTTTGACCTACTTCGGCCACATAATGCGAAGGGAAGATAACAGCCTAGAAAAGCTGGTCATTGTTGGCAATACCGTAGGAAAGAGAGCACGAGGCCGGTCGCCAACGCGATGGTCCGACCAAGTAAAAGAAGCTGCGTCCTCACCCAAATTTCAGCAGGTGGTGATGGCAACTTTGGACCGGAGTCGATGGAGGCAGATTATCCGTTTAAAGGGGTCCAGCGACCACGATCCTCAGTAATGAGGGACCGATTGAAGAATGAATGATTTTTTATGAGATCGAATTCAATTAATAGAAAAGGTTGAATATCATCGTCAGAATAAATGTTTAGTTAATTGAAACTTTAATAAAAATGCATCAGTTAATTTGTAATTTTGTTTTTTTATTTTGTCTAGTTAATTGATTCAAGCGTGACTTTGCAGAAATCCATTATAAAATACAATAGACGTAGATATATTTAGTAACCTATTCCGCTTAATTATTGTTCCGGCCTGCACCGCCTGGCAACACAGTCGGGCGGCGGGCCGACGCACAGTGGGAAAATCGCGTATGTTTCGTCTCAAAACTCTGTATCTCAGTTGTTTCAAAACTAAATGAGCTGTAATTTTGCACACGTATACTTGGATGTATAAAGTTTAATAGAAATAATTTTGATTTTGAAAATTTTATTTAACAATTAATTATAAAATTAAACTTAAAAAAAATACATGCATTTTATAAGAAAAAAATACAAAACATGTTTGTTTAATTTACATAAAACGGAATATACATAGTACCAAACGAGAAAACAAAAAAAACAAAATATGTACACAATTCAGCAAGCTCCTACAGATTTTCATTGACGGCTAGAAGGGCCTTTGCTTCATCTAAAAGTTCTTTCGATATTGTTTCTGAGGTATTTCTCAAACTTGATATATATGGATCAGAAGTGTACAATAAGGTATGGAACACATCTTCATTGGTAGCCGCTCTTGAACACTTTCTAGAATGATGAAGCCTAAATTTTTTGTAATCCTTATTTCGGGATTCTTGCGGGTCTTCGGACAATTGTCCGATAGGTAAAATAGCATAGTACTCAATTATTTTTTCGCCGTGAATAAGTATTTTATGCACGGAGGAAGGCATATAATACCAATTATAATTATTTACGTACAGTTGGGCTGTACTATATGCGTATTCACCGAACTTTTTCGAATCAATAGCCATTCCAGATGACATAGTTTGTAGTATTATGTACATTCGTTTTATAAGTTCTACGTCTACTCCTGTAATGTCTGCAGAGCAAGAGTAATTCTGAAAAAATGTCCGAGCTGTGTTTCCGTCATTACTATTTTCAGTCCCTTGTCGAGGTTTATCGACATGCAGTCCCATTTCTTCCCTAAACCGCTTTTGCACCAGTTTTTTCTTTTCGTCTTTTTTTTATTATTTTCGGGTGTAGTAGCTGACCACTTTTCAAAAGACAAGTTATAGGAAATGTGTAAGATCATCTCCATAATCCTAATCCAAGTATGTAATGTTGACAGTCCGTATTGAAATGAATTTTCGTTCACATCTCGTGTCCTAACTGCCTCAAAGTTATTCATTTCCCGAGGAGTAGCACCACAAACTGTACAAGAAGCGCTTGAACGAGTTTCAGTTAAAACTTGTGCCACTTTACCATCAATCATGGTTAAAAATAGGTCATGAGTAATTTCGATAACCTCACCATTCTTATTTATCAGGAAAGGAGACAGATTTTGTTTTTGATTGTTGATATCAGCCACAACAGACGTGGTTTTTTCGGGAGTTTCTTTGGAAAATTCTAACAATATAGGTCTGCAATATCTTACAGATGAGCAAGTTTCATTGTTCCAAACAACAGTATTAGTTGTCTCATCTATGAGTCTAATGGGTACAAGTGAAGCTATAAAAAGGTTTGCATCTGATATAAAATCGCTTTCTTCGGGCAAAACTTGCTTGTATTCACTCTGCCCAGATGACCCGTCACAACCCCATTTACAGAATATAGTTTCAACTTTCTTAAACCACTTTTGTAAACTGAACCAATTAGTAATAGACGTGCCACAGTATGATCCAACAAGTCTTGCAGATTGACTTTTGCACTTATGTTAGTAATGGTTATGCTCGAATCTGGTGGGTAACACATCTTCTTCGCTTCGAGTAAAGTTGGATAAGAAGGAAACACTGAGCAGTTTCTATCCGCCAAACAAAGTCGAAGTTTTCCATACTGTTCTTTGTTAAGGTCTACGTCAATAAATGTCCGTAGTGCTTCTTCCTTTGTAAAAGGTGTAACGTCTTCAGGGTTCTCAGTTACGTATTTAAGAAAAAATTCTTATCATTGTTTGATGCAGTTCGTATAATATTAACGATTGAGGCCTCCTCTGTCTCACCCATAGACCGTAATTCCTGAGCATATGCATTGAGCACACAGTCCAATCGGTACTCTTGTATCAATTCCATGTTTTTTCGTTTCTTTATTTTTTCTGAAGATGCTTCGTATGGTTTCGAAGGTCTGCCACCACTACTTCCAGACGTATTAGGGTCATTAACCGTTACTCGACACTCCAGTGGAACACGAAATTGAATGTCTAACCAGTTGACATTCTTAATTTCAAAGCGTTCTTTTCTTCGAGATGCATTTCTCCAGCGTTCGTTACATTTAGACACCAAGTTTCTTTGAATGTAGGAGACCACAGTAGACATATCCTCTGGTGATAAATTGAAATTTTCTTGTAAGTAGTTTTCTACATTATGCCCATTTATCAACAAATTGCACAACTCTCGTTTGCTACAAACAAATTCACCCATTTTTCAAATCAGTCAATTTCTGGGAATATTTGAAAATAAGTAGTAACTGCTTCTTAGGGCAACTGAATATCTGACCAACAACTGTGAATGTTTCAGGGTTCGCCTTCCTTTTATTGGCCAATGAAATAGTGCTATGTGCAAAAAGATAAGAAACTGATCATTTGCGCTCTTCCCATAACCAACCTGTTTTGAATTCGACCCTAATAGATTATAATTGACCATATTTTATCAAGTAAGGTGGTCAAAACTGTATCAAAACCACAAAAAAACTATTAATAATACTTATTACAGTAATGAACTTTTTATCAATTTGACCTTAATAGATAAAAAATAATTTTATGGGAAATAAAACGAAATTGAAAAATAAAAATATTTTATCTCGCAATATGTTTTGATCCCGTGTAAGAAAAAGCGCAAGTATGCGCAAATTTTTGTTTTCTCCTTGCATATACTAATGTATAAAGATCTTAATACAACAAATATCTCGACAGCGGCAAGCAGCGGTAAAGGGAAAAAGTCTCGTTAAAAAAAAATACACAAAAAATAACTATATTGGTTAATTTTATTTTATTAAACCAATGGATATAATATTAATTACTAAACGTTATGAGGACATTATAAGCATTCCAAAACTGTACGTTATTGAACATGAGTTAACTTTGATGCCTATTTATATACATTATGATTAAATAAAATAAATAAAAAAATTACAACAAGAAAGCTTATTTATTAGACTATATTAATTTATAAATTTTATTCCATTACAACGACTCACGTAAAACGGTTTTGAGACGGCTTTGTTTGGGGCTTTCCCACAGTGTGACGCGCGGGATCCAATCACTACGCGGCGACATCACGCCACCCTGCGCGAGCCACGGCGCGCGGCGGGGAAGCGCCGAGCATTGCCAGAGGGCGCGCGCGCCGGGAATGCGAGCGGCGGAGGACTGTGCTCGATCTTTTTACGTTTTGCGCGCCGTCAGCGACGGTCGAGTGGTCGAAGATGATATCACGATATTATTGTTATATTGTAAGGTTCCCATGCAAGCGCGTGAACAACTATTCTTCAAGAGTCATAAAAAACCCTGTAAGAAATCGACACGTGTTTCACCTCTCAACGAGGCATCCTCAGGATGACGATTGACCAATTGCAAACCAGAACACGACGTGTTGCCACACCGAGCGCTGGACGCAGAGTGAATCAAATCGCCCGCCACCCCCACTTATATAAGATTGCTACTCGGCGCTACTTGGCTTGGATCGTTATCAGTGCGATAAGCGCGATAAGGGGCGTACAATCGCAACATAGGCGACCTTGGACACCTTGGACCTTCATTTAATTCGTTCAACAGTGTAACGTTCGTGACTTATTCTGTCCACACCCATAGGTGGGCAGCACAATCACTATCAGTATTTCCTTCTACGCTTAACAGGGGGCGCTACATGGCTCATCCTAACAGCTAAAAGGATTTCCGCGATAAACATTTTCCTAGATTGCATAATTTCTAACCAGTAAATATGGATGATAACAATATCACTTTTCGGCGGAAGCAAGCCTTGATCAACATGTCATGTAATTCGTTACCAGAAGTAAATGATAGCCCGTTATCATTGAGCAATAGTGCAACGAGTTTGCCAGAGTTGCCTATTAATAACGACACGGAGGGAATGAGAGAGCTCAAGGATACAATAATTGAATTAAGGACTCGTGTAGTCAGTGCAGATGCCGAAATTCAAAACCTTTTATCAGAAAATACGTCTCTTCAAAATACAATTAAAGAGCAACAAAATAAAATTAATAACCTTACGCTGATATGTTCCTCGAACAAAAGAATATATCAAAAGAATAATATTAGACGTAGTTCAGTTCCGAGACAAATAAACTTTTCGAACAACAACGGTACACCTGTTTCCTCGATACAAAAGTACTTTGATGGCCGCAACACAGATGACAGGTTGGACGTTTCTGTGATACAAAATATTGAGTCGAATACTAATTTATCAAAAATGAGCACTGAAGTAGTACCCTGTGGCATCTCAAAAGACAAATTACCCCTATTGCACGAAGACAGACATAATGCTGGAGATTGTCCGAATATGTCCAACACATTAACAAAGACAAACAGTTCTGCTTTAACAACCACAAAACAAAACCTGAGTTCGAACAACAACAAACAAAACCAAATCATAAAGAATTCAAGTGAGGTACAAATGGATTTTGTTATAGCGTCGAAACACAGAATTGCTATATTCGCCGATCAGACTGGATACGGAATGCGGGAAAATCTACAGGACCTTGTGGGAGATTCATTTCATGTAACGTCGTTAATTAAATCTAATGCGCCTCTAAGTGACATTTTTAGTTCACGTTTGGCTATGTGTAAGGATTTTACAGACTCAGATTTTGTTGTATTAATGGCGGGTTCCAATTACTACAATCCCCTACAAGTTTTAAGCTCCCTACATCACACTTTGCGGAATATGCCGAATACAAATATCTTAGTCGGAAAGGTCTATCGTAACAATTATGTGAATGTATTGAAACTAAATAATATGTTAAAATTTATCTGTATAACTGCAAAAATTCAAAATTTATTTTATGATAATTACCGTAGAACTTTTAATAAGCAATTTGCATGCAAGTTAATATATAGGGAAATACTACATGTGAAATATACAATTACCTATTCAAATTACATGAAAAATGTGCTCAAAAATAACAATAAAACATTAAAAATTCAATCACGAGATGTATGCACACAAACGGATGGTAATTCTGACGACAAGGAGAAATTAGACGATAAATCACCCCAATTATTCATAGATTCTTCTCCTTCTACACAGATTAATAATTCCCCCGTTATCGCGATATCGTTTGTTTTCTAGAATAAAGTAGAATCACGAAATTATCATTTGCTTATGTTGAAACTAGAAGCACTGGGAATGCATGGCCTCCCGCTCCAAATATTTGTAGACTACCTGAACGATAGGACTCAGTGCGTAAAGATTGATAATTACCTGAGTGGGGAGCTCCCTGTTACTTTCGGCGTTCCTCAGGGAAGTGTGGTAGGTCCCACACTTTTTTTGGTGTACGTAGATCAACTGTGTAATCTACTTCTTCAAAATGGAAAAATCACGGCCTTTGCTGATGACACTGCACTCACCTTTACTGGTGATACCTGGCACGAAGCTTTTGACGCAGCGCAAAGGGGACTAGATCAAGTTCAAAATTGGCTTAATGGCAATCAACTTACCCTTAATACGGACAAAACAAAAATAATCTGCTTTACCCTACGCCAATCTACACAGCCACCAAACTCATATTCCCTAATCGCTCACTCAAGCGTCTGCCCAGGCACCGCAGCTTGCTCTTGCCCTAAACTCGCACGTACCCCCACAATCAAATACCTCGGGGTGACTCTTGATGAAAATCTGAGCTTCTCAGCCCACATAGAACTACTAACAGCACGGGTCCGGAAACTGATATTCGTCTTTAAGACTCTTCGTCATGTGGCAGATCCACGGATGGTCAAAAAGGTTTACCTTGCCCTCTGTCAATCACTCCTAACATATTGTGTTTCCGCCTGGGGTGGTGCTCCTAAAACCACGATGCTGAAATTAGAAAGGGCCCAAAGAGCCGTGTTGAAGGTGAGCACTTTTCGCCCGATACTTTACCCAACAGAAGATTTATATAAAGATTGCAAAGTTCTTTCTGTCAGACAACTCTTTATTCTTAAGTCAGTCATATTCCAACACAAAGATACCGCCTACACGACAATCTCTAAAAGACGTAAAGATATAGTATGTCAGCACTATAGATGTAAATACTCATTCACCCAACGATTCCTTTGCTTCCAGGGCCCACAATTATATAATAAACTCAATCGGAAATTGAGATTCTACTCTCTTTCTACCTCGTCCCTCAAGAAATCTGTGACAAACTTTCTACTCACAAATAACTACCTAGATACAGAGCGCTTGCTTTTCTCTGATAATAACCCACCCTAAATCCTTACAACTACAACTTAACACACATTTTCCACGGACACAACACACGCCTTTACCATTACACCCCCCACACATACACACATTCACACACACAAAAACACATTCAAATGATCCAAATTTTTAAACACTTGTTCTGCCTGCAATTCTTTTGTGAAACTGAATTAAGTATGGGCTTGTACCACTGCCCTTAATACAAGTTATTTCATAACTTAGTAAGGGTGCTGGTCGCAACACCTACCTGTTTTGTTAACTAGAATAAGTCAAGTGTACCTATAGATCCTAATATTTAATGTTAACGCTATTATTATTTTGATTAAACTCTAATTACTTATCCATTTCATGCACAAAAAAAATTCAGACCCCTTGTTATCAGATACGAACTGTTTAAAATTATTTCACCAAAGGATATTGACCGATTTGGACCAAATGCTGCCCAGACATGGGAGTGCTTCCAAATGGTTCCTTACATCAATTCATACATAAAAAAATAAAAACAGTCCCAGGGTTAATAAGATAATGCCTGAAAGAGGTTAATGTTTTTCAGGTAGGTCCCTACCTAGTTTTATTTAATTATTTCATTTTATTACTGGAAAAATGAGAGCGTCGTTGAGTTAGAACTCGTTGATTTTATCTTGACAAGTGCTATAGCCTCACATGGTGTCCAGGGTCTTATGATGCAGCTGGAGGGTGGTCACGGGCACTCCTCAAGTAAACCAGATAGCCACGTCGTATGTGGTTTCATTAGATAAGTATTGAAAAGTCCTATTACACTAGGTGGTGTCCAGGGTCTGATGATGGAGCCGGAAGGTGGCCATAGGAACTCCTCAACCAAACGAGATAGTACCATCGTCTTTGGACTCGTTGGCTTTGTCTGGACAAGTACCTTGTATAGCCCAAGATTATATCCAGGGTCTGATGATGGAGCCGGAAGGTAACCATAGGAACTCCTCAACCAAACAAGACATCACCATCGTGTTTGGACTCTTTGAATATATATTGACAAGTGCTTTACACTAGGCAGTGTCAAGGGTCTGTTGATGGAGCCGGAAGGTGGCCATGGGAACTCCTCAACCAAACAAGATAGCACCATCGTGTTTGAGCTCGTTGGATTTGTCTTGGCAAGTACCTAGTATAGCCCAGGGTTGTATCCATATTTATCTTAAGAAGTAATTTAAAATAGGAGAAATAGGAGGAGTATTTTTTTGTAAGTTTTATTTAAGTAGTACTTTTTAGTTAATAAAAAGCATGTTTTTAAAAGATATGTGCTCTACCCACTTCTCGAAAAAGGTAACATCACGTTGTATTGGGTTCGACCTATCATCAATTCATCACTGCCCTAACTAAGTTCCGTTCAAGTCTTGTCCGCGTACGTTAAAAAATGTAGCGAGTTCAGTTCGATTCCAGTTTTGATAGGAGTTATCTAGTGTTGTCCATGGACATCGGCATCAGAGGCATTTTGGAGCTAATACTTTAGTTTCATTAAAGAATCTTTCGAATTAGTCACGAGTGCGACCAGTCCAATAAAATAATTCCGAATCATGTTGTTGATTCAGATTTTCAAAATCTATGTGGCTTCTGGGTTGTTTAACAATTCCAACATTTTGAATAAATCCTGGGGATTAAAAACAAAACAACGATTTGGTGCAGTAAAAACCATCCCAGGTTATGTCTTTTAAATGTTCCTGACACACGTAACATTGTGGTGGCTATGGATCAAGGGCTTGATCCAGAAAGCGGTACTTCTGGACACTGCGCTTATCGTTAGGATGTTCCTCCCTCAGGAGCCCTGACTACCGGTAGCTTGGGCCCTGTTACCGATACCAGATATTTATATTTTTCAATGTTTTTTTTAATGTTCTAAAAAATATTTAAAATGTAAATGATATGTACACAAATGAAATAGTAATGTGTTGTTTAACATAATTACAGTCATTATTTAATAAAAATACGCCATCGGTTGGTTGGTGTTCATCAACAAGAAATACTCAATAGAAAAGAGTTTTTCTCAAAACTCCTGGGATAGATTTTATTGAGCTTTGGTTTACAGACTAGTATATGTCCACGGAACATAATGCACTATGTGTCGATTCTGGGCAGCACTTGGCCCAACTGCCGAATACGGATGGTCAATAAAAAATATTGAATATGAAAATGATATGCACACAAATGAAATAGTAATGTGTTGTTTAATATAATTACATTCATTATTTAATAAAAATGCGCCATCGGTTGGTTGGTGTTCATCAACAAGAAATACTCAATAGAAAAGAGTTTTTCTCAAAACTCCTGGGATAGATTTTATTGAGCTTAGGTTTACAGACTGGTATATGTCCAAGGAACATAATGCACTATGTGTCCATTCTGGGCAGCACTTGGCCCAACTACCGAATATGGATAGTCAGTAAAAAATATTGAATATGAAAATGATATGTACACAAATGAAATAGTAATGTGTTGTTTAACATAATTACAGTCATTATTTAATAAAAATGCGCCATCGGTTGGTTGGTGTTCATCAACATGAAATACTCAATAGAAAAGAGTTTTTCTCAAAACTCCTGGGATAGATTTTATTGAGCTTAGGTTTACAGACTAGTATATGTCCAAGGAACATAATGCACTATGTGTCCATTCTGGGCAGCACTTGGTCCGACTCCCATATATGGATGGTCAATGTCCTTTGTGGTATAAATAATAAAAAATTAAACTTGAATCATATATTGAAACTTTCTGTAAAGGTTTGGACTATGTTTGTATAACAGAACATTTTTTGAATGATAAATCAGTTATTTTGTTCCAATTATGCAATTATAATTTAGTATCGTATAACACAAGGACAAACAAAAAAAGAGAGCCTTATTTTGGCGTATACGAATAAAAAATGTGAAAATATTGATGCATTACAGAAGTTGTACAGACCTGAAAGATTTGAGGTTTGTGGTATAAAGGATCTTGAGACAGGATTAAATATTTGTTGCTGTTACAGAAGTCCAAATGACAAAAATTTTGACAGTTTCTTAGGGAGCCTTGAAAAATTGTTAGATCATTTTATTAATAGGAAGTGCGTTATATGTGGCGATTTCAATGTTGACATACTTGCGGAAAGTAAAAAATCTTTTGAATTTATTAGTATATTACCGTCTTACAATTTTAGCCACCTTGTAAATATTCCTACTTTTATTCGAAACAATTCATACTCATGCATTGACAATGTACTGACTAATCTTTCCGAGGACGACATAGAGCAGTGTTTGGTAGATCATAATTGTTTGACAGATATTGTTTGACGGCCTTCTTTGTAATGTAATTCTTGATAAGATTGACAAAAAGATAAATAAATCTGAACATACCATATTGATTAATAAAAGAATATTTAACACAAAAAATAATGCTGGATTTAAAAATAACTTTCAAAACAAGAATAATAGTATCGTAGGCATCAATACATTTCTCAATTATTTTAACAAAAAATTTCGTGAATGTTACCCAAAAAAAACTAGTAAAGTAAAACTGATGAAAAATAATCAAATAAAGTGGATAACTAAGGGAGTTAAGGTGTCAAGCAAAATGAAAAGAATATTATGTTCGAGTACAACCAATAATACTAGTATTTCTAACAACAAAATAAATTACATCAGAATCTATAGAAGAGTTTTAAAGCACGCACGACAGTTAGCAATATCGTGTCATCTTAACAGAGCGAAAAATATAATTAAAGAGACATGGAAAATTGTAAATGATCAGACAAAGAGGAAGCAAAATAAAGTTAGAAGAAAAATTGTTCTAAACATTGACAACAAGGTGGTTACACATCCACAAGAAATAGCGGATATTTTTGTTGATATATTTGTTTATAAATCATCACTTTTAAAAACAGAAGAAGAAAGAGCGATGTCTTTCCTTAGAAACTCAACAATGAGAGTGGAAAGTGAGATGGCATTCAATATGACGACACCACAAGAAATAAATTAAATTAAATTAAATATTATTTATTTGACGTAAAAAAGTACACATACAAGGTGACACTTAATTAAACTTGGAAATAATTTGATACAGAATATTGATCAATGACCTCTATGCTAGGAAGAACCTGTGTTACAGGGGAAAATAACAAAGATTCTACGTAAGATGACGAACAAAACGTCTTGTGGACACGATGATGTGCCGATATCGGTGATCAAGGATAACATAGAAATATTAGCGTATCCTCTATCTGAATTTATTAATAAATGTATTGAAGAGTCTGTTCTTCCTGAACAACTTAAATTGGCAAAGGTTGTTCCGCTACACAAAAAGGGCACAAGAACAGATCCTAAAAACTTCCGGCCAATTTCCTTACTACCAATTTTATCGAAAACTTGTGAAAAAATATTGAAATCTAGGTTAATGGTCCACTTAAATCTAAATAGAATAATAAACTTTAGACAATTTGGATACCAAAAGGGGATAGGCACTGTAGATGCGATAGATAGTTTAGTAAATGACATTATTCGTAAATTGAATGACAAAATGAAGGTAGCTGGATTATTTATTGATTTAAGTTCTGCGTTTGACACAGTGGACCACGAGCTACTTCTGGCTAAACTAGAATATTATGGAATAAGAGGTAAATCGTTAAATCTTTTCACATCTTATTTAAAAAATCGTAAAATGTACGTAGAAGTAAAAGACATTACTGCAGACAATTGTGACGTAAACTGTGTGAGTGAAATAATATATAAATCAAGAATGACCAAAATAAGCCGCGGTGTGCCTCAAGGCTCAATTTTGGGACCAATATTATATTTAATTTTTACTAATGATTCACTAAATATGAATAATACCCAACCCGACGCAGGACTTGTAATGTTTGCAGATGACACGAACGCCGTAATAGGGTCGCGAAACATAAATGACTTGACAGAAAATGTAAATAGGTGTTTAAAAAACCTTTATGAATGGTTTACAGCTAATAATTTAATAATTAACCCAAATAAAACCCATGTTATATTGTTTAAAACAACGTCACGTAACAATGATAGCATAGATGTCACGCTCAAAGGGGATAATATTGGACTAGTGAACGAAGTTAAATTTTTAGGAGTTTATATAGATTACCAATTAAATTGGAAAAAAGAGCTCAACGCAATTGATTCCTCAATTTCATCAGCTTGTTACGCGCTAAGAAACCTCAGGGACGATATTAATCTAAAGCAACTAAAAGCAGTATATTATGCATTGGTAGAATCCAGGTTACGATACAGCATTATGTTTTGGGGGAGCAGTTACGGGTATAATTGTCAAAGAGCATTCATATTACAGAAACGTGCATTAAGAACGATTGTTACAATCCCACAACGAGAGTCATGTAAAGAATATTTAAAAAAATTAGGTATATTAACAGTGCCAAGTTTATATGTTCTAGTAGTACTCAGCCACTTTGCAAAATACATACACGCGCACGAATCACAAGAAGAACGTGAACTTAGAGAGAAAACTAGAAGAAAAGTTATAAAAAATAAAATTGCACATGTACAAAATATTTCAGACACAATGCGAATTGTTATATGAATAAATAAATAAATAAAGTTCGCTGTATTATTTTTTACGATTTCTAAATTCTCTAATACTGACATTTTGAATCCTTTATCACATATTGTGTGTAAAATCTTGAAAGTGTTAATATTATTTAATGAATGACCTGAATCTATTAAGTGATGCCTCGTTGAGAGGTGAAACACGTGTCGATTTCTTACAGGGTTTTTTAAGAATCTTGAAGAATAGTTAAGCGGAATAGGTTACTAAATATACCTACGTCTATTGTATTTTTGTTATTTTTTCTATCAACACTTTTCTCATTTTACTAGATTCAGTTTAATGAAACGACATATCACTGACATTATATTAGCATTTTGTCATATCACTAAACATTTTTAGTAAGAAGACGTAATAAACGAGAATATTCGACATCTACCGTGATTTCGTGGTATCCCTAGGGATTTCGTGAACTCCCTGGTTTCCTCATTTCCCTGCGACATATATAAAGCGTGTAAGGGTAAACACCGCTGTCACTCAAATCATGGGTAGTTGCCATAAATATAAAAATAAATGAAAGAGTAACAAAAAAAAAACCGTTATTTTCTTTAAAAAAATAATTTCCGAGACCGTGCGATAATTCATGGATATGCGCTCGAGTGACGTAGGTAACGGTCGCCGTCAGTCCTACCTACCTAGTACCTACACAACACATGAATAAATACACAATACACCTGTCCAGTGATGCAACTTTCCCTTCATACTTTTCCTGGCTTAGGATAGGCAAAATTACCTAAGTATCTTAGGTGTTGCGTGACGAGCGTACATGTAAATTTGATTTTCGTTTCGTTCTTGAAGATCAACTTGGAGCTGCTGGTTGCCACGAACCTCGGGGCGTACATCCTACGAGCCTCGTTCAAGTTATCACCCGCAATAGCGTAAAACCGTACCATTTCGGTGCACTGTTCATTCGTGTAAGACATAATCACATAACTACAATTATTATTTACGCACGAGAAATGAGCGGCGCTGCGACGCCGACACCGCGACGCTGCTTTACATTACGTGCGGGCGCTAGCAAAACAGCTGACTGACTGAGGGAGGGGTCGCGCTCGCGGCCAGTCAGGTCACGTCCCGCGCCCCCCGCCCGTGTTGAGATGCAAATTCGTTGCCCTAGCGTTTAGGGTGAAATACTCTTGCGGTAAAATGTAGATTTACTTTGAAAAAAGAAATTGTAATTTTCCATTGATTTTACGTTCTACAAATGAATCCAAACCACTGGTTTCAAGGATAACGGTGTTTGGTTTTACACCCTGCATACTGTCATTATCTGTGATACGAATTTACACCAGGTTTTTATGATTAATACGCTGAAGAAAATTTTGTTTTTATGTCCCTAATAAGTCACTTAATCAAATCAAATTTATTTTTGCAGAAAACACTTTTACAATGGTTTTATTAAAACTACATGTTTCAAGTGATTCTACCGTAAGGCATGCAAAATGAATACAATCATGGTTTATCAGAATCTAGATAGATATTGAGTCATATAAAATTAGACAAAAATATTTTGAGATATTTTTTTTTTGGAATATTCTTCAAAAAGATAAATGAATACAGATTAATTATTCATTAAATAATAATAGTAAATAAAATATTTCAATGTCATTCCTAGAATAATTACAATACATTAACAGTAATTATTTAAAGATACATGCACAATATTATTGTTCTATTACCTAATGTCACAGAGACGTCATGAGTTTGGAAAAATTATCATTTAAGTAGTCATTCAATTTATACTAACATTTATTAACTAAAAGGTTCTTTAGATTTTTCTTAAATAAAGCAGTACTCATTGCCCTAATTTCTTCAGGTAATTTATTAAAGATTCCAGTAGCCATGCGAAACACACTTTTGTGCATTGAAGTGGTATAGGTTCGGCGCACACAGGCGAAATGCGTCACGTTGTTGCCTATTACTGACTTCTGAGGCCAATGGAAATAAGTTATGATTAACCTTAACAAACATCGAGACCTCATAAATGTATAGGCTTAGGAGAGTTAGAATTTTGAACTCCTGGAAAACCGGTTTACAGGTTTCAATTATGTGAAGCCCAAACATAGCCCATATGCATCGTTTTTGTGCCTTAAAGATTAAATTAATGTCAGTCGATTTTCCCGAAAAATTACACTATACCTCAGGACAGGAGCAACTAAACCATGATATGCCGTTAACAAGATATTTGAAATCTGTTATAATTCATGTAGCGCATATACTGATTTATTCATTTATGAATTCTTTTGCATAGTGTTTCAATCTGGGATTTCCATTTTAATTTGTTATCCACAGTAAGACCAAGAAATTTTGTTGATTGCACTTCAGATACTGGTTCACTGATAAAACCACATTGGATAAGTCTGATCGCCAACCCCTACATCGCGCGCGGCCGTAAGATAGACAACGATGCAGGGGGTCGGGCGATCAACACCGCAGTGTACAGCGATTTGAAGTGCCCCCACTTCAGATCGCTGCATTTTATGGCAATCCATGTGGGGGTGACTAGAAATATTCGAGCAATTTGGAGTGGGGTCATTTTATTCCCGATTGCCAGCTGGTGGCAATCCATGTGGGGGTGACTGGGAATGTTCAGGCTCAATTAGTAGTTTAAAAAAAATATTGTATACTTAGTGTTTTCTGAACCAAATGAGTTCTCATTGACAATAGTTGAATGTCGTGCGCAGGGTTACGCGACGCTGTACGACCCGTTCGAGACGTTCTTCTCACGCTACGTGTACCGACGAGTGCAGCACTGCTTCAACCGGCCCATCTGCTCCGCGCCCGGCGCTGAGCTCACGCTCAAGGAGCGCGCCACCGACGACTGCAACTGGACCTTCAGGTAACACCAACTCCATCGCGCCATCTACTGCCCCATGTCTGCTTCAACCGGCCCATCTGCTCCGCGCCCGGCGCTGAGCTCACGCTCAAGGAGCGCGCCACCGACGACTGCAACTGGACCTTCAGGTAACACCAACTCCATCGCGCCATCTACTGCCCCATGTCTGCTTCAACCGGCCCATCTGCTCCGCGCCCGGCGCTGAGCTCACGCTCAAGGAGCGCGCCACCGACGACTGCAACTGGACCTTCAGGTAACACCAACTCCATCGCGCCATCTACTGCCCCATGTCTGCTTCAACCGGCCCATCTGCTCCGCGCCCGGCGCTGAGCTCACGCTCAAGGAGCGCGCCACCGACGACTGCAACTGGACCTTCAGGTAACACCAACTCCATCGCGCCATCTACTGCCCCATGTCTGCTTCAACCGGCCCATCTGCTCCGCGCCCGGCGCTGAGCTCACGCTCAAGGAGCGCGCCACCGACGACTGCAACTGGACCTTCAGGTAACACCAACTCCATCGCGCCATCTACTGCCCCATGTCTGCTTCAACCGGCCCATCTGCTCCGCGCCCGGCGCTGAGCTCACGCTCAAGGAGCGCGCCACCGACGACTGCAACTGGACCTTCAGGTAACACCAACTCCATCGCGCCATCTACTGCCCCATGTCTGCTTCAACCGGCCCATCTGCTCCGCGCCCGGCGCTGAGCTCACGCTCAAGGAGCGCGCCACCGACGACTGCAACTGGACCTTCAGGTAACACCAACTCCATCGCGCCATCTACTGCCCCATGTCTGCTTCAACCGGCCCATCTGCTCCGCGCCCGGCGCTGAGCTCACGCTCAAGGAGCGCGCCACCGATGCGCGCCGCAACTGGAGCCTCCGGTAAAGCAGAGATAAAATGTCTCGGCAACCATTCTAATTTATACCTTACCTTACTGAGAGTTAATAATGGTTTTACGTATATCGTGAATGTCCTATCTAACACCCACGTTCCATCGCGCACACCCAAGCCATCTACTTAACTACCACATGACACCGCGTAACATGCAATGCTCAACTGTACCTTTCTTATTGCAAGTTATACTGGATGGTTTTGGTTTGCAAAATAGATGCTGCGACGGCTTAGACATGTCTAATAGATGCTGCGACGGCTTAGACATGTCTAATAGATGCTGCGACGGCTCAGACATGTCTAACTCGGTTGTACGCCGTCGTCAACGTGAACAATGTATGTATGTGTCCAACAGCGCCTACAATAACCTTATTTAGTACGGATGATGTCACAATCACAATGCTTGTTACAGTAAGTTTACAAAAGAGAACTGTGTTTTATTTCGAAAATAGATTTTACAGTAAAAAGGTACTAAAAAACTTTAGCTCCCTCTCTGGTTGACTCTGAAGTGCCGTGCTTGACCGATGTGGTGAACTTCTGGGTAGCACCTTTCCCGGATCTTTCTAGAGACAGTGGAATGAGCCGCTTTGCAGGTTGGTAAGGAATAATGATATCAATGCCAATACTGCTGAGCGTGCCCGCCTGCTGGCTGTCGAAGACCAGACGGATTGACCATAATGCCATGGAACACCCTTGTTCCATCCTATCTTCCTAACACGGCGGGCTGTGTTGAGGCTCCTGCTGCACGTGTGGAAAACCTCAAATGGCGAAAATATTCCACTCTTATTGGGAGTTATTTGTTCGAGCCGTTTGAGGTTGAAATACTAGGGCCATTGCACAAGTGGGCCGAGTGCCCACTTGGTCGACTCTTAACGTGACCAGCGGGCTGGCCTATTTTTTGGCCAAAGAATCAGTATCGCCATACAACGTGGCTATACTGCCAGCCTTTTAGGCACTTTTCCTGTTGACAGCGGTACGGACGAATTTTTTGATGTACAATATATACATATAATTTTTATTATTTTAAGTATGTTAGCGCATATATTTAGTTAATATTACGTGTGCGAACAAAAAAGAAAGTTTAATAATTTTATTAATTACATTGCAGAAGAAGCCTAACACCTGGTATAAAGAGGTATTTATGAAATTGTACTTATATTGAGAATGTGATAACTGAACCACTCAACTACACAACATCTGAACCTCACGTGTGTCACACTTCCAAAGGACATCGAATGGTAAAGAACTGCACGTCTACCTATAAGTAACTAGTAATTAGGTAGGTACCTACCTTCCAAATGTTTACTAGTGTTATTTAGGTCACCCGTATTTACGTAGTTAGAATGATAGTAATAATTATTATAGTATAGTTAGGTACTTACAGGTTCTGTTTACAAGGTCAGGTTTAGCTTTGATATGTATGGGTAGGAAAGTACCAATTTTATTGTATTTTGTTTTGGTGGGTACCTACATCCCACGGACTATTTGGATTATGTAGACAATAGGGTACTTACTCGTACATACTCGTACGTTTCTATTTGCCCAGTTACATAGGTACGAGTACATGTCAATAAATAATGGACACTAAACAAATTAAAGTATTTAGGCTCCCACAAACAGGCGCGACATCTCGGGCGCAACAAGGGTAGCGCTGCCTGTCACGCCCGCGATATCGCGCCAGTTTAGACGAGGCTTAACGTGGTTAAGGTTTACGAGTTACGCGATAGAAGGAGAAGCAAATTGTAGGTGAATATAACTGTAGGTACTGGTCGATTCATACATAATGGCGGCTCGGAACATGAGGCGAGTCGTTGCGCAGTAACAATTTCATGTGTCAGCGGAGGTGAGGGGTGGGGTACTGCGCAGCGAGTAGCTAACTTCCGAGCCGCCATTAAGTTTGAATCGAACCGCAATTAGCGTTGTGCGAACTAAATTGCATTTTATTGTATTGTAGCAAGAGTCGCTTTTTATTTAAATGATTTTGCGAAGTATTAATCTGTGACGAAGCTGAAAAAACAAAACCTGTGTGTAATTGTAACATGTGTTTCGGCGTCTGTATCCCGTCTTTGTCTACTTCAAGACGAAGGTAAAATATAGCCTTGTAACGAATTAGGATAATACTTTTATTTCGTGTTAGCGTGTAAATGATTATTTTAGCTCATAGACTCATCACTCCACTCACGGTGATAATAATTATGTACAGTTATGAGCTTGAATAACACGATGGCAAAGGAATGGGGGTACAAAATGTAATGCAGGCTACGACTTAAAGTTGTTTGTAACGACCGCGTAGGAGTACAGGCAGACTGGCTCGTTGTTCTGGAGGGCGCACGCGCGATTTTTGAGCAATAGGTGTCGAGCAGTTCCGTACACGCATACGACCATCTCAGCAGTGTGTTGTGGTACTTGTGCTGCAGGTTCACGGGCACGCAGCGGCGCTGCATCAACCTGGGCTCGTACAACTACCTGGGGTTCGCGGCGGGCGCGGGCGGCAGCACGCACGCCGCCGTGCGGGCCGCGTGCCGGCGCTACGGCCTGGCCATGTGCTCCGCGCGCGCCGAGCTCGGCAACACGTCGCTGCACCAGGAGCTCGAGGAGACCACCGCCAAGTTCCTCGGGGTCGAGGTACCGGTTCGCTTCACAGACGGCGATCACATAGCGTGTAACCCCAGCGGATAGAGCGACGCCGCGACTGTACCCGGGCGTGTTGCAGGCGGCGCTGGTGGTGGGCATGGGGTTCGGCACCAACACGCTGGGCCTGCCCGGCCTGCTGGGCGCGGGCTGCCTGGCGCTGAGCGACGAGAACAACCACGCGTCGCTGATCCTGGGCCTGCGCCTGGCGCGCGCGACCGTGCGCGTGTTCCGGCACAACGACGTGCGCCACCTGGAGCAGCTGGCGCGCGCCGCCGTCGCCGAGGGTCGCTGGAGGAAGATCGTCATCGTGAGTCGAGAGTCGCGAGCGAGCGAGGCGCGCACGGACACTTTGAACTGCTTTTTTTGTATAAAAGTTTTCACTTTTTGTTTTAGTAGCTACCCCACACACATTTGTATATCACTACTTGCTGTCTAAACAGCAGTGATAGGAGTGTTTTGTGAGATCAACACACAAACTGCAATAAATACGTATTGTTGAAGCTCACTCGACAACTACCCAAGCTAAGTAGATAATAACGAGTTTCCTCTAGCAAATGATAAAAGAATCACGTAAATCATAAACACCTTCTTTTTTGAACTCGGTTAAAAAAGAGTTAGGTAAGTTACCATGTTCCCGTTCCAAACGTTAGTTCCGTAGCAAACTGTTTGTTATATCTCTCTTTTATAGAATATAATAATTATAATGCGGTGAGTCATGCTAGTTTTCAAAATATATTTAATCATTGTTATTGTATCTCTGACAAGTTCTTCCAATCAACATGGCGGCGCTAGTGCTGCCCTTAACCCATGCTAGTGCTGGACACATATCCAGCACTATGACACTGTCCGTTGACGGTCGTCTCCACCCATCGCCCGCCGCAGGTGGTGGAGGGCGTGTACAGCATGGAGGGCAGCGTGGTGCCGCTGGGCGCGCTGGTGGCGCTGAAGAAGCGCCTCGGGCTGCAGCTGTACCTGGACGAGGCGCACAGCGTGGGCGCGCTGGGCGCGCGCGGGCGCGGCGTCACGGAGCACGCGCGCGTGGCGCCGGCCGACGTGGACGTGCTCATGGGCACCTTCACCAAGAGCTTCGGCGCCGCCGGCGGGTACATCGCCGGTCGGTACTTTTTTATTTATTGAAATACCGTCTTGTATTTGAAAGAGACACCTCATATAACCCCGTCTCATCTTGGAGTTGTATATTGCTTTTATAATTTAAGTTAACAGAGATTCGATGCGCTCACGACCGCAGGCTCGTCGAAGCTGATCAACTGGATCCGCCTGCACGGGCACGCGCACACGTACGCGCACAGCATGGCGCCGCCCGTGGCGCAGCAGATCCTGTCGGCCATGCGCCTGCTGGACACGCCAGCCGGACGCCAGCGCGTGCTCCAGCTCAGGGAGAACACGCACTACTTCAGGGAACAGTGAGTACCGGCCAGGCTAGTCGCAGGTCTCCAGTGGCCCGACCGTGTAGTAATCACCTGTGATCGGTGTTCTATCCGAATTGTATCATTTCTTAATGTAGAATTGTTTTACGAGCTTTTATTTCATATCCTCGTATGTTTGTGTGTCTGGTGCTTTACAAAAGGACAATAGTCTGACAGGTGATGTCAGTTACTTCTCGAAAGCTCTTATCATATTCTGAGAAAACAATGCATTTTGCAAGTGTTCTAGTAAAGTTTCTGAACAAGACGCTTTGCCAGTCCCTTGACAGCCTCATTACGCGTATTTAAGAAAATGCAAACTTAAATTCAAATAACAATGTCAGACTAAAAATGACCTCGATATTAAAACTTAGTATAATGCGGTTAGCTTGCTACTCCCGCGACCAGGAAAGATGTGGCCCATCCATATTCCGATAGCGACATTAAATCCCAGTAATAAAATAAATAATAATCCACAGACTGCGCGCGATGGGCGTGGTGACGCTGGGCCACCGCGACTCGCCCGTCGTGCCGCTGCTGGTGTACACGTTCAGCAAGATGGCGGCCACCGTGGAGCGCCTCACCGCGCGTCGCGTCGCCGCCGTGGGCGTGGGCTTCCCGGCCACGCCGCTCAACAAGGCGCGCATACGGTACGCACACGACGGGCGTGGGCTTCCCGGCCACGCCGCTCAACAAGGCGCGCATACGGTACGCACACGACGGGCGTGGGCTTCCCGGCCACGCCGCTCAACAAGGCGCGCATACGGTACGCACACGACGGGCGTGGGCTTCCCGGCCACGCCGCTCAACAAGGCGCGCATACGGTACGCACACGACGGGCGTGGGCTTCCCGGCCACGCCGCTCAACAAGGCGCGCATACGGTACGCACACGACGGGCGTGGGCTTCCCGGCCACAGCATGTAGCAGCACATGAGCTGCTATGTCGTCGTGCACAAAGAGATGTTTATTAAAAGACCCATGACCAGTTAAGGCTCCTGTAACAGCACGCAGCTGTTGTTTAGTTAGTCGGAGCATCCGTTTCGTGAGCGGCCATCGATCGCAGGGAGTGCCTCCATGGCTTGCCTGCACTCACCAACCATAGTTGGTGATGTTGGGCCCTGGTTCGTTTCCTTACCAGAGTGCGTAGATACCCGAAGGGGAGTTGCCTAATGGGTTCAGGCCCCACTGGTGCCATGCTCGATCCCCGTCTGGCGAGTTCGTCAGCTGCATCGTAGCCCAGCGAACCGCTCTGTCCTTTTATGTGTTATACTATTAAGGCTACCCACATGGTTGAGGCGCTGGTGGCACTCGTATATTAGCCCAGAGTCAACAGTCAACAGAAAACTAGCAAAGTAAAATTTTTAGCTTCAATTCATCCTAAGTGCTTTGTGTAAATAATTTGACTATTCAATGAAGTTATATTTTTAAATAGCAAACATTGTTATAGCAGAAAAACAAGAAATTGTGTTTCAAATTTAATTTAGAATTTTGTATATTCTTTATTTTCAGGATTATCTATAGAACTTTGCACCCATTTAGATCTCAATTCTTTTGTCGGCGAAGTCGGCATTTCGGCAACCACGCTTATTCTTAATATTGAATTTAGCTCCCATTTCACATTTATGTTTTTGATTGGATACAATCTACTGTTATCAGAAGACGAAATTCGCAAAAAAAATATTACACGAAAATGGCATAGCTGCGGTCGGAGCAATCCTTATAAAAAAACGTATTCTTTCAAAATATAGCTTTTTTTTTGTTTAGCTCTTTCACATATAGCCCAAAAATGTATGGACGGTGAATGATTTGCTTTCATCCTCTCTAGACTATTTTTATACTCGTGATAAATAAATAAATAAATAAATAACTTTGAAATTAAATGTCCGATTCGAATGAATTAAAAAATATTTTACTGCTACATAAATACCCTTGCTGATAAAACTATTTAATTAAATAAGAATTAACCGCCTGGCCACGGAACATTCGCTGCAGCGAATTTTCGCGCTGTGCGAACGGCGAAGCGTCTTGCGACTAAAACAAATGTATAGAAATGTAGCCATGCCACGCGCCGTGCGACTGGCGGGACGACCGGCGACATTCGCCGAACGGATCGCGCTGGCGGCTAAACAAATGCGAATCAGTACGGTGGAGTAGGGCTGCCAACTTTTTATACAAGAAATAAAGTAAGAAAGAGACGGAAAATAAAAAGGTTTTTGTAAAAATAAAAAGTATTTAACTTTTGAAATGTTTTAAATAGCTATATATTTTTTGGTACGCCTCGCACATGATCTATGATCATTTACGAAGGCTTCGTAAGCCTCATGTAAAATTTTAATAAATAAGAAGTTCATTTTTGGGGTTCCGTACCCAAAGGATAAAACGGGACCCTATTACTAAGAATCCGCTATCTGTCCGTCTGTCACCAGGCTGTATCTCATGAACCGTGATAGTTAAACAGTTGAAATTTTCACAGATGATGTATTTCTGTGGCCGCTATAACAACAAATACTAAAAAACAGAATAAAATAAATATTTAAGGTTGATGTTCCGATCGGCCGCCCATACATTTTTAGATTTAGCTTTACGCTAAAAATAGACACTCTTTGTTAAAAACGAATCATTTTATCACTTTTCTACAATGAAATGTGTGCGCAAACGACCTTTTTAGGAAATAACTTACATTAATAACTGAGAAAAACGATCGTGAAATCCAGGCAAAATTTGACATTTCTTTACATGTGTGGGTTCGTTTTGACAAGCGAAACATAGCGCCATGTTTGTTGTAGTTTAGAAATTGCAGCGCTAGATGGCGTCCTGGCGATATTATAATTCTGATAAAACAATATATAATAAGTACAATAATTGATCTATTTTATTTTCTACCTATCATTTAAAAAATAAACATTTCATTACCATAACACTCACGACCTTAGACGGCAATGTAAACAATTTTATTACATAATTATTATTGTTGTGCGGCAACATTTAAAATATCATTATTCGTAGGCTCGACGTTGCCATACTTCCTATCCTTGAGTACTTGACCTAATCGACATTGACACACGTTGCCAAACTTCGTTTGCTCGTTTGTTAATGATTGAAATGTAACAAAAATACATTTTCAAGTTTCTCGCTTGATGCACTAGGATTTGTTGCGTGATAAAATGTGATGCTATTTTCATTGATTCAAATTGCATTATTTCTAGTAGGTATTTGATACCAATTGAATAGAAATAATGCAATGTATACTAGGTATAATCATTTTATTAATTATTCAAAATATGCTGTTTTATTGTAAAATAAAAGTAAGTAAGTACCATATTTCGGCGGTATTAAAACAGCCAGTTGGCCCGTGAGTTGGGTTTTAGACGCTGAAATCTCGTCACAGTAGTTATTACCTACGTATCCGGTCGATGCTGACAATTTGTATATTTTTTGGTCAACAATATAGTACATTACTGTCGCGGCCTGCAATAAAGGAATTGATGGACGATCGTGAAAATGAGGGCCGAGGCGAAGCCAAGGCACTCATGCGTGAGTCCATCAATTCCTGATTGCGGCCAAGGCTTGTATAGTACTTTTCTCAAACAACGCGCGGAAATTCAAACTAAGTAAATTAAATAGAAATTCCAATTCCAGAATCAATGACGAATAACTATCATTTTTCATGCGCCAATATGTTAATTTGTTTCTTCTCTGTTCTATTTGCAAACCAATTCGAAATTTAAATAAAATCTTTGATAAGTTACCTCCTTGGTTGCCGTGTGTTGAAGTAAAAAGTTCGTTCCATTTTTAAATAACACGACAGATATGAGTTTTCATAGTAATTTATTTGGCCGCTAAACACGCCAGATATGGATTTTCATAGTTACTTTGCTGGCCGCATCGTCACTTGTTTTTTACCAGTACAGCAATTTTGATTTATCTCGAAGAAGGTTGTCAAAATAATGCTCGAATTTCCAAGCATGTTTGAGAAAAATTAAATTATTACAATTCGGTAAGCCACCAAAGTAGTCACAAAATCAAATTTACAGACATTACTAAATCGAAGAATGGGTGGCGCAGTCATGGGATATGGTTTTGCCAGGTTATGTAAAAAAAACCTTGTATGCATTTTACAGACAGATAAACATTATTTTTATTTATGATGTCGCGTCAGTCCCGTTATTATTATTATTTTTATATGCTTATATTTCTCGGGACCATGGGGTCCCGGTCTTTTGGAAGGCGTTCGAAGGGCCGAAGCCAACTCGCAGAGGCCCCTTAGACAATTTCAAAAGGAATGAGGCACCAACCGACGATTATCCCTGTGTACACTATGCAAGTGCAGCCAAAGACAACCCCTGGTTGGTGTAGGACTACTGCAGAACATGGATACAAAACATATTGGGCTATGCGTTTGGGTGGCTATAGTGGACTGGTTATCTAGAACTATGGAAAAGCTATGTCCCCTGCCTGATCAATGCTATGGTATACATGGATAAAATGGCAGGGGGTGACTTGCACACTCAATAATGGGCCCCCGAAAACAGTCGCCAGCACATAGTGACGTAGCGACAAGGGGGCAACACTTCCTGAGGTGCTTGAGGAGTGGAGAGGTATTCCACGGCTTTCAGAACAATCCCAGAGCCCGGAAGATGGTCAAGATCCCTACGAGCACTTACTGGAATACTTCCTTCCTCCGAGCACGTTTGCTCTTGCGAGTCTCCACTCAAGCCGGCCAATGAAGGCAAGAATGAGGTGGGAGCTCTGTTCCTCGTCAGTGTTCACTCCAGCCGGCCAATAAAGGCAAGCCAGAGGTGAGGAACAAGACTTCTCCCGGAAGGTAGGGTCCGTGGGGTCGCTACTGCCCAACAGCTCGCCACATGCTGCTCTGCGGGTTTCTGTATCTCTCTTGGTCTGGCTCCTCATCCTAGATCCGTTCCGGCAAAGTAAACTCTACTGGCACAGACCTAGAGTTCGGAGCGCGCAAGCCCCACCACGACGTCAACGTAGAGATACGGCGGTGGGGTTATTATTATTATTATTATACTCTGGTCGCGTGCCTCGCAGTTTCGCCGGCGGCCGGCATGGTGTGGTGCGTTCAGAAACAAACAAATAATTGAGTTTTTTACATCAAATAGAGGTGATTTATTGTTTAAAAATAAATAAATAAGTATCTCATTCATTGTCGACCAATATTCTACCAGGACTCTAAAGATAAGTAAAATTTTTACTATACATTTTATTATTCTATTTTCTCAGGATGTGTTAGAGTTCTGAACGTAATCGCCAAGATAATGAATTCTGCATCTGCATCAGTTGACAGATTATCTTACGAGACTTCGACTCCGTGCTGTTTATATGGTTGTGAAATACGATACTATTGGATTTTATTCAAATACTGTGTATAATAGTAACACATTCTTTTTCTTTTTCGTCAAAAGTAAGAAATATACTAAGTAAAGTTATTTTTCTTTGCAGCAGCTGTGTAGCAGTGGTTTCAAGACAAGAAGAAATGATTTTTGTTCAGTTGTATTTTTGTAGTAGTTTGTTTAGAATCAACATTATCATTGTATATTATTTTTTATTTGTATTTACTGTAAAAGGTGAAATAATACTTTATTGAACTCAATAAGCTGCTCTTTAGATTTTTGTTTTACTAAAAACTTTTGTAGATAAAAGTGAATAGACATTATGAAAATATTGTTTCGCCTTCCTGGTTATAATCGCATACAAAATTTTGTATTTCATTAGATTTGTTGTGTTCTTGTTTATAAATTATATAAAGTTTCTAACATATTTTTGTAATGTCTGTAATTATTGTAATACTTGGTTATGTTATAAATTATGTATCATTGTGTCACTTCAAATAGTTTTGTTTTGATAGTTAATTTAATTAGTGTAAGGTAATAAAATTAAATACATATGTTATTGTACATATTGTTGACATTATTTATTTCCCAAAATTATTTATCAATTAAATAGTTTTCGCCTTTCAATACAACTTTTATTTTCCTAAAAATAGTCCTACAAAAAAGTTCAGCCCACTTTTTTAAATTCACGCCATCTAGTGTTCAATCTTTGTAAACGTAGGGAATACCTATGTGTGTGTAAAAGACTGTATATTCAATGGTAGATGTTATTTTCTAGCTTTGTGTCTAATTGGGTGGATTTTGAGGCATTACTATGACCAAGTTCAATAAAGCGTAATGGCTGATTTGCGCAAGGATTACTCCTACGACTTAGTAATGCTCCAATTTCACATAAAACAAAATAAACCAAAACATGCTGACTTCAGCGCCATCTAGCGGGATAATGGCCGGGAACAGACCGTACGTTCCGCCTTAAGGGGCTCGTATTCAACAAACGTGTTTTTTTTTTGCCGTTTTTATAGATAATGGTACGGAACCCTTCGTGCGCGAGTCCGACTCGCACTTGGCCGGTTCTTTTTATTAACTTTATTGTAACTCTATTTCTGTCGTCCCGCCATTTTGTTTAAGTATATTTTTGTTTCACCCCACAGTTCGTTTTTTAATCTCGAAGACTAATATACCATTTCAAATGATTGTTGTTTGTTTTTTCAATTTGAAGTTTGACCATTTGCACCTGCCAAATTAGTCTACGGGATTAAAAAAAGAACTTTAGACTTCGACAATTTGACTTTCTAGGCGTTTTTGTAAGAGAAGATGAAGGTTAATGTGAATGGTTTTCATTTTCTATTTTTTGTGCATTTAAAACTAACAAAGTGATCACAAATAAGATAATAGGTTGAGTTGGAAAACTTGGAAACTAACAAAACGGAAGCAAAGGCCCGAAAAAAGGTTATCCGCGCGTATTCGAGTCGGTAGACGTCGCCGTCGGCAGACTGTCAGACTGATGGTGACGTCTTGATGACAATTTGACAGAGTCCTTCGGAAATACACCACTTGCATTTTTTTTTAAATACGTTTATTAATGGCTCTGGATACACGCGAAAGAAGTATTTTTGGATACTTTATTTATTTATTTTACCATTTATGCACACACAAATATATATAGACAAGAAGTAAGGAAAAGAAAAATACGTGCAAAGGCAATGCTTATTTATAAAGAAATCTGTTCCAGCATACCTGCGATAGGAAAGTAGATAAAACAGATGAAGACAACGTGTGTAAGAGTAGAAGAGAAACAAAATACATAAATCAAAAAACAACTTTACTTTATTTTTATTGAACCATAATAATTTAATTTTTCCATAGTACGAGAGCGCAAGACAAAAATCCAGTCACATCTTCAAAAAAAATTACCAGTTTGTCGCCCGCCATTCGCGCCACCCGTTCCGTGGCCAGCACGCGTAGCATGAGCACAGTTTTGTCGACGGAAGATTAGACAAAAATGACGTTCCGTGTAGACAGTACGACGGCAGCTAAGTAAAAAGAGTCAACTGCACTTTTAACGAAATTCACTCTTTTACATAATTCGACTCAGAATTCTTTTTGTCGTAGGATTTTTTTTAGGAATGTAACCAACTTTTGTTTCTACAGGCGATCTAATTAAATTTTAGAACACAAAAGCTGCTATTCTGACTTAACTATGATAGTTAGATAGTCCTTCGTGGACTTTTTTTTTAGAAAGAAAGAAATATATTTTATTTGAAACACGCACAGGAAAAACAAGCAGTAATATAAAGCAAAAACTAAATTAAAATAAAATCATAATTAAAACTAACTAAATACATAGACGACCTGTGCGAGGCCAAAAAGGCTCCTGCCTCAGCATAATGCTGCGATATTTAAATAAATAAATACCGCAGCGCTGGTAATAATGAGTACTTTAATCATAATAGTACATATTTTTTAGGTATCATCAATAGTATTCTCAGCGCACGCCCATTATTGAATTTTATAGGCAATTTATATATAATATATATTTCTTAAGGTTCTCTAATTTTTTTGAAAATAAATTTTTGCCTGTTTTACTTTCTGATAATATAGCTTTCTATTGGTGAAAAAATGGTTAAAATCGGTCCAAAAGTGTCGGAGCCATTTGGGTACAAACAAAAAAAAAATAATTCTTTATAATATTAGTATAGACAAAGGAGATTGAGTAAGATAGTCTTACAAATCTTCAGCAGCTCCAACAGTATTTTCAAATGTTAATTAATTAAGTAGTTGTAGTTGTGGAGCAGGACCAGCATAGCATAGCAAAGATTTTTATAAACCATCCAGACTTACTTAAAAAAATATTTTCCATATAACATTTTTTGACCTTGACCTTCGAGACGTTTGAAATTGACCTTGATAATGTGTCTCCTGTGAACTTGTGGAATGAACAACAGTTCTATGAGATTTATGTCATATTAAAAAATCGTGTTCGTTCTAAAATAAATTTAATTAACAGACGGATAATGTTGATATTGTTTTACATGTGGGTGCAGATTCTGCTTGTCGGCGTCGCACTCACGCGCGCAGCTGGACGAGTGTCTGGCAGCCGTGCGCAGCGTCGTGGACGAGCTGGGCCTCGCCTACTCGCGCCAGTACTCGCCCGATCACTAGCGCCAGTATTCGCGCCATCACTAGCGACAGTACTCACCCGATCACTGGCGCCAGTACTCGCCCGACCACTAGCGCAGCGTGGTGGACGAGCTGTGCCTCGCCTATTCGCGCCAGCAATCGCGAGACCACGAGCAATAAATTATTTACTCACGTTTTCAAATCTTTTATTTGCATACCGTCCTAGTAGTGCGGTGTTCCTCTTGAAATTCGGAATTTAGGTTCCACACAACATGGTGGTCATTGGGTTGGTGGTGTTTATGTTTGTTCATCAGCACTGAGTTTGTGATAACCTACTAGAGTGTGAATGTAAGACAGGTGTTATCTGTTGATTAGCTTGTGAGCGTCAAGATGACGGGATCAAGCCCCCAATTTAAAATGTATCACATTAAAGTGTTTGTACTACATATGTACTATTTGTACCCTAAACAAGACATTTGTACCTCTAAAGGTAAAGGAAGTATGTCAAGACTTCCCTGGTCCCGCCACTTTGACGTCAAAGTGGCGGGACCTTCTGGAAACGCTACTCAGAGGCGGGTAATTTACACCTGGAGACTTAGTACTACATACGTACAGGTATATACTAAATTTTCAATACAATTGTAAGTATCAAATTAAAGTTATGTGACTAAAACATTGGTCCCGCCAATTTGATGATTTATGATATCGCTGAATTCATATGAAAATCGTTGGAGCTCGTACAAAATCAAATGTGGAAACTTAGTACGTCCTTAGTACATGAACGTGTGTAATTTTCATATTCGAAACCTAAGTACATCGAAAGTTATCTACCATTCATCGTTATCTTTGGACAAAAATGGACACATTTAGGCAAAAATGAAACAACACAAAATGGTTTTGATAATTTTCTCTAACGCCGGGCTCACTGATAGTGCAGTGCATTTACACCACAGACTACTTAGAGATACTACGATTTACACTTATTTCATGTCAGTGCGCCAACCTCATTTTTAGAATAATCGCACTGGCCAGCACGAAAAAAATAGCTCGAAGCGCCTAAAATATAAGTAACTTTTATCATTAGAACACTAATGGCAACAGTTATAACTAGAGTTGGATCATATTATATATACAAACACGAAATCGCGAAAAAAAAAACAGGTGTTCCCTATATTTTGACGAGTTATGCGAACATACAAGTGGGGAACGGCTGATTTTTTTTTCGCAATTTTTGGTTGGTCCCATATTAAAAGTTGTTCATAATTATGAGTACAATGACCCCTTGAGGTTGTTGGTGTTTTACCAATAACACTGTATATGATCCAACTCAAATTATAACTGTTGCCTTTAGTGTTCTAATGATAAAAGTTACTTATATTTTAGGCGCTTCGAGCTATTTTTTTCGTGCTGGCCAATGCGAGTATTCTAAAAATGAGTTTGGCGCACTGACATGAAATAAGTATAAATGCACTATCAGTGAACCCGGCGTTAAAGAAAATTATTGAATAGAAAGGTTAGAATTTTAAAAACTCTTTCCACGCTATCGGGTAAATGCACTTTTGCACTCAGATTTCGAATGATAAACAGACTCTTTCCCAGCTTGTGAGGTGAAAACTAACTTGTTAGGTCGCTCACGTAAATATGGATATTAAAATAAGCAATATTAATACAATTAACTGTTGTTATCAAGCGCATTCCCAGAATGACGACACGGTTCCGCCGCAAAAAGCAGTATGGTTGAAACGCAGTCGACTGCCTACCCTTAAGTTCAATAATATTTTCTTACAACTTATAAAACACGGTTATGAGATAATTACATCATCAAATACAAACTACGTAAAGTACGGTTTCCACTCTCAGACCAAATAAAAAACCAAGCCAGAGGGCTCTCAACAGTGACGTGAAGCTGGTTTCGTTAACATGTGTGCACTTAGTTTGATAGTAGTGTCATTGTAAATAGTTGTAAATGTGTGTGCCTGAGCGTGTATGCACAGAGCGTTGCTGTAGTTTTAGCATGCTTCGCTGTATTGTTCGCAGCGCTCCGTCTTGGTTTTTTATTTGGTCTGAGTTTCCACTGATAAAATCTATATCAGAATCATTAAGATTGTTTGTTTCATTTCTGCATACATCTATTCAATTCTATTAAAATAAAATTTTCGATCTTTGATGATAAAATATGATACTTAAAATTACACACGTTCATGTACTAAGGACGTACTAAGTTTCCACATTTACAACCTCTAACGATTTTCATATGAATTCAGCGATAACATAAATCATCAAATTGGCGGGACCAATGTTTTAGTCACATAACTTTAATTTGGCACTTACAATTGTATTGAAAATTTATAATATACCTGTACATATGTAGTACTAAGTCTCCAGGTGTAATTTACCCGCCTCTGAGTAGCGTTTCCAGAAGGTCCCGCCACTTTGACGTCAAAGTAACACTCACAAAGACAATATAGAAAGTATTAAATTCAATGAAACAATAACTACAGACCCTGTACAAATGGCTACTATATTTAATAACAATTATGTTAAATTAACGCATGTACAAGGGGAAAAAAGCACAAACCAAAACCGCCTCAAAAGTACGTGTGTCAACTCTATGTTTCTTAGAAGACAGGAAATAATGTCTCTATCCAACACTAGGTCGGAGGGCTATGATGAGATCAACACAAAAATCGTCAAAGCATGCTGCAACGAACTGACTGGTATTCTGACGCATTTAATAAACATGTCATTTTCACAAGGCACCTTTCCTGAAAAATTAAAACTGTCTTTAATAAAGCCCTTATTCAAGAAGGGAGATAAATGTGACATCAACAATTACCGACCTATAACTATTATACCCATATTGTCTAAATTTTTTGAAAAATGTATGTTTAAAAGGTTAACTGACTTTTGCTATAAATTTCATATTATAAGTGACCTGCAGTTTGGATTCCAAAAGAATAAGTCCACATCGTTAGCTATTTTTTCCCTCATGCAAGCTATACTTTCAAATATTAATAATAATTATATAACTACAGGCCTCTTTTTTGATCTATCGAAAGCCTTCGATCTGGTGTCACATGACATATTGCTACAAAAATTGGAAGCTGTTGGTATTAGAGGACCGGCATGGCACTTCAGTGGCTGTCGTCCTATTTAAGCAATAGAATACAATGTGTCATCATCAATAAAAAATAATGTAATAATATCCTATTCATCGGAATATAAACATAATAAATATGGCGTTCCACAGGGAAGTGTGCTAGGCCCAATATTATTCCTCATTTATATAAATGACATCATAAAAATAACTAACCTTAAATGCGTATTATTTGCTGACGATATTTCTATTATAGTGACATCTAATAAAAAACTAAATACCATTTCAGAACATGAACTTGACATTAATAATACAATTGACAAATTATTGCATTGGCTTGACATTAACCATTTGATAATAAATTTTGACAAATCCGTTTACATACAATTTAATCGATCAAATAATTCCAAAAATGACATTAAACTCAATATTAATAAAATCAATGAAGTAACGCGTACCAGATTTTTAGGTGTAATAATAGATAAAGACATTAACTGGAAAGAGCACATAGACAATGTTAGCACTAAAATTAATAAATTTGTTTATGCATTAAAACGTGTAAAAATGTAACTAATATAAAAACTGCTGTAATGTCATACCACGCGTACGTCGAATCGTTGTTACGTTATGGACTAATAATGTGGGGTAACAGCACTGACTTCCAAAGAGCATTCATCGCTCAAAAAAAGTGCATGAGAGCAATTTGTGGACTTAAGCCTGACGACTCATGTCGACCAATATTTAAAAAACTTGGTTTGTTACCGTTACCGTCGCTTTACATTTACGAAATATGTGTGTTTGTTATGAAAAATAAGCAACTATTTAAGACTGCAAATGATGTCAATCCTCGGAACCGACGAGATCCATACAAACTAGTGTTAAATGATTTGCCTAGACTGTCTAAATACAATAGTAACTGCTTGGCAATGTGTGTGTGCATTTATAATAAAATACCAAGGCATTTGAAGGGTTTAAATACAAAATTATTTAAAATTAAATTTCATAAGTGGTTACTCGAGTGTAGTTTTTATAATTTAAAAGAATTTATAGATAAAAAATGTTGATGTTAGAAAACGATTGTTGTTGTTAACTTATCTTTAAAATTTTGCATGCTATGTTTTATCCTAGCTAAACACGCTTGTGCCTCAATTTGTATTTAACACCCCTGTATACCATGTTTTACGCAAATAAATATTCTATTTTATTCTATTCTAAAGTGGCGGGACCAGGGAAGTCTTGACATACTTTCTTTACCTTTAGAGGTACAAATGTCTTGTTTAGGGTACAAATAGTACATATGTAGTACAAACACTTTAATGTGATACATTTTAAATTGGGGGCTTGATCCCGTCATCTTGACGCTCACGATTAGCTTTGCTGTCACGACCTCGATGGACTCGGGCCTCGTCCTAACCGAAAACCATCGTCGCGCGAATACACGATCGTTGCTCGCGTATGCACGTCACTCATTATTCCCCTCGTCCTAACATCAAGCGACCGTCGCATGATTACGCGATCGTTTACCAATAATGTCATATTCATTTATATGAATACGATCGCGTATTCGTGCAAGTGCTTTTCGGTTAGGACGCAGGGTCACACAACTCGTTGTAATCCGTCGATGGCGTCGCGATAAGTAGTGCCGGTTCATGCGTCATCGCATATCTGAGTTTTATGTACACATACCTACTAAAAATATTATTGACTATCTTGTTATCTGAAATATTCGCTGGTATAGATAGGTACGATAGATAGATAAACTCTTTAGTATGTACACCATAAAAATACAGACATGAAGGACGATGGGAACTGGCGTCCCCAAAATTAAATCTTAGTCAACAGACTTGAGACCATATTATTCAGCCCTTTGCAAAAAAAAAGGAGCCCTTAACAGTCATTGGCTTTTCTATGGATGATATTAATATTTTTATTATGTCATTAGCATAAATGACCAGTAATTTCGTATTATCAATAAGAATATAGTTTTATGGCTACACCCCTCTTCCAGCAGCGCTACGATTTTACTGGCTCTTATTGCTTTTTCTGCCATTACAATCGACACAAAGATATCTGGTTTAAGTCACAATAAGGATGGATTATGCGACAAGCATAAATTATTCTACTAAAAATAACGAGAAGTTAGTTTTAGTTGCCCGGATAACCTTTTAATCGCAAACCCGCAAAAAGTTAGTAAAAGTCACAAACTGAAAAAGGGATTAAATATTATTGTTTTAAACAAGAGTTTCGAATTTGGAATTAACTTTTTTTCATACCCTCTCTTTATTAAGTGCCAATAACATAGTTTGGCTATTAAAACCTCTTTACAACTAAATGATTAGGTACCGATAATGTAAAAAAATCAAAACCGCCCGTTTTTTTTGCAAAGGGGTATATGCTTGAGACATAATCTCATTTAAAAGGTCTTAGCTTGCTGATCATTCTTGACTATGACGACGGCTGTCAAAAATATGGGGTTCACAGGGAAAAGAAGGAAATGTCATGGTACTACTGTAATACCAATGATAGTAGATAAATGAAACTGAAAGATATTGCTTTTAGGAAACCCCCCATATACCCCATAGACTTAAAACAATCGGTTTATACTCTTGTAGCCTCTAACGAAAAGTTATGAGACAAAAATGATGTCTGTTGGTTCGAAAAAGAGGCTATCGTCCTTTAGAAATGTAACATAGGGTGGCACAATGGGCGGTCTTACCGCTAAGGGCTTCTATACGAAACTGCGTTGCGACGTCGCGTCGCATCACAAAAATCAGTGACGGTACCCTAACATTTTCTTAAGAAATATGCGTTGCGAATTCGCATCGCGCTGATTCGCAGTTTTGTGTACGAGCCCTTAAAGCGATCTTTTACAGACAACCTTTGGATGGATTAAAGTAAGATGGAGAGACCATACTGCAGGTAATCAGTGGCGTATCATTGAATCCGTATACATATGATGTCTGACTATTGCTGGTCCCTGATAAGCATTAAAACGAAGTTTTCTAGAACTAGGTACTTAAATTCTGTAAACTAGTGTAGGTACCTACTAATTCTCATTCCCAAGAATTTTCGGGTGTTCTGTTAATTAAAAGTGGGAGAAGGAACCCTGAGAACCCTCCATGAGCAACACGGCCAGATGACGCTTCCAATATTTGGCAGAGCCGTATCCTTGGAAGAAGTTCGTTATTCGGAGATCTGTCAAATATAATTACCATATCAGGAACATTCTTGGCTATGTGAACGCGCTATACTGCAAATGATCAAACAGGCGCAGTCCGAGGGGGGGATCCTGGGGGTCATGACCCCCTCCAAAATCATTCAAGCTGTCGAGAGACTGAATGATTTACGTGCTTTACTAACTAAAAACTGTAGGTACTTGAGCCAATTGAGCCACAGTGACCCAGATGAGCATATACAAAAAAAAAAAGGTTTTTAGAGTACTTATCAATTAGATAACCATTTTCCTAAAAATATTCCTCGGGACCAATGGTGACCCCCCCCAAAACTTTGAGCTGCGACCGCGCCAGTGACTAAGCCGCCGGAAACACTAAATTCCACGCGGACAACAGCTAGACACAAAACGATATGATGATTGTGACTCCAAAAAATAACTGAAAAGCGAAAAATAAATAACTTTAATTTCGGAAGTCGGTGTCTTCGCTTTACAATTTTCGTTTTTTGCCACCGACTTCCGAAATTAAAGTTATTTATTTTTCGCTTTTCGGTTATTTTTTCGTCGGTTTAATTTTTCGTAAAAAAGTTTTTTATTTTTCGCTTTTGAGTTACCTTCCACTCCAGGGTACTCCAGGGGGTTACTTCAGGTTAAAGACCTGGAGTTGATGATGAGTGGTTGTGTCATCAGAACTATATATGTGTGCGAAATTTCAGCAGAATCGGTTCTCAGTTGAAAATTCAGTTGGTGAAAAATCAATCAACCCCATTTTTTCTACCTTTAGGGGTGGATTATAGTTTCCAATTTTAAATGGGACCAACTTCGAGGTATATCTACCCTTACCAATAAAAAAAGATTTTTTCAAATCGGACTACACACTAAAAAGTCATGCGTGGTCATACATAAAAAAAAAAAAAGAAAAAAAAATATATACGTGTCGACTTGAGAACCTACTCCTTTTTTTTTTGTCGGTTAAAAAAAGAAAGATTTTGAAATACGCAGGTATTTGTTGTTACCTCGTTTTCGCTTTGCAAGTCTGTAGGTTCGTAAGTAGGTACCTACTAGTACTAGGTATATTTTGAGGTGAAGAAACGGTTTCCAATGAGATGTGATTGTCATGGGTATGGTGAATCGTGCAGGGCTGTGGTGGTGCTACTAACCGAACTGAGTAAAAACGTTCGTAGGTAGAAATGCTAGCATTTTTCAGTCGTACTTTAGCTAAATTTATATCATAAAACACAAGATTCCTTTCGTTCAAAAAGCTTGGTGAACACGAAGATTGACCCAAATACTGCCATAAGCCGATACCTACAAGCTCAGCAAATCAGTGAATCATACATCCGTATCTGCTTATCAAGCCGCGGTGCAGATACGATAGATAACAACAATGGAGGAGTCGCAGGTCGCCGCTAGTTCCCCACGCACCGCGCTCGCAGCTCCTGCCCTCTCGAGCTATCGTATTGTCTTACGTGAAGAGTGCCGCCTGCCGAGGCTGTGACTAACACGAGTGCTGCGTCTGCGTGGGTGAGGCATGGCACGCATGGCAGGCAGGGCAGGCCTGGCGCGCTGTGCGTGCGCCGCGCTGCTGCTGGCGGCGCTGCTGCGCGCGGCGCTGGGCGACGGTAACGTGTCCGTGCAGTGGAAACAGTGAGCCATCCGCGACCACATCCAGTTTTATCATTCATTATCTAACATCAATCACACTTCACCTTCAGCACAGAGACAGGACTGTTTGTTTGTTTATTTGTTGTTTCTATGTCCTTTTTAGTTAGGTACATCAAAAAGAAAAAACGGATCCCTTATAGGATCACTTCATTGTCCGTCTGTCTGTCAAGACCCATTTTCTCAGGAAGGAGTAGGAGGTATCAAGTTGAGATTAATATCAAATAAATCAAGAAAAAGTCTAAAAGAAATCAAGGTTCTAAGTCAAAGCAATAATGATACCTACTCGCAAATAAATCAAAACTTAATATTACTTCCCTTCGCTTTGACCTAGAATCATGAAAGGCAAGAAGCAAAGTCTCACAGCACAAGTAGCAAGTAGGTAAAGAAAAAAGTCGGAAACTGGTTACCTATATAATTTGTAGTTTTTGGCACAGTAAAAAATAAATAAGTAATGCGATTTCAAACAATTTGCAGCTGAACAATTGACCGTGACGTAGGTACATATATATCGATGTATGGGAGAACATGTTTTTCACCTTCAATGTTGAGTACCTATACGAGCAACTCAGCTATTAGGTATACTAATACCTACTAGCTGAGTTGCTCGTACCAATACTCATGCTACATAACAAGTAGGTACTAAAACATTTTAAGAAGTTTTTTGAGGGTGGGAAATCATCAAATGACTTCTCCCGCTCTGGGCCGTTCGGAAGGGAGTGTCAGACTTTTACTGACTAAAACCCACTCGTGTTCCTTCAGTTGCCTGTTGCCAAGGTCCCGGTATCCCTTTCGGACTTTCCCGCAACCCTGGCAGACATCGGTCCTAGCGGACCCCGCCAATTGTGCTGACATCTCTTTCGAGGCGCGCGTGGAACACGACGCGCTATCGACCCGGGTCTGGTCCTTATCGGACGGCGAGCTACCCATTGCTCGCCGTCCGCAAGCCCGCGCCTGTGGTGGCCGGGAATCCGCCTGGGATTCCCGACGCCCAGGGCGTCTACAGCGGCGGTGGTTAGGGCCGTGAGGGCGCAAACTTTGCCTCTCCCTCACGCGTTCCGCCTCCTCCTTCGCGAGCATTACTGCTTCGCAGAAGGGGGTGACGGCCTCCACGAGGACAGTAAAATGTGAGTAAAAATGAGTCACATAAATATTGAACCATTAAAAAGGGAAAATTATGACACATGGCGAATACACGCAAAAGCCCTACTAATAAAAAAAAGCCTATGGAATTACGTCTCACAAGCAATAAAAAAGCCTACAAGTGAAGGTGAGGAACTAAATAAATATTTAGAAAAAGACGTCCTGGCGCTAGCAGAATTATTTCTGATAATCTCGCCGAGTGAACTGAAACAAGTGAAGAACTGTCAAACTAGCAAAGATGTCTGGGTTGTACTTGAGGGTATTTACTGCAGCAAAGGTCCGGCACGAAAAGCAAGTCTCTTGAATGAACTAACATTAAGAAAACTGAAAGAAGGTGATAATATAGTAGACCACTTGAACAAATTTATGGACATTGTTGATAAACTAGCAGATATGGACATTGGAATTAATAAAGATCTTCTTAGCATTATGATGCTCTATAGTCTGTCTCAATCCTTTGAAAATTTTCGGATTGCTATAGAATCCAGGGATGATCTACCAGATCCTGAAAAGTTAAAAATTAAAATTATTGAAGAAGCTGAAGCAAGAAGAAATATGGCTAGTATAAGTGAACAAAATCCAGAACAAGAAGCGCTATATAGTAGACAGCGTAGAAGAAACAAAAATGTTATTGTCGAGTGTTAAAAATGTAAAAAGAAAGGACATAAAGCAAATGAATGCTGGTCAAAAGTGGTACAAGGAAATAAAAATGTTTCAAACTTATGTTGTCCTAAAGAAAAATGTCTAAATACAAATGACAGTAAAGAAAAACTAAACAAGTGGTGTCTTAACAGTGGTTGCACGTCACACATATGAATTAGAAAGATTCCGAAATATTGATAGGAATGAAAGCAAACCCTTAAAATTAGCATCAGAGAACTGTACAGCACAAATTGAAGTCCGTGGTTCAGTAAAACTCAACATCAAGGAAAGACCTGATCTGCAACTGACCGAAGCTTTATATGTACCATCACTAACTACAAACTATGTCATACTAATGTCAGTAGGAAAAATGACTGACAAAGGTGCAACAGTTTTTTTCAAACGGAAAAACGCAACTGTTAAGTATAATGGTCAATACTATTAAGAGCAGAAAGAAATGAAGACGGTTTATATTATGTTAAAGAAAATATACAAGAGAAAGCATCGAGATATAAGTACTAATAGTACTTCAGAGAAAGCTAGATTCTGCGAAGAAAATAAAATGCAACAATGGCATAGAAAACTAGCTCATCTCAATGAGGTTCAAATGCGAATAGCTCTAGATATAATAAAACTTTAAAAAAAAAATTGACCGACTTCAAAAAAAACAAAACAAAAAAGGACTACTGTACTAAAAACCAAAAGACAAAAGTACTTCTTTAATAATAAGAGAAAAATAAAAAAATAACTTTAATTTCGGAAGTCGGTGTCTTTGCTTTTAATTTTAGTTTTTGGCCACCGACTTCCGAAATTAAAGTTATTTTTTTATTTTTTTATTTTTCTCTTATTATTAAAGAAGTACTTTTGTCTTTTGGTTTTTAGTACAGTAGTCCTTTTTTGTTTTGTTTTTTTTGAAGTCGGTCAATTTTTTTTTTAAAGTTTTATTATTTTTCCATTTTTTGTGTAATTTGATTTTTGTAATCATGGGTAGACCAACTAAAGGAGCCACCCGCATGAAGAAAAACAGAATTAAAGAGACTAATACTGCTGAAAAAGAACGCCTATCTAAGAATCGCAAACGGAGTGCTATGTCCGGTTCCCAAGAATCACCGTTAGCTTGTCATGCTAGGTTATCTCAGATGAGAAATTACATGCATTCTCATTTGTCACAGGAGTCGCCAAATGATAAGATCTGCCGACTCAATCTTATTCAAAAACGATTAAGTGGCGAGTCGTCTGAACAGCGCAAGTATCGTTTAGATGTTATACGAAACCGGCTGGCTAATGAGACTCCCGTGCCTTCTCAAGAATATAAGGGTGAACACTATACATTTGCTTACACTGTATAGTTCCCCTCATCATCATATTATAAGGTGACCATAATCAGATCTGTAATGTCACTTACAACCTATATGATTGCAAAGTTCTTATCAATATAAATGAGTTAAGTCCAAACACAAGGTAATTACTGTGAACCGTTGAGGAGTTCCGTTAATCGTCCTTCGTCTTCATCATCAGACCCTTAACGACAGTCACAACCCATCCAAGTGTAAGGTTCTTATCAATACAAATTAATCAAGCCCAAACACAAGATATCTGCTGTAAACCACTGAGGAGTTCCCTCGACTGTCTTTCGTCTTCATCATCAGACCCCTAACGACAGTCAGAACCCATCAAAGTGTAAAGTTTTTATCAATACAAATTAATCAAGCCCAAACACGAGGTATCTGCTGTAAACCATTGAGGAGTTCCCTTGACTGTCTTTCGGCTCCATCATCAGATCGACTCCAGGCCTTCATAAAATTGTAGTGCTGTAAAATACTTAATGAATAAATTAAGGAATGCACTAGTTGCCCTTACGATTTTTGAAAGTTCCCCTCGATTTCTCTAGGATCCCATCATCAGATCCTGACTTGGTGACAATGGGACCACCTCAGAAGTATAAGCTTTTGAACAAAAAAAGAATTTTTGAAATCGGTTCACAAACGGCGGAGTAATCGGTGAACACACATAAAAAAAAAAAAAAAAAAAAACAATCATCCCGAACATAGTACCTCCTCCTTTTTTGAAGTCGGTAAAAAAGAAGATGGAAGGATTAGAATTTAATAAAAATGACACAGTTCGAGACTGCGAAGTGTGTGCTAAAGGGAAAGCAACAAAACTACCATTTAATACACCCAAAAATGAAGAAAGAACAAATGAAAAGTTACAAATAGTGCATACGGATGTATGTGGTCCTATGAGACAACTAACGAAAGCGGGTTCCAAATACTTCATCACATTTACTGATGACTATTCAAGATATACACGAGTATATATAATGAAAACTAAGGATGAAGCTTTATCAAAGTTTAAAGAATTTAAAAACGAGGCAGAAAGGTTTACTGAACAAAAAATTAAATTAGTAGCGGAAATTCAAACTGAGTAATTTAATTAAATAGAAATTCCAGAATCATTGACGAACATCTATCATTTTTCATGCGCCAATATGTTAATTTGTTTCTTCTTTGTTCTATTTGCAAGCTAATTCGAAATTTAAATAAAATCTTTGATAAGTTACCTCCTTGGTTGCCATGTGTTGAAGTAAAAAGTTCGTTCCATTTTTAAATAACACGACAGATATGAGTTTTCATAGTAATTTATTTGGCCGCTAAACACGCCAGATATGGATTCTCATAGTAACTTTGCTGGCCGCATCGTCACTTGTTTTTTACCACTACAGCAATTTTGATTTATCTCGAAGAAGGTTGTCAAAATAATGCTCGAATTTCCAAGCATGTTTGAGTAAAAGTTATTGATTGACCTACTGTGAGACTGAATTGTGAGAATATTTAATTTCAATAAAATGTACATGTAATACATAGGTGATATTTATTTAAATATAACACCTACAAACCTCCTGTGTTCATAATAATGAATAGGTACTTAAGTAATTTGTGCATTTGTAAGTTTAAGTTAGCGGCGTTGTCTATCAGGCTTACGTTCGAGGAGACACACGAGCTGGTGGTGACCCCGGCCGTCGAGTTCATCTTGTCGTTTGCGCCGGTGAGTACACTCAACTAAAAACTTTACGTTCATAATAAACAAAATGATAATGAATGCTTGAACCTTTACTGAATTTTTGTTGGTTGTACTTAGGAAATGTGTAATAAAAGCTCATTGATATTTTTTTAGCATCCGGCACAGGGCGTGTTTCCGATCCGAGTGTGGGTCAAAACCGACGGTGGCGACACCTCGCGGCCGCTACTCGTTACAGCCAGACGCAGGATAGGTAAAGAAGATAGAATTGAATTGATCTAGCACACAACACATGGTTTTCGGTAGGTAGGTACTGAATATATGCCCCTGCCGCAGGCTCTAAGTCTATCCTAAACAATTAGGTAGTAGGTAACGAACCGGCTCAAAAAAAATTGAGTACAAGTCATTTAATTTAGTCCGCGCTTTGTCTTTTCTGTCGTTTACAATCCAGACTTCAGACAGATACCTAATTCAAAGTAAAAAATATCACTTTTCACATCAAAATTAATTACTTACTTTGTTATTTTTGTTCATTATGTAAGTACATCATATTTGTTTATCCTAATCCTAACTTAAACTTATATTAAGTATACATTACTTATATTTATAAGGTGTATCTTTTCATACACGAAATCTCTTAAGGGGTCATCTATTAGAGTACTCATCAATAAGAGCAACTTTCACTACGGCACCAAGCACGAAATCGCGTTTACATAAACAGTAATCTATGTAGGTATGGATAGTCTGTGAAACACAAAACACTCGTTGTTGTAATCTTTTGTCAATATTTATCTTCTCTCCAAATCACAGATAAAGCTATACAATACTACTTAGACTGTGCGCTAGACTATCAGATGAGCCCACTCTGACTTCTCCAATACAAACTCATCATTTATTTTTAGTATAAATGGTACTCTAAGGTCGCGAGATTTATCTCGAGACGATAGACTTTTTTCGACACTGTGTATCTACCATGGCCTGGGGTGATTCGTAATAACTTGCACGGTGTATTGGGTGGGTGGCAGGTGCGTGGACGTGGCAGCTGCCGTACCGCTCGGGCGCCTCCATGCTGTACGAGCTGGAGCGCACGCTGTGCCCCGACAACAGCGTCGACGCCGAGAAGCTCAGCGACGACTGCGGTCAGTTCCATACGTTAGGTGTTATACACAACAAACACAACATACTTATGGTCAGATGCTCTTCAATTCACAGTCACACACACCAGCAGCGACGAGCTCACACGCCTTGGTGCCGTGACTGAGCAATTGGTTTTTCCCAAAAGCGCATGGAGTCGATTCCCGCAACGAAAAAAAAAATTATAACAGTACTTAGGTAGATCTATAGCTACTGTTTTGTACTGCACAGTTACCTACTACAGCATCAGGAAGATTTTCTGAGATGCAGTTTTTAGTAAAGCGAGATTTGTGTCTATCTCACCCGTGATACAAAAGAAATTCCGCTGTCGTTTTCACAAAAAATCTTAAGTGTTTCATGAATTGAGTATTGCCCTAACCATTCAATTATTATGTAATGTCGTCAGATTCTGATGACCCGACGTTGCCTACGTCGGGCGAGTTCTCCCTGCACGTGGGTTCATCGTGCGCTGTGCCAACGCGCGTGCAACTGCGCGCCACCTTCGCGCGCGACTTGCGCCTGCCCTTCCAGTCCTCAACCGCCGTGGAGACGCAACAGGTACGCGGATATACCTACTGTCCATTACGTGGCACAGTGCACTATCCTCGGCGACGGGATCGAATCAAAGATCAGTCGAGATGTCACGATCCTACTTCATCTTGTATAGCCCCTGACCTATTTACTGCGAATAAAATGTGTTCTGCGAATCCTACGATACGTTTCTATCCTACAGTATCGCGCGAAGGCGATTTTCTCCGTCGTATTCGTCATAGACATGTTGTCCGACGTCGCTATTCCTTGGGATGTGTTTTTCAATGGCCTTTGTCCTAGTGAATATTGGTTTTAGTATTAGGTACAAGTCGTAAGCACATTTTTCCTGGTAGATACTTACTTTCCAA
This sequence comes from Lithophane leautieri, assembly GCA_949152455.1. Classification (NCBI taxonomy): domain Eukaryota; kingdom Metazoa; phylum Arthropoda; class Insecta; order Lepidoptera; family Noctuidae; genus Lithophane; species Lithophane leautieri. The sequence continues at coordinate 21,065,264 of OX424460.1, forward strand.
TATTATTAGTTACTCACTAATGTTGCAGGGAGCGCCGCGCGTTAACTTCTACGAATGGCTGCCGGGACAGAACAACGTCCGGCTGGTGGTGGAGTCGGAAGACGACGTGTGCGCCACCATCGCCATACAGAACTACACGGTCAGTAACACTAGCAACTACCGGCCCTGGCATGACCACTGGCAGGGCGGTTACTTGATGGGCTGGGCAACATCTAGTAGAAGACGACTCAGCACTTAAGTTAGGACACTATTTTGTTTTGTTCTGTAAAAGTTTGGAGAGCTTGTTATTTCCGACTATACTTTTACTACTAGGGTTGCAGGCAGGAAACCAGCGGCGAGGAGCGATGGCCGAGCGGGGCGGGGGTGGCGACGGCGACGGTACAAATGTTTTCGATCGCCAGCGCCCGCTCGGCCATCGCTCCTCGTCCTCGCCGTTGGTTTCGTGCTCGCAGCCTAAAACTTACCTGTGTTTTCGCAGGCGCATCACCTTGCCTCGTCACAGCGTACACCTATGTTAAGAATGTAGGTACTTACATGCTTCAGGAGGGAGATGTCTGTATCTGTATTGTAAGCTAAGTGTATTAGTTGTACCTAATTTGATTGTTGTGATTCGTGACATTGTTTCAGTGCCCGATAGCAGAGACGCTGGAGGAGATAGAAGTTTCGACGTTAAGGATGACCGTGATGCGATCCGGTGGAGTGCAGCTGTCGGTAATTAAAACCATTTCACATAATATATTATCAACTGTTACCATTGTTTGCATAATATGTTGTTGAACCGACGAATGTTAACGAAGCAATGAAAGAAGCGCGTTTACAAAACGCGCGACAGCATCGCTACAAAAAGCCGCCGTGGCGTGGACGAGGGGCCTTATCAAGTGAAGTGTCTGTGTTGGTTTTCAGCGCAACCGCTACCCGCGCGGATTCTACATACTGTCGGTAGTGCAGCACACGGACGAGGCCTGCCGCGAGCAGGAGCCGGCCGAGGTGGACTGGCTGTGGGAGGCCGCCATGCTGGACCAGCAGCAGAGCCTCAGCGAGGCGCCTCCTCCGCGCCGCAAAGCGCTCACCCTGCACGCGCAGGTACAGTAGGCCGCGGCCACGCGCTCGCACTGCGGCCGCGTGTGACGTCAGCGGCGCGTGACGTGTTGCAGGCGGCGCTGACGCGCGGCCAGTACCTGGTGGGCGCGGGCGTGACTCTGGCGCTGTTCGTACTGTTCTACGTGCTGTTCGGCGCGCTGGTGCTGGTGCAGCGCTGGCCGCGCTGGAAGCGACTGGTGGGCCCGCGTGCGGTGCTGGCTCGCAGTAAGTATATTTACTTACGTACCTACACTATGTATTCTGGGATCTCCTAATAGTGATTCCTCAAATAGTATTTTCATTGAATATTTGGTCCGAATATAATCTCTAGTATTTGGTATATAGGTTGGTATATATGCCTTTGTTTTGCTCAACTTGGTGGGGCCACTGCCCCCAGATATGGAATGTAGTAAGTAGGTACATATATAGAGTTTTTCTAAAACACATCATCCACATGGCTAACGGCCAGTTTCTTCATCAAAAGTAACAGTCAACTGTTCTTTTGCATTGTTGTATTTTCAATCCACGGCGCTGAGGCGAGGGTTGTAAGTCCAATAGTGCGGAAGAACAGTTGACACTACGAACATAGAACCTCCTCCTTTTTGGAAGTCGGTTAAAAATGGTTTTCACACATCCGCAATATTTTTGAACAACTTTTCCAACGATACACATGATACACGGGACAGACGAGGACATAACCTAAAAAAAATTTGTTTTCATTATTTTATTTTAAGTAGGTACCGCTTTGTCGGCGTTATGCCATATTTCTACAGTTTTCTAGCTAAGAGCCTCTGAGCTAATCTGCGGAAAGACAGATATGCGGACACGGCGAAACTATAGGGGCTCCTCGTTGACTACCACCTAAAAACGGGAGAAACGGAAATTTGCAAAAAAAATTTATAATTTCATACAATACCGCTCAATAGTATTTATCAATTTTTCAGAGCCTGATGAAGTGGAGGCGGCAAGCACAATGTCGATGTCACCCGGCCGGCGCCGGCGGCGAGACTCCAGTGAGTCTGACTTCTAACTTATAGATACTCAAGGCTACTTGCTTGTGCTGAACTTAGGAGAGGTTCAACTTTACTGTGGAAGTCGATCCAGGAGAGGGACAATAGCGCACGAAGTCAAATACGACTCTTTCTGTTTGTTGTTATCTTTTCCTTCTATGCCTATTTCCGGGGCTTATTGATCGGGGATGATAAACCTACATCTTGATAAAATGTTTACTATGTGTATTTACCACCGTTTTTTGTAGCGGCGACATTCGATAGCAGTGATAACAGTGACACGGACGAAGAGGAAGAGGAGCCCGGTACTGCCACCACGGTAGACACCGCCGGGGCCATAGACAACGTCACCACCACAGCTGTCACCACTGCCATCGACACCAACCCTCCTGACAATGGCAGAAGAGACTCTACCACCAATACTAGAGATACCGCCGCCGGGCCCGACGCTGCGCCCGCTACTGACGAGCACTTGGCCGGGCGCGCGGACCTTAGCGCCGACACTCCCGACGGCGACACGAGCACGCGCGCCGTGCAGGCCGGACAGAACGGCAACGCGATCTATGTGCTACAAGCTGATACAGATCAGGTAATCAGCCATTTTAAGATCAAGACACGTGTTTAAATAAATGAAGCCATTTTAAAATGCCGCGGTTCTATTGGTTTAACTGTGAGTGAAAAAGAGTGAACTTGTTGTTCATTAGGAATGGTTAACAGCAGCAACAGAGCTCATAATAATGTACTTCTGACCGAACTCCGGACACAGCGGCCAAGCTCATCGGAGAATAGCCAAGTACGCAGGAGGTTTAATACAGTGCACAAGGGTGCGCGGGTGCACGGGTCACTCGCACAACGTCCCACAGGCGCGCCCCTTCGGGCTGCGGGCGCGCGCTCCGACCGCCACCTGTACACATATACCTAACGTCGTCCCACAGGCGCGCCCCTTCGGGCTGCGGGCGCGCGCTCCGACCGCCACCTGTACACATATACCTAACGTCGTCCCACAGGCGCGCCCCTTCGGGCTGCCGGCGCGCGCTCCGACCGCCACCTGTACACATATACCTAACGTCGTCCCACAGGCGCGCCCCTTCGGGCTGCCGGCGCGCGCTCCGACCGCCACCTGTACACATATACCTAACGTCGTCCCACAGGCGCGCCCCTTCGGGCTGCCGGCGCGCGCTCCGACCGCCACCTGTACACATATACCTAACGTCGTCCCACAGGCGCGCCCCTTCGGGCTGCCGGCGCGCGCTCCGACCGCCACCTGTACACATATACCTAACGTCGTCCCACAGGCGCGCCCCTTCGGGCTGCCGGCGCGCGCTCCGACCGCCACCTGTACACATATACCTAACGTCGTCCCACAGGCGCGCCCCTTCGGGCTGCCGGCGCGCGCTCCGACCGCCACCTGTACACATATACCTAACGTCGTCCCACAGGCGCGCCCCTTCGGGCTGCCGGCGCGCCTGCACGTGGCGGCGCTGGCCCGGCGGCGCGCGCGCGTGCTGGACGCGCGCTCCGACCGCTACCTGTACACGCTCTACACCGTGGCTCTGTTTTACTCGCTGCCTGTCCTGCAGTTCGTCGCCGGCTACCAGATCGTGAGTATCACCACGTGGAGCCTACGTACGTTACCAGTTAACGGCGGCCGGCGATGCTCACTGTGTTGTCTCAGGTGCTGAACGTGACGGGCTCGCTGGACACATGCTACTACAACTTCCTGTGCGCGCACCCGTGGGGCGGCATCTCGGACTTCAACCACGTGTTCTCCAACGCCGGCTACCTGCTGCTGGGCGCGCTGTTCATGCTGCAGGTGCGCCGCCGCAAAATGCGACGGAAGAGGAAGCCCAGGGACGAGGTACGTATGCAGCGTCATGCCGACTGAGTGGCCACAGCAGTGCAGTACATGTGTCCTCCCGCAGGAGTACGGCATCCCGGCGCACTACGGGCTGCTGTCGTCGCTGGGCGCCGCCATGATGATGGTGGCGCTGCTGTCGGCCGCGTACCACGTGTGCCCCAACGCTCTCAACTTCCAGTTCGGTACGTACGCATCGCAACGCTCCACGCTCACGGTAATGATACCGGCCTCATGGATTAATGAGATACCGCTTGGTTTATCTCTAGCTTTTAACTACTGTTACTGATATACTTAAATAACTTTGTTGCTAATTGGTTGAAAACGCAAAATGTTTTGCGTTTATTTAATAAAGGGCATAGTAGCTCACACAGGGCAGAGTTCTTGGCGCCATAGTCTGTTGAACAAACAGTATTTATATTCTTTACGGGTAAGTAATAATTTTTACAAATGTTGTCTGAGACTGTTATTTAAACTTTAGGGCGGTTAGTAAGATCAGTCGAAAAAATTTACACGTACTACAATAAAAATACTACAATGTCAGTAATGTAGTATAATAAATGAATGGTCAGTGCAGTAGCTATAAAGCCCCGAACAAATGGGTTAGGTTAGGTTGGAACTGTGACACCTGAGATGTGGGCGGCTTGATGCGGCTCCGGCCTAAGAGTACAGCTTCGGCGCCCGATGGGGTACCTGATCCAGATACTGGGGCCAGATTCTTGCTGATTCAGTCCTGCTCAGGCAAGGTCCTGAGGACTCACCGTCCGCTTATCAGCCCATAGCGTTGCTAGCGGAGGTGAGCTAGCTGTTTGCGTGTATAATCGCAGACCGCATTGACAGACACTTGTGCAGAGAGGGGCAGAACCTAAACGACAACCAATTCGGGCGAGATGTCGGTCAGTATTCCACAGGGCTCGGTTTTGGGCCCTGTCCTGTGGAACATTGGATACGACGGTGCTGAGATGCGACCTCCTACCGAGGGTGAACCTAACGTCCTATACGGATGACACACTGGTCGGGGAGTTCGCACATAGAGGCAGCGTGGATACGGTTGCGGTTTCTCAGGTCGTGAGTCGCATACGACACCTGGGCCTGTAGGTGGCCCTTAACAAATCGGGGGCCAGCACATTCCATGGCCCTCAACGGGCGCCGCCGCCGGGATCACACATCGTTGTTGGAGGGGCTCGGATTGCTGTCGCGTCAAACATAAAGTATCTAGGATTTGCGCGTGATATACGTGGGGATCGTGCGGTTGATAGCCCTTTATGGAGCCCCGGTGAGGGCAATTGACCTGACGGCCCACCACATCGCAATACTACGCAAACCACAGAGAGCGATGGCCGTAAGAGTCATTGGAGGATATCGCACGATATCTTACGGCGCAGCTAGTGCACTGGCCGGATCCCCGCCCTGGGACCAAGAGGCGCAGACACTTGCGTCACTGCATCTGTGGTGCGAGGAGGCGAGAGACTGGTGCAGCGACAGATCACGCTGCGCCGGTCGGAGCTTCGTCGGGTCATGGTGCGGAATGGCGGTAAAGGCTCTTGCACCCTACTGCCTGCCTGGATTTAATCGAGGCGATCTGGCCAGTGCTCGACTACTTGCTTGGGGGGAAGCACGGCTCCCTGATGTTTCGGGCGAACCAAGTGCGCTCGGTGCCATCTCTGCGTCCACTGTCTGGCGGAATGTGTCGCATGGCCTCGTTTCAGAATCGGAAACGACCTGTCGCTGCCGAACGTAGTTCGTTCAATGGTCGGTAGTGCAGAGTCGTGTGACGCGGTGGTATCCTTCTGCGAAACAGTTATCTCGCAAAAGGAAGCTGCAGAAAGGGAAATGGAGATCAGAAGTGCTCTCCTGTCCCGCAGTAGGCACACTGGGCGTCGGCGGAGGGTAAATAATGCCCTCTTCCAGTCCCCCTAAATGGGTCCAGAGGCGATGGACTCAGTGACATCAGTCGCCCCCATCACACAGGATCCGAGACAGCGGCGTGTAGTGTTCCATGCGCGCCGCACCTATGGGACGGGGCCCGCAGAGCGCAGGCCGCCACCAGTCCGGGGCAGAGGAAGTCGCATTTGCAGTCGCAGCCCCTTGACACAAGTCTGCCAGGGAACACCAACCCGGTTTTAGTCAGTAAGAGTCTGACAGACCCTTCTGCTCACCTCCGGGCGATGGAAATCCATGAGCATATCAACCACGATAAAAAAAGAAGGTTAGAACTGTGACTAACCGCGCGCGAGCCGGGCGAGTGAAGCGAGCGATTCCGCGGCAGCGGCCGGCGAGCGCTGATTTTATACCGACTAATTCCGATTTGTCAACGTTAAGCCATTTTACTGCTTAATATTTATTTAATTACCTATTTAAATATTTATTATGACTCCTTTTTATTTAGTTTACTAGGTACTCAGTTTTTACTGCCGAACTTGTTAATAAATATGCATTTTAATTAACCAAAACAACTGCCGTTTTAAATCAGTGTCATTTTTTACTAAAAGACGGTGCGCCCGATGGTATTTCCCATCGTCAAAAATGATGAACTTCCATACAAACCTGTTTCATTTTTATATACGTAATACATTACCTACTTGTAGGAGTTTTCATAAATAAGGTGATGTTGTTGCACAGACACGGCGTTCATGTACGTGCTGGCAGTGCTGAGCATGGTGAAGATCTACCAGTCGCGCCACCCCGACATCAACGCGCGCGCGCACGCGACCTTCGGCGTGCTCGCCGTGCTCATCGCGCTCGGTACCGCAGCCTACCATATGCTTTTATAATGCTCATCGATAGCAACGAAAACAAACGAGGAAGCATTGGAAACCTTGTTCTCAGTTGCCAGCTAGTTATGATTAAGTCCCATGTAATTAGGGTTACCATTTTGAAAGAAAAGTCCTGACAAAAAGATGAATATTTTCAAAAAGTCCGGACATTTTACGTAATCTTTCTTTAAAAATCCATCAATCAATCTTTCAAGTCTTTCTTTTTTCAGACTGAACTATTTAATTTAATTTTCGAATAATGGGATTTTTTTTAGAAATCCCATTATTCGAAAATTAAATTAAATAGTGACAAGAAATCCGAACAATTGACAAGGCCGTACGAATTGCGGACCGGCCAAGGGCCGGACATGTCCGGAAAAATCCGGATGGATGGTAACCCAACATGTCCCAGGTTACTATGTTATAAATTCGAAGTCAAATTATTTATTTCAAATAGGCACATAAAAGGCACTTATGAACGTCAATGAAAAACAAAGAAATAAAATTGATTCTAGTTGCCCATTCCAAAAGGTAGCTTTCGTATGGAGAAGAATGGGCAAGACACTCCACCGTTATTCTTTTCAAAAATGTTTTACTAGTAGTAGTAGCGTGTCGTGTGCAGTGGTGTGGGGCGTGCTGGGCGGCGGGCCGCTGTTCTGGAGCGTGTTCACAGTGCTGCACATCTTCACCTTCCTGATGCTGTCGCTGCGCATCTACTACGTGGGACAGTTCCGTCTCGGTCAGTAGAAACGTGTCACACGATTCTTACATTCCTATTGTACAAACCTCGCATTGCTAATTATATACTCCTAGCAAAATAGTCTTGTACAAAATCACATACAAGAACAAAACCATTATAAAAAGTTTATAAATGTTCTGATTAAGAACAGAGTGTGTTCTCATAAAGGCATGTATAAAGATGATTTGAACTAGAAGAACGTCTTCTTTTCTTTTCGTGTGGTTAGAGACTAACCTGGTGTCAGAGTTTTAAAGCAGCCCATGGGCCTCTGACTTGGCTTCACATGCCGTCGATAAAATATATCATATATGTATATAAGGGTGATTTTTAATTCACTGTTTATCTTTCAGAGAGTCTAAGTAAGTATGTACTCATGATTATGAGCAACTTTCACTATGAGACCAACACTGAAATATCGAAAAAATTCTCAGTAGTTTCTTACAAAAATGCAATATTTATTTACTCGATGAAAATGTATGAAACAGGATGTATTTTATTTTTGCTTTCTCGTAGATGGTCCCACTGTGAAAGTTGTCTATAATCATGAGTACTTTCACCTCCTAAAAGGTTGACAGTGAATTAAAAATCACCGTGTATACAGGATGATAGAGAAATTCGATCTATTCCTTGAAAGTAGTTATACTAGAGGTCATTAGCAACAAATTAAGTCCCGTTAACTAGGGGTCAACACAACTGTCACTTTCAACGCAACTGACAATTACTGAAGTACGTCGCAGGCTACGTGCTTGCATACGCAACAATGGCTATTTGTATCTTTTTTACTGAAAATACAAAGGTTATTCAGAATTATCATTACTTTCTAAGACATTATTACTTTTTGACAACCCGGAAGTGTTATCAAATAGTTCAATGAAACAACAGGTATTCATTAGTAAATTGCTGTGTAAAATAATCTTATTACTTTATAGTTGGTTTCCTATTATTGAAACTTATTTCGTTCTCGTATTAAATTATAACATTCAGTTATTGATCATAATATTCACAATCCGCGCCATCTTAGTCACATTAGGTAGCGCTATATCATAAACAAATTTACTCTGTCAAATGACCAATTGTTAAAACGATTAAAAACCTAAAGACTATAAAATAAATATTCCTTTTTAATTTTAACTATAGATTTAACTAAAACATCGAATTTAGTTTAATCAATTACTCCAGCTTCGCAAGTTCGATTTTACAATTTGGGCAATAGATGGCGTTTGATATCAAAAGATTCAATATCGTTCACAGATGCATGCAAATGGTTTTAACAGTACACCAGTTACCCAAATAGTTACGCATAAGATTATGTTATGATGTTTACAAACGCTCTTGCGGCGACATAAATATACAGGGTTACTGGTAACTCGACGTATTCCTTGCAGGACGTCATAGTAGGGTTAAAATGCAACAAATTAAGCCACCAAATGTTCTACCGAAATTCAGTAGTTTTTGAATTAGTTAAGAGTTTTAGTTTTTTAATGAAAAATCCCAGATTAAACCATTTGAAACCAATTTAAAAATGATTTACTGCGCGACTGTACTGAAATTTAAGTTATTATCATAGTTGACACCGTAGCAGACCTTTGTTAATAATTAAAAGTTCAATAATGCCTAAAACTTTGGCAAATATCACTAACAAAACATTTAATTTTTTGTAATTTTTGCTATTACTTCATAAAAAATGTAGTCTAGTGCAAAAAAAAATACTACACTAGACTACATTTTTTGGTGGCTTAATTTGTTGCATTTTAACCCTACTATGACGTCCTGCAAGGAATACGACGAGTTACCAGTAACCCTGTATTGTTACTTTAGGTGAAATTATTGCAATTTTCTCAAGAAACTCTATTTTTTTTTTATGAGTTAGCTTTTGTGACTTTCTGATAATTTAGCTTTCTATTCGTGAAAAAATGGTTACAATCGGTCCAGTAGTTTCGGAGCATCAGTATAAACAAAAAAATCTTTCCTCTTTGTAATATGTATTATTAGTATAGATATATGTAATTATAAAAGGATTTGCTTACCCCTATCACATTGCTAACGGCATGTGCGTGTGCACGTGTACAGAGAAGCAGAGCCTACAGCAGGCGGCGCGCGAGCTGGCGGCCATGCCGGCGCGCGCGCTGCGGCCGCTGTACACGGCGCGCCTCGTCATGCTGCTCATCGCCAACGCCGTCAACTGGGGCTTCGCGCTCTACGGGTATGTGCTCCTAACGCGATCAGGACGACGTTACTCTGAACTAATGTAAGAGGCAGTAAGAGTTGTCCTTGTGGCAGGCTGTTCACGCAGAGTGCAGACTTCGCGGGGCACCTGCTGACCGTGCTGCTGGGCAACACGCTGTTGTACATGGTGTTCTACCTGAGCATGAAGCTGCTGCACGGCGAGCGCCCGCGCTGGTACGCGTGGCTATACCTCGCCGGTGCCACAGCCGCCTGGGTGCCCGGCCTCTACTTTTTCGTCTCCGGCAGCACCAACTGGTATGCCCGTATCTGCTACACTTACATACTCAATTTAATTACGCAGACATAAAAAATAACAACATGCTTTCCGGTAGGTAAGCTTACTTTCATTCGGTATACACACTTACATGTACAAAAGAATCATCTACAAATCAACTACCTGATAGCGAGACGAAGACCTAGTTTATTCAACAAGTTTTTAATGTTTACTGAGGGCATGTCACTACTTACACGCAGCCCGAGTCTCTCCCCTCTCTCTTCACCTTCCAAGCGAGCGCCGCGCGGTCGCCTCGGACCGAAGGCCACCCGTCGCTTCGGAGGCTCCTATGCGAGGTCCCGTGCGGCGCCCCAGATGCCTAACTATACCCGTGGAGAGATTAATAGCGTGTACAGAGACAATTTTAATTTCATAGTTAGTCTCGACTCGTACACTGATGGCGTCTGACAAGGTTAAGTCGCTAGATGAAGCCGCGACAGATGGGTCGGTTGAAGAAGTTTGCCCAAGGGAAGACCGAAGATATAGCGTCGTCCCTCGTATACAACGTGTAACAGAATAAGCGCAAGACCTGAAAGTAGTTTGCTCAGAATCGGCTTCTGAATCGATTTCCGTCATTATTTATATATGTAAATTTTTCATGCAAAAATCTTTTAACTGAAATTAGAACCACTGCGTCATAATAAGGTAATAAGATATTTTATTTAAGGAAATTTAAGCCTTATCTCAAAGGAATAAAGCCTATTTAAATGCATAACCAAATTTGTAATACGCTCATAGCTATCCTATGTGTAGTGCGCGTTAAATAAAATATTTAATTTAAGGTGTGGTTTAATTAAATTAAATTGCAGATATTATTTTAGTCTTATAATTTACCTAATATTCTAATTGGGGTGTATGAGCTTTTGCGTTTATTCCGTTACACGTTGTATATACTATCGTGCAGGAAAACTTTAATTGCGCGATGTATAAATAAAAAATATAAATACATTTCCGCCTGGAAACATTGCCACAATGTTTTTCGAGGTTCACTAAGCTTTATCTAGCCTTTCAACTGTATAGTTATATTTTCGAATTTCTGTCATTAATTCTATTATTTCACGTATTTATATATATAACGCACGGAAGGAGCACGGATATCCCGCGCCTGATATGTTTTAAGTTTCAATCCCATTACGCCAATTACTCATGTAACTTATGAAGGTATCTATCTACATAATAACACTTCAGTAGACTTCACTTCAGTAGGTACCCATTTAGAGTGCGTTTCATCAAATAGTTCATTTGTAGTAATGTTGGTTCCACTGTTAAATTTAAATGAAACTGGCCAAGTGGGAATCGGACTCGCGCACGAAGGGTTTCGTACCATTGTCTATAAAAACGGCATAAAAATCACGTTTGTTGTGTATTTTTTCCCATACGGGAGGCGCCCCCTAAATATTTGTTTTATTTTAATTTATTTATTTTTAAAGTGAATATATAACTAAATATTCTGTGAATATTTGAAGCGTCTACCTGTTGCCGTTATCAATATCGAGCAAAAAAATCACCTTTGATGAATGGGAGCCCTCTTAAATATTGTTTTATTGTTTTTTAGTAGTTTTTTGATAGAGCGGCAACAAAAATACATCATCTGTGAAAATTTCAACTGTCTAACTATCACGGTTCATGAGATACAGCCTGGTGGCAGACAGACAGCGGAGTCTTAGTAATAGGGTCCCGTTTTACCCTTTGGGTACGGAACCCTAAAAACGGAGCTAGTGGTGCTGTAGCGGCTCGGCGGCGTAGCATATTCGTATTGGTCCTACAACAATGGACCATGGAGCCAACATTACGGCATAGAAACTATTTGATGAAACGCACTTCTACAACGCAGCACGAGCGTTCCGTTTCTCTGAATATGTTATACTTGCTCATTGCTGTTCATGTGTTCGTGTGGTGTGTAGTTGTGCAGGTGTAGCGAGCGCTATGTTGCAGGGCGACGACGCCGGCGCTGTCGCGGCACCTGAACCACGAGTGCCGCGTGCTGCAGTTCTACGACTCGCACGACCTGTGGCACATGCTGTCGGCCGTGGCTCTCTATTTCTCCTTCAACGCCATGCTCACGTGGGACGACGGACTCGCCGCCGTCAAACGCACTGAGATCGCTGTGTTTTGATATTATTCAAACCATTAAGTAATAAAGCTGTAGGTACTTAATTTCATAATAGTGGTTTTATTTTTACCCGACTATGGCCAAGCATAAAGGAGGGTTATGATTTTGAACGCTATGTATGTAGGATGTATGTATGTTCATCTGTTCCCTTATAACTTCTAAACTACTTATCATATTTTGACAAATGAGATATCGCTGGAAACGTCTTGATCGTCAGCTGCACCCTAATTGCGTTACACACAATCAATCAAAATCGTTTTGAAACAATTTACTAATCCATTGCTTCATAAGTTCGAAAAAAAAATTGCTCATCAACATAAATAACGCAATGAATGTTGTTGAACTGTCAAAATGAAACTATTCATAATCGGTTCTAGGCCGGGAAAATTAGGTTTGAACCCTGTACTAGACAGTGATTTTTTCTTGAATCGTATTTTTGAACTCAGCTCTTCAAATAATATTAAAAAAACCGGCCAAGTGCATGTCGAACCACGCACAATGAAGGGTTCCGTAGTTGGGATGAATTTAGCAGTAGTAGGGATTCCCCGGCTCTAGCACACGGATGGTGGTGGGGGTCAGTGAGTGTGCGTGGGGCGCCAGGAGCTCGATAGAAACTAAAAAAAAAAAAATTTTGGGGTGCGCTGATTCCAAATATGAGGACCTTTCTTAACCAACGAAAAAAAATGAGGATGTTCTCAAGTCGACATGTATATTTTTAATTTATTTTTATATATGACCAATCATAACTTTTTACCGAGTGGTCCGATTTGAACGATTTTTTTTTATTGGGTCGGGTAGTAGTATACTATTGGGCATTCTGTCCCACCTGTCGCGCAGTCTAACAAGTTCGACTACGCTCCGTTGTGACAGAATGCCCAATAGTATACGGATTCGGATAAATTAGGCATTCTGAATTTCACTCATTACAGTGTTCCAGAATACCCGATAATTATCGTTCGACTTGATCGATAAAAATACATACGCTCATTCGAGCGTATATAGTATAATTGATAATCCTGATTGTTTTGTTCAGTACAATCATAGCATACTAACACATTTAATTACATAAGGCGTTTTTGTAATAGTTAATAAGCGGGTACCGGTAGCGGTGATATAGGTAGCCAACTATTGTTTCGTTTGTAATATGACAACCAGGTTTAGTACAAAGGTCTATGTATTAGCTGCTGTGCTAAAGGTTCGATTCCTACCAGAGCGATAAACTTTGAACACAGACTTTTCAATGTTGACTCTGGTCTGGGTAATCTGTGTAAACAGTACTTATTAACATCACAAAAATAACTCATCACAATTATTACTAATATATCTTATCATCGATCCGATACTCATACGGTAATAGATACCTAAGTAATAATTTTGAATCACTCATTATCAAATGTAAATTGGATTCAATTTTATTTGTTACATAATATATAATGTTATCTACTTGCTAACCCATTCGGTTACCAAAGGCGCTCAGAAATCAATGAAAGTTGAACATTATATTAAAACAATTTATCAATGTAACTGATTATTCTTATTTTAACAGTGTTAAGTATTAGATGTTTGCAAAAATGAAGTATGTCAAACAACCCCATTCGCTAGTTGTGGATGCAGTGTGTTGAAACCCAAAGTCATACTTTTCGATACGGGAAACTTTTACCAAACACTATAAGATGTACTCAGACCATTTTGTTGGTCTGAGAAGATGTATTATCTGCGGTCCCTCTAACTGTGGTAAAACCAATCTCGTAATTGGTTTGCTCTTGCATAAAAAAGGATTGAAGTTTCGTAATGTATACCTATACTCGAAGACTCTATATCAACCAAAGTACATGTTTCTAGAAAAAGTGCTAGCTAGTGTACCCGACGTTACGTTTTCAAAATTTATTTGAATAATACTCACCCTAGTGTTCACAAACTATCTTCTACCTGCAACTTGTCGAAATATAAATAAGTCAACTTCCAGGCATCTAAACTGTGATAGGTATAAACACAGTTATTCATTTGTATTCGCCGACTATTCTAGATTCCCAGATTCCACTGAAACGTGCAAGTCTGCGCTGCGCGACTGCGCGTGATTGCTACGGTGCATGAGCGACAGCGGGTGATAAGCAGAGTAAGCTGAACTGAAGGTGACGCTGCCGCTGACATCATCAGCCTGCACACACTGCGCTCCGGGCTCGTCTGGTTGGATTGTCGGTACCATTTTATTGTACCTATATTGGTCATAGGTTATATTTTGTTTAACCGTTATTTGCCTCTTCGTATTTTACGTAGGTACCTACTTCACTAATTAATAATGTCGGAAGATATTAAAAAGCAAGCAATCTCGTAGTACTGTAAGGAGTTAGGATGCGAGGCGCAACCTCGCGTGGTACAGGCTGGCTAGAGGGCAGCCCTGTGTTTCGAACGTTCCAACAATTTGGATTAAAATATGTTAGGAATGCATTTTGTTTTGATTGATGGGTTTAGTCTTAGCTACCGAACAGTGTACGCGTCTCTTATAAGATTAAATATTAGAATAAACCCCCTTCGAACCCTCGCCGTCTTTGGATTTGCCACCTCACACACACCCTCCCACCTAGATAACGCTCCCAAGCGTTACAGTACACACATCAACACGGTCTAGGGATATTTTTAAAAAAGCGAATTACTATCAATGTGTTAATTATTTATATGACATGTATATATTTAAAAGATACGTTATTTAATATTCTACCATTTTTTAATAATGGTTAAGGTACTTTCGATTAAAATTTCAGGAATTTATGGAAAAAAAATGAAGCATAGACGGAAACCGTATATGAATTAACTTTTAATTTATGAGTAAAAACTGAAAAAAATAGAAAAATCATTTTAATTTGTGTTTATAAACTTGAAGTTAGTAGTCTGAGAAAGCGCCCATGATGTTTATAACACATCGGCAACGATTCGGCATGCTCAGAACAAGGTTGTCAATGTCTTGCTGCGGAATATTGTCCCATGTCCTTCTGAGGTGCGCAAAAAGTTGATCTTCTGTAGCCAGATTTTCAGGAACTTCCTTCAGAACTCTTCTTTGCAGCATATCCCACGCATGCTCAATGGGATTTATCTGGCGATTGAGCAGGCCAGTCTAAGGCCCTAACATTGTGTGTATGTAACCAAGCTGCTACCGTTCTCGGCTTCTCGCCGTGTGTGCCCGGGCATTGTCGTGCATGAGCAGGAAATCTTGCCCCATTTGTGTTCTGTGGGGCAAGATTACGGGCCCCAGCACCTGTTGGACGTATCGTTCTGCCGTCATATTGCCCCGCACCCAAACGAGATCCGTCTGTCCTCCAAGACGAATTCCTGCCCAAACCATAATTGTTCCTCCTTGGTATGGGTGAACTTCCTGAGGGTTCTGAAGACGGCTCCATCGTCCAGGAACTCGCCAAACACGCGTCCTTCGTGAATCTGGATGGAAGCCGAACCTGGATTCATCCGTGAACAGCACATTGGACCATTGCTCACGGCCCCAGTCCACGTGGTTCCGAACCCATTTTAATCGTCGTCCACGATTGCCTCTCCGTAAAGGTGGGACCCGGAGTGGTCTACGAGAGCGTAGATTGCTTTCATGCAGTCGCCTTCTTACAGTTTGGTCACTCACAAGCACTTGGTGTTCCACTCGCAGCCTTTGGACCAATTGAGTCGCCGTTGCATTTGGTTGAGCTCGCGCAGTAATTTGCAAAAATCGGTCTTGTCTGGGGGTAGTGATGCGACTTGGCCCCCGGTGCCTCTCCGCTACTTCACCTGTGGCACGATAGCGTGTCCACAATCTTGAAATTACATTTTGGTGGGTCCCTATGGCCTCAGCAATATTACGCTGAACAGACCCAGCTTCCAGCATTCCCACAGCTCGTAACATCTCCGCCCTCGTCAAATGTTGGCGTTGCATGGCTACAATACCTCAATTTTAACTTTATCTTTCGTTTAAAAATGAAAAAAAACTGTAACTAAACGTACTTCGTATTGTTTTCTAAATTTCGCACAAATGAAAATTCCCTCTCCTACACATCAAGACATTTTTATGCCACCGAAACAAAAGAATTTTCAAAAATTTGAATTTGGAATTAGTCTGAGATAAATTACAAACAAATCGGTGTATAAAAGATTCCAATGCGGCCAGTACTTTTCGAGTTATTTAATTGAGTATGAAATATCCCTAGGCCGTGTTGATGTGTGTAATATAAAGGGTAGAATTACTATATTCAAAAAACATATTGAGTTGTTAAAAACAATTGATCCAAGTCAAATTACAAAATTACAGCTTACTGAATTACAATTAAAGTTAGAAATATTTCAGACAATGTTTTCTCAATTTGATGAACTTCAGTCTAAGATTGAAGTGCTAGATTTTGAATCTGAAGGTGAGATTGAGGAAAGGGAATCATTCGAGGAATCATTTTGTAATTAATTTCATATGCACAACTAATAATTGAAAATGTATCACAGGCTCAAAGCGTTTCTATTCCTGGTAACAATAATGTTGATGTGAAGTCTGTGTGCCGCAGTTCATCCTGTAAAAATAATAATAATTTTAATGTTAAACTACCAACTATAAATTTTCCAAAATTTGATGGCAACTACTTGAAGTGGCTTGAATTCCGTGATACTTTTGACTCTTTGGTAAATAAAAATACATTAATTCCAGAAATTAATAAATTTCACTACCTTCGGTCTTCACTGGAGAGTGGCGCTGCAGTTGTTATAAAATCGGTTGAGTTTACTGCTGAAAACGATGTGCTGGCATGATGGAAACTCCTATGTGATAGGTATGATAACAAGAGACTATTGATAAATAACCATTTAAAATCACTATTTAATTTCGAGCCTATCACAAAGGAATCACATAAATCTCTGCGTTATATGATTTATTATTTCACAAAAAATCGTGTGCGTTACCCTAGCAAAATGTTGTCGAAAATGGACATTTCAAGCTTATAGATAATTAGTTGCCTAGCTTCTGTAATTGTTGCGCATATTTTTAAACTTGTTGCAATTATAGTTTTTTTTTAATTTCACAAAAACGTTTCCTGCTGGGGTAACGTTTCAAACGTTACCGCAGCCAGACATTTTTACAAAAATAGGAATATTGAAATAAATATTAGCTATATAATTAGTTGTCTCGACGAGGTAAATGTTGCAACTAATTTTTTTTTTTTTTTACTTCGGGTGCAAATTTATTCGAAATCCTTCTGGAGTAACGTTTGTGGTTTTGCTGGATCTCTGAAACGGTTAAGCGGATTCTTATCATCTTTTGTACATGACTTCTTAGGAATTAGTTTTAATTTGTTGTGTAATAAAAAAAAGAAAATAATGCACCATCTATGGGGTATTTAATTAAATATAAAAACACTTCAATAGGTCCTAACACTCTGACTAAGAGCTCTAAAGACTTACTTTAAACGTTATTTTGTAGCTTGTAACGGCATTCAAATGTATGTGAAGTTTTATTAGTATCCTGTAAGTAATTAAGAAAATATGATGATATTCAGTTCTCCACGTTCACGGTCACAATGCGCGCGGAGTAATTTGGCCACCAGTAACCCTGTATGTGGATATATAAACTGAATTTTATATCAATAATTAGTTGCTTAGTTCAGTTTTATGCCCGTAAAATTTCAGCGTAGTAAATACAGTAATTAACGAGATAATAAAATAAAAGTGATTAGGAAGTTCAAGTCCGTGGTAACCCGACCAAGTTTAGGTGGTTACAAAAAAGCTCCCGCGTAGTACATGATGCTATCTTCTAAAATATGTAGGGTAATACACATTACAAGTTCGGTACAGACACGTACTACACTGTTAAATACGTAACAATATTATAATATCTGTCATATGAAATAGTAGATTGTTGCATCGAGCACATAGTAAGTAATTAATGCACGCGGGTTATGTTTACAACAAATTAACACGATAAACAAATTAACATGAGTGCATTAATTACTCACTTTAGCAAGGTGCGTAATCTACTTTTCTTACAACTACCAATCTACCTATCGTGATAAAATATACCACCTCAAAATAAAAAGTAACTTTTTTAATTAACGTGAGTTTACGCATTTGGTTAAAAAGATAACTAGATGTATGAAAGTTACTTTTACATATTACGATACTCATTTTACAAAATGATCTGTGATTTTAAACAATATAAGTAGGTATTAGTATGCATAAGTAGGTATAGTGTGAACTGAAAACAGTCATTCTATATCTGTAGGCCTAAAACGGCCACGTTAGCAATTCCTGTAAACAAATTTTAATTTCCTGAATTTCCAGCTGTCATTAGCAATTCCTCTAATTTGACACAAAAGCAATTCATAATATGTGGACCATTTTACGAATCTCCATAGAAAACTGTCAAACAGATGAATTATTTCGTAATATGAATCGCACGCAGATCACATTATTATGAATTGTCAGTTTGTGTCATTTTACGATGATTCATAATATTTTCCTACTACGATTCTGCCAAAGTGACTGTTTTAACTTTTAAGCCCGTGTTATTTATCTGTGATTGTTTTTATGGAATTTCTAGAAGCAAAATTGCTATCTATTATTTTTATCTGGGATTGTATTTAAGTTTCATTAATATTTTAAAAGTTCAATTTGAAATCATTAACTATTTTAACTGTAAAAAATAATCTTTGAAATCATATAGTTTTTTTAACACTTGTGTACACATTTGTACTAAATTTGTAACACTATCCTACATATTTTAGAAGATAGCATCATGTACTACGCGGGAGCTTTTTTTGTAACCACCTAAACTTGGTCGGGTTACCACGGACTTGGACTTCCTAATCACTTTTATTTTATTATCTCGTTAATTACTGTATTCACTACGCTGAAATTTAACGGGCATAAAACTGAACTAAGCAACTAATTATTGATATAAAATTCAGTTTATATATCCACATACAGGGTTACTGGTGGCCAAATTACTCCGCGCGCATTGTGACCGTGAACGTGGAGAACTGAATATCATCATATTTTTAACCGACGAAAAAAAAAAGGAGGAGGTTCTCAAGACGTGATTTTTATGTATGACTTTTTAGTGAGATGTCCGATTTGAAAAATTCTTTTTTTATTGGGAAGAGTTCCTCGAAGTTCGTCCCATTTAAAATTGGAAACTATAATCCACCCCTAAAGGTAGAAAAAATGGGGTTGATTGATTTTTCACCAACTGAATTTTCAACTGTGAACCGTTTCTGTTGAAATTTCGCACACATACATAGTTCTGATGACACAACTACTCATCATCAACTCCAGGTCTTTAACCTGGAGTAACTCCCTGGAGTACCCTGGAGAAAATGGTAACTCAAAAGCGAAAAATAAAAAACTTTTTCACAAAAAATTAAACCGACGAAAAAAGAACTGAAAAGCGAAAAATAAATAACTTTAATTTCGGAAGTCGGTGGCAAAAAACGAAAATTGAAAAGCGAAAACACCGACTTCCGAAATTAAAGTTATTTATTTTTCGCTTTTCAGTTCTTTTTTCGTCGGTTTAATTTTTTGTGAAAAAGTTTTTTCTTAATTACTTACAGGATACTAATGAAACTTCACATACATTTGAATGCCGTTACAAGCTACAAAATAACGTTTAAAGTAAGTCTTTAAAGCTCTTATTCAGAGTGTTAGGACCTATTGAAGTGTTTTTATATTTAATTAAATACCCCATAGATGGTGCATTATTTTCTTTTTTTTATTACACAATAAATTAAAACTAATACCTAAGAAGTCATGTACATAAGATGATAAGAATCTGCTTAACCGTTTCAGAGATCCAGCAAAACCACAAACGTTACTCCAGCAGGATTTCAAATAACTTTGCAGCCCAAGTAAAAAAAAAAAAAAATTTGTTGCAACATTTACCTCGTCAAGACAACTAATTATATAGCTAATATTTATTTCAATATTCCTATTTTTTGTAAAAATGTCTGGCTGCGGTAACGTTTGAAACGTTACCCCAGCAGGAAATGTTTTTGTGAAATTAAAAAAAAACTATAATTGCAACAAATTTAAAAATGTGCGCAACAATAACAGAAGCTAGGCAACTAATTATCTATAAGCTTGAAATGTCCATTTTTGACAACATTTTGCTAGGGTAACGCACACCAAAAAATCTACGTACTTTAAATTTATTAAAGGAACCTACCGACTACTGGGACACGATTATTATTCACATGATGGCCTCTAAACTAGATGGCGCCACAGGTCGCAAATGGGAAGAACATCGAAACACGGTTTGTCCAACTCTTGATGACTTTTACCTATTTTTGCGGGAACCGAGCAGATGTTTTAGAAACGGTGCAGTTTAGATCGGATGTTAAACCTCAGCGTCCACAGACTAAATCGTTTGTATCTTCTAGTGGTACAGAAAAGTCGACCAGTAAACAGTGTGCCATCTGCAAGGAAGGGCATTTTGTTCATGAGTGTGAAAAATTTAAAACTTTAAGTGTATTCTTGAAAATAATGTAATATTGAAAATTCTAACTCACCCCCAACTTCTGGGTCGAATTCTAGTGTCGCTCCTGCAGTGTCGTTATCCGTCGTGATGGCGAACCAGGTGTTGTTATGTAGAGATAGTCGACCAACAAAATAATACTTACCTTGCGAAGGCGCTGCTTGATAACGGCAGTCAGTCTTCCTTCATTACAAAAAACCTGAAAAATAAATTAAAATTAGATTTCACTAATAGAAATGCAGTAACTGTTAGTGGCATCAATAATGCTGTTGTAAATATGGCTCAATATTGTGATTTACAAATAACATCTCGATTAAACGAATTTTGTGTCAATGTGTCATGTCTTGTCATAACTCATACCACACCACAAATTACAAGCAAATTTCCAAGCGTACACGTTGATCTATCGCAACTAGGGCGTGCAAAACCGGAAAGTCTTCAAAACCGGTTTTGAAATCCAGTTTTGAGTGCCCAAAACCGGAAACCGGTGTTATCCCCGGTTTTGGCAACAATTTTCTAATGTTTATATAGTAGAATTTTAACAAGAAAACAAATTCTTGGACACTCAGAAATACTAAAAATAAAACGATTTGTACGATAAATCTCTTTATAATCAACCATTTATGCCAACCAATACCAAATAGACCACCTTAATAGTTTTGATAACATGAACTTAAATAATATGAAGATTAACTAACTGAGATCAAATCAACAACAAATCAGTTTGTGGTACATTTAGTAGGTACACTAGGTACCTAACAATTCTGTTATCATGAATAATATATTTTAAACATACAAAACACACCATCATCATCATATGACACTAAACACAACCACAATTACAATACCTATGTCTCAATTTCTTGAAACTTGAGCTTTTTAATTACGAACTACTAACAATTTAACAAAATGAAATGAAATGAAATGAAATGAAATTGTTTATTCTGTAAATAGGATATTGGAATCACTTTTACACGTCATATTATAAAATATTTAAAATAAGCTAGATGAGGTCGGCGTTTCCTATCTGACTACTCTGAGAAGAAAGGCCGAAACAAACTCAGAGGTCGCAGTCTCTTTTAAAGTCCAGACATAATCTTGGTCAGACCATATGAGGACCATGTAGATTGGCGTCTGAAATGGTATTTTGAGGAAAGAACCACAACGATTTGAGTGGACCTGTCCAGTCAGTGCAAGCATTTGTCAGTAATAGTGGAGCTCAACTCAGAACTTAAGGAGCTCAACGACTCGGCGAACAATACCAAAGAAAAGAACTTTTGGGTAGGTCGCATAAAATACTCAAATTGCCAGACCATCGTTAAAACTAACTGAGAACGAAAAAAGAAATCAAAACAAAATTCCACATAGTCCTCACATTTACAATAATTAAAATAATACAATACTTTAAAAGTAATCATGTCATTTTGTTGTAATATTCAATAATGTCAATTTATATATAAAACTGGTGATGATTTTCCATAATATTCAAAATGTTACAAAGCTTAGCAGAGCGAGCCGTTCAATCCCATGCTTTTTTGTCTTCTAAATAATCTGAAATTTTATAGTACCCTTTTTTACAAAGTTTGGTTTTAATACAGCTTTTGAATCGTATAATGGGTAAGTTTCGAACAAGTAAACAACATTATTAAAAGGATTCATATTTGATTATAAAACGAGATCAATTAAACTGTGTACAGTGTGTAAGTGTGTACTGTGTACCCTATACTAATTTATTTCAATAAACAAAAATCATTTTTTTCCAAGAGATCGCTGTTCTTGGTAATGAGTTCTTAAGAATAGAAGTGCATCTAACATTTTGTCAGATAGCGTACTTCTAATTTTATTGCAAAAGTACCCAGCACTCGAAAAGGCCCTCTCACTCTCAACACTTGTTGGTAGTACACACTTCAAATATTTGTACGCTTCGGTGAGATACACACCCCGTTGCCCTCCGCTTTCATATATGGCTTGCTCTACTTTGACAAACCCTGCAAGGTCGAAATTAGACCGATTCTTGGGGGATTTCCTACATTTTTAACTGCTCTTGAAGAGTTAGCTCATCAGCTACAACTTCAGCATCAGATGATAACGATAACGATGGTACAGACCGCTCGGAGAGAACTCCGAGGATAGTATCAGAGCTCTTGGGCTGATATTTTAACTGTTGCAACAAGTTTATTATAATGTCAGATATGTCAGCACCATTGGGTTTGGCAAACGCATCATCGTCATCTTGTGTGCAGAAGTCTTCCCAATCGTGCAAATAGTGCAAGACACCTGCTAACCGGAGACGCCTTTGCTTAATACGACTTCTCAAGTTCATCGCTAGTTTGCAGCTCAAAACACTATTTTGTTCATCAAGTTTCTTGATCATGAATTTTAATGTTGTGTCAGCTGTGTGAAGAGTAGCATCACGTCGACACAGGGATAGAACAGCCAGTTTGACAACATTCAAGCTGTTGTGAATATCAGACAGAGTTCGAATTTCGTCTTCGGAAAAAGATATCTCATATTTCAAATCTATAAGGACTTTAAAGACTGAGTTTTTTAATTTCAAAAACACTCCGATCATATCAGACATGCTGGACCATCGCGTGCGACAATCTAGTTGCAATTGTATGTCCTTTTTGTGTTCCTGCAAGACATATTCCCGCAATGCATCAGCTTTTAGAGGAGATTTCTTTATAGATTTTACTAATTTTCGAACTTTAGTGATTGTCTCTCTGTATAATTCTGGATTTGCTGAAATGGCTGGGGTCTCGATTTCTAGACTTCCACTGAGATCTTCTTCAGCTCGATCGTCGTCGTCGTCACTATCACTTTCTGATTCAGAGTTGTCCTGTGGATTTATAGGGGTTGTTTCAATAGACGCTACTGCATACTGTTCGGGTTCTTTACTTGTTTTATACAGGGTATCGATCACCGCCAGCTGGATGCCGTGGGCGAGACAAATCTGGTGATGGCCTTTAATGTATCTTCCCATCTTCACCATCACACTCGCACCGTCGGTTGTTAGTGACACGATGTCCTCATCTAAACAAACGTTGAATTTTGCAAGGTGGGCACGCAGTATATCCAGAGCTCCCAATGCTGACATCGAGCCGGTGATTTTCACGATCCCCAGATTTTTATAATTAAATCCTCTTAAAGCAATGGAATGTAGATTTACATTCATGTATCTTTTGTTCCTCAATGACGTCCATTCGTCTAAAGTTATTGAGTATCTATGTCCAGCTTGTTTTAGAACCGATATTTTGTTTTTTGTCTCAGTTTTTAATTCGTCGGTTTTAGTTAGGACTATTTTTGCGATAGTGTTTGGTGATTTCGGTAGCTCCAAGCCACTTTTTTTGAAGACGTGTCGTAGATCTTGACTTTCTGTAAACAATCTGAAGGTACAGCCGTCTAATGCTGCCATTCGGGAAACAATCACCTCCATAGATTCGTTTGACTTGAAAAAGTCGGTAATCAGTTTTCGCTTCTTTGTTTCTGTTGCCGGTTGATTTTGTTTCCAAGTTCCTGGAATGTCAGCCGCGCTGGATGTTGTTGGTGTAGAATCAGTTGAAACTATATTTGAGCGTACTGACCGAAAATGTGTGTGTAAAGCGGAAGTGGAACCACCACCAGTTTTTATGATTTTGTCACATGTTTTGCATTTTGCAGACTGTCCATCAGTTGCTCGAAGAAAATGTTTCCATATATTATTTGGTGTCTTACTCTTGTGAAATTCAGTGTATTGAATATTTTTTGGAGTTGACCTAAAAGAAAAAATAAGAATTAGAATCTGGTTAAGTGTAGATGTTTTAACCATTGGGTTCTGCTTCTGTTACTAGTACAAACTTTGCAAAACATAAAACAGAGTTCAAAAATACAAAAAGTAAAAAATAAATAACTACAGAATTCGAACACGACGGTGACAAAAAAAAAAAACGAAACTAAATAATGTTACTGATGGTCTGATATTTAAATGAAAAATTAAATTCTGAAATATATGTTGTGTTGTATTTGTGTGAAAGATAATTTAGCTAGCTTTACTATTTTTGCTACAAACATTCCAATAGCTAATACGTGACGGGCATGACAACACTCGCTAGATTCAATTTGTAATAAAAAATAAAATGTTAGTAGAGAATGCCTTGTTGCATTAAGTCCGCCTATGTACCACTACTGTACATGAAGATTAAATAAATAAATGAATGTTTTTTAGGTTCAATGATTTATTATTGTAATTTTTACTTAAATCTTTTAAAATTGCTTTTTATTTTATTTTATTGAGGAGCAACAAACAGTTATATTAGGAACTTAAAGCTAATTTAACAAAGAAATATTTACAATAATGCTACCCACAACGTTGCCCACAAGTAGGCATAATGATATAAAAAAAACTACAATAAATATCTAATCTAATATCTCTGAAACTAGGAAAAATTGGCCCACGGGTATTCTACTCTTACGTAAGATAGGAATGAATGAATGGTAAACCCTATTTAATTATGGAATAAAAAAATGATGGCCGGAAATAACTTAAAGAATTACCCACCCATGGGCTTAAACTTAAACAAAATCTATAGGAAATGTAATATAATGAATAAATAGGTAAGTAGGTACTCACATTTTGTCCTAGCGTTGCAAGCGTAGGCAACAGGCACGCACGTGCACTCCCGGCAAGTGTACTTGGGCAACGACGCGGGTGGGTGGGTAGGCGGGACGGGCGGGACCATAGAGTAAAGTAATATATATGGTATAGAGAGCCCCAGGGGTAGGACAGTTCCATACATTGGCAGATTTGGGGTAATTTTTTTCAAAATGCGACATCTGCTATCGCCATCCTAAACAATTAGTTACTATATGTCGCTGCAGATGGCGACCCCATCGATACAAATATAATTTGTGACAAAAAAAATAATTAAATAAATATTAATTTCAACTACTAATCATTTTATTAACACGTATTATAATCATTTGCAAATATTGGTGTAGATTACAAGCCGCGTAATAATTACGATAGCAACACAGCGAATTATTGACTTTTTATTGATTGTCAAATTGTCAGGTCACAACAAATATGACGACTGCTCCTTGCGTTTGCGCTTGTTTGTAGTTTTCGTCCCATATTTTTGTGCTTTTCTTCGTGAAATTAATCCGCCGATCCGCGTTGAGTTGAGTCCTCTCTTCCGTAGTAAAGTGAAAGAATTTTCCGAAGTTATTGTGTGAGTTGAGCTTTTAGTTCCTCCGCCATTCTAGTGCAATCGTTTTTTAGCGACCCGGACGCTTCTTTTGTGCTGTTTCTTTGCGATAATAGACGCTTGTGATTTGTTTGTATCATGCCTAAACGGTGTGCATAGGGATGTTCAAACAGTAAGTATAATCATCATCATATCTCTGCCATCTTGCCTCCTCCACAGATTTCCCTAATACCCGGTGAACTTACATACTTGTCCTAAATAGTATATAAACAGTATAATAATATGATTTACATTACGGATGGACCACTGCAGTTATCCGTGTTTATTTTTGTACTTATTCAAATTAATTGTTCAAACATTTTAACAGAGCTTCAGAGTTTTTTAGATATACTTAAACGATGTCACACTCAAGTGTGACTAGACATCTTTTACAATAATTACTAAGGCTCCGCTGTCCGTCTGTCTGTCACAGGGCTGTAAGTTCCTTTTCAACCGTAATAGGTAGACTTGCAATTTTCAAAGAATGGGAACTTCTATGGCCGGTCAACAAATAATAAATCAAATAAAGTTAAAAATTAAAGGAGGCCCCCATTTCTGGTTAAGAAAGTATTAAAAAAAGTAGTGTTAATATTGTGGTTCGGAACCCTTTGTGTGCGAGTCTGACTCGCACTTGTCTGCTTTATAATATTAGTGGGCTCCTTGGCTAAGATGTCAATATTGTAACGCATCATTATTCAAGAAAAATGATTTAAGGTCTTTAAACATTTCAAGAGAAAAATTAAAAGTGATCTTTCTTTTGGTTTCAGAGAACTCCTACCATCAATTTCCACATCCAGAAAAGAATCGTGACCGTTTCAAAGCTTCATATAGCTGGTGGGAAGTTAGATACTCCAGCTGATTATGAACTGTATTGGAAGAAGCGCAAGCTTATAAAAATAAACACAAGACGAATAAATAAGTAGTTAAAAAAAAAGACAAGTTGTTTTTCTATGTATCCACTGTATACCTTTTGAAATTGATGCTTCCTTACTAATTTGCTTGTTTTTAATATGACAAAATTTAACTTAATTTAAATTTTCTCTTTATTAAAAAATCATTGTAAAACTTTATCAAATTAAAAACAAGCAAATTAGTAAGGAAGTATCACTTTCAAAAGGTACACAGTGGATACATAGAAAAACAACTTGTCGCTTTTTTTATCTACTTATTTATTCGTCTTGTGTTTATTTGTATAAGCTTGCGCTTCTTCCAATACAGTTCATAATCAGCTGGAGTATCTAACTTCCCACCAGCTATATGAAGCCTTGAAACGGTCAGGATTCTTTTCTGGATGTGGAAATTGATGGTATGAGTTCTCTGAAACAAAAAGAAAGATCACTTTTAATTTTTCTCTTGAAATGTTTAAAGACCTTAAATCATTTTTCTTGAATAATGATGCGTTACAATATTGACATCTTAGCCAAGGAGCCCACTAATATTATAAAGCAGACAAGTGCGAGTCAGACTCGCACACAAAGGGTTCCGAACCACAATATTAACACTACTTTTTTTAATACTTTCTTAACCAGAAATGGGGGCCTCCTTTATTTTTTAACTTTATTTGATTTATTATTTGTTGACCGGCCATAGAAGTTCCCATTCTTTGAAAATTGCAAGTCTACCTATTACGGTTGAAAAGGAACTTACAGCCCTGTGACAGACAGACGGACAGCGGAGCCTTAGTAATTATTGTAAAAGATGTCTAGTCACACTTGAGTGTGACATCGTTTAAGTATATCTAAAAAACTCTGAAGCTCTGTTAAAATGTTTGAACAATTAATTTGAATAAGTACAAAATTAAACACGGATAACTGCAGTGGTCCATCCGTAATGTAAATCATATTATTATACTGTTTATATACTATTTAGGACAAGTATGTAAGTTCACCGGGTATTAGGGAAATCTGTGGAGGAGGCAAGATGGCAGGGATATGATGATGATTATACTTACTGTTTGAACATCCCTATGCACACCGTTTAGGCATGATACAAACAAATCACAAGCGTCTATTATCGCAAAGAAACAGCACAAAAGAAGCGTCCGGGTCGCTAAAAAACGATTGCACTAGAATGGCGGAGGAACTAAAAGCTCAACTCACACAATAACTTCGGAAAATTCTTTCACTTTACTACGGAAAAGAGGACTCAACTCAACGCGGATCGGCGGATTAATTTCACGAAGAAAAGCACAAAAATATGGGACGAAAACTACAAACAAGCGCAAACGCAAGGAGCAGTCGTCATATTTGTTGTGACCTGACAATTTGACAATCAATAAAA
This sequence comes from Lithophane leautieri, assembly GCA_949152455.1. Taxonomy (NCBI): domain Eukaryota; kingdom Metazoa; phylum Arthropoda; class Insecta; order Lepidoptera; family Noctuidae; genus Lithophane; species Lithophane leautieri. The sequence continues at coordinate 21,093,301 of OX424460.1, forward strand.
AGTCAATAATTCGCTGTGTTGCTATCGTAATTATTACGCGGCTTGTAATCTACACCAATATTTGCAAATGATTATAATACGTGTTAATAAAATGATTAGTAGTTGAAATTAATATTTATTTAAATTTTTTTTTTGTCACAAATTATATTTGTATCGATGGGGTCGCCATCTGCAGCGACATATAGTAACTAATTGTTTAGGATGGCGATAACAGATGTCGCATTTTGAAAAAAATTACCCCAAATCTGCCAATGTATGGAACTGTCCTACCCCTGGGCGGGACGCAGGACGCAGGGGTGTCACATCGCGGGTGCGGGGGTCGCGGATCGCGGAGGGAGGAGTGTAAGTAGTAAGTAACGGTTGCGTTCGGAAATTTGATGAGTGCGTTCAAAAAAAGTTTATTTAAATCAAAATGTAAATGTATAATTCAATAACGAAAAAACCGGAGATAAAACCGGGTTTGTCTTTCAACCCCGGTTTTCAAAAATTGCGAAATTTCGTCCGGTTTCCGGTTTTGCTAAAAACCGTAAAACCGGCTTTGCACGCCCTAATCGCAACTTAACTTACCTCACAATATTCAGTTGGCTGATCCTGATTTCTTCAGTCCTTCTGACATTGACATTTTGTTAGGTGCTGATATCTTTTGGGATATTGTAAACCCAAGGCTAATTAAACTTAGTCGAAACAAACCTACGTTGCAACACTCTAAATTAGGCTGGTTAATATCCGGACCTACTGGTGTTGGTATCAGTAACAAACTAATACATAATAATAATATTTTGTGCAACTTCTCTCAAAGTATTCAACAAACATTAACAAAATTTTGGGAGATAGAAGAATTACTTCCTGTTAAAAAACATTTTTTTTCTAAATCTGAGGAGTTGTGTGAGAGTATCTTTATAAAAATACTAAACGATTAAATGACGGTCGTTTTTTAGTTAAAATTCCACTAACTGATCCTCCAGAACTAGCTCTCGGTGACTCATACAACGTAGCGCGTCGTAGATTTATTAATTTAGAGCGAAAACTAAACAAGTCACCTATTCTAAAGGAGGAGTATACATCATTCATTCGCGAGTATGAACGCTTGGGTCATCTTTCTCAAATTGAGCGTCCTCCTTTTGGTCATTTTTTACCCCACCACGCTGTATTACGGCCCAATAGTGAAACCACTCAATTACGAGTGGTGTTCGATGCTTCGTGCAAATCTACTTCCGGAAAGTCCTTTAACTATATCCAACTGGTGGGGCCAGTTATACAAGACGATCTTAAGTCAATTTTATTAAGGTTTCGTCGAAATGCCTTTGTTGTTACTGCCGATATAGAAAAAATGTACCGGCAAATATTAGTTGACGAGTCTCAGCAATTAATTTTGTGGAGAGACCAAGAAACAAAGCCGTTGCAAGTACTACAGCTTAACACTGTAACTTATGGCACGGCCTCGGCTCCATTCTTGAGCACTAGATGTTTGTTAGAGTTGTCGCGTGAATGCGCTGATAAACCCGACGTACAGCATGTTATTGAGCATGATTTTTACGTCGACGACTTGAATACGGGTTCTAACTCAAAACAAGATTTGAAAAATGTTGTTCATGAAGTCATTAATAAACTTTCAGAAGCCTATTTGCCATTACGTAAATTCCGGACAAATGCTCCAGATATCTTAAAAGATCTTCCTATAACAAACATCTGTCAAGATTTCAGCAAGGAGTCTACTGTTTTAAGTCTAAAGTGGTATCCACAAACAGATACTTTAAAATTTTCTACTGAATTCAAAATTGAATCGAAAATTACTAAGCGCAATATTTGGTCTATGTCCTCTAAAATGTTTGACCCACTGGGTTTATTATCAGCAACTACAATTCTTCCCAAAATAATATTACAGCAACTGTGGTTATTAAAAAACGATTGGGATGAAGAAGTCCCAATTAACATTAAACTTCCGTGGGAAGAATTCTTTAAAAATTTAAACTATATTTCCATTCTTGAAGTGCCCAGGCATGTCGTCTGCTTAGCACCAATTGATGTAGAATTTCATTGTTTCACTGATGCATCGCAGACTGCGTACGGTGCTTGTTTGTAGTAAGGTCAAAGGATACACAAGTTGGTATACATGCTCACCTTTTATGTGCCAAGGCAAAGGTAGCCCCTTTAAAACCGGAGTTAACTATACCGCGTCTTGAGTTAATGGGTGCTCTATTAGGTGCTAGATTGCTTAAAAAGGTTCTACATTCTTCAAGTAATAAACAAATTGAAATGTCACGTGCTGTTTTGTGGACAGATTCAACTATAATTTTGGGATGGATTAATACCCAACCAAAAACCTTAAAAACTTTTGTATGCAATCGTATACAAGAAATTCGTGAACTTACCGCTCAACATGAATGGCGCCATGTGCCAACTCAAGATAATCCAGCGGATCTTGCTTCACGCGGAGTCAAGCCGCAGGACCTTAAAAGTAACCATCTTTGGTGGCACGGTGCTTCCTATTTAACTAAACCTGAGGATGAGTGGCCTCAGCATAATATTAACTTACCAAGTAACACATTGCCTGAAATGAAGGTTAGTTTAACCATACAATGTAAACAGAATTTTATTTCATTTAACAAATTTTCTAAACTATCTAAACTACAGTGAGTTCTAAGCTATGTACAACGTTTTATATACAATTGTAAAAATGAAAATAATTAATTGAAAGATAAACTGACACTACACGAATTACAAACTTCATTAAAAACATTGGCTAAAATATCACAAACTTATTCCTTTGAAAAAGATATTCATTCTTTAAAAACTACAGGAGTTGTAAATTGTAAATCTAATATTCTATCTTTGAATCCATTTTTGGATAATGAAAACATCCTGAGAGTAGGGGGACGCATTCAAGGTGCGTTGCAACCCTATAATAAAATACATCCCATTTTAATTGATTCCAAGCATACATTTACCAAACTTTTATTTGCAGAGGAGCATCTGCGTCTACTACATTGCGGTCCTCAGCAATTACTTAGTCTGATACGTGACAACTTCTGGCCCGTTGGTGGCAGAGTTCTTGCTACACAAACTGTAAACAAATGTGGCAAATGCGTACGGTTAAAGGGTAAATCCGTTCAAACTGTGATGGGTAACTTACCTCATCCTAGAGTAAATCCCTCGTCTCCGTTTGAGATCTGTGGCACCGATTTCGCAGGTCCGTTCCATATTTCCAATCGAAAAGAACGTGGCGCTAGAATGAGCAAATGCTATTTGTGTCTTTTTGTCTGTTTCTCTTCCAAGGCTTTGCACGTTGAAGTTGTTAGTGAGCTAAGTACCAATGCATTTATTTCATGTTTACGTAGGTTTAGTTCCAGGCGAGGAAAGCCTTGCACAATTTATTGCGACAATGGTAGAAACTACGTAGGGGCAAATACGCAGAATGCTTAAGGCCGCCAATGAGTCCGTGACTGGGTTCGGAGCCAGCGAGGGTATTGATTTTAAATTCGGTCCAGCTTATGCACCTAATTTCGGTGGAATCTGGGAAGCTGGCGTTAAAGCGCCTAAGTTCCATTTAAAACGAATAGCAGGTAATTCTAATCTTACATTTGAAGAGCTTTCCACTGTGTTTACACAAAATGAGGCAATTTTGAATTCGCGTCCATTGACACCTATGTCATCGGATCCGTCTGACTTTAATCCGTTAACACCCGGCCATTTCCGTATCGGACGTCCGTTGACGTCACTGGCATCTCCTATGGTAGAAAAATTGGCGATCAATCGATATTAGCATTTAGAAAGACTGAGGCAACATTTTTGGAAGAGATGGTCGCAAGAATTTCTCTCCGAGCTACAACAGCGAGTCACATGGCGTCGATCCAGTGGCCACCCTATCAAAGTTCAAGATGTAGTCGTAATCAAGGATGATCATCTGCCGCCGATGAAACAAATATTAATTAATCAAGTAAATATTAATTTAAAAAGCATACCACACAATAAACGAATACATACAAGACAAAAAAATTGATTTAACACAAACAGACACCTTAAACAGTTAGTCGTACATTTCATACATAAGTACATAGAAAAATATTATAAGATCTCAATTTGTTTACATATCTCGGGACCCTGGGGTCCCGGACCTTTGGAAGGCGTACGAGGGGCCGAAGCCAACTCGCAGAGGCCCGTTAGATGTTTTTAATGAAATGAGGCACCAACCGACGATTATCCCTGTTCGCACTAGACAAGTGCAGCCAAGGACAATCCCCGGTTGGAGTAGGACTATTGCAGGATAGGGAAACAAAGATATTGAACTATGGGATGGGTGGCTAAAGTGGACTGGTAACCTGGAACTATGGAAGGACTATGGCCCCTGCCTGATCAATGTTTTACATAATACACGGATAAAATGGCAGGGGGTGACTTGCACACTCAATAATGGGCCCCCGAAAACGGTCGCTAGCACATAGTGACGTAGCGACAAGGGGGCAACACTTCCTGAGGTGCTTGAGAAGAGTGGAGAGGTATTCCACGGCTATCAGGACAATCCCGGAAGTACGGTCAAGATCCCTACCAACATCTTACTGGAATACTTCCTTCCTCCGAGCACATTTGCTCTAGCGAATCTCCACTCAAGCCGGCCAATCAAGGCAAGAATGAGGTGGGAGCTCTGTTCCTCGTCAGTGTTCACTCCAGCCGGCCAATAAAGGCAAGCCAGAGATGAGGAACAAGACTTCTCCCGGGAGGTAAGGTCCGTGGGGTCGCTACTGCCCAACAGCTCGCCACATGCTGCCCTGCGGGTTTTTGTATCTCTCTTGGTCTGGCTCCTCATCCTAGACCTGTTCCGGCAAAGTAAACTCTACCGGCATAGACCTAGAGTTTGGAGCACGCAAGCCCCACCACGACGTCAACGTAGAGATACGGCGGTGGGGTGATCTCAATTATTGTTAAGAACTTAATTTTAAAAATTGTTTGAATTATTTAATGTTTCTTTTATTTTTATATAAAGAGTTTGTAATTTTATACTTTTTGCTGTGCCCTACAGGGTCCGTAATTGTACTTTTAGCTTTAAGCCATTGTAATACCTTATCTACATTATGGAATGCAAATAAAATATGAATATGAGTAAGTGGGTATTGGGACGAGTAGAGAAGCTTTTCGTCGGACCAGATGGTTTGTGTAGAGTGGCAGACATAGCTAAAACAAAGGGAATCGTCCGACGAGCGTTAAACAAGGTCTGCATCCTGCCAGTTGATCCACAAGTTCTTGAAAGCACGGCTTCCAAAGGGGCGGAGGATTTTAACAAAACGCAATAAGCGAGCAACAGACATGAAGCTTGCAAGGAAGGAACGCTCCGCACTCGCGCGAACGTCAGTGTGGGTGGCCTGCGCGCCGCGCGGCGCCGACGACCTCTAGTGCGAACACAGACACCGCACGCGCCGTCACAATCTGTTTTAGATAATAATCTATAGTCTATGTTTTGACGGCTGTTTTTTTTATAAAACAAAAGCTACAAACGAAAGTTATTGATTGACCTACTGTAAGACTGAATTGTGAGAATGTTTAATTTCAATAAAATGTACACGTAATACATAGGTGATATTTATTTAAATATAACACAATCCTTATCTTACTCCAAAATTGTAATTTATCTATCTGATTACACAGTATAACATACATCGCATTTTATTGTGCATCCTACTACTACCTGCCTGCACAATAATTATTCTCGTTTCCCTTTGTTTCTACTATCAACTATAACTAAACGTGACATTGGCTAAATGCACAAACCGTGAATGAAAAGCCACAAAAAAAAAAAACTAAGGTCTTTGCTTGCTCAGTGTTGCGGCAAGAGAGAGTCTGCATCTCAGAACTTAGGTCTGGGGCCCTATTATGAACTCTTATTTCCAGGCAGTTTACGGCGTAAGAACTGCCTTGCAATTTCGTATTACTCGTCAAGCAAGCCAGTCAGCGGCCACGTGACACCCTGGCCGCCTTCTGCCCGAATATTGCCTGGCAATATCGTACTACGAACGTTCGTTTGACATTTCTTGACATATGCTACAACATTGCCTACATTTTGACGTTTTTTTAAAATAAATCCTTCATTTTAGAGAAAGTCATATGTGTTTTCAATTACAATTCAACATTATACTTTAAGCTATAGGGATAAAGTTCTTATTAGGTAAAAAAAACTCTTATTGATCACCAAAAAGTGCATTAAAAACGTAGGCAAAGTTAAGTTGCAAACTGCAACATTGCCTAGCTAAAAATATCATTGACTATTATGGGTGCAAAGGGGACGATTAGGCGCCTATTTTGCTTATAATTTCTTTTCTATGTTAGACTTTATCTAGTCTTTAATAACAATATTATATATTTTTTAACGAGGGTAGGCAAAGTTGAACACTTTTTTATAAAACTCTCATACAACAGTGAATAGGCCTGTAGGGTCGCCTCCTAAGGTACCTGCTACAACTTTGCCTTCCATAATTTGACTCTTTAAAATAAGATTTAAAGCCGAAAAACGAGTTAAAAAACAAAAAACACCATGTTTTCTTTATTATACAACATAAGACACTAGTAAATGAAAGATAATTACTCACCAACTAAATTTAGGCAATGTTGTAAATTGACGGCAATGTTGTAGCATTTTACCGGTACTAAAACTGTTATTATGTAGCCTCACAATCCATTCAATAAAAGCTGCTTCAGAGGACCTTTTATTGAATTGTTTTGGATTTAATTGGCGAAAGTATTCGAGCGTTATCTAGCTGACATAAAAAAAAATCTGGTGTGATGAATATGTACCGTTTGAGTTTCTGGAAACTCTAGAAAGTGGCACTTCTGAGTGATAAAAATACCGAAACAACGATCAAATTGTAAAACTCCCACAACTTTTCCAACAGAACATAAGTTAGTCGCCGACGAGGGCGAGAATTCTCATCCACTGAACTATGTATAATAATTATAACTGCCTTTTAATATCTTGTTTATTTATTTTCATACATAATTATACATTTTTAAATATTTTATAAAAGTCATTATAAAAATCATTTGTGAATATAAAAATAGATCCGCCGGTATCGGGAGCAGGGTCTAAGACCAGTGGTTAAGGCTGCAGAGACAGGAACCTCCTCACAATGCGAGCCTTATCTGCCTTCTGAATCAGGCCCTTGATCCAACTGCATAACGAGAGCCTCGAGAGCTGTTGGTCGAGGTTTTCGGCCATGAGCCAGGCCATTGGCTGTTCCGACAATCGGCACAATGCAATGATAGCCGAGCTCACATTCCACATGTCAACAACTGCCTCTAATTCTAATATTATCATGATGAAAACTGATAATTAAAAACACTTGAAAACACCACACGGTGGTGTGGTGTAAGTATTTTCATCCACCACCATATCCATCCCTAACAATAAAAGTACTCTGTGATCCCTAACCATATTTTCGTTTATACTTCGAATCTATTACGTACTTAAAATTATACATTTGTTCATTTATTTGTGCAACAATGACAACAAGTACTCTGTGATGACAACAATACGTAGGTACCTACATGAAGTTGTCAAATTCCCCGCTGAACTTCAAGTGGAGTACGTTCGGAAACTTAATCGCGCATTACAATTTGCAACCACACAAAATTATTAAATTAATCAATAATATAGCACAATATACATTGCGTTCATATTTTAACCTACTTTTAGTAACTAGAATGATATATAATTTATTATTTTTTCATAAAATACATGATTTAAATAAAATCGTAACTTACCGATAAATATTTGATTGTGTTTCTGAATGTTACGGCAAAGAATTACAAGCCAGCCATAGACAAACTACCCAGCGTGAAATCGGTCAGAATTACGAATGTCATAATACGAAATTTAACCATGCAGGGAAATGAATTGCCTGGAACTTGCCAGGTTTTTTTAAAGTTCGTAATAGGCCCCCAGGTTTACGACTTTCATGCATATTATATTATTTTCCATTTGAAAAAACTTTCCACTGAAAAAGGCACCTGCATTAAAAGTAACGAAACGCATTATCATGAAATGTCATGTCAGTCAGTTTCAGTCAGTATGAGTAGTAGTGTGTGAATGTCAGTGACGTCACGTCAGCGATTGTCGCGTTGATCGTGTTCTCATTATTTTTATTTCGCAATTTCGAAAATATCTGCATATTTTTTTGTTTTGTGTCGTTTATGTGAAATATTTAGCTCTGGCACTTATATATATCCATGTCAATCATGGATAACCAATACTACTACAAACTGATGGCTAACTATCTATCAAAACGAAACTGTGACGAGTCGTTCATGCGATATTTTTTTGGTAAGAATTCGCTAAAGAAAACGCCCGAAGAGTTGGAACGGGCAGACGAGAGGAAAAGAAGACTGCAGCGGGAACGGTCTCGTCGATATCGAGCGTTAAAGAACGCACGACGACAACATGAGGGCGGCGCGAGTGGCGGCGGGCGGGACAACGCGGACGGCGACACGGCGCGCTCCAAGTCGCGCGCCCTTGCCCTCGAAGAGGAATACAGTGACGGCGACGAGCCACCCACGCTGTGCGACCTCAGCTACGACGACAAGTGGCGGGAGCGTGCGCCCGCTTCCGACTGCGCGTCTGACGACAACTCGGCGCAGTCAGCAGCCGAGCTCACAGACGCGGCACTGAGCACTGACGCGCCGCTGAGCCTGCGTGAGCTGCTGAGCTCGCCCAACGCCGAGCTGGACTACCCCACCGTGCACAGCCTCATGTTCCACTGGCTACAGACGTAACACTGTGCTGTTCACACTCCACACTAGAAAGCATGCAACAACTTTGGCACCCACTAACTTTTTTTCTCAATCCTATATTGTATCCATTCATATGCTGATGCTGCACACAGTCCTGTCTTCCATAATAACTATAGTACCGGTACTGAGTTGCCAGTCAGTAGGCAAGCATTGACAAGATTCATATTGAATGCCATGGATTTCTTAGAAACAACTGTGAGTGTGGTAGTCTTACACATATCAAAATGTTGCCGCTTTTATGATATATTGATCACATGTGTTGACAGAACCGTCCTGCTATGATTTATTGAGTAATTAGATAGTAGTTTAATATGTACTTTGACTGTAGATGATAATAATGAATGGTTCAGGGTGGTTTTAGCAAGCTAAGCAATATAGGTACAAGTTTGTAAAAGAGTAAATGTAAGCTTTCCAACGCAAAGGGTGCATTGATGCCCCATGATGTTTATCTACACAACACAAGTACAATTTGAATCCAGATAGTTTGTAATCATGCTATGTGAATTAGAAGTTAATACACATACATTAGTTTGAATAAGAAACTTATGCTTATGTTCATTCCATAGCAGAAGTATCAAACATTGCCTGCAGAGAGAATGATGATTAGCATGGAGGATTGTAGTTGGCTTGGCATCGTTTAACAATAAGAACATATCACTTATTTGCATTTGAAGCCATGTCATCGCACTGAATAAGTGATAGTCAGTAGCCTACTGAACATTGTGGTGATAGTATGTGGCAGAGATGTGCTATGAACACATTGCACATGTGGGCTACAGGGTGTTGTGTTGTGAGCACGGCACCAGCCAGTAGCTCACAGAGTATTCCACTAGACAATAAGTTGTTGATAAGTTGCCATATCCTAATATTTAGATACTCAACAATTATACATAATTTTACAATAATTATATGCATAGAAAAGTATAGAGTATTATATACCTATAGTTTGTGATACGAATGAATTTACATTTTGTGTGAAATCTACAATGTTAGGTGAAACAGGTTCATAGTGTAAGTTAGTGCAGCAAGTGGTGTCATGGAATAGTGGTGCGTCTTGACTAGCGGTGCGTCTTGACTAGCGGTGCATCTTGACTAGCGTTGTGTCTTGACTAGCGGTGCGTCTTGACTCCCGACCATGCATTGGGCTGCAGATGCTGCTGTGCTCCATGTATGTGTGTGAGACATTGCGAAACACAACATTCCTATATCAAAATTATATAAACATTCTGTATTTGCTGGGAGTGGTGTGAATATGTGCTAATGCCAGCAATATGTGTGGCAAACAAGAGGATGTAATTATTTATAGTATGTAGATGTATCAAGTACCAACCAAGACAATATTTCAAAATATTTTTTAAATATGTAGGTACAATAGAATGTGTATGCCGTAAGTGATTGGCATTTAAATCTAAGTTTAAATAACTCCCACACCATTTATTTGAATGAAATCATTCAGCAATCACAAATATGCAACACCACAATTAAATTTTTTTACACATTTTTGTTAGACCTACAGGATGAGTTTTTATAAAGTATATAGGCTATTGTAGCCTCACCAGCTAAGTTTTATAAAGGATGTAGGCTATTGTAGCCTCACCAGCTAAGTTTTATAAAGGATATAGGCTATTGTAGCCTCACCAGCTAAGTTTTATAAAGGATGTAGGCTATTGTAGCCTCACCAGCTAAGTTTTATAAAGGATATAGGCTATTGTAGCCTCACCAGCTAAGTTTTATAAAGGATGTAGGCTATTGTAGCCTCACCAGCTAAGTTTTATAAAGGATATAGGCTATTGTAGCCTCACCAGCTAAGTTTTATAAAGGATGTAGGCTATTGTAGCCTCACCAGCTAAGTTTTATAAAGGATATAGGCTATTGTAGCCTCACCAGCTAAGTTTTATAAAGGATGTAGGCTATTGTAGCCTCACCAGCTAAGTTTTATAAAGGATATAGGCTATTGTAGCCTCGCCAGCTAAGTTTTATAAAGGATGTAGGCTATTGTAGGGTCACCAGCTAAGTTTTAGTGAAAGTTTAGATGAAATACTTTGTGATTGTAATAAAAAGGATTCTTTTTTATTATTTATGCAGCTACTTATGCGTTTATGACGAAACCATAAATATCAAAAACATATAACAATAATATATCTACATCCAATTCTTCTAATACCAACAGTTAACATATCTTGCTCTTAAAACGAACTCTTGACTAAGTATTCATCCTGGAGGTTTACAGGCTGAAACTTTTTATTCTAAGCGATGAATTTTTGAGCTTTTAAGCAGAAACTAACAGAGCAAAATGAATGACTGTAGTGCGCGCGCGACTGCTAGTCACCTAGGACAAGTCCGAGTCGCCAAGCTGAAGCTGACTCAGTCTGCCAATTTTGACAACGGCGCGCTCCCCCGTCTCACTTTTCATATACCTCAGCCTGTGACTAGCAGTCGCACGCGGACTATAGGTACTTACCTTAATACTTTTTTTTTTTTAAGTCTTTAGGTGACTATAATTCTTTATCCTGGAACTGAATCTGAACTTTTATAAAATACATGCAAAGTAGATCTTAGTGTCAAGTTAGGTTGTTATTGTTTTAAGTCGAAGATTTTTATTTTATTTTTGTCATTTTGTTTGCATAGCAACGACACGAATAATTTCCAAAATTCCGATATGTAGGTACTGATAATTTCATTGATCTTCGCTAATTCTGTCCCATTCCCATCTCAAAAATTGTTCTGTACGTAGGGGTTCAATGATAAATTATTGAAAACAGCGAAATATTTGACAGTTTTGTAAATGCGACCTTTAGAGTTCAGTCTTGAGTAGGGCTAGAGAGACCTTATGAATAAATGTTGTTTCTACGCTCAGACCAACAAAATAAGAAAGACGGAGCATTACGTACATCAAAAGTGAAGCCACCTTTTTATCTATGTGTATGTAAAAAGGGTTGTCATTTGTTAAAGTTTTTCCCTCAGACCAACAAAAAAAGAAAGACGGAGCATTTCGAACATCAAAATGAAGCCACCTTTTTATCTATGTGTCTGTAAAAAGGGTTGTCATTTGCTAAAGTTTTTCCCTATAATTTGGGGAATAATATTTTGGGTAGGATAATTTGTACGACTAAGATATTGTTGAGTATGGTATTGTACCTCAATCGTTAGGAAGGATTCCGAAACAAAACCATTTTTTTTTTACATCGCAAAATAAAATAACAATTAAGTACAAAGTGCATTTACATACATGATTTGGAGATTACCTTTTCATCAAGAATTGCTTGTGATAGGAAGCTCCGCTCTTTCACTTAGAACTATCCATTAATTATCAATTGAATGTAAAAAAAATTGGTTTGTAAATTATAGAAATATTAAGTTATAAGGTTGTTGAAGCGTAAATCATAACATCGTCGTGGGTAGTAAATTGTTTTGAAATAAAATAGGTACTTAATTATATTTACAATCAACTTTATTAAATTCAAGAAGACCACGATAACAAAATCACTGACTATAGAAAGCACGTAAAAAGCGTCCGCAATTTGGGAAAAAATAAAATTTGGGACAGTAGTATTTAAATTAGCTAGTCTAAGTTGAGAAACTAACTAAAATAAAATAAAAAATACAGTCTCGTATTTAATTACTGTTTTGATAAAATCTCATTTTTGTTTTTTAAATTGTATGTACGTTTTTAGGATATCCGGTTTTGATCACACGGCGAAGTCCACGATTAGTTGAATAAAGGTCATTATTATCAAAATGATCGGAACAAACCACGCTGGTTTTCGATGGAAGCCATTCTGGATCATTCCGACTATTTCTTATAGCTACTATCTATTTACTTTTATTTTCAATATTACTTGGAAATCTAAAATATTAAATACATAAAAAAACAGGCATATAATTACTCGAACTAAAAAATATCGAACGGGGAAATTTCAAATCATATTATGGCAACCCTCGCACGTTAAATGTCACTGTTTTCGTTCGTTCATTCGTTCAGGTTGTTGTTCCAAGTAACCTAAAATTCATAGTTTACTAAATTAAGAAACGATGTTATTTGAAGTACTTACTTGTGAAAAGTGATTCCGTGAGACTTTTTATGTGATTTGCTATTGTTTTTACAAGTTTTCACTACACAAGAAGGCATAATTCAATTTTTTTTATTGAAGTTTACTAGACGACGACTCGTGACGTACTAGGAGCGATAAGCATAGTTTTTCTGTAGGTGTGTGCGTGAGCCTGTGTGTTTACTTGCAGGAGCATAGTTTTGTGGCTACACGTTTGATGTACGTAGTGATCCGTCTTTCTATTTTGGTTGGTCTGAGGTTTTTCCCTATAATTTGGGGAATAATATTTTGGGTAGGATAATATTGTACGAGTAAGATATTGTTGAGTATGGTATTGTACCTCAATTGTTAGGAAGGATTCCGAAACAAAACCATTTTTTTTTACATCGCAAAATAAAATAAAATAACAATTAAGTACAAAGTGCATTTACATACAGCCCTATCGTCAATGACTACATGAGGCAAGTCTGGTAACTCCTACAAAAAAAAAATACACGAGTAATGGCAGCTTTTGATTAAAACCTTAGGAAGATAAATGAAGAATTAGGACATACTTGAACAAACGTACAGCCAGAACTTTGTGAAACTGAGTTTTCAGCAATTACGTAGGACGATGGAAATAACATCTAAAAAATAAAATTTGGTACAGTAGTATTTAAATTTGCTAGACTAAGCTGAGAAACTAACTAAAATAAAATAAAAAATACAGTCTCGTGTTTAATTACTGTTTTGATAAAATCTCATTTTTGTTTTTCAAATTTTATATCCGCTTTTGATCACACTGCGAAGTCCACGATTAGTTGAATAAAGGTCATTATTATCAAAATGATCGGAACAAACCACGCTGGTTTTCGATGGCAGCCATTCTGGATCATTCCGACTATTTCTTATAGCTACTATCCATTTACTTTTATTTTCAATATTACTTGGAAATCTAAAATATTAAATACATAAAAAAAACGCATATAATTACTCGAAATAAAAAATATCGAACGGGAAAATTTCAAATCATATTATGGCAACCCTCGCACTTTAAATGTCACTGTTTTCGTTCGTTCATTCGTTCAGGTTTTTGTTCCAAGTAACCTAAAATTCATAGTTAACTAAATTAAGAAACGATGTTATTTGAAGTACTTCCATGTGAAAAGTGATTCCGTGAGACTTTTTATGTGATTTGCTATTGTTTTTACAAGTTTTCACTACACAAGAAGGCATAATTCTATTTTTTTTTATTGAAGTTTACTTGACGACGTCTCGTGACGTACTAGGAGCGATGAGCATAGTTTTTGTGTAGGTGTGTGCGTGAGCCTGTGTGTTTACTTGCAGGAGCATAGTTTTGTGGCTACACGTTTGATATAGGTAATGATCCGTCTTTCTTTTTTTGTTGGTCTGAGTTTCTACGATAGACTAAGTTAATTTGTTTGCTTTAAGTGTCGCTACTGGTTTCACAGGTTTCAGGGCTCTTTCAATTTAAGAGTTTGATCCGGACTGCGGACTGTGCTCTCCCAACGTATCAATTGTATGGAGAAAAACGATCAAACGATAAAACAAACATATATGTCTAGATAGATAGACAGTCAAAGCTGTGAGTGAACTCGTCGAAAAATATAGCGTCCAACTGATGGCCGCTAAATACACGCTCACTAGAAAAGCACAATGACGTGGCGCGGTTGTTGTCAGTTGTCACGCACACCAGCACGAAACAGCTGCTGGCCTGTATGTTTTAGTTCTTTTGCAGCGCGACACTATCTAGACATATAAATAATCAAAACGCTGAAATTGAAAGAGCCCTTAGGCGCATGATACCTAATTGTAATTCAATGGAACTCAAGGTGTATGGCACAATTTTTTTATTGAAAAACGTTATTGCCTTGCAGAATTGTACACACGGCTACACATCAAGCTATACATTTCCAGTGTATGCTGATCTCGCATTGTATAGGCTTTCCGTACAATGAGAGGTCAGCATATACTGGAAATGCATAGTTTGATGTGTAGCCGTGTGTACAATGCTCATACTAGGTGCAAAGTAGTAGTCATGCGCTCATGATTCCTCAACACATCATTCAATGTACGATGTGAGTTAGATGAAAAAAAAAGCAGAGAATCAAACATTACAGATAAGTTTTAACAAAAGTAATCAATTGTGACATTGTTGTGTGTTGATGGTGTCCCTGCACTGAGACGTGCAACAAGATACAAGCAATGCATGGCTTGTGTTGTGGCCCACTGTTTTATCTACTTATGGGGGATGCCCTAAGGTAGCCCGCGAAATTAAAATTGTCTTACGTTTTTTGCCATTTGAAGGTCAGTATGTTGGTTAAAATATGATTTGCGACTGTACCTAACAAATGCAGATTTACACAATTATAAACATTAGAATCAGCAATACTCTAAAGTTTATAAAAGTCTAATTCATGAAATCATGACATTTGGCACTTTTATGAACTTATGGCGTTGGATTGCTGATTTTAATGATTATAGTTCTTTAAAGCCATTTTTGTTACGGCCGCGAATCATATTTTAATCAACATACAACCTGACACTGTTCTGCAAATTGCAAAAAACGTAAGATTTGAATTTCGCGGGCTACCTTAGGGCATCCCCCATAAGAAGATAAAACAGTGGGCCACAACACAAGCCATACATTGCTTATATCTTGTTGCGCGTCTCAGTGCAGGGACACCATCAACACATTCGACGCGTACAGTCATATCATTAGCTTAGACTTAGTGTTATGTAGGTACCTAATCTATAGAAGGCACTAATCTGTAACAGAATATTATACACAGATATAGATGTATACCTACCTACCTATATTGCTAATCCCTTGCTTCTTAATATACAGTATGTTAACTAACAAAGGGCGTTCCCGTTAACCCGCAATAGTATAGCGTATGTAGGTACATACATGCCAAAAAAAAACGTTTTTTTTTTTTTAAATATTATTGGGTAGAACTTATTATTAATGTAATATTCACAAAACTATTAAATTGAAAAAGAAACACTCTGTACATGCACATAGAGTGTACGGAGTGTTTCTTTTTTTCCGTATCAAGTTAATATTTTTAACCGACTTCCAAAAAGGAGGAGGTGCTATGTTCGTCTGTACACGCGGCTACGCATCAAGCTATACATTTCCAGTATAAGCTGACCTCGCATTGTACGGAAATCCTATACAATGCGAGATCAGCATAAACTGGAAATGTATAGCTTGATGTGTAGCCGTGTGTACGTATTGTGAACTGATTTTAAAAAATCTTTTTTAGTCCGAAAGGGTATACTCCCGAGATGGCCCCATAATGTTTTCATTAATTTGCTTGCGTAGTTTGAGTTAGCTTCAATAATTACGTATTTTTTCCCACTTATTCGCACTTAGTCTATGTAGACGATATTTTATTTGACTCCGTCACTGTTATTTACATAGCAGGTAGTGGTATTCGAATTTGTGTGGAGCACCTAGGTACCACAAATAAAAAGTGCAAAATAAAAACTTTAAAAAAAAAAAAAAAAACAACCGACTTCCATAAAATTTATTTTTCACTTTTTTTGTGTTTTTTGGAAGTCGGTTGTTTCCTGTGAATATTTTACAATAAATTTTTTTATTTTTTTTATTTTTTATATTTGTTTCTATTGCAGGTAACGAGAACGCCGTTCGTTAGATAACATACTGTATTATGGCCAAAAAAATTGTCTGTTCAACAACGTAATTATCGCAATGAATGAATGTTGTTGAACTGTCAAAATTGTGTGTTACGCAATTAGGGTTTTGGAATTAGTCACACCGCTTAGGCTACGGACACGAAGTCAGCGAGCGCGGGGAGCGGCGCGTTTAGACTAGCGCGAAACGCCGCTCGTGGGACGGTGCGTTCACTGCCTTCGAGGCCATGTAAATCTATGCATTCAAACGCGCCGCTCCCCGCGCTTCCGCCGCCGCGACGCCGCCGCCGCCGCTCCGCGCCCGCTGACTTCGTGTCCGTAGCCTGATATTTTGGCGTAGGTACCTACGTTTAGCAACGAAAGTTATCCCTTTAGGATTGATAAAGTTATTCAATACGCTGTTTTTACAGCATCGACCTAAAGTTGCTGGCCATACCTCAGTGGTGTTTTGAGTTTCGGATACAATTAGATAGGTAGGTATTATTGTTATTCTCGTTCCAATAGATGCTTTCGTTCTGTTTTGTATGTCTTATAGTTACGGTACTGGCAGCTTAATTCTTAAGGTAAATAGAGGAGAATTGAAAATGGGGCGTATTCTGAACAAACTAAATTATACCTATATTTTGTTAGTGCAACAAATTTTGTTGCTAAAATATGAACAGTGTTAAATATAGAGTGCCATTAGTAAGGGGGTGTTAAGCAGACGACTCTTGCGCCTGCGGCGGCGATGCCTTCGACGAAATTTAATGTTATGTAAACTATGCGTAGGTACTTTAAGGTAGTGCCATATTAAATAAAAGAGCTTCCTGTCTATTTTTAATTACTAGTCTTTTATTAGTTGTTGTCTCTGTTTCTTTTGTTAAGATGTCACGTCTCATAACTGTCACCGGCGTACCTAGCGCTAGATGCGCCAGGGCGCGGGCCTATGAAGGCCCCGGAGCACCTTTGCTTGTGCTGAGAATGACCACCGTGTGTTTTTACCTCCGCCTTTCCCAGAAGCGAGGAATCACGTAAAAAAAATCTGCTGCTACGTAATGATAAAATAACGGGTGGCCAATTTGGATTTAACAAACAATAACTTTTTTTAGCCCCCTTTCTGATTTGACGCCAAGTTTTGTAATCGTGTGGTGTTTATTATTTAGTTAAACTGCGGCGAATTCGTTATGCACAGTAAGACCATGACCACTGCAATACTTTCAGCAATTTTATCCTGAAGTTCTAAAACGAATTAAAAACGACCCAATTTTTCTAACATCATTAGAGTACCTAACGAATACCATTTTGATGACTTTGTTTTTGTTAGTGGGATCAGGGCCGTAGGCCACAGAACAGAAAAAAACAGTAGAAGTCGCATATCGCTTCATTAGTATCGGAACCAGCGTACCCAAACTCACACGTCTACACGTTAATTGTATTTCGTAACACTAAGAAATTTTTGGTGTGATTGGTAGTTTGACATTGAAGGAAAGTAGGAAATAATGTCAGTCGTCGCTTATTTGAAAATAAACCACAGTTGTATGACGATAGAGTTGTTTATTGTCTATTCTTTTTACGTATTTATTGCTTTTTCCGTTTAAAGCGCACACGGAACAGTTTATTGAGCAAGTTACGCTACCCGCCGCTAGATGTCACTATAATAAATGCATTCAATTTAAAGCTGTATTTCGTTATTAATAAGATTTATATTTGAGTAACGAGCTCATTACTATTCGTCCTCTTCTAGGGATGTACCACTGTCGTTGACTTATTTATCGACATTTCGTTTAATTTCCAAACAAAATAGTCAACAGCTTGAGTCGATAAATATTATTATGTTTGAAATCAAGTGTTAATATTTTATTTTAATACATACTTACGATTTATAGAAAGTATAATTAAGAATTGTTATGTTAAACTACTGATCCGATTGAAAATTATTCTATTAGACGGTTTTTATCGATTTCTCATAAAATTGATTTTTACATATAAGAAGACGTCGCAACGACGATGTACTAATACGATTTTTTTTTTTTATTTAGACCTATGACCCCCTTTTGATGTTCAAAAACTATCAAAGCTTAAGTGAGATGTAATTAATACAAATTAAAATGAAACAATGGTTTAATTAATTACATAAGTAAAATTTTTAGACTTATAATAAAAAAAAATACCAATATTATAATTACCTCTAAGTTCATAAAATCCTATTGAATGACTATTTCATGAAATCATGAAATTTTTGGATTATGCTAACATAAGGAGTTGTGTTGAATTTCGCGGGCTACTTTAGCGCATTCCCTTAAAATATCGATAACTCATTATCGATAACGGTAATCTCTAATTGAGTAGCTAAGTGTGACATGTGCCTAGTTGGAATCTTCGAGAAAAATATGTTTGAGTTTAAAAGAAAGTAGACCTTAACTTGAACAATATAAAGCCCACTTTTACTTGTCTTGTTTTAATAAAATATTATTTTTATATTTTAATCGAAATAAAATCAATTAAGCCTTACCGATGGTATGATATACCTCCATTTGATAAATTTTTGGTTCTGCTATCGTGTTTACATTTTAAAACAGCACAATAGGGCATTTTTGTATTTTTTTTCCAAGTTCTTTTCACCGTGACGCTTGTAACGAGACTGATGTGCGTGATGTGTGCGCGGAAGCAAACATTTGCGGAACTCCGCAAAACTCGGGGTACGCGGGCCCAGCCTACTTGCGACTTCTACTGTTTTTTTCTGTTCTGTGCCGTAGGCACTTCGAGCTCACTTCGCTCGCTCTTGCATCCTACATTCTCTTAATTCTCCAACTTTTTTGGACAAGTCGATAAACTTATATATACTTATGTATTTCTGAATGAACGGCCAAAGAAATAGTACATTACTGTCGCGGCCTGCAATAGGGGAATTGATGGACGATCGTGAAAATGAGGGCCGAGGAGAAGCCGAGGCACTCATGCGTGAGTCCATCAATTCCTGATTGCAGCCAAGGCTTGTACAGTACTTTTCTCAAACAACGCGCGGAAATTCAAACTGAGTACATTAAATAGAAATTCCAGAATCAATGACGAATAACTATCATTTTTCATGCGCCAATATGTTAATTTGTTTCTTCTTTGTTCTATTTGCAAACCAATTCGAAATTTAAATAAAATCTTTGACAGTTACCTCCTTGGTTGCCGTGTGTTGAAGTAAAAAGTTCGTTCCATTTTTAAATAACACGACAGATATGAGTTTTCATAGTAATTTATTTGGCCGCTAAACACGCCAGATATGGATTTTCATAGTAACTTTGCTGGCCGCATCGTCACTTGTTTTTTACCAGTACAGCAATTTTGATTTATCTCGAAGAAGGTTGTCAAAATAATGCTCGAATTTCCAAGCATGTTTGAGAAAAAAATAAAACCTAGGCTTATTCGAAGCGGGATGCTAAAAATGTCGACCTAGCTTTGCTCGCTGCTCGCATTGTATTATAATATTCTTCATAGCAGCTCCATTATGCTAAAGGGTAAAAGTTAAAGATGTCCCTGTTTTTAGTCATGATTTCAAAGTGCAGCGGTAAGAGAGAAACTAGGCCTTATTGAGATTGATAAACTAAGCTTTTCATCATTACCTCTTCTTGTAAGCAGTGATAGCCTAGTCGTGTGACCGTCTGACTGCCAAGTTATAGGTCTCGAGTTCAAACCCAAGGCACGCATCTCTGACTTTTCGGATTTATGTGTGTATTGTATAATTATCGCATGCTTATAATAAAAGTTAAATTTAAACAACCCCCGACAAAAGCAAAGCATCTAAAAAGTAAAAAAATTATATGTAGGTATTGGCCCTTTATTTTTATTTTTTATAAGCCGTCTCCCGACGCGACGACACACGGTAGGCTGTTAAGAAACAGTAGTGGACTTACGAATAAAAAAAAATGTATTGGATTATTTAACGAAAAAAAAATACGCAAATATGTTTTACTATTCAATACAATATAGTATTGTTCTATGACTACGTTTTCGTGGTTTTACCCATTATTTTCAATGCTAGATTTTTTACAGTGTGTTAGGGTAAACACCTTTAACCTTGAAACCAGTGGTTTGGTTTCATTTATAGAACGTAAAATCAATGGAAAATTACAATTTTTTTTTGTTAAGGAAAATCTACCTTTTAACACAAGAATATTTCACCCTATGCGCTAGCGGCTAAGGCAACGAACTTGCGTCTCAACACGCGGGCGCGAACAACACGCCACGTCCACGCGTCCCCTTCCCCTCTCTTACCTCACTCCAGTCAGTCAGCTGTCTCGCTAGCGAGTGCACGTAATGCAACGTCGTAGCGCCGCCGCTCATTTCTCGCGCGTAAATAATAATAATTGTAGTTTGTGAGTAGTAGTTACACGTAAGGATGTCTTACACGAATGAACAGTTTACCGAAATAGTACGGCTTTACGCCATCGCGGGTGATAACCTGAACGAGGCGCGTAGGATGTACGCCGAACTATTCCCTAGACAACGTGTACCAAGCCGTAAAACAATGTTGGCGGCTACACAGAGAATGTGTACCTACGGACAGTTCACCGTGCCGGCCCACGCGCAGGGTCGTGGTAACCAGCAGCTGCCGGTTGATCTGCAAGAACGTATCCTGAATGTCTTCGCGGAGCAGCCAGAGGAAAGTACCAGAAGGACGGCACGTGTTTTTAATGTTTCGTACTTGACAGTATGGAGACTTCTCCACATCGATCATCAACATCCGTATCATTTTCAACCGGTTCAAGAATTAAATGACAACGATCACATACCGCGGATGGTATTTTCCCAATAGTTAGCCAGGTATGAAGTATGAAGAGAAAGTTGCATCACAGGTTATGTATGTGTATTCATGTGTTGTGTAGGTAGGTAGCGGGCGGCGACCGGGCGCATATCCATGAATTAGCGGACGGTGTCGGATAGGAACTTTAAAAAATATTTTAATGTAAATAAGGTTTTTTTTTTGTTGTTACTAGGTCATTAATTTTTATATTTAAGTCAAGTACCCATGGTTTGAGTGACAACGGTGTTTACCCTTACATACTGTATAATGGAACCTTTCCGTCCAATACAATCAACAGTACTTATATGATAAGACCCTTCCGTCCTTTACAAAATGACACCTTTGCCAACATAATTAATTTTAAACTAGCTGCCCGCCCCGGCTTCGTACGGGTAGCACTAAGTACCCTACCCTACCTACCCTACCTACCCTACCTACCCTACCCACCCTACCCTACCTACATACATACATACATACCTATCTACCCTACCTACACCTACCTTATGTACAAACCTTCCCCTGAGAATAACGAACACAACAAAAAATGAATTATCCAAATCGGTCCAGCCGTTCTCGAGTTTTAGCGAGACTAACGAACAGCAATTGAATATAGATAGTAATTGTAAGTACTTAAAATAATCCAAACGTGAATTCGTGCAATCCCAGTACTTTTTGTTAGTTATAGCTATTTGAAATTCTATTAGTTAATACTATCGTGAATAAGCCCGTACTACCTGTTATCTTTTTTTTTTTTTTTTGAGGGTGGGAAATCATCCAATGACTTCTCCCGCTCTGGGCGGAGCGGCGTGTCTGACTTTTACTGACTAAAACCCACCCGTGTTCCTTCATTTGCCTGTTGCCAAGGTCCCGGTATCCCTTTCGGACTTTCCCGCAACCCTGGCAGGCATCGGTCCTACCGGACCCCGTCCATTGTGCTGACATCTCTTTGAGGAGCGCGTGGAACACGACGCGCCATCGACCCGGGCCTGGTCCTTATCGGACGGCGAGCTGCCCGTTGCTCGCCGTCCGCAAGCCCGCGCCTATGGTGGCCGGGAATCCGCCTGGGATTCCCGACGCCCAGGGCGTCTCCAACGGCGGCGATTAGGGGCGTGAGGGCGCAAACTTTGCCTTTCCCTCACGCGTTCCGCCTCCTCCTTCGCGAACATTACTGCTTCGCAGAAGGAGGTGACGGCTTCCCATGCCCTCTTGCTCCGTACCACAGAACAGAAAAAAACAGTAGAAGTCGCAAGTAGGCGGGGCCCGCGCACCCCGAGTTTTGCGGAGTTCCGCAAATTTTTGCTTCCGCGCACACATCACGCACATCAGTCTCGTTACAAGCGTCACGGTGAAAAGAACTTGGAAAAAAAATACAAAAATGCCCTATTGTGCTGTTTTAAAATGTAAACACGATAGCAGAACCAAAAATTTATCAAATGGAGGTATATCATACCATCGGTAAGTCTTAATTGATTTTATTTCGATTAAAATATAAAAATAATATTTTATTAAAACAAGACAAGTAAAAGTGGGCTTTATGTTGTTCAAGTTAAGGTCTACTTTCTTTTAAACTCAAACATATTTTTCTCGAAGATTCCAACTAGGCACATGTCACACTTAGCTACTCAATTAGAGATTACCGTTATCGATAATGAGTTATCGATATTTTAAGGGAATGCGCTAAAGTAGCCCGCGAAATTCAACACAACTCCTTATGTTAGCATAATCCAAAAATTTCATGATTTCATGAAATAGTCATTCAATAGGATTTTATGAACTTAGAGGTAATTATAATATTGGTATTTTTTTTTATTATAAGTCTAAAAATTTTACTTATGTAATTAATTAAACCATTGTTTCATTTTAATTTGTATTAATTAAATCTCACTTAAGCTTTGATAGTTTTTGAACATCAAAAGGGGGCCATAGGTCTAAATAAAAAAAAAAAATCGTTTTAGTACATCGTCGTTGCGACGTCTTCTTATATGTAAAAATCAATTTTATGAGAAATCGATAAAAACCGTCTAATAGAATAATTTTCAATCGGATCAGTAGTTTAACATAACAATTCTTAATTATACTTTCTATAAATCGTAAGTATGTATTAAAATAAAATATTAACACTTGATTTCAAACATAATAATATTTATCGACTCAAGCTGTTGACTATTTTGTTTGGAAATTAAACGAAATGTCGATAAATAAGTCAACGACAGTGGTACATCCCTAGAAGAGGACGAATAGTAATGAGCTCGTTACTCAAATATAAATCTTATTAATAACGAAATACAGCTTTAAATTGAATGCATTTATTATAGTGACATCTAGCGGCGGGTAGCGTAACTTGCTCAATAAACTGTTCCGTGTGCGCTTTAAACGGAAAAAGCAATAAATACGTAAAAAGAATAGACAATAAACAACTCTATCGTCATACAACTGTGGTTTATTTTCAAATAAGCGACGACTGACATTATTTCCTACTTTCCTTCAATGTCAAACTACCAATCACACCAAAAATTTCTTAGTGTTACGAAATACAATTAACGTGTAGATGTGTGAGTTTGGGTACGCTGGTTCCGATACTAATGAAGCGATATGCGACTTCTACTGTTTTTTTCTGTTCTGTGCTCCGTACCATTGCCTGGACCAGGGCCGGATGCGAGAGGTCATTGCCGCTAATCGCCTCCGCGAGGACACGGCGCACAGTGGGCTGAAACGGGCCGGTAAAGGACTTAGCATTTAAAAAAAAAAAGTATTTTTTCTGAAAATTTTAAATATTGTGTTGGATTTATCTATCGATTATAAGTAATTATTTCTATGAGGGTCGTTCAGATAACTTAGTATTTTCGGAGTTATAAATATCCAAAGTAATTTTTGTATGAAGCAAAAGAAAAAAATGTGAAAATCTCGAAATTCTCAAATTTTCTCAAAGAATTGACTCTACGTATGCATAGTACGTATATTTGTCCTATTTTAGCGCCTATTCTCGAGTTGCGATTTTCTGCGATTTGGTTCCAATTTCAAATTTTGTTCTCTATTCCACACCACCATAGAGGTTAAGAACTAGGCGCGTTTTTTTTTTATGTAGTGGTCTCCCCTTTAGGCCTAATCCACTAAGGACTAATAAAATAAATAAATAAATAAGTAAAAATCACAATCACTACTGGCCACTGCACTGTTTTAATTTAATCACTGTCAAGGGTATCCTGTAAAGCCTCATCCGGAGAAAACACAGGTTTTGTTTCTTTAACAGATATGCACTTTTTAACTTTTTTTACATCTTGGGGATTCTTTAGTAAATGTTCGAGTATTTTAGCAACCTCCTCATTCCCATCCGCTTTCAACTGCTCAAAATATGCATATTTTATTTCGTCCGAAGATAAATGAAAGTTTTCTGCACGTCTTTTTTTCTGTTTAGGCGCTAATTCACAAAAAGGTTTTCTTGGGCTTTGTTCGGTGGAGACACCGACAGAAACTTTTGATGGTGATACATACTGAGTTGATGTACTCGGTGCTGGTTGATCTTCATTACTGCCTATTAAACACTTAATAAAGTCTGCCCATATTATGTTTTCTTGTAACCATTCACTATTTTTAGTTCTGAATATATTTTCTTTACGATAAGCGTTTTCCCATCTTCTATTTAAATTATAACAAAATTTTGCACAAAACAACTTTAAGGTCTTTTCGTGATCATCACTTAATACGACTAAAAATTTAGACCTTATCTCACTACACAAACTGTCATTATTTTTAATACTGCCACTGTTTTTTAAAATAACGACAAGATCAAGGTTTGTCACTAAATTTTCAAACATTTTCACAAATACAAAATAACAAATAAGTAAGTAATGAATGTGTGGGGGTAGTGCGTCTATTATGGTGGGTAATAGAACACTGAAGTACGTTTGAATGCAACCGAACATTCCGTAGATACCCTATCGTTGCACCAATCACGTTACGACACGTCATAACTTGTTGTTGCGCTCGCGCACTCTTATACTTTGATTCCCGGAAATAAGTCTCAAAACAAATTACGTCATACCTACCTATGGTGGTGGAAAATGTCGAACATTGTTTTTTTTTAAAAGAACTAAGTAGGTATTGAGGTTTTCAGGCCGTTTAGTATACATTATTTTCAATTTCAATTTAATTGGAATAAATTGCTTAACTAAAATAACATGACTCTTCATACAAATTTGATATGGCTATATCTCCGAAAGTACTCGTTAAGTTAAAAAAAGTCAAAGAATAAAAACGTTTTAAATTTATGCCTAGATACCAAAAAAATACATTTGATCTCTTAAGACCCAACCTTATAATCCCAGCCCACTGTGCGGCGGTGCTCCGCCCAAGCAGGGCATACCTCCACCGTATGCACTACCTGTTACCTACTATCGTGAATTCATGCAAGCCTAGTACTTTTTGCTAAGTTACACAGCTCGGAAACCTACATTTCTTAGACAACAGTGAGTGATTATAATTTAATATGAACTTTATTAAATAGCAATAAAGTTCAAATTGACTCTACATTTTATTTAGAAAACGTTTATATGGGAAAAAGAAAAGGGCTGTTTTTAGGGTTTTCCGCCAATTATTCGAATTTTTCTCACCTTTTAAACCTTCCCTAGACCTCCACGAACATTTCAAGACCAAGATAAGATAAATCCGTTCAGCCGTTCTCGAGTTTTAGCGAGACAAACGAACAGCAATTGATTTTTATATATATAGATAGATAGATTTAAAGAGTTACACAAATGTGTATAATAATTGTATTGAACTTCTCTTCTGTCTTTAGGAGCAATTAAATAAGACTTTTAGTCTTTTAAACTTATTATAACTATGTTTATTTTATACCAATAGAAAACTTGCTTATCAATCAGACTCGCTGGATAAATCATTGTCACTACCATGTGGTCTATTAAAATTCAGCTACGGTTTTAGTTTATCGACAGCGACTATTGTAGAATAACCTCTACCACCTTGTTTTGTGAGTGGTGTATCTTCAACATGATATCGGTATCGGTCGAGATCCAATACTTTTGTAATTCTGTATGCACCTTGAAATTTAGGTACTAACTTTCTATTATGCCAAAAAAAAATGACAATGACTTTTTATATAAATTGCCAAATGACATTAAAGAAGTAGGCAAAACAAATATATTTATTAATAAACTGAAACATTTTTTGAAATCCAAGTCATACTACTCAGTAAAGGAGTTTTTGGATGATAAATCGACTGCAAAATAAAATTATTTACCCTCATAAACACCAAACATTATGAAATATATATAATATGGAATATAGAAAATCAAATATAAATATGAAAATATGAATACATAAATAACAAAATAATTTAATAATAATGAAAATACTTCTACTTATTAATTTCATAATAATTACCTAGATTATTCTTATTCAATACATAAAATAAAAATAACTAATATACTATACCTATTTATACTATCCTAATAATATATTACCTACATAATTAAACACATCTAATAATTTATAATAATATTACATTTCTGCTTAGCCCTCTTCCTCTCTCCTAATGTTGCTGTGCCCGACAGGGTCCATATCGATCTTTTATTTACTGTACCATCTATGTAACATATGGAATGCAATAAAAATTGAGTATTGAGTATGCCCTGTAGAAGGCCCCACGACGCATCATGTCGGTCAACACGTACTAAATATCCTTCCCGATATTTTATTGGGGCGCAACGTTTTTTATCATAGTAAAATTTATCTTTTTCCTGACTGGTGACTATATGCTCACTGATTTCGTCACGGATTTCCATTATACCTTGTTCAGTAGTTTTAATAATATCTCCCTCTAGTTCAGAAATAATTTTATTCTCACTAGTTCCCGTTAACCGTTTGCCAAATAAAGCTTCCGCAGGAGTCCGATTATTCCCCTTATTTAACGTATTATTTATTCCCCATTGTATCTCTGGCAGTTGATCGTCCCATTTAGTTTCAGGCACACCAATAGCTTTTGCTGTTAGTGAATCTACTATTGTCTTGTTATATCTTTCTACCTGCCCATTCGCTCTGGGGGTAGCAACCGCATTAAGTACATGCTTGATTCCCTTTTCACTAATAAATGCTTCAAAACTGTCACTTGTAAACGAAGATCCCCCCCTATCAGAAATTGTTCTTTTGGGAACCCCAAAGATACCAAAATACTCCTCAAGCACTTTAATAGACGTACTAGTCTTAGTATTTCTTACTGCTTTCAAATATAAATATTTAGTAAAGGCGTCTATTAAAACCAAGATATACAATTATTGCCCCTACTACTCCGCACAAAGGGACCTGTATGATCAATGTGTATTGTGTCAAAAGGAGCTCCTATTTTTGGGATTGGGTTAAGATAACCAGGTTTTTTCCCACCGGACGATTTTGCATAAGCGCATTCTAGGGGTATTTTTTTAAACCAGTAATTGGATTTAATTTTATCTAAAGTTTTGTCAAAACCAAAATGACCTATATCATCATGGTTTTGCTTTACAATTTCCCAACGCACTCCTTTTGGCACAACCCATCGATTCTCATCAGCAGTTATTCGAAACAATCTGTCATTTTATAGTTTGAAATTTGATTTTATATCGACTGTCATCAAATTTTGGATCTTTAAGAATGCCTACTATTCGTTGTATATCATCATCGGCATTTTGCACAGTAGTCAGCCAAGTGGACTCCGACACCGTAAAAACTCCGGTTTTTGAACTTGGTACCGGATCTCTACTGAGCGCATCAACGTGGGACATAGATGGGCCTGGTCTATAATCAATTGAAAAATTGTACTCTTGCATCTGTTCCCACCATCGCACGACACGGGGAAGCAAATCCCTTTTCTGAAACGTTGCTTTTAACGAGTTGCAATCTGTGACTATTTTAAATGATAAACCAACTAAGTAAACGCGAAAGTTTTGAAGAGCGGATACAACCGCTAATGTTTTCAAATCATACGACGAATAATTTTATTCTTCGGGACTCGTATGTCTACTGAAATAAGCATTTGGTGTGAGAACTAAATTTTCATCTCTTTGCAATAGAATCCCAGCTATGCCTATTTTGCAAGCATCAGTATGTAATTCTGTTAACGCGTTAGGATCGTTTAATGCCAAAATAGGTTTTTGAGATAATTCTTTTTGCAAAAGTCTAAATGCTTGTTCTGGTCCCCATTGCCATGACGTATTCTGTTTTAACAAATGGGTGAGTATTTTGCCAGAATAGGAAACTTAGGGACAAATCTTCTGGGCACGTCACAATAGCGGCGATAAGTCCCCTCTTTGAGGAGTGGCTAGAGAGGCGCCACGGCGTCCTCACCTTCCGCCTGACACAGGTCCTCACCGGACATGGCAGCTTCGGGAGGTTCCTGTGTTGGATTAGGCGGGAGGAAACGCCCGGGTGTCACCACTGTGCGGATCGCCCGGAGGACACGGTGGAGCATACGGTTGAGGTATGCCCTGCTTGGGCGGAGCACCGCCGTGTCCTCGTGGAGGCGATTGGCGGCAATGACCTCTCGCGTTCGGCCCTGGTCCAGGCCATGGTACGGAGCGAGAGGGCATGGGAAGCCGTCACCTCCTTCTGCGAAGCAGTAATGCTCGCGAAGGAGGAGGCGGAACGCGTGAGGGAGAGGCAAAGTTTGCGCCCTCACGCCCCTAATCGCCGCCGCTGGAGAAGCCTTGGGCGTCGGGAAGCCCAGGCGGATTCCCGGTCACTCTAGGCGCGGGCCTGCGGACGGCGAGCAATGGGTAGCTCGCCGTCCGATAAGGACCAGGCCTTGGTCGATGGCGCGTCGTGTTCCACGCGTGCCTCAAAGAGATGTCAGCACAATTGGAGGGGTCCGGTAGGACCGATGCCTGCCAGGTTTGCGGGAAAGTCCGAAAGGGATACCGGGACCATGGCAACAGGCAACTGAAGGAACACGGGTGGGTTTTAAGTCAGTAAAAGTCTGACACGCCCTTCCGCTCCGCCCAGAGCGGGAGAAGTCATTGGATGATTTCCCAGCCTCAAAAAAAAAAAAAAAAAGGGACGAATCTTCTAAAAAAACTAGCTAGTCCTAGAAACTGACGGACGTTGTGCTGGTTTTGTGGTACAGGGAAACGTTCAACAGCCTCTATTTTTTTTTTAACCTGGTCGAATACCATTTTCCGATACTTCAAACCCCAAGTAGTCTACGGCGCGTTTAATGAAAAATCACTTGGATGATTTTAAAGAAAGTCCAGCGTTCTTAAATAGATTTAGACAGACTGCAACTTTTCCATACCTTCAGAAAGAGTTTTACTGGGTATGATTACATCGTCCAAATAGAGCTTCCCCATGTCGAGCATTCCCTAATATCTGATTAATTAATTGCTGAAAAGTTGCTGGTGCATTAGCAAGCCCAAATAGCATGCGATTGAACTCATAATGCCCATCAGGTGTGACAAATGCGGTTTTATATTTGTCATTCTCAGCAATTGGCACCTGATAGTATCCGGATGCCAGATCAAACGTAGTAAACAACTTTTTCCCTGCTAAAATATCCAATTGATCGTCGATGAGAGGCATTGGATAATTTTCTTTGACCGTCTTTTTGTTGAGCGCTCGATAGTCAATACAAAGTCGGAATTCACCGGTTTTCTTTCTAACGAGGACTATGGGACTCGCATAAGATGAAGTAGAGGGGCGTACGATATTAGTATCTAATAACTCTTTGATCATTCCTCTAACTACTTCTTTCTCGGAAATTCCCAGTCTATAGGGCCTATAAACTACCGGTTGATCATCAGTCAAGTCTATTTTCATATTACCGACTGATGTACTACCTAATTCCGTTAAATCCAGAGCAAAACATTCTCGGTAATTATTTAGTAACGAAAATAGTTTTTCTTTATCTTCAGAAGATAGATCATCAGCAATATTTAATTGGGTTTCTGTTAAGGTTGAAGCTACACGAGCTGTACAGTTTGTGACATTTAAAACGTGACGTGTTTCCTCTTCGTGGGCTACCAGGCCTCGCGCTATCAAAAAGTCAGCTTCCAAACCTAATCTCGAAGAGGGAGTACAAGTAACAACTATAAGTCCGTGGCCATTCCAAACAAACATACATACCAGATAAAACCGAGTATCTTACGTGTTCTTTGTATCGTACACTACCTTCTACGAATATCTCCCCATCAAAACTAGAATCATTACTGTATACCTCGACAATAGTAAGCCCTGACACTTCAGTCTTGTTTTTGCAAAATAATTTAATTTTATGGTTATAGCTTTCAAGAATGCCCAGGCTCGATATATCTAAACAATCGCTTGTTTTTTTAATTATGATATGCGACTGTTATGTAAACGTTTAACCAATCATAAGAGGAAAAGGCATGACGTTATCTGGGACTGGGAGCATTTAAGAATAGCATTGTTCGGTTTCATGGCCAATTTTACTGCATTTACCGCATTTTTTAATTGGACACTGACACTGAGCAACGAAATGACCTTCTTGTTTACAATAGCAACGGGTTGGCTTGCTATTGCCAGAAGTTCGAGACTGTGTATCATTGTTTTTATTCGGAGGACCTTTACCGTTTTTTCGGTCATTTAGGGGTTTTATATTTCTCACGTTACGCAAATACGATAATAATTTATCTGGGTCTGAAAACTTAACAGCTTCGGCTCCCAACCTTACAGATCGGTCGTCAATACAGTGCAATACGCATTCTACAGCGCGAGAACCTTCTATGCCACATCGATTTATTCACCTATTTTTTCATAGAAGTATTCCTCTAACGAATCGTTAAATCGAGCTCTTTTAGCCAACATGTCATTGAGCATCTGCCCGTCATTTTCCTCCGGAGGGAATGCAGACAGAAGTTTCTGTTGCCATTCGCTCCAGGAGTAAAGGACTGACAATAGATCCTCGTACCACCTTTTGGCAACGCCTCTTAACTTGGGTAACGCAAAGTGTACAATTTGTTTTTCTGTCAAACTGTAAATGAGTGCACATTCGTTTACTTTGTGTAGCCACATGGTCATCGTCTGTTTTTTCCTGCCTGGATCGAATTTCTGTATAGTACCGATTGCCAATCGCGCTGACTGCGCGGCGACTGCCCATCGCGCCAACTGCGCGGCGATTGTCCATCGCACCAAAAGCGCGGCGACTGTTCATTGTTTTGTCGGCCAGGCAATCGCTCATTGCGTCGGCTGCGGTACAATAAATCATTTAAAGGATCTACTATTTATCTCTCAAATTAAACGATGATTATTGTGATATAAACGGATTTATTTCTCACACAACTGTTTGGTGTAATCGTCGAACAAGGAATGACTCTATTTTTCCTCGCTTTCAAACGTCTAAACTTTATGCAGAGTGTTGCCATCAAAAATAATTAAGTCTGATTCGATACAATTAAATAATAGTTTAAATATTTAACAAGAATAATACTAATACATTTTAATACCAATATATTAAAATGAGTAAATATGTCATCGTTCTAGATATTAATTCTAGATAGTATTTTATAAAAAATACCCACATCTTGGCTTATTAACCTTACACATTGCATCGGCTGCGAGGCGATTCATCATCGCGCTGGCTGCGCGGTCGCACCTCGCGACTGGTCAGCTGTTCTATGCGTTCCCTGCGTGTCCTCACTGTAAATATAGGACTTGGAGTGCGATGTACAGGGCTGCGTGATCTAGGTGTATCAGATCGGGCGGCAGAGTGCCGCGAGGGTGTTGGTCCCGCAGCAGTATTAGTGCATTCTTCCATTTTATCTGGAAATAACGAAAGCAAACTACACAGATTTAGCAGTTAAACAATTGAAAAAAAAAAAAAAAGATTGTCATTCTTATCCCACTTCTGATATGTAGGATCGTCGTACCGTTTTGTAGGACATTCCTATCTTCTCCATATTACTTTGTTCAAATTGTGTGGGCCATAAAGATTATAAGGATATAAATGTATGTGTAAATTAAATATACCAAACTTGTTTTCACAAAATTATATTATTTATTACGAACGTTCAAAATCACAACAACAACCATTGTTGTATAAATAAAATAAATCATGGTACTTACATTTTAAGTTTAGACTCGGAGGTGCGCACTCTACAACCACTAGAACTCGACTGAACCGTTTGAACCGTGTGACCAGATTAAATTTCACAAAACTACCGAAGCTCCTTAAAAAAATACTGAAATATACCAACTTGCACAGGGAAAATATACCAATAAAAATACTGATTTTCAAAACATATTTTTATTTAATCATCATCATCATCGCAATAAATATTAGAATTATATTTTAACATTCTGTTTGATGGGTTAAAATTCACACAGCCTCCTTAATAGCTATTTACCCAGCCTTTGCAAAAAACTCGCAAATAAATTAGCAGGCAATGCGTTAACCTTTTATACCTTGTATGGTTTTTAAAATTGCAGATACATTTTTGTTTATGAATCTGTTTCTTTGTTCCGTTTTTATTAAATTAATCTGTGAAAATATGCGCTCGCATGCAGCATTCGACACTGGTATACATAACCGTGCGTTTGCACTGGCGAAACATTCAAGACAAAACATGTTAAAATCTCTATTTTCTGTCAATGTTCCATACAATTTTTGACAGGAAGTAGAGATTTTAACATGTTTTGTCTTAAATGTTTCGCCAGTGCAAACGCACGGTAACGGAGATTTACTGAAACTAGATATATGCTTGTATTTTAATAGTGTGCGTTACCCTTTTTTTTTTTGTTTTTTTTTTTTGAGGGTGGGAAATCATCCAATGACTTCTCCCGCTCTGGGCGGAGCGGAAGGGCGTGTCAGACTTTTACTGACTAAAACCCACCCGTGTTCCTTCATTTGCCTGTTGCCAAGGTCCCGGTATCCCTTTCGGACTTTCCCGCAACCCTGGCAGGCATCGGTCCTATTGGACCCCGTCAATTTTGCTGACATCTCTTTGAGGCGCGCGTGGAACACGACGCGCCATCGACCCGGGCCTGGTCCTTATCGGACGGCGAGCTGCCCGTTGCTCGCCGTCCGCAAGCCCGCGCCTATGGTGGCCGGGAATCCGCCTGGGATTCCCGACGCCCAGGGCGTCTCCAACGGCGGCGGTTAGGGGCGTGAGGGCGCAAACTTTGCCTTTCCCTCACGCGTTCCGCCTCCTCCTTCGCGAGCATTACTGCTTCGCAGAAGGAGGTGACGGCTTCCCATGCCCTCTCGCTCCGTACCATGGCCTGAACCAGGGCCGGACGCGAGAGGTCACTGCCGCCAATCGCCTCCGCGAGGACACGGCGGTACTCCGCCCAAGCAGGGCACACCTCAACCTTATGCTCCACCGGTGTGCGTTACCCTAGCAAAATGTTGTCGAAAATGGACATTTCAAGCTTATAGATAATTAGTTGCATAGCTTTTGTAATTGTTGCGCACATTTTTAAATTTGTTGCAATTATAGTTTTTTTTAAATTTCACAAAAACATTTCCTGCTGGCTGGGGTAACGTTTCAAACGTTACCGCAGCCAGACATTTTTACAAAAAATGGGAATATTGAAATAAATATTAGCTATACAGGGTTACTGGTAACTCGCCGTATTCCTTGCAGGACGTCATAGTAGGGTTAAAATGCAACAAATTAGGCCACCAAATGTTCTACCGAAATTCAGTAGTTTTTGAATTAGTTAAGAGTTTTAGAGCTAAAAATTACAAAAAATTAAATGTTTTGTTAGTGATATTTGCCAAAGTTTTAGGCATTATTGAACTTTTAATTATTAACAAAGGTCTGCTACGGCGTCAACTATGATAATAACTTAAATTTCAGTACAGTCGCGCCGTAAATCATTTTTAAATTGGTTTCAAATGGTTTAATCTGGGATTTTTCATTAAAAAACTAAAACTCTTAACTAATTCAAAAACTACTGAATTTCGGTAGAACATTTGGTGGCTTAATTTGTTCCATTTTAACCCTACTATGACGTCCTGCAAGGAATACGTCGAGTTACCAGTAACCCTGTATAATTAGTTGTCTCGACGAGGTAAATGTTGCAAATTTTTTTTTTTTTTTTACTTCTGTGAAGTTATTCGAAATCCTGCTGGAGTAACGTTTTTGGTTTTGCTGGATCTCTGAAACGGTTAAGCGGATTCTTATCATCTTTTGTACATGACTTCTTAGGAATTAGTTTTAATTTGTTGTGCAATAAAAAAAACAAAATAATGGACCACCTATGGGGTATTTAATTAAATATAAAAACACTTCAATATCTAGGTCCTAACCTCAGACCAACAAAAAAAGAAAGACGGAGCACTCCATACATCAAACGTGTAGCCACAAAACTATGCTCCTGCAAGTAAACACACAGGCTCACGCACACACCTACACAAAAACTATGCTCATCGCTCCTAGTACGTCACGAGTCGTCGTCTAGTAAACTTCAATAAAAAAAATAGAATTATGCCTTCTTGTGTAGTGAAAACTTGTAAAAACAATAGCAAATCACATAAAAAGTCTCACGGAATCACTTTTCACATGGAAGTACTTCAAATAACATCGTTTCTTAATTTAGTTAACTATGAATTTTAGGTTACTTGGAACAAAAACCTGAATGAATGAACGAACGAAAACAGTGACATTTAAAGTGCGAGGGTTGC
Source organism: Lithophane leautieri (assembly GCA_949152455.1). Lineage (NCBI taxonomy): Eukaryota > Metazoa > Arthropoda > Insecta > Lepidoptera > Noctuidae > Lithophane > Lithophane leautieri. Next base: position 21,128,186 of record OX424460.1, read on the forward strand.
CATAATATGATTTGAAATTTTCCCGTTCGATATTTTTTAGTTCGAGTAATTATATGCCTGTTTCTTTTATCTATTAATCATTTAGATTTCCAAGTAATATTGATAACAAAAGTAAATGGATAGTAGCTATAAGAAATAGACGGAATGATCCAGAATGGCTGCCATCGAAAACCAGCGTGGTTTGTTCCGATCATTTTGATAATAATGACTTTTATTCAACTAATCGTGGACTTCGCCATGTGATCAAAAGCGGATATACTAAAGAGGTATATAAAATTTGAAAAACAAAAATGAGATTTTATCAAAACAGTAATTAAACACTGACTGTATTTTTTATTTTAGTTAGTTTCTTAGCTTAGTCTAGCTAATTTAAATACTACTGTACCAAATTTTATTTTTTAGATGTTATTTCCATCGTCATACGTAATTGCTAAAAACTCAGTTTCACAAAGTTCTGGCTGTACGTTTGTTCAAGTATGTCCTAATTATTCATTTATCTTCCTAAAGTTTTAATCAAAAGCTGCCATTACTCGTGTAATTTTTTTTTTTTCGTAGAACTTACCAGACTTGCCTCATGTAGCCATTGACGATAGGGCTGTATGTAAATGCACTTTGTACTTAATTGTTATTTTATTTTGCGATGTAAAAAAAATGGTTTTGTTTCGGAATGCTTCCTAACAATTGAGGTACAATACCATACTCAACAATATCTTACTCTTACAATATTATCCTACCCAAAATATTATTCCCCAAATTATAGGGAAAAACTTTAACAAATGACAACCCTTTTTACATACACATAGATAAAAAGGTGGCTTCACTTTTGATGTACATAATGCTCCGTCTTTCTTATTTTGTTGGTCTGAGGTCCTAACACTCTGAATAAGAACTCTAAAGACTTACTTTAAACGTTATTTTGTAGCTTGTAACGGCATTCAAATGTATGTGAAGTTTTATTAGTATCCTGTAAGTAATTAAGAAAATATAATGATATTCAGTTCTCCACGTTCACGGTCACAATGCGCGCGGAGTAATTTGGCCACGAGTAAACCTGTATGTGGATATATAAACTGAATTTTATATCAATAATTAGTTGCTTAGTTCAGTTTTATGCCGGTTAAATTTCAGCGTAGTGAATACAGTAATTAACGAGATAATAAAATAAAAGTGATTAGGAAGTCCAAGTCCGTGGTAACCCGACCAAGTTTAGGTGGTTACAAAAAAGCTCCCGCGTAGTACATTATGCTATCTTCTAAAATATGTAGGATGGTCTTACAAATTTAGTACAAATGTGTACACAAGTGTTAAAAAAACTAAATGTTTTTAAAGCGTTTTTTTTACAGTAAAATAGGTAATCATTTCAAATTGAACTTTTAAAATATTAATGAAACTTAAAAAAATCCCAGATAAAAATTATAGATAGCAATTTTGCTTCTAGAAATTCCATAAAAACCATCACAGATAATAATAACAGGGGGCTTAAAAGTTAAAACATTCACTTTGGCAGAATCATAGTAGGAAAATATTATGAATCATCGTAAAATGACACAAACTGACAATTCATAATAATGTGATCTGCGTGCGATTCATATTACGAAATAATTCATCTGTTTGACAGTTTTCTATGGAGATTCGTAAAACGGTCCACATATTATGAATTGCTTTTGTGTCAAATTAGAGGAATGGCTAATGACAGCTGGAAATTCAGGAAATTAAATGCTTTTAGAGGAATTGCTAACGTGGCCGTTTTAGGCCCACAGATATAGAATGACTGTTTTCAGTTCACACTATACCTACTTATGCTTACTAATAACTACTTATATTGTTTAAAATCACAGATCATTTTGTAAAATGAGTATCGTAATATGTAAAAGTAACTTTCATACATCTAGTTATCTTTTTAACCAAATGCGTAAACTCACGTTAATTAAAAAAGTTACTTTTTATTTTGAGGTGGTATATTTTATCACGATAGGTAGATTGGTAGTTGTAAGAAAAGTAGATTACGCACCTTGCTAAAGTGAGTAATTAATGCACTCATGTTAATTTGTTTATCGTGTTAATTTGTTGTAAACATAACCCGCGTGCATTAATTACTTACTATGTGCTCGATGCAACAATCTACTATTTCATATGACAGATATTATAATATTGTTACGTATTTAACAGTGTAGTACGTGTCTGTACCGAACTTGTAATGTGTATTACCCTACATATTTTAGAAGATAGCATCATGTACTACGCGGGAGCTTTTTTGTAACCACCTAAACTTGGTCGGGTTACCACGGACTTGGACTTCCTAATCACTTTTATTTTATTATCTCGTTAATTACTGTATTCACTACGCTGAAATTTAACGGGCATAAAACTGAACTAAGCAACTAATTATTGATATAAAATTCAGTTTATATATCCACATACCGGTTTACTGGTGGCCAAATTACTCCGCGCGCATTGTGACCGTGAACGTGGAGAACTAAATATCATTATATTTTCTTAATTACTTACAAGATACTAATGAAACTTCACATACATTTGAATGCCGTTACAAGCTACAAAATAACGTTTAAAATAAGTCTTTCGAGCTCTTATTCAGAGTGTTAGGACCTATTGAAGTGTTTTTATATTTAATTAAATACCCCATAGATAATGCATTATTTTTTTTTATTTTATTGCACAACAAATTAAAACTAATACCTAAGAAGTCATGTACAAAAGATGATAAGAATCCGCTTAGCCGTTTCAGAGATCCAGCAAAACCAAAAACGTTACTCCAGCAGGATTTCGAATAACTTCGCAGCCGAAGTAACAAAAAAAAAAAATAAGTTGCAACATTTACCTCGTCGAGACAACTAATTATATAGCTAATATTTATTTCAATATTCCCATTTTTTGTAAAAATATCTGGCTGCGGTAACGTTTGGAACGTTACCCCAGCAGAAAATGTTTTTGTGAAATTTAAAAAAAACTATAATTGCAACAAATTTAAAAATGTGCGCATCAATTACAGAAGCTAGGCAACTAATTATCTATAAGCTTGAAATGTTCATTTTCGACAACATTTTGCTAGGGTAACGCACACATTTTAATGTACCATCACTGTTAGAAATTTTCCCAACTTCCAACCAAAATTGTTCACAAGAAAGGGGTGAGCCAGTAGGTACTCGAAGATTGTAATAAATTACTTACTTCGCGATCAAGTTTGAGTGTTCTATATTCTTCGTCAATTATCTGCATTTGTTCTGGCTGTACTTCGTATGGGAAAGTTTCCATAACATTTCTTAAACTACTAAATTCTTTATTCACGGCAGTGTGTGGGTCAAGAAATTTCAGTTCTCGGTAAATTTGATCTTCAAAAGGCAAACGTGATTTCAATTGCGTGCTCAATTCAATTAAAAAAGATTGACACTTTCTGAAAAAATCACCAATTTGTTCTTTCATGTTTATGTTTCCCCTATGTTTAATTAATTCTTGACCCACTTGAATCCCTAAGTACATATTATTCAATGGCAAATAATTCACACTAGATTTTGGGTCTAATGTAAATACGTTGTCCGTGCTTTTTATAGTTCACTCATAACTTTACTCCCTGTTCCTCATACCCCTAAAGTACTTTATTTAGTGTATGGGTTGCTATATGAAAACCACAGACTACTTAGAGAACTAACGTATGAATGAAAACCATAGAGTAAAGTAATATATATGGTATAGAGAGCCCCCTCGCAGAATTTATTGAAGACCGCTAATGTCAATTGATCGGATAAATAGCGCCATCTATTATCGCCATCCACAAACTTGTGATATATATAGCTATAGCTAGCTATAGGTGCTACTATGCAATAGTGCCTATACTTTAGCTTCCTTACTAATTTGCTTGTTTTTAATATGACAAAGTTTTACTTAATTTAAATTTTCTCTTTATTAAAAAATCATTGTAAAACTTTATCAAATTAAAAACAAGCAAATTAGTAAGGAAGCATCAATTTCAAAAGGTACACTGGATACATAGAAAAACAACTTGTCTTTTTTTTAAACTACTTATTTATTCGTCTTGTGTTTATTTTTATAAGCTTGCGCTTCTTCCAATACAGTTCATAATCAGCTGGAGTATCTAACTTCCCACCAGCTATATGAAGCCTTGAAACGGTCAGGATTCTTTTCTGGATGTGGAAATTGATGGTAGGCGTTCTCTGAAACAAAAAGAAAGATCACTTTTAATTTTTCTCTTGAAATGTTTAAAGACCTTAAATCATTTTTCTTGAATAATGATGCGTTACAATATTGACATCTTAGCCAAGGAGCCCACTAATATTATAAAGCAGACAAGTGCGAGTCAGACTCGCACACAAAGGGTTCCGAACCACAATATTAACACTTTTTTTTTAATACTTTCTTAACCAGAAATGGGGGCCTCCTTTAATTTTTAACTTTATTTGATTTATTATTTGTTGACCGGCCATAGAAGTTCCCATTCTTTGAAAATTGCAAGTCTACCTATTACGGTTGAAAAGGAACTTACAGCCCTGTGACAGACAGACGGACAGCGGAGTCTTAGTAATTATTGTAAAAGTTGTCTAGTCACACTTGAGTGTGACATCGTTTAAGTATATCTAAAAAACTCTGAAGCTCTGTTGTTAAAATGTTTGAACAATTAATTTGAATAAGTACAAAAATAAACACGGATAACTGCAGTGGTCCATCCGTAATGTAAATCATATTATTATACTGTTTATATACTATTTAGGACAAGTATGTAAGTTCACCGGGTATTAGGGAAATCTGTGGAGGAGGCAAGATGGCAGGGATATGATGATGATTATACTTACTGTTTGAACATCCCTATGCACACCGTTTAGGCATGATACAAACAAATCACAAGCGTCTATTATCGCAAAGAAACAGCACAAAAGAAGCGTCCGGGTCGCTAAAAAACGATTGCACTAGAATGGCGGAGGAACTAAAAGCTCAACTCACACAATAACTTCGGAAAATTCTTTCACTTTACTACGGAAGAGAGGACTCAACTCAACGCGGATCGGCGGATTAATTTCACGAAGAAAAGCACAAAAATATGGGACGAAAACTACAAACAAGCGCAAACGCAAGGAGCAGTCGTCATATTTGTTGTGACCTGACAATTTGACAATCAATAAAAAGTCAATAATTCGCTGTGTTGCTATCGTAATTATTACGCGGCTTGTAATCTACACCAATATTTGCAAATGATTATAATACGTGTTAATAAAATGATTAGTATTTGAAATTAATAATTATTTAATTATTTTTTTTGTCACAAATTATATTTGTGTCGATGGGGTCGCCATCTGCAGCGACATATAGTAACTAATTGTTTAGGATGGCGATAACAGATTTCGTATTTTGAAAAAAATTACCCCAAATCTGCTAATGTATGGAACTGTCCTACCCCTGATGAAAACTAATTATACAGGGTTACAGGTAACTCGACGTATTCCTTGCAGGACGTCATAGTAGGGTTAAAATGCAACAAATTAAGCCACCAAATATTCTACCGAAATTCAGTAGTTTTTGAATTAGTTAAGAGTTTTAGTTTTATGAAGTAATAGCAAAAACAACAAAAAAATAAATGTTTGGTTAGTGATATTTGCCAAAGTTTTAGGCATTATTGAACTTTTAATTATTAACAAAGGTCTGCTACGGCGTCAACTATGATAATAACTTAAATTTCAGTACAGTCGCGCCGTAAATCATTTTTAAATTGGTTTCAAATGATTTAATCTGGGATTTTTCATAAAAAAACTAAAACTCTTAACTAATTCAAAAACTACTGAATTTCGGTAGAACATTTGGTGGCTTAATTTGTTGCATTTTAACCCTACTATGACGTCCTGCAAGGAATACGTCGAGTTACCAGTAACCCTGTATAAAACTACCATAGAAAAGGGAGGATCCTCCTACCAGACGGGTGTTGTGTCTGGCGGGCAACTTCCCAATGATTGATATTGGATTTTTGTATATATGTTCACTTTTTTTTTTTTTTTTTTTTTTTTTTTTTTTTTGAGGGTGGGAAATCATCCAATGACTTCTCCCGCTCTGGGCGGAGCGGAAGGGCGTGTCAGACTTTTACTGACTAAAACCCACCCGTGTTCCTTCATTTGCCTGTTGCCAAGGTCCCGGTATCCCTTTCGGACTTTCCCGCAACCCTGGCAGGCATCGGTCCTATTGGACCCCGTCATTTTTGCTGACATCTCTTTGAGGCGCGCGTGGAACACGACGCGCCATCGACCCGGGCCTGGTCCTTATCGGACGGCGAGCTGCCCGTTGCTCGCCGTCCGCAAGCCCGCGCCTATGGTGGCCGGGAATGGCGACACGGCGGCTTATGGGACACGGCGGTGCTCCGCCCAAGCAGGGCACACCTCAACCGTATGCTCCACCGTGTCCTCCGGGCGATCCACACAGTGGTGACACCCGGGCGTTTCCTCCCGCCTAATCCTACACAGGTACCTCCCGAAGCTGCCATGTCCGGTGAGGACCTGTGTCAGGCGGAAGGTGAGGACGCCGTGGCGCCTCTCTATCCACTCCTCAAAGAGGGGACTTATCGCCGCTATTGTGGCGTGCCCAGCACTGGGTTGCGACAATCGCACTCTCCATGCCACCATAAGATCTTGCCGGAGCTCTGTCCGCTGTGCCGCGATTTCTCGCGGCAGCGGAGTTACACCCCGGCGCTTCACCTCCTCGCGCCACTCCCAGATGTGCGCGAGGACCTTCGCCTCCAGATCCCATGGCGGTAATCCGGCAAGGAGGCTCGCCGCCTCACGGGAGACCGTGCGGTATCCCCGGGCCAGCCGAATGGCCATGACCCTTTGGGACGCGTTCAACCGGCGTGCTGGCCGCAGCCTAAGGGAACGCGCCCACACCGGTGCCCCGTAAAGGGCCATGGACCGCACGACCCCCGCATAGAGCCTCCGGCAGGAGGCGTTTGGACCCCCTAGATTGGGCAGGAGCCGCCTCAAGGCGGCCCCAGCCCGGTCCAGCCTTGGAGCCAAACGTCGGAAATGCTCCACGAAGTTCCACCGGCTGTCGAGGACGAGTCCCAGGTACTTCATCGTCGACTCGACGCCGATGTGAACCCCTCCTACCGTAATTTGGGAACCCGACGGTGGCGCGTTCCGAGGGCCATGAAAACACATGACCTCGGACTTGTGCAAGGCCACCTCGAGTCCCAACTGCCGGATTCTATCGACGATTGTCGCAACCCAGCGTGTCGCTAGATCGGCCGCCGCCTGGTGCGACCTCCCCTGCGCCAGGACCAGCGTGTCGTCAGCGTAGCAAACTACGCTGACGTCGCTAGGGAGGTCGGCGCGCAGCACCCAGTCGTATCCGATGTCCCACAGATGCGGCCCCAGGACCGATCCCTGTGGGACACCGCACGACATCTCTCGCCGGTTCCACATTCCCTGGTGACCGGGGTAGATGACGGCCCTGTCCGTCAAATAGGCCTCGACCACACGACAGAGGTAGGTCGGCATCCGGTGGTACCGGAGTGCCTCCCTTATGCAACTCCAGGGCAGGGTGTTGAAGGCGTTGGCGATGTCTAGTGACACCGCCAAGACGACCCCGCCCCGGGCCACAGCATCCCCCGTCGTGAGGGCCCGTACACGCATGATGGCGTCCACCGTAGAGCGCCCTCTGCGGAAACCAAACTGGCTCTCCGCCAAATCCGGCCCCACCCGCACCAGCCGCCCGACGAGGCGGTTTGCAATGACTCTTTCAAAGAGCTTGCCCACCTCGTCGAGCAGCACGATGGGCCGATAAGCGGACGGAGAGTCCGCAGGGCGCCCCGGCTTCTTAATGAGGACCAGTTTCCCCGTCTTCCAACGAAGTGGGAACTGGCCCCTCTCCATGCATGCGCATAGGAGACCTCTTAGTCGAGGCCCGAGAGCCTCCATGGCCAGGACCCAGGCCTTCCCAGGAAGGCCGTCGGGTCCTGGGGCGGTATTCTTGGCATTCAGCCTTCGTACCGCCACTCTCATTTCTACCTCGGTCACCTCCGGAGCATCGTCGTCGTCGTCGTCGGCGGTGTGGTCCGCATCGAGCACCGCAGTAGGCGGAGCCATGAGCGGGGAGGTATGTTCCCCTCTCGAAGGGAACAGAGCGCTCACCACGTCCTCCACAAGCTGAGGCCGGAGACTCTGCGTCAGCGGGGGAGCCCATGGGCGGAGTTTCTCCCGCACCATTTTGTATGGGCGTCCCCACGGGTCTCTGTTCAGAGTCTCCAGCGTCTCCTCCCGGGCCAGTGCCCTGGCCCGCAGGATCTCCTCCTGGAGGGCGGTCTTCGCCGCTCTGTACCCCTCGTACAGCTCCGCCTGAATGGCTTCCGTATCCGGAGGGCGGATACGGAGCCTGCGGTGCCTGGTGTACTGGCGTCGCGCAGCAACGCACGCCTGGCGCAGCGCTGTCAGCTCCTGCGACCACCAGCTCACCTGGCGCGAAGCACGTCCCGGCTGGACCCGGGGCATTGCCACGTCACAAATATTGGACATGGCCTCCCGGAACCACTCCGCCTCGTCGTTGATGTCGGCAGGCCTGTCCGGTGATGACACCCAGGCCTGCACGATCGAGGCTTCCAGGAGAAGCTCCCGGTCCAGCTGCTTCAGCGCCCAACGCGGACCACCCGGGGCCTGTCGGACCGGCGCGCTCGAGGTCTGGGCGGAGACGTCGAACCGGATATACCGGTGGTCGGAATACGTCTCCACCCCCTCCATGACGCGCCAGTCAATGACACGCGGCGACAGAGCGGGGCTGGCGAACGAGATGTCCACCACTGATTCACCCCGCATCCGCACACACGTGGGGACGGAACCCCGGTTTAGGACGACCAGGCCTGTCTCCAGAGCCCAGTCCTCCAACATCCTGCCCCGTGTGTCCGTAAGCCGGGAACCCCAAGCCACATTCTTGGCATTGAAGTCCCCCAGTACGAGCACGGGGAGGGAACGGAACCCGACGACGACGACTTTCAACTCCGCAAGGGAGTTGTGGAACTCGGCGAGAGTTCGGTTCGGGGAGAAGTACACCCCTACCACGACAAACTCCCCGAACCGTGCTGCCACGCAACCCCGTCCTCTTTTGACAGCCTCGAGGGACGGGGTACCGGCGGCGGCCGACGAAATAAGGGTCACTGAGCCGCTCAGGTCCTCCACCCAGTCATCCCTGGGCGGGACAAAGTACGGCTCAGCGACCACGGCGATATTGATCGACCACTGCGCCATGCTCTGGAGCAACAGATCCTGAGCGGCGGCGCAGTGGTTGATGTTCGCCTGGAGGAGGCGAAATGGGGCCGTTATTGGCACTCCATTTCATCCCCCTCCCGAGACCCATGTGAGGGCCCTGCCGCAGCAGCAGCTGGGGCGGTGACGACGCCGGTGGTGGCAGCGGCAGCGGCGGTGGCAGTGGCGGCGACTGCGGCGGTGACGACGGTGGTGGCGGTGACGGTGGCTGAGGGCTTTCCCCTGCCCCTGGCTTTAGCGGGGGGAACGCAGGCCCTACCCCCGATCCGGTGGTCGGCCGGCTTGCCCGCGGCCGCACATGCGACGCAGTGCGGCGTGGCCGTGCATGTGCCGGCCTTGTGACCGGGCTGACCGCAGCGGTAGCAGGCATCGCTGCGGTCCACCTCGGAGGTGCATTTAGCTCCCACGTGGTCGCCCACATGGCAGCGGAAGCACCTCCGAGGTCTGGGCTCCAGCAGTTTGACCTGCGCTGAAACCCAGCCCACCAAGAGCCTTTGGCCCACCCCGGCTATTTTCTTGGCCGCCGCGACGGGGCAGCTCACCGTAACGGCTTGCATACCCCTGGAGTCGGGACCGATGGTGCCTACCTTAACCTGCTCGGCAGAGCACCCCCCGGTTCCAACTACGGCGGCCACCACCTGTGCCTGCGTCACAGAGTCGTCCAGGCCCTGGATGCGCATTTCGGCGCACTTAGTGGGCCTGGACACTCGGGCCTCATCCGCGTTCAAGGACGCCCTGAGCTTTTCAGCCAGGGCGTCAGCGGCCGAGCCACCAGCCGGACCTGGGAACTCCAGCATCCGGGCCCCAGTGGCAGCGATCCTCAGTCGGATGCCACCGGCGGCGCCGAGCTCCCCTAGGTCCACCACCTCCGCCACTTTGGCAAATACGTCCTTATAGGACACGCCCTTCTCTGCCGCTTCCGGCTGTAGCGTGACCACTACAGCTGCGGACTTCGGGGCGTGGAGCCTAGCCGCGACGCTTCGCTTCTTTTGCCGCTGCCGCCTGGCCTTTTTCTTCTTGGCCGCCCTTGCCTTCTTGCCCGCCCTCCTCTTCTCCCCGGCCACTTGCCATTCAGCATCGACCGGGTGATGTATAAGAGGTGCGGGTGCGGTCTGAGGTGGGGGTGGTCGTTTAGCCACCGGGACCACCGGGGCCAGGGCCGGAGCTGGGGCCCGAGCCCGAGCCGGGGCCGGGGCCGGGGCCGGGGCCCGAGCCGGGGCCGGGGCCGGGGCCCGAGCCGGGGCCGGGGCCGGGGCCCGAGCCACCTGCTTAGCCGCCCCGCCCTTTTTTGCCGCCCCGCCCTTGTTCTGCCCCGCCGAGGCAGATGCAGCGGCAGCGGCATATGACGCCCGCTGGCCGGGGGCCGGCTGACTTGCCGCTAACGGGGGGCGCAGGACGATGGCCTCCAGGGCGGAGAATCGTCTCCGCATTTCGGCCATCTCCTGCCGCACGAGGGTTAAGACCCGGTCCTCGGCAGCAGCAGGCACGGGCCCTCCCTGCCCGTGCTGCTCCCCCCTCTGCGGTGCCTCCTGGGGGCCGGCTCCTCGGAGCAAGGCCAGGTCCGCTCTGAGCTCCGCGTTCTCCTTTCGGAGAAGCTCCATTGCGGCCGTCAGTCGTGCGACCTCCGCCCGCATCTCGGAAACTCCATCCGACGGAGTCCCTCTACAGGAGGCCTCCGCTGCCGCCATTATGGAGGCCGTGGCCTCTGCTATGGCCTTGTCCTTCGAGGTCTTAAGCCTCTTCAAGGCCACATTGTTTATCGCAGAGACCACGATCTCTGCGAGCCTGGCCGCGCCCGGCGAATTGGGGCCACTAGTGGCGCCCGGCACACCACTTGCCACCTTTGACGGAGCCGCCCTGAGGCTGGCCCCGCTAGGGTGGGGCACCTCCGCTTCCAGCCTCCCGGCCCGCTGGACCGGCTTGACCGGGCTGGACGGGCTCGACTCGCAGGCCCCATTGGTGTGGAGCCCCCTACCCGCACCCTTCTCGCGGACTCCACCCCGCCGGCCGGAGTGGATCTTCCTCCGGCTCCGGTCGTCTGAGGACGACCCCGTATTGGGGCGCTTCCGGAAGAACTTTCTCCCGGAAGGCCCCACCACCACCACTTCGCGCTCTACGCTCGCACACGAGCTAGAGCTCGATGCCGCGTCGGACTCCGACCGCGCATCACCTCCCTCCTCTCCCTTTCTCTCTCCCTGTCTCTCTTCGTTTTTGGGGTTTAATTTTTCCATTTCTGTTCCCACGAGTATTTACCATTCTGTACTTGCTCAAATTGTGTGGTTCGCACTAATGGCTGATTTAGCTACCCATCAGTCAAGCTATCAACCTCCCTCACGGTGCGCCGCCGCTTGGAGGTTTGGGGTAATTTTTTATAGAGGATTTCTTCCTCGCGGCCCGGGCGGTTAAGCCAAGACCCTCGACCCCCGTCAAATGCCAGAGACATGACCTAGACACTCTTCGGGGCTACGAGACCAACGGTGGCAGAAGGAAGGACTTCCTCCTACCTGCCCGGCGGCAGGGTTAGTGCACGCCGGGCCCGCTCAAGACGCTGCTAAACATGTGCTCCTCCGAGTACACATTAGAGCGTCCCGCTGACAGGATATTGGCATGCGGGCAATGCCTCCCCACTAGGTACTGTGTGTCTAACACACAGCATCCAATGGGGAAACATTACCCGCACCCCAGGGTACACCGTCCCGGAGACTGGCCTTCCCCACGGACGCATCCGTAAGGGAACTCCAGCCTCCAGGCACACGGGGAGGTTTCCTGTCTACGCACCCCGTATATATGTTCACTGCACGGTAAACTCTAATTGCGCGATGCAGGATTTTTGTGACGTCAGGATTTTTGTGTGATGTCAGGTCTTTGATGCGTAGTTCGAATGTGGCGATGTAGGTACCGCCACAGTACCTCCAAACTTCTCGAATTTAGGTGTAGTAATTCGAAATTTACTAAAAACTAAAAATAAGTTAAGCTTACCTTTGACTGTCCTTTATATTTGTTCAAGTTCGATTTATGCTTTTCAGTATTTGCATGTTGTTTTATAGATGCTAATCTACTTTGGAGTTTCGCACTGCACGCTTTACAAAACGCAGCGTACTCGTCATCTTTATAACGTGAAAGCCACAAACAAAACTCCGGAATTTGTTCCCATTTAGCCAAATAACTTTGCTGAAAACTAGACATGTTTTCTGGATTCTGAATTGCATATCAGATAACAGCGTAATAGCATGAAGTAAAATGACAACAAAAAATCGCGCGCTCTATTTATATTACGACGAACACGTACAATATAAACTTAGGGAAAATCCCGAATTATTGAAGGTTCAATAATTCGGGATTCTAATTTCTCTAAGTTTCAATTTGAAAGTTTGAAACCAAACCTTCAAAGCTAAGTGCAGAACAGAAAAACATTTTGTGACTAGATGATTCGATACTATTTGTAATGCTAGGGCGCCCACCTGTCATGTCCTATCTGTAACTTACTGATCTTTGCTCTAAAATGAAATATAGACTAATTAATCCGGAAATTCCCCTAAACATCAACGTACGCAGTTTTTTTTTAAATAATTTTATGACATGGCTATGGTATTGCCATAACTTTTTTTCAAAATATACCCAAAAATACTGGCTTCCGCCAATATACCTTTAAAAATACTGACTCTTGGAAAACTTACTAAAATATACTCAAAAAGTATTAAAATACTGAATCTGGTCACACTGCCGTGTGAGCATTCGCTACGTCCCCCGTCAGGGGACGTGGCGAGCGGGATCAGGGCTCCGCCCCTTGCCCGCGGAGGCTATACGTTGGCCCGCCACTGCGGGCTTTGCGGGATTCGTCGGACGCGTAATTTAGCGCGTCCGTGTGACTGGTTGCAATGTGTTTTTCTGTAGGCGCGCCACGACGTTATATTCATAGCGCCGCTTTCTTCACGACATCTCGGCGGTCAGTCACCGCCAGGTGAGACCCCTAGTTGCCTAGGGGAGGCACAGCGGGTGACGACCAGCGACAGAGATGCCTACTCGACGCTCCTACAGAGTAAAGATGTAGTTTCCCCTTGCCCCGGTCACAGATCTAGCCGTTCGCGGATTGAGGGAGAAACTGTTTTGTATGTATGAGCGGCTTGTATTGTTCTGAACCGTTTGTCATAAGCGGAAATCGCTACGTCCCCGTCAGGGGACGTGGCGAGCGGTGTCGAGGCTCCGCCCCTTGCCCGCGGAGGCTCTACAGTGGCCCGCCACTGCGGACCCCTCAATTTGTTGGCCTATTGACGGCTCACAGCATCGTTCGGACGCGTAAAGATAACGCGTCCGTGTGATTGGTTGCTATGTGTTTTTCTGTAGGCGCGCCACGACGCTGAACCGTTTGTTTGTGCAACAACCGTATTTATGGGGAGTTATGAATCACAAAACACGTGCGCTTGCAGTTGCAGACGCACGTTTTGTTTTACGATGAGCACCAACATCTGGTTTTTAAATTTATTTATTTTAGTATCTTATAGAGCCTGGCCAACGAAAGTCGGTTCTGAAAACAGGCGCGAGTTTTCAGGACCGACTTTCGTTGGCCAGACTATTTGATTATACATCTGTATTGTCTACCCTATTATTTAATTATGCATTCTGACATACATATATTTTTGAAATGTGCTATTAAACATATTTTTTTTTAGTTCCTGACTTTATGTCCTCTGGAGTGCGCCATTTTTTATTTAATGTGACGTCACATTGCCTATAGCCAGAGGACGATCAAGACGCTTCGAACGATACCTCATTTGTCAAATTTTGATGAGTGGTTTAGAAGATATGAGGGAACAGATGAACATACATACATACATACATACCGGTCAAAATCATAACCCTCCTTTTTTCTTCGCCGTAGTCGGGTAATAAAATAGAATAGGTAGGTACCTACCGTATATCAATGACGTCGACATATAAATATTAAGTATTGGAATGACCGATTTGGATTGATCTAGTCTCATAGACGGTAGCTTTACACCTACGTACCTACCTACGCAATAAGGCATACACGAATATGGTACCTACATAGTCAATGTCAACCGCATTGCTAGTTTACGTCATTAGACAGAGGTACTTTCTAAATAAATAATTATACAACACGTCCAGCACACATATAAAATATTTATATAACTAGATAATATAACAAAATATTAATTTAAAACTCATATAAAAAGTACACTTTGTAAACAAGCTTATTACAAATTAGAGGATTATATCCAAGATAAGCATGCTTGGAAACATGCTGATCTTGCTCCATAGGACAATTTAGAGTCTGGACCCGACTACGGCGAAGAAAAAAGGAGGGTTATGATTTTGACCGGTATGTAAAAAAAAAAAAAACTATTTATTTAAAAAAAAAAAGAAACATTCATATTTTTTACACTACAATAACGCTTAATCTTTTTTAGAAAGATTATGTGAGGTATAAAAAAACAAATTGCGTTACTCACAAGCGACTTTGGCTGATTGACCCACACGTAGGCCCCTCCCCTATTTTACACTTTTCCACAGTAAAGTATAGGTACTTTTAATATGTTTTTAATTTGCCGAGCTTTTTTATTTTCTAATTTTTTTGCAATGTTCTTTGGTAACTTATTCAAAATGTTTGGAAAAGCATACGAGTACGTCCAGGCCCTTTTACCATATTCATTATTAACTTTTGGTAATTTATATAAAGGCAAGTACGACAAGTTACGAAAATAATTCGGTCTACTTAATTCTTTTTTGTAGATTACTCATATGTATAGAGTAATCAGAAGCAACAGCTAATTTCAATTTATCAAATACATTTAAGACTTTACAATATTGAAATAACTTAACATAATCGGGTTTATACTCAAGTTTAGTTTTATATGGTACCAATGTTTTTAATAATCGTATCTGTATATTATAGATTTCCTTAAGGTAAGTTTTATAAGTTCTTCCATAACTAGTTATACCATAATTTATTACAGAATCGGCCAATGCCATATACAACAATCTTAAAGTCCTATATGGCAATTTGTGCTTTAATATACGCAACTTTGACATGATAGCCCTAAGTTTAGTACATAGATAGTCTACATATGGGCCCCAGCTAAAGGTCATGGCCCATCAAAGTATGAAAACCATACCTACGGCGTACAGAAATGAAAAAGGGCTGGATGTACAGAGAAATATGTATAGTTTGCAATGGTATTTGTTGCATTACTGTGGGGATTGTACATTATGGTAAAAAAAATAAAAACAAAAAAAAGAGTGGATACAGTTTTATCATATTTTATGTGTGATTATCAGCTACAAAGTGAAGTATAAAAACCATACCACGCCGTACAGAAATGACGTAGGGTTCTATTTATACAGAGTTTATAGTTCACCTAGAGGACGATTTTGCTATTTTATAATTATTTGTAAAACTACGGAATTAGGGAACTAGGGAATTAATTATTAAAAAACAAAATTCATTATTATTATTTTAGTTTTATTCAACATGATCTAAATCTAAGGGTATGGTCACATAGTTAAAAAAGGCAGCAGGTGCATTTATATTGTGTTAATGCACAGCACGATGGCTCGTGGCTAAGTAGCAGCTGCACGGGTCAATCCATCAGGTTAAACTACGCTTGCCGAGGTTGGTTCGTGGATGGGTGACCATCTTTACATATCGAGACTCCTCCGTGTCTCGGAAAGCACGTTAAGCCGTTGGTCCCGGCTGTCATTCGTGGATCTTTGACAGTCGTTATGGGTCGTCAGAAGCCCGAACGTCTGACAACCAGCCTTACCAAGGGGTATCGTATTACCCAGTTACTGGGTTGTGAAGGTCAGATAGGCAGTCGCTCTATGTAAAATACTGGTATTCAGCTGCATCCGGTGAGACTGGAAGCCGACCCCAACATAGTTGGGGAAGGGTTAGGCAGATTGATTGATTGTACAGCACGATCCAGGCTTGCCCCAGTATGCATGGCAAATTGATCTTGAGCCATTAAATGGAATATAATAATTACAAAATAATTAAAGTACTAGCTATGTCAGCGTAAAGCGTGGGCACATTTTAAGTTAAGTTCATAATATTTAAAAAATGTTTGGAGCACACATAAAACACATTAAAATCGTTGTGATGTCTCTGTTCGTTGTTGCTATTGTTTAGAGTGCCACCAAGTTATCTGTTCAGTAGAAAACAGCGTCCACTAAACGTAAAGTAAAAAAATAAAATAAGTAATTAAAACTATAACTCCACTACGACTAAAAAGATATAAACAAGACACCACAGACAGACAAATTAAAAATCCTGAGTAACACGTCTCGCCGGATTATTACTACAAGAAATAATGCCCCGTGAGATAAGTTACGATAGTTTTATTACCCGACTACGGCGAAGAAAAAAGGAGGGTTATGATTTTGACCGGTATGTATGTATGTATGTATGTAAGTATGTTCATCTGTTCCCTTATATCTTCTAAACCACTCATTACAATTTGACAAATGAGGTATCGTTGGAAGCGTCTTCATCGTCCGCTGGTTATAGGATATGTGACGTCACATTAAATGGCGCCCTTTAGAGGACATAAGGTCAGGAACTTAAAAAAAAAATTGTTTATTCGTACCATGTTGGGTATCAAATGACATTTCAAAAATATATAATTATATTATAAATTTATAACCCCAAAAGATTTTTTTTTTAAAGTAATAAAAACTAAAACCCAACGACGACTAAAAAGGTATAAACAAGACACCACAGACAGAAAAATTAAAAATCCGGAGTCACATGTAATCTGTTCGATTTATGCCCATCCCGTATCGTTAACTTCACACGTAAATTCTGATAGTCAATTTTTATATATATGTCCACCAGACAACTATTTTAAAACCTTTTACAAGAAGACCTACCTTGATTACTTGATACCTGAAAATTGGCCGTCTAAGCAAGCTAGCAGGTAGGCATGCGTTCTTAGTACATACTAACACTACTCAATCGGCCACATTTCCTTCGTCAGAAAATACGTGACGTCTGGTGGCCCTGGGATCTTACTCTAATACGGCACCTGTATAGCAGCATTCACAGCCGTATTATCAGAGTAAGTATAAGTAGGTACCTACCCACCTAACATAGACTCTCTATAGGTACTAATATAACATTCATTACCTACATAAAATAAATAAAAGATTAAAAGAAAAACAAAATGTTAAAATTAACTTAGCTACAAATCGAAAATATGAAATATACATGGATACCTGCTTTGTTTGTATCATTAAGTATTTTGATTGTGCTGTGTGTCGTTCTTTATGTAATCACTTAGTATCTCTTGTAGTCTGTGATAATAACCAGTGTTAACCAGCTAAGCATGCGTGCTGTGCCGGGATGCTTATTTGCTGAACAGCAGTCTCCATAGTTAGGGTTTTGTATGCTTTCGAACGTTTAAATATACCATTTTGCATTCAGATAGCAATATAAATCGTTAAGCTCATATTATAATATTATGTGTAGTTATCGACCTAGGAGCCTGCGTGACTATATCGCAAGCGTATCGGAAAACTACGCGTCCTATGCGCAGTCAGTGGAGTGGAAACCTCGTTGCAAATCAAACAGTAAGGCAACACTCTTACATTTTTTCAAACTGTAAAAGTTAATTAGAAGTATAATGTATGCGGCGCGTGCGGTTCTGTATGGATGAGCAGCTCGCTGGCGGACCGCGCGGCGCGAGCGCAGTGCCGCCGAGGCCGCGCTCTGCACCGGCCCGACCGGCCCGCGTGGGCGCCCGGCGGCCGCCCGTCCGCCCGTGTTCACCGGACCTACGCTCATAGTGCACTAGTGTCGCTTGCTCTCCTTCACACGAATTATGAAAACCTGCACCATGTACAAAATAACTTACGTGACAAGGAAAAAACAGGTAACTTTCTAAAACTAATTAAATAGAATGTATTTTGGAATCTGTAAGGATTACCTAACCCCCACGTAATGACTACTCTAACACATTTCCTTCAGCTTCAGAGGAACTTATACAATTCTTCAATGTATTGCTCACTGTGACGGATAGCGGGAACCCCCCGACGCCCGCGCTCGCCAGCTCGCCGCGACATACGTCCTCGTAGTCGTCGGCGTTCAGGGAATATATCATAGCTCCCCCCAACTGATTTTCTATGATGAATTTCGCTTTCTCCATAACACTTTGGTTGTCTTCATACGAGACCCATTCCTTGTTACTGTATAAGTAAGGTACCTTAGCGTCATGGTCCTCTGATATGTTAACACCACTTGTATTGGTTACAAATGCACACACATCAGGATAGTTAACAAAACCTAAGGAGCCCAGTGATCCAAACCCAGATGCTGGACTGCTCACCTGGTGGTTGTTGACATTGACTAAAGTGAAAGTGTGACCGTAGGTGGGTATGCCAACTACAATTTTATTACGATCCAGTCCCTTGTCCAAGTACATGTGAACAGTGTAGTTGATGTTCAGCGTGGCTAGGTACAGCTGTTCTCTGCTCTGCTGATACAGTGGTGAGTTAAAGCCAGTGAAAGGGGTGTACTTAGTATAGTAATGAAAATCATATGTCATGATATTCACAAAGTCAAGATATTCATTCAACTGGTCAACATCATAGGAAACATCGACTATTGTCTGTGGAGCTGCTGCAGCAATGGTCAGTAGATAATCTCGCTTTTCTCTAATGTATTCCATGCGGATCTCACGAAGCAATTGTGAGAAGTGTTGTCTTTCACGACCGGCCACTGCTACATTGTGCAAGCCTGGAAACTCCCAGTCGAGGTCTATCCCATCCAAGGTATAATTTCTCAATAAATTCTTAACGGATTTAATGAATATTTTTCTTGATTTGTGATCTAATACCATATCTGGAAAACCATTATCATGTTGGGCACCTCCAACTGACAGCAGTATTTTAAGGTCAGGGTTCTTATGTTTTAGTTTGACTACTTCAAGTAATGTTCTATACTGGTGGTCTTCTAATGCAATCTCATGTTTCACCACTCGAGCAAAAGCCATATTGATGTGTGTACACAGGTTTGGGTGAATATCAGAGGGCATCAACTGATTAGTAGCATGCTCGCTCGGGAAATTGTAGTAGCAGGAAATAACTTTGGGATGAGCAGTTTGGGGTATTATGTCCCTTTCCACATCATATTTCATATTAATTGAGTTCCCGGGGAGATTGGCACCTCTGTACCAGGTGTGGTAAAATGAAGCACAAGCAGCCGCTGTGATTAATAGAATCAGTAAACAGCTTGTGACTCTCAACACTGTCTCACCAAACCTCAAAGTAGCTCTTGTCACTTCACTTTTAAGATGGTCATATTCAGCTTCTCCTAATTGGTAATATTTATTATTGCTCTCCTCTTTAATGGTATTATTCGGCATGGTATCGTTATCTGAAAATGTATAACACAGTACATTTTGTAGCTGTATGAATTTGCATGTTTTAAGTTCAGTCAGTCGCACGTCCATGGAAAGAGTTTGATTTTAACAGTGCCGTTATTTCGTAGCGGTACCTAAGGGCAGTTTTAGAAGCACATAGTTCCGTACTGACGTGCAGTTGACTGTACATAAATAAACCTAATGTACCTACTCTAACACTCATTTTATAAACATTTACCATAATATATATCGTTTCTAAAAACTAGTAACGACTTAAACTTTACCTTATTAGTAGTAGTATTTACAATACAATAGTAAGTATGTGGTAGATGCAGGTTACAGACAAAACAATCTTCACATGGAACAGGGTATTCCATTCCTTGAATGCACTCAAAGTCAAACAAAAACAAAGCAGTCACAGACTAAGAATGCAGTCAACCCCAGTGCAGTCATATCAAATCGGATCAAAATCAGAATCGGAGAATCCGTTTCTATTATTTTCTATTGTTACAGTAATTTATGACCAGTGCCTCAAGAAAAGTGAACATAAAATAAACAATCACTCACACCATCACTGAATGAACCAGGAACCTGTCAACAGTGTCAACGTCAACGCAAAACCCAACCTCTTTTTTGCTGTCAGCCACTCAGCCTGACACTCCCCATGCGGCGCTCATGGAATTAGGATGTAAACATACATACATAGACATACATAGGATGTAACATCCTAATCCACGGCGACACACGGGTGAGTAAGCTCGCCGAGCCGTACGCGTACTTGCTCGCATGTCTATCACCCCTTTTACGCATATTTTGCATCTCACTCACTTTTTCCTGTTACACTCTAAGTTGCCAGAGTAGATACAGTAAAATTTTCCAAGATAGTTGGCACAAAATCAAGGACTGACCGGGAGTGAGACGTTTGCACTGGCGAAACATTCACAACAAAACATGTTGAAATCTTCTAGAATTCATGTCAAAAATTGTATGGAAAAACATTTTAATAGAGATTTCGAGATGTTATTATGCGACTTCTTCAAAAAGGAGGAGTTTCTCAATTCGTCTGTATGTTTTTTTTTGTGTTTTTTACGCGATTACTCCGCCAAATATGAATCGATTTTGATGATTGTTTTTGTTTGGTAGGTCATGCTTCAAGTCCCGTATAAATTTTATTTACTTTGCCTGCGTAGTTTTTGAATTAGCTTCAATAATACGTATTTTTCCCACTTAGTATATGTAGACGATATTCTATGTGACTCCGTCACTGTTATTTACCTATCAGATAGTGATATTCGAATTTGTGTGCAGTAGGTACCACAACTAAAAAGTGAAAAATAGTCACTTTTTACAAACAAAAAACCAATCGACTTCCAAAAAAAACACTAAAAAGTGTTGTATTTTTTTTTGTAATGTTGTGAATGTTTCGCCCTTGCAAACGCACAGACGGCAATTCGGTAGGTATAGTCTCATGGTTGGCCAACAAATTGTGACGTCTTTAAAGGCGCGTATCAACAAACTATCTTTCACCCCTCTGACATACGTAGTATCACTAAGTAGTCTGTGCCTCTGACCGAGATGGCGACCAGTCAAATGACACCTGAAGGCCAATTCTCGTGCTTAAAAAACCGTTCACATTCAAGTCGCAAAGTGTCAAACTTGTCAAAAATATTGGTAAATTGATAGTAATTTTGACAGATTGCGAATGAGATGCGAATGCGAATGTTCTTTAAAAATACGGGAATTGCTCCTCTGTTGTGGGAATATCGAACCGCGACAAAACCGGCCGCAACCAGTTGTTTCGGCCCTGATGCAAATATCAAACCAAAGATCAAGCCTCACGAAAATTGGACGTTGAACTTGATCGCCATAAAAAGTAATGGAATCGTTACACATCTAATCGGCTTTGGCTTGTCGTAGTTCCTCATTTAGTTTAGGTTTTGCATGTAAATGAATTCCTAAACGAACTATTTTGTTTATTGTTTTGGCGAATGACAGCTTTCATTTGACACTGACACTTTGACAGTGACGATTCATTCATGTTAGTCTATATAATCTTATTTTTAATCTAATTGCATTATTTATATTAATTTGATGTAGGCGTGTAGTTTTATCATATCGGAGGTTGCACAGGCCTCAAACCTAGCATCTAGATATGGACGACGCGTCCATGAACCGCTACGAAAAACAGCTGTATACCGTGTTCAAAACGTTCGACGTAGATAACGAGGAAGCCTTAGACAGATCAGCAGTTCATAAACTTTGTGACGCATTGCAGCTTGAGGATCGCGGAGCAGCCCTCGTGAACACGCTATTTGAGCGACGCTCTGACCGCGTAACGTTCGCACAGTTCCGGAACGGGCTGCTAGCCGTGTTGGGGGGCGCAGGCGGCGAACCCGCGCGTTCCGTGTCCGATCCGCCCCTGCCGCAGCGCGACGAGCCCCCGCATCACAGTGACGACGATTCCTCAGGTCGTGAAGTGGCTCCAAAATTTGTGGTCGGCTCCAAGAAATATGGTCGTCGATCAAGGCCCCCTCGTTCAGGAGCTGCGGCGGACGAGCCCCCGAGTCCACGCTCCTCTTCCGCCTCCCGCCTCGACACCGACGATAAGAGAGCGAGACAGCGAATGAGGTGCAGACGTAGCGTATCCGCAATGGAGAGCCGGGACGACAACGTTGTTCTTGACGGCGGCGGCGGCCACGTCGACAACTCTGCTACCGAGACGTTCGAACACGACCGCCGCATCGACAGGGACGAGGCCCTCGTTCTGTGCCGCGGTCTGAACATGGAGGGCATCGACCGGCGGCTCATAGAGCGGATATTCGATGACACTGGAACCACAGACACGACGGTCGGCGAGTTCTTCGATCGCTTAAATGCATCTCTCACTACTACTATGGAAGAGGCATCGCGTGAAGTGCGGGCGACCGCGATGATCGGCAACGCCACTACCGATGCGGCAGACGACGAGACGGCGGCCGGGCTGCCCAGCGAGCTGGTGCTGGAAGCGTGGGAGCGCGCCGGCGTACAGCAGCCTCGCCGCCTGCTGGCCGAGCTCGGCTTCGGCGCCGTCGCTGTTCGCCCTCCCGAGCTCGAACGCGCTCTCGACGAGGAGTTGCGCGCACTCGCCGAGCCGGCGGGTGAGACGCGCGATGCCCGCTCGCTGCTACTGTTAGCCGCGCTCGCTCTCACCCGACTACGACTGGAGCTGGCGCGGCGCCGCGCTGACCTGGCTGCCGCCGAACGAGACAAGCTCCGCAGTGACGTCGCCGAAGCCAACAGACACGCTAGGCTTCTGGCACAAGAAGTAGACGAGAGCCACGCTCGCATCGAGGCCGAGTTGAAAGCGAGTCTTCGGCGTGCCGAGACGCGTCATGCTGAAACTACGCGTCAGACTGCCACAGAGACTGCGGCAGAGCGCGAGCGAGCAGCTGCGGCGCGGGCGCGCTTGGAGGCGGAGGTCGCGCGGCGCGCTGATGTAGAGGCGCGCTTGCGCGGGGAAATAAGTAGCCTTCGCGGACGCGCTGAGGAACTGGAGGCGCACGCGGCGGGCGCGGAGGAGCGATGCGGCGAGGCGGAGCGCGAGCGAACGTGTCTGGCGGCCGAGCTGCGCGCGGCACACGCGGCGGGAGCGGCAGCGCGAGAGTGCGCGGTGCCGGGCGAGCTTGCCGAGCGCCTGCAGGAGCTGCGCCGCGACAACCAGCTGCTGCGCGACCGCAATGACGAGCTGTGCGCCGCGCTCGAGGCTCACGCGCGGCGCACGGCAGCTGGGCGGCCTGAGGTGCGCGGGGGGGACCTGTCCACCGAGCTTGACTCGTTATTGACTCATGAACAGTCTGAGGTGAGTCTCATTCGGGTTTGTTGTTATTAATGCAGTTTGTTACCTTTTTCTCTTGTTATTTTTGTGATCTGCATTATATTTCTCCTCCCAGGAATGTGACTCATCTCCAGTGAGTATAGACCAAAAGATTCTGGGCCACGTGGAAGCTGTAACAAAGCTAAGAGAGATCTTTGATAGCGTACACGCAATCCCAAATATCATCGCGACGGATGGTCCAACGTGCGCGACGTGCATCTCCGTGGGCGACGCCGCGTGCCGCATACAGGAGCGCGTGCACGAGCTCAGTGACGCGCTCATCTGTGCCGAGCACGGCCCGCGCGCCGTTGACGTCAGCGCGCAGACCGACGACGGTGATGCGCTGCGCCGGGACTTGCACGACGCCGAGCGGCGGCACGAAGACGAGAAACGGAAAATGGCCGGCCTCATTAAGTAAGTATGCGTTCCACAGTGGAGAGTGGCTTGACCGTGGTGCCGTGTTCAACACGAGAAACTATATTTTCAGGGATCTCGAGAGCAGCCTCGAGCAGATGAAGGCGGAGTACGAAAAGTGCGAGGAATACTGGAGCGGCAAGCTGGAGGAGGAACGCGACATGTACAGCGAGGAGCAGCGGCTGGGTGACGAGCGGCTAGCCGAGCTGGTGGCCAAGATCGGCGAGTATGAGAGGCAGTTCGCGCCCGCGGTCGCGCTGCCCACCATCGACGAACGCCACAGCCTCGAGGCGCAGTTCACCGACCTGGACGACGAGTTCCAACGCTACCGCCGCGACAAGGAGGCGGAACTGAGCGCGCGCGGCGCTGAGCTGGCGCGCATGGGCGAGCGCGTGGCGGCGCTGGAGCGGCGCCTGGCGGCCGCTACCGCGACAGCGCCCGCACTAGCGCCCGAGCCCGCGCCTCGCCTGGCGGGTGAGGTGCGCGAGCCTCGCGAGGTGCGCGAGCTGCGCGCCCGCACGGCGCGCGCAGAGGCGGCGGCGCGGCGGCTGCACGCGCGGCTGGCGGCCGCGGACCTGCTGGTGAAGGACCTGTACGTGGAGAACTGCCAGCTAGCGCACCGTCGCCCGCTGTGACGCACGTCCGGCGCAAGTATCGGCTCGCATGCCGTCCCTACTTGTCGCGCGTTCGATACCAGTGAACGACTCGGTTCAAGTGCTTTTGTGCTATTGTGTGTAAGTACCTCCTAAAAACATGCATATAACCACTAAAGCTAAGATTGGTAAACGTTACTAAGCACGAACTTTGGCTTAGATATGTTCCGTCTCGGCCGTCTTTATCTTATATTAGCTTTTGCCCGTGGGTTCGCCTGCATGGATGGCGGAAAATATCCCACGTACTACCAGAATTAAAAGTAGGTACCATATGTGTTAATCCAGGTAAACAATCATATCATACTATTGGTTTAAAATTTACACAAAACCTTGATGAATTATACACCTAAACCTTCCTCATGAATCACTCCGTTCATTGGTGAAAACCGTTTGAAAATCCGTTTGGTAGTTTGAGTATTTTGTGTTCAGACAGACAGGCAGTAGCGGCAGGAGGTTTGTTTTATAATATGTAGTGATTATTTTTCCAAGATCAAATGTTTTCAAATAAAATAAAATACGTTTAACAAATATATTGCAAATGGGTTGCCTTATTAAATAATTATAAACACAAAAAGAATTTTTCAAATCCTGAGGTAGTTGTGGGATTTGAGCATTCAAAAATGTCTTTATTATTGTTAGTATAGTTATAGATAGATTAAAAATATTGTCAAGCCCCTCGGCTTATGGGTAAGCTATACTAGCCGCGGGTGGTCCGTAGATGGGTGACCATCTTTCCATACGTGCCTCGGAAAGCACGTTAAGCCGTTGGACCCGGCTGTAATTTGTAGATCTTTGACAGTTGTTACGGGTCGTCAGAAGCCCGAAAGTCTGACAACCACTCTTAACAACGGGTATCGCGTGGAGGTCAGATATTGTAACAATATTATTTATATTCAAATTAAAGTTATTTATATTCAAAAAAGTGTCCATGGAGTTTCTTGCCCGTTCTTCTCCATAGGAACCTACTACGCTTTGGAATGGGCAACTAGCTTAATCTTTCTGACTAACCGACCCCTTAACAATTCAAAAATGCCTGTAATTGGTTTATTTGAAATAAATGCTTTGAGTATGAGTTCGATAGGCAGACGCTCCATTTAAAATACTCGTATTCAGCTGGGTATTCAGCTGCATCCGGTTAGACTGGAAGCCGACCCCAACATAATTGGGAAAAGGCTAGGCAGATGACATTAAAAATACTGTATATGTAATTTTTTTTTTATATGACCTTTTTCTAGTCCCTATTACCAGGTTGCCAGGTATAAAAAGGTGAGGTAGGTTAGGACCAGAAAAAGGTAGGCGACCTAACCGTTATATATTCTGTATGCTTTATACTTTCAATTGGAATCTAGAGTGTGTTTCAACAAATAGTTCCTTCACCGTGATGTTGACTCTACTGTTAAAGGACATGACCAGTGGGACTATGGGCGCCTGCCTAGGTGTCGAAATAAATGTGCAGCAAATATTGTTTTATTTTTACAATTGTTGTATTCTACAGTTTCCATATAAAAAAGTTTCACGAGTCTAATAGATCAGGAAACTGAGAAAAATAAAGATAAGTATTCACTAAATAACTCTGTTTTTCGATATGAGATGGCGCTAGGAGTTGTGGTTATCGAGGTTAAGACAAGTTTTAGACATTGATTGTCCCTGAGATGAGATTGCGTAGTTTAAGTTTACATACTTGATTATTCAACCACCGGGCAAGTCTCGCTTGCTGGGTTAAGGTTAGCATTGACATAATATGCCTTTGAACCCGCCTTACGAAATATGCCACAGTTTATGCACCTCATCATAATATCCATTTAATCAAATCGTAGAGCAAAACAGATGAATCCTTTTTATATAGTAATGGTAATCGGGCTTTGAATATATCAGTTCGTAAAGAATAGCAATGGTCGTTAGAAATAGAACACAATAATCGCACAGTACACAACGAACATGTTAACACAACGTGACGCCAAGATCAGATGTGCAAGTAGGGATGGTGAATGGCGATCTGAGATAGATAAATGATACTCGATTTTTTCTCGAACCTAAAACATTAAAATTTAAATCATTTGACTGCCTCGTTGGTCTAGGGTCACAAGTGCTGTAGCGCTGTACCCGGGAATAGCACCCAGGACCTGGGTGCGATTTCCGGGTCAGGCAAAGTGTTATTGGGTTTGTCCATCTGGAATATCTCAGTAGCAAGTGGAGTCCGGATTTGTGCCCGGTTGATGGCAATATGCTCGCCCCCTATTGCACGGGAATTACAACATAACTAGCGAAAAGAGGGTGTATACTCGTACGTATAGGTACACCTCTCCCTTCGGGGATTAGAAGCGTGATGTTATGTTATTATTAATCAAACACAGTTAAAAAGGGTATACTTAATAAAATATCAATTCAAAAATATTGTTTTTGTGATTCGATTCTTCGTGCTTTTACTCGAATCGATTAATTGGGGATTTTATGAAAAAGATTGCTACCATAATATGTATACTGTGCCTTCGGTCCCGCCACTAATGTCAGATGCATTGTCAAAGAAATAACAATCCTATAGACACAGTGATCATTACCGTGCGTTTGCACTGGCGAAACAATCAAGACAAAACATGTTGAAATCTCTATTTTCTGTCAATGTTCCATACAATTTTTGACAGGAACTAGAGATTTAAACATGTTTTGTCTCGAATGTTTCGCCAGTGCAAACGCACGGTTATGGTGTTCGATCGTCACAAATGTCAATAAAAACCTAACCTCCTACAGGTTAGGTTTTTATTGTGTAAATAAATCTAATTAATTATAAACAAAACATGCATTATATATTCCATGTCATTTATTCTCTTGATTGAAAATAACTCATTCTTAGTTTATTTCTCCTATACTATGTGTAGTTTATTATGGTTACCGGATGATTATGGATACAATGGAACGTCGAAATCGGGAAGCACTTATAGAGTGCGTTTCATCATTATAGTTCCTATGCCGTAATGTTGGCACTTTAACAACGGACATACTAGGTGGCGCCGTAACGTACAAATGTTCGTCCTACAACAGTGGAACCAACATTACGGCATATGAACTGTTTGACAAAACGCACTCTAAAAGAAAAGCGGAAGCAATTTAAATACTGGTTTGCAGATATTTGAACCTTGGCTTTATTCGGAATAATTTATCCATGATAAATTAGATCTTTATTTTTAAATCTTAGTGTATAAACTGTAATCCTGCACAAGTTCCCGAATTCGAAGGCAGAAACTGGTCATCTCCTTTAAACAAGTGCATGTCAAACCACGCACAATGAGGGGTTCCGTAGTTGGGATGAATTTGTCCAACAAACTTAACATTGTAGTTGAAAAACTTGTTCTCATGTTTTTGCAACTGCACATTTAAGTTGGTCGTTTATTACTCGGTAACTTGTGGAGCCTACGTAGCGGTGATAGTTTTCCTTACGTGCCGCTACAATGGCGACATTAATTTAACACACGTATACGATTTCGCGTACTTATTCGTTTTATGAAAATGTTTGAATTTCATTAAACGTTATTATTTATTGATTTATTTAGAATTTTCTAAATTACCATCTTGGAGCTACCTGTACTTAAAGAACTGTAGCGAAGAGGTCATTTGCCGGGGTCACGGATCCCATGTAGGCGAATAAAAGGAAAGCCGCGCAATTTCTTAGAAATTATGCCGCCGACAAAGGATTTTACCGATAGAACGTAAGCCAGCTGGTAGCCTTCATGAATGAATTTTTTTTACAGTGATCTCAATATTGGTTATGCGTGTATTATTTAGTTTGTGTGAAAATATTTTTTTTTCAATTTTCGAATTATTATATTTTATTATATTTTTTATGTTTACTGGCCACTAGCCCTACCCGTGTGTTAAATTAATGTCGCCATTGTAGCGGCACGTTGTATATACTACTGCCGTGCAGTGTTACCAGATGAAAAAAAGAAACTACCGTGTTGAAGGATTAAAAATACTCAAAATATCGTAGACATATTTGAAAACTACCTTGTAAATTATCGTGTAAAAAGCAAAAGAAAGGACCATGAATATTCAGTATTTATGTTCAAAATTATAATTAACCACTTTCTTTAATCATCTAAAACAAGAACTTCTTGATCGTTTAAAGCTACAGTAATTTTTGACAAAATATTATTCCGATTAGGTACGAAATCAACACAGTTGTTTCCATGTCGGTGAATAGACTTGCGCAAGCATGCCCACGAATGCTGCGATGCCTGTTGCCCTTTATCAATGACTATATAGCCCCTTGACTGCTCATGCGGGCGACTCAGGCTCACGACACATATGATGAATAGCACTGATACTAGATGGAAATACGAGTGGCCATTTTAGTTTTGACCAGTTATTAGATCTCTGCACACGCGGGTATTTTGATACATTTTAAAACATTTCTGCATAAATAAAAACAATAATGAGTTCCTGTTCAATTAAATGGCGTGGGAAATCCTCTAGAACATCCAGCTACAAAAAGATTGCATTATTTTTCATCGGTAAATAAAATAAATATTTTATTAAGAATAATTACAGGGCTCAAGCTAAACTGGTTGTTTACGTAAAATGTCACAAAAATGTACACCGCGTTGATGTCTTTTTGAAAAGTCCCTTTCTCTCACTAGAGTATTGCAATAAGTCTGTCCCTTTCTATGTGCACTTATACTGTAGAGTGTTGTGACAACTTCAAAATAAAGTCTAAGTCGATAAAAATTACGATGTTTCCTAATGGTAAAAAAGTAACATTAAGTACTTAATGTTTACATTTTAGATTTCAAAATGTTCCGTAACTGAAAGAAAAGTGGATTAATGCAGTTCACAGGGAAAATTGGTTTCCAAATAAATATAGCTTTGTTTGTTTAAGGCATTTCACAGCAGATTAAAAATAAGTAATAGCAATGTCAATCCCTGTCGGATAGAACAATAAATTCTCTTAGTGAAATTAAAATTTAAATAATTTATTGTTCAATTAGGATTCTAGACGTCGATTTTATCGATATCGATATTATTGTTGCAAAACTGACTTTTGCATAACTATGTTTGGAACTTTCGTCCTAACATTGTTGCATCGGCCAATCACAACCACTTTAATTTCTTCGTCCCCCGGCCCGCAGTAGTGAGTCGTGTGCCTAGACGAAATCGGTCTATCAGCTCTCAAGTGGTTTAATTCTCTTTGCCCTTTATGGTTTTGGTTATTAATTTATTTCTCTTCTTCGTTTTAATATCGTTGACTTGGCTAAATATCCTTTCACAGGCAGCATTTGAGTGGGGTAACGATAAAATATTAACTTTTTTTAAAATTCACTGGCGCCACTAATGGCGCAACGGTTCGGCGATTTATGGATTCAATGGCAGATTCCTATAATTTACGGATCGGTATTGGTTAAAATTAAGACTCTTGTATCTTTACCAATAATGAAGCAAAGGCCTCGTCGGTTTGCACAGGTAAAATTAGCTTAAGAATCTATTTATATGCTCAGTTTGGCACTAAAAAATGCTACCATTGGTAAGTTAAACAGTTCGTTTTTGTTTATAGGAACTGAGCATAAGACAAGCGGACAAAGTACTAATAGAAATACTTTTCTTAATTAGTCGTATTAAGATTACCCGTGTACAATATTTATGGGTATTCCCCCACGCGGCGGCGTAGTTTGTAAAGCGACAAAAACTAAAAATGCGTTTCGTTTAACGTATTGGCTTTCATTTTATAAAATTACAGTTCATACATTACACGTTAGTTAATTTTTTAAATTATCGTAGAAAATTACACGTTAGGGAATCATTACCGTAGACCGTGTATTGGTCAAAAATACCGTGCTTATATGGTAATTACCGTGTACCTGGTAACACTGCTGCCGTGAATGTTTTCACATATCCAAAACCAACCATTTAGCTGGCAAGGGGGAAGGGGGGACACTTGACTCATAACAAAAATTAGCACTTTAAAGCTTAATATTTCGCAAACGGAACCCTGAATCCAAAAATGGTTTTCACAAACTCACATTATTTAACGACCTTTCCAACGATATCCCACACAATGGGATTGACGAGAAAAAAAAAACAATCCCCCTTTTACGTGTAGGGGAGGTAGTTACCCTAAAATATTTTTTATGTTTTTTTTTACCACTTTGTCGGCGTCATTTATATGTATACCCATACCAAATTATAGCTTTCTAGTACCAACAGTCTCTGAGCTAAGCCGCGGACAGACGGACATAGCCTTAGTAATAGGGTCCCGTTTTACCCTTTGGGTACGGAACCCTAAAAACGGGCCTATTGGAATGCATCTTACCGTAATGTTTAATTTTAAAAACGGATCTATAAGGTACGCCTTCCCGGTGCCGTAGCGTATTCGCATTGGTCCTACAACCGTGGAGCCAACAATACGGCATAGAAACTATGTGATGAAACGCAAAACGCACGCATAGGCCTCATTTACGGAGACGCGGGGCGTCGAGCGCGGCGTTGGGCGGCGCGGCCTGCACTGAATTCAAACATATGGCGGGTGTTGTATGTATGAGTGCGTTTACGGAGAAGCGATTTTACACGCGTTTGCTTGAAAGAGCGTATTTTGCGGCGGAGCGCGCGGATCATATCGCGGCGGCGCACGCAACGGCCATTCTCGATGAAGCGATGCCCGCGGCGGAACCTTCTGCCAGTCTTATTTGGAAATCGCACAACGGAGACGTGTCACCGTCGCAATGGAGTACGATATGATCGACTTTGCAAGTTGCAAGTTGCGACACGTGCGTTCCCATCTCTCGCTAACCGAAAACTTGTCGGTACTCGGTTTGATTGAGTACCCCGCGTGCGCCTCGCGTTTCCCGCCGCGTGTTTCGCTACACACTTGACGTTTCGCTGTGGGCGCAGCGGCGCAGCCGCGGGCACCGCCACTCTTCACGTCTCGCTTCTAAAGAAAGAAAGAAAAGAAAGAATAACGTTCATCTCTATGAACAACATCGTACATTGCCATATTTTTGTGTTTACGCGTGCGATAGTAAGTGCCGCTTCACGCGCCGCCGCGCCGTAAACAGAAAAAACGTCCGACGTGCCGCGAAACGCCACGCTGCACGCGACGCGTAACGCCCCGCGTCTCCGTAAATGAGGCCTAATTCGTTTGATAATACTAGTCAATGAAACAAAAGTATTTTTTATTAATTATAGCCATGAACATGTTTTAATTAGGCAACAAATTTGCAATATAATTTGTAAACATAAAAAATTATTTTCGATCTTATCCTATTTCGGATCCATAATACTATTATGGCAGTTGTGCGACACTAACAGAAATAATACTACCTAAGCCAAAGTGCGTGCTAAGTTTCCTAAGTGGTCTTGGTACACACGGCTACACATCAAGCTATACATTTCCAGCATAAGCTGACCTCGCATTGTACGGAAATCCTATGCAATGCGAGATCAGCATAAACTGGAATGGTATAGCTTGATGTGTAGCCGTCTGTACATGTTCCTTTACGTAATGCGATATACTTTCTGCGTTCATCTAATCATTATTATGTTATTATAATGTTATCAGATGAATTGTACTATATCTGTAGAACCAGAAGCTATGGGCTGTGGTGCGTCGCGGTAAGCACGCTGTTCTTCTAACCGACCAATAAGCATTGTCTGCTAACAGCGATTGTTCCAGGTCCTATCCTAGACCGCGACTACTCACTGCATTATCATTTAATTCATCTCTTCACTTGTATGTTGTATTTCTCTAAGCAACTCTAGTAATTATTAACTTTACTGATAAAGTTCTGCAGTAACCATTTTTCTATTTGTTTTTTCATGTTATATTTTCTGTTTATATTTAAGTTGGCCAGTTGTAGGTAATATTATTAAACCGGGCTCCTCGCAGTGTCCGAGGCGGTAACAACGCCACCGGTTGCCATATCCTACGTATAACGAGTGATTGTTGCCCTCCTCGGAACGAGCGCGTGGCACTGTGGCACTCGCTCTCTGACTCACTTACTGTTACACATATGAGCACACTGAGCATTTATTATAATGGGAATGTAACCACCTCACTTGATGGTCGACTTTAGTCCAGCATGGCGTTACGATGATATTTTATATTCTGTTTATGTGTGTTATATACATTGTTCTCTTCAGTGTTATACAAATATTATAAATATTATAATACAGCATGTAACAAAAACCCTGTCCGATCGAAAAGGGGGTGCCTAGGTACCGCAATAACATTACTAAGAAGTAATCTTTTTTTTTTTGGGAGAATTTGTAACCACACACGGAGGTGCTAAGTTATGACTCTTATGACTTGTAGATACCCGCTAAACGCCGGCCGCCCGCGCCTCACGATACCCGGTACCCATTGAAAAAAAAATCGGCGATTTTTTTTTTTTTTTTTTACCTAAAATAACCACATATATAAACTCAGTATGATTCTTAACAACACCTCCCGGATCGGACAGAGTTTTTTTTACACGGTGTACATATTAAGGGTTCGAATGGAGTGCTGCTCACTTGTTCAGTAGTACTCGTCAGGAGGATGTCTGAAAGGTAGTCTGTTTGTGTCGCTCACTAGATACTTCAGTTCCGGTGAATTGTTGTCTGTATTATTGAGTGTGACATCTACCAACCCGCACTGGGCCCGCGTGGTGGATCACGGCCCACACCCTCTCACAGAGAGGAGGCGTGTGTCCCAGCAGCAGTGGGAACGTTATAGGCTGATTATTGAGTGTATTGTCGGCACGCAGCACTCGCGTGCCCGCAGCCCTGCTGCCGGGGGGCACATGACTTGACAGCTGCTGCCGGGAGGCACATGACTTGATATGACAGCTGCTGTCGGCAGACACATGACTTGACATGACAGCTGCTGCCGGGCGGCACACGACTTGACATGACAGCTGCTGCCGGGAGGCACACGACTTGACATGACAGCTGCTGCCGGGAGGCACACGACTTGACATGACAGCTGCTGCCGGGAGGCACACGACTTGACATGACAGCTGCTGCACGGCAACGGGGAACATGGCGCACAGCGTCGTCGCCCAGCACTACTTGTGGTGTCCTGTCTGCACAGTACGACATTCTTATGCAGCTGATTTAATTGTAAATGAAACTACAAACATACTTTGTAAGCTAGGTTGTGTTGTATTCCATTCCATAAAGTCAATGATATTATATTAAATATCATTGCATAAGGTGTATACTTTACATATCCTTCCTGATATAAAATATTGTTTGTTAAATTAAATATATTAATTAGCTGAAACAGTGCCTAAACTATGATTATGTGATCACAATCAGTGCGTTAAAATGAACTAATTAGGTAATTTTATGTAAATAATAATAGATAATTGTGACATTGATTGTAGCTTAACCACGTACCCAATAGAAAGCGATCGTCTGGATCATTTGTCGCTCATCGGTTCGAAAAACCAGAAGGCCCTAAGTATGTCGGCGCGACTACGTCGGACGCGTTGGGGTTCGCCAAAGAAGCCATGAATGTAACGATCGCTTCTATTAGGACAAGCAAGCTAATTGCGTAACACAATCTATTTGATTTTGACAGTTCAACAACATTCATTGCGATATTTATGTTGTTGAGCAGCTTGAGCAAATAAATATGTCGAACGTATGAAGCAATGGATTAGCAATTACCTTCAAAATGATTCTGATTGTGATTGACCGTGTGTTACGCAATTAGGGTGACGGTGTAGTGATTAGTGTGCACACAAAGCGGTCACTGCGGAGAATTGACCTTAATCATGGTGTATGGAAGCTGGGAGCAGTAGGAGCGGGATACGCGCCAGTAGTACAACGACATGGATCTGTTCATGTTTGTGTTGAGTGATGTCCGTGTGGTTGAGCATTGATACTAGATAGTATACAGTACGCGGCCAGGCTGGCGTACTTCTGTTTAAATAATGGTGCCGATTCTGTTGTTCATAAACTAAATTAAATTAAGGACAGAAGATACATTTTAGTTTAGTCCTGTTAAATTAATCAGCGCCTGTCACTACTTCACTATGTTTAGACGTGATTAAAAACTTGCCTACCAAAATTACGTCAATTTACGTCAGGCAATCCTAAATTTACGTCAATTTATCTTCTGTCCTTTTCTTAATTAAATAGAAAGAAAAAGATGCACTGAACTTAAATTTAGGTTAGTTTGTGAACAACAGAATCGGCACCATTATTGTGATTATTAAAGTGTTGATTAAAAGCTGCGTTTTAGTAATAAACCATCCAGTATGTAGAATATTAACAGAAACAACAACAACAGCAGTACTTATAACTTTTATTGAGGAAACGTGGGTCAGTGAAAAGTATGATTACCATTATACAAGGTGTTCCTTTTTTGATGTCCCATAACTATAACGTCAACTAGGCACTTAAGTATATCCAAAAATGCAAAGTGAATAAGTATCATTTTCATTAAAACCAATCATCATTCTTTTAAAAAAATAAGAAATTGAAAGAAAGAAAGAAAGAAAATACGTTTATTTGCGGTAAACATGACGCACAAAAAAAAGAAAATAAACACAAAAAAAAATACAAAAGGTTGGGGAAAACATGCGTCACATTCACGCAAAACGGCTATCGCTCAGCATTATGCTGCGACCCTATGCAGGACAGAGCCCCAGCGCTGGTTTTCAGCGACAGCCGGCGCTGACGTAATGACGTCGACCGGTGCGGCACGGGTAAACCATTATTATTACCCAATAGAATACAGAAGTGACGAATATACTATACATAAACTACACATAAAAAAGATAAAAATAAATAACAGAAATTGGCAAACTTATCGGTTAGGATATGAGAATATCATCCTCCGTGTTACGTTTTGTGTAGTGGCAACATTTCGAAGCGTCCTCTTTGACGTACACCCAACATGCACCAAAGAATTATGAAATCATAGTATGATATTGATGTAATAATTACAAAATGGCCAGTGACGTATTGTGTTATTGCAAAAGGTATGTGTCATTTATTTAAAATGCGTTTTTAAGTGAATATTAAATTATTTTTATTAATTGCGAGGTAGTCATATTTTTTTGATGGACAAGTAATATAGTTAGAATTAAGTTTTTTTTTTATTTGACGAATGTTGTTTACGTAATATAATCGTGACGGTCGAATTATTTCAAATGAAACATGAAAACAAAAAACAAATAATTTTGTAAATAATTCATGAGTATGCCAGTTGATTTTTTGACGGGGTCCCCACAGAGTATATTTTTATATAGGGAGGGTCTCCTATCGTGCGTCAGCACTGGCGTAACCGTGCGTTTGCACTGGCGAAACATTACAACAAAACATGTTGAAATCTCTAGTTCCTGTCAAAAATTGTATGGAACATTGACAGAAAGTTGAGATTTCAACATGTTTTGTATTAAATGTTTCGCCAGTGCAAACGCACGGTGACATTCATATATCAACATGTTGAAATCTCTGTTTTCAGTCAATGTACCAACTCGCGTTCGCATTGTCATGCAACTTGTTGACGCGAAACATGTTTGACGTTTCATATCACTCGACATGTTTCGCCACATGTCTTTACAAACCAACTTAGTATGAAAATGTATCTCTTACTATGCGTTTGCACCAGAAAACATTCAACATGTAGATGTTTCAAAACTTGTCACATGAAACAAATCTCATTACTTGTTTTGTTGAACTTGCGTTCGCAACATACAAAACATGAGTAAGTCTTAACACAGATCTCAAGATTTGTTGTAAACTGCGTTCGCACTGTCTAGAAACTTATACAATAGACATGTTTTGTATAGAGGTTTGTCACGTTTGCGTTCGCACTGTTGTTTGTTTACGTAAAATTATGTCTCGCGACTTGTCTATTGCTTGATGTTTAGTGTTATCCGAGTATTGTGGTAAACATCCCGTGTTTCTACCGAAACATAGAGTGGTACAAAGTAGATACGATGAAGTTTGTAGAGCTTTGGCAAGGTTCCCATGTTTGTGGAATACAAAATGTGTGCACTATAAAAACCGACCAAGTGTGAAAACCAATCTTACAACGCGTTACAAGATTCATACAGATACATTTTGATACGAAATAGGTTTGTAAAAACATGTGGCGAAACATGTCAAGTGTTAAGAAACATCAAACATGTTTCGCGTCAACAAGTTGCGTGACAATGCGAACGCAAGTCGATACATTGACAGAAAACAGAGATTTTAACATGTTTTTATGTGAATGTTTCGCCAGTGCAAACGCACGGTAATAACCGTGCGTTTGCACTGGCGAAACATGTACGACAAAACATGTTGAAATCTCTATTTTCTGTCAATGTTCCATACAATTTTTGACAGGAACTAGAGATTTCAACATGTTTTGTCTTGAATGTTTCGCCAGTGCAAACGCACGGTCACGCAACATGCAATAGACAAGTTGCGAGACATAATTTGACATAAACAAACAGCAGTGCGAACGCAAACGTGACAAATCTGAATAGAGTTTGGCATACGAAAGTTGATCCTGGAAACACGCGCGAAATCTAAAACAACTGGACTGTTTATCCCTGTACATAGTGCGATAACACGTGTTGTAAATTGAAATTTAATTTCATAAAATACAATTTCAAGTATCAAAACGTGTTATCACACTGTGTACAGGGATAAACTTAAACAGTCCAGTTTTTTTAAATTTCGCGCGTTTTTCCAGTATCAACTTTCGTTTGCCAGACTCTACAAAACATGTCTATTGTATATGTTTCTAGACAGTGCGAACGTAAGTTCAACAAAACAAGTAAGTAGGTAATGAGATTTGTTTCATGTGACAAGTTTCGAAACATCTACATGTTGAATATTTACTGGTGCAAACGCATAGTAATACGCCAGAGTTAAAAGTCATCAAAAGGAACACGTTACACGTTGTATAAAGGGTTGCCACCTTTTTTTAAGCAATTAAGGACATAGGTAAGAAAAAAAAAAGTACCTATGTAGTATCTAAAATAAAGTACTTGCCTACAATTTATTTTAATATATATCTACACTTTTTTATAAACATTTTTTCGGTGTAGCTTCACTATATATTTGATTCGTTTCACTATCGAAATTACGTTTTGCAGGTGTATGTGGAGTATTCTTGTCCATGATTTACTATAGCATAAGTTTAAAAAACTTTAAATCGTGTTCTTATTGCACTTATGACTTAAACCGCTTCGCACTAAACAAACAACAAACAAAAAAAATGTTATGAAACTGACTGCACTGGCGTTGCGTTCAGAAATTGTTAAAAACGAGTCGCAAAATAGATTCAGCACCAATCGATATAAATTTCGTTTAACGAAAAAATACTAACGACTAAACTTCTTAAAATCTCAAAGAAATCAAATCATGCGAAATATAATATTTTCGTGTACTTTATTATTCTCATAAAGTATAGAGTACAATTACTTGAAATAACGTACAATACTTTATTATAAAGTACGGGTGGCAACCCTAGTTGTATACAGCCTCGTATCCACTAGGCAACATTTGGCGGCTTGCTCAACATAGTCAACATGTTGAAAGTCAGCGCGGAACTTGTTTCGCAACGTTGTCTGTCTACGCATGATCAGGGCGTTGGCAACATGTCGCCAGAGCAACGAATAGGAAGTGTGGATTATAATAGGTAGTTAGCATAGTATAGGTACCTACAGTTCAATTAATTTGAGCATCCGTTTGGTGCACCACATTACGGACCTTGCTGCGTGTCACGTCTCCACTCGATATTTATTTGTTGCCCAAGAGTATAACAAGTAATAGGGGGTTTGTTGCTTAACTGCATGTTGCACGGAAACAAACAACAAGCCGCGCGCATTGACATATGCCGCGCGTCATGTTGCGCGCCAGCTGGCCACGTCGCGCGCTGTTGTGCAAAGTTGTCTAATGGATAGGAGACTTAAACACTTAGTATACGAATAAACATCATTTTTATCTCATGAATCTGATCAAATTGAAACAAAATCAATAGTTTAAATAGTAAGATTATTGAAATGATAATTAAGTATATCAATCTAGTGCGACTGTAACACACAGCAAAAGCGAGCAAAAACAGGATTTAAGATTTATTTACATTAAAATAATATATTACATAATTCTTTTAAAAATGTCGTAAGTCACAGATCAATAGTAACGGCTAGAGTACTAGACTAGAGATAATGTTACTGGAGCAGTGTGCTGGAGGCTCCCATGGTGGCTCGTGGCGCTACAAGTACATGCCGTTGACGAGGTAGTCGGCGTCGTGCGCGAAGGGCGACTTGCCTCGCCCGCGCCGCCGCCGCAGGGCCGCGCGCGCCCGGCACGTCAGCATGCCCATGATGGCCGTCATCATGAACAGACCTGCGCCACAAACGCATCAGATACCTACTTTACACGCAGGACTGCTGCGTAGGATGGATAGGTTACTAAGGCTAGTTGTGCGGGTCATTTGTTTGCCAGCCCCGCACTGCAACACTTGGCCACACAATGTAGGTGTGGCCGAGTATCTGACATTTATAAGCAAATTGAAGCTAAGTACGAGTATGTATGTACACATGCGCAGCTCAGCCGTCATCGTGCGTAGCAATGAAACTGCACCATTACACCTCGACCACAAAGCAATGCAAGCCCTCAATGGCATGGGGAAAAAATCGTGAGTACCTACCTAGCACGAGTAGCATCATGGCTGCGGGCGGATGCTCGCTGAGTCCGTCGTGCTCGTCGTGCTCGTCGTGCTCGTCGTGCTCGCCGTGCTCGCCGGCGGGGTAGTGCACGTGCGCCGCCGCAGACGCCGCCTTTTTGTCCGCGTTCTCCGCAGACTTGCTTGTCTGAACAGTCTACACACAACAGAATGAAGTGCATAATAATTATAATATCGAGAAGTCTACCCAGATATATCTAATGCCACTTGCACCTAATAGTACCTACCTACTATTATAAAATTATAATAATACAACAGCGCCCCGCGGTTTCACCCGCATAAGTCTCGATCCCGTGGGAATATCGAGATTAAAATTTATAAACTATGTGTGCCCATCCAAATCCATTTAGTACCTAGTTTTTGCGTGAAAAAGTACCTAACAAACATCCATCCATCCATCCTCACATAGTTTCGCGTTTATAATATTATTAGTAGGATTGACATGACTAGCTTATCGCAGAGCTCCCAATCATGGTTAAGTAGTGTTAGAGGGAGTGTGACCTTCTCCTTGCTGGCGTCGGCGACGGCAGGCGCGGGCGGCGGGGTGCGCTCGGCGGCCGGCGCCGGCGCCTCGGACGGCTCCTTCTTCATCAACTCGAAGCCCTTCTTAGGGCTGTCCCGGAGCGTCTGCTGCTGGCTCGAGTACACTACCGGGATCTCCGGCATCGTCTTCGGCGGGATGTACACCGGAATTTCCTAACAGAAATCACAGTTATTTACTCGTCCAGTCGCCCCCTATTTCATGGGACTTAAAATATAACTGGCACAAAATGTGGGCTACAATAATAAACTTCTGGCCAACTCAACACTTCTGGGGACAGGCAAGCATGATGTTCTATCTCAATATACAATTTTTTTTTTTTTTTTTTTTTTTTTGAGGGTGGGAAATCATCCAATGACTTCTCCCGCTCTGGGCGGAGCGGAAGGGCGTGTCAGACTTTTACTGACTAAAACCCACCCGTGTTCCTTCATTTGCCTGTTGCCAAGGTCCCGGTATCCCTTTCGGACTTTCCCGCAACCCTGGAATATACAATACTTACGAGTATGTTATGTCCTTACACTATTATATCCGAGTCCATTGCAGCCAAACTATGTTGTGTTTGTGACTGTGAAAGGATTTCGTGCTATCAAAGTAAGCACATAGTGTAAGTGTTACCTGCTCGGTGCGCGGCACGGGCCAGGCGCGGCGCGGGTCGGGCTCGGGCCAGTAGGCGCCGCTCCAGCCGCGCTCCGCCGACATTCCCTCCATACCTGCGCACACATACCACACCCAGTATGAGTGTCCTATAGTCATCGGAACATAAGCTTACCTACTAGTGATACAGTTCATGAAGTCACGGACTTTGTTGTAAATAATATTGATATAATAAAAATTAAGTTCTAGCAATTTTTCTCGATCAGGTAAAGGCTTTTGATACAGTCTCTGTCCCCCAGGTTGCTGGTCATATTTGAGCGAATGGGCATTAAGGGTCTATAGCATAAACTCTTCACAGACTACGTTATTAACAGATTTCAATGTTGGCGATTGGGTAAATGACGACCTTCCCATTACATACGGAGTTCCTCAAGGTAGCGTCCTTGGACCTACTCTATTTCTCATTTACGTTTATGAGCTTGAACTCCAAAATGGGAAGATTGTTGCCTTTGAAGACGACACGGCTCTTGTTTTTAGAGGTAGCTCATGGGGGGGGGGCAGCACCTTTCAACACGCTCAATATAGTTTTGATGCCGCTAACCAGTGGCTGAGATGTAAAACCTCTAACATTAAGTTGCCAAATAATTATTTTAAGTTTTCTCTCTGAAATGTTCCACAATCGACTGATGTAGTGAGTACCTAATTCAGAATCTATTTTGGCGCACTCTTGATCAAACGAGCACCATTAAGTATATTGGCGTTGACAGACTTAATTTTGCTCTCCACATAAACCTAGTGATCCTGGCCTGTGTCCCAGCAGTGGGGAAATTATAGGCTGATCATGTATAGACCTGGTTTCTTCGAGGGTTCGAAAATACTATATATTTTTTTAAATCTCTGTGAAATAAGATCACCAAATGGCTCCTAAACCTTGATTGTATAAATACGGAAAAAATACATAAAGCACAAGATCGCGTACTTATATAGTCACACCCTATATCTATACCCCTACACTACACACACCACACACACACACACATCCTATACCTACACTACACAGACCACTTACATCACTCATCCGTCAAGTTTTAACTTTTGATAGTCTGACAAGGTCTGTCATTTCATTTTGGAATTTTCATGTATGTACATACTTAGGTGATTTGTAAGTTTTTACACCCAATTTACCACAGAAGAGCATTGATTTCCAAAATACAGGTTTTTACCTAGTTTGGAATTCAGGAGTTCACTATAGTTTTAGGTCGTCTACTAACTTACATTATATTAGTATCCTACTTCTTAGGAAAATAACTGTATTAGGCTTTATTTTATTGAGTCCAAAAAACGTTATTATTACCCACCTCCTTTATTTAATTAAATACTTATTATTATTATTTCTCCTTTATTTCATACAGACACATAAAAAATACATTTTTAAATATTAGGATATAAAACCCCAGCCGGCTGTTTACTTTTTATGGTTAAGTTTTGTTACGATGTTAGAAAGTAAATGAAGTGCGTTATTTTGCGAGTATTATTTTGTAAACACCTGCACGTACACGCCCGCGATGGAGGACCAACAGATGACGGATCAGCAGCGACACGTACACCACGTGTCGCTGCCGTGCTCAGCCGCTCGAACATCCGTCATCAGAAGTGGGATACGATGGAACGGCGCAGGACCAGTCAGGTCAGAGTATTGATTTTTTATTAAGTGAAAATAACCGTTGGAAATTAGTATTCGAAATGCAGCAACGCCAGTTATGATGGAATTGGTTCGCGCGATTAAAGAACGTCAGAATTCAATAAGCTAGCCTCAACTAAAAATCCTGAGTCTCGAGATAGTGATGCTTGAGCTTATTACAATACCGTCGATTAGTGCATGCAAGAAAAACAAATATCTAGCATTATGCTGATTATTACGATGAGTAAAGCATTTAAGGGGTCGGCGGCTTCTTGGCTAGCTCAGAATAGTTTTCCTGGAATAACCTGGTCTCAGTTAAAAGGCTATTTCTCACTCGATACGATTGTGTGGAAACTCCTACTGCTATGCTATTTTTTTAGGAAATAGTGGATCGCAACCAGCCAAAGACAGCGCCTCAGGGAAAGCATCGACACCGGTGAGCTGTTTGTTCTGTGGCTAATCTCATTACCAAACGCTGTTCAAAGAAGGAGACTGACTCGGGTAACGGTCGAGTTGAGCAGTGAATATGTGCACCATTAAGACAGCTGCAGATCTACTGTCTACTGTATGTCTGTATCTGGTGAGTCGTTTTCATTTTGTTTTGACTCCGGTACTGAGTGCTCTCTGATTAAGGAAAATTAAGCTAGTAGGTCTGGTAAGTAGTTTATTTGATTTTTCGGGAGCCTGTGTGGCATCCGTAGCCTGTGTGGCACCTCTAGCCTGCGTGGCAACCGTAGCCTGTGTGGCAACCGTAGCCTGTGTGGCAACCGTAGCCTGTGTGCCAATCAAGCCCTTAATCCAGATGTCCAACGAGAGCCTCCTTACGTGTTGGTCGCGGCTCTTGGCAATTATTAAGCCATTGGCTGATGCACCTATCGGCACAATGATCGCTGAGTTCACATCCCACATGTCGACAATCTCGCGAGCCAAGTCAAGATACTTGATTATCTTTCTCGGCTTTCACGAGTTTCGCTTCATGCGAGACCGTTATGTCAATAATCATTGCGCGGAACTGGTTCGGGCACATACCTGTAGTACGGCATTTTATTAGCCGGAGTTAAGACTTATGACACGGTCGTGTTTACCGTTCCCGTTGGGCTGCGGCGGCGGCCAGGCGCGGCGCGGCCAGGGCGGCTCGAAGGGCGGGAACTGCGCGCCGTTTTCTGGGTCCTGAAGCAGCCCGCCCTTGTGGCTGAAGATGTGTGAACTCGCAGGACCCTCTGCCAACATTATTCTTCGTGTAACTTCACCTTGGTTAGATGTCCTAACTCAATCATTGTACTATTTCAGCGCATGGACCATGTTTATTGTTTGTGGGTAACCCAGACCAAATATAAAAAACCAAGACAACGGGCTGTCAACAGTGACGTGAGGCAGGTTTCCTAAACATGTTTGTAGTTAGCTTGTAAATTAATGTGTTCGTGCATGCATAGAGTGAGGTGTAATTTCTGCATGCTTCACTGTATTGTTTTTTATTTTTTGGTCTGAGGTGGGTGACCTAAGCAACTTTCAATTGTTTCCACTATTAAGTAGAGAGGATCAGGTAACGATCCTGTCAGGTTTATCTATTGCCAGAAGGTGTTTGCTGAATGTACAGGAGTTGTAGATCAACGAGGGTGCGTGTCGCGTGCAGTACGTACCGTTGTAACGGTGTTGCGGCTGCGCCTGCGTGAGGCGGTGCGGCCAGCGGTCCGGCAGCGCGGCGCCATCGCCCGGCACGTCCCGCGCCGCCTCCGCGCTCTCCTGCACAACCAGCTCTCACTGTAAGCACTACCTCACAAATGATCAACAATGTGTAGAGGTGACAAGAGCAAGTATGCGATAAGGCAGCACCTGCAGCGGCTTGAGAAGCGCAGGCGTGGTGGAGGGCGGTGTCGGCACGCGAGGCGCGGGCGGGGGGGGGCAGCCTAGCTCGGGCGCCTCGTCCGAGCCGTCCGCGCACTGCGCCACACCGTCACACGCGTTGTACACGGCGATGCACTCGCCGCCGCGCCGGCACGCGAACTGGTAGCGGCTGCACCGCGACGCTACAACAACCGGCAGCTGCCTACTACAACCCGACCGCGGACGAGCCACGCGCCCGCGCCGCCTGCGCACGTTTGAGTCTGCCGACACAGGCAGCAGAGCCTCTACTGCCTGTACACGCAGCGTGTACACAGTGTTTCTTTAAAGTGAACATTTCACTAGATAAGTACCTTTAAAAAAAAAACACCTCGCAAGCTCGGAAAGAGTCTGTTGATCATTCGAAATCTGAGCACGATAGTAACAAATTTTGAGGCGGCGCAAACAAACAAATTAATTACATAATTATAGGGTGTATTTGGCGCCGCCTCAAAATGTGTTACTTAAATTAGTTTAGGAGCTTAGTTACACTAAAAGATAATTTTATTTAATTTTTCACTTTTCCGTTATCTTTTTTCGTCGGTTTAATTTTTTGTAAAAAAGTTTTTTTCTATTTCGATTTTGAGTTACCATTTATTGTTGTGGCTTAAATCTAATTTGTGTGCAAAATTTCAGCAGAATCGGTTCACAGTTGAAAATTCACTAGGTGACAAATCAATCAACTCCAGTTATTTTACCCTTAGGGGTGGATTTTAGTTTTCAATTTTACATGGGACCAACCTCGAGGTATATATACTCAATAAATAAAAAATCGATCAAATCGGACCACTCGGTAAAAAGTTATGCGTAGTCAAACATAAAAAAATAAATA
Source organism: Lithophane leautieri (assembly GCA_949152455.1). Taxonomy (NCBI): domain Eukaryota; kingdom Metazoa; phylum Arthropoda; class Insecta; order Lepidoptera; family Noctuidae; genus Lithophane; species Lithophane leautieri. The sequence continues at coordinate 21,172,942 of OX424460.1, forward strand.
AAAAAATATACATGTCGACTTGAGAAATCCCTTCTTTTTTTTTTCGACGGTTAAAAAAAATAGCTCAAACCGCCTAAAGAAGTTTTCACTTCAAAAAACTTTATTTAATTTTCTTCTATAAATTCAATTCGCTTTCCATCATTTTGTTTTGCTTAGCAGTGGCAGAGTTAGTGTAACTATGCGTTTGCACCAGAAAACATTCAACATGTAGATATTTCGAAACTTGTCACATGAAACAAATCTTATTACTTGTTTTGTTGAACTTGCGTTCGCACTGTAAGAAACATGAGTAAGTCTTAAGACAGATCTCAAGATTTGTTGTAAACTGCGATCGCACTGTCTAGAAACATATACAATAGACATGTTTTGTATAGAGATTTGTCACGTTTGCGTTCGCACTGTTTTTTGTTTACGTCAAATTATGTCTCACAACATGTCTATTGCTTGATATTTAGTGTTATCCGAGTATTGTGGTAAACATCCCATGTTTCTACCGAAACATAGAGTGGTCCAAAGTAGATACGAAGAAGTTGATAGAGCTTTGGCAAGGTTTCCATGTTTGTGGAATACAAAATGTGTGCACTATAAAAACCGACCTTAGTGTGAAAACCAATGTTACAACACGTTACAAGATTCATACAGATACATTTTGATACGAAATTGGTTTGTAAAGACATGTGGCGAAACATGTCAAGTATTAAGAAACGTCAAACATGTTTCGCGTCAAAGAGTTGCGTGACAATGCGAACGCAAGTCGATACATTGACAGAAAACAGAGATTTTAACATGTTTTTATGTGAACGTTTCGCCAGTGCAAACGCACGGTAAGCGGTACATAATGTCGAATTGAGATTTCTTCCGGAAAATTGTGCAAAAAGTGCATAAAAGCGTACCTACAATATCGGTTTATAGTACATTACTGTCGCGGCCAGCAATAAGGGGATTGATGGACGATCGTGAAAATGAGGGCCGAGGCGAAGCCGAGGCACTCATGCGTGAGTCCATCAATTCCTGATTGCAGCCAAGGCTTGTATAGTACTTTTCTCAAACAACGCGCGGAAATTCAAACTGAGTAAATTAAATAGAAAGGATATTGACCAAGCGACAAAGGAACCTCGTATCGGTATGAAAAATGCTGTGACCCAAAGATTTATGGTTTAATTTAAAGGGTGATTTTAGGGCTTTCAAATGTAATTTACCATTTTATCATAATTCTCCGCATTACACGGTAATTAGGTATCAAAATCTAGGTTTAGAATCGAATCTCTTAGTGACTTTTTGACACAATATGGTGGTAAATTCAAAATACGAATAAGTCAAAATGACGTTTGAGCATTTTCCCTGCTCGTCAATTCCGACAGATGGAGGTTGATATATAGGCTTTAGAGGGAGGTAAGTAAAAACTCGGGAAATCACATGTAACAGTACATCAAACATTAGCAATTTGTACATCTTGCACGGAACATCGAAAATACCAAAGCATGGTTTCCACGAAAATATAGTCTGTTAAGAAATAGGTCGCTTTACACTACCTTTCCCGTTTTATTCAACTTTATTGTAAAATATTGAACAATTATATATATTTATGTAACGCTCACGTAAATGGTAATTTACCTGATCATTATATGAATATAATTATGTAATTGTTACCATATTGTAACGTATTAGATACCCCTAATACGTGACAACAATAAGATCAAAGTGCTGAACTTTTTTGGACTAAGAAAATCAGAGAAACACGTTTGTTTTTTCAACTATTAATTTTTAGTCTAAAAATGTACCTGTGTTACCTATACACGATAGCAAATAAATAATCACGCGACAAAAGCATTTTATTGAGAACTGCGTTAACACTAAAACACTTTTTTTAAGTAAATAGATGCTCCAGTTTCTTCTCACCTTTAATATACGGACTTATGGAGGCTTCTGATTTATTATTATACTTTACAAGAGAAAGGCTGAACTAGGAATGCATAGTGCAGGTTACAGACATTGCAAATTAAAACTTCAGTAAATAAATTCTTTAATTAAGCAACTAAATAGGTAAAACGGGCTGGTATCCGCAACTCCACGTCAAAGCGCGTATTTTGCGTACGGAATTAAATTAAGCAACTAACAAATTTACCGGGAAAATTTTAGCCCCCTGCCAGGTTGACCCTGAAGTGCCGTGCTTGACTGATGCAGAGAACGCCTGGAAAGCGGCTTGCCCGGGTACAGATTGGCCCGTGAACCCGTTTTCCCAGAGGCAATGGGATGAGCCGCTCTGCAGGTTGGTACGGAATAATCTTATTAATACGTCCACCAATTCTGCAGAGCGTGCCCGCCTGCTGGCTGTGGGTGAATGGGAGTCGGGCCTCTGGCTTCAGGCACTACCGTCACCCAACATAGGCACTATGCTGAGTGACATCACCTTCCGGCTCGCTACTTGTCTGCGTCTGGGCGCTCCTTGCGTGGCTCCGCATCGCTGCCAGTGCGGTGAAGGTGTCGACTGCCTCGGCCACCATGGCCTTTCCTGCAGCAAGAGCGCTGGTCGGTTGGCACGGCACGCAAGCATTAATGACATCATCCGTCGGGCTCTTGTCACCGCCGGGGTGCCAGCTGTTTTAGAACCCAATGGCTTGGCACGTGACGATGGGAAGAGACCAGACGGAATGACCATAATGCCTTGGAAGTTGGGTAGGCCTTTGGTGTGGGATGCAACCTGTGTCGACACCCTCGCGCCATCCCATCTTCCTAACACGGCGGGCTGTGCTGGGGCGGCTGCTGCAGGTGCAGAAAATCTCAAACGGCGCAAATATAACAACCTCATTGGTAGCTATATCTTTGAGCCGTTTGGGGTTGAAACACTAGGGCCGTGGGGTCCGACTGCTCATCGAGTATTTCGGGACATCGCCAAGCGGTTGGTCGACTCTTCATGTGACCAGAGGGCTGGACAATTTCTAGGTCAAAGAATCAGCATTGCCATCCAACGTGGCAATGCTGCCAGCCTTTTGGGCACTTTTCCCGCTGACAGCGATGCGGAAGAATTTTTTGACGCCCTATGAGCCCTTCCTCTATATATAATGTTTTCCTTTGGTATAGTTAGTTAGTTCTTTAGTTAATGTAAAAATAAATCAAATTAATGTATGTAAAAATGTAATCAATTACTTCAATTAAACACTAACAAATTAAGTTAAATAAAAATAAAAAAAACAATACCTAGCCTAAATATAGTAAAACAAAAACAAATCAATAAACATTAAATATTTTCTTGGGTCGTAAACTCCTCAAAAATATCATCTAAAAACGCCGCTGGTGCATAAATATCATTATGCCGACCCCAACCTAAATACCACGTGATGGTCATCACGTGGGCACAACAGCCCACTGTGCGATTGCCCACCAAACAACTGCAATAATATCCACAAATAGCCTGAACAGTATTAGCACGATTTTCGTCCCTATCTATCATAAGGTACGTGTAATACGTGCGACTGTTAACATGCCGAGACTTTATTCTTCCACGTATCAGGTAGGGGTTAGTACCCAGACTAAGTAGTACGTCGCTTTCAATTGCGTCATTCACTTCTACAGTATACGTGCCATTTACACGAATGTGCTCACCGTAGTAAGATTTTGCTTGTTTAAGCTGGTACGTTCCTACAGCTAACCTTTTCAAGTCTTCCAAACTCAGCCTGGGGAACTGGTCCAAATGTGGGTGGATGCCATCTATATTAATAAACATAGTTCGCCTTCTATTAAAGTGATCTGACTCCACTATCTCTGCTAAATGGTTTGGGACATGGTACCTTTGTCGTGCTATTGCTAAATATTCCGCGTACTCTGGCTTATCCTGAATCAGAGGATGGAACTTATTGGTCAGAGCACAACCAATTCTGAAATCCTCCATCAAATGTTTGGCAGCTATGTTGATAAAACCCTGTCTGAACAGCTTGAAATCCCGTTTCAGTCGACCATTCACAACTTCAACCACCCACCTGCACATGGTGATACAACGGGACTTATTGGGTTGTTCTGCTGTTAATTGACGGTGGCCTGCTAATAAGGATTCCGGCATATGTGTCGAATATCCATAATTTCGTAATTCTGGTACCACATCTCTGAAGCCTCTGTCGAGAAGGAAGATATCTCCTTCTCGGAAATATGCCCGCATAGGCCCGTCTGAGCTGTTAAATTCGTTGCTCATAATTGTGGCATCATTGGTTATGGCTTTATACGAACCTATGCAATCTAAAATGTGGCCGTCGCAGCAAACAATCATGAATGGTTTTACCAGGTTTGCATACTTATGCAAACTGTACGTCTCTTTCTGGAACAAGTAATTGCTACTACTTTGGACATACACATAGGTAGCATCGCAGATGGTAATAGCTGGCTTGGTCTCAACAGGCATTATGGAGTTTCCGAAGAGACCTTCTGGTATTGTTGTGTTTCTCCCTGCCACTTCTTGTACGGTCATGTGACTAAGACCCAAATAGAGAGGCACTAGTTGCTCAGTCAGAATATCCCTTGCTTTATTCATATTGCGTTCAAGTGAAGTTCTCGGCATGTTAAAAAGACCAGTCAGTCTTCCATTACTGTCCCCAGTTCTCAATTTAATTAAATAAATGCTTAATGCTATACTTGCATCCGGTACTTCTTCATGCAGTCGTGGTATATTGGTCAATAAATCATAGAACTGTGTAGCGTTAAAACCTAACCAATAATGACATAAATGGGATGGGATCATATGAACATTGCTGAAGTCATTCCTATTTAATGAAATTCTTTCCATCATAGCCAGTAGCTTGTCCATTTGTGCACCATCGAAATCTGAATAATTTACTTGTAATTGATCCCAGCAATTGTTGTTCAAATGAAAGTTACAAATTCGAGCACTTGGAGGAATATAAATTCTGAAACGATTTAAAACCTCTTCCTTCAAAACTGTGGGAACTTCTAAACGTTCATGATTTTCACAATCAGGAAATACGCAATGTCGTGTGGTCGCTGCTGCCCGTTTATAAGTACGTGACATTATTTTTGGTTCTAGGTCCCTTCTTTGCGGCTGAAATAAGTCCTCCTGTGGAAGTGTTGGTGGTTGAGGAATCTGAACAGGAACTACTTGCTGATTTGGTATAAGTTCAGCAACTTCTACCATTTCGCTGTCTTCAGCGTTAACCAAACGATTGGCATCGTGTAGAATTTGTCGGCATATGTTCGTCTTAACTGCCATCCAACATGACCGGCACACTCTTTCCAAATGTGGTTCCTGGAAATAAAAACTTATGATATAAACTCAAAGCATTTATTTCAAGCATTTTATGCATTTTTCTACATAATTTTGTTTTAAGGTATTTTTTGCATGCTGATAAGTAAGCAAAATATGTGGACCTTCTTATATTTAGGACCTGTAAGGCTCTTGCATACTGGCGCGGCTTGTCGCGCGACGCGACTATTAACAAAACAATTTCTGAGAAACTTCACTGCAGAACAATACCGGCGGCAGCGCGTCGCGCAACAAGTCGCGCTAGTACCTATGTACCTATGTCCCTATGTCCTATGTACCTGTGCCTTCACAGGCACTTTTGAATTGTCAAGGGGTCGGTCAGTCAGAAAGATAAAGCTAGTAGATAAAGTATAGTAGCTAAGTACCTAGCTACTATACTTTGGAATGGGCAACTACGGAGAAAAACGGGCAACAAACTCCACAGACACTCTTTTGAATCAAATTATGGTTAAATCATTCATGTTGAAATTATTCATGTGAGAACGATGCAGAACGTTAAAAGGGTCCGTGATAAAAAGACAAAAAAAGCAATTTAAAAATTATAAAATATAGCATCAGCGAGACATTTGAGTGAGCATGACATTTATATACCTCAGCCGCCAGGGCACATTCAAATCAATGAAACACGTACCTAGTAAATGTTAGGTTTATAGTAGGTACACATAGTACTCATACACTAGTTTTATAGTAGGTACTTAACTATATTGTGAAGAGATTTATAAGAAGAAAAAATACAAGCGGGACTCGAATCCGCGACCTCTAGCGAATCGTGCCATGCCCATGCCCATGCCCCGTGCCAAGGCTGGGCTTTAACATTAAAAAAATAAAAGGTTAAACGGGAGTTTCTTTATTTAAATAGGTAATTACTTCGTTAACGTACATTCACTTCAATTTAATTTAAAATAATCCAATCCATAAAACAAATATCGAGGCCAGTACCAATCTTAACAAATGAAATAAAATACATACCAAGTGAGGAGACATCCAACTAAGAATCATATTCCTTTCTTCACCATTTGAAGGCACTCTTATTGCACGTACGCGTAGTATAGATTTTCCACATGCAAAGCATATACTTCGATGTCCAAATGAAGGAGCTGATGCTGGCCCAGCTTGGAGAGCATCATTTAGACAAGCAAAGCACTCAGTGCAAACGATGGCTTCACGTGAAATCTATTAAATCAAATAATTAAATTAGGTCCTGGTACCGTACAAACACAGGTTCTGCATCAAATAGTACCTATCCCATAATATGAGTCTTCACACATGCGTGAACGCTGTACATACCACCTAGGTATATAGTTCTAACCTAATTGAAGTGTATTCTAACTATGTATGTTCACTATCACCAGAAACACCGGTACTGTTGACTTTGTTATTACTAATATAAATACAAATACTATAACGGAAGAAGATAAAATAATATCTACCTATTACTTAATAACAGGAATAACATTTAAAATTACTGTTTTGTCTATCTCGTTGGTATAGTGGTCGCAAGCGCGACTTCTGAGCGTGGGGCCTTGGGTTCAATTCCCAGGTCAGACAGTGACAGACAAACCTAGGTAGGTATTCAAATAGGAATTTCTCAGTACCAGACCGGAATCCTGGATTTGTGCCCGGTTGATGGTAATAGGCTCGCCCTGTATTACATGAGACTAAACGTAACCGGTGAAATGTGGGTCAGAACAAATAAAAGAGATTTCACACCTAATACAGGCGCGTTATTATGTTGTTTTGTATTAAATCAACTTTTAATTTTTCAATCATATGCCAAAAGATTTATAGTAATATTACGGTGAGAAAACATGGCGTCCGTACCTATGCGGTCTTAATATATACATGTAGGAAGAATAGATAATTATGAAGTTAATAAACATAGGTATAATATAATAATTATTATGTAGCTGCCACCCGCTTTATTACTGTTTCACCTAGTGCTCTGGCTCACTACTTTTAATATGACTTACCGATGTTGGAGAAATCCAAGAAGTCAGAGTATTGTAGACATTTTCACTAACTTCTCCCAACGACTGCCAACGTAAATACCGCAGTAGAATCAAACAGTTAATACACCGACGAAATGAGTCCTCCATTATGAACCACTACCTAACTAATGTGACGCAATTAAAATGTTATTTTACTTCACGGCGATCTGAAATATAATTAAGTTTAACACAGTAGTATTTCTTACACACACGTGGTAACATCGCGATTTTTAGAGATAAAGATATTAAAAATATATTTTTAAATAGAATTGTTTCACCTCATCGTTGGCAACACAGGAATGTCACTTTTCTTTTCGCGCGCTCTGTGACATCGCATCGAAATAGGCTCTCGCTAATCAAATTATTATTTTAAATAAGTTTTTCGGTATTATTTACTAAAATAACAAAATGTTAACTTTGTTAAGTGATGGCAAGTGTATTAAGTGCATCGTTAGTGGAAACCTGAGACTGCCGCGGCGTTCACCAAAGACATCAAGGGGAGCAGCTACAAACATCAGAGGCACCCTTAGTCCTGACTCCTGGCCAACATTGGATGAACCATTAACCTGAGGACTCCCAGAACATTAATGTGACGAGAATGCCTGGCTTTAACTGACCACTTTGTACGTGATACAAGCATTATGATGGACAACAATGCACATTACAGTGCGTGATGCAAACTTTTTGCATTATCTCTCCAGTGGACACGAGATGTCCTTAGTAACATTACCTCCATGTTACTTAGCTGGATGAAAGCTACCAGAGGCACGTGATGCCCTTAGCGATGTTACTGTACATAGCTAGCTGGTATGCGCTTGTCAACTACCCCTCCAGTGAGTACATACTCTCCGAAACGTTATTTCCACGTTACTAGCTGGAAGAACTACCAAGGTGGCACGTGATGCCCTTAGCAATGTCTCTCCACATAGCTAAACCTGGTATGTTATGTACTCGTCATAACAGGTAAGCCACATTTTTATGACTTAGGTTAAGAAATTGTTAAAAGGTGGTCCAATATGCTTTTAATTTACGAGTATGAAGGCTGCGAGACAGCCTGACTTAGTCCTAAACATTGTCTGTGGGTTATTAATTTGCAAAGCATTATACTCTGAGTGCGGGATTCTACCGCACCTGGATTGTTATCAGTAAGTACGCGATACTTTAACAACATTGATCCAATGTTGTTAGCTGATAAGTACATATTTGGCATGGAATGGATTAAGAAATTGTTAAATGGTGGTCCAATATGCTTTTAATTTACAAGTATGAAGACTGCGAGACAGCCTTACTTCGACCTGCACATTGTCTGTAGGTTATTCAATTGCAAAACATTTTACTCAGTAAGGGTGGGATTCTACCGCACCTGGACTATTATCAGTGACTACGGGGTAACCTATGCATCATGGCCTGTTAATGCTTAACACGAGATGAATTCAAACTCAAACTCAAAGCATTTATTTCAAACCGTCAGTCAGAAATAAACCAATTACAGACACTTTTGAATCATCAAGGGATCGGTCAGTCAGAAAGATGAAGCTAGTTGCCCATTCCAAAGCATAGTAAGTTCCCATGGAGAGGAACGGGCAAGAAGCTCCACAGACACTCTTTTAAATCAGAATATTGTTACAATGATCATAGCATGTTATCTCAATACTAGGTGATCTAGTTTTCGAATCAAGGATGCTCATAGTGTGTTACCTCAAAAAGAGATGATCTAGCATTCTCATCAAGGATGTTAACACAATGGTTGCTGCTCATAGCAAGATATCTCAATACTAGGTTAGTTATCTAACTTTCACATCGAGGACGATATTATGGAAACACACTTCATCTTGACTGATTACCTATCATCAGCTAATGCTACACATGCCTGCTACTAAATGAATGAATGTTATTACAATTCTGTTTATGACCATGTTGCTGAGTTGTCAGTTTTAACAAACAAATATATCTAAAAGAAATCACCGTGTACAAAATACTTAGTGACTTATCTAAGCACTAGGTGGTTTAATTATCCTAACAAATTGATAAATGATATCAATTTTGTAAACCAAACACTAAAGCAAAATTTTATAATTTTACACTCACACATTCAAATACTTGGTTAACATGATTCTACGATACTGGTTGATGACAAATGCTGAGATATCTATGGAAACTCTTGATTTCAGATATAACTGAAATGGACCAAACACAAAGTATTATTCCATGCTGCCCTATTTATTCATAACAAGATGGAAAACATACTCCATTCTACATTCCATAAATAACCTGCACTGGTTACTTTCACCATAGGTAAAACAAAGACTAACCCTATGCTTATGAAGAACATAGACAAATACAAACTGTCGAAAGACTTGGCTGATGCAACAATGTTCACTTTCACTAAATTAAAACCAAACAAAAGTAATATCATACCTAATTGACATGAATGTTAGAATGTTAAATTATTCTACTTGCTAAACAAACTCAAGTATACAATTCTATAGCTACAAACAATAACAATTAATCAATAAATATTAAAACCACAAGACTCTATGTTAATAGAGAATCTTACCAGCTCTATTGAGCAAATGCAAAATTAACACAACAAGAGTGATATGTTACAGTTAATAACAAATTAAAACACCTCACAACTAAGTCAATAACAGGAATCAGCCAATATTGAAAACAAAAATGAATATTTGTGGAGAACCTCAACAACAACCCGGAGTATATCTACACTCCAAAGTAACAACTCAATAAAACTGATACTAAAATGCACCAATCAAATGCTGACAAAACAACTATACTCCACTGATCTTGTTATTGGTTGTGGATACAAAGATACAGTAAACGATTTGATACCTATCAAATTCAATATTTTAACTACTCAATACCATTATAGCTAGTATATACAGAGATGAATTAAAATGCATTACAGATCTACAAAGAATTTATCAGAAATACATATTTCAGACTCAAACAAAATAGAAAATTCAACCTCATTCTGGACCTATAACTGATTATAAATGATTTTTCTAAGTTGATTTGTACAAACTGATTGATTGACTGAAAATGACAAAGAAAGTTCCCAGTAATAACTCTAATAGATAGGCTGTAATATGATTACATCTTACAGGTACTGCAAGATTCTTCCCATTATCAGATAACCAATAAAGAGTTCATCATATAGTTACATTGTCTGATAAATTCCACATTAGAACTTTTATACTTTAACTGTACCATATAGCTCTGCTATATTTAAGTACCAAATTACTTCCCAGTAGTGACCTATCTACCCTGATTATTTATTTGTCAATATATCAAGACTGCTGTAAAACATTTACCTTTAAATACCACTATAAACATATCAATAAGTGTAAAGTCATTTTTATACAAAAACATGTGCCTTGAAATACTTACTTACATTATAACAAAGGTTATTAGTGATCTTAGTCGCATTACATAACATCAGACCTGTAAGATGATCTTATTCACAGTTTATAAAATTGAAATTTCTAATTAAACATTCAACCATTCCAACTGTTAATCTAAATAATTAGTGGTAGATTCCAATGATAATTACAACATTAAAGTGAAATTGTCGGAAAAAAGGGGGGGGGGGGGGCAGTATGATGTGAGGACAAGGTATCAATGGCCTGTGGTTAGAACATGAACAAGGTCAGGTACCACAATAATCGGTGTAGCCAACATAAATGAATTAACTTCAAATTATTTTAAACTAGAACCATCGACTCACCAAGTGCACACCTTAGTTAATTAATATACAACTCCCCCACTTAAATATAATATAACTCATTCCAGTATTTAGTTTTTGGATAATATGAGTTCAGGGGAAAAGATTCATACCCATAAATGCTCTCAAAATGAATCTAGTTTTTTGACTAGTTCTTAGCTTGTCAATTATACATGAAATAGACACTTTCACCATATGTAAATTAGAAAGGAAAATACCTGATTTTGGAAATGCCAAAAAAAAAAAAAAAAAAGATTGCTACCTGACTAACTAATGGGTTAATGTAAACTAAATTTAACTATTCAGTTTACTAATGGTAACATTTTTATTGCCCAACTGGGCAGTAATAAACTAATAGATTCCGTGATAGCTACTTCTGCATGGGAGGGTCTACCATGCACAACTATGAGGCCTGTGCTCATTATTTTCAAAGATACCATGCACAACTATGAGGCCTGTGCTCATTATTTTCAAAGATACCATATTTTAACAATAACAATAGCAAATTATAGGAATCGGCCATAAATACACAACATAATTATAGAGCTTAGGAGCTGCAAACTCATGCATTAAGCTTCACACCGCATCTCAAATAAGTGAACGTTTACGTTCACAGAGATTGTTAGACATAAGCAAACAAATATTGAAATATTATAAAATATTTATTTTGGTCTAGTGCATACATTAGATGACACATAGAAGAAGAAAAACAAAAGAAGATATAAAATACTTAAAATTAAAAAGAATAAAAATGAAATATAAAAGAGGTTTTATACCCATCTTGTTGACTCTAACAGAGATATAGACTACGACTGCTATTTCCAGTCCTAGAAACTTTCAAAAGTATTCAATTTAACAAATATCTTCCTGATCTGATTTTAAGAAAACAACCACATTACAAACTTATGGGAAGCCTACAAAGAAGTTGAGATCTAAAAAATTAAACACTGATTCACATATACTACCATTGCTGACGTAGAAAAATTAAATAAGCTAAGTGCATGCAAATCATAGACATTACAACAAAAATTACATTAAATTAATAAAATTGATCTGAACTTATATTTTTAATTTGCTACAATAATATTGATTCAGATTATTTGAATAGTATTATTCGTAATGCCAAAATATCAATTATTATGTCAGAAATCATCGAATATTAATTAAAATATCAAAAAGTATGATTTAAAAATTCTTTAACAGAGTAGAAACATGTCTAAGAGCCAAGTAAACATTTTACATTTGAATTTATTAATTGGTAACGTTCTCAAGCCAGGTGGTAATTTATTATACATTTTTACTGTCATACAACTGGCATTTTTACTGTATAGTTGCAATCTCTGAGGAGGTACTAGCAATTCCCCGGCATTATTTTCTTCCGGCTTTGGGAGACTTGCTCATTTAATAGGAATAAATGTGGGTATTTTTTAACAAATAAACAAGCCTTAAAAATATAAAGGCACGGGAGTGGAAGAATTTTTAATTCTTTAAATAATAGCCTGCAATGGCATAAGTATTCTGCTCCGTTGCCTGTCCTTTCGACTCTAATGTCGACTCTGTGGACCAATGAATCAAATACTGAGACTGTTTTAAAGTTTTATAACTAGGTAAGTACCAATAAGTGAGAAGAACATTAATTCTTCCTCTCACAGTACAACCCATACAGCAGCCCAACAAAGAGATGACATCAATTGAGTCAGTTACAATGTGGGGTTACTGGTTGTCAATCATGTTTATTTTTGTTGATATACAATAATTTATTATTCCTTAACAAGCAATGCTAATGAAGGAGAATAGTAGAGCACCTAATTATAAACCAGAACAATTATAACCAGATAATTTATTATATAACTGAATTATTGCAGTTAGCTCTAAACATCTACTGTGTTAAACTTAATTATATTTCAGATCGCCGTGAAGTAAAATTGGGAATCAAACGAGCTTACCTGTTAAGCGAAGTCTTGATTCTAATTTTACGAACGGCGATCTGAAATATAATTACCCGCCCGCCACTGGCTTACAGCCCCAAAGCTGCAATAATTAGCCTACTTAACTCACCTATACTTTCAGGAAAATCTAGTGAATTTAAGTATGTGGAACCACTCTGTACAGAAAACAGAGATTGTTCCATACCTTAAGGATCTCTAAAATAAGTGACATTCCTGTGTTGCCAACGATGAGGTGAAACAATTCTATATAAAAATATATTTTTAATATCTTTATCTCTAAAAATCGCGATGTTACCACGTGTGTGTAAGAAATACTACTGTGTTAAACTTAATTATATTTCAGATCGCCGTTCGTAAAATTAGAATCAAGACTTCGCTTAACAGGTAAGCTCGTTTGATTCCCAATTATTGCTCAATAAAACGAAATAAAATAAAATACTTATTCACAAAAAAAACACAATCGATGAAAAGTATACAAGAAGTCACAGTAGCAACTCGCGCATTCAAAAATTGGCGCCAAAAATTATCGCATGTACAGTCGCTTAAAAAAACGCAATGGATATTTTTTCTACCACGCGGATTCACCCGCACCCATTTTATATTGGCTTATCTCACCCATTTCATATTGGCCTATGTACTTGTTTACAGTTATGTAAATATATAGGTACTAATCCAGACCAGACCTTATCTTAATGCAAAATGTCCACGTTAGTTATTTCTTTAAGTGGTTAGACGAGGATCGGTTTACAATATTTACTAATTTATCGAGAGGGGCTAGTTGCTAAGTAATAACAGCCGCACGGGTCGATCGACCAGGTTAAGCTACGCTTGCTGCGGTTGGTCCGAGGATGGGTGAGCATATTTATCTGAGCTGTCATTCTTGGATCTTTGACAGTCGTTATTGGTCGTCAGAAGCCCGAAAGTCTGACAACCAGTCTTACCAAGGGGTATCATGTTACCCAGTAACCTGGTTGTCGAGGTCATACAGGCAGTCGATCCGTGTAAAATACTGGTATTCAGCTGCATCGGGTTAGAATGAAAGCCGACCCCAACATAGTTGGGAAAAGGCTCGGCAGACTGATCGAAACAAGCAAAAAGTCAAAGTAAATCAGAATATAGGTACATTTTTATTTTGCCGTAAGAGTTGGTCAAATTCAGTCTCCGCTTAAAAAATAATCTATATGACATTATAAACATAAGTTATTAAAATAAATCCAAATTGCAAAATAATAATGGCGTAGTAATATAATTAAAACAAAACATACTTAAATGAAATCATTCCATTAATTATACAATAATAAAAGCAAATACGTTCGAGACTGTACTTAAAACCAAACGAATGGGACGTGCACATATGCTAGAAAGAGAACGACCGTCGTTCACTCGTCAGCCGCTCGGGATGCACGCGCATAGAATCCTATGGCGCGCGTTTGTTCTGTTTTCAAAGAGTTTTTAATGTTTAATGAAACAGGGCAAAGGTCTCAAAAACATTCTGCCATGCGTTTATCCAAAAGTTTTGCTTCCAGACGGGCCGCGCGCGGACCAAAAGACATTGTAGTTAATTAGAAAGTCCTTGAAGAATTAATTCCTCACTTTTAACTTAATTAAGACTTTTAACATTACCTTACCAACATATTGTTATTACAACGTAATAATAATAATTAGTTACTAATTATTCAATTATAACTTCAATATATCCAATATTGAAGTTATAGTTGAGTAATTAGTAAACTATTATTGTTTTACATAAGTCAAGAAGGTTATATTGCTTACATACTCTTTGAATGCCCATGACATATGACATTACTTGCGTGAAAAAAAAACTATGTATGGCGAAAATGGGAAATCGAAATAAAAACTAACACTTTTATGATGTTTTTTATGCGGAGAATTTAAATATTCGCATTACTACATAAAATCGTTATATTTTAAAACATGAATTATCAACATTAGAAACCTAAGTCACAGCCCAACAAATAGCGATACGGAGATCGGTCATTCTCCTTTCAGAATCAATGACGAACAACTATCATTTTTCATGCGCCAATATGTTCATTTGTTTCTTCTTTGTTCTATTTGCAAGCTAATTCGAAATTTAAATAACATTTTTGATAAGTTACCTCCTTGGTTGCCGTGTGTTGAAGTAAAAAGTTCGTTCCATTTTTAAATAACACGACAGATATGAGTTTTCATAGTAATTTATTTGGCCGCTAAACACGCTTATATGGATTTTCATAGTAACTTTGCTGGCCGCATCGTCACTTGTTTTTTACCAGTACAGCAATTTTGATTTATCTCGAAGAAGGTTGTCAAAATAATGCTCGAATTTCCAAGCATGTTTGAGAAAAAGAATTTATTCTCATAAAGAACACAAACAGTTCACTTAAAAATATGAGATAAAAATAAAGCATACAGTTATAAGGTAACATAATGACTCCGTGAGTAGATAAAAGGAAAACAGAAATATTTAAAACTAGGCTTCTAAAGATTCTAAAATCAATCCAAGGGTTATTTTAGTTATTTATCATATAGGCAGGAATTTTGAAGCTAAGAGTTACAGTGTTTTTCAACATAAACTTTTAACGTTTGAATTTTTTGCGTTAACTATCTTATCTGGCAACTTATTGTACAGGACCGCTCCTTCGTATAAAATGTTTTTCTTTCCGTAATTGGTTCTGGGTGGTCTGAGTTCGAGTTTATTGCGATTTCTAGTATAATATGCGTGATTTCTTTTTTTGAAAGTCTTTTGTGAGTGTTTCCTTTGTTATTATTGTCCTAACTAAAGTACATGTTTTGTATATATCTGTATACCGGAGGTATACTATCCTAAGTCCATTTTTTTCGACTTAGGATTATTGTTATATTAGGATTGACATTTAATATCTTTTTGTAATAAAAAACTACTTAGTCACCAGTAGGTGACTAAGTACGTACGTACGTACTACGTAGTACTTCTAAGTAAAATTTTATTTGTTGTTTAAAAGTATTTAAACAACAAATAAAATTTTACTTAGAAGTTCACACAATTATGTAGTCAAGTTACTTAAATGAGTAGTGTTCAAAATGAGACTTAAAACATGTGCACTGAATAATTAGCTTAATGTGACTTATGATTGTTTGCTTCCGGTATACAGATATATAAGGTGCTATAAAAATATCTGCCACGGATGCAATGAGAGACAGTATTGTGTTTATAGATTACAATAGTAAAGATAAATTATTGATCACTTGTCATATTTTTTTTCATACAAAAAATATTTATTAATTGAAATATTGATTTATTGGCATCAAACCATCCCGTAGACTTAATAAGCTGTTGCCGCACCACTCCGAATTCAATTCGCGAACCGCCGGCGCCGTTCATACACTGTTGCCATTCTTATCAAACAATGCCGCTGCGCGCCGGCCACTCGCTCGTCAGAGCGCAGCCTCGCGCGCCCCCACCTTCACCCGAACTACCCCGTTCGTCGCACGCGCTAGCCGACCGCCCGGCCCGCCAGTCGCCCACCAGTCGCCCGCCCGCCCGCTCGGAAGTTAGTTTTAGCGGTCAGATCGGGAATATCGCGCGCTCTCTTTAAAAATGCCACCCAGACGACGGTATTCCAATCAAGAATAATATCTTGAAATGGTATTGTGATACCGCGAGTGTAACTCCATAACTGCGCATGCAGTAAACTTATACCAGCAGAGGTTTGGTGTGCGAGTGAGTCACCATATTGCGATTCTTCCACTAACTTGACAGTCCAAAAACCTATTTTAAGTGTGATGGGAAGTTTATCATCTTATTTACGTCAGTTTTTTGGAAGAATGCGGTAGCTGGTAAGTAATTGCACTTTTAAAACACTTGTTTGCCTGCGTATTATTGCGTACCTAGTAGATTAGATAGTGACGAACTAGTCAGCTGATTTCAGTTTTCATTCACAGAACAGATGGAAAGAGATAGCAGTTGTTTTCATTGACGAAGCGACACATCGCGCGTAATTTGTGAACCACGTTATGCAGAGTAGAGTCAATGTTTATTTAACTACTTTATTTTCTCAAATGGTATCAACTGGGCCGGGGTACGAAATTTCTTCACTATTGTAATCTTTAAACACAATACTACCTCCCATTAAAGCCGTGGCAGATATTTTTATAGCACCTTTATATAGTTGTTGTATGTTGTATAGTTTGGTGTCGTTATATAATTGTTTAGTTGATGTTAGGTAGTGGTAATTGTATAGTGTTTTAATTTATTTATTTTCTATCACTTATTTGTTCAATGCATGGAGACACCATTTTCCTCGCTGTAGTGAGCTGAAAAGTTGTTTCGCTCGGCAACAAAGTTATTCTGCGTCTCGTACCTTTGAACCCTTAGCAACGCTCAGGTTTCAATACAAGTACCCGCGCCAAAAAACATCTTTGCAGCCTTGCATAACAAATACTTAACAATTTTTTTTTTTGATTTGTAATTTTCTTTTTTTCGTTTATTTACGCTATTCTATTACAGGTTAACGGGAACGCCCTTTGTTAGTTACCATACTATGTACCTAGAGAGTCCGGCGACAGACCTGTACTGCCTGTACACGATGGAAAGTGGAAGCGGGCCCTGGATGGTGGGAAGTAGGGAATCTTTGCTCCAGGAACACATTCGATTTTTTCATCAGTATGTTTCTGTGTTGTGGGAAGATGGGTCTTAAGCATTTATTATGACTAAGAGTCATCTTCCCACAAGTGTGTCATGTCACCTAAAAACGAATTATTTAAATGCATCTTCTGCGCATTGATATGAGACAAGGAAGCAAAGCAGCAACAAGAATAATCTAAATAGAGCGTAGACAGAGAATGCTTAAAGAGTGTAATCTCTGTAACATCAAAGGGCTCACAAAGGCCATAGACTTATAGAGGAATGCAGGAAGAAGGAGTCTATAATAAAACAGTTGAAAATACCAATTAAATTGACAGCTGTGTGTGAAATGATGTGAGCTTGGGAGGTGAGATGCATACGTATCGTGCTGGGTGGGCGGACGTCGCGAGGTGGCGTGGGGCGCGGCGGCGCGGGCGGCGGCGGCGCTGTGCTCGCCGTCGTGGTGCTAACCGTGCTGCTGCTCACGCCACTGCTCCTGTGAAGAAAACGGGCAATCCATCCTGTGTCTTATAAAGATCAATCTTCTTTTTAGGGTTCCGTAGTCAACAAGGAATCCTTATAGTTTCGCCATGTCCGTCTGTCTGTCTGTCCCTCTGTCTGCGGCTTAGCTCAGAGACTGTTGGTACTAGAAAGCTGGAATTTGGTATGTGTATAGGTACACATAAATCACGCCGAAGAAGTGGTAAAAAAAATCATGAAAACAATTTTTTTATGCTACCTCCCCTACTCTTGAAGTGGGAACTTTTTTTTTTATGTTGTCGTTCGAAAGGACTTTCAAAAATATTGCGAGTTTGTGAAAATCTTTTTTGGATTCAGGGATCCATTTGCGAAATATTAGTGCAAATTTTTGTTAGAGTCAAGTGTCCGCCAGCGAAATGGTTGGTTTTGGATATGTGAAAAAATTCACGGCAGTAGTATACATATATGTATAACGAAATTAAAAGGATTAAAAGGAAACTACAATGTTAAGTTTGTTTGATAAATTCATCCCAACAATGGAATCCTTCATTGTGCGTGGTTCGACACGCACTTCGCCGGTTTTTGACTTAGCCGCAGTTGGGTAAAAAACTAACGGAGCATCAGAGGTTTGAATAGGTATTACATACTAGAAAACTCAGAAATTGCAAATAGCTTTTCCAATTTTGCTATTCCGTATTATATGAAACATAAGTACTATTTTGTAACAAAATTTTATGTGACTAGCCGCGCGCGTGTCGAGCTAGCAAAGCGAGCGGTGCCGCAGCAGCGGCCGGCGAGCGCTTCTTCGAAGGTTGTCGCTGTTACTTGGCTACGTAAACATCTAAGATTTAGAATTAGCGGGAGGTGTGTTCATTGCATGCACGTTTTGTCAGTTTGCCATACATAGCAGTGCAGTTGTAGGGGCCCCGCACTGACTTATTAGTATTACTTGTAACAATGTTAGGAATATTGTAATATCGTATACTTTTACATTGTTTGTAAATATGTGAGCACCATGTATCTATCACTTATTTATCTAATTTATTTGTCATTGCTGCATTTATACTTAATTATTTTTACCTTTTGTGGTACAGTAATCTTATTGTAGGTGCATCGTCTTCACATTATAATTATATGTATAATTGATGTATACAAAATATTGTAAATCATTTTTTAAAAGAGTAACGGTGAAGTTTCTTGCCCATTCTTCTCCATGTGAAAACTACCTTTTGGAAGGGGCAACTAGAATCAGTTCTATTTCTTTGTTTTTCATTGACGTTCAAAAGAGCCTTTTATGTGCATATTTGTTAAAATAAATTATTTGACTTTGACTTTGACCCGACATAAGAGTCGCGGGTTCGAACCCAAACAGGCGATTCACTTTGTGTAAATAATTTCATAACCACTGCTCTCAAAACTGTGAAGGAAAACATTGTGAGGAAACCGGCATGTCCTAGAACCAAAAATTCGAAGACATGGGATATCTACCAACCCGCACTGGGCCCGTTTGGTGGATTACGGTCCACTTCCTCTCGAAGAGAGGAGGGAGGCTTGCAATATATAAAAAGTACTCTGTGGAGGCCTGTGTCCCAACAGTGGGAACATTATTGGCTGATTATGCCATGGATAGATTATAAATACGTTCTTAATAATAAATACGAGGCTTTTGGCTAATTTGTAGGTACTTATAATTATTGTAAAATATAGAATGTCATTCTTTATTTTGCAATGTGCGTTTAGTTTGTGCAGAATAAACAATTTTTCTTTCTGTTCTTTCTAATCTATCGAAAAATACTGCGAAAAATTGTAAATGTTCACAACTTTTGGATAGTTCTTGCTAGAAAGATTATAAACTTTTGAGAATTTATTGTTCTACCCGAAAGGGATTGATATTGCTATTGCTTATTTTTAATCTGCTGTGAAATGCCTTGAACAAACAACGCTATATTTATTTGAAAACCAATTTTCCCTGTGAACTGCATTAATCCACTTTTCTTTCAGTTATAAAATATTTTGAAATCTAAAATGTAAACATTAACGGTCCTATTCATGAAAAGATATAGAACATCTAAAACCTTGCTAATGTCCGGTTGTCAAATATTGTTATTCATAAACGCATTTTAGCACAAAAACGTTCAATAAACCTACTATAAAGTTAACAAAGCCAGAACCCTACTTTAACAGTACTATATGGAAAAAATGGCCGACTCTATATCAGCTGATTAATAAGAAAATGACATTTGACATACAAAAATGTAACATGTCTTGAGTATTAGCCTACAAATGTCAATTTCGTAAACAATCGTACTTCAAGGAACTGCAGTTGTATTTAATTTATTTTTCAACACACTTGCTCGTAAAGTGGCTCTTATTAAACCGCTTTTAGGTTCATAATGCAGTGTATTATGGAAGCGTGTTTTTACTTTATATTACCGCACTAGTGCGGTAATGTGCGCTACAGATTACTATTTACTAGTCTGAGTAATGACATGGCAGTATGGAATTAGTAAGTACTGTCATGGCAGCATGGAATTTGTATCCAATAGAAATTGTTTTTGGTGAAGCTTTTTATCAAAGACAAGCGCTCAAAAGCAAGTTTTTATTTTAAAAAAAGTACCATAAGCAAAAAAAATCCGATGCATGCCCATGGATTTTTTTTTAACCATAATTAAACGACCGTGGGATACTATACATTGACTTAGTATGAACTATCCTACAAGAAAGTGAGTATTCTCTATTTACACCCGAGCAGAGACTTGCGCTTTTTTCCGGTAAGACCGCGGTTGGCACGCGCACAGGCCACTTGACCCACCCCGACGAAACACGCTCGCTGGCCTGCCCGTGTGCCACCGCGTTCGCGCGGAATGAATTTCTGTCATTCTGTACTATTAAATAAGGGTTTATATCGTCTGTGTCTATTTCAGTCTATATTGTTGACTTCCCTAACACCATTTGCGTATTATTAATAGTTGTTATATGTTTATATATCTCACATATTATTAACATTATTATATTTTTATATAGGCTGTTCAGGGGTATTACCAGTGCCTTTATTTACACCGCGCGCTCATCGCTAACGGAAAAAACCAAAACTAGCCGCCATTTTCCATAAATATTTGTTAACTTTTTTGTTGTGTGGTTAAAATCATTATTGAAAATGTCGATTTCACGTAGGGGAGAAGAGCGTAAATAATTATAAATAGATTTGATTCCACCATAAAAAGAAATATTGGCATTTTTTTTCTTATCCAAATCATTTTTTTTTGTATAGGCTGTCGAACGGTTTGCCAGTGCCTTTATTTACATCTATGGAAAAACAAAACCAGCCAGCGCGCCATTTTCCATACATATTTATTATTGTACTCGTTGTGTGGTTAATTTATAACAAAATTACAAAATTTAAAGTATTGTCACCAACCGATATAGAAGTTTAAAAAAAAACTCCGGATTTTCAGTACCTGGCAACAAAGGTCAGTTAAACTTTATAAATCTATCATCTCTATAGTTACGTTATTGTAGCATAAGTTCTTACAACAAGTCGGTTTTTTTCTCGCAAGTGTGTTGAGAAACGCGTGTGCATCGATTGTTACACTCTCGGCTACCTTATCGACTTGAATAATACCGCCTCGACTGTAATATCCAATAGAGCACACTCGTATCACAATGTACTATTGCACTTCTGTTTAACCACTTTAGTTAATTATTATGTAATGCAAGCTATACAAAGCTTGGATTGGATTCTGTTAAAGAATTGTACGTCTTGAAAACGCCCGCTTCAATATATTTTGAATGGCATTACCTGCAAACTAGATATTGTGAAAACAACCATTAATTTGCTAGCAGAACCTCACAACATTGCAGTTGACCATGGAGACATGCAGTTAGAGGGTAGTAAGTAATATCAATAAAAATCATTCAAGTGCCCAACCCAAGAAAAGAGACACAACCATTAAATGGTGCTAGCAGAACTTCACAACATTGCGGTTGACCATGGAGACATGTAGTTAGAGGGTAGCAATATCAATGAAACTCATACAAGTGCCCAACCCAAGAAAGGAGACATTTTGGCTAGTAGTTAATTAATAAGAAGCTTGTAAAAAAAAGTGTCAGTTTAATTTATTTTTATAATACTCTAGAACAAAATTGTCTCATTTTGTTTTGCGTTTGCCATGTGTGCCTCATCCTCATGTAATTCTTTCCTGCAGAACTTTTCAGTTTCTGCTACCTATTTGTAGTACAGCGCCGTCCTTACTTCTAACCTGAAATACAAAAATGATTTATCTTCATTATATTGAGGTTTTCATTTATAACTGACCGGCATTTTAATTTATCTGATATATTTCGTGTATTGTAATTGCGAGTTGCGTGTAGTGAATCTTTATTTTATTTTTTGAGATTTTTTAAAATTTCGACAGGGAAACGTTTGGCAGTTTCTATTAAGGAGACCTAACTGACCAATTAGTTCAAAACAATCTATGGAATAGAAGCAAAAGCAAGCAAGCATATGAGAAATTGAGAATGTATACAAAACAAAACTTACTTTGAACAAATTTTGGCTGTAGGCCGCAACCTATCCTCCTCCAACCAATTGTCACATTGCCTTTTATTAGAACACTGGTCTCCTGTCTTGATTCCATTTTTTTTATTATAAGTAACTATTCAAAAGTTTTCGTCTATTCAATATATTCAGAGAGTAGATATTATATTCCTTGAATCATAATAACAAATTCATTGACAAAGGATGGTGGGCGAGAGTGGTCCCAGCACGGCCAGCCACTAAGTGTGAATTACTTAAAAGAGCAGATAACACTGAATATTTTTTATTATGACACCATCAAAATCTGTCCCGGAGGAACCGAGCTGCGTGCATCTAAAGTATTTTTCTCCGTCCGCGTCAAAGACTGTTAGTACTAAAAAGCTGTACTACAGTGGTTTTAACAGTGACGGACGTGGGTGTGCCGTTCACACATCACCTAGTCTAACCTACTTTTTTGTTTTTTTTTTTCCGATTTGGAAAATCCTCTTGGATGTCCTCCGCCCTGGGGCGGGTGGAGGGTTCTGTCAGACTCTAACTGACTAAAAACCGCCCCGGTGTTCCGACTCACACCTACGCCGGGGGTCGCGGGAACGAAATAATCTTCCGCAACCCCCGACTGGCCACTGCGGGCCTCCTCGGGTCAGGGTGGGGAGTGAGGTGTTTGACCCCCCCCGTGACGTCGAAGAGGGGCGCGCGTGGAACACTACGCGCCGCCACCTCGGGTCTTGATGTGTGGGGGGCGACGGACGTCCCCGAGTCCGTCACCCCTGGACCCATTTTGGCTGGAAGAGGGCGTTGTCAGCCCTCCGCCGACGCCCGGTGCGCCTGCTGCGGGCCGGGTGAGTTGACGAGTTCTCCCTCTCCCTTTCCGCAGCCTCCTTCTGCGAAACGACCGTCTCACAGAAGGAAACCACCGCGTCCCAGCACTCCACGCTGCCAACCATGGCATTCAGTATGGCCGACAGCGACAAGTCACTGCCTACTTCTGAGATGAGGGCACGGCGCGGCTCCTCCCAAGCGGCACACTCTGCCAGCGTATGCCGCGCCGTGTCCTCCCGGCAGTCGACGCA
Organism: Lithophane leautieri; assembly: GCA_949152455.1. Taxonomy (NCBI): domain Eukaryota; kingdom Metazoa; phylum Arthropoda; class Insecta; order Lepidoptera; family Noctuidae; genus Lithophane; species Lithophane leautieri. The sequence goes on from OX424460.1 coordinate 21,196,580, forward strand.
GTGGTGACACCGGGCGTCCGGCTCCCTGTTTATGTGACACAGGTACTTCCCGAAGCAACCATGCCCCGAGAGCACCTGCGTCACCCGAAACGACAGGGAGCCGTGCCTCCTCCCGAGCCAGCGCTCAAGCACTGGCCGGACCACTTCGATGATGTCGAAGCCGGCGGTAGGGCGTGAAAGCCTGTCCCGCCATTCCGCCACCAGGACCTCGTGAAGCTGAGACCGATGCAGCTCTATGTGTCGAGGGGATCCGGCCAGTGCACAAGCCGCCTCGTAGGAGATCGTGCGATACCCCCTGATGACTCTGACGGCCATCGCTCTGTGCGGCTTGCGCAGGACTACTATACTACCGGCCGACAGGTCAGCCGCCTAGATCGGGGCCCCGTAAAGGGCCATCGATCGCACGATCCCCACGTAGAGCCGCCTACAAGCGGCGCTCGGGCCCCCATATTGGGAAGCAGCGTTGACAGCGCCCCAGCAGCGCCCAGCAACTTGGGCACCAGCCGTTGAAAGTGGGGCCCGAAGTCCCACCGGCTGTCGAGCACCAATCTTAGGTACTTCATGGTAGACTCGACAGCGATCCGAGCCCTCCCGATCACGATGTGTGATCCGGGTGGCGGCGCCCGCCGGAGGCCATGAAACACCATGGCCTCCGACTTGCTGAGGGCCACCTCCAGGCCTAGGCGACGTATGCGGTGCACCACCTGTGAGACCACAGCCGTCACTAGCAACGCTGCCTCCCTGTGGGAGCTTCCCCGGGCAGTGACCAGCGTGTCATCCGCATAACACGTCTGGTCTACCCCCGGACTGAGCTCGCCCCTCAGCACCCAGTCGTACCCGATGTTCCACAGGAGTGGGCCTACAACCGAGCCCTGTGGAACACCGCACGACATGCGGCGCTGGTTTCCACCATCACGTCCCATGTAGGTGACACACCTCTCTGACAAATAAGCCCCAACGATGTGGCGGAGGTAGGGAGGCACCCCATGGTACCACAGTGCCAACACAGGGCAGGGTGTTGAAGGCGTTGGAGATGTCCAAGAACACCGTCAACATCAAACTCGCCCCGGGACACCGTTTTCTCCATCAGGGCTCTTACCCGCGACACAGCGTGGATTGTGGAGCGCCCATGCCGAAACCCGAACTGGCTGTCGTCCAGGTCCGGCCCTTCTCTGCACAAGTGGCCGACGAGGCGGGCTGCGATTATCCGCTCAAACAGCTTCCCCACCTCGTCTAGTAGCACTATGGGCCGGTACGCGGACGGCGAATCCGCAGGGCGCCCCGCCTTCCTGAGCAGGACCAGACGACCAGATTTCCACAAAGTGGGAAACTGGCCCTGCTCAAGGCACGCTGTGTAGAGTCCTCTCAGTTGGGGCTCAACCTACTTCAGAGCGACGGCTAACACGCAGCCGTGGACACCGTCGGGCCGCGGGGCCAAGTTCTTGGCCCGGAGCCGCATCACGGCTGCCCTCAGCTTTGCCTGAGTCACCTCTGGGACGCTGATGGCGTTCTCCTCCTCTGTAGACTCTGCGGCTGTGGGCAAAGCCATCGGCGGCGGAGTATGCTTCGCTGTTGCTGAGAAGAGGGCTGCAACCACCTCCTCCAGCAGCTCAGGTTGGAGACTCTCCGTAAGTGGGGGCGCCGCGGCTCGAAGTTTCCCTCGGACCGCGCGATAAGGGCGCCCCCACGGATCCCCGTCTAGAATCTCCAACATCTCCTCCCTGGCTCGCGTCCTCGACTCGCCGATGGCCAGCCACAGAGTCTCCTTAGCCGCGCAGTACACCTCACACAGCGCGGCCTCTTCGTCAGGGACCCGAAGACGTCTCCTCCGGTATCGGGTGTACTGGCGTCTCACCGCCATGCACGCGATGCGCAGCTGCGCGATTTCGGCGGACCACCAGTACACCTGGCGCCTTGCGGACTGTGCGTGGACTCGGGGCATGGACGCGTCGCAAAGTACCACGGGCACGGATGTATGGAGTCTGGACCAAATGCCCAACAGTGATGTAACATATGCCATATGAAAGCTATTGGGGTATTATTTAATTCAACCTATGGCAGCTAAGTCGAAATCAAAGGCTAACATGGTGTTTTTGAACATTCAAAAATAAGGTTAAGTTAGCTTCAACAGTGGTGCCATGTGAAAGCTTTTGGGGTATTATTTAATTCATACAAGTCAAAATCAAGCGCGAACATGGTGTTTTTGAACATTCAAAAATATATTGGCATTAGGTAAGGTTAGGTTCAACAGTGATGAAACTTATGCCATGTGGAAGCATTCGGGGTATTATTTAATTTATACTATGGCCACTAAGCTTCTCAGTATTGAAAATGTTCCAAAAAACTATGTTCGCGCTCGATTCTTTCACATGGCATAATTTTCATCACTGTTAAGAGTTTGGTTCAAAATGACTCAGTAGCAGCCAGGAGTCTATATCTGTGCCCGATTGATGGCAATAAACTCGCCCCCCATTACATGGGACTTTAACAAAACTAGCAAAATGTGGATGTAATGGTACATCTCTGCCTATCCTTTTAGGGATTACAGGCGTTATGTTACGTTATCATTAAATATTACCTGACCAGTCATAGTAATGATTTTGATTTTAATTTCAATTTATAAATTTAAAAAAACCACACATAATTCATATTCTAACACCACCGTACGAAGCAGCGGCGGGCCGCTAGTTAATAATAAAAAGGTACCTACCTACCTACATGGGCATGATCTAACCTAACCTTTTTATTTTTTTCCTGGTTGGAAAATACTCATGGATGTCCTCCGCCCTGGGGCGGGCGGAGGGGTCTGTCAGACTCTTACTGACTAAAAACCACCCCGGTGTTCCGACTCACACTTGCACCGGGGATCATGGGAACTAGTGCGCCTTCCACGATCCCCGGCTAGTGCCGGCCCGCGTCCGCGGGCCTCCTCAAGTCTGCAGGGGGAGTGACTAAAATACAGATATAAATCAAAATGTTGCCATTTTTTTGAAGTCATCCACCACACCACACCATCATAAACATTATTACGTACTGAAAACTTTTTTCAACACACTTGCTCGTAAAGTGGCTCTTATTGAACCGCTTTTAGGTTCATAATGCAGTGTATTACGGAAGCGTGCTTTTTACTTTATATTACCGCACTAGTGCGGTAATGTGCGCTACAGATTACTATTTACTAGTCTGAGTAATGACATGGCAGTATGGAATTAGTAAGTACTATCATGGCAACATGGAATTTATATCCAATAGAAATTGTTTTTGATGAAGCTTTTTACCAAAGACAAGCGCTCAAAAGCAAGTTTTTATTTAAATTAAAAACCATAAGCAAAAAAGAATCCCATGCATGCCCGTGGGATTTTTTTTACCACTACTATACATTGAATTAGCATGAACTATCCTACAAAAAAATGAGCATTCTCTATTTACACCCGAGCAGAAACTTGCGTTTTGTTCCGGTAAAAACGCGGTTGGCACGCGCGCAGGCCATCTGTCCCGCCCCGACGAACCGCGCTGGCCTGCCTGTGTGCCACCGCGTTCGCGCGGAATGAATCTCTGTCATTCTGTACTATTAAATAAGGGTTTATATCGTCTGTGGCTATTTCAGTCTATATTGTTGACTTCCCTAATACCATTTGCGTATTATGTATTATTAATAGTTGTTATATGTTTATATATCTCACATATTATTAACATAATTATATTTTTATATAGGCTGTTCAGGGGTATTAATAAAATAAAATTAAAATAAAAATAAAAAAGCCTTTTATTTCTTGCGATTTTTTTACAAGTACAAATAATCTCTATTTTCTATGTATTCTATTAACTAATAGTGACAGTATATCCTATAGTAACCTAACTATATTTTTTTTTTTAAACAGTTTCTTATATCTATTATTTATTATTAGTATTCTTATTTTTTTTTTTTCTAGTAATGTAGTGGTATTTGTATTGTTTTTGTAAGTAATTACTTAATCTACAAGACCCCGGGATGGGTGAAGGCCTCCTCCAAAGATTTCCATTTATCTCTGTCCTGTGCTACTTGCTTCCAAAGTGGGCCAGCTGTTTTTTTATTTCGTCTTCCCAGCGTGTTAAAGGTCTCCCTTGTTTCCTTTTGCCTTGTGGGCCAAGCCACTCTGTTGTTCTCGCGGTCCATCTCTGGTCTGTAAGTCTCGCAACATGGCCTGCCCATTTCCACTTCTGTTTTTCTCACTCAGAGCATTAGTAGCTTTGGTTATTTCCCTAATTTTGGTATGTCGTATTTTATCTATCTTCTTTACTTTGAGCATACTTCGCTCTATTCCTCGTTGGCAGGTATTAATTTTGTTTTTAGCTTTGGCGGTAAATTTCCATGTCTGGCAGCCATATGTTAAGCACGGTAATAGACTTGCGTTCATTATTTTTGTTTTTATTTCTATTGGCATATTACTTTTGAATATTTCTTTCAGATTCCAGTATTTATTCCATGTATTTTGCACCCTTCTTTCTATTTCCAGTTCGTTTTGTTTTCTTCAGGGGTATTACCAGTGCCTTTATATACACCGCGCGCTCATCGCTAGCGGAAAAAACCAAAACTAGCCGCCATTTTCCATAAATATTTGCTAACTTTTTTGTTTTGTGGTTAAAATCATTATTAAAAATGACGATTTCATGTAGGGGAGAAGAGCGTAAATAATAATAAATAGATTCGACTCCACCATGGTACGAATAGTTGCAGAAAAAAAAAAATGTTCTTATACAAATCATATTTTTTTTGTATAGGCTATCTAACGGTTTTGCCAGTGCCTTTATTTACACCTATGGAAAAACAAAACCAGCCAGCGCGCCATTTTCCATAAATATTTATTATCGTTTTCGTTGTGTGGTTAATTAATAATAAAATTACAAAATTTAAAGTACTGTCACCAACCGATATAGAAGTTTTAAAAAAAACTCCGGATAGTCAGTACTTGGCAACAAAGGTCAGTTTAACTTTATAAATCTATCATCTCTATAGTTCTTTACGTTATTGCAGCATAAGTTCTTACAACAAGTCTGTTTTTTCCTCGCAAGTGTGTTGAAAAACGTCGTATGAAACGCGTGTGCATTGATTATTACACTCGTATCACAATGTACTACTCGTATTATTGTCTACTGTTTCGACACTTTTGACGCGGCGCGTCTTTCAAATTTGTCAATGAATTTGTTATTATGATTCAAGGAATATAATATCTTCTACTCTCTGAATATATTGAAGAGACGAAAACTTTTGAATAGTTACTTATAATTAAAAGAAAATGGAATCAAGACAGTTGACCAGTGTTCTAAAAACTTTTTAAAAAAAATTGACCGACTTCAAAAAAAACAAAACAAAAAAGGACTACTGTACTAAAAACCAAAAGACAAAAGTACTTCTTTAATAATAAGAGAAAAATAAAAAAATAAAAAAATAACTTTAATTTCGGAAGTCGGTGTCTTTGCTTTTAATTTTAGTTTTTGGCCACCGACTTCCGAAATTAAAGTTATTTTTTTATTTTTTTATTTTTCTCTTATTATTAAAGAAGTACTTTTGTCTTTTGGTTTTTAGTACAGTAGTCCTTTTTTGTTTTGTTTTTTTTGAAGTCGGTCAATTTTTTTTAAAAAGTTTTATTATTTTTCCATTTTTTGTGTAATTTGATTTTTGTAATCATGGGTAGACCAACTAAAGGAGCCACCCGCATGAAGAAAAACAGAATTAAAGAGACTAATACTGCTGAAAAAGAACGCCTATCTAAGAATCGCAAACGGAGTGCTATGTCCGGTTCCCAAGAATCACCGTTAGCTTGTCATGCTAGGTTATCTCAGATGAGAAATTACATGCATTCTCATTTGTCACAGGAGTCGCCAAAAAATGATAAGATCTGCCGACTCAATCTTATTCAAAAACGTTTAAGTGGCGAGTCGTCTGAACAGCGCAAGTATCGTTTAGATGTTATACGAAACCGGCTGGCTAATGAGACTCCCGTGCCTTCTCAAGAATATAAGGGTGAACACTATACATTTGCTTACACTGTATAGTTCCCCTCATCATCATATTATAAGGTGACCATAATCAGATCTGTAATGTCACTTACAACCTATATGGTTGCAAAGTTCTTATCAATATAAATGAATTAAGTCCAAACACAAGGTAATTACTGTGAACCGTTGAGGAGTTCCGTTAATCGTCCTTCGTCTTCATCATCAGACCCTTAACGACAGTCACAACCCATCCAAGTGTAAAGTTCTTATCAATACAAATTAATCAAGCCCAAACACAAGATATCTGCTGTAAACCACTGAGGAGTTCCCTCGACCGTCTTTCGTCTTCATCATCAGACCCCTAACGACAGTCACAACCCATCAAAGTGTAAAGTTTTTATCAATACAAATTAGTCAAGCCCAAACACGAGGTATCTGCTGTAAACCATTGAGGAGTTCCCTTGACTGTCTTTCGGCTCCATCATCAGATCGACTCCAGGCCTTCATAAAATTGTAGTGCTGTAAAATACTTAATGAATAAATTAAGGAATGCACTAGTTGCCCTTACGATTTTTGAAAGTTCCCCTCGATTTCTCTAGGATCCCATCATCAGATCCTGACTTGGTGACAATGGGACCACCTCAGAAGTATAAGCTTTTGAACAAAAAAAGAATTTTTTAAATCGGTTCACAAACGGCGGAATAATAGGTGAACATACATAAAAAAAAAAAAAAAAAAAAAATAAAAAAAAAAAAAAAAAAAACAATCATCCCGAACATAGTACCTCCTCCTTTTTTGAAGTCGGTAATAAAAGGCAATGTGACAATTGGTTGGGATGGAGGAGGATAGGCCAAAATACAGCCAAAATGTGTTCAGAGTAAGTTTTGTTTTGTAAACATTCTCAATTTCTCTTATGCTTGCTTGCTTTTGCTTCTATATTGCTTAGATTGTTTTGAAAGAATTGGTCAGTGAGAGGGTCTCCTTAATAGAAACTGCCAGACGATTTCCTGTCCAAATTTTGTTCTAGAGTATTATTAAAATAAATTAAACTGATACTTTTTAAACAAGCTTTTTATTAATTAACTACTAGCCAAAATGTCTCCTTTCTTGGGTTGGGCACTTGTATGAGTTTCATTGATATTGCTACCCTCTAACTGCATGTCTCCATGGTCAATTGCAATGTTGTGAAGTTCTGCTAGCACCATTTAATGGTTGTGTCTCTTTTCTTGGGTTGGGCACTTGTATGATTTTTATTGATATTGCTACCCTCTAACTGCATGTCTCCATGGTCAACTGCAATGTTGTGAAGTTCTGCTAGAACCATTCTTCAAGGACTTTCTAATTAAACTACAATAGTTGTTGGTACGCGCGCGGCCCGGCCGCGGTCATACAGGATGGTTGTTTTCACAATATCTAGTTTGCAGGTAATGCCATTCAAAATAAATTGAAGCGGGCGGTTTTCAAGACGTACAATTCTTTAATAGAATCCAATCGAAGCTATATATAGCTTGCATTACATAATAATTAACTAAATTGGTTAAACAGAAGTGCAAAATAAATTAAGTACAACTGCAGCTCCTTGAATTACGATTGTTCCTGACGTCACATCGGGCCACACACCACACCACGATCGTGAGCTTCCCCCACCTTGCACTCGCTCGTCGACACCTTGAGCGTGCGCGGACATATCGGTCGTCTCCTATTTTAATTGTAATCAGCAAATGAAATACAGTACTTGTCATATCGGAATCAAGTACTTTTTATTCAAGACCACCAACAGCACACCTGGAGCTTGATACTCAACATATTATGGTCCTTCGAGTTAAAGAAGATCGCCGTTTTTGTGCTACGCACGCGCCTCCAGTGGACTTTGCACTGGCCGTCCGTACCGCGCGCTTACCTATGCCGCAGAGGACACTTAAAGGGACAGTCTACCCAGAGGGACATTATTCTGAGAGAGTCCGTTCCATTATCCTTGTCTACTTTCCTGTCTTATCGCTTTTTTATCCAGGAATTTTAAAATAGTGCTATACGGATCAGGCATACATTGATCTCTTCATATATAGCTTACCTATTCAGTGGAAGATTCCACAATAAAATAATTGTCATTTTGCTTAATAACGTCTCATAAATTCTTCTTTCTTAGAACATTCCTTGTTTCGCTTGATGCACGTGTTTGCGAAACGCGTAAACGACCTCATTAGTGATTTTTTCCATATTGTACTTATTGCACCGGTTAACTCGCCGGGGTCAATAGCAATATCAGCTGATCTTACCGTAGGCTTAGCCAGCTGTTCACGCATAATTTTATAACTTTATTTAGATTATTATTGGTTTCTTTGTCTTTGCTTGCACTTCGGACTTTTTGCTTTTCCTTAACGACCTACCTACCTTCTCATTATGTCTGATGCAAAATTAAGGGAACTTATAAAGAGGCGTGGTGGCTACAAAGCAAAGCTTTACGCATTTCAGCAACTTTTTAAGATTACTACCTAGCACGGGAAATGATTTAGATAGCTTCCAATTAGCAGAATTAAACAATCGTCTTTGTTTAATTGACACTTTAAAGTCAAAGTCAAATAATTTATTTCAAATAGGCACATAAAAGGCACTTTTGAACGTCAATGAAAAACAAACAAAGAAATAGAATTGATTCTAGTTGCCCATTCCAAAAGGTAGATTTCGTATGGAGAAGAATGGGCAAGAAAGTCCACCGTTACTCTTTTCAAAAATGTTTACAATATTTTGTATACATGAATTATATAATTATATGTGAAGACCATGCACCCACAATAAGATTAATGTCACACAAAAGGCAAAAAAAAATTATAAATGGAGCAATGACAAATAAATCAGTTATGTGATAGGTACATGGTGCTCACATATTTACAAACATTGTAAAAGTATACGATATTACAATATTCCTAACATCTTTACAAGTAATACTAATAAGTCAGTGCGTGATTCCAAGCAATCACAGAGTGTAAAAATCTATGATATACAAATAATAAAATATACAACTAAATTAGCAACCAGTTTGATTTTGTCCAGACTCTAAATTGTCCTATGGAGCAAGACCAGCATGTTTCCAAGCATTCTTATCCTGGATATAATCCTCTAATTTGTAATAAGCTTGTTTACAAAGTGTACTTTTTATATGAGTTTTAAATTTTCTTTCATTTAATTGCAATATATCACAAGGTATTTTGTTATAGCATTTAACGCAGTACCCCATAAAAGATGTTTGTACTTTAGCTAATCTGAAAAATGGTTGATCTATTTTATCTTTATTTCTAGTATTAAAATTATGCCTATCACTTATTTTCTTAAATAGATTTAAATTTTTTCTTACATACATAATATTCTCATAAATAAATTGGCAAGGTACCGTCATAATATTAATCCTTTTAAATAGTTCCCTGAGAGATTCGCGGCGACATAGATTATAAATGGCTCTGACAGCTCTCTTTTGCAAAATAAAGAAAGATTCAATGTCAGCAGCCCGACCCCACAGTAAAATGCCATACGACATAATGCTGTGGAAGTAACTGAAATAGACCAAACGCGCGGTTTCTACATCTGTTAACTGTCTTATCTTTCTGACAGCATAAGCGGCCGAGCTTAACCGCCCCGCAAGAGATTTTATATGAGGTCCCCACTGTAATTTCTCGTCTAGCGTGATACCCAGGAAAACTGTTTGATTAATAAACTCTAGTTTTTCTCCATTCAATATGATGTCACATTCGCTACTTCTAACATTAGGTAATGTAAATCGAATACATTTGGTTTTTTTTTCATTGAGTACCAAATTATTTACCGTAAACCAATCTTGGACCTGAAGAATAGAGCTATTCACGTCGTCAAGATTTTGTGATCGTCGATTTATTTTAAAAATCAATGATGTGTCATCTGCAAATAACACCATCTTCGGTTGATTTAGAAGTAATTGGGGTAAATCATTAATATAAACTAAGAAGAGGAATGGACCTAATATCGAGCCTTGAGGAACGCCCATTGCCATTTCAGACCCCAATGAGTTTATGCCGTTTACTTGAACTTTAACTTTCCTATCTTTCAGATATGATCTCAGTAAATCAAGAGCTGTATTTCTAACCCCATAGTGCTCTAGTTTCAGCAGAAGTGTCTCATGGTCGACGCAATCGAACGCCTTCGAGAGGTCGCAAAAGATTCCAATGGCATCCTGTGCTTCTTCCCAGGCGTTAAAAATGTTCTTTATTAGGGTAACCCCGGCGTCAGTGGTACAACGCCCTTTGGTGAAACCGTACTGTTGTTCATGAAAGATGGAATTTTTATTGAAGTGACGTAACATTTGATTGAGCATCAACTTTTCAAACACCTTACTGAGAACTGGCAGAATTGACACAGGCCTATAATTGTTAGGTTCCTTACTATCACCGGATTTGAACAAAGGAACTACTTTGCTGTGTTTCATGAGATCCGGAAAGACTCCTTGGTCTACACTGGTGTTAAATATGAAAGCTAGATAGGGCGCAATAGTTTCGATGATAGATCTACAGACTTTTACAGACATTCCCCATAGATCTTCTGTTGATTTAATTTTAAGATCTTTAAAAGCTTTTATAACTGCCTGGGGGTTTGTATGCTGAAACCTTAACTCCAAAGGGCATGCCTTTACATTATTTCTAAGTAAGGCAGCAGAAAGCACGGGTGAGGAATTTAAAGCTTCAGTAGTTTTAACTGGAATATTACCAAAAAAGTTTTCAAATTCCTGAGCTACTTCTACATCCGAGTTGATTGGGCCATGTGCAGTCTCTAAATTAAATTCAGTACTACGCTGTTTTTTCCTACCTGTTTCATTATTTATTATTTGCCAGGTAGTTTTTATTTTATCATCAGCTGATTTTATTTTATTGCTAATGTAAAGAGCTTTAGCAATTTTGCACACATTTTTAAAAGTTTTAGAATATTTTGCAACATACTGATGAAAGGTTGTATTATTATTCATATGTTGCTTTAGGCCATAAAGTTCAAAAAGATTTTCCCTGCTTTTACGAATACCTGGAGTCGCCCAATCACTAAATAAGAACTTTGTGTAAATAGTTTTAGTCTTTAGTGGAAAAGTGTCATTAAATTGCTTGTTTATTAGTGAAAAGAAATCGGCGTAAAACTCATTTGGGTCACATATATTATTAAAACTCTGAACACATAATTTACTGGCCAAAGAATTATTTAATTTCTCTAAGTTTCTACATGTGATTGGCCTAAACCTTATTTGAATTTTTTGTAAAGGCGTGTAGGCGCAAAAAGTTATTGATTGTCCACTGTGATCAGATGGCAACTTATTTACAATTTGTTTCTGTAAGAAATCACAATTACAAAAAATATTATCTATACAAGTGGCAGAAGAAGCTGTCACTCGGGTTGGTTCAATAAAAACATTTGACAAATCAAATGACCTAAAAAGGCTTAATAATCGGACAGTATTCGAGTTATTTTCTAATAAATTAATGTTAAAATCACCACATATGATTATTGACTTACTATTAACAATAAGTTTCTTTAGGACCTCTTCCATTACAGAATCAAACATAGATAGATTCTGGTAGCTTGGAGGTCTGTATACGCATACTATAACATGCTTATCAAGCTCAACACAGGACAATTCAATGGTGTGTTCAACAGACAGTCCAATGATGTCTTTCCGTTCTTTTGATTTAATTGAATTTTTTACTAATATTAATGAACCGCCATGTAACATACGTTTCCGACTGAAATGGCTAACTACACAATAATTTTCATAATTAATTGACACTACTTGATGATCTTTTAACCAATGTTCTGTTAAACAAATTACATCAAACTTGGTATTTTCTAAAAACAATTCTATTTCCAGTAATTTGGATATATTGGGTAATTAGTAATTTATATAAGGAATTCGACGTGTTACAGACAGAGTTGGAGCTGTTGTCGGTAGATGCAGATGAAATGTATGATGAGAGGGAGAAGTTCGAGACGCAGTACCACGAGCTGGTGGCCCGCGCGAGGGTGGGTGCCGCCTCCACGCGCGCCTCCTCGCCTGCGCTCATGTCTGCTACCTCCGTCGATGATCTCCCGCGCCACGGCTCTGGCTGCAGACACGACTTCGTCCGGCTGCCTAAGATAGACTTGCCTCACTTCGACGGGGCCTATCAGCACTGGCTTGAATTCCGAGATACGTATCTTTCTCTTATTCATAACAATGACAGCATACAAGACATTAACAAATTTCACTACTTACGTGCGGCCTTAAACTAGCAGCGCGTCATTAGTGATAAAAAGCATAGACTTCAAAGCAGATAACTATGGTACAGCTTGGCAGTTATTATCCGAAAGGTACAACAATGAAAGACTACTTGTTAATAATCACGTGCAGGCCTTATTTAATCTTGAACAAATTCAACATGAGTCTTGTAAATCATTACGGAACATGATTGACGTCACTAATAAAAATCTTCGTGCCTTGTCAACTTTAGGTCAGCCTTCTGAGCAAGGGGGTCTAGGGCCCTTATAATGTACATGATGTCAGAAAAACTTGACAAGGTCACAGGAAGGGAGTGGGAAGAATATAAAAATAATTTAGATGCCTTTCCAAATTTAAAAGATTATATTAAATTTTTAATAAACAGAGCATATTTACTTGAATCCTTAAATTATAATAAAAACACAACAACATCACAAAACACTAACGAAAACAACAAAACTAAAAACTTGCTTACAACAACTAAAACTAAGAATAATAATAATTCAGACACTGTTACGAGTAAATGTCCTATGTGTTCACAGAATCATTTTTTATTTAGTTGTCAGCCTTTCAGAAATCTAGACATAGAAGCACGCATTAAAAAAGCTTCAGAAAGCAATGTTTGTATGAACTGCCTTCGACCTGGTCATACCGAAAAGCGTTGCAGTCTCTCGCATTGCAAATATTGCAAGATCAGACACAATACCCTCTTACCTAGGGAATCAACAGAAAAACAGACAGGGGAAAATCATTGTCTTGTCAACAAACGTCGTATTACCCTGTTCAGAAACTAATCAGGTTAATATTTTGCTATCCACAGCCTTGGCAAAAGTGACAGACGTCAATGGAGAGCTTCATACTGCCAGACTACTGTTGGACAACGGCAGCACCTCCAACTTCATCACCCAAGAGCTCTGTGGGAAGCTCGGCCTGGTAAAACGCAGCACTAGCTCCACCGTCTCAGGTATAAACGGTCAAGTTTCTAGTACCTCAGAAAGCTGCAGTCTTCATTTGCGGTCTTGTAATGGTGGCTATCAGGCGAAAGTAAGCTGTTTTGTTTTACCAAAGATCACACAATCGCTGCCTGGCTCTTATGTGGATAAAAGGTATATTACCATCCCGCCAGGTATTCAATTAGCAAATCCTGCGTTTAAAGTACCTACCGCTATTGATATTTTAGTAGGTGCTGAGGTATTCTGGGACGTCTTAGGTTCCGATACCATTAATTTAGGCAATAATCAGCCTAGATTACAGTCATCCAAACTAGGTTGGCTTATTTCGGGCCGCGTCAGTCGGTCTCGTCTTCGTACACAACCTTCTGTTCGCTTCTGGGAACTTGATACGGTGTCGTCTACAAACTGTTTCTCTTCAGAAGAACAGGCTTTTGAAAAACTCTTTCAAGAGACCACACGTCGGGATACGCGTGGTCAATTTGTTGTCACCATACCATTGAAGGACTCGCTTAGATGACTCATACGCGATGGCGAAGCGTCGTTTCTTCTCCCTGGAGCGTAGATTTGAGCGGGACTCCAAACTTAAAAATAGATATTTGCAATTCATGCAAGAATATATTGACTTTCATCACTTGATAGAACATTCAAAAGCAAATCATTCAGAATTTAATTATTTTATGCCTCATCATGGTGCGCGAGTCGAGTTCTACCACAAAACTTCGCGTAGTCTACGATGTTTCGGCCTCCAGCACCTCGGGCAAGTCCTTCAATTACATTCAAATGGTAGGTCCAACCGTACAGGAGGATCTGCTACCCATACTCTTGAGATACAGACAACACAAGTTTGTTGTTACAGGCGGCATTTAAAAAATGTATAGAGCTATTTTAGTAGAGCCAGATCAGCGCCCGTTGCAACAAATTGTTTTCAGATTGAATTCCTCAGACACTTTAAAGACCTATGCACTGAATACAGTGACATTTATGGCACAGCATCAGCCCCGTATTTGGCCACAAAATGCCTAGTTTCGCTTGCAGATCAATGTTCAGACCCAGAGGTTAGTCAGTCCATCAGACGTGATTTTTATGTAGACGACTATTTGAGTGGTGGCGATTCGGTTGAGTCAGTCATAAATTTATGTCACGGGGTATTGAATACTCTCGAGTCCGCCAAGTTTCACCTTAGAAAGTGGCAATCAAATAGTCCGAAGACATTAGAGTCAGTCACTAACATAAAACCAGAAAAACAAGACAAAAATTAAACCTAAATGACACGCTTAGCAAAACACTTGGGCTATACTGGGACTGTAAAATAGACAGTTTATTATTTTCTATAGATTGTAAAAATACTTCAAAAATTACAAAGCGTAATATTTTATCTTTAGTAAGTCAGGTGTTTGATCCTATTGGCCTCGTCGGGCCATGCATAGTTCAGGCTAAACTTATGCTGCAGCAGCTGTGGGTACTTAAATGTAACTGGGATGATGAAGTACCAACAGAAATAAAATCTAAATTCCTTGAGTTCGTACAATCACTTCCAGCTTTTAACTCAGTTCACATTCCTCGTTGGGTATCTTGTAGCAACGCTTCTTTAGTGGAGCTACACACTTTCACAGACGCTTCTGAACGCGCCTATGGTGCGTGTATTTATGTGAGAACGGTAGCAGTCGATGGAACAGTTTGCGTTCGCCTTTTAACTTCCAAAAACAAGGTGGCCCTCATAAAGCCCACAACCATACCAAGGCTGGAGTTGTGAGGCGCTTTACTGGGCACAAGACTTTTTCTGAAGGTACGTAAATCACTCACTCTAGAGTTTAATCACTGTTTCTTTTGGTGTGACTCGATGATCGTGCTTGGATGGTTGTCTACATTGCCAAGTCTTGGATTTATATTTTGACTATTTTTGACCTCAATATCGGCTTTAGCACCCTTGAAAACTATGAAAACGACACCCATGACGGAAAATTTGAAGATTTTCGCAGCCGCCATCTTTAATTTTCATTTTGACCAAATTCACACTTTCTCTCTCTCCAGCATGCAGTGTACTCGAGTCGATGTGTACAATTTTATCCCACGACACAGTAATCACTCTCCTTTTTTCTTTTGTTTTTTCTCTTTGAATTAGAAGAAGACAGTTGCATCGCAAGTATGAACGCTTTTAGCGTTACATTTTCTGAAAGTTTACAAGCTGCGTAAAAGAACTTCGTTCCAAAAACTTCACTTACTGAGTTAGAGCGGGGGCACACGATGCGTTGCGGCGGCGGTGCGGCGCCGGAGCGGTGTCGCTGCGTCGTCTTACATAGAAATATCTGTGGCATGTCACACGATGCGCTCCGGCGCCGCACCGGACTTGCAACCACCAAGACGAGGCGGGGAGGGGCGAATGCGTTGCGACGTCGGAGCGGCACTGCTCAGTTGTTTTGCGTCACAAGGAAGGACACACGCTCGCTCGTTTCGATTTTTTTTCTAAGTATTTTTGTTTATTTTGATTGAGGTTTTAAAAAATGAGTGCCAACCTAGATGTTATTGATATAGACTACCTAATTACATTAGTCCAAGAACGGGAAAACCTTTGGGATAAGTCCAATGAAGACTTTAAAAATAAAACAATGAAAATAAAAGCATGGGAGCAAATTGCCAAAATTTTATTTCCAGACTATGATAATTTTGCTCCTGATATAAAGAACCAGATAGGTAAGTAATTATTTAATGTTTTTATGATGATCAAATCTTCTGTAACTGCCATTGTAGAGACCCTCTGTTGCTCATAAAATAGCTTGCAAATTCATCTCTAATGACATTTGCTGCTGTCATCTCTTCATCTTGAGGTTGTAATGAGTGAAATTCATCATCAGTTATTGCCAATTTATCCTTTTGCCGAAAACCATCCCGATCTGCGACAAAATTGAGTAGGACACAACATGCATTCACAATGTCAGTAGCAAAATTATAGGACACGTCTATCGGTCTGTGAAAAATGCGCCATTTATTCGCCATAATCCCAAAAGCGCATTCGACATATCTTCTGGCTCTGCTGAGACGATAATTGTAAATCTTTTGTTTAACATTGAGATTGTTACCTCCATATGGACGCATAATGTGGTTGCTCAATCCAAAAGCTTCGTCACCCACAAATACATACGGGGTTCGTCTATTGGAACCACACAGTGGCTGGGGATCAGGCAATGGTAGGTCATTGTTAATGAGTTTCTCATATAGTTTTGAATTTTGAAAAACAGTTGAATCGCATTCTTTACCGTATGCGCCAATGTCAATAAAAATAAATTTGTAGTTTGAGTCCACAACAGCTAAAAGGACTATAGAGAAAAAGGCTTTGTAATTTAAAAAAAGCGAGCCACTATTAGCAGGATTACGCATGCGAATATGCTTCCCATCGAGGGCACCGATGCAGTGAGGAAAATTCGCCCTTAAATCGAAACTAGATG
This sequence comes from Lithophane leautieri, assembly GCA_949152455.1. NCBI lineage: Eukaryota > Metazoa > Arthropoda > Insecta > Lepidoptera > Noctuidae > Lithophane > Lithophane leautieri. Next base: position 21,213,217 of record OX424460.1, read on the forward strand.
CAATATTTTTGAGTCTTTCTGTTGTTAGTTCGGGAATGTTGTCTTGAAGAAGATTTTTCCATATAGCACGACAAACTCTCCTAATCATATATCTAATCGTAGATTTTCCCCGTTTGAATTTGTACTCCAAATCTTGTAGTGAATTTCCACTTCCTAGATACCTGTAACAAAAACGTTTATTTAAATAATAAAATCTCATGTAATCTTAATGTTAATATTTTATTTTTAGTTAATGATATAGTGAAGAAATGGAGAAGTGTCAAAGATAACTTCTATAAATATTTAAAAAAGTTAAAAGAAGCTTCTAAATCTGGCTCAGCCGCTAAAAAACTGAAAAAATATCATTTTTACAATCAACTTTTATTTTTAACAAAAGTGGCACAAAATGAGACAGACAGTAGCTTAGACGTAGCTGGAGAAACCAACACCGATTCTACAAGTGATATTGCACCGGAGTCTTCACGTTATGTTCCTATCACCCGCAAAAGAACAATGCAAAGCTGATGATTTCGAAAAGGAAGCATTAAAAGCCCTTAAGGAGCCCGAAGATCGCCACTTGTCATTTTTTAAGGGTATTTTGCCATCAATTCAAGATTTAACAGACCTTCAAACTCTCACCTTCCAAAGCAAGGTGTTACAAATTATCACTGAAATGCGGTATGGCTCAATGTCCCAACAATCATCATCATTTAGGTTTGAACAAACGTCTCAACAGCCTTCATCACACGGGTATCATACAAGAAGTTACAGAAGTACATACACTCCAACAGACTTGAGCTCAGATTATAATTTATTGACATCTCCAGGTGAAACATCTCAAGACAGCGTAGAGTACGATTTTGCAAATTTGTAATTAAGATTTATCAAGATTACTATTAAGAAGATTAATAAGATTGATTATGATTATTAACATTTCCTTTTTTGATCGTTTTGAAAATAAAAAGTATTATTATTAAAAAAAAAAATTTTTCATTACTTACCTCAAAGTGATGCCCAGCATTTCTATTGGCTCCACTGGATTCCTCATGTTAGTGTACTGTTTCCGTATATGTGGTTCTAAAGATTTCAATAAACATTCGAAACTTAACACACTTATTCGAAAGAAATTGTAAAACTTCTTTTCGTCTAACAGCAACTCTTTATATTCTTGGAGAAAAAACTGTCCATCACTGTTCCTTAGTGCAATAAAAGGACAGATCCAGTATCGTCGTACGCTTCTAGGTCGATTTCGGCGGTGGCGTAATAGTAGGGCCAACAATAGACGTCTTTTACGATCCATTTTCATTAACAGACTGTCCAACGGTGCTACGGCGCCGCTGCGACATAACAACGTTACGGCGCCGCACCGCTCGTGTGCCCACTGACACGGTGAAATCTTTGCGGTGCGGCGCCGCAACGCATCGTGTGCCCCCGCTCTTAGGGCTCAAACACATAACCACGTTACGACGACGCAACGTGTTTATGTGTTTGAGCCCTTACTGCCACTATAGCATGTCGGCGCGGGCATGTCGGTGACGCGAACCCCTTAAGTTTTTCCCCTACCAAAAATCGCCCAACGCGCCAAAAGAAGTTTTCACTTAAAAAACTGTAAATACACTTGAGAGCAAATAAATCGAGCCACTTCTTTTTTTTCACGCATTATGGTTATTATTTTTAGTATTATGGAACGCATCGTTTCGAAAGATATATCGCCTAAAAGGTTATTTAATAGCCTTTACAATGAGGGTAGTAAGTTGTCAAATTTACATTTTTAATTAAAGTTCAAAGGGTAGAATAAAATTATCGCATTTAATTTGCTTATGACATTTTGATTGTACTCCATTAAAAAAAGGTCATATTGGGGGTTTTTGTAAATTATACCCATATTGACGTGTTATTGGTTCGTTTTTAATTGTTTTTCTGGACCGTTCTAAGCCTACTAAATTTTCTATCAACATTACCATTTTTCTTTCAGAGCCAATAATTTATCATTCAATAAGGTTATTATTCAATAATTTACCCTCATTGTAGAGGTTATTCTATAAACTTTTAGGCGATATATAGTTCGAATTGATACGTTCCATATTACCAAAAATATTGTTCATTAAACGTGAAAAAGGAAGTGGCTCGATTTATTTGCTCCCAAGTGTATATCCTATTTCGTTGAAATATTTTACCTAATATTTTGTAGGTGATGTGGACAAGCTGCGTATGGAGAAACATGGAGATTACGCCGCACCCATGTCTAGCTTGGTTTATATGGTGCCGCATTGAGTTTTTACCTTTGCACCCTTGCATCAAAATGTACTATAATGCATCGACCACTAAGGTAAACATAGGTAAAATATTATGGTAAGTTTTGTGTGGCTGTTTCCGTAATATTCAATTAAATCTCATAAGTGCAGCAAACATTTTCGCTAAATTTTGATAATTTCAAATGAATTATCGGCAGTGCGAGTCTAATTCCAATGTGCTACTGCATAGTATAGTGGGTAGAGTAGCCACTGCTGAGTGGTATACATAGTGTGGTGGGTGGTGACCTCTCACCTCAGGTTGGCGAGCTCCTGCTCGTGGTGCGCGAGCCGCTCCTGGTCCTGTAGCTCGGCGAGGCGCCGGCTGATGGCCAGCACGCCGCTACTGAAGTTGCTGTGTGCCGTAAACTTGCAGCGGAAGTCCTCCGGGGGCCCGCAGTTGAACAGGTAGCAGCTGCCGGGGCCCTGCGCATATGATTCAACAGATGTTAGTTCTATTGAGGACTGTGCTGAGGCAAGTTAGCAAAAAGGAATCACTATGTATGAAGATAGGTCCCGAAGCCATTATCGGTGCAATTCAGGCAAACTACCGTCAACCGTCTTCTCATTGGCTTTTAAGGCTATTCACCAAAATAAGAAAACCCGGCGTAAAAAGTGAACTTTGAAGATGAAAACAAGATGACATTTCTATCTGCAATCCCACTTATTAAGGCATAAGCAATTTAACAATAGAGACCTATGCCTTCGAGTGCAGAGACTCGCGCAATAAAAACGAATCTAAGGACATAATCATTCACCAAAATCGGTTCAGCCGTTTAGTAGTTACGAGGGAACATAGAGACGGACATACATGCATACATAGTTACTTAACATTTTTATTTTCAGCTTTTTAGTTTTATATTATTTCTCATTCCAAATTACATTTACTTATAATTTGTATATACAACGAGTTTTTTTTTAATCCCATAACTCCAGGGTATTAATGAGACCATGTCAAAGAATCAACTGGCATATATAGGTATGTAAACTTATTTATACATATTTTTCATTTTTCACACAAAAATAATTCGAAAAAGTCACGATTATTTACGTAAAACATTTTTCAATTAAATCTAAATTGGTAGGTAAATAATTATTTATATTGTGGCGGTATCTACATCGCCACATGTGAACTACGCAACAAAGACCTGACGTCACATAAATCATGTATCGCACAATTAAAGTTTACCGTGCAATGGACATATATACAAGAACCCGACATCAATCGTTGGGCACCCCTCCTCCAGTCACCATGTTCGGCAAGCAGATCCCTTGGGAGAAGCAAGCCAAATACTTAGGTGTAACTCTGGACCAACATCTCACGTTTCGAGAGCACATAAAGCAGGTTCGTTCGCGAGCTGCTCTCGCTCTAGGTAGACTCCACTCAGTTCTGAATGCACGCAGCAAATTGTCACTCAAGTGCAAAATGCGTACTTACATTACGTGCATTCGCCCCATCATGACCTATGCGGGTTCCGTCTTTGCTCATGCAAAACCCCATCATATACATTGGATGCAAACACTCCAAAATCGATTCCTTAGAAAGGCCACGGGAGCTCCCTTTTATGTTCGTAACGAGATCCTCCATCTCGACTTAAAGATTCCCACAATCCGCCAGTTTCTCAAACGCCTTTCAAAGCGTTACTTCGAGTCAGCCGCCACACATCGCAACCTTCTGGTTGTCGAGGCCTCCCGATATCACACATCTAGTATTAGCGTCATTCGCCGTCCGCGGCATGTTCTCACTGAGCCAGACGACCCCATAACTCTCCTCCAGGAGAGCAGTAGGGAGACCAGTACAGTGCACAAATACAGACGCCTCCCGTCATTCCGACCTCGCCGTCGAGGCAAAACACGTTCGCGTCCGTCCCATTTATTAAATTCACCCCCCCGTCCCTTGTCCGATGAAGTAGTGCCAGCCCGCGCCGTAGCTGAGCACGTAGCTTTAAATTCCCCGTTTAATAATAATGATGATCTAAACCTTTTGATCCAGCCTGTCCCAACAACTTGCTGTCCCCCCGCCAGTGATGCCGCCCTAAGCCGAGGTTCGTACCCCACAGGGGGTGCCCTTAGCGAGCGCACACTTAATTTTTATTTAGAATAGTTTATGCCCCTGGCTGGAGGCCCTGAGTGTAGAAAGCTTAAGGCAGCCACAGGAATGTCCGGTTAAGAAGTTATGATTTCCGAAATCACACTTCAAGATGCCTAGTTAAAAAAAAAAAAAAAAAAAATCGTTGGGCAGTTGCCCGCCAGACACAACACCCGTCTGGTCGGAGGATCCTCCCTTTTCTATGGAGTATGAGTGAACTTGACACCCTGTTCCTCGTACTCCTAAAATATTAATAATACATTTAAATCTGTATATTTTTGTCCATAAAAAAAAAATATGACAGCGTCGCATTTTCTCAGTTGGTTTGAATGAAAATGGTTTACTCGTAAGTACATACCTGTCAATGAAACTTACGATAACTTAAAAAAAAACAAATTGAAAAATAATTACATAATTACAACACTAAAACAAAATGAAAAATAAAAGATTTATATCGTTAATAACGAGTTCGTTGCACGGACGTCAACTGCCTCGACTTGCGCCCGTCTGTTGTAGGTTGTAGTTCCCATTTGTCACCAGACAGCGCTACTTCAGTTTCAGTACCCATGGAAGTTTTCGTTTCTGTAGAAAAGCTGTCATCAAAAACTCGTAATAAAGCCTAATCACAGTTTATTCAAAAGTTACATTGCGCAGAGGTTGTATGTATGCTCTGTATGCTAATTGTTGCTGGCTTGAATATTAACCAAGCCCCATTGCACGGTGTACCATATAATAAATTAATAAATAAAATATTTTTCAGTATTAAAATTGGTAAAATATTAACATAAAATCTTAGAAATAATATACAAAGGTATTATAATGTTAGATGCTTGTGTACTGGGACAACCTGTGTCACAGGCGGCATGAGCTCACACTTTATGGTAATTGTAGGGTTATCGTCTTGTTTTCCATAAAATTATTTGCACTATTATTGTTTTCCATTATCGTCCCCCCTCATAATATTTACTTGCACTATTATCGTTTATACTAATAACGCTTGTTATACCAACTTATTAGTCATAACTTTTAATTGCCATAAAATAAGTTTCCATAACAACATGTGTTATAATCAGTTTACTAATGTTTGCCATAATTTAGTATACCATACTTGTATTTGCCATAATTTCACTAGAAATAACGCTTCAGTTGCCATAATCGTGAAATTACATAAAATCATTTTTCAACACACTTGCTCGTAAAGTGGCTCTTATTGAACCGCTTTTAGGTTCATAATGCAGTGTATTATGGAACCGTGCTTTTTACCTTACATTACCGCACTAGTGCAGTAATGTGCGCCACAGATAACTATTTACTAGTCGGAGTAATGACATGGCAGTAGGTATGGAAATAGTAAGTACTATCATGGCAACATCATGCCCTTTACTGTTAACGAATGAATTACTATGTTTCCATTTTCGGTTTCTTTGTAACAAAATCTATATCCCATTTTCTTTCCTTAATCGATTGTACACCTAGACTTAAGTTAGCACTAAACGGTAATCTGGCGTCTTTGTTGTCAATGTTGTGTTTACCTGTAATTGGCATACATATTGGAATTTTACCGTATGATTTGGTTTATGTATGTGTATGTATATGCTGTGGGTGAACCTTAAGTAAATAAATAAATAAATAACATCAAATACCATGTTACCAATTATAGTATTTACTAATTCCATACCTACCATACATCTATAGAAATTGACTATGGCGAAACTTTTTAATACCATAGGCAAATAATGGGCGATTAGTTAAGAAAAAAAAATCCCATGGGCCAGGTCAGTGGGATATCTACTAATATTACTATAATATTATAGACTATCCTATAATATTAAATAAGCATTCTCTATGTTCACAAGAGTAGAGTTGCGCTTTTTTAATTAAATCTTATCAAAGAGACTTCATGCCAAAATGCCAACAAAAACTGTTCGGTATAATTTTGAGAATTGTACTTTTACTGTTTCAATAATTAAAACATAATAACATTATACGTCTGTTTTTTTGCTCGCAAGTGTGTTCAAAAGCGTCGTATGAAACTGGCTCGCTCGATAAGGGAGCCGAGTGTGTGACCAACACAGCACTCTTGTATCGTAATGCACTATTTCACTATAATTTACATACCGAAAAAAATTGCCATAGGCAAACCAGGGGCGTTTTATAGTAAACAATTTTTTTTTTTGTAAAATATTTACTTGATTTCCTTATTCAAAACACTATCTTGCGTTTATTAAATTTTTAATATAGGATGTTTGGCGGGTTTGCCAGTGCCTATATTTACACCTGCGTAAAAACAAAATCAGCGCGCCATTTTCCATAAATATTTGTTATCGTTTTCGTTGTGTGGATTAATAATTACATATTTAAAATTTCGATTTCACGTAGGGAAGAATAGCATAATAATAATATTATAATAATATTCGAATAATATTATACAGTATGTAACAAAAACCCTGTCCGATCCTTAAGGGTATTATTTGGTATAGTATTGTGTACCCATATACGTAACCATTTCATCATTTTGAGATTGTTATTTTTCCCCAATGAAAATAATGAATTTAAAAAAATAAAAATAAACTTATCAAAGGCAACACTTGTGCTCGACAAAGTTCATGTGTGTGAGTGTTTGTTTTCATGTGTTCATGTTCTACAGTTTGAAGCCGCCTGAGCGAGACGGTTTTTATGAATCTTTGACATGAGCCGCCCGCCCGCATTGTCGATGGCCGCCAAACAAACTTATAGCTAAATAAATCTACGTTATGCCTACGCGTTGGTATCAGGTATCAGCTGATTTGAGCTGATATCGTTTAGGCTCAGTGAACTTGATTCCTGAACTTATTTTGACTTCATTTTCTGTTCATCAAGAAACAACTAATTGAATTAAATGCAGCCCCGAAAAGGGCTTTGTTAAAATGTGCTTTTGGCACTGAAATGAAAACAGACACAAGGGAGCTAAGAATACGTGCAAATTTAATGAATAGGTACTTACCGAATTTAGGTATTTGTTTATTAAAACAGTTACTTGTTGTTGTTGAATACCTCGGCGATCATGCTCCACATGTCTACCTCCAACACTGATACACATTCGACACCTTTTTATTACATTTTCACGTACTCTTTGCAGCGCACTTGTGTCTGATTTAATTAAATTTAAAGCTGCCACAATCCGAGATCTTACTTCGATTTCCGAATCACACTCTTTTTTAAAAACCATTTGTTTGACATGACCCCATAAATAGAAGTCCAGAGGCGTAAGATCGGGGGATCGTGCTGGCCACGAAACTGGTCCCCCCCGGCCAATCCATTGCCTCGGGAACTGAGCATCTAAATACTCGCGCACCGCACGCGAGAAATGTGGAGGTGCGCCGTCATGTTGAAACCACATTGAGCGATGGAAATTGAGGTCTATTAAAGGATCCAACTCTTCACTCAGCTCTTCACTTAAGAAAGATTGGTAGTTTGAACCATTCATTATGGGCCTCAAAAAGTATGGACCAATAATTTGGTGTCCGAGAATACCAGCCCACACGTTTACACGCCAACGATGTTGGAAATTACTCGGTTTCATAGCGAGCGGGTTTTCGAGCGCCCACACGTGTTCGTTGTGGCAGTTGAATACACCTATTCTTACAAACGAGCATTCATCGGAAAAAAACACGCGATTCAAGAAACCTTCATGTTCTTCGACTTTTCTTAAGATCCAATTACAAAATTCCATTCTTGGTTCGTAATCAGCGGGCAGAAGGGATTGAACCCGCCGGTAGTGATAAGGGTGCTGACCATCTCCCTTCAGCACTCTCCAAACCAGCATGTGATTAGTCTCTAGTTGTCGAGCAACAGAGCGTGTGCTTTGCGTGGCGTCCGCGGCAAACATATCCAAAACTTGTTCCTCGATTTCCAGGATGCGCTCTCGTGGTCTTCCAGCATCAGCGCGCTGTGTCTCGTGCCCATGAGCACTGCCTGTGGTGAACACACGGTTATGTAGACGTTGGAACGCACGCTCCGACGGTACTGGCACACCTGGCCTATGAAAACGCACCTCATAGTCTCTACGCGCAGCTGCATAATTGTAATCGGCCTTGCCTAAGCACATTAACATATTAAAATATTCCTGACTGGAATATGACATTACAGACGTCCGATCGAAAGGAATCTCCACGAAAGACTTTTAGGAGTATGAGGAACAGGGTGTAAAGTTCACTCATCCAACCATAGAAAAGGGAGGATCCTCCGACCAGACGGGTGTTGTGCCTGGCGGGCAACTGCCCAATGATCGATATTGGATTTTTGTATATATGTTCACTGCACGGTAAACTCTAATTGCGCGATGCAGGATTTTTGTGACGTCAGGATTTTATGTGACGTCAGGTCTTTGATGCGTAGTTCGAATGTGGCGATGTAGGTACCGCCACATCACTCCCCTTCGGAGACCGAAGGTCGATAGTGGGCTGAGTCTTGTATCTTGCGATGCTTGCCAGTGCCAGTTGTGGTTCCAGTGAGTCGGAACCGGGTGCCGCATTGTTCGCAGTGGGTCGGAACTGTTTGCGGCGATTGTGGTGATTGAGTTGATTGAGGTAATTTCCCAGTGGGTCGGGGTGATGAGGCTGCGGGTGATGACCAGGAATGCGCGTTCGCTACCTGCTGGTGGTCAGGATACCCGTTGACGCCTCGGGTGTTGGCTTGACTGTGTGACTCGCCTCACTGAAAGCTTACGGGAGTGATGATGATGACGTCACGCTGGAGTAGTTGCACGAAGGCTGCGTTGACGTTCATATTCGGGGTCACCAATTTAGGAGTATGAGGAACAGGGTGTAAAGTTCACTCATCCACCATAGAAAAGGGAGGATCCTCCGACCAGACGGGTGTTGTGCCTGGCGGGCAACTGCCCAATGATTGATATTGGATTTTTGTATATATGTTCACTGCACGGTAAACTCTAATTGCGCGATGCAGGATTTTTGTGACGTCAGGATTTTGTGTGACGTCAGGACTTTGATGCGTAGTTCGAATGTGGCGATGTAGGTACTGCCACAGACTGACTACTGAGACTAGCAACAAGCGTACAGAGACGCGCCGCATCGCACGTTAGGCAACCAGTCGGCTACATCAAACAAGTCGGCGACTCGCTAGTGAGCACCGAGAGCGCGCCCAGTGATTGAAATAAAAATAGGTAAAATAAAAAGATTTCCCTGCTGGGTGAGTGTTGTCAACTTATGAAAATTTGCCGTATTTAGTGTGAATTTCGCATGGTTTATAAAAATAAAATAATCATTATCTTTTGATTTTTATGAGTTACATTTTTAAATATATTTTTATAGTACGTATGTTAACCTAGGAATACGCCCTTAATGGATCGGACAGGGTTTTTGTTACATACTGTATAGATTTGACCCCGCCATATGTTTAGTAATTTTTTTTCTTATTCAAAACATTATTTTTTGTTTATTTTACTACAGGCTGTCTAGCGGTTTTGCCAGTGCCTTTATTTACACCTATGGAAAAACAACCAGCGCGCCATTTTCCTTATAGCTGTTATTGTTTTCGTTGTGTGGTTAAATATTTATTATCAAAAATACGAAATTTAAAGTATTGTCACCAACAGACGTAGAAAAGTTTTTAAACGAAGCTCCGGATAGTCAGTACCTGGCAATAAAGGTCAGTTAAACTTAATCTAAATGTGTCATCTTTATAATTACGTTATTGTAGAGTATGTTCTTACAACAAGTCTGTGTTTTTCCTCGCAAGTGTATTGAAAAACATCGTATGAAACGCGTGTGCATGGATCATTACACTCTCGGCTACCTTATCGCGCTCGCCTATGGCTCGCGCTAATAATACCGCCTCGACTGTAATATCCAATAGAGCACACTTGTATCACAATGTACTATTCTCATTTCATTGGTCATAATCGATCAAGTGTCATAATAATTTTATTCCTTATACGACATGACCAGTGGGACTATGGGCGCCTACTCAGGCGTCGAAATCAATGTGCAGCAAGTATTGTTTTATTTTTGTAATTTTTGTGTTCTACAGTTTACAGATAAAAAAGTTTCACAAGTCTAAAAGGTCAGGAAACTGAGAAAATAAGATAATTATTCACTAAATAACTCTGCTTTTAGGTATGAGATGGCGCTAGGCGTTGTGGTTATCGAGTTTAAGAATGATTTTCTACTATTTGGCACGCCATCGATGCACTAGGTTTTTTTGTACCATCAATGGGGCATGAGATTGCAGTTCACCTGATGTGAAGCAATCACCGCCGCCCATAGACATCCACAACACCCAGGGTTATTGCTGATGCGTTGCCACCCTTTTCCCAAATAAACTCTGCTTTATTCAGTTTTGCTGGCTCACATCGTCGACCGTAGGTTCAATTGAGGTAAGGTGACTGGGGGTAAGATAAAAATGGGGAAAGATAAAAAAAATACAATAACGCCGAATATCAAGGAATTCTTTTACTACTGGCAATATCGTTGTAGACACCATTTTGTCTTGCCCCGCCCCGCAGTCTGCGTCAGTCGCCAAGTGAGAGCGCACGTGTGTTTTTTGTCAATTTTCCGTACGGACACATTTCCCGCGTAAAATTGAGTTTTTCCATCTTACCCCGGTTGCTGTATCTTCTTACAAAGGTGAGTAACAAACATTTTGTTTCGATATTTATAAATATATTTGAAATTTAATATGCTCTATAAAGTGGTGATTAGTATATTTCACGTATTTTAAGATTTACGGTGCCTTTCAAACTTTCCCCTGCAAAATTTAACGGGTTAAGATGGTAATATAAATCTTGCCATCTTACCCCGTTTACGAAACTCCTAGAAAAAGTCAGAGGTTCTCAAACTGAAATACACGGTGGAATCCCTTCCCCAACATCGTAACAAAAACTTTAATCATGGAATCGGTACATAATTCTAGACATAGAAAAGGTTTGTCGATTTCAAAAAAGTCTGATATTCTATTCATATGTGCAATACCTACACGATCAAAATGTATGATACAGTAGATTTTTTAAGGAGATGAAAAATGTCTATGCTGGGGTGTCTAGAATCGTGTACTGAATCCATGCTTAAAGTTTTCATTACAATGTCCCTAAATTTATAATGTTCTATTATAATCATTCCTAAACCATTGTGGTTACTTTTTTGCACTAAGTATACCCACCTACTGTTATGTTCTTGTTAATTTTACCTAATAATTTCCTTTGGAAAATATTTTTTTTACGAAATTATTTTATTTGAGTTCCTCGATGGTCGTCGCACGTGCAGCTGCTGTGCATAAGGTCTTGGGTTCGATGCCCAGGTCAGGCAGTGTTGTTGATTTTCCATTAGGAATCTCTCTGTAAGAGCCGGGAGTGTAAATTAATGCCCGGTTTGTCTCTTATTACATAGGGCTTTACTCATAGCGGGCAAAATTTGGGTGTACTATACACCTCTGCTATCTAATTGCGTAACAAATTTTCGTAACCTTCGATTCAGTAAAATTGGTTTCATTTTGACAGGTCAACAACATTCATTGCGTTATTTACGTTGTTGAGCAGATTTTTTTTCGAACTGATGAAGCAATGGATTAGAAATTTGATTCGAAGCGATTCCAATTCTGATAGGTCGTAACGTAGATGTTTAGGTTACATTATAACTATTTTTATTACATTATAATTACATGATACTAAATGCAACATGATACTAAGTGAAAACGTGTGTTTTATTTATCGACCCGACTACGACTTAACAGTCATGAGCATGTTTTTTTTTTTTAATATCTTCTCATGATATTTTGAGAACCTCAGACTGCCTGCCGTTGTAACGGGGTAAGATTGATATATTTTATTTGATAAATTATTTTTTCTTGCATTTAGAAAGCGATTTTTAAATGTAACTGATTTTCAAGCTATTTAGGTTATTGGAGCAGAGGGTTTATTGATCACCACACATGCATAATGACCATGAATACGATTCTAGTCACTATTTCAATCTTACCCCTTCGGCATTTCGTCTTTCCCCTACATATTGTTTTTCTGAAGACCAATTTTATTAACCTTTTTTTTACATAAAATATAGTTTCAAAAAGATGTCTGTCAACATTATAGAAACAAGTTGACTGTACTTTCTTACCCAAAACATCATTTTATGCATTTCACTTGAATCCCTTTGTTTCACAACAGTTTCAAATCAACACTGTTTATCTAATCAAAAATCCATTCCAACTTACCCCCACTCACCTTAAGGGACAAAATACGACTTTTCAGGAGAGGCCGACAACGGTTTTTTCCGGACTAAATCGCCCATAACTTTTTTTGTTATTAACCTTTTTCGGGTCTGATTTCACACATAATCTTGTATTTTAGTGGTCTATCTACATGTGTAACATTTATTTAAATAAGTTAGCTATTTAAGAAAATAGATGTCCCTTACAACAACGTATTTTGTTAGTAATGTCCCTTACTGACCAAGTATCTGGTAGTCCCGTCCCTTACATTAAATTGGCCTCTACGTTGGATCCAATCTACATATTAATGAAAAAATAGTGTAAAGGACTTGTTGAAAAAATTTATGAAAAAAATACAGTGTAAAGTGATTTTTGACAGAAAATGAAGTACACACTTTTGACGTACGGATATCTTAAATTCGGAAATTTTTATAAGAAATCATTTAAGAGACATGAAAATGTATTAGAACCGTGTGTGTGTTTTTTTGTGTGTCGCTTACATGCAATGTTTGTACATTGTAATAGCCAATTTGTATTAGTTTGAATAAAACAATTTTTATTTCATTTAATTCGGTTTATTATAATCAAATTATTTAAAAACTTTTTGATAAAAAACAACTGACTTCCAAGAAAAACACAAAAAAAACGTGAAAAATAACTTTAATTTCAGAAGTTTTTATTTTTCACTTTTTAGCTATGGTACCTACCCCACACAAATACCACTATAAGGCATTGTTAATTAAATTAAAATAATCAATTTTACTTCAACCGCTTAATCAGCCTTCAACATGAGATCAATGTTTAAACAATATAATAATTAAAAAAAAAATGAGATCAATAAATGTTTCAGAATTAGACGTTTTTTTCATCAACATTATTTTCTTCGTCCGTTTGATTCAAATTGTCAATCACTTTAGCGCAATATGGAAGCTTCAAATAATCTTGATGAAATATACGGGGCATAGCATTCACGCACAATTTTTTTAAATCTTTGTATTTTGCGAACGATATTGGCAGCCTGGTGTTATACAAAGGTCTTAGTTCTATGCAATTATTGTCCACTGTTATATCAGGCGAGTCTACTAGTTGTAACGGCACACTAACAGATGTTTTACTCTTAACCTTACCCTTTCCCGTACCTTTTCCTTTTCCCTTCCCAGTTTTCGTTTTACGTTCTGGATTACTCCCTACTTTTTTGGCTGCCAATTCTCCATTTATTTTGATGACATAAACAACCGCTTCCTCCTTCATAGAGTATTTAGTCCAAATGGTTTTAAGGTCTTTTTTCTTTATCGTAGCTATTCTAATTTTCGTAACTTGCAAGTCCTTCGTCTTTTGTGGAAACAGTTTTTCTGTAATGGGGTCCCAGTCAATGAAATCCTTGTGCTCCATAACGGTTACGACGTAGGGACGAGGATTCTTTCTAGCACATTCCATGTAACTAGGCCATTGCGTGTAACTCCAAACAGTGAATTTTCGCACTTCTCGTTCAATAACAGAGTGCATGCTGTCAACTGGCATGTAACTATGACCGGTCAATAAGTAGTTAATCTGAATCGTTTCGACATTCTTGGATATTGACAAAAAATAATGCAATATTGCCAGCATTGTCCTATTACGATTTTGTCCAGTGCAAGCATCGCAATACAGGATAACTTTTCTTATTCCTCTATCAGCAACATCTTTCAGATACATGAAAAGGCAGGACCCTATCTCTTTTGACCCTCGTTTTCCGTCGCATTCACCCCAAACATAGCAAAACCCGTTATGAGTAGAGCTTTCATAAATCGTAAAGTTATACACAGTGTATTTTCTGCTATAGAATAACAAAATATTGTCACCATGAGGGGTATTTAAAATCTTTTGTAAATCAAAGCTTGCCACTAGAGTGTCCTTGTTTACAGAATAGTTTTGATGACTAGTAAGTAAATCTTTCATAAGTAGCATATTTTTCTTCCATGTGATCTTTAATATTTTCCTTATCCTTTTCTGCCTCCTTAGGATTGTTTTCATGTTTAGCGCAAAAGTTGCACTTATCCTTCTTCGGTACGTGAATAGTTATGTTGCTGTATTCTTTATGGAACAGATTAATGAAAACACGTTCGCTCAGGTACTTTATCTTTTTCTGCTCGCATGATTTTCGGTATAGGCGGTATAAGTTTGTCAACGTTTTGTATTCTTGTGGTAAATACAGCCTATTGCTTGAACGCCTACAGTAATGTGAGGGTAGTACCGGAAGAGACTCGATGTACAACTTTGCCGCATTTACAGTAGCTTCTTCATATTTCATGTTATTGATTGGTTTACTTCGTTTATCTTTTTGGGATAAACACTCTTCTTGTGCATTACACAGTGTATATAATCAAAACTGCTGTGTAATATCTATAGTCTTTAGCAAAAATTGTTGACAAATTTGTCTCCGTCCTTCTCCTTCATTTATATAGTACTCGAATGTACATGTTCTTTTACTTTCAGTAGAATCAGTCTTTTTCCGTTTAATTGGTACTCTTAGTGCACAGTGCACTAACCAATCTATTTTTTGCTGAATATCTAAATTCCAGAAGTGGTCGAAAATTCTTTGTCGCCTCTCATCTAAAAGCTCATAACATTGCCTAGGACATTTTCCTGGTTGACAGGGATTAGACTGTAGTTTTTTAGCTTCTTTGAGTTTTCCAGATGACGTTTCGTAAGCATCGCCCTTTACTCTTTTCGTTTTCATCATTTTTCGCTTATTAATCAGTTTTTCCTTTTTATATTTAACAGTTTTCTCTTGCTCGTTTAATTCGATCGGTTTTGTTTTCTGTTTAGTTATATTCTTCTTAGGCAAACCCACAGACAGCTTAGAACATGTAACAATGATTGTAGTATAACAAAATGTATGTACTTACTGTGTTATCTTATTCACTAATTGTAGTAATTTCTGTCTGCGTCGAAGCAATTGGTTTAAATGGTTTTGTTTTTCCATTTTTACCACATTGTTTTTGTCAAAAACCGTGCATAACCCGACCAAACGACAGGTAAACTTGCACTGATACCGACTTTTAAGATGCCCGCGCGCTGCTTTCGCTTTGGTATCATCCTCTCTTTCGCACACAGAAAGACGTTGTGAGATAGAAAAGGATAGTAAATTACGTGCTATCTTGTGTTATGAAGTTAGACGTGTGTGTAAATAAAGGTAACAGGGATAAATATTCATTACTTCTCACGAGCAAATTGGTGTAACGGACACCGAACCTAAATATAATTCGATTCAAATTGGTGTAACGTTGACACTGCTTAAAGTATGACAATGCAAATTGGGGTAAGGGACAACTATGTCAAAACTCGTGCAATCCATTTAAAGTATGGATGATTATTTATTTTTTGAGATAACTAAGACATTAGTGTAAGGCCAGTTTTATTATTGTTTCTTCAAAAATAAACCATGTAATGGTAATTCGTTGATTCGGAAGACCCTTACCTTATTTGAAGTGGATTGGCGGCGATAATTACACTATTTCAAGTTCCTATATTGCATAGTTTTTCAGATACATTGTTATTATGGGGCTGATTCGAAATTTGGATCCAAAAATCATTAGGGTAAGGGACATTTTTCTTAAGCTAGAATTTTTTCATATATGTACACCATTCGATAGAGCGAAAAATTCTGAATAAAACTGTATACTCAACTCATTTTGGGTATTTTGTCCCTTACCTCAATTGAACCTACGGTCGACGAGTCATGTAATAGAAATAGAACATAATAATCGCACAGTACTCAACGAACGCGTAAACACAACTTGGATCGGGACTCGGAAACAAAACATGCACATTCCTTGTCATTAAAATTCACTTGATCGAAAATAACTCATTCTTAGTTTATTTTTCCCATACCATTGTAGCATAATATGGTTACCGAATGATTATAGATACAATGAAACGACAAAATCGGGAAGTGCATAGAGTGCGTTTTATCATATACCTAGTTCATAATATGCCGTAATGTTGGTACTTTAACAACGGACCTATTCGGTAGCGCCATAACGTACAAATGTTTGTCCTACCAATAGAGCCAACATTACGGCATAGAAACTATTTGATGAAACGCACTATAAAAGAAAAGCGGAAGCAATTAAGCATACTGTTTTTCCAGATATTTCAACCTTTTTTTTTTTTTTTGAGGGTGGGAAATCATCCAATGACTTCTCCCGCTCTGGGCGGAGCGGAAGGGCGTGTCAGACTTTTACTGACTAAAACCCACCCGTGTTCCTTCATTTGCCTGTTGCCAAGGTCCCGGTATCCCTTTCGGACTTTCCCGCAACCCTGGCAGGCATCGGTCCTATTGGACCCCGTCAACTTTGCTGACATCTCTTTGAGGCGCGCGTGGAACACGACGCGCCATCGACCCGGGCCTGGTCCTTATCGGACGGCGAGCTGCCCGTTGCTCGCCGTCCGCAAGCCCGCGCCTATGGTGGCCGGGAATCCGCCTGGGATTCCCGACGCCCAGGGCGTCTCCAACGGCGGCGGTTAGGGGCGTGAGGGCGCAAACTTTGCCTTTCCCTCACGCGTTCCGCCTCCTCCTTCGCGAGCATTACTGCTTCGCAGAAGGAGGTGACGGCTTCCAGCGCCCTCTCGCTCCGTACCATGGCCTGAACCAGGGCCGGACGCGAGAGGTCACTGCCGCCAATCGCCTCCGCGAGGACACGGCGGTGCTCCGCCCAAGCAGGGCACACCTCAACCGTATGCTCCACCGTGTCCTCCGGGCGATCCACACAGTGGTGACACCCGGGCGTTTCCTCCCGCCTAATCCTACACAGGTACCTCCCGAAGCTGCCATGTCCGGTGAGGACCTGTGTCAGGCGGAAGGTGAGGACGCCGTGGCGCCTCTCTAGCCACTCCTCAAAGAGGGGACTTATCGCCGCTATTGTGGCGTGCCCAGCACTGGGTTGCGACAATCGCACTCTCCATGCCGCCATGAGATCTTGCCGGAGCTCTGTCCGCTGTGCCGCGATTTCTCGCGGCAGCGGAGTTACACCCCGGCGCTTCACCTCCTCGCGCTACTCCCAGATGTGCGCGAGGACCTTCGCCTCCAGATCCCATGGCGGTAATCCGGCAAGGAGGCTCGCTGCCTCACGGGAGACCGTGCGGTATCCCCGGGCCAGCCGAATGGCCATGACCCTTTGGGACGCGTTCAACCGGCGTGCTGGCCGCAGCCTAAGGGAACGCGCCCACACCGGTGCCCCGTAAAGGGCCATGGACCGCACGACCCCCGCATAGAGCCTCCGGCAGGAGGCGTTTGGACCCCCTAGATTGGGCAGGAGCCGCCTCAAGGCGGCCCCAGCCCGGTCCAGCCTTGGAGCCAAACGACGGAAATGCTCCACGAAGTTCCACCGGCTGTCGAGGACGAGTCCCAGGTACTTCATCGTCGACTCGACGCCGATGTGAACCCCTCCTACCGTAATTTGGGAACCCGACGGTGGCGCGTCCCGAGGGCCATGAAAACACATGACCTCGGACTTGTGCAAGGCCACCTCGAGTCCCAACTGCCGGATTCTATCGACGATTGTCGCAACCCAGCGTGTCGCTAGATCGGCCGCCGCCTGGTGCGACCTCCCCTTCGCCAGGACCAGCGTGTCGTCAGCGTAGCAAACCACGCTGACGTCGTTAGGGAGGTCGGCGCGCAGCACCCAGTCGTATCCGATGTCCCACAGATGCGGCCCCAGGACCGATCCCTGTGGGACACCGCACGACATCTCTCGCCGGTTCCACATTCCCTGGTGACCGGGATAGATGACGGTCCGTCAAATAGGCCTCGACCACACGACAGAGGTAGGTCGGCATCCGGTGGTACCGGAGTGCCTCCCTTATGCAACTCCAGGGCAGGGTGTTGAAGGCGTTGGCGATGTCTAGTGACACCGCCAAGACGACCCCGCCCCGGGCCACAGCATCCCCCGTCGTGAGGGCCCGTACACGCATGATGGCGTCCACCGTAGAGCGCCCTCTGCGGAAACCAAACTGGCTCTCCGCCAAATCTGGCCCCACCCGCACCAGCCGCCCGACGAGGCGGTTTGCAATGACTCTTTCAAAGAGCTTGCCCACCTCGGCGAGCAGCACGATGGGCCGATAAGCGGACGGAGAGTCCGCAGGGCGCCCCGGCTTCTTAATGAGGACCAGTTTCCCCGTCTTCCAACGAAGTGGGAACTGGCCCCTCTCCATGCATGCGCATAGGAGACCTCTTAGTCGAGGCCCGAGAGCCTCCATGGCCAGGACCCAGGCCTTCCCAGGAAGGCCGTCGGGTCCTGGGGCGGTATTCTTGGCATTCAGCCTTCGTACCGCCACTCTCATTTCTACCTCGGTCACCTCCGGAGCATCGTCGTCGTCGTCGTCGGCGGTGTGGTCCGCATCGAGCACCGCAGTAGGCGGAGCCATGAGCGGGGAGGTATGTTCCCCTCTCGAAGGGAACAGAGCGCTCACCACGTCCTCCACAAGCTGAGGCCGGAGACTCTGCGTCAGCGGGGGAGCCCATGGGCGGAGTTTCTCCCGCACCATTTTGTATGGGCGTCCCCACGGGTCTCTGTTCAGAGTCTCCAGCGTCTCCTCCCGGGCCAGTGCCCTGGCCCGCAGGATCTCCTCCTGGAGGGCGGTCTTCGCCGCTCTGTACCCCTCGTACAGCTCCGCCTGAATGGCTTCCGTATCCGGAGGGCGGATACGGGGCCTGCGGTGCCTGGTGTACTGGCGTCGCGCAGCAACGCACGCATGGCGCAGCGCTGTCAGCTCCTGCGACCACCAGCTCACCTGGCGCGAAGCACGTCCTGGCTGGACCCGGGGCATTGCCACGTCACAAATATTGGACATGGCCTCCCGGAACCACTCCGCCTCGTCGTTGATGTCGGCAGGCCTGTCCGGTGATGACACCCAGGCCTGCACGATCGAGGCTTCCAGGAGAAGCTCCCGGTCCAGCTGCTTCAGCGCCCAACGCGGACCACCCGGGGCCTGTCGGACCGGCGCGCTCGAGGTCTGGGCGGAGACGTCGAACCGGATATACCGGTGATCGGAATACGTCTCCACCCCCTCCATGACGCGCCAGTCAATGACACGCGGCGACAGAGCGGGGCTGGCGAACGAGATGTCCACCACTGATTCACCCCGCATCCGAACACACGTGGGGACGGAACCCCGGTTTAGGACGACCAGGCCTGTCTCCAGAGCCCAGTCCTCCACCATCCTGCCCCGTGTGTCCGTATGCCGGGAACCCCAAGCCACATTCTTGGCATTGAAGTCCCCCAGTACGAGCACGGGGAGGGAACGGAACCCGACGACGACGACTTTCAACTCCGCAAGGGAGTTGTGGAACTCGGCGAGAGTTCGGTTCGGGGAGAAGTACACCCCTACCACGACAAACTCCCCGAACCGTGCTGCCACGCAACCCCGTCCTCTTTTGACAGCCTCGAGGGACGGGGTACCGGCGGCGGCCGACGAAATAAGGGTCACTGAGCCGCTCAGGTCCTCCACCCAGTCATCCCTGGGCGGGACAAAGTACGGCTCAGCGACCACGGCGATATTGATCGACCACTGCGCCATGCTCTGGAGCAACAGATCCTGAGCGGCGGCGCAGTGGTTGATGTTCGCCTAGAGGAGGCGAAATGGGGCCGTTATTGGCACTCCATTTCATCCCCCTCCCGAGACCCATGTGAGGGCCCTGCCGCAGCAGCAGCTGCGGCGGTGACGACGCCGGTGGTGGTAGCGGCAGCGGCGGTGACGACGCCGGTGGTGGTAGCGGCAGCGGCGGTGGCAGTGGCGGCGACTGCGCTGCCGTCCTTTAACTAGAAGGCCGTTAAGCCCAAAAAGTTGTTTCCGAGAAAATGGCAAAAAATGTGGGAATCGTTATTTCTTAAAAACTATGACACTTTGGTTAATGATTGTTGGACTTATTAATTGATATTTCTTTCTATTTATCCTAAAGAATCTTTTATGTCCAGAAACTCATACTAATTACATTTTAAATTAATTTTTCTTATTTTGTTAAGCATGTAACCTAGACATCGCATCTTATTACTGTACTAAAAGGCCGTTAACCATACCGTAGCGGCTTTTTAGAGAAGTAATTTATTTGAAATTTTCGCCTTCATAATGTTTGTTAAATTTTGATCAGAAATACTCAACTAAAAAGTTGTTAAGTGACGTAACTGCTTTATAGCCATGACATTCGCTTCGATTTAAATTTCAATAACTTTCCTAATGAGCGGCTACGGGACTTTAGATGCTTTTAAGCTAATTATTGCCAATGGGATATGGAACTTTTGTAAAATCTTAACTGCTTTACTTAACTTAAAGGTGGCTAAAAACATTTCGCTTGTGATTAACTTCTTTATAGTTTAGCATTCTTATGAGAATATGTGAGAAATGAAAGACATATTCTTTTAAAAATCACCCGCCCTAGAGTGATGCACTTTGTGAGGCAGGCGTTCTTAATTATACTGATAACAGTCCTCAGGACTATAATAATCCGTGTTGCAAGGCGCATAGACTTCCTGAAGCAGAAAGTGTATGCCTGGGCAAACCGTATTCGTAGGTATAAGCGGCGAGAAGACCGATACACTCAGAACCGCACCTTCCAGAGCGATGAAATGTGGGTATATAGGACTTCGGAGCAACCGGACCAAGGTGTGGCTCATACGTGCCTGCCGGATGATGATGGCATGTGCTCTTTCTGGCGCAGTATCTGGTCGGTGCCTGTCAGTCACACTGAAGGGGATTGGACTCGGGAAGTCGAGCGAGCCTGCGATCCAAAACCAGAAATGGGGGCTATTACCATCTGCCCCCAAGATGTAGCTCGTGCAGTCCGCCCGTTGCCTAACTGGAAGTCTCCAGGGCCGGACGGGCTGCACAACTCTGGATAAAATGATTTATAAGGTCGCACGCTCGCTTGGCGGCTTAGTACCAGACTGCATTGGAGTCTGGTTTGCTACCCCAGTTCTTAACGATAGGAGTTATCCACCTGCTCCACAAATCTGGAAGCACCACGGAACCCAAAAATTATAGGCCGATCACATGTTTACCGTCGGTCTATAAAGTTTTTAAATCCATTTTGAGAGTTAAAATTAACAAACATATCGACAAGAACTCCATCATGGCTGCCTCTCAAAATGGATTTAGGAACGGGTCTCGCAGTACTAAGGAGCTACTCCTCATTGATAGGGCCATTAGCCAGTTCCCGAAAGGATCTGTCGACATGTTGGATAGATTATAAGAAGGCCTATGACTTGGTGCCACATACAAGGCTCATGAGGGTGCTGGGGTTCTATAAAGTAGATGAACTCTGCGCACCTTCCTGTAGTCATGTATGGGGCAATGGAGGAAAGTCCTTCGCTATCCAGTATGTCGAAATATCCAGAGGAATAGCGAGCCGATAAGGATCGAGGGAGGCATATTTCAGGGCGATAGTTTGAGTCCACTTTGGTTCTGCTTGGCGCTGAATCCTCTAAGTACACTGCTGGAGGACTCAGGTCTAGGCTATCGGCTGAGGAGAGGTGGTCAGGTTATATCTCACCTCCTCTACATGGATGACCTAAAACTCTTTGCCCCCAACAATTCACAACTGATGTAGCTACCGAAAGTAACTGAAACTTTCAGTAGAGCCACCAGGATGGAGTTGGGTGTGGAAAAATGTGCGGTCATGCATGTAAAGCGAGGGGAGATTGTGGATTCCATGGGAACCCAACTCTCGGATTCCATATACCTTAGAGCCCTCTCCGCATCCTCTCCGAAACCTTTAAGTATTTGGGTATGCCGGAAGCGTTAGGCATCAATGTTACTGACATGAAGCAATCGTTGAAGGAGCGCTTCTTTGGCCACCTGAAGAAAGTATTTAATAGTCTTCTATCAGGCGGAAACAAGGTGCGCGCCTTCAACGGCTGGGTCATGCCGGTTTTGATGTACTTTTTCGGCATACTCAAATGGACTCAGACCGAACTTGACGCCCTGGATAGGATGGTCCGTACGCTGCCGACTGCGAATGCATCACCCACGGTCATCGGTAATGAGACTGTATATACCGCGAAAGTGTGGAGGTCGAGGCTTTTTAAACGCTAAGACCCTCCACAATCGCGAGATATGCAGTCTATGGGAATATTTCCTAGAAGCCGACGTGGGGATGCATCGAGATGTGGTCGCGGTGGACAAGGGCCTCACCCCGCTCTCCTTGGCGAAAGAGAACTGGCGCAAGCCTGTAGTGCTTGATACTAACGACCGCAGGGCCTCCCTGCGGTCATTAGTGTCAAGCATGGCATGTATGGCAGAGTAAGGAGCTTCACGGATGCTTTTTCCGGGCCCTATATGGACCCGATGTAGATTTACTAGCGTACGGACGCTAGTAAATCTACATCGGGTCCATGTAATGGTGGTGGATCGAACCGAGCGGCGCGCATTGATTATTGACATAACGGTCTCGCATGACGGGAACCTCGTGAAGGCCGAGAAAGATAAACAAATCAAGTATCTTGACTTGGCTCACGAGGTTGTCGACATGGGAGATGTGGACTCCGCGATCGTTGTGCCGATAGTCGTATCAGCCAATGGCTTAATTGCCAAGAGCCTCGACCAACACCTATGGAGGCTTTCGTTGGGCAGCTGGGTTAAGGGGCTGATTCAGAAAGCGGTACTTCTGGACACGGCCCGTATTGTTAGGAGGTTCCTCTGTCTGGAGCCCTGACCACCGCCGCCGGTAGCTTGGACCCTGTTACCCATACCGGTGGACTACTATTTTTTATATTTTTAAATGTTTTTATATTCTAACATTAATAAAATAAAGGAAATAATGTTTACTATTTTGGTACCACATCATTTATTTGTACACGACCGTGGCAGTCGGATCTCCGGGTTGAGATTGAGACTCAATCTTTCCACCCGGACTCAATGTTTCATGTCCGCAATCCACCATCCCGTCGCACTCAATGATTGAGTGTGACGGGATGGTGGACGGCGTGGGTGCTGGGTGGGGTGGCCGCGCCCCGCTCACTCCCGAAGTAAACGCAGCGCGAGAGTCGGCAAACTGCCTTTTAGCTAAGTAATGTGGCTTAGCTGCTTTGTAGCTTAGCATCATTTATTTAATTTTCCACCATTTTCATCAAACTGACAAGAATTATTTACAAGCAAAGTATTGTGAGAAATTTACAGAATTAAGTGCTTAACTAAAATAACGTTAAGGGCGGATAACTGCGAATAAGTTAAGGTTTTGACTGAAACTGTCATATAAATGCTTAACTATAAAGTAGTTATAGTCCTTTTACGTCTCTATAGTCAAGAATAATCCGATAACGTAATTGTAGTTAAGTAAAACACCAGAAAATAATCGTCACATCCGGCAGTTAAGGTATTTTAACGTACATTAAGCGAAGAAGTGTGGGTTAGACGCTTTCAAGTGATGAAATCATCATAAAATATGTTACTTAACGGCCTACAAAATGTTCATATCTTTAAAACTATTTATGTTGTAAAAATGTTTCTTAGACAGAAAGATAGAGAATTTTGAACTCTATAACTTTCTATTAAAAAGTAAAAAAACACCATTTGAGGGTTAACGGCTTTCTAGTTAAAGGACGGCAGTGCGGCGGTGACGACGGTGGTGGCGGTGACGGTGGCGGAGGGCTTTCCCCTGCCCCTGGCTTTAGCGGGGGGAACGCAGGCCCTACCCCCGATCCGGTGGTCGGCCGGCTTGCCCGCGGCCGCACATGCGACGCAGTGCGGCGTGGCCTTGCATGCGCCGGCCTTGTGACCGGGCTGACCGCAGCGGTAGCAGGCATCGCTGCGGTCAACCTCGGAGGTGCATTTAGCTCCAACGTGGTCACCCACATGGCAGCGGAAGCACCTCCGAGGTCTGGGTTCCAGCAGTTTGACCTGCGCTGAAACCCAGCCCACCAAGAGCCTTTGGCCCTCCCCGGCTATTTTCTTGGCCGCCGCGACGGGGCAGCTCACCGTAACGGCTTGCATACCCCTGGAGTCGGGACCGATGGTGCCCGCCTTAACCTGCTCGGCAGAGCACCCCCCGGTTCCAACTACGGCGGCCACCACCTGTGCCTGCGTCACAGAGTCGTCCAGGCCCTGGATGCGCATTTCGGCGCACTTAGTGGGCCTGGACACTCGGGAGATATTTCAACCTGGGCTTTATTTGGAATAATTTATCCATGATAAATTAGATCTTTATTTTTAAATCTTAGTGTATAAACTGTAATCCTGCACAAGTTCCCGAATTAGAAGGCTAAAACTGGTTGGCATATTTTTCATTTTCAATAATGTCGTTTTCCATAACATTTATTCACCATAATATTTCATTTGCCCATAATAGCACAACAATGCTCGATCATGGCAACATGAAATGAAATTTACTATAGTGACATGGCAGTAGGTACGAAATTAGTTGGTAACAATAACATGAAATGTCAACATGGCAACATGAAATTATATTTAATAGAAATGGACTTTGGTGAAGCTTTTACCAAAGGCAAACGCTCCAAAGCAAGTTTTTGTAATAAAAATACCATACGAAAACCAGGGCCGTTTAGTTATGATAAAAAAAATCCTATGGGCAGGTCAGTGGGATACTATACATGGAATTGGTATGAACTATCCTCTATTATGAGAATTCTCTCACGTGAGCAGAGATTTGCGCTTGTTTTACCCGACTACGGTGAAAAAAAAAGGAGGGTTATGATTTTGACCGGTATGTATGTATGTAAGTATGTTCATCTGTTCCCTCCTATCTTCTAAACCACTCATCACAATTTGACAAATGAGATATCGTTGAAGCGTCTTGATCGTCCGCTGGTTATAGGCTATGTGACGTCACATTAAATCAACACCAAAGACAGACAAATTAAAAATCCGGAGTCACACGTAATCTGTTTGATTTATAACACGTGTGACTCCGGATTTTTAATTTGTCTGTCTGTGGTGTCTTGTTTATACTTTTTTAGTCGTAGTTGGGTTTTAGTTTTTATTACTTTTTTTTTTTTAAATTCTTTTGTGGTTATCATATACATACTTATGAAATGTGCTTATTAAGCCCTTTCATTTTTAATCTCATCAACGAGAATTCATGCCTTTTTATGCGCAAATAAATAAAATATATGATAAATTAACTTAGTATTTTAACAAATTATATATTTTTCACTACAAATGAACCTAATATTTTGTGTTTATTATGTAGGCTGTTTAACGGTTTTTCCAGTGCCTTTATTTACACCTGCGCGCGTATCGTTAGCGCGGCGCGCGGAAAAACAAAACCAGCGCGCCATTTTCCATAAATATTTGTTAACGTTTTCGGCGTGTGGTTAATCATTATTAAAAATGTCGATTTCACGTAGGGGAGAAAAGCGTAAATAACAATAAATTGATTTGACCCCGCCATGGACATGGTACATATAGTTAATGTATATAATATAATAAATGTATATATATGTCGCCGCAAGAGCGTTTGTAAACATCATAACATAATCTTATGCGTAACTATTTGGGTAACTGATGTAAGTACTGTAAAAACCATTTGCATGCATCTGTGAACGATATTGAATCTTTTGATATCAAACGCCATCTATTGTCCAAATTGTAAAATCGAACTTGCGAAGCTGGAGTAATTGATTAAACTAAATTCGATGTTTTAGTTAAATCTATAGTTAAAATTAAAAAGGAATATTTATTTTATAGTCTTTAGGTTTTTAATCATATTAGCAATTGGTCATTTGACAGAGTAAATTTGTTTATGATATAGCGCTACCTAATGTGAATAAGATGGCGCGGATTGTGAATATTATGATCAATAACTGAATGTTATAATTTAATACGAGAACGAAATAAGTTTCAATAATAAGAAACAAACTATAAAGTAATAAGATTATTTTACACAGCAATTTACTAATGAATACCAGAGGGCCAATTCTCGTACTTAAAAAACATTCACATTCAAGTCGCAATCTGTCAAACTTGTCAAAAATGTTGGTAAATTGATGGTTATTTTGACAGATTGCGAATGAGATGCGAATGTGAACGTTCTTAAAAATTACGGGAATTGCCCCTCTGTTGTTTCATTAAAATTCCTTGAACTATTTGATAACACTTCCGGGTTGTCAAATAGTAATAATGATGTCTAACCGTGCGTTTGCACTAGCGAAACTTTTCCGACAAAACATGTTGAAATCTCTATTTTCTGTCAATGTTCCATACAATTTTTGACAGGAACTAGAGATTTAAACATGTTTTATTGTAATGTTTCGCCAGTGCAAACGCACGGTTAGAAAGTGATGAAGCTTCTGATTTAAGTTTAATTCCGAATAACCTTTGTATTCTATGAATATTAGCATTGTTTAATTATAAAAGAATTAACTGATAAGCATTTTAGCATTGTTTGTAAGTTTTATTGAACTAACTAAGTAATAAGATTTTGTATTGATACACGCGGCATGTCCACCCACGCGGAGAGAAGAGACACACACAATGGCGGGATATAGCGTGTGTGGGTACTTTTATCTATGCGTGGGTAGTCGAAATGAAATTGTAATTATTTGTAATTGTCGAACAAGTAAACTCTGTAACAGAATGATATTGATTTAAAAGAGTGTCCACGGAGTTTCTTGCCCGTTCTTCTCCGTAAGGAACCTACTTCGTTTTTGGAATGGGCGACTAGCTTCACCAACTAACTCAAACTGAAGGACTCCTTAATAAGTGATAATCCAAAAGTGCCTGTAAATGTTCTAATTGAAATAAACGCTATGAGTTTGAGTTAAGTGTTGTGTGTCATTGAAAACCAACTACCTATATCTACCATCAACGAAGAATTACACCGGAGACTGATCACAAACGAGAGAGGATAGATACCCCTCCGTGTTATATATATATAATCGTACTTAATAAAGCACTATTATAATTCAATCAAAATTATTATTTTATTCTTTACCTCCTGGATAAAGTGAATGTCCTAAAGACCCAATAAATAAAACTAAGTAATATTTATTTTTATGCGTGTTATGTACTAGTCTTTACAATTCCAATCTACGAGTAAGAAGAATAAGAATGAGAATAATCTTTATTATGAAACACACAAGTCATCTGTCGTCGTCAGTTATCTGTTATCTCTTCTGTTACATTTAATTTATTTTCATATCTTTTCATATCCGTTACGTACAATTATTATGAATAACACCCTGCAGACAGTTTTCAAATGTCTGTGCAGGTATAATCGTGTTTGTAATACTTTATTCATACGGACGCGGCTGCCTTACAGACCGGCTACTGACTGTATTGCATCCGCCTTTGTATGTACGCAGCCCGATTACCTTCTCCTCGTAGACGAAGACGTCGCAGGCGTCAGTCTCGCAGCACAGGCGCAGGCACTCGGCGCGCGCGCCCACGTCCAGCTCGGATAGGTAGCGCGCGCCCATGTCGCGTGACTCCTCCGTGCGGATGATCTTGTCGCGCTGCACGTCGAAGCGCGGCGCGCATGCCCCCGGGTCCAGCTCGCGCGCACCCACCGCGCCCAGCAGCAGCGCCGCCCACCACGACCACGCCCGCAAACGCATCGCTCTCAACACTTCACAAAACCGTTCTCACCGTTGACCAGGCACAGAACACTTCGTTTCCTTGAACACACTCCCGAATTTTGTCTTTATGGATACGGAGGACCACAGTGCGGATGTTCGCATTCCCGCCGTCCATGTAAGATGCTGGGAGCCGGATGCCGTGAGTGCTGGCGGCAGTGGCGATGGCGGCTCGCTGCGTGTTCGTATTAACTACTTGTTGTCGCATACATTAGCGGGCGCCGAGTGCGGCGCGGCGGCCTGTCCGCGGTCGATATTGTCGCGCCTGCGCACTCACTCGCGCACAAGGACATAAAGATACTGGATGCGGCACAAGTGCACATGTACACCGGTTGTGTTTCGTTTCCTATACAAGATCCTATACCCAATTCAATTGAAATAACTGAAAACCCATAAAGGGTCTATGGAACGAATAATTCTTTGATCATGTTTTACGTATACTTTGGGAATAAAATCTGCTGTTTCGTGTTTTTATTCTAATATTTAATAAGACTTGTCGAAAATAAAAACAAATTATTAAAAAATTTATAAAACACGACTGCCCGAGCAGCCTAAAGACTTAGACTAATTTGACAGGACTAAACTAAAATTTATCTTCTGTCCTTTTCTTAATGAAATAGAGAGAAAAAGATTCAATGAACTTAAATTTAGTTTAGTTTGTGAACAACAGAATCGGCACCATTGTGGAACCGATACCCGTATAATTTGTACCAATTTCGGGGGTACAGCGGCGCTGTAGCTGCTTTTACAACTAATGTAGGACTTGTTTATGGAGCCAATGCCGTTATTAAGAACTTCTATTGCGTCGCAGGAGGCCTATGTTCAGCAGTGGACGTCTTTCGGCTGAACTGATGATGAAATGATGATTGCGTCGCAGCAGTGTGTAACTTCGTGGCTGTCCTAATACAAAATGTAAGTACTGAAAAGAGATATCGCAATAACGCTTGCGTTGTTATCGACCGATAAAAATGTGCCTGTGGGGGAGAGGCTTTATGGACCCTGGGCGAGTTCACGAATCAATTTCAATGATGGGCAGGTAGCCAGGTAGGGTTTACATCGCACTAGCTGCCATGTAACTAGTTCGTAGGTGCACGTCACAATTAAGACTGTACTTCAAGATGCGCGCTGACGCAAGCAGGGTCAGCAGTGAAGTGCCTCGCACTAGCCGCGACCGGTGGCGTACTTCTGGGGAGAGGCGCGCGTGCGCGGCCATTCTCCTCAGCCTCCAAGCTGCAGAAGGACCACACGCTTAGAGGTTCTGCCCGTAATAGCTTCAAACCGATACACTGAGTTAGTTAGTTGATTTGGTTAGTTATAGTAGTTACTAACTGCTTACTACGGGCTAGCTGAATCTGTTCTCAGATATGGTGTTATCTTTTGGGGTAACTCAACTAATAAAGAAGTGGCATTTAAAGCACAAAAGAGATGCCTCAGAGCCATGTTTAAGTTAAAAACAACCGATAGTTGTAAGCCTTATTTCATACGCTATAAAATATTGACATTGGCATCTCTGTATATTCTGGAATCAGTAATGTTTGTTAGAAATAATAGTAATTTATTTTCACGAATGGCAGATAAATTTCCTAGAAACAGGAGAGATCAAAGCCAGCTCTGTTAGGACTGCACTTATGCGCAAAAGTGTGTTTTGCATGGCCCCCATTATTTATAATAAGTTACCGAAAACTTGGAGAGAGCTTAATAATGTACAATTGAAGAAACAACTGAAGTCATTTCTAGCCGACAAGGCATACTATAATATTAAGGAATTTCTGACAGAACCAATGGACAGAACCATTTATTTTGACATAGATTTTTATGAATTATTTTTATTTATTGTTGACATTTGTAATTTACTAAAGTTTGCTAAATTAATGATAATGACTTGACTACCTACCGAATAAATTTTATTATAAACAATCACAATTATTCATATTTGCACGCCATAATATGTGGCAAACATTTCTGAACCTGTACTTTTTAAATGTTATCCTGCATGCACGTTTATTTCTGTATGTGTACACATGTTTGAGCAAATAAATTTATCTTATCCTCAGACCAACAAAATAAGAAAGACGGAGCATTACGTACATCAAAAGTGAAGCCACCTTTTTATCTATGAGTATGTAAAAAGGGTTGTCATTTGTTAAAGTTTTTCCCTATAATTTGGGGAATAATATTTTGGGTAGGATAATATTGTACGAGTAAGATATTGTTGAGTATGGTATTGTACCTCAATTGTTAGGAAGGATTTCGAAACAAAACCATTTTTTTTTACATCGCAAAATAAAATAAAATAACAATTAAGTACAAAGTGCATTTACATACAGCCCTATCGTCAACGGCTACATGAGGCAAGTCTGGTAACTCCTACAAAAAAATACACTAGTAATGGCAGCTTTTGATTAAAACCTTAGGAAGATAAATGAAGAATTAGGACTTACTTGAACAAACGTACAGCCAGAACTTTGTGAAACTGAGTTTTCAGCAATTACGTAGGACGACGGAAATAACATCTAAAAATAAAATTTGGTACAGTAGTATTTAAATTTGCTAGACTAAGCTGAGAAACTAACTAAAATAAAATAAAAAATACAGTCTCGTGTTTAATTACTGTTTTGATAAAATCTCATTTTTGTTTTTAAAATTTTATATCCGCTTTTGATCACACGGCGAAGTCCACGATTAGTTGAATAAAGGTCATTATTATCAAAATGATCGGAACAAACCACGCTGGTTTTCGATGGAAGCCATTCTGGATCATTCCGACTATTATAGCTACTATCCATTTACTTTTGTTTTCAATATTACTTGGAAATCTAAAATATTAAATACATAAAAAAACGCATATTCACGCATACTCGAAATAAAAAATATCGAACGGGAATATTTCAAATCATATTATGGCAACCCTCGCACTTTAAATGTCACTGTTTTCGTTCGTTCATTCGTTCAGGTTTTTGTTCCAAGTAACCTAAAATTCATAGTTAATTAAATTAAGAAACGATGTTATTTGAAGTACTTCCATGTGAAAAGTGATTCCGTGAGACTTTTTATGTGATTTGCTATTGTTTTTACAAGTTTTCACTACACAAAAAGGCATAATTCTATTTTTTTTTATTGAAGTTTACTAGACGACGACTCGTGACGTACTAGGAGCGATGAGCATAGTTTTTGTGTAGGTGTGTGCGTGAGCCTGTGTGTTTACTTGCAGGAGCATAGTTTTGTGGCTACACGTTTGATATAGGTAGTGATCCGTCTTTCTTTTTTTGTTGGTCTGAGATCTTATCTTATCTTATCTTAGCTAAGTAACAGCCGCTCGGCTCGATCTATCTTGTTACAAAGGGGTATACCCGGGTTGTGCAGGTGAAACCGAGAAGCAGACCCCAGCATAGTTGGGGAAAGCTCTGCCCTGCATTTATATATTAGAATTAGCCACTTTCGTTAAGAAAAACATAAAACTGTTTAATTTTGATAAAAACGAGCGCCGTAAAACTAAGTTAATACTACCCGCACCTCGACTACAAATGTATAAAAATAGCCCAGAATATCGTAGCATACAGATACATAATAAATTACCTGAAAATATACGGTCCACGAGAACAGTATGTGTATTTAAAGCTAGGCTAAAGTCATTTCTCTTGGAAAAGTGCTATTATAGTATTAAAGAATTTATGGAAGATAAAATGTTAAAATAGAATTAAAAATATATATATCATGTGTTCATTTTATTATAGGTTCTTTTGTATGTAAATACTAATTGTGATTATTGTTATTTATATGACATGTTTTCGTTTATTAAATTGGTGAATGATTTTAATTTTTGACATTCGATAAAATTTTGGTACGACATTTTAAATATCGAATGGTGTATTTTTATTATATTTTTATTTTTATCATGTTGACATTATATTTGTGATTTTATTAATTTGATTTGACATAGTGATGATATATTTATGATTTTATATTTTTTCTATTTATTAATAATCAAGTTATGTTTGGTTTATTTAACTAATTTTCATAAATTAATTTAAACTTCAACACACTCAGACAATTGTTATTAAGTAAATGAAGTGAAATGTTAGATATAAATTTAATTAATTAATTTAATATTTAATTCCTAATGATATTTATGTGATTGGATAAATCTAGATATCTCTTCTGCAATATTAGTTTTAAGTTATCTTGCTGCGCCCTAACAGGATCATGTACTCACTAGTTTAAGCTTAGCGTGTAAAATTGGTTGTGTACATTGTGCATTAAATAAAATAAAATAAAATAAAGCCTAGGCAGATGATGTGTAGGTAATAGGGCGTGCGTTCAGATCGGAGCACAAGGAAAATTTCTTTACTGTCTAGGCTATTAACACTGTAATTCGAAAATACTGTAAAAGCCAATTATTTTTAAAAGAGTAACCGTGGAGTTTCTTGCCGGCTCTTCTCCATAGGAAACGACCGATTGGAACCGTGCACCTTGCTTCTGACGTTTCATAAGTGCCCATGTAGGTGTGGTTTCATGTGAAATAAAATATTTTTGGCGTATTTTTTTCTTTTGGTCTCCATGACAAAATACACGTTTGCATGCAACTTTCAAGGCGATTAAATTCGATAAATTCAAGAAAAGATACACATTATTTTCCAAGTAGGTACTAGTAAAAACAAAATCATCTCGATATCGATTTGTGGGGTTCATATTTTTCAAGATTAGTCTTAGATTATAATAATCAACTATAATATTATCAAATAGGTACTATTAAGTTTTTTTTGCGCCAAGGAGGTAAGAATCCCTCACTCGCCGGTCTCTTTCTTCTTCAATCTTAGATTTGAACCAGGATGCGAGGGCCGGAGGAAGCGCGCCTTCTGAAGCTTACGTGTGGTCGGGCAGCGGGTGACTGCGTGCAGCGCCGGGCGCGGCAGTGTCGGCGCGACCCCGCCGCAGCCCGACGCGCCGCCCTCATGTCGATGTTCTTCAAGTTCAGGAACGGCGTGAGTACCGCGAGTGCGAGCGGTCGCCGGGCGCCGAAGCCTGCCCCGACACTGGCGCCGGCGCCCGGCGCCCGCTCCACGACACCTGCCTCACACGCTGTGGGCCAGCCAGCACAATACCTGCCTGTGATTTTCTGTGTTCTGATGCTGGTTGTGCTAAACCGCGTCGCAAGAGCATGACATCACATCACAATATTATGAAGTCTTTAGGGCCATTAAGACATCATTCATTCGTTGCAGAGTCTAGTGCACAGTGCAGAAGTAATTTCATTGGTTTGTAATAATTATTGATAGTGATGTGTTATGTTGTGTACCTACACCTGTCTAGACGCTTTCTAACTATATAAGTAGAGTGTTGTGCATAGGGTGCGCAGGGCGGGGTTGTCTGGGGGCGCCAGACCGCCAGGGGTGTCGCAGGTAGTTCGGCAGCGGCCGCCGCGCCGCCGCGCTCGTCTGAGACTCCGGGACGCGGTCGCCGACTCACAATCACGCATACGGCACACGGCACACATCGAGCCGCGGCGGCTGGCACATGCCACGAGTGTTGTTATCCGACTTCAAAAAGGCGGAGGTTCTCAATTCGACTGTTTATTTTATTGTTTGTTAGGTACGTGATTACTCCGCCAATTATGAATTGATTTTGATGATTATTTTTGGCTTACCTACCAAATAAAAAAAAAGCAACCGACTTCCAAAAAAAGTGAAAAATAACTTTAATTTCGGAAGTCGGTGTCTTTGCTTATCAATTTTCGTTTTTTGCCACCGACTTGCGAAATTAAAGTTATTTTTCACATTTTTAGTGTTTTATTGGAAGTCGGTTGTTACCGACTTCAAAAAAGGAGGAGGTACTATGTTCGGATGATTGTTTTTTTTTTTTTTTTTTTTTTATATATGTTCACCAATTACTCCGCCGTTTGTGAACCGATTTAAAAAATTCTTTTTTTGTTCAAAAGCTTATACTTCTGAGGTGGTCCCATTGTCACCAAGTCAGGATCTGATGATGGGATCCTAGAGAAATCGAGGGGAACTTTCAAAAATCGTAAGGGCAACTAGTGCATTCCTTAATTTATTCATTAAGTATTTTACAGCACTACAATTTTATGAAGGTCTGGAGTCGATCTGATGATGGAGCCGAAAGACAGTCAAGGGAACTCCTCAATGGTTTACAGCAGATACCTCGTGTTTGGGCTTAATTAATTTGTATTGATAAAAACTTTACACTTTGATGGGTTGTGACTGTCGTTAGGGGTCTGATGATGAAGACGAAAGACAGTCGAGGGAACTCCTCAGTGGTTTACAGCAGATATCTTGTGTTTGGGCTTGATTAATTTGTATTGATAAGAACCTTACACTTGGATGAGTTGTGACTGTCGTTAAGGGTCTGATGATGAAGACGAAGGACGATTAACGGAACTCCTCAACGGTTCACAGTAATTACCTTGTGTTTGGACTTAATTCATTTATATTGATAAGAACTTTGCAACCATATAGGTTGTAAGTGACATTACAGATCTGATTATGGTCACCTTATAATATGATGTTGGGGGGGACTATACAGTGTAAGCAAATGTATAGTGTTCACCCTTATATTCTTGAGAAGGCACGGGAGTCTCATTAGCCAGCCGGTTTCGTATAACATCTAAACGATACTTGCGCTGTTCAGACGACTCGCCACTTAATCGTTTTTGAATAAGATTGAGTCGGCAGATCTTATCATTTGGCGACTCCTGCGACAAATGAGAATGCATGTAATTTCTCATCTGAGATAACCTAGCATGACGAGCTAACGGTGATTCTTGGGAACCGGACATAGCACTCCGTTTGCGATTCTTAGATAGGCGTTTCTTTTCAGCAGTATTAGTCTCTTTAATTCTGTTTTTCTTCATGCGGGCGGCTCCTTTAGTTGGTCTACCCATGGTGATTACAAAAATCAAATTACACAAAAAATGGAAAAATAATAAAACTTTAAAAAAAAAATTTGACCGACTTCAAAAAAAACAAAACAAAAAAGGACTACTGTACTAAAACCAAACGACAAAAGTACTTCTTTAATAATGAGAGAAAAATTTAAAAATAACTTTAATTTCGGAAGTCGGTGGCCAAAAACTAAAATTAAAAGCAAAGACACCGACTTCCGAAATTAAAGTTATTTTTAAATTTTTCTCTTAGAAGTACTTTTGTCGTTTGGTTTTAGTACAGTAGTCCTTTTTTGTTTTGTTTTTTTTGAAGTCGGTCAATTTTTTTTATTAAAGTTTTTTTAAGTATTTTTTGTAAAAAGTTTTTATTTTTCAATTTTTAGTTGTGGTGCCTATCCCGCACAAATTCGAATAGGTACCACTACCTGCTATATAAATAACAGTGACGGAGTCAAATAAGATATCATCTACATAGACTAAGTGAGAAAAATACTTTATTATTGAAGCAAACGCAAAAACTACCCAAGCAAAATTAATAATGGGACTACCGCTGAAGCATGACCTACCAAACAAAAAAAGAATCATCAAAATCGATTCATAATTGGCGGAGTAATCGCGTAACATAAACATAAAAAAACATAAAAACGAATTGAGAACCTCCTCCTTTTTGAAGAAGTCGGTTAACAAAAGAATCATCAAAATCAAGTCATTAATCAATTCATTCATTCATACTTCAGAGATGAAATGAAATTGTTTATTCTGTAAATAGGATAAGTATCGGAATCAATATTACAAGTCTTATTTTAAAAAAAAATAAGCTATTTGAGGTCGGCGTTTCCTATCTAACTACTCGGAGAAGAAAGGCCGAAACAAACTTAGAGGTCGCAATCTCTTTTAAAGTTCCGACATAATCTTGGTCAGGCCATATGAGGACCATGTAGATTAATATGAAATGGTCTTTTGAGGAAAGAACCACACATATTTGACAGGACCTTTCCAGTCAGTGCAAGCATTTGTCAGTAACCGAGGAGCTCAACTCAGAACGTAAGGAGCTCAACGACTCGACGAACAATACCAAAAAAAGGACATTTGGGTAGGCCGCATAAAGTACTCAAACTGCCAGAACATCATTAAAAAACTGAGGAAGGGGAGCGGAAAAAAAAAAATTAAATTAAAATGATCCACATAGTCCTTACCTTCACAATAATTAAAATAAAATAATAGTTACTTTACAAAGTAGGAGGAGCTCGTGGCTAAGTAATAATAGCTGCACGGGTCGATTCATCAGGTTAAGCTACGCTTGCCGGGGTTGGTCCGTGGATAGGTGACCATCTTTACATATCGAGACTCCTCCGTGCTTCGGAAAGCACGTTAAGCCGTTGGTCCCGGCTGTCATTTGTGTATCTTTGACAGTCGTTACGGGTCGTCAGAAGCCCGAAAGTCTGACAACCAGTCTTGCCAAGGGGTATCGTATTACCCAGTTACTGGGTTGTGGAGGTCAGATAGGCAGTCGCTCCATGTAAAATACTGGTATTCACCTGCATCCGGTTAGACTGGAAGCTGACCCCAACATGGTTGGGAAAAGGCTAGGCAGATGATGAGTTACTTTACAAAGTAATCATGTGGTCGCATATAAATTTTTATTAACTTTGCTAGGGTAGTTTTTGAGTTAGCTTCAATAATATATTACGTATTTTTCACACTTAGTATTATGGATGATGTTGTAATAAGTTCCTGTCACTGTTACTGACCGAGCGAGGGAAGCGTCTCTGCTTCAAACCTGGCAAAATTTTCTTTCGAGTGTCAGTACCCTACCTCTACAGATCGTATTTTGCAACCGATCTAGATCTGGACGAAACTTGGTATACTTACAGGTTTCAAGAAATTTTTTGACGTCGGGGATTTTTATTGGAGGGAAAATTCCTCCAAAAAGGGGCAAAAAGGGGGCTACTGGATATCTCCGCCTTATGAGATCCGATTTTGATGGTTCTTCTTTTAATTGAAAGGTAGTTACTATAAATTGGTCTCATAAAAATATGTTGAAGATCTGACGACGATCTTCGGCGTGTGAAGCAGGATAGCTCCTCAAAATGCAGCAAATTGGTCCCTTTTAGATTTCCACCAGTGAAATCGGCCCTTAACTACTATGGTAGGGATTGATGGCGCACCTTTTTTTTTTTTGGGTGGGAATTCCTCAAATGGCTTCTCCCTCTCTGGGCGGAGCGGGAGGGCGTGTCAGACTTTTGCGGACTAAAACCCACCCGTGTTCATTCAATTGCCTATTGCCAAGGTCCCTTTCGAACTTTCCCGCAACCCTGGCAGGCATCGGTCCTAACGGACCCCGTCAAGTGTGCGTAATGACACGCCGTCGACCCAGACCTGGTCCTTATCGGACGGCGAGCTATCCATTGCTCCCAGTCCGCAAGCCCGCGCCTACGGTGGCCGGGAAACCGCCTGGGATTCCCGACGCCCAGGGCGTCTCCTGCGGCGGTGGTGAGGGGCGTGAATGCGCATACCTTGACTCGCCCTCACGCGTTCCGCCTCCTCCTTCGCGAGCACTACTGCTTCACAGAAGGAGGTGACGGCTTCCCATGCCCTCTCGCTCCGTACCATGACCTGGAACAGGGCCGGACGCGAGAGGTCATTGCCGCCAATCGCCTCCAAGAGGACAGGGCGGTGTTCCGCTCAAGCAGGGCAGACCTTCACCGTATGCTCCTCTGTGTCCTCTGGGCGATCCACACAGTTTAGACACCCGGGCGTTTCATCCCGCTTTATCCAAAACAGGAACCTCCCGAAGCAACCGTGTCCGGTGAGGACATGCGTCAGGCGGAAGGTGAGGACGCCGTGGCGCCTCTCTGGCCACTCCTCAAAGAGGAGACTTATCACCTCAATTGTGGCGTGCCCAGCACTGGGTTGCGAGAATCGCACTCTCCATGCCATCATGAGATCCCGCCGGAGCTCTGTCCGCTGTACCGCGATTTCTCGCGGTAGCGGAGTTAAGCCCCGGCGTTTCGCCTCCTTGCGCCACTCCCAAATGTGGGCGAGGACTTTCGCTTCCAGATCCCACGGCGGTAATCCAGCAAGGAGGCTCGCCGCCTCCCCAGAGACCGTGCGGTATCCCCGGGCCAGCCGGATGGCCATGACCCTTTGGGACGCGTTCAACCGGCGGGTTGATGGCGCACCTGGGACCACCTTCTCATCACAAAATTATAGAATCATTCTCCTGCCCTTAGCCTTATTTTCCATATTCGTTTATTTCAACGTAATTCATCAACTTCTAATTGTCGTATCGAAATGAAACTTTGCATTTAAATGTAGTTTCGATACCTATAATTTGGAATCTTGGAGCTGATCTGATGATGAAGCCAGGAGGTAGATAGTTCACCTCCTTCTGCGAAGCAGTAATGCTCGCGAAGGAGGAGGCGGAACGCGTGAGGGAAAGGCAAAGTTTGCGCCCTCACGCCCCTAACCGCCGCCGTTGGAGACGCCCTGGGCGTCGGGAATCCCAGGCGGATTCCCGGCCACCATAGGCGCGGGCTTGCGGACGGTGAGCAACGGGTAGCTCGCCGTCCGATAAGGACCAGATCCGGGTCGATGGCGCGTCGTGTTCCACGCGCGCCTCAAAGAGATGTCAGCACAATTGACGGGGTCCGGTAGGACCGATGCCTGCCAGGGTTGCGGGAAAGTCCGAAAGGAATACCGGGACCTTGGCAACAGGCAAATGAAGGAACACAGGTGGGTTTTAGTCAGTAAAAGTCTGACACGCCCTTCCGCTCCGCCCAGAGCGGGAGAAGTAATTGGATGATTTCCCACACTCAAAAAAAAAAAAAAAAAAGTAAGTAGATAGTGGAACTCTTCAGTGGCTACTAGTAACCCCTCGAGTTTGGGCTCATATGATTCGTTTTGACGATCCCCAAGAGAGATTAGTTCCAGATCCACATACTTAGTGTATTTTGTGTTTCGAAACCAAACTATCGGTGATATTATGAATATTGCCTCGTTGGGCTAGCGGTCGCAAACGCTACTGCTGAACTCGAGGTCTCTTGGGCGCGATTCCTGGCTTGGGCAAAGTGTTATTAGGTCTTTCCATCTGGAATTGCTCAGTGCTCAGTGGCAATAGGCTCAGCCCCTATTACATGGGACTTAAACATAACTGGCGAAATGTGGGTTGCATCATAGCTGCACCTCTGCCTATCCCAAAGGGAATACAGGCGTAATGTTATGTTTAATGAATATTATTATTGCATGATGATAGCTAGCAGTCTGTCAAAATTAAAAACTGGCCAAGTGCGTGTCGGACACTCGGACCACGCACACTGAAGAGTTCCGTAGTCGGGATGAATTTAACACACGGGTAGGTCTAGGTGGCGAGTTATCATAAAAATTAGAAAAAAAAAAAAATACGTAAATTGAAAAATTAAAATTTTCATACAAAATCCTTACTATCCTTACTCCATACTAATCCTTACTAATATTCTAATGCGAAAGTCACTCTGTCTGTCTGTCTGTCGCGCTTTCACGCCAAAACCACTGAACCGATTTAAATGAAATTTGGTACACAGATAGTCTAGAGCCTGAGAAAGGACATAGGCTACTTTTTATCGACATACCACGCGGGCGTAGCCGCGGGCGGAAGCTAGTAAATAATAAAACAATAACCAAAATTGGGATCACTCTGTGTAAAACATTCATTCATGAAGGTACTTACCAGCTGGCTTGCGTTCTATCGGCCGATCCCTTGACGGCTTAATTTCTAAGAAATCGCGCGGCATTCCTTCAATTCGCATACTTTTTACCGACTTCAAAAAAGGAGGAGGTGCTATGTTCGGATGTTTTTTTTTTTTTTTATGTATTTTCACCGATTACTCCGTCGTTTGTGAACCGATTTAAAAAATTATTTTTTTGTTCAAAAGCTTATACTTCTGAGGTGGTCCCATTGTCACCAAGTCAGGATCTGATGATGGGATCCTAGAGAAATCGAGGGGAACTTTCAAAAATCGTAAGGGCAACTAGTGCATTCCTTAATTTATTCATTAAGTATTTTACAGCACTACAATTTTATGAAAGTCTGGAGTCGATCTGATGATGGAGCCGAAAGACAGTCAAGGGAACTCCTCAATGGTTTACAGCAGATACCTCGTGTTTGGGCTTAATTAATT
Organism: Lithophane leautieri; assembly: GCA_949152455.1. Classification (NCBI taxonomy): domain Eukaryota; kingdom Metazoa; phylum Arthropoda; class Insecta; order Lepidoptera; family Noctuidae; genus Lithophane; species Lithophane leautieri. Next base: position 21,253,401 of record OX424460.1, read on the forward strand.
TGTATTGATAAAAACTTTACACTTTGATGGGTTGTGACTGTCGTTAGAGGTCTGATGATGAAGACGAAAGACATTCGAGGGAACTCCTCAGTGGTTTACAGCAGATATGTTGTGTTTGGGCTTGATTAATTTGTATTGATAAGAACCTTATACTTGGATGGGTTGTGACTGTCGTTAAGGGTCTGATGATGAAGACGAAGGACGATTAACGGAACTCCTCAACGGTTCACAGTAATTACCTTGTGTTTTGACTTAATTCATTTATATTGATAAGAACTTTGCAACCATATAGGTTGTAAGTGACATTACAGATCTGATTATGGTCACCTTATAATATGATGATGAGGGGAACTATACAGTGTAAGCAAATGAATAGTGTTCACCCTTATATTCTTGAGAAGGCACGGGAGTCTCATTAGCCAGCCAGTTTCGTATAACATCTAAACGATACTTGCGCTGTTCAGACGACTCGCCACTTAATCATTTTTGAATAAGATTGAGTCGGCAGATCTTATCATTTGGCGACTCCTGCGACAAATGAGAATGCATGTAATTTCTCATCTGAGATAACCTAGCATGACGAGCTAACGGTGATTCTTGGGAACCGGACATAGCACTCCGTTTGCGATTCTTAGATAGGCGTTTCTTTTCAGCAGTATTAGTCTCTTTAATTCTGTTTTTCTTCATGCGGGCGGCTCCTTTAGTTGGTCTACCCATGGTGATTACAAAAATCAAATTACACAAAAAATGGAAAAATAATATAACTTAAAAAAAAAAATTTGACCGACTTCAAAAAAAACAAAACAAAAAAGGACTACTGTACTAAAACCAAACGACAAAAGTACTTCTTTAATAATGAGAGAAAAATTTAAAAATAACTTTAATTTCGGAAGTCGGTGGCCAAAAACTAAAATTAAAAGCAAAGACACCGACTTCCGAAATTAAAGTTATTTTTAAATTTTTCTCTTAGAAGTACTTTTGTCGTTTGGTTTTAGTACAGTAGTCCTTTTTTGTTTTGTTTTTTTTTAAGTCGGTCAAATTTTTTTTTTAAAGTTTTATTATTGTACAATTCGTTTTAATTTCATTGATGCGATGTTATGATCCGTGACCCCGGCAAACCTCTGCACTACAGTTCTTTAGAAAAATCAATAAATAATTTGTAAAAAAATCAATAAATAATAACGTTTAAAATTAAAATATTGTAATAAAACGAATACGCTAAACCGTATATTCTGTGTGTTAAATTAATGTCACCATTAAAGCGGCACGCTGTATATGTAAGTACGTATAAAACTATTTTCTGTATTTTTATGGTTCCATACCCAAAGGGTAAAACGGGACCCTATTCTATTCCTAAGACTCCGCTGTCTGTCTGTCTGTCTGTCCGTGTGTCAGCAGGCTGTATCTCATGAACCGTGATAGTTAGACAGTTGAAATTTTCACAGATAATGTATTTCTGTTGCCGCTATAACAACAAATACTAAAAAACAGAATGAAATAAATATTTAAGGGGACTCTCATACAAAAACGTGATTTTTTTGATCGTTTTTGCTCGAAATTGATAACGGCAACAGGTTAGATGCTTGACATATTCACAGAATATTTAGTTATACAGTATGTTAACTAACAGAGGGCGTTCCCGTTAACCCGCAATAGTATACCATACATACAAGCTAAAAAAAATATTATCAATAAAAAAAAAATGTTTTTTTTATTTTATACAGTATGTTAACTAACAGAGGGCGTTCCCGTTAACCCACAATAGTATACCATACATACAAGCTAAAAAAAATATTACCATTAAAAAAAAAATGTTTTTTTTATTTTTTATAATAAAATATTCACAAAAAATATTAAATTGATACGTAAAAGAAACACTCTGTACACGCGCACTTGTCCTTCAAAGTAAGTACGGCAATGTCGCAATTTACCTATGAATGACGGGCCGCGTGTGCGGCGATCTGATTGATGCGCCTAGCCCCGCCCCCTGCTCCCCGAATGTCCACAGGATTTGTCCACCTAATTTTAGTCGGAACTAAGCTCGCGCGCATACCGGATGTGCATTCATACAACACACACACTCATACAACACACACTATACACACAACACACACAGTACACACACACATACAAAACACACTATACAAATGGTTTTTCTTTTAATTATTTTATTTTCGTTCTGTTTAAAATCTTTATTTCTGCTGATTAGTACCCATACGAAGAAAATCCGAATTTTATCGTCAAACTAGTGTTAAATTAAGAGCCCTGACACCCATAACACAAGTTTAATCTTAGCTTGGGTGTTAGAGGTTCATAACTCCGTATTAACCTACAATTTTATATAACAAATCTATTTTTGGTATTCCAAGTGGTAAATGTAAATTGTAATCTGGAAATAAAGAATTATTTATTATTATTTTATTTATTTATTTTCGCATTGCAACATCTTGTCTCCTTTCGTCATTCGTGTGTGAAAAATGCCGCGTTATCAGTTCAGTGCTCGGGAGTATGTGAACATGGTGCATATTTAAGCTGAGTGTAATTGTGTGATGGTGCTTTGAGGATCCCAATGCACAATTTAATGCGACGAGTGCACCAAAACAACCGTTGGCGATTGCAACAAGCAATGTGTAGAGAGAGAAGGTTAGCATATTGCGCAGTTCAAAATCTAAGTAAGTCTTTAAACATTATTTAAATGTGCCTACCGTGCGTACTTAAAACCTTTTCGAAAAAAGAAATAACACTAAGAAACGACTATGCCACAAAATAAATAAGATCAGAAAGCCCATTCTTTGCTAAAACTACTTTTATACTCAGGGAGTACCTACCCCGTACAACGAGCGTATTACTTCTGTGGTGTTACACGATTGCTATTAAATTACGAATGCAACTGCATAAAGTAAAAGTATTTTTTTTTTCATTTCGATGTCATTGCAGAAAACATTACAAAACGTTAGACAGTGATTGCTAACGTGCAATACCTCATTATCATTTAAAAGCTAGCCTAAAACTGAGATTTAAATGAAACTTTCTCTAATACTTAACCGCACACTATTTATTAGCGTAGTTACCTACTACGTTATTTATTTTTCTAATTACTTTCTTATTAGCACTGTAAGGCACCGGAGTCACCGATCTGAGTGAATAGGTAAAACACATTCGTGTACTTGTTCCATGAGTGGGCCTTCTGTACTTTTATCTGTTTATTTTGTGGCCGCGAGCCCGCGACCGACGCCGACGCGACGTGTCAGCAAAGCGCTGCCGACGCGCCACATGTCTATTACTCGGCCGCTGCGAGCAGAATAATTCGCTGTACTCTGTATTCTAATATGATTGAAACGTGGCTTAGATAGGTACATGAATTTATGTTTTTACTGTTTGCGAATAGGTTCTTACAAGCCCAAGGGGCCTCAGTGACGCGTTCCTTTGTCAGCCGGGCATTTGAGATGGGTTGTTAAATCAAAACATACATAAATGTTTTATTTTACTGATAACAACACGACGCTGTGGTTTTCACTGTCTTTCCGCTCGTTTTCCGGTGATGCAAGGTTGCATCAATCAAAACCGTTGAGCCCCACTGATGCATATTTGCATCCGTTGACTCACGCTATTAAAATCTCTATTTCTACGGAGTAAAGGGCTAATATCGTCTGTGGAAAGGTACAGTATTAATTTTGCCGCCTTTACCAAAGTCAACGCTCGCCATTCAGTGCCGTCACGCCGTCCGCCCCCCGCCCGGCCGGCCGGCTCGGTGAGAAGCTCGCTTGGCATCGTGTGCGCGCGAGAACAAAATTGCGACGTTGCCGGTTTGGGCTACACCACTACGCTAGGTACTATTCCGCGTTAGTATTTTGATTTTAAACAGGTCGTTTCGAATTTATTGCCAATTTAGTTTTTTTTTTTTTTATTCGGATTTTTTTTAACTCATTTGTATATGCTGATATTTTTATTTGAATCTATTAATGATATAGATTATCGAGTTTAAGGGAACGCCCTCTGTTATTTAACATACTGTATATTCACTTTAAAAATAAATAGTTAAATTAAAATAAAACAAATATTTAAGGGGGGCTCCCATACAACAGATATGATTTTTTTGCCGTTTTTAGGGTTCCGTAGTCAACAAGGAACCCTTATAGTTTCGCCATGTCCGTCTGTCTGTCTGTCTGTCTGTCAGTCCGTCCGTCTGTCCGCGGCTTAGCTCAGAACCTGTTGGTACTAGAAAGCTTTAATTTGGTATGGATATACATACAGTATGTTAAATTAATGGACACGGGGAAGCGCGTCGGCAGCGCTTTGCCGACACGTCGCGTCGGCGTCGGTCGCGGGCTCGCGGCCACAAAATAAACAGATAATAGTACAGAAGGACCACTCATGGAACAAGTACACGAATGTGTTTTACCTATTCACTCAGATCGGTGACTCCGGTGCCTTACAGTGCTAATAAGAAAGCATTAGAAAAATAAATTGTATCAAAAAAATAACGTAGTAGGTAACTACGCTAATAAATAGTGTGCTGTTATGTATTAGAGAAAGTTTCATTTAAATCTCAGTTTAGGCTAGCTTTTAAATGATAATGCACGTTAGCAATCACTGTCTAACGTTTTGTAATGTTTTCTGCAAAGACATAGAAATGAAAAAAAAAAACTTTTACTTTATGCAGTTGCATTCGTAATAAATTACTTAATAGCAAACGTGTAACACCACAGAAGTAATACGCTCGTTGTACGGGGTAGGTACTCCCTGAGTATAAAAGTAGTTTTAGCAAAGAGTGGGCTTTCTGATCTTATTTATTATGTGGCACAGTCGTTTCTTAGTGTTATTTCTTTTTTCGAAAAGGTTTTAGGTATTATGATAGGTACATTTAAATAATGTTTAAAGACTTACTTAGATTTTGAACTGCTCAATATGCTGACCTTCTCTCTCTACACATTGCTTGTGGCAATCGCCGACGGTTGTTTTGGTGCACTCGTCGCATTAAATTGTGCATTGGGATACCTCTCGGCATACATCCTCAAAGCACCATCACACAATTACACTCCGCTTAAATGTGCACCTGAGCACTGAACTGATAACGCGGCATTTTTCACACACGAATGACGAAAGGAGACAAGATGTTGCAATGCGAAAATAAATGCACATCCGGTATGCGCGCGAGATTAGTTCCGACTAAAATTAGGTGGACAAATCCTGTGGACATTCGGGGAGCAGGGGGCGGGGCTAGGCGCATCAATCAGATCGCCGCACACGCGGCCCGTCATTCATAGGTAAATTGCGACATTGCCGTACTTACTTTGAAGGACAAGTGCGCGTGTACAGAGTGTTTCTTTTACGTATCAATTTAATATTTTTTGTGAATATTTTATTATAAAAAATAAATAAAACATTTTTTTTTTTAATGATAATATTTTTTTTAGCTTGTATGTATGGTATACTATTGTGGGTTAACGGGAACGCCCTCTGTTAGTTAACATACTGTATACATCACGGCGACAAAGTGGTAAAAAAAAACGGTAAACGTAATTTTTTTTAGGGTACTTCCCTTACACGTAAAGTGGAAATGGTTTTTTTTCTCTCGTCAATCCCATGGTGTGGGGTATCGTTGGAAAGGTCGTTAAAAAATATTGCGAGTTTGTGGAAACCATTTTTGGATTCAGGGATCCGTTTGCGAAATGTTAAGCTTTAAAGTGCTAATTTTTGTTAGAGTCAAGTGTCCCTCCCACCCTGCCAGCTAAATGGTTGATTTTGCATATGTGAAAAAATTCACGGCAGTAGTATATATAACGAATATAAAAGGAAAACTATCACCGCTACGTAGGCTCCACAAGTTACCGAGTAATAATCGACCAACTTAAATTTGCAGTTGCAAAAACATGTTCAGAACATGTTTTTCAACTACAATGTTAAGTTTGTACTACGGAACCCTTCATTGTGCGTGGTTCGACATGTAGTTGGCCGGTTTGTTATAGATAATGGTACGGAACCCTTCGTGCGCGAGTCCACCTCGCACTTGGCCGGTTTTTTTATACACACATTGGTGCCGATTCTCTTGTCGCAAAATTCTCTAAACTAGACTAAAAATCACTAAAATTTAGTTTATTCCTGTCACACGACGATTTCCCATTCTGAAATAGACTAATAGTGACGCAACTTAATTATATTTTAGTTTGGCAGCACTAAGATGGCACCGAGTTATTAATTTTAAAAGTGAAAATGCTATTTTGAATTTGACGATTTAACCTAAAATGTTGTCCTATAACTAAAATCCTCTAAATAAATCTGACTGATTTTAATCGCGATTAAAAATTTGTGGAATAAAATTAGATTTCATGAACTAAAATTCAAACCAACGCGCAACGCCTCAACTTCAGTTGCAAAACAATACTGCATCTTTTTTTTATTTCCTTCTGCTTATATCTCGAAAATGGTGGGTCCTATCGCAAAAATAATAAAAATTTCCTGAAATGGAAACCATAAACCCCTATTACTCAACATGTTGGTAATTTTTTTTTTTCTTATTTTCCGTACATAAGTGAAAAATTCCATAAAAAGCACGTCGAGGGCGCCAAAATGCGCGCCTCCGGCTCTAAAAAAAATTCACGGGGTAGGGAAAACAAGGCGCGATTGTAAAATTCGATATTATTTATGTTTAGAGAATTTGGCAGAATAGCTTTAAGATTCTCATAGCCTAATGTAAGGAATTTTAGTGATAGTTTAGTTAGTTTAGGTCGGTGTACACACGGCTACACAACAAGCTATGCATTTCCAGTTTAAGCTGACCTCGCATTGTTCGTAAATCCTTTATAATGCGAACTCAGCATAAACTGGAAATGTATAGCTTGATGTGTAGCCGTGTGTACAAGAGAATCGGCACCAATGACCCCTTATGAGAGAAATTTAGAATACCTAACTATCCGCCCGCCTTGAGTAGCCTTGAGTTCTTTCACTGTCACCTAACCTACTTAGGTACTCGTTTTTAGAGAAACACAAACATTTGACTTCTCGGAAGCCACACTGTGACATTGACATCCTGTATTAATTTTATTTTATTTCTGTTGCTGAACTCATTTTATTTACCTTTAAATAGAGTCTGAAACCGGAATCGAATTTCTAAAAGATAAATTCTGAGAGGTCTAGGTCGGTAGCTACCTACCTAGTTTGTCCGGTCAGTGATCTAGCACCTGTGAGTCTGCGAGCAATAGAAGTGTACAGGGGCCGGGCATGTGTGCTGTTGAGGTGCGCCGGGTGCGCGGCACGGACGCTATCAGCTGTGCGCGGTCGGCGGCCGGGAGCTCGGACAAGCCGCGTCGCCGCCGCCTCCTTGCCGCCCCGCGCTATCTATCCTTCGATTCGCGCTCAGTTGAAGCTAGCGCGGCTCTTTGTGCGATCGTGTTTCAGCTTTGTTCTTATTGTGACGTGCGCAGTGTGCACGCACTCGGCGAAGTGCATAGTGAGCGATAGTGGAGTGTGTGCAAGTGGTTAGTGTTGGTGGTGGTCGGTGTTGTGGTGGTCGCCGTGTGAAGAGCTGAGAGCGGCGCCCGGGAGCCCAGGGGGCAGTGACCGCTGACACGATCTCGGTACGGCCCGGAGATTTCGAGCGACACAGTCGCGCGTAACCGTAACGTACTTCCCGCAAGCTATTGTTAAACTCTTAATAGGTACCAAAACACGTTGTTGTCGAATCGAATCGACTTATGTCATACACGGATACACGTACGGTCTACTCGTCAAGTCGTCACCACTACTAAATATATAGCTTTCTTGGGATGTTGTGGTCTATTCTGTGTGTATGATAGTGTTTTCGATTGTTTCTAGAGCTCAGACCAACAAAATAAGAAAGACGGAGCACGTCATACATCAAACGTGTAGCCACAAAACTATGCTCCTGCAAGTAAACACACAGGCTCACGCACACACCTACACAAAAACTATGCTCATCGCTCCTAGTACGTCACGAGTCGTCGTCTAGTAAACTTCAATAAAAAAAAATAGAATTATGTCTTCTTGTGTAGTGAAAACTTGTAAAAACAATAGCAAATCAAATAAAAAGTCTCACGGAATCACTTTTCACATGGAAGTACTTCAAATAACATCGTTTCTTAATTTAGTTAACTATGAATTTTAGGTTACTTGGAACAAAAACCTGAACGAATGAACGAACGAAAACAGTGACATTTAAAGTGCGAGGGTTGCCATAATATGATTTGAAATTTTCCCGTTCGATATGTTTTAGTTCGAGTAATTATATGCCTGTTTTTTTTATGTATTTAATATTTTATATTTCCAAGTAATATTGAAAATAAAAGTAAATGGATAGTAGCTATAAGAAATAGTCGGAATGATCCAGAATGGCTTCCATCGAAAACCAGCGTGGTTTGTTCCGATCATTTTGATAATAATGACCTTTATTCAACTAATCGTGGACTTCGCCGTGTGATCAAAACCGGATATCCTAAAAAGGAACATGAATTTAAAAAACAAAAATGAGATTTTATCAAAACAGTAATTAAACACGAGACTGTATTTTTTATTTTATTTTAGTTAGTTTCTCAGCTTAGACTAGCTAATTTAAATACTACTGTCCCAAATTTTATTTTTTCCCAAATTGCGGACGCTTTTTACGTGCTTTCTATAGTCAGTGATTTTGTTATCGTGGTCTTCTTGAATTTAATAAAGTTGATTGTAAATATAATTAAGTACCTATTTTATTTCAAAACAATTTACTTAATGACACATACCCACGACGATGTTATGATTTACGCTTCAACAACCTTATAACTTAATTTTTCTATAATTTACAAACCAATTTTTTTTACATTCAATTGATACTTAATGGATAGTTCTAAGTGAAAGAGCGGAGCTCCTAACACAAGCAATTCTTGATTAAAAGGTAATCTCCAAATCATGTATGTAAATGCACTTTGTACTTAATTGTTATATTATTTTGCGATGTAAAAAAAAATGGTTTTGTTTCGGAATCCTTCCTAACGATTGAGGTACAATACCATACTCAACAATATCTTACTCGTACAATATTATCCTACCCAAAATATTATTCCCCAAATTATAGGGAAAAACTTTAACAAATGACAACCCTTTTTACACAAACATAGATAAAAAGGTGGCGTCATTTTTGATGTTCGTAATGCTGTGTCTTTCTATTTTGGTTGGTCTGAGTTCTAGAGCCAGTCATAGGTGGCTAAGTGTCAACCAACGAAATGAATCCACCGTGACTGTGTTAAACCACATAGCACTAGGTATTTTGAGCAAAGTCGTCGTCATTTTATTATTACTTACCTACTACATTTTGTATAGAATTAGGTAGGTACCTCGGTAATAGGTAATAAATGGCCTCGTGAGTCGTGACTCAAGATAGTCGTGACGTGATCACATCTGTGACGTCTTGTTTGGTCGGTAGGTACTACATATGCCAAAATAAAAGCTATTTATTTTTCCCGATTTCATGTGTTTTCGTTGCTTGATTTTCTCACTTTTATGATTTTAAGATAAATAAAGTTATGGAAAAATTGATGGTTTAGTGTTGATGGTTGTGTTGATGGATGGAGCGGGAGAGGAAGGCCAAATAAAAGATGGATGGATTGTGTGAGGAATAATATGAAAGAGTAGGGAGTAAATGATAACGTGACGGTTGACAGGGGAGAGTGGAAGAAGAAAACGTGTTGCGCCGACCACAAGTGATATGGGACAAGGGCAGGGAGATGATGAAAGTTATGGAAAAATTGATTAGATACTTAAGTAATTTTTTTTTGTCGTGGAGCTACTCCTTTTGACTGCTGATGAAATGCAGAGAGCTCTAGGAACACAGAATAAATAAGAGCAGAATGAAAGCTTCCTAACAGAGCTCAAAATGGCACTCGGTTATTGAAAATAAAATAAAACCGGGCAAGTGGGACTCGAGATTCGGCAATGAGCACAGATGGACGGACGGATGGCTGGACGGACGGACGAACAGACGGGCAGACGGACGGACGAACAGACGGGCAGACGGACGGACGAACGGACGCACAGGCACTGATAGTTTTACCGTTTTCCAACTTTGGTACAGAACATTAAAAAAAATAGTATAGCTTTGAAAGGCGAAATGGTTAACATTATACCTAGGCTGATTAAGGTTATGCTAATAAAAAACGATAATAAAATGTACCTATGTTATTATTTTACTGTGAAATAGCTATATATATAAATAGATACTTTTTTTGAAGTTGGTTAGGTTAGGTACCTACCTACTCCCCACCGAAGGTGTCTCCACGTTGTCGTCGTGGTGGGGCTTGCGTGTCTCAATGATCTTGGGGCTCTGCCGGTAGAGTTACTCATGCCGGAAAGGCCCAAGTGAGAGACCAGACTAAGAGAGATACCGGGACGGGGTCGCTCCTGATCGATCGACGACAGTCGATCGACAGATGACGTGACCATGCCGCTGCGGTGCAGGCGCACCAAAGCGGCGCGTGTTTCTCTCGTTGAGGAGTAGTCTTCAACGAGAGAACTTTCGGCGGGTTCGTTGAGTCGGGTTGGCCGGACAGCGAACGGAGGCATGTTTAATGCCGCCGTCGGGGGCTTGGCTTAATTGCCTGGCCCAGAGGAAGGCTACCTCTAAGATAAAAAACCTCCTAATCCTAAGCTTTGAAGCGCGGCGAGAGGATGAGTGGCTGGTGGGGGACCAGTCGCTAGCGCTTCCCCTGTAGATACCTGCCGCACTCTACAGTATATAGGCTTACCGGGTATCTAGGCTCTGCCCGGTGGACATGTAGTACCTATATCTACTCGTGGGATTAAGATATGAATGAAACAACAACAAATAAAAACAAACAAATTGATAAATTGCCGATGGGCGTACATGCGGTGTCAGATTCTGACACATCTGATAGAATGAGCGTGGCGAGCGTAAGCTCAAAGCGCTCGCAGATTGGAGAGGAGATGGGTGGGCGTGCCTCCAAATTTTTGAGGAAACGCTCACATAAAGAAAAGGAAGAATGTGCAGGGTTGACAGGCCTCTCTTCTAGCGAGGAGTACCTGCCGGCCCCCAAAGTGCCGACAGGCAAGAGAGGGCGAAGTCGCGCAATTGGTGGAGCGCCAGCTCCTTCAACCTTGCGTGGTCCTCAGGGGCGCTTCCTCAAGGGCCCCGACACGTCAGCGCCCAGCGGAGGAGGCGACCCGGGGACCGAGCAAGTGGAGGGTGGTTCTACCCAAAGCCCCACCTCTTTGGTCAGCACTAAGCGGGACATCAACTCTGCTAAAAGAGAAGAGAGACGGGCAGTAGCTCTAGACGAGGTGGCGGAAATGGCCAGTCAGGCCAGAGAGCGGCGGTCTGCTCGCTTGACCGCTGCTGAGGATCTGTCGGCGGCGGCCCTGAGCCGCCAGGTAATGGACGGCGTGGACGTGGTCTTGAAGGTTGCCACCAAGTCTGGCAACCTGAAGGGCACGTTCACGCGAGCCCTAAAAGAGGCGGCAGACGAAATAAAAGAGGCGGTCGGAGTCCTCTTAAATCGCACGACATCAGAGGAGACGGTGAAGTTGTGGGAGGAGAACAGCCGTCTCCGATCCGAGCTGGAGGACCTGAAGCAGGAGTTTGCCGCTCAGAGGAGTGACTGGCAGCGACAGGCAGCTCCCGCGGCCGCCGGCCCCCCTCCTGCCATGCCTTCGTCGGCTCCTGCACCTGCACTTGGCCTGTCCGACCACGACATCGAAAGGGTGGCAAGGATTTGCATGCTGCAGTGTGGGGGCATGGTTAACGCCCGATTAGACGCCATGGAGTCTCGACTCCCCCCGGCCGAAATCCTCCGACCGCCGCTTGCGGCAGATACGCGGAGGAAGGAGGAGTCCGCTAGGACGAAGCCCGTGCAGGAGGCCAAGAAGAAACGTGCAGAGGGGGTCAAAAAGCCCACAGAGGGGCCAAAGAAGACCGCAGCGGGTGCGTTGGCGCCCCCTTCCCACTCAACCGTGTCCCAGGCGGCCGCGACTCCCACAAAAGAAGCCTGGACGACCGTCGTTAAAAGGGGCCGCAAGAAGAAGGTGACGGTGAAGGCGACGGTGCCGGTACCCCCAAAGGGCCCAGCTCTAAAAGCAACGAGGCCACCCAAGGTCAGGGCCCCACGCTCCGAGGCTGTGGTCATTACATTGCAGCCCGAAGCCTCAAAGAGGGATGTGACCTATAAGTCGGTCCTGGCCCAGGTAAAGGAGAAGCTGAACTTCAGCGAATTTGCCACCCCGGCTGGCTTTGTTTTTAAAACGGCAGCCACGGGTGCCAAAGTGTTTGAGGTGTCGGGTGAAGGAAGACAGAAGAGGGCGGACATTCTGGCCGCCAAACTTCGAGAAGTCCTCAAACCGGAGGACGTCCGGGTTTCAAGGCCCACTAAAACATCGGAATTGCGCATAGATGGGCTGGACGATTCCGCGACTCCAGAAGAAGTAGTGGCGGCCATTGCCCGAAATGGCGGGTGTCCGCCCGAGAGCGTGCAGGCGGGCGAAATTCGCTGCAGCGTGGCCGGTCTGGGCACGGTTTGGGTGCGGTGTCCGGTAGCAGCGGCAAATAAGGTCGCAGGTGGCAGACGGTTGCTGGTGGGGTGGGTGTCAGCGAGTGTGAAACTCCTGCCATCTAGGGTCATGCAGTGCTACCGTTGCCTGGAAAAGGGGCATGTCCGGGCACAATGCACTGCAGTAATAGACCGCAGCGACCTCTGCTATCGATGCAGTCAACCCGGTCACAAGGCGGCCCAGTGCTCCGCGGCACCAAACTGCAGTCTTTGCGCAGCTGCAGGAAAGCCTACGGAGCACAGACTTGGTGGGAAAGCCTGCAAGGCACCACGAAAAGTTGTCAAGAGGACCGGGGCTGTTGGAGGACTTGCGCCTCTCCCACAGACCGCCAATCAAGCGGCTGACTCCCGACCCAGGGAAGGACATGCTGAGGAAATGGAATGCCAGTGATGGCACAATTCCATTTCCTCCAGGCGAATATCAACCACGCTGCCAGAGCTCAGGATCTATTGCTCCAGAGCATGGCGGAGTGGTCGATTCACGTGGCTGTGGTCGCCGAACCGTATTTTGTTCCCCCTAGGGATAACTGGGTGGGAGACTTGGACGGTTTGGTGGCCATCATTGGCGGGGCTCTTGCCAACCCGTCCCGAGGTCACGGCTGGGTAGCCGCCCTCGCGGACGGCATTGGCACGGTTGGGGCGTATTTTTCGCCCAACAAGAGTCTCGCCGACTTCGAGAGGTTCCTTGTCGAGTTGGGTGCCGTCGTGGGCCGTCTCCACCCTCGTCCGGTGCTGTTGCTGGGGGATCTCAACGCCAAGTCTGCGGCGTGGGGATCCCCTGTGACCGATGCCAGAGGTGAGGTGTTGGAGGAGTGGGCGGTCACGACGGGCTTGACCGTCCTAAATCGGGGCTCGGTTCACACGTGCGTGCGGCAGCGGGGCGGGTCTATAGTGGACGTCTCGTTCGCTAGCCCCGCTGTCGCGAGCCGTGTCCGCGAATGGCGTGTCGCCGTGGAGGTGGAGACGTTGTCGGATCACCGATACATCCGCTTCGACGTCTCCGCCCAGACCGCCGGCGGCCGCGGTCCACCGGCCCCACGAATGGACGGTCCGCGCTGGGTGCGTAAGCGCATCGACAGGGAGCTTCTCGAGGAGGCCGCTATTGTCCAGGCCTGGAGCCGGGAGTCGGCAACTTTCGGACCCGTCGACGTCGAGCAGGAGGCGCTGTGGTTCCGCGGGGCGATGACGCAAATTTGCGACGCGTCCATGCCCCGGGTCCATGCACAGTCCGCAAGGCGCCAGGTGTACTGGTGGACCGCCGAAATCGCGCAGCTGCGCATCGCGTGCGTGGCGATTAGACGCCAGTACACCCGTTACCGGAGGAGACGTCTTCGGGTCCCTGACGAAGAGGCCGCGCTGTATGAGGTGTACCGCGCGGCTAAGGAGACTCTGTGGCTGGCCATCGGCGAGTCGAGGACACGAGCCAGGGAGGAGATGTTGGAGACTCTAGACGGGGATCCGTGGGGGCGCCCTTATCGCGCGGTCCGAGGGAAACTTCGAGCCGCGGCGCCCCCACTTACGGAGAGTCTCCAACCCGAGCTGCTGGAGGAGGTGGTCGCAGCCCTCTTCCCGGCAAGAGCGGAGCATACTCCACCACCGATGGCTTTGCCCACAGCCGCAGAGTCTACAGAGGAGGAGAACGCCATCAGCGTCCCAGAGGTGACACAGGCAGAGATGAGGGCAGCCGTGATGCGGCTCCGGGCCAAGAACGTGGCCCCGGGGCCCGATGGGGTCCACGGCTGCGTGTTAGCCCTCGCTCTGAAGGAGCTTGAGCCCCAACTGAGAGGACTCTACACAGCGTGCCTTGAGCGGGGCCAGTTTCCCACTCTGTGGAAATCTGGTCGTCTGGTCCTGCTCAGGAAGACGGGGCGCCCTGCGGACTCGCCGTCCGCGTACCGGCCCATAGTGCTGCTAGACGAGGTGGGCAAGCTGTTTGAGCGGATAATCGCAGCCCGCCTCGTCGGCCACTTGTGCAGAGAGGGGCCGGACTTGGACGACAGCCAGTTCGGGTTTCGGCACGGGCGCTCCACAATCCACGCTGTGTCGCGGGTAAGAGTCCTGGCGGAGGAAGCGGTGTCCCGGGGTGGGGTGATGTTGGCGGTGTCCTTGGACATTTCCAACGCCTTCAACACCCTGCCCTGGAGTTGTATTCGGGAGGCACTGCGGTACCATGGGGTGCCTCCCTACCTCCGCCACATCGTTGGGGCTTATTTGTCAGAGAGGTGTGTCATCTACATGGGACGTGATGGCGGAAACCAGCGCCGCATGTCGTGCGGTGTTCCGCAGGGCTCGGTTTTAGGCCCACTCCTGTGGAACATCGGTTACGACTGGGTGCTGAGGGGCGAGCTCAGTCCGGGGGTAGACCTGACGTGTTATGCGGATGACACGCTGGTCACTGCCCGGGGGAGCTCGCACAGGGAGGCAGCGTTGCTGGCGACGGCTGCGGTCTCACAGGTGGTGAGCCGCATACGTCGCCTAGGCCTGGAGGTGGCTCTCAGCAAGTCGGAGGCCATGGTGTTTCATGGCCCCCGGCGGGCGCCGCCACCCGGCTCACACATCGTGGTCGGGGGGGCTCGGATCGCTGTCGAGGCTACCATGAAGTACCTAGGATTGGTGCTCGACAGCCGGTGGGACTTCGGGCCCCACTTCCGACGGCTGGCGCC
Organism: Lithophane leautieri; assembly: GCA_949152455.1. NCBI lineage: Eukaryota > Metazoa > Arthropoda > Insecta > Lepidoptera > Noctuidae > Lithophane > Lithophane leautieri. Next base: position 21,268,615 of record OX424460.1, read on the forward strand.
CAAGTTGCTGGGCGCTGCTGGGGCGCTGTCAACGCTGCTTCCCAATCTGGGGGGCCCGAGCGCCGCTTGTAGGCGGCTCTACGTGGGGATCGTGCGATCGATGGCCCTTTACGGGGCCCCGATCTGGGCGGCTGACCTGACGGCCGGTAGTATCGCAGTCCTGCGCAAGCCGCAGAGAGCGATGGCCGTCAGAGTCATCAGGGGGTATCGCACGATCTCCTACGAGGCGGCTTGTGCACTGGCCGGATCCCCGCCCTGGGACCTCGAGGCGAAAGTACTCGCGTCATCGTATCGGTGGCGCGAGGAAGCGAGGGCGCGGGGTGAGCAACCGATGCAGCGACACATAGAGCTGCATCGGTCTCAGCTTCGCGAGGTCCTGGTGGCGGAATGGCGGGAAAGGCTTACACGCCCTACCGCCGGCCTCGACATCATCGAGGCGGTCCGGCCGGTGCTCGAGCGCTGGCTCGGGAGGAGGCACGGCTCCCTGTCGTTTCGGGTGACGCAGGTGCTCTCGGGGCATGGTTGCTTCGGGAAGTACCTGTGTCGCATTAACAGGGAGCCGGACGCCCGGTGTCACCACTGCGTCGACTGCCGGGAGGACACGGCGCGGCATACGCTGGCAGAGTGTGCCGCTTGGGAGGGGCCACGCCGTGCCCTCATCTCAGAAGTAGGCAGTGACTTGTCGCTGTCGGCTGTGGTGAATGCCATGGTCGGCAGCGGGGAGTCCTGGGACGCGGTGGTTTCCTACTGCGAGACGGTCGTCTCGCAGAAGGAGGCTGCGGAAAGGGAGAGGGAGATCTCGTCCACTCACCCGGCCCGCAGCAGGCGCACCGGGCGTCGGCGGAGGGCGGATAACGCCCTCTTCCAGCCCCCCTAAATGGGTCCAGGGGTGACGGACTCGGGGACGTCCGTCGCCCCCCACACATCAGGACCCGAGGTGGCGGCGCGTAGTGTTCCACGCGCGCCCCTCTTAGACGTCACGGGGGGAGTCAAACACCTCACTCCCCCCCCTGACCCGAGGAGGCCCGCAGTGGCGGGCCGGCACCAGTCGGGGGTTGCGGAAGATTCTTACGTTCCCGCGACCCCCGGCGTAGGTGTGAGTCGGAACACCGGGGTGGTTTTTAGTCAGTAAGAGTCTGACAGACCCCTCCGCCCACCCCAGGGCGGAGGACATCCATGAGGATTTTCCACCTCGGAAAAAAAAAAAAAAAAAAAAAAAAAAGGTACCTACCTACTTAACTACTTACTTACTTATCAAAATTACTGTGACTTATGGACGGATGGACAGACGGACATGGCGAAACTATAAGCTCTCCTTGCTTTTTTTACTATTTCATGAACGTTAGTTAAGTAAGTACCTATCTACTAGAAAAGTTCAAATGGCAGCTTGCTAAGTCCACGTGAACAAACACTCAGTTATATAATTATGTATATTCTTCATGTGCTCAGACGGCCTATACACATACTTTGATACCTACATACCCACTAAAACAAAAATACGCAACAAATAGGAGACGAACAATAATACGCCAATACAGGCGGTACCTACTTAAAAATAAGAATATTAAATAATAATTCTTATGGGAAAACCATATCGCCATCCTAGTAATTTTTCCTCCCATCTATTCGAAAAGGACGACTTGGTTCGCCTTTAAGTGCACCCAAAGGTGGTGTTTTCTACAAGAAACTTTTAGCGGGCAGTAATGAGTTTTTAATCCTCTTTATAAGTGCGCGGCAAAGAATAAGTGCGCCGCAATTATCTTTTCTCAAACATGCTTGGAAATTCGAGCAAAATTTTGACAACCTTCTTCGGGATAAATCGAAATTGCTGTACTGGTAAAAAACAAGTGACGATGCGGCCAGCAAAGTTACTATGAAAATCCATATCTGGCGTGTTTAGCGGCCAAATAAATTACTTTGAAAACTCATATCTGTCGTGTTATTTAAAAATGGAACGAACTTTTTACTTCAACACACGGCAACCAAAGAAGTATCAAAGATTTTATTTAAATTTCGAATTGGCTTGCAAATAGAACAAAGAAGAAACAAATGAACATATTGGTGCATGAAAAATGATAGTTGTTCGTCATTGATTCTGGAATTTCTATTTAATTTACTCAGTTTGAATTGTCGCGCGTTGTTTGAGAAAAGTACTATACAAGCCTTGGCCGCAATCAGGAATTGATGGACTCACGCATGAGTGCCTCGGCTTCGCCTCGGACCTCATTTTCACGGTCGTCCATCAATCCCCTTATTGCAGGCCGCGACAGTAATGTACTATATCCGCGCACTTTTTAAATTTGGAACATCTTAGTGTTCAGCGCCAAAGAAATCGTATGCAAATATTGTTCGAATAAAGACTGGCTGGTACGACGGCCCATAGTAGCGCCGTGTGGGTACTGGGAAGTGTTAGGACCGACGTAAAATAAAAATCAATCTGCCTAGCCTTTTCCCAACTACGTTGGGGTCGGCTTCCAGTCTAACTAATTCTTCTCAGGCTAAAAATGTCTTTATCACACAAAAAAAATGTGTCAGAGCAATATGTGGGGTTGGACCGTTCGAATCTTGTAGACCTTTATTTAAGAAATTAGGATTACTAACTCTACCTAGTCTATATATATTAGAAGTAGGTTTATTTGTTAAAAAACACTCTGACCGCTTTATTAAAGCCATAGAAAATAAAAAATTCCTTTCAAGAGATCCAACCCGACTGGCTGTCACAAGATGTAGAAGCACACTCTTTCAGAACAATTGTTACAATATGTCTGTCAAAATCTATAACCAAATACCCAAACAGATCAGAGAGCTGCCACTAAATCACTTTAAAAACAAACTTAAGAAATGGCTGTATTATAATGCGTTCTATACTATAGATGAATTCTTAAATTATAAGCAAAATTTGAAATATGATCTCACTAGTAATAGAAATAGAATGTAATTTTAAAGATTTTAATTTTTTACCTCATTGTCATGATCTCAATAGCAACAACTGTTTTTTGTATAAGTATTATTTTATTACTTATAAGGTATTTTTTGCATGCTGAAATGTATAAGTAAGCAAAATATGTGGAACTTATAATATTTAAGACCTTTTATGTACCATATTTTATGCAAAATAAAATATTCTTTCTTTCTTTCTAACTGGATTCAGCATTTAGAAATTGAGGATCGGGGTGGAAAGTTCACTCATCTTCTATTGAAAAGGGAGGATACTCCGACCAAACGGGTGTCTTGTCTGGCGGGCAACTGCCCAACGCGCAACAATTGATGTTGGAATCTTGTATAATGTTGATCGCGCGGTAAACTCCCATTGCGATGCAGGATTTTGTGTTATTTACTACAAAAAAAGATACTAAATTTATCGGAATAATTACGACTTCCGAAATTAAAGTAACTTTTCTCTTTTTAGTGTTTTAATTGGAAGGTGGTTGTTTTTTTTTCTGAGTTTATTTTGGACATTAATGACATCGGTGAGGGAAAACATGATGGGGAAACCTGAACTTGTAGTTAATAATTATAAGCCTGTAATAGCCAACCCGTCTTGATCAAGCGTGGAAAATATGAGGCGCCTATTATTTTCTCATAGTGGGTGATGAAAAGTAGAGTGTATCTCTCGGGCGCAAAATATATTTTTGGCTCGAGCGACGTACTTTGAATCCCTCGCTACGTTCAGGATTCTACTAAAGAATCCCTCGCTACGCTCGGGATCCTACTCTAGAATCCCTCACTTCGCTCTGGGTTCAAAAAAGCGCCCTCGCCGTAAAAATATTATTTTGCTCCCTTATTATGATACAATCTACTATTGGATACCTAACTCGTAACTAAATAATTCTGCAATAAGCATTAAAAATTTGTAAGGTTTATGTGTAGTATGGGTAGATATAGATAATTCCCTGACAGGATCCTTTGGATATAAAAAAATAAACTTCTTTGGTTTTCCTACTATTATTGAAACACACTAAGTACACCACTTTGGCATTTTTTAAATAAAAAGCGAAACTTCCGCGTCATACGTATCGCTGCCGCTGGCACACGGCTGACGGCATACCCCTGCGCTTTGCCTGCTCACTGAGCTGACTCAAACCGGTTTGCCCTCTAGCGGGCGCTGGCGTACCCCCCGCGCGCCTTGTCCGCGACATTGACAGGCTACGCACACATCTCTGTGCGTGTAGTAGTGTTCCCGCACGAGACGCTTATGAAGCTTATCATAGAAATATAAAAAACAGGAAATGTGGCATGGGGGCGTGTCTGTGTCCGCGCTGCGTAAACGAAATGCTCATGCACTAGGCAAATGGCCGTCTCCGCGAACTAGTGCGCTTTCGACCGTGATCGTGACAAATTATAAGAATGCCGAGTTGTTCAGTGGTTTCATGTAAAAACCGAAGCCAAAACAAAAACTTTGGGAATAATGGAATCACTTATCATATGTAAGTTCAAGTATTTTACAGTATTTGTCTTTAAAATCATGAAAACAACAAATCGAAAAATATTTCTTGCTTTTATTATGATAATTTTGTTTTCAAATATCACAGCGACTGTATTATTTTTACACTAAATACATTGCTCCTTAACCAATCAATCTGCCTAGCCTTTTCCCAACTATGTTGGGGTCGGCTTCCAGTCTAACCGGATGCAGCTGAATACCAGTATTTTACATGGAGCGACTGCCTATCTGACCTCCACAACCCAGTAACTGGGTAATACGATACCCCTTGGTAAGACTGGTTGTCAGACTTTCGGGTTTCTGACGACCCGTAACGACTGTCAAAGATCTACGAATGACAGCCGGGACCAACGGCTTAACGTGCTTTCCGAGGTACGGAGGAGTCTCGGTATGTAAAGATGGTCACCCATCCACCGACCAACCCCGGCAAGCGTAGCTTTACCTGATGGATCGATCCGTGCGGCTGGTAGTACTTAGCCACGAGCTCCTCTCATTGCTCCTTAACCACTACCTAAATATTATCTCGCTAAGTGACTGGACAAGCAATGTAAAAATCACAAACTGATACTATAACTATACGAAAGCATCGGTAGTACGGCCGCGCCGCTGTATGTTGCGCCGAGCTAGTGATGTGCTTGTGCAGATCCACTAAGGCTATCGACAATAATATCGATTGCAGTATGAATTTATATTACTATTTTACTTCACGGCGATCTGAAATATAATTAAGTTTAACACAGTAGTATTTCTTACACACACGTGGTAACATCGCGAATTTTAGAGATAAAGATATTAAAAATATATTTTTAAATATAATTGTTTCACTTTCACCTCATCGTTGGCAACACAGGAATGTCACTTTTCTTTTCGCGCGCTCTGTGACATCGCATCGAAATAGGCTCTCGCTAATCAAATTATTATTTTAAATAAGTTTTTCGGTATTATTTACTAAAATAACAAAATGTTAACTTTGTTAAGTGATGGCAAGTGTATTAAGTGCATCGTTAGTGGAAACCTGAGACTGCCGCGGCGTTCACCAAAGACATCAAGGGCAGCAGCTACAAACATCAGAGGCACCCTTAGTCCTGACTCCTGGCCAACATTGGATGAACCATTAACCTGAGGACTCCCAGAACATTAATGTGACGAGAATGCCTGGCTTTAACTGACCACTTTGTACGTGATACAAGCATTATGATGGACAACAATGCACATTGCAGTGCGTGATGCAAACTTTTTGCATTATCTCTCCAGTGGACACGAGATGTCCTTAGTAACATTACCTCCATGTTACTTAGCTGGATGAAAGCTACCAGAGAGGCACGTGATGCCCTTAGCGATGTTACTGTACATAGCTAGCTGGTATGTGCTTGTCAACTACCCCTCCAGTGAGTACATACTCTCCGAAACGTTATTTCCACGTTACTAGCTGGAAGAACTACCAAGGTGGCACGTGATGCCCTTAGCAATGTCTCTCCACATACCTAAACCTGGTATGTTATGTACTCGTCATAACAGGTAAGCCACATTTTTATGAACTCAAAGCATTTATTTCAAACCGTCAGTCAGAAATAAACCAATTACAGACACTTTTGAATCATCAAGGGATCGGTCAGTCAGAAAGATGAAGCTAGTTGCCCATTCCAAAGCATAGTAAGTTCCCATGGAGAGGAACGGGCAAGAAGCTCCACAGACTCTCTTTTAAGAGCGTATGCGCGGTCCGAGCGCTGTTTGGCTCAAAAACGTGATTTTTCAAACCAGATTATCCATCAACTACTTATCTTACAAACATATCAATTAATAGCAATTTTAGGAAATATTGTTGTCTATTTTGTTAGTTAGACCGTTTTTTCGATTAATGCATTGTTTGTGAATACCATCAATATAACTGAACAGGGGTTTTTTTTATTTCACTTTCAGTGTCAATTTCGAAGCTAAAAATATCTGAAATTACTGACATATATGCCAAACAATTTTTTTAAACTAACTGCTAAGATCCTTAAGGAAATAGTTAGTTAAACTGATTTTTTGTTTTAGACTCCATACTTATGAAATTAAAATCCAAACAATGTGAAATTTTTCGGAAATTACAGTTGAGAAAATAATTCTTTTTACCAATATCAATTACCCTAATCTCCTACCAAAAACCGCTTAACGCGCCTAAAGAAGTTTTCACTTAATAAAATACTTACCAAATTACTTACGATTACACTATAAAATCTTATCGGTCATAAAAAATAAAATATTTTACTTACCAAAGTATTAAGATTTGATGATCACACTATAAGCTTGCACTATCCTTGTATAAGCACGGCAAAGTTCAACACGGGTCAGGCGGAGCGCTCAGCGACGTGTCCTCTCTCTGGAAGCGCTCGCGGCCGACTGAATTCAATCGATTCGCACACAGAGTTTTATAGTAGTTTTAAAATATTTATAGAAAAATAATAGAGATAATTTAGTTGAAATGTTAAATTGTAAATTATAAAAAAGAAGTTCTTCTATTACAGTAAATATTAATTATATTCAATATTTACTGTAATAGAAGAACTTCTTTTTTATAATTTACAATTTAACATTTCAACTAAATTATCTCTATTATTTTTCTATAAATATTTTAAAACTACTATAAAACTCTGTGTGCGAATCGATTGAATTCAGTCGGCCGCGAGCGCTTCCAGAGAGAGGACACGTCGCTGAGCGCTCCGCCTGACCCGTGTTGAACTTTGCCGTGCTTATACAAGGATAGTGCAAGCTTATAGTGTGATCATCAAATCTTAATACTTTGGTAAGTAAAATATTTTATTTTTTATGACCGATAAGATTTTATAGTGTAATCGTAAGTAATTTGGTAAGTATTTTATTAAGTGAAAACTTCTTTAGGCGCGTTAAGCGGTTTTTGGTAGGAGATTAGGGTAATTGAAATTTTGGAACGAGTTTCTTTAACTTAGGCGTAAACTAGCAGAAATCGTCAGGCAAAAACGCGTTCATACTTGCGACTATCTTCTAATTTGTATTTTTTTTTATTTGGCCTTAATAAAAATCCAAGATGGCGGCTGCGAAAATGTTCACATTTTTCGTCGTGGGTATCGTTTTCTTGGTTATTGGCGGCCTATATTTTTTTGATGAATGACATTATTTTAATTGTCACAACAAAATTATGTTTCAGACAGAATGGGAAATAAAACGAAGGTATTTATAGGAAAGAAAAAATGCAAAAATTTAGAAAATATGGCTAAGGCAAGAGCTAAAAGGTTGGGATATTTATGTTATAATTATTAGCTTGCACTCGCGGCTTCCGCCCGCATGATATGTACTTATTTGCGACTATTCAAAAGCGTCTGAAAGGTTTTCTGGAATAAAAAACATTTTGAATTCGAGTTTACGAGTAGGTTTATTTTTTTCAGACCAAAAAAAAAATCAACTGAAGAACAGTCAAGTAAATCCAATGATGCATTAAACTATGATGAATATGATGATACAGGTCATGTAAGTAATAATTGCTAACTAATTGAAATTTTTGTCTGGTATTGCTATGTAATGCATGCAATATAATATTGAGTTCCCCGACCTAACCTTACACTTTGTTTTAGGATATCTTCTCATCATTAATAGAAGATCTCGTAATACCGGAAAAAAGGACGGAAAGTACTGAAGAGGAACTGAACGATATTGAAGAATTCGAATTTGTAGGTATCATTCATTGATAATAATGTTAGAATCGTTGTTTAAACAACTATTAAAACAAAATGACACAGTATCTGTTTTCCAGTAAGCCTTATGTATAACTTATTTTTTTATATTTGTTTTAGAGTGTGGAACCAAATGTTTCAACCAGTTTACCATTTCGAATTGAAGGTCGAAGAATTATTGACTTCAATCACTTTTTTGACCAAATGAAAACATTATCCGATCACAATCCGGGTTTAGGTTGTTCAATAACCAACTTGCAAATTATAAGAGAGAAGCTTATTGGTTTGGAGTCGGTGATCTACTTCCAATGTAACATGTGCAAACAAAAATTTAAAATAAATTCTTGTGAAAATACACCCGATGACTCCGATGTTATGACTCTAAATCATGCTGCATTGACTGGCGCAATGTTGATTGGCTGTGGACGAACTAACTTAAATGAGTTATTTACAGCTATGGACCTACCAAAATTAAATAAAAAAACCTACAATAAGTGTCATAGTGACGTATCTAATTGGTGGGCAGTTGCTGCAGAAACCAGTATGAAGCAGGCAGCTAAAGAAGAAGGCGAACTAGCAATTGAAAGAGGAGATATTATTGACGGAATTCCTGCGATCTCAGTTGTGGCTGATGCGTGCTGGTCTAAAAGATCGAATGGAAATAATTATGCCGCAGCATCTGGAGCAGCTGCAATTATTGGATTTAAAACTGGGAAAGTCTTATTTATGAAGGTAAAAAATAAGTATTGTGTAGTATGCGCCCGATCTGTATTAAAAAAGCAGTCTATCCATCAATGCACTAGAAATCATCTTCACACCGCATCTCAAATAAATGAATGTTTACGTTCACAGAGATATAGACTACGACTGCTATTTCCAGTCCTAGAAACTTTCAAAAGTATTCAATTTAACAAATATCTTCCTGATCAGATTTTAAGTACAGAAAACAACCACATTACAAACTTATGGGAAGCCTACAAAGAAGTTGAGATCTAAAAAATTAAACACTGATTCACATATACTACCATTGCTGACGTAGGAAAATTAAATAAGCTAAGTGCATGCAAATCGTAGACATTACAACAAAAGTTACATTAAATTAATAAAATTGATCTGAACTTATATTTTTAATTTGATACAATAATATTGATTCAGATTATTTGAATAGTATTATTTGTAATGCCAAAATATTAATGATTATGTCAGAAATCATAGAACATTAATTAAAATGTCAAAAAGTATGATTTAAAAATTCATTAACAGAGTAGAAACATGTCTAAGAGCCAAGTAAACATTTTACATTTGAATTTATTAATTGGTAACATTCTCAAGCCAGGTGGTAATTTATTATACATTTTTACTGTCATACAACTGGCATTTTTACTGTATAGTTGCAATCTCTGAGGAGGTACTAGCAATCCCCCGGCATTATTTTCTTCCGTCTTTGGGAGACTTGCTCATTTAATAGGAATAAATGTGGGTATTTTTTAACAAATAAACAAGGCTCAAAAATATAAAGGCACGGGAGTGGAATAATTTTTTAATTCTTTAAATAATGGCCTGCAATGGTATAAGTATTCTGCTCCATTGCCTGTCCTTGTATTGATCTGATTGAATGTGTTAATAATGTATAAGAAATGAGTCTTTATTATTATAGCCCAAATCTGTTTGCATGCCTTAGTTAAGGTAGTTAGTATAAGGATCAAAATTAAACATAACATCTAAAACTTGTACCTACTTTCTGTGCAAATAAAGAACTATTCTATTCTATTTGACTCTAATGTCGACTCTGTGGGCCAATGAATCAAATACTGAGACTGTTTTAAAGTTTTATAACTAGGTAAGTACCAATAAGTGAGAAGGACATTAATTCTTCCTCTCACAGTACAACCCATACAGCAGCCCAACAAAGAGATGACATCAATTGAGTCAGGTACAATGTGGGGTTACTGGTTGTCAATCATGTTTATTTTTGTTGATACACAATAGTTTATTATCCCTTAATAAGCAATGCTAATGAAGGATAATAGTAGAGCACCTAATTATAAACCAGAACATTTATAACCAGATAATTTATTATATAACTGAATTATTGCAGTTAGCTCTAAACATCTACTGTGTTAAACTTAATTATATTTCAGATCGCCGTGAAGTAAAATTGGGAATCAAACGAGCTTACCTGTAAGCGAAGTCTTGATTCTAATTTTACGAACGGCGATCTGAAATATAATTACCCGCCCGCCACTGGCTTACAGCCCCAAAGCTGCAATAATTAGCCTACTTAACTCACCTATACTTTCAGGAAAATCTAGTGAATTTAAGTATGTGGAACCACTCTGTACAGAAAACAGAGATTGTTCCATACCTTAAGGATCTCTAAAATAAGTGACATTCCTGTGTTGCCAACGATGAGGTGAAACAATTATTCTATTTAAAAATATATTTTTAATATCTTTATCTCTAAAAATCGCGATGTTACCACGTGTGTGTAAGAAATACTACCTACTGTGTTAAACTTAATTATATTTCAGATCGCCGTTCGTAAAATTAGAATCAAGACTTCGCTTAACAGGTAAGCTCGTTTGATTCCCAATTAAAGTTTATTCTTAATTTGTCAACCTTTATACCCCGGTTGGAAGACCGATGTGAAGTCAAGTTTTTAACTCATTTAGATTTTCTCATAATTTTAAAAATAAATGATGTACCTACTTAACCGACAGAATACCCGTATAGATCATACCGGTTTCAGTCGCTGGTTTACTCTTAGTACTCTTACCGCAATCCGCGGTAGAGAACTCCGCTGCTACTATAATAGTGCTACTACAGCATGTCGGCGCGCCGGCGCAGCGGGCATGTCGGTTTCGCGAACCCATACGTAATTCCCCTTCAAAAATCGCAAAAAATGGCTGCGTAACATCCGGAACCGGTAAGAGGGACGCCACGAAATCATTGGTAGAAGTTGGTTCCATTTTTGCCATTTAGCAGGTTGATGCTTCGCGTAGGTACCAAACCCTTTATGCCAGTCGAGTCCAACGACAAACAAGCGACGCCATCGCTGTCGCGCCGGCCACTGTCTGCCAGTCTGCAGTAGCCCTGGAATAACTAGTTAAAGCATATAAACGTGTCTGACGGCGAAATGCTTAGTTAGATTAGCGACATGCACGTGTAAACCAATTATGAGATACCTAATAGTGTTCTAATACTTAATCTACTTAGAGTGCTAGCCGTGACGTAACATGAAGTGTGTAGTCCAGCACCACACAGCACTACGGACTCGTGTTTGCGGCCGACGCCGCGCGATCCACCGCTCTATCTACGTAGGCACTCTGCTCTTCTGATAATTTTAATTGATTATGATAACGTTGCATGTCTTATCATTTAGTATCTTTACATAATGTGTATGTAACGTAATACGTAAAAATGTAAGTCCAAGATAATGAGCCAGCGGCACACTGTGCCTCTGGATTGGTCGACATATTTCATGTCTGGGAACTCCCAACTTCCCGAGTCGCACATCAGTCATCATCACTTACACTTTTACAATGTCGTAACGTAAGGGACATTGAATTTAAACGTCTTTTACGACATTAAAACATTCCACTGTAGATAGGTAATGGGTATATCCTAAGACCTCATTTACGGAGAGGCGGGGCGTCGAGCGTGGCGTTGGGCGGCGCGACCCGCACTGAATTCAAACATATGGTGTTGTATGACTTGTATGAGTGCGATTACGGAGAAGCGATTTTACACGTTGTAGAATCCTATTGATCCCGTATTTAAGCTCATCATTTCACTACACTGGCTCATCACAACGACCCAGCCCACAACCCAGCCTCTCGTGACGGCACGCTCCACCTTCAACCATCTTCCGCCATTCGTAGTGAACTGACAGTTGACATTAGTGACAGCGATCTCACTGCTGGCGACTTGGCGTGCATGAGATAGTGTTTACATATCTATTAAATACATACACTACACACGCGTTTACTTGAAATGGAGCGTTTTTTGCGGCGGTGCCTGCGGATGGCATCGCCGCGTCACACGCGGCGTTTATCGCGGCGGCGCACGGTGGGCTGAAAATCGGCTTTCATAGACTTAGGGATTTCAATTTGCAAGTGCTTGTTTTTATGCTGGATGTCGCTTCTATTAGTCATTACTATGTACAAAAATGACACCCGAGTTAATTCTGCCCAAAAACGAAGGAAATATAATTTTTTTACGAAAAATTTGTATGAAGCTAGTATGAAAAATCGAATTATCTCCTAAATGGCATGTTTAACCGTAATATCCTTGGAGGTGGTCATAGTGCTAATTATTTATGATTTTTTGGTTGCCGATTTGACGAAAAATTTAAAGCCGTTTTTTTTTTAAATCGTCAAAATATTTTTATTTGTTTTTACATGTAAAACGATCCCTTTTAGTGTCCAAGTTAAAAAGTTCGATATGTTATTGACCCAAATATTAAGAACACACAAAACAAGAAAAATTAAATTAAAAAATTGCTGTTTTTTTGACACATTTTTATTAATTTAAATAAAAAAAGATTATCAAACTCTTATTTAAGTAACATAATTATAAAGTTAACCGTCAACCGTTCATAAATTATTAATCCATGGGGCTGACATAATCGAGAAAAATAATATTGTGCCGATTGGGACTCTCTCGGAAGAAGCCTCAGAGTCTCGAAACAAAGATTTTAGGAGGTTTCGAGAACATCATTCGCGGAAAAGAAGCAGGCAGAATTCCAATCAAGACATTTTAAATATGCTTGTTGTTTCTTCGGATCCTTTGCTAAGTGCACAAAGGCTTAAGTTAGATACCAAGAAAAAGCAGAGCTTTTTTGCTGAAACTCTCGACTTAATTCAATTTCAGGAAACTGAGTTCGAGTTTTTGGATATATCCAATCTGGATGCTGACTCAGAATTGGAGTCTGACAACGAGAGTGATAAGGAAAATTTGTAAAAAAATTATATATGTACATATTTGTAAATTTGTATTTGAGTGTGTTTGGGTTTTTTTTCGTAATATTTAATGATATTTTGTCTTTTTTTTTTAATTTATTTTACTTTATTTTACAAATAGTATTAATTCCTTAAATTAAATTATTTTGTATATAATATAACTTTATATGTTACTTAAATAAGAGTTTGATAATCTTTTTTTATTTAAATTAATAAAAATGTGTCAAAAAAACAGCAATTTTTTAATTTAATTTTTCTTGTTTTGTGTGTTCTTAATATTTGGGTCAATAACATATCGAACTTTTTAACTTGGACACTAAAAGGGATCGTTTTACATGTAAAAATAAATAAAAATATTTTGACGATTTAAAAAAAAAAACTGCATTAAATTTTTCGTCTAATCGGCAACCAAAAAATCATATAAGCACTATGACCACCTCCAAGGATATTACGGTTAAACATGCCGTTTAGGAGATAATTCGATTTTTCATACTAGCTTCATACAAATTTTTCGTAAAAAAATTATATTTCCTTCGTTTTTGGGCAGAATTAAATCGGGTGTAATTTTTGTACATAGTAATGACTAATAGAAGCGATATCCGGCAAAAAATCAAGCACTTGCAAATTGAAATCCCTAAGTCTATGAAAGCCGATTTCCAGCCCACCGTGCGGCGCACGGAGCGATCATTCTCGATGAAGCGATGCCCGCGGCGCCGGCGCACAGTGGGCCCATACTGAAAATTAGTGGACATAGGCAACAAAGTTCCAATACCGATGCGATTTTTGTTTATATGACGCGTTATAATATTCCTGACAACTTTTACTCTTGTGAAATTTCTCCTAAAGTTGAAAGATTGTGTGAAAAAAAAAATACTAGATTTTTTTGTTTCGTATATGAGGCCTTAGTCTCAAACTGACGAATCACTATGCATATTTTGACAGTCTGCATAAGCAAGAACCTGTCTTAGGTACCTACCTACATAGTTATAGTTTTTTAAATAAATAGGTCCTTACTTAAATTACTCATACTTACGCAACTGGCTGCTGCTATACCTACATGAACTCGGGCCAACAAAAAAAGTTAGACGGAGCGCTGCTAACATCAAAAGTGAAGCCACAAAACTATGCTCCTTCAAGTAAACACACAGGCGCACACACCTACACTATTCTATGCTCATCGCTCCTAGTACGTCACGAGTCGTCGTCTAGTAAACATGAATAAAAAAAATAGATTTATGTATTCTTGTGTAGTGAAAACTTGTAAAAACAATAGCAAATCACATAAAAAGTCTCACGGAATCACTTTTCACTTGTACGTAGTTGAAATAACATCGTTTTTTAATTTAATGTTATATGAATTTTAGGCCACTTGGAACAAAAAACTTCAACGAATTAATGAATAAAAGCAGTGACATAACGTATGAGGGTTGCCATAATGTGATTTCAAATTTTCCCATTCGATTAAACCGATTTAAATTATGATTTCTTATTTCGAGTAATTATATTCCTGTTTTCTTTTTTTATGTATTTACATTTTAGATTTCTAAGTAATACTTAATCTAAAAGTAAATGCATAGTAGCTATACGAAATAGCGATGTCAAAATGTTTCGGAATAGTAGTCCTTCTTAACAATTGAGTTATAATAACATACTCAACAATATCTTACTCGTAATATTATCCTACCCATACAATATTATTCCCCAAATTATAGGGAAAATCGTTAACAAATGACAACCCTTTTTACACACACATAGATAAAAAGGTGGCTTCACTTTTGATGTTCACAGTGCTCCGTCTTCCTTTTTTTGTTGGTTTGAGTACATGACTAACCGCCCTGTATGGCCTAACACTTTCTCCTAAGATACAGGACTACCTAGTTTATGACATGAGACAGGGTTACATGATCTGTGTAGATTTATGTAGATATACCATGTCATTTTGTACATCTGCTCTTGTGTATCATGATGAATCTTGTGTGTTTCATAATAAAGATTATTCTTATTCTTAATTTCGGAAGTTGGTGTCATTGGTTTAGAATTTCCGTTTTTTGTCACCGACTTCCGAAATTAAAGTAATTACTTTTTAGTGTTTTTTGGGAATCGGTTGTTTATTTTTTGTAAAAAAGTTTTTATTTCTCGCTCTTTTTAGTGGGTCTGTTACCCACTAAAAAGCGAGAAATAAAAACTTTTTAATGAAAAATAAAATATTAACTTGTAATTTATCTAAGTTACAATAGCCTAATGTCAACTGCTCATCACCTATTACAAAATACTGCTTTTCCCGATGCAGAGACGTTAATTTTTGAAGAGTTTTCTTGGTGCTTCACGATCAGCTCCTCTTCACCACATCAATTGTGACTTTTTGACGAGCATAAATTGCTTTGCAACCATATTAAGTAATCGAATCGCAACCCGTGAAATACTTATTATTTTATTGAGTAGTTTCGGTGACCATCTGTGGTCTTCATCATCAGTTCCACTTCACCAAATGGTGCTTTCCGAGACCAACTGCACGAGTTACAATAAAAAATACCCAAATCGCTATAGGTGTGCCTATAATATTTGAAGAGTTCCCTCGATTTCTCCAGGATCCCATCATCAGATCCTGACCTAATGGCAATGGGACCATCTCGGAAGTACTTATACCCTTTCAAACAAAAAAGGATTTTGCAATCCGTGTATAAAATATACCTACATATAAAAAAACATCCGAATTACCGATAACCTCCTCCTTTTAGAAAGTCGGGTAAAAACCGTTATGAGCATACCTTATGAGCTTTTGTCCGCGGCTTTGCCCGCATGGAGGTCGGAAATTATTCCACGGAAATGTACTCTCGGGATCAACAGTATCCCTATGTCCCAGAACGCACGTGGTCTGTCTAGGCGACCCAGGCGTTACGGCGTTAAGGTAACACTCATGAGACAGCCAGTAACTTTCGTATGTATAATTTAGTGATAGTGTGGATAGTATGGAGTGCAGTATGAAACTGTCGGAAAGATTAATGAAAAAACTATGGCATGTATGGACGATGGAATTGATAAATAAGGTTGGAAAGGCCCTAGCTCCAATTTTGTATCAGGACCAGTGTCACCGCTTGTCTCCCACTATTTTAATTTCTACACATACGCACTCCTATGTTTACAAATATTTCGCACACAACCAAATCAGACACACATAAATCTCAGGGCAGATATTCGTTCGCACACTAGTACTAAGCCCTCGTAGGCATAGACACACACACACGCAAAAAAGCAATAAAAATTTTCATACACGCTAGTGCTTGATAAAGCCGATATTCTTTATCGATAAATTATCTGATGAATGTATGGGGGAAAATTAAACATGAAATAAATATTAAGAAATATTTATTTTACTTTTATTAATTACAAATAACCTGATTTTTTAATGATAAAATCATCTTTACTGAAATGTATAGAGCTAATAGTACTCGTCTTTGTCGGCATCCAGTTTCCTCTACCTGTCACGTCAATCCATTGTTCCCTGGCGTTAGGTTCTTTAGGAAACCTAAAATTTATAATTTATTGCGTAAGTAAAATTGGATTTTACTTATATTTTAATACTAAATACAATATAGTAAATACTTGTAGATGAGTACAATGATCTCGTATAATGTTGCCAATGAATTCAATTTCTCCCTGTAAATCTGTCATCTACAAGTATTTACTATATTGTATCATTCGTTCAATAATTATTGTAATATTTAATTGACTCATTATACATCTAACTAAAAATATACTATCATTAATTAAATATAAAATAATTCAAAAAGAATCTTTGTCCAACGTAAATTTATATTATTTGAGAATTCTATCGATGATTTTATTTAACCACATGGTCACCTCACTATCGACCGTGCATCACGGCCAATCAGGGCAAACGACGAAACGTCAATGGTTGAAGTGAAGAGGACGCGACGCATGCGGTACATTGTAAGCGGACTTAGTAATTGCGTTGATTACGCGAGTACACATCGTGCAATGTATATATTTTTTTACTTGTTGCAATAATGTCGTTAATGTTTGGAATTTCATAGTGATCAGAATATTTTTATGTTTTTTACTAATAAAATTATAATTAAATGTTATTTTCGACTTACCGATGGAAAGATATACCCCCTCGCTCTATACTTGCGGTCTGACTTTTTGTTTTACAAGTTATAATTGCACAACACGGCATTTTAAAGCAGAGCTCTGTTCTCCGCAGTAGTCCGAAGCGCACGGAACGCGGTGAATTAATGAATCGGTCGAGTTATGATTATCGAATCATACTTGTGGCGCGCTTGCCACGCCCACATTACCATTCCAACCTTATTTATCTATTCCGTGGTATGGACGATGGAATCCATTTGCACAACGCCATCTATTGAGTACACTGGTAAACTCAAACTCCGTTCCAAGCCAAGTAGTAATAACTTTTGACCGAGTGGATCGATTCTCAAGATACGGATCACGGCTAGGCTATATTCCCAATTCCATAACGCTCTTGAAAAGAGTCGTGTGACTCTTTTCAAGAGCGTTATGTATGTAAAAATGATACTAAAATTATGGGAATGTATGACCGCGCGCGGTACACCCGCGTACCAAAAACCATTGTAGTTAATTAGAATGTCCTTGAAGAATTAAAATCACCAAAAGCATTAATTTGAATTTTCATAGTCTTAACACTTTTAGAGTCCTAGGACTCCTAGGTAATATATTTTTTAACCCATTGGCTCGTAAAGTGGCTCTTATTGAACCGCTTTTAGGTTCATAATGCATTGTATTAAAAACGCGTGCTTTTTACTTTATATTACCGCATCAGTGCGGTAATGTGCGCCTCAGATAACTAAACTACTCAAAACAAAATAGAGCCCACCCTATGTTACTTTAGAATTTTGTCTAAGAATAAATAATTAGGTAAGCCTTTGTGAAGTAAAGCACTAAACTTTATTCTTGACATGTTTATGGATCTTTATTAATGCTTCCACCGTCAATTTTTGCGTTGAATTCAAGTGGGTAGAAAGAAAAAGCTAAGTGCTTGAAAAAACATTCGTTGTACAAATTCAGTCACATGTGTTCTCGAGTCGATTCAAAGCTTTGACGTTACCCGTCACTTACTGTCATAGATTTTTTTTATTTCGGTGTTTATCGTGATTACAATGCCTGGTTTTTGTCGTCATACGGACATGGAAAGCGCAGCAAGAGCTGTTGCTATGCTTCAGGAGGGACGCTCTCAGAGACGCTCTCGGTGTGTCGCGACGAGCTACCCAAAACGTATGGGAACGCTTCCAGGAGACAAGGAGTGTAGCTAGGAGGCCTGGATTAGGAGAAATTAGAGCCACAAGTTTCCAGGAAGACGGGTATATCAGGTTAACTGCACGGCGAGAGGCTACTGTAACCGCCCGGGCCTTACAAAACCTGCTGCGGCAATCTACTGGTACCAGAGTCAGTGATCAAACTATTCGTAATCGTCTCCACGAAGATGGTCAACGTTCCCGAGTGCGTGCTATTCGACTCAAACTGTCAAGAGACCATCATACAGCGCGCTTAACGTACGATCGCGAACTTTGAACTGGCCATGGATAACTGGAAGGCTCTTTACAGACGAATGTAAGGTCAAGTTTTTCAGTGATGATAAACGGGTCCGCGTGTAGAGAAAACAAGGTGATGTTTTAGAGAACCATGCATCCACGGACCAGACCGTTTTGGGGGTCCGAGTGTTATGGTATGGGCGGGAATATGCTTGGTACGCAAAACAGAGCTGGTAATTCTGGATGAGGGTACTGTAACCGCCGCCGGTTATATTGAGCGGGTAATCCGACCTCATGTCATCCCATTTTCACAAAGAGTGGGCTCTGGCTTTGTTTTTATCCATGACAATCCTCGCGCACATACGGCTTTTGCCACACAAAGAGCACTTTCTGAGGCGAATATCACGATTTTGCCATGGCCAGCTATGAGTCCCGATCTCAACCCCATGGAGCATTTATGGTATCAACTGAAAAGAAGCCTTAAAGAAAACTACAGCCATGTTAACAGTTATCAGGAGCTCATTAACTTGCTTAAACTCTGTTGGGAACGAATTCCGGACCAAAATGTTACCCATCTTATTGAAAGTGTACCGGATAGGCTTAGAGAGTGCATACAGAAAAGAGGAGGCACCACGCGCTACTAACCATAACATTTTTCATCAAATGGTTACGGGGAATGGGCAGTAGACTAAGTTTATTTTTCAAGTTAATTTGAGTTTATTTCCCTAAAAATTGCTTTGTTAGTGTAAATCGATCAAAATAAACAGATTTTACCATTGAATGAGATTAAACAATTTTTAAATCCCTACTCCAAACTTGTGTATCCATAAAAACGACTTTTGGTGGGCCCTATTTTCTTTTGAGTAGTTTATTTAGTCGTTCTTGCTGTTCGTGTACGTTCTTGTTGTTTTGTTTCTGTAATCCTACTATCCAACTAATATTATAAATGTGAAAGTTTGTGTGTTTATGTGTTTGTGTGTTTGGATGTTTGTTACTCAATCACGCAAAAATGACTGAATGGATTTGGATGAAATTTGGCAAAAAGATAGTTTATAACCTGGATTAACACATAAGATACTTTTTATCCCGATATTCCTACGGCATTGAGACTTACGCGGGTGAAACCGCAGGGCGCAGCTAGTTATATATATGTCGTGGCGCGAGACGATGGTGTCAACTCACACCTCGTTCAGTTCTTATCAACGTGAGACGAAGGCGTCACTCACACCTCGTCTAACTCTCAAGATCAATGTGGTCTTTGTTAAAGCCAAGAGCTTATTGATATTAAATAATGAATAATTGTTTCCGATAAGAAAGGCGACGACGTAAATCTTATTGCGTCGAACGTGGCCGGGGGTCGGCTTGGTTTTCCCGTGAGAACGTTTTAAGACGATAAGAGTTTAGCATCAGAGGAGCCTGGATCAGGCAGTCAGTTCCATTCAGACCACGAGACTGAGCGCGACCCGCGGACTCGTTGCGCCCTTCTAATTCATTTAGATTTTAGACTTTTCTAGTTACGAGTGATTATACGCGTTTCCTTTGCCCACGAATTAGACAGATAGTTACATAATGAACAATTTAATTGATTATTACCCTTCTGATGATCATTGTGACACCTGTCCCGCTTCGGCCGCTCCGACCGCTCCGACATATATATATAATATTATTTGTGATTTATTTGTATTACTAGTTTATTTATATTATGACTAATTATTTATTAGGTTTGTTGAATCTGTATGTACTTCCCGTCACTTGTTCATAAGGGTTCATTAGAAAACCAGCGTCAGACAGTGTATTCTGTCTGGCATTAAAGCTGAAATGAACCTTTTTGGCGCAGCTGAGCACACACTATTGCTGTAAAAACACTATTTTTTATTCTTTACTTTGTTATTTGTATTTCATGAACTGTGTCCAAATAAACGTTATTCTTTCTTTCTTTCTATCTCAGACCAACAAAAACAGAAAGACGGAGCATTACGAACATCAAAAGTGAAGCCACCTTTTTATCTATGTGTGTGTAAAAAGGGTTGTCATTTGCTAAAGTTTTTCCCTATAATTTGGGGAATAATATTTTGGGTAGGATAATATTGTACGAGTAAGATATTGTTGAGTATGGTATTGTACCTCAATTGTTAGGAAGGATTCCGAAACAAAACCATTTTTTTTTACATCGCAAAATAAAATATTAATTAAGTACAAAATGCATTTACATACAGCCCTATCGTCAATGGCTACATGAGGCAAGTCTGGAAAGTCCTACAAAAAAAATTACACGAGTAATGGCAGCTTTTGATTATAACCTTAGGAAGATAAATGAAGAATTAGGACATACTTGAACAAACGTACAGCCAGAACTTTGTGAAACTGAGTTTTCAGCAATTACGTAGGACGAGGGAATAACATCCAAAAAATAAAATTTGGTACAGTAGTATTTAAATTAGCTAGACTATGCTGAGAAACTAACTTAAATAAAATAAAAAATACAGTCTCGTGTTTAATTACTGTTTTTATAAAATCTCATTTTTGTTTTTCAAATTTTATATACCTTTTTAGTATATCCGCTTTTAATCAAACGGCGAAGTCCACGATTAGTTGAATAAAGGTCATTATTATCAAAATGATCGGAACAAACCACGCTGGTTTTCGATGGCAGCCATTCTGGATCATTCCGACTATTTCTTATAGCTACTATCCATTTACTTTTATTTTCAATATTACTTGGAAATCTAAAATATTAAATACATAAAAAAAAAACAGGCATATAATTACTCGAACTAAAAAATATCGAACGGGGAAATATGGCAGCCCTCGCACTTTAAATGTCACTGTTTTCATTCGTTCATTTGTTCAGGTTTTTGTTCCAAGTAACCCAAAATTTATAGTTAACTAAATTAAGAAACGATGTTATTTGAAGTACTTAAATGTGAAAAGTGATTCCGTGAGACATTTTATGTGATTTGCTATTGTTTTCACTACACAAGAAGGCATAATTCTATTTTTTTAAATTAAAGTTTACTAGACGACGACTCATGACCTACTAGGAGCGATGAGCATAGTTTTTGTGTAGGTGTTTGCGTGAGCCTGTGTGTTTACTTGCAGGAGCATAGTTTTATGGCTACACGTTTGATATAGGTAGTGCTCCGTCTTTCTTTTTTTGTTGGTCTGAGCTTTCTATTTACTAGTCGGAGTAATGACAGGCCATGTAGGTATGGAATTAGTAAGTAAGTACTATCATGGCAACATAAAATTTTCACAAGAGCAGAGATTTGCGCTTTTTTAAATCTCATCAAAGAGACTTCAATAAAATATTATAATATTTTATTTATTTACACAGAAGGCATAAAAAGGCTTGAAGTATAAGGCATTTATAATATAAATAAACATGAAATGAAATAACATTTATGCAGTGTGTAACAAATACCCTGTCCGATCCGTGAGGGTGTTGTTAAGAATCATAAGTGAGAGTATATTTGTGGTTATAAAAAAAAACGCATTTTTTTTTTCTTTTTTCTTGCTGCTTTTGGAGTTATAAAATGTTGTTTGAGCTTTTTGCCTCTTAAGTTAAAAATGGCTATTTTTTGGTGCAAGTTAAAAACGTTACTTATGTATAATAAACTATAATTTCCAAGAAATTTGCTATTAAACGTTTTTCATTTCAAAACTCTGGCTTCTATATTTTAGGAGAAATTGCAATTTTAAAAGTGTGGTACTAAGTTTTGAAGGCCAGTGTAGTATGGATTAGTATTGATTAGTATGGATTGAGTAGTACCGGTACGCGTACTCGTAATGCCAGAGTGTATATTACAAGCCTCAGACCAACCAAAATAGAAAGACGGATCACTACGTACATCAAACGTGTAGCCACAAAACTATGCTCCTGCAAGTAAACACACAGGCTCACGCACACACCTACACAAAAACTATGCTCATCGCTCCTAGTACGTCACGAGTCGTCGTCTAGTAAACTTCTATAAAAAAAATAGAATTATGCCTTCTTGTGTAGCGAAAACTTGTAAAAACAATAGCAAATCACATAAAAAGTCTCACGGAATCACTTTTCACATGTAAGTACTTCAAATAACATCGTTTCTTAATTTAGTAAACTATGAATTTTAGGTTACTTGGAACAAAAACCTGAACGAATGAACGAACGAAAACAGTGACATTTAAAGTGCGGGGGTTGCCATATGATTTGAAATTTCCCCGTTCGATATTTTTTAGTTCGAGTAATTATATGCCTGTTTTTTTGATGTATTTAATATTTTAGATTTCCAAGTAATATTGAAAATAAAAGTAAATGGATAGTAGCTATAAGAAATAGTCGGAATGATCCAGAATGGCTTCCATCGAAAACCAGCGTGGTTGGTTCCGATCATTTTGATAATAATGACCTTAATTCAACTAATCGTGGACTTCGCCGTGTGATCAAAAGCGGATATCCTAAAAAGGTACATACAATTTAAAAAACAAAAATGAGATTTTATCAAAACAGTAATTAAACACAGACTGTATTTTTTATTTTATTTTAGTTAGTTTCTCAGCTTAGACTAGCTAATTTAAATATTACTGTCCCAAATTTTATTTTTTCCCAAATTGCGGACGCTTTTTACGTGCTTTCTATAATAGTCAGTGATTTTGTTATCGTGGTCTTCTTGAATTTAATAAAGTTGATTGTAAATATAATTAAGTACCTATTTTATTTCAAAACAATTTACTTAATGACACATACCCACGACGATGTTATGATTTACGCTTCAACAACCTTATAACTTAATTTTTCTATAATTTACAAACCAATTTTTTTTTACATTCAATTGATAATTAATGGATAGTTCTAAGTGAAAGAGCGGAGCTTCCTAACACAAGCAATTCTTGATTAAAAGGTAATCTCCAAATTATGTATGTAAATGCACTTTGTATTTAATTGTTATTTTATTTTGCGATGTAAAAAAAATGGTTTTGTTTCGGAATCCTTCCTAACGATTGAGTTACAATACCATACTCAACAATATCTTACTCGTACAATATTATCCTACCCAAAATATTATTCCCCAAATTATAGGGAAAAACTTTAACAAATGACGACCCTTTTTACACAAACATAGATAAAAAGGTGGCGTCATTTTTGATGTTCGTAATGCTCTGTCTTTCTATTTTGGTTGGTCTGAGATTACAAGCAGACACGGGTTAAGGCTCGCACAAACAGGCACGATATCGCGAGCGCGACAAGGGTTGCGCTGCCTGTCATGCCCGCGCTATCGCGCCAGTTTGCACGAGGTTTTGCTCTGTCCTCGTAAGTAGTTTGCTTTAATGAATGAAGAGAATAGGACAGAACAGAAAATGTCTGTGTTGAAATAAATTTTGCTTTAGAATATTGGAGCAAAATACATACGAGTACAGACGGCCACAGGAAGTCGGTGGCAAAAAACGAAACTTCAAAACCGACCACCGGCTTCCGAAATTAAAGTTATTTTTTACATTTTAGTGTTTTTTTTTGTTAAAAGTTTTTCTTTGACATATCTCGGGTCTAGTCGGGACCCTGAGCTCCTTTGGAAGGCATACAAGGGGCCGAAACCAACTCGCCGAGGCCCGTTAGACACTTTAATAGTTCGAATCCTCAAAAAAACATGTTATCATACACAAGTAAGTATGCTTGAATCCTAGATTTTCTCAGTCATTATGATTGTAAGTTTAATGGTTGTCTGTACCGTGTAGCTGTGCAATGCATTCACTAGAATATGCCTCCCAGACGTCTGTGAAGGGAGGCGTGGAGGTCGTCGCCCGCAGGGGCTCTCAAGATGAGTTTTGTTGTTGAAAGCCATTTCAGCCCGCGCCACCCCGCCGCGCCGCCCGCGCTCCTCTGCGCACAGCCACAGTGGGCACCGGCCGCCGCCGTCTTTGTGCACCACACCACACACGAGTACACGACACATTCGAGATTCATGAGGACGCCGGTGTCTTCACATTCACGAGTAGGCAACTAGGCACTGTCAGTTTAGGTAAACGCACACCGAGTCGGTTGCGGTTTGCGAGATGCATCAGACATATATTGTCAGCCATAAGCACAGCAACGCAATTTTTCTGTTTTAGGGTTCCGCAACTCAAAAGGAAAACACGGAACCCATAGAGATGATGAACCCACTTTGATTTCTGTCGGTCAAGAACCTTTTTCTCAGGAACGGGTACATAGAGGTACTTATCAAGTTGAAATTAATAGGTATTAAATACCCAGGTCTGCGGTCCATTGGCATTGGATAGGTAAACATTCAAGCTTCTCACAATTGAAATTAAATTAAATAGTTTATTCTATAAATCGGAATTAACATTTACAGGTCTTAGAAAAAAAAGAATATTTAGGTACTTATAGATTTAGGTATGTAAAACTGGTATATTTTGATGATTTTAGATAATAATTAAAATGTCAAGTTCTAGGGTTTTTTTAAGGCTTAGCAGAGCGAGAAGCTCAATCCCATACTTTTTTGTCTTCTAAATAATCTGATATTTTATACTTAGTACCCTCAGACCAACAAAAAAAGAAAGACGGAGCACTACGTACATCAATCGTGTAGATGTCGATGTCTTTGCTTTTCAATTTCCGTTTTTTGCCACCGACTTCCGAAATTAAAGTAATTTTTCCCCTTTTTAGTGTTTTTTTGGAAGTCGGTTGATTTTTTTGTTTTTAAGATTGCCATTTGTAAAAAATATTTTTCTCTGAAAGTAATGAGTTTTTCGTTTCACAAAATAGCATACTATAGCCGGGGAACGGGTGTAAGAGAAACGCAGGTGCTTGAGAATTACACTATACTTATAAAGACACAAAGAGTTACAACAAATCAGTACAATTAAACAGAGTTATTGTCGAGAACGCGCGCACATCCGCTCGATGACGGTAGCGCACGGCACACTGACACTGCATGCCAACCAATCTAACTTGAGCCATCGCGGGCGCCCTCCGACGGGCGGCCGGGTAACCACTCTGAGTTGCCATTTATATGCTGCCGCACGCTATAATACTTTATTTTGTGCAAAAGTATAAAGTATAAGTATTTATCGTAAATAAAGTAGGATACGTTATTATAAAATAAGGTTGGCATCAGTAGTAAACCGTGACCTGAAGAACATATAATAAATACCATTTATCTTGATATTCCCACGGGATCGAGAGTGAAACCGCGGGACCAAGCTCGTTATTTTTAACCGACTTCTTCAAAAAGGAGGAGGTTCTCAATTCGTCTGTATGTTGTTTCGCGATTAGGTACTCAGCCAATTATGAATCGATTTTGATGATTATTTTTTTGTTTGGTAGGTCATGCTTCCGAGGTGGTCCCATATAAATTTTATTAACTTCGCTTGCGCAGTTTTTGAGTTAGCTTCAATAATTACGTATTTTTCCCACTTAGTCTATGTAGGTGATATTTTATTTGACTCTGTCAGGTAGGTACTACAAAAACAAAGTCAAAAAAAAATAAACCGACTCAAAAATAAAAAACTAAGTAATATAAACTAAAAAGTGAAAAATCACATTGATTTTGGAATTCGGTGGCAAAAAACGGAAATTGAAAAGCAAAGCAAAGACACCGACTTCCGAAATCAAAGTTATTTTTCACTTTATATTAGTGTTTTTTGGAAGTCGGTTGTTTTTTTTTTGTAAAAATGTTTATGGTTTTTGTCAGATTTTATTTGGAAAATAAGGAAAAAAAAAACAAGTACCAACATGGTGAGTATTCAGGGGTTTATGTGTTTTATAAAGAGGGTCGTAATTTTCATTATTTTTGCGATAGGAATAGGACACCGTTTTCGAGATATAAGTTAAAGAAAATAATAATAAATCGTTTTTAATATATAAGGTGCTATAAAAATATCTGCCACGGTTGCAATGGGAGACAGTATTGTGTTTATAGTTTACAATAGGAAAGATAAATTATTGATCACTTGTCATATTTTTTTTCATACAAAAAATATTTATTAATTGAAATATTGATTTATTGGCATAAAACCATCCCGTAGACTTAATAAGCTGTTGCCGCACCGCACCGAATTCAATTCGCGAAACGACGGCGCCGTTCATACACTGTTGAAATGTCTCGCTGGTGGTGGCGCGTGTGTCGGATCATTTAGCTCCCTTCAAAATGGTTGAGCTGAATGGTGCTGATCCATGCGTCATGTTCGTGAACGGGCGCCGTCAGTTGTGACTGGTCATCTCTTAGCTGCCATGGCTTATTTTAATTTTTGAATTGTTTTATGTAATAATTGCGGACGCTTTTAACGTGCTTTCTACATTGTTCTCACATGTAAGAGTATAATTTCAACATAAATGATGTAACCCACATATTGTAACAATATTTTGATTTAAAAGAGTGTCCATGGAGTTTCTTGCCTGTTCTTCTCCATAGGTACCTACTACGCTTTGGAATGGGCAACTAGCTTCATATTTCTGACTGACCGACTCCTTGACAATTCAAAAGTGCCTGTGAATGGTTTAATTGAAATAAATGCTTTGAGTTTTGAGTTTGAGTTTGAGTTGAGTTGCCATTCTTATCAAACAATGCCGCTGCGCGCCGGCCACTCGCTCGTTAAAGTGCAGCCCCGCGCGCCCCCACCTTCACCCGCACTACCCCGTTCGTCGAACGCGCTAGTCTAGTCGACCGCCCGGCTCGCCAGTCGCCCACCAGTCACCGCCCGTCCGCTCGGAAGTTAGTTTTAGCGGTCAGCGTCGGGAATATCGCGCGCGCTTTCTTTAAAAATGCCACCCAGACGACGGTATTCCAATCAAGAATAATATCTTGAAATGGTATTGTGCTACCGCGAGTGTAACTCCATAACTGCGCATGCAATAAACTTATACCAGCAGAGGTTTGGTGTGCGAGTGAGTCATCATATTGCGATTCTTACACTAACTTGACAGTCCAAAGCCCGTTTTAAGTGTGATGGGAAGTTTATCATCTTATTTAAGTCAGTTTTTTGGAAGAATGCGGTAGCTGGTAAGTAATTGCACTTTTAACAACACTTGTTTGCCTGCGTATTATTGCGTACCTAGTAGATTAGATAGTGACGAACTAGTCAGCTGATTTCAGTTTTCATTCACAGAACAGATGGAAAGAGATAGCAGTTGTTTTCATGGACGGACCGACACATCGCGCGTAATTTGTGAACCACGTTATGCAGAGTAGAGTCAATGTTTATTTAACTACTTTATTTTCTCAAATGGTATCAACTGTGCCGGGGTACGAAATTTGTTCACTATTGTAATCTTTAAACACAATACTACCTCCCATTAAAGCCGTGGCAGATATTTTTATAGCACCTTATATATTTATAACCGTGGAGTTTCTTGCCGGCTCTTTTCGCTAGCTATAGCTTCTGACGTTTCATAAGTGCCCATGTACTTAGGTTTATGTGAAATAAAATGTTGCGTTGCGTGCATTTACCATTCTTTAAGTTTATGGCAATGGCAATGTGTGAATTGTTCCGTGTACGAGTAACGTAACTAACGTATGACTTGCAGAACCGCGGCAGTGCGAGCGCGGCAGCGTGCGGCATGGAGTGCGGCGTGGCGGCGCCGGCGGGGGGCTACCCCGCGCCTCCCGCGCACGCGCACCCCGCGCTTTCCCCCACCGAGCGCTCGCCCGCCAAGTCCGGCCTGCACGTCAACTTCAGTGACAAGGGAGAAGTAAGTTTGTTTTATGCACCATGCGCCGCCAGCACCCCCACCAGCGTCCAGTACCGAGCTGGCACTACTAAAATGCTGATTCTTTCAAAGTCTTTGAAAGTGTCAGCAAGTCAGGGCCACAGGCCTCAGGGGAACCATAGTTAATACCTTATAGTGATATACAATAGGTAATACACTAAAGGTTAAAGGTGGTGTGCCTTTAATTCAAATCCTATTAGTAAGATATTACTAATGATGGAAATACTGTCGTGAGTTCATGCAAGCCTAGCAGGTACGTTTTTTTAGGTTAGTACTAAGAATGTTGTGTAGTACTAGGAACTATACACACCACGTTGTGCACAGCGTGGTGTGTATAGTATACCGTCTTGTGAATTCTCAGCTCAAGGGAATACATATTCAGGCCGCAAAAACGTTGCATTAGAGCGATATGTCGTTTGAGGACCACAGACAGTTGCGAACCAAAATTGAATTCCCTAAAAATTCTTACATTTCCATCATTGTATTTTCTGGAAATGGCCATGTTCGTAAAGATCAATAAAAACCTATTTCCCACGATATCAGAAACTAGAAAACGAGCTGTCAGAAATCAATGCAAAAATGTATTACTAATCGAGTCCTGTAAGACTGCGCTATTAAGGTGGATGCGCCAAGGTAGCCCGCGAAATTCAAATTTTCTTACGTTTTTTGCAATTTGCAGGTCAGTGTCAGGTTGTATGTTGATCTAAATATTATTAGCGGCCGTAACAAATATGGGTTTACAGAATTATAAACATCAGAATCAGCAATACAACTCTCTAAGTTCATGAAAGTGCCAAATGTCATGATTTCATGAAATAGTAATTCAATGCACATAAATGAACTTAGAGAGTTGTATTGCTGGTTAAAAAAAGTGACATGAACGCGACGTTTGCATATTTGCGCGACGATCGCGTTGCTTAGGTGGGTCATTTTCACAAAAAGTGTACATTCGAGTTTGGGTGTGTCCCACAACTTTGGTATTTTTTTTAAAGAATAATATCTAGGTATAAGAAAAAAAAAAGTTAAACTTTGGATCTGTGGTCAGGTTTTAACAATATTGTATAATGTTACAGCTTATAAACACAGCAACATTATCATAATTTTCAAAAATGAAGGTAGAAGTTATCTGTTTTAGCGCTGTCCCACTACCATTTTCATTAAAATAACATAACCTTAATGAATTTTCTTGACTTATGTAATTATAATAAAGTGTTTGATATTTTGGAAAGTATAGTTATGCACGATTTGTTAAACAATTACAGCTATAGTCTAATGTCGCTTAAAATATTTAAATAATTTAATCCCTGTGAGGACCTCAGACCAACAAAAAAAGAAAGACGGAGCATTACGAACATCAAAAGTGAAGCCACCTTTTTATCTATGTGTGTGTAAAAAGGGTTGTCATTTGTTAAAGTTTTTCCCTATAATTTGGGGAATAATTATGTTGGGTAGGATAATATTGTACGAGTAAGATATTGTTGAGTATGGTATTGTACCTCAATTGTTAGGAAGGATTCCGAAACAAAACCATTTTTTTTTACATCGCAAAATATAGTAAAATAACAATTAAGTACAAAGTGCATTTACATACAGCTCTATCGTCAATGGCTACATGAGGCAAGTCTGGTATGTCCTACAAAAAAAATTACACGAGTAATGGCAGCTTTTGATTAAAACCTTAGGAAGGTAAATGAAGAATTAGGACATACTTGAACAAACGTACAGCCGGAACTTTGTGAAACTGAGTTTTCAGCAATTACGTAGGACGATGGAAGTAACATCTAAAAATAAAATTTGGTACAGTAGTATTTAAATTAGCTAGACTAAGCTGAGAAACTAACTAAAATAAAATAAAAAATACAGTCTGTGTTTAATTACTGTTTTGATAAAATCTCATTTTTGTGTTTTAAATTTTATATACCTTTTTAGGATATCCGCTTTTGATCACACGGCGAAGTCCACGATTAGTTGAATAAAGGTCATTATTATCAAAATGATCAGAACAAACCACGCTGGTTTTCGATGGCAGCCATTCTGGATCATTCCGACTATTTCTTATAGCTACTATCCATTTACTTTTATTTTCAATATTACTTGGAAATCTAAAATATTAAATACATCAAAAAAACAGGCATATAATTACTCGAACTAAAAAATATCGAACGGGGAAATTTCAAATCATATTATGGCAGCCCTCGCACTTTAAATGTCACTATTTTCGTTCGTTCATTCGTTCAGGTTTTTGTTCCAAGTAACCTAAAATTCATAGTTAACTAAATTAAGAAACGATGTTAATTGAAGTACTTACATGTGAAAAGTGATTCCGTGAGACTTTTTATGTGATTTGCTATTGTTTTTACAAGTTTTCACTACACAAGAAGGCATAATTCAGTTTTTTAAATTGAAGTTTACTAGACGACTACTCGTGACGTACTAGGAGCCATGAGCATAGTTTTTGTGTAGGTGTGTGCGTGAGCCTGTGTGTTTATTTGCAGGAGCATAGTTTTGTGGCTACACGTTTGATGTACGTAGTGCTCCGTCTTTCTTTTTTTGTTGGTCTGAGTATCGATTTTAATAAAAAAGAGACGACTTTCAAATTAATTCTTAACGTTCTTACGGAGTCACAATTTTTTTTTTTTTAAAGTAATATAAACTAAAACCCAACTACGACTAAAAAGGTATAAAAAAGGCACCACAGACAGACAAATTAAAAATTCGAAGGCACACGTGTTAGGGCATAAATCAAACAGATTACGTGTGACTCCGGATTTTACGGTTACATACCCAAAGGGTAAAACGGGACCCTATTACTAAGGCTCGTCTGTCCTACTGTCTGTCTGTCCTTGCGTCGCGTCGGTCTGTCTGTCCGTCCGTCCGGTTACCCGTCCTACCGTCAGTCTGTCCGTCCGTCTGTCTGTCTGTCCGTCCGTCTGTCTGTCTGTCCGTCCGTCCGTCCGTCCGTCTGAGCACCCGTCCGTCCGTCCATCCGTCCGTCCTGTTCATCTGTCTGTCTTTGTCTGTCTGTATGTCTGTCCGTCCGTCCGTCTGTCCTTCCGCCTGGCCGACCGTCCATCCGTCCGTCCGTCTATCCGTCCGTCCGTCTATCCGTCCGTCCGTCTATCCGTCCGTCCGGCCGTCCGTCCGTCCGTCCGTCCGTCCGTCTGTCTGTCTGTCTGTCTGTCTGTCTGTCTGTCTGTCTGTCTGTCTGTCTGTTTGTCCGTCTGCCCGTCCGTCCGTCGTCCACCCGTCCATCAGTCCGTCAGTCCGTCAATCTTTCTGTCTTTCTGTCTGTCTGTCTTTCAATTTTTGTAACTTTTCTTGCTAAATATGAAGTATCAAAGTTTTCGATAGCGATATGAATGCAACTCCAGAAAGTATAAAAACAGCTGCAAATGAAATTGTTAATAATCTTTTGCCGCAAAAGTCGTGGGATAACTTTGTTTTCATTAAATTGAGTTTTTATTTTGAGTAGGTATATTTTATGACGGTAGGTAGATTGGTAGTTGAAAGAAAAGTAGATTACGCACCTTGCTAAAGTGAGTAATTAATGCACTCGTGTTAATTTAGTGCCCTCGCATGTGCTCGGGCACCAACATAACCCTCGTGCATTGATAACTGACTTGGCGCTCGGTGCAACAATCTACGATTATACAGCAAAAAAACGCACATTTAAAAAAAAACACACATACCTACAATTTACTATTTATTTATTTATTCCTCAACAAATTTACATTTGTGTCGAACAATGGTTTTAACAATAGTGATTCTAACAATGAATGTAACTCAATAATTAAACAATATCGTAATGTCAAGAAAAAAAAACAAACATAAATTCCACATCGGTCACACTCGCAACATTGTTAGTCTTAATCATAATAATTTAACTTAATATTAATTCAAAATCACTATAAATTTAATTCAAAGAAATGTATGTCAATAAAATTCATTAATATGTAATGTCATGATAGAATTTGGATATATTACTAACACAAAAAATTAAACAATCATCGTAAACTCAGGAAAAACCAAACATTACATTCCACATTGGTCACACACAACATTGTTAGTCTCAGTCATAATAATTTAACTTAATATTAATTCAAAAATCAATATAAATTCAATTCAAAGAAATGTATGTCAATTAAATTCATTAATATGTAATGTCATGATAGAATGTTGGATATAATACTTAAGGTCATTAAAATATAATCACATATCAGTTTGAACTACTATTATCTTTGAGAAACTCTTCAATGCTGTAATAACATTTCCTCAATAACAATGACTTTAATTTTCTCTTGAATTCGTTTGGATTCATAGAGTTTTTAAATTGTACAGGCAATTTATTGAACATATGTACTGATTGCACTCTTGAGGCATGTTTAACGACATTAAGCTTAGGCTGAATGAAATTACGTAGATCCTTTCTTCGCGTTTTTATTCTGATTTGTCTCTGTTCTTCTGTCTCAAACTTATTGATATTTTTAATAAAATTACCAAGCAGGACCAGAATGTAGAGGCATGGTACTGTAAGAATGTGCAGTTTCTTAAAATGATCCCTACAAGACTCCGTTTGTTTAATGCGAAGCATAGTTCTCAAGGCTCTTTTCTGCATAACGAATGCAGCATCAATATTGTATTGGTAGCTGTTGCCCCAGAACTTTATGCTATATCTAAGTCTAGACTCTATGAGTGCAAAATACACCATTCTGAGGTGAGCAATAGTTAATTCATCTCTAAGACTCCTGAGAGCATAGCAAGCACTACTCATAGTGTTAGTGACCACTTCTAATTCCTTCTTCCAATTTAAAACTGCATCTATTTGTACCCCCAAAAATTTTACATTGTCTACAATATTCACTTTATTCCCTAGTAAATGTACTTTGACAGTATCTTTGGTCTTCACAGTCGATTTAAATAATAAACATTGCGTCTTTTTTAGATTTAGTTTTAGATCATTCATAGTGAACCATTTTTCAAGAGCACATAGGATAAAATTAATCTTCTTTTCTAAATTTTCCAAATTGTCGCTAGCTATAATAGCGCTTGTGTCATCGGCAAATACTACAATTTTAGTATCATCTGAAATACTTTTCATGTAAGCTATCAGATCATTTATAAATATTATAAAGAAGATAGGGCCTAGAACAGATCCTTGTGGTACGCCTTTATTAATTATAACTGTGTCTGATTTGTGTAGTTTTTCATGGCCATCTTCTTCAACTGTTTTAATTTCGACATACTGCGTTCTATTATGTAAATAGGATCTGAATAAATTCAACACATTTCCCCTAATACCATAGAAATCTAACTTATTCAGAAGAATACAATGTTCCACTGTGTCGAACGCAGAACTAAGGTCGAGGAAAAGTCCTGCTACTTTTAGTTTAGCATTTAGCTTACCCACCACATCATCAATCAACATGTCAATAGCATCTATCGTTCCTACATTATTTTGATAACCAAATTGTTGGTCGGTTATACTTTTGTGTTTGTTCAAATGACAAACAAGCCTCACTTTCATAATTTTTTCAAATATTTTAGAACATACCGGCAATAAAGAGATAGGCCTATAATTCCCTGGATCTGTTTTAGAGCCTTTCTTATGTATAGGTAGTACTCTAGCTAATTTAAATTGCTCAGGAAATACACCTGTATTTACATATTCGTTTATTGAATCAGCCAAAGGGCTAGCTAATACATCAATGTTGTCTTTTATGATAGTTATAGGAATTTCATCATGGCCAAAAGACTTTTTACTATCCATAATCTTAACTAGTTTGAAAACTTCGATAGGTGAAACAGGTTCAAATACCATATCCTCCTCTACTCTTATCCCATGATTTTGTAGATACTCTTTTGCTGTTTTAATGTCACTCATGACAAAATTAGATTTGTTACAGAACTTTTCCAATAGGACATTAGTAACTTCTGAGGGATTATGAACTATTTTATTATTATCCATAAGTATCAAATTGTCATTTACATAATTTTTAGGGTTCCTCTTACTATTTATAATTTTCCAAATAACTTTACCAGAATTCTGAGCTAGATTTATTTCCGTTCTTACTACTAGTCGTTTTGCATGTCGTACTACTTTCCTATAAACCCTAAAATAATTACTACGATATTTTATTATTGAATCGTCACAATTATCTTTGTCAACAAAATTTAGAAACCGTTTCATTTTACTAGCGACTCTTATTCCTGTGGTTAACCATTTAGATTTGTTGCTGCTTTTTATATTTATTTTTATTTTCTTTTTATTGAATGTATTAGAATGTAGTTCACTGAGTTTGTCAATAAATGTACTTGCGCACCAGTTTTCTTGTGACAACTTTTGCCTAAAACAACACTTGTTCCGTTCATTATACAGTCTTCTTTCAATGTACATACAACTTTGCACTTTCCTATAAGCCACTTTTTCCAGCGATAATGTACAAAAAAGGCCCGCATGCCCATCAGATAGACCATTATGGTCCGTGTCTATACTTTTAATAATTGTCTCATCAATATTAGTCAATATATTATCTATACACGAACTTGAATTATTGCGTCGAAATGTATCTGAGTAAATCAAATGTCGAAAGTTGTAACATGTCAGGAGTGATAGAAAAGAATGTCGTTTTGAGTCATCTTTTGATAAATTAATATTAAAATCACCACAAATTATACACCGTTTATTGATGAAATGTTGTAACAGCTGTTCAAGTCTCTGCATAAAACTATCTATATTACTATTCTCAGGAATTCTGTAGCAACAAATGATAAAAGTATTTGTCTCAAAATCCCTTACACCGCAAACTTCAAAACAGTTGATTTTATAGAGTTGTTTACAAATTTGTAGATCTTCAACTTTCTTGTCATTTAATGTCAAGATCAAAGTACCTCCACGTTTTTTATTTAATCTAGTATTATAGGAACTCAATTTATAATTAATTAAACTAAACTGTGCTGCTAATGATTGATTTAAAAAATGTTCACTAATACAGATAAAATCTATTTCTTTGTTTAATTCACACAAATATATTTCAAGGTCATCCTTCTTGCTGTTTACTCCACATAGATTTTGATGGTAGATAGTCAATGTTTTATGTTTATCGCTTGCACAGTCCTTACTATTACAATGACTACTCACGAAAAAAATTCAATGAACTATCTTGTTCAGAAACAGTTTCTAAATTTGTTCGTTCAATAGTGGTGGTATTAATTAGATCAATATATATATTTTCTAAAATAGTCTTATAAATATGTTTAATTCCATTTATATTAATTTTCCCTGTTTTATTCGAGAACATGTCGAACGTGAGAATTTGGTTTGAATAAAAAAAATAAGCATATTTATTGTTTTGCAATTCCAGACTTAATAGGTTATTAAATATTTCAATTTTATAATTATGAATAAGAGCCCCGCAAATGTATGTGGGAGTACATAATATTACATTTGTATGGATTATATGTGCTAAAGATTCCCTTATTGTTTTTACCAACCCAATGTAGTCATTTGTGCCTCTAACATGATGACACAGTAGTCATTCATGTTATACCCTAATAATTTGATGTCAATATCCTGCAGTAATCGTTTTATACTACAATTTGGCAAAATATGTCGACAGTAATTGAATTGATGGGCAAATGTGTGCTCTACAGCTTGCAAAGTGCCATGCGAGTTACTGTTGGTCAGGATGCATAATTTGGTCTTCGTGCGTTTGGATATTTCTATAGAAGTCGTATTGTTGTATTGAGATGAGGAATCACTGCTATTTTTCTTTGCTTGCTCCAAGGCATTTATTTGCTTGTTAAGACATATTATCTCGCTTTTCGCTTGTAATAGTTGTTGGGCTAAATCTGCCATTTGTTTTTCCAGGGCTCTAGTATTGTCATGCCCAGGAGATGGTGTTGGTGGTTCAGTGGAGTTATTATTTTTCTCCTTCGGACAGTCGTTAGTAGGACTATTATAAAAATTGTCTGTTAGTCTGCGTTTCACACAATTTTTCTTATTCGATGAAATATGTTTTTTTGTCAGAGTTCGTTTATTTAGTGCTGACGCCGGACTGCTGCAAATTTGTTTCAATATAATTATTTCTTGTGAAAGCCGACTTATTTGATTTTTCAGGTCTACGTTTTCAATTATAAGGTTGTCCATTTCGTTTTGTGTAGTTTCAAGGTTTGATTTTAGAGCTGTAATTTCAGACCTCATTTCTTCTACACAACCGGAGAACATAGTTGTAGATAAGTCCAGGCTTTGTCCTAGTTTATCGCTTGACCGTGAACTATCTAGGGAATCAGATATATCCAGAATTTCTAATGATTGGGATAACGGTTTTTTCCTCAAAGTAATATTCGGATCACCTGCCATTGTTCTCTTAATAAAAAATAAAAATAAAAACAAAAAGTAGAACGACTTAGTGAGGCTCGATCCGATGACCACGGCGCGCAGTCTCGTAAAGCTGCTACATGAACCGCTACGCCACCGATACTTTACTGTCGATGTCGAAATTTGTGATCACTTTTAACCACTTTATTTATTTAAAAACTGAGGAGCAAAAATAACAACGTTCCGTCTTTCCGATTGTTGCGAACGACTCTCAATGCTATCATTAAATGCTCTGTGCTTTCACGGAATCAAAGAGCTGAGCTGAGTTACACTCACAGACTAAGACAAACAAAGACAACAAAACAAAGACAACAGACAGACAAAGCAGCCAAAAGCCTCATATTTAAGCAAAGTAAGTTTGTCATTGTCAATTCAGTCATTGATTGTCCAGTCACTTAGCGGCACACTTATGTAGTGGTTGAGAAGCAATGTATTTTCTTGGGATTATAAACAAAAGCGTATGATTCCAATGAACTGTAGTTTTAATTCAATAGGCAGACACACATTTTACAATGAGAAAAAACAGACACGGTAGCCATATTTTTCGGAACCGGAAACAACAGGTGAAAGGTAGTGTTGCCAACATACAAATTACATATTTATTGCAAAAATAGTACAGTCGCTGTGATATATGAAAACAAAAATAACGTAGCAAGAAATAACGAAATAGACGGCAAGAAATAGTTTACGATTTGTTGTTTTTCATGATTTTCAAGACAAATATAGTAACATACTTGTGCTGATTTATGATAAGTGGTTCCATAATTTATAAAGTCTTAAGTTTGGCTTATATTTTTACAAGAAACCACCAACACGGCATTCTTAAATGTTGTCATGATGGCCGTCGAAAGCGCACTAGTTCGCGGACTTCGCGGAGACGGCTATTTGCCTATGACATGGGCATCTTGATCATGTCGCGCGGACACAGACACGCCCTCATGCCACTTCTCCTGTTTTTATATTTCTATGTCGAAGTCTCTTTTAAAGTAGTACAGACATAATCTTGGTCAGGTCGTAAAATATGCGATGGGGACCATCATGCAGGATGCAGGTCTGGGATCTGAGATGGTCTTTTGAGGAAATAACCATATAAAGGATATTCACCAATTTGGACCAAATGCTGCCCCAGCCATTGGAGTGCTTCCAAATAATTACTTGCATCAATTTATAAAATTAAAAAGTTTTTAAAAAAACGGTCCCAGGGTTAAAAAGTTATTGCCTTTATATGGAGCCGGCAGGTATTCATAGGAACTCCTCAACCAAACAAGACAGCACCATCAAGTTTGGACTCGTTGGTTTTATCTTGATAAGTACCTAGTAAAGCCCAAGGTTGCATCCAGGGTTTGGTGATGGAGCCGGAAGGTGGCCATAGGAACTCTTCAACCAAACAAGATAGCACCATCGTGTTTAGACTCGTTGGTTTTATCTTGATAAGTACCTAGTAAAGCCCAAGGTTGCATCCAGGGTTTGGTGATGGAGCCGGAAGGTGGCCATAGGAACTCTTCAACCAACCAAGATAGCACCATCGTGTTTGGACTCGTTGGCTTTGTCTTGACAAGTGCCTAGTATAGCCCAAGGTAATATCCAGAGTCTGGTGATGAAGCCGGAAAGTAACCATAGGAACTCCTCAATCAAACAAGGCAGCACCATAGTGTTTGGACTCGTTGCAGATGCATTGAAAAGTGCTTTACACTAGTTGAATATGCATTGACTAGTGCGTTACACTACAATGTAAATGATATACATACAAATAAAATAATAATATGTATATTGTTTAACATAATTACTGACATTATTTAATAAAATGCGCCATTGGTTGGTTGGTATTCATCAATAGAAAATACTCGACAAAAAATAGTTTTTCTCAAAACTCTTCAGATAGATTTTATTGAGCTTTGGTTTAGAGACTAGTATAAGCCCAAGGAACATAATGCACTATGCGTCCATTCTGGGCAGCACTTGGCCCAACTGCCATATCTGGATGGTCAATGTCCTTTGAGTGGACTGCTCCAGTCAGTGCCCGCATTTGTTAGTTGTGTAGCTCGGAACTTAAAAGTATGTGGCTGTCCCTAATATTAGTTCGGTGGTTGGCACAGGTGAAGGAGCGGCGCGAGAAGTTCCTGACGGCCAAGTACGGCAGCCACCAGATGGCGCTGATCCGCAAGCGCCTTGCCGTCGAGATGTGGCTATACGACGAGCTGCAGAAATTGTATGACACGGTGAGTGCCGCGTGGTCAGCCATTAGCGTGCGTGTCTACGTCATTACTAATTTGGGCACTTCTGAATTAGTATAACAAGACAGTACATAGATAATGGAAGTTCGTTCTCGTATCTTATTGGCTGCTGTATCGTACCCCCGTGTGTTGCAGAAGGAGGCGGTGTGCGCGGCGGGCGCGGGCGCGGCTGCCAGCTCTCAGGAGGTGGACGTGGACATCGACGAGCTGCTGGACATGGATAGCGATGAGCACCGCCGTCGACACCTCACGGTGCGCACCACAATCACACAGCTCACACTCCCGACACGACACACTACTCACTCTCCCGACACGACACACTACTCACACATCCGACACGTCCTC
Source organism: Lithophane leautieri (assembly GCA_949152455.1). Taxonomy (NCBI): domain Eukaryota; kingdom Metazoa; phylum Arthropoda; class Insecta; order Lepidoptera; family Noctuidae; genus Lithophane; species Lithophane leautieri. The sequence continues at coordinate 21,307,884 of OX424460.1, forward strand.
ACAGTCCTCACTCACTGCTGCCTCAGTGCCCCACTATTGTTCTATTCCTATTCGACTAACGGTACATGCATCCCTATGGCCGTTTTCACACTGCGACGGTAACGTCAGCTCGGACGACAACGATATCGGTATGTGACAAGATGTAATGAACAGCTTATTGTCATGCGGTATGCCACAGCAGCCTCGAATAATCGCATTGCGCCAGCAAAAGCATAGCCGCGCGATTCCAACAGTATAATAGTAGTGTAATAACGGCAGCAGTGAACGAGTGCACTGTGTTAGCCAATCATTTTTTGTTTATTTGAAAGGGTATACTTCCGACATGGTCCCATTGCCATCAGGTCAGGATCTGATGATGGGACCCTGGAAAAATCGAGGGAGCCGTTCAAATATTATTGGCACACCCAAGTATAGCGATTTGGGAATTTTTATAGTAGGTAACTCGAGCAAGTGCTCTCCGAAAGCACCATTTGTTGAAGTGGAACTGATGATGAAGACCACAGATGTCCACCGGAACTATTCAATAATCAGTTTTATTTCCCTAGAGATATAATACAGTAGAGTGCGCGTATTTCACAAATCGCTTAATGCGCATCGTACAGCTATAGATACTTATAGTGATAAGTGTATGACAGATAGGGATATTTCGCGATAAGCTGTGAGTGCGTGTTTAGCGGCCAAATAAATTACTATGAAAACTCATATCTGTCGTGTTATTTAAAAATGGAACGAACTTTTTACTTCAACACACGGCAACCAAGTAGGTAACTTATCAAAGATTTTATTTAAATTTCGAATTGGCTTGCAAATAGAACAAAGAAGAAACAAATTAACATATTGGCGCATGAAAAATGATAGTTGTTCGACATTGATTCTGGAATTTCTATTTAATTTACTCAGTTTGAATTTTCGCGCGTTGTTTGAGAAAAGTACTATACAAGCCTTGGCCGCAATCAGGAACAATCCCCTTATTGCTGGCCGCGACAGTAATGTACTATTTACTGCTACATAAATACCCTTGATGTTAAAACTATTTATTTGAATAAGAATTAATATTATGTTGATTAAACTTCTTCGCGAATAATGCATTAATTTCGAACAAACTTGATTACCATAAAAAAAGGTTATAGTGAGTCAATCTTAAAAGATAGGCACAAGACATGAACAATTCTATGATACATGACATTTGCGTAACTTAAGCCGTTTACCCAGAGCACGCAACGGAAGCTCTTAAAAAGAAATATTTTTTCCCGTTTTAGCAACATTTTTCATTTATGCTCTGCTCCTATTGATCGTAGCGTGATGTTATATAGCCTATAACCTTCCTCGATAAATGAACTATCCAACACAAAAAGAATTTTTCAATTCCAACCAGTAGTTCCTGAGATTTGCGCGTTCAAACAAACAAACTCTTCCAGCTTTATAATATTACTCGTAGTATACATTAGCCGTCCCCGACGCGACGACGTTGTTGGTAATATTTTGATCCAAGCGTCGCGACGCTCCGACTGCTCCAGAAGGAGGGTTGAGGGTGTTTTACGAGAGTATGTATGTTTGTATGTATGTACATATGTCTATTTCTTTGGCACGCTCTGTAGCCTAAACGGCTTGATGGATTTTAACATACGAGGTGTCGTTAGGTTCGTCTAAATTGTGGGAGTGACATAGGCTATAAAAACTTACATATTTCATCTGCAAATACAAAAAAAGGGAGGGGAAGGTATTGCAGGAGGGGACAAACCAATAACCTGAAATATGGTGTAACTTTTGATTGTCCCCGCCTGCAATACCTTACATAAAACAAAGTTCAATGCTTGTTTTTCTCTTTTCAGTTATAGGTTTTTGCAGCCGGGTTTATTGTTTTTTAATTGTGCGTGTCGGGGTTTTTTAAATTTTGAATTTAAATTATATTTCCAGCTTTTTAACTTTTATATTATACTAGGCTCCGCCCGCGGCTTCGCCCGCGTGGTATGTCGATAAAAAGTAGCAGTAGTCTATGTATTTAGTTAGTTTTAAATGTTTTAATTGTTCTTTTATTTTAATTTAGTACTTGCTTTATATTACTGCTTGTTTTTCCCAAATATAGTACATTACTGTCGCGGCCTGCAATAAGGGAATTGATGGACGATCGTGAAAATGAGGGCCGAGGCGAAGCCGCGGCACTCATGCGTGAGTCCATCAATTCCTGATTGCGGCCAAGGCTTGTATAGTACTTTTCTCAAACAACGCGCGGAAATTCATACTGAGTAAATTAAATAGAAATTCCAGAATCAATGACGAATAACTATCATTTTTCATGCGCCAATATGTTCATTTGTTTCTTCTTTGTTCTATTTGCAAACCCATTCGAAATTTAAATAAAATCTTTGATAAGTTACCTCCTTGGTTGCCGTGAGTTGAAGTAAAAAGTTCGTTCCATTTTTAAATAACACGACAGATATGAGTTTTCATAGTAATTTATTTGGCCGCTAAACACGCCAGATATGGATTTTCATAGTAACTTTGCTGGCCGCATCGTCACTTGTTTTTAACCAGTACAGCAATTTTGATTTATCTCGAAGAAGGTTGTCAAAATAATGCTCGAATTTCCAAGCATGTTTGAGAAAAAATATTTTTCTTTCTTTCTCTATTTTTTTCTCAGGCTCCAGACTATCTGTGTACCAAATTTCATTTAAATCGGTTCAGTAGCTTTGGCGTGAAAGCGCGACAGACAGACAGACAGAGTAACTTTCGCATTTGGGTCAATATCAATAAAGTGCATTTTTTATCAATTTTGGTGGCGAAATTTTTTCTTCTGTTTTCGTGAAAAATAAGGACTTGATAAGAGAGTAGAAAGTCCAAGCTAGAAGGATCTTCAAGAGGTCTGAGAATATCTCGATAACTTTTTGAGATATTTTAGTTCAAAGTCTAGTGTGGCCACCAAAATTGAAAATTGCCCAACAAAACCGAAAGTGCCCACCAAAATTGAAAATCAGTGGCACCAAAATTGGATTTCTCTGTCACAAACCTCAATCTCCCTAATTAATAAAGCTCAATAGAACCAATCTCACACATTCTCGGGATTTATCAATAACTTGCATCGGTTAATAAAACTCTCTATTGTTAAAAAATATTTATTAATATTTGTCTGAAAAACTCATAATGATAATTATGAGTTTATGACAGAAAACACGAAATCAAAAAAACATTAATATTTTTGTTGTTAACAAATTACTTGCCAACAACTAACTACAAAAGTTTCCCAAACAAAACTAAGAAATAAATAGGTAGTATATTATACAAATAGTGAATAAAGGACGGATTTAAAGCGAGAGCCATAGATGAATCACGAGCAAGTGAAGGATTCTAATGACTGAATCACGACCGTAGGGAGTGATTCATGATGATTGGTAGAATCATGAGCGACGCGAATGGTTCATGGCCCTCAATATAAATCCGTTTTATTCAAGAGTTGCATGCTATACTTTATACCATGACTACGAGAAAAACTAAGTTGCAACTTCGAGTATGTTGTTATGTCAATGTCATGCCTTGTTTTTATAGTACACCGTAGCATAGAATACATACTCCATAATGTCGATGACTTCTTTTTCTTCGACAACTCATTAAAATAAGTTAGAAAAACAGACTCTGAAAATGTGCCAGAAGCTTGATTAACATTTGCAAAACTCATGTAGGCTTGATGTAAACTATCAGTGATTTGTTGGGTAGCAAGTTTTCTACTACATCGGCCGCCCTCTCTTTCTTAAACTCAGGTATTAACACATCTTCTTCATCACTTGAATGCATTTTCAATCGATTTATTATTAAGTAATACTAAACTTTGTGTTCGTACAGCTTACAGTATTGAAAATAGCGCCAATTTACTAATGACAGCAAAGAACACAAAACAGTTTATATTCTTATACTCAACTCCTTGTAGAAAATTTCAAAGAATCACATCGGAGTTAGTATCGAGTATTTTTTCGCAAGAAGCTTGTATAGCATTAAGATGGAGGTCGAATTGATTGGTGTGTTCTGAATTCAAACACCAAAACGAGTGATTATAAGTGCTTTTTATTCTCTGTTTTCAGTGAATAAAAGAAGCTTTTTAGAGGGGGAATGGTATAAACATAATTATCTCTCCCTTTCTCTTTTTCGTAGTGTTTCAGCCTGTTCAGGATTGCTCTTTATTCTACGTTTTCTTCTTCTTTCTGCTATTCTCTTTATAAGCAGCCTCTCTTCCCTGGTCTATTTTGGCATTCTAAAAAGCAACAAATAAAAAATATATGAATAAAAAACTTGATAATTAGTATGCCACCCTTATAATAAATTATGAATAGGTCTTACTTACTGCCAAGTACATACTCGTAACATTTAGTTTGCTAATCAAATTTTCAACGTAAAAACTAGCTATATAGGTACAAATAATACATAAACAGTGCATATTTAAAATTGAAAAACCATGAAACCGCCACCAAGGCACCAAAATTTAGCCACCAAAATTGGAACCTGGCATAAAAAAAATCTTTAAAAATAGGGGTTTTAAGTTGCAATTAAATTAATATCACTTATTTATGCGTAACCCAAATCACTACCTATAACGTGTAGCTTACTATTAAAACACTTTAAAATCAACAGCAAATTGATCCACCAAAAATTGAACAATTCTTGTCCCCCTAGCCACCCAAGATGATACTTACCTTTTTGGCGGGAAATCACAGCACTAATCACACTCCTGTTACATGCAAGTGTAAGCGCACGACTGAGACATGCGAAATAATAAAACGCGATTGAACGCACACGCACGAAACTTTATGTTATAGTAAGTTGACCAAGTGCCACCAAAATTTTGATTTTTGCTTGGACAAACTTTGATCGAGTATCCTGTGCTTTTAAATTAGATTTTCTAATATGGTTTAATTGTTTTTAGATAATGTGTCTTATGTATATACTAACGATATTGTTTATTTTTTATTGTACCTTAAATTGTTACTTTGGTGAACGCAATTATATCAAAAAATGGAGCTGGGACAAGTCACCCAACTTGAATTTTAAGGCGATTTTTTTCCCCTTATTATTTTCATAAACTTATATTTAAAAAAAATGTGGCCCTAATTGAACCAAGTTACGTAGTACACTATAAAAAAAATTAAGAAATATCCTATCATTTAACACCTCGATTCTCAACGTGGACACGTATAATTTGCCGCTGGGATATTCACCCATTTATAATATTAGTAAGGATAGTAAGGATTAGTAAGGATATAAGGACATTAGTAAGTATTTCTAGTAGAAAAGCTACGATCAACACGTGCCTCGCCGAAGTCTGCGTAGCTGTACGTATTTTTGCTACAGTGCAGCTAGTTGCTTATTTAGTCTCGTGTATCTTTCCTACTCCATCATTAGACACTGATCACAATCTATCTGTAACCTATTTTTTGAGACCTGTTGACCTGCTGAGTTGGTGAGGGATTTGGGTAACCTGCAAGTTCCAGGTGATGCTGCAGCATCAGTTCAAGGTTACTATGTTCTTTTCATATCATTGAAGTAACAGAATTCTAATTTTCAATCGATTAGACCTGTAGAAGATGCTCACATCCATTCATCTACTAAAAAAGACCTGATAATCTTCAAACGGCTGAACCGATTTTCTTGAATCATAGCTAAGAACTCTCTCGATCAAGTCACCTCTCAAACAAAACCAAAAAAATCAAAATCGGTTCAGCCGTTTGGCAGCTACCTGTTTTTTCTGTTCCGTGGTTACGATGCACGATGGCACAGACAGACACACAGATACACAAGTTAAACTTATAGCACCCCTCTTTTTCCGTTCGGGGTTAAATAAAAATAATTTTGCAAATCCGTCTTGTAAGTATATAATGGAGTTATGCTCGAACATATAAAAAAAACAATAAACACTCGAATTGATTACCTCCTCCTTTTTGAATCTGTATGTAGTCTGGTCAGGGCCACGTGACCTGATCGTCACGTGCACGAGATCATGATCCTCTTCTGGAAATAACGTCGCTTTCAGCTCTATAGCATTGACGTTTTACATTTTTTTTGCAGACTTTACTAGCAGATGCCAAAAAACCAAAAAAAGATGTACATGTAAGTAGTTATTAATAAAAATTTATTAAGAGTAGAGTAGTTTTGATGCAGCAGAGGGTGACGGGCTCCTTATAAAAGTCGTGCAGGCCTCGCCGCGGGAGCGGGATCAACTGCGCAAGTGCTCCAGCACCCGGCCACACGTAGAGTCGGTAAGAGGCCGATAGACCGTCCGCCCGCCCCACGGCAGAGGACATCCAAGAGGATATCCACTTGCAAAAGGGTAGTCCCATCAAAGCGGCAGAAAAGCACATTCTTCGACAATCTATGCCTCAATATCATTACATGTGGATGTGATTGCACTTCAGGATGATTTACGTCGCCTGGACTCCAGACGACGTAAATCATCCTGAAGTGCAAATAAGCCTCCAGACCTGGAGGCTTATTGTTGTGGGAGCAAGCTTGATCTTGACTCTGCTAAATGTTCGGTTCTAACATTTTCTCGAAAGCGGTCTATTATACTTTCATGGTATATCTTGGGTAATCAAGTACTACCTAGAACGAATTGCATCCGAGATCCAGATTTCCAGGGGTATCCCACGAGTCTAAGCTTACGTTTGAATTTCATGTCGATGCCATAGTTGCTAAAGCATCTAAAGCACTAGGTTTCATAATGCGGCTGTCCAAGTACTTCACTCAAGCGAAAACTTTAAAAATTCTTTACTGTACTTTTGTTAGAAGGCACTTGGAATACGCGTCTGAAATCTGGAATCCATGTTACCATGAGTACATTGATTGAATAGAGGGCATCCAGAAAATGTTCATCGAGTATTTAAGTTATCATCAAAAAGTGCCCTACCGGTCTGAAGAATACCTAAACCTCTGCAAGAAGTATCATAATATAGTACCTACCCCTCATTAATCGGCGAGCGATCTCTGACTGTATTTCATTAATTAAAATTTTCAATAATTCTATTAATAACTCCGACATTCTATCCAAATTTTATTTTAACGTTCCCGGAAAGTTGATGGAACACATCGTTGCGTGTTCCGTTTACTACTACGAATTACAGGCAACATTAATGTATAGTGCGTGCAAGTAGCAACGTTTATAGCATGTGTAAACAGCATGATTTCGATCATTTCATAACTTCCGGTCTATTCTGTAAACACCTCATCGTGAAAACTTAGGTGAAGTGAGCTGTCAATCCCTAGCGTCAGGTGGAGTGACAACTCACTTTAAGTCCACTTCACCTAAGTTTTATCGGTGATATTTTCAGAATACCACTTCTGGTGTGTCCTCGGCTAGAAATTGCCTGAGCCTTGGCTATTAAGATTTTGTGTGTTCAGGTTTTTATTCTTGTATTGAATACTTATGAAATGTGAATTTAGTTTAAGCTTGAATGTTATACTGTTATTTTTATTTTTTTTGGTAGCTGTGTTGTTCACACTCCTTCTTTCCAATATATTTTTAGAAGTGAACATTTTTAATTGGTTGTCTGTTTCACATTCTACTTTTTGTTCTGTTTATTTAAGCTGTAAGTCATCCATAGTTAATAAATACATAATCGCGACTCCACGTGGCGACGAAGGTTACATAACTTAGAGGCTGCGGCGGTCGAATACTAATTCCACCTCTTACTTCCCCCCATATTCAAAGCCTACTCAATGGTCCCAGGCTGTTTGATGTTTGGGCACGCCACAATTGCGGCGATAAGTCCCTTCTTTGAGGAGTGGCTAGAGAGACGCCACGGCGTCCTCACCTTCCGCCTGACACAGGTCCTCACCGGACATGGCAGCTTCGGGAGGTTCCTGTGTAGGATTAGGCGGGAGGAAACGCCCGGATGTCACCACAGTGGGGATCGCCCGGAGCTGCTTGGGCGGAGCACCGCCGTGTCCTCGTGGAGGCGATTGGCGGCAATGACCTCTCGCGTCCGGCCCTGGTCCAGGCCGTGTCATGGAGAGAGAGGGCATGGGAAGCCGTCACCTCCTTCTGCAAAGCAGTAATGCTCGCGAAGGAGGAGGCAGAACGCGTGAGGGAGATGCAAATTTTGCGGCCTCACGCCCCTAATCGCCGCCGCTGGACACGCCCTGGGCGTCGGGAATCCCAGGTGGATTCCCGGCCACAATAGGCGTGGGCCTGCGGACGGCGAGCAATGGGTAGCTCGCCGTCCGATAAGGGCCAGGCCCAGGTCGATGGCGCGTCGTGTTCCACGCGCGCCTCAAAGAGATGTCAGCACAATTGGAGGGGTCCGGTAGGACCGATGCCTGCTAGGGTTGCGGGAAAGTCCGAAAGGGATACCGAGACCATGGCAACAGGCAACTGAAGGAACACGGGTGGGTTTTAGTCGGTAAAAGTCTGACACACCCTTCGCGCCCAGAGCGGGAGAAGTCATTGGATGATTTCCCAAACTCAAAAAAAAAAAAAAGGCTGTTTGATGTTTCTTATATGCTACGAGGCTATGACATACCTAAGTGTGCCTAAGTATACGGTCTTCGTGATATGGGAGAACTGTACTTGTAACTTGTAGTCGATACTAGGTTAATTTTGAGTTGTAGATTTTTGTTGATTTGTGCCTTTCCACCAAAAAATGTTAAGTAATTTAAAAAAGATCTATTCAACTCTGGGCGTCCATTTTAAGGTTTACGGCCGGAGTTGAGCAGATTTCCTACTAGGTACTCACCTATGCCTGTGTACCTATGTGAATTTTAATAACTGTATGCTTTACTTTTCAGAAATTCATAAACGACTTGCTAGAAAAGGCGAAAACTCTGTAGATTATGGAACCAAATCTCACGGGTCGAACGCGAGGTGCGGCCTGGTCATCGCTCCCTTTAGATGTAATTCCTAGCTCGTAGATTGAGCGTGCGTGTGCCCGAGCGCGCCATCCGGCGCCCCGCCGCCGCGCCGCGCAGCCGTACGGCTACATACTAACATGATCATGACATATCAGTGCAGTGGAGGGAGACACAGACCGGCGCGCTGGCGCGGTGACGCTTGTTACAAACAGCTATTACAATTTCGCGCCGAGCCTAGCACCGTTCCAGTGAGTTCATACCTACCAGTATTTTAAATGATGATTGAGCATCTTGTACGTACTAATCTACCGATTTGGTATTAGGTAAAAAAGCAGACGAATGGGAAAAGGCTTCGGACGTAATGCAAGGTAGTGCCCGGGTAGAAGATGTCAGTATTTGTGATGTCGTAGGATAGGTACCTGATCGAATCTGCGAAAATCCTAGGACGGTGGAAAAGAGCGGTTATGGAATCTACGAATGTTTTTCGTAATTATACGAGCCGTCATCAGGTTTATTACGAAAAGCCCAAATTTTTGGAAAGTTGAACGCTTTATCATGGTTGATCAGTATACTACAGCATCGCTCTTGATAAAAATGCCAACAATAAAACACGAAGGAACAGCGCATCCGTCAGTGTATCTTTATCAAATCCTTATGCTTATTTAAATTTTTGAAGTTTTAGTAGTTAAAAGTCTCCGTACGCTTTTAACTTGTGCAAGTCTTTCTACATTGTTCTCACATGATGTATAATTTCAACATGAATGATTACAATATTTTGTAAAAAAAATTGATTTAAATGAGTGTCCGTGGAGTATCTTGCCCGTTCTTCTCCTACGCTTTAGAATGGGCAACTAGCTTCACATTTCTGACTGACCGACTCCTTGACAATTCAAAAGTGCCTGTAAATGGTTTAATTGAAATAAATGCTTTGAGTTTGAGTTTATTATCAGCGAAGCAGCGTTCACAACGTGAGTGGTTTTATTCGCGACTTACCTATTTTTGGAATGACCCTGGAAATAGGTCGGGTTATTACGAAAATCTGTGTTATTTTACAAATATCCGTTCCTTTGCAATTGTCCTAGGAGTATCGCCATAGAAACATAAAAAAATTATTTCTATAGTATCGCAAAAAGCCGATGTAGTAGATTATCCTACGACACCTCCACTTGCCGGTTCACTCAAATAAGCGATACTCTCACCCGTCACCGCAGTTATCCCACTGTCAACTGTGTGATTCTGAACAGGCCTTCCAAAACAGAATTATAATATGTCAGCTAATATTACTTTTAGATGTTATTGTAAAGTTAGCTTACTATAATATTAGAATAATTATATGTCATGTGTACATGAGCCACGTGTTTGAGCAAGGTGCATCAGCATACCCAGTCTTGATGGCGTCGGCAGCGGAACATTGAGTTCAGTGAGCCAGGCAGCCTCGCGCCGCGTGGCTCTCGCAAACCTGGGCACTATCGTAACCACGAGTCCACGACACAGTTCATGCGAAGTAATTGTTGTTATTTGTAAGGGTAGACATTAAGAGTGCAATATAACGCTTGTATAATGTATCGGATGTTACGAAAAGTAATCTTCTGCTGCTAAATGTACATAGTGCGAAACAAAACTTGTGAAACAGTCGTCTGATGTGCTCTGACAATCTACCTACGTTACGTAAATACTTGGGAGTCGGTCCGAGAGGCCGCGAACGCGCGAGTGCACGTCGAGTCGCGCGCTGCGTACACGCGGCCTCCGCGCGCCAGCACAGCTGCGAACAGTCAGTGCGGCCGTCATTGCTTGAATTGATTCGCCATTATACCTAATATTTTAATGTTTATGGGGTTACTGCAGTAAAAACAATAATCACAAGCATTAGTGGAAGCATCAGATTTGAAGACGCTACGCGTAGCAAACTAGATATTGTGTAAGTACTTAAGTTTCCAAGTTCAGCTTATACTGGAATAGTTATTTATGATATAAGTGCGGAACGTAGGTGATTGTATAAGCCGACACGAGTCGGAAATCATCTTACGCACGTGTATCATACTACGTTTTACTACGCATTGTGCGAGGAAAAAAAAATTAATATATTAATCAAATCTAAATCTAGAGTAGGTAATTAATAACGCGTTGGGAAGTATTAGTTTTATTGCTAAGGAACTACGTTCCTGACGAGCTCGACGGCACACGGCGGTCGACACCTATCTGTAACAAAGTCAGGTTGACGACGGAGTTAAAATTTTAAAAAAAACTAGTGCGAAAAAGTGGCACTTTCCGCACAATTTGGCTGCTTTGAAAACGCTCTTTTCGAGCACATGCATTGTAAATACTATATACCTAGCTTGGTATTATCGTCGTGTGTCCCAAGGGTTAATTATTTATAATATATATATATTTAAAACACGACACGTCACAGGCATGTGGCCGTACAAGGAGCATTCTAACGAGCATTCTGGTGTTGGGCACATAATGAATGTTGGTTGCAAGCGCTACTGCTGAGCATGAGGTCCTGAGTTGGATTCCCAGGTCGGGCCGCGTGTTGTTGGGTTTTTTCATCAGTGCTAGGGTTGCCAACCGTACTAGAGTACGGTTGCCTACGGCCCTGGTAGTAGCGATTCAGTACACTTTTAGGTCGTATACCTCACTGAGGTCACTGCCCCATCAAGCTGTCCCACTTGTGGGGCGAAGTGGAATGTTTAAAATGTTTATGTCTTCTTTGTAATTCCCACCAATCGATTTATTATAAAACTGGTAGTGTTAGATTTAAGAGAGCTCGTAACAATGCTGTGAATTACAAAAAAAAAACGTTTGAGAACAGTTTTTGATGAAAACTGGCTTCTTATAAGTATTTCCGATATTTTTCTAATTTATAGCATTCCAACATTATTTTTTTCTAATTTATAGCGTCTGACCGATGGGATGCCCCATCAGCAAACGACGAACTTCATTCCGCATCCAAAAAATCCTTCCTTAGTGCTCACTTTCGCTATAAAAGGTACGCTTGTGGAAAATTGTATGCTTCTAGCTAGAGCCAGGGGTTTACACTGTGCGTTGTCTGTCAATGTAGATTTAAAAATTCTCAATCCAGCGCAGCCTTGCCCTGGCAACCATCCATTCTGACGCTAACTGAGCCCAAGCCCAAATTTCTCCACCAAAATCGAATCGAAGTGGGAAGAAGTGGCCATCAAAATTTTAAACATTCCTTCTATTCTTAGTAGGGCAGAGTGCAATAAACCTAGCGCAATTTGTATGAAGCTTAGTAGGCTGTGCCGCTATGGTATGCGCTCGTCGCCTTTGCATTCAACCAGCCGAAGGTATTGGCTGTGGTCCTGTCACTAACGTGCTAGTTAAAGTGTGCTGGTGCGCGGAGGTACTGCAACACGTGTCGAGTCGACGTATCAGTCATTGTTACACATTAGTAGGTTGCAAATGGTTTTAATGGAGCTAGTCTCGATTGTGTTCGCGGTCTCCGATTGAAGCACTTTGTACGTAATAAATAATTTTAATAAATTTGTATATTTTATTTGACCTCCATCACCGTCCTGTTTTGTCCTAGGTACAGCATGGGTTTCCAACCGTCAGCCCCGGATCTAGGGAGGCAAACCGGAGCACCCACCGCGCAATTTTGGTCACAAAAAGAGACAATTTTGTATGTGTCACATCTTTCATACGATAAGCGAAATAAAACGAAAACAAAAAGAAATGGAGGACTGAGGGCCCGAATTTTATCAAGGTCATAATATCAAAAAAAAGTTAAATTTAAAAAATTCCCGACAAAAACAAAATATCTAATAAGTAAAAAAATATTATATAGGTATTGGCCCTTTAAGTTTAATATAAAGTTCTAAGTGATTCATTTATTTATTTTATTATTAATAATAATTATATATATTATATTATATATATATATTAATATTATATATATATATATTATATATAATATAAGTTGCTATAAAAATATCTGCCACTGCTTTAATGGGATGTAGTATTATGTTTAAGATAACAATAGTGAAGAAATTTCGTACCCCGGCACAGTTAATTAACCACACAACGAAAACGATAATAAATATTTATGGAAAATGGCGGCTAGTTTTGGTTTTTTCCGCCAGCGATGAGCGCGCGGTGTAAATAAAGGCACTGGTAATACCCCTGAACAGCCTATCCTACTAATATTATAAATGTAAAAGTTTGTGTTTGGATGTTTGTTACTCAATCACGCAAAAACGGCTAAATGGATTTGGATGAAAGGATATTGACCGATTTGGACCAAATGCTGCCCAGACATGGGAGTGCTTCCAAATGGTTCCTTGCATCAATTAATACATAAAAAAATAAAAAAACGGTCCCAGGGTTAATAAGATAATGCCTGAGAGAGGTTAATGTTTTTCAGGTAGGTCCCTACCTAGTTATATTTAATTATTTTATTTTATTATTGGAAAAATGAGAGCGTCGTTGAGTTGAACTCGTTGATTTTATCTTGACAAGTGCTATAGCCTCACATGGTGTCCAGGGTGTGATGATGGAGCTGGAGGGTGGTCACGGGCACTCCTCAAGTAAACCAGATAGCCACGTCGTATGTGGTTTCATTGGATAAGTATTGAAAAGTCCTATTACACTAGGTGGTGTCCAGGGTCTGATGATGGAGCCGGAAGGTATCCATAGGAACTCCTTAACTAAAGAAGACAGCACCATCGTATTTGGACTCGTTGAATGTATATTGATAAGTGCCTTACACTAGACAGTGTCCAGGGTCTGATGATGGAGCCGGAAGGTGGCCAAGGGAACTCCTCAACCAAACAAGATAGAGCCATCGTGTTTGGATTCGTTGGCTTTGTCTCGACAAGTACCTTGTACCTATAGCCCAAGGTTGTATCCAGGGTCTGGTTATGGAGCCGAAAGGTACCCATAGGAACTCTTCAACCAAACAAGACAGCACCATCGTGTTTGGACACGTTGAATATACATTCACAAGTGCTTTACACTAGGCAGTTTCCAGGGTCTGTTGATAGAGCCGGAAGGTGGCCATACGAACTCCTCAACCAAACAAAATAACACCATCGTGTTTGGACTCGTTGGCTTTGTCTTGACAAGTACCTAGTATAGCCCAGGGTTGTATCCAAGGTCTGATGATGGAGCCCTGACTACCGGTAGCTTGGACCCTGTAACCGATACCGGATATTTTTTTTTTAAATGTTCCAAATAATAATGTGTTATTTAACATAACTACAGTCATTATTTAATAGAATGCGCCATCGGTTGGTTGTTATTCATCAATAAAAAATACTAACAAAAAATAGTTTTTCTCAAAACTCCTGGTATAGATTTTATTGAGCTTAGGTTTACAGACTGGTATATGTCCAAGGAACATAATGCACTATGTGCCCATTCTGGGCAGCACTTGGCCCAACTGCCGAATATGGATGGTCAGTAAAAAATATTTAATATGAAATGATATGCACACAAATGAAATAGTAATGTTGTTTAACATAATTACAGTCATTATTTATTAAAAATGCGCCATCGGCTGGTTGGTGTTCATCAACAAGAAATACTCAATAGAAAAGAGTTTTTCTCAAAACTCCTGGGATAGATTTTATTGAGCTTAGGTTTACAGACTAGTATATGTCCAAGGAACATAATGCACTATGTGTCCATTCTGGGCGGGCAGCACTTGGCCCAACTGCCGAATATGGATGGTCAGTAAAAAATATTTAATATGAAAATTAAATAGTAATGGGTTGTTTAACATAATTACAGTCATTATTTATTAAAAATGCGCCATCGGCTGGTTGGTGTTCATCAACAAGATATACTCAATAGAAAAGAGTTTTTCTCAAAACTCCTGGGATAGATTTTATTGAGCTTAGGTTTACAGACTGGTATATGTCCAAGGAACATAATGCACTATGAGTCCATTCTGGGCAGCACTTGGCCCAACTGCCAAATATGGATGGTCACTAAAAATTATTTAATATGAAAATGATATGCACACAAATGAAATAATAATATGTTGTTTAACATAATTACAGTCATTATTTAATAAAAATGCACCATCAGTTGGTTGGTGTTCATCAACAAGAAATACTCAATAGAAAAGAGTTTTTCTCAAAACTCCTGGGATAGATTTTATTGAGCTTTGGTTTACAGACTAGTAGGTATATGTCCAAGGAACATAATGCACTATGTGTCCATTCTGGGCAGCACTTGGTCCAACTCCCATATATGGATGGTCAATGTCCTTTGGCAAATAGATAGTTTATAACCTGGATTAACACATAGGATACTTTTTTTCCTGATATTCCCACGGGATCGAGACTTACGCGGGTGAAACCGCGGGGCGCAGCTAGTATAAAAATATAGTAATGTTAATAATCAGTGATCGGAGTAGGTAGATTGATTTTTGGTACTTGTATCATAAATGCACACAGAAAGAATAACATGGATAAGCCATTTTTCCGGAAAGTAATTCCGGTATTTCCGGATTCAATTAAATATTGTTAATGTTGGTAGTGATACTCAATTCAAAATTTAAAGGAAGGTATCAAAACTAAATTAATTCATTATTTATCTGTTGAATAATAAAAACAATCTAATTCCGATTTTTTGAGGATGGCAAATCATCAAATGACTCCTTCCACTCTGGCAGAATACAATTCCTGGGTAAGGCCGTTAAATTGGCCTCATATAACATAAAAACAACTTAAAAGTATAAATTACCGGGTTACTTAAAAGTAACATAAAATATTGTAAGGGCATATCTACAACACGGAAATAAACATTAGTTTTTATAAAAATTTATTCTATTCCATTTTTAACCGACTTCCAAAAAGTTCTATGTTCGTCTGTTTTTTTTAAATCGAATTTCATCGATACTTTAGTCAACTGTGGTTGATTTTGAAAACAATCTTTTTTCACTTTGTAGTGTTTTTGGAGAAACTGTAACGGTTTACCAACAGTCGATTGGTCCATGAATCGTTGGTCAACATCATCTTTAAACCATTAACATTTCATCCAAAGAACTTTTCACCCACGAACGTTTCGCCAACATAACTCAACGTCAGTGAATGCTTAACCAACAGAATGTTTTGACCAATAACTTTTCACCCAAAGAACAATTCGCCAACAGACACAAGGACAGGTGAAAGTAGTATACAAACTTGTAAAAATAACTTAAAAATGTGATAGTTTTTAAATCTATACCTAATACCTACAAAGTTAACAAGTAATTAAATCATTTTCAATGTATACTAGTCTGTGGCTGTATGTAAGACGTTCCTTTATTAATAATTTTTGTTACCCACGATATCCAAATAATGTGGGTAGATTGAAACAGTAACGTTGAGTAACGTTCAGTATCGTTGAGTTGACTTGATTTATCATTTGCAAACAATTGTGGTTTTAATTTTTGACAGTACCAGCCTACACTTCATTAACCTATCTAAAATGTAGTACTAGTATACTTTGATAATTATTTAATTATTTGTTAGCTTTGTATACGTAGGTATAGGTAATTAGGTATAGATTTAAAAACCATCACATTTTTAAGTTATTTTACAAGTTTGTATACTACTTTCAACTGTCCCTGTGTTTGTTGGCCAATTGTTCTTTGGGTGAAAAGTTATTGGTCAAAACATTATGTTCGTTAACCATTCACTGACGTTGAGTTATGTTGGCGAAACGTTAATGGGTGAAAAGTCCTTTGGATAAAAAGTTAATGGTTTAAAGATAATGTTGACCAACGATTCATGGACCAATCGACTGTTGGTAAACCGTTACAGTTTCGTTTTTGGAAGTCGGATGTTTTTTTTAATAGCTAACTTCAATAAAAGTCGTTTTATTTTTTAGTTTTATTTTAATCAATAACGTACTATGTCATATGTCCTAAAATCAAAATAGGACATGAAAATAAAAGTTTAACAACAGAACATAACACACACACATAATATAAAGGTAATATTTAATAATACTTGCTCCAGAACAAAAAACAGTGTTAAAATAATGTAGTACTTAATTAAACTCTTAGTAATGAATATAAAAAAAAACAAAATTAAACACATTTTAATTAAAGTAAGTAACATCAAAATGATCTCTTAGCAGATATTCGTTTTTTTTATCATTTGTAATTAATTCTATAGTTTTTACTATCGACACAGAAGGAACAGTGTCTCGGTTAAGCTCGGCCGCTTATGCTGTCAGAAAGATAAGACAGTTAACAGATGTAGAAACCGCGCGTTTGGTCTATTTCAGTTACTTCCACAGCATTATGTCGTATGGCATTTTACTGTGGGGTCGGGCTGCTGACATTGAATCCATCTTTATTTTGCAAAAGAGAGCTGTCAGAGCCATTTATAATGTATGTCGCCGCGAATCTCTCAGGGAACTATTTAAAAGGATTAATATTATGACGGTACCTTGCCAATTTATTTATGAGAATATTATGTATGTAAGAAAAAATTTAAATCTATTTAAGAAAATAAGTGACAGACATAATTTTAATACTAGAAATAAAGATAAAATAGATCAACCATTTTTCAGATTAGCTAAAGTACAAACATCTTTTATGGGGTACTGCGTTAAATGCTATAACAAAATACCTTGTGATATATTGCAATTAAATGAAAGAAAATTTAAAACTCATATAAAAAGTACACTTTGTAAACAAGCTTATTACAAATTAGAGGATTATATCCAGGATAAGAATGCTTGGAAACATGCTGGTCTTGCTCCATAGGACAATTTAGAGTCTGGACAAAATCTAACTGGTTGCTAATTTAGTTGTATATTTTATTATTTGTATGTCATAGATTTTTACACTCTGTGATTGCTTGGAATCACGCACTGACTTATTAGTATTACTTGTAAAGATGTTAGGAATATTGTAATATCGTATACTTTTACAATGTTTGTAAATATGTGAGCACCATGTACCTATCACATAACTGATTTATTTGTCATTGCTCCATTTATATTTTTTTTTTTTTTGCCTTTTGTGGGGCAGTAATCTTATTGTGGGTGCATGGTCTTCACATATAATTATATAATTCATGTATACAAAATATTGTAAACATTTTTGAAAAGAGTAACGGTGGAGTTTCTTGCCCATTCTTCTCCATACGAAATCTACCTTTTGGAATGGGCAACTAGAATCAATTCTATTTCTTTGTTTGTTTTTCATTGACGTTCAAAAGTGCCTTTTATGTGCCTATTTGAAATAAATTATTTGACTTTGACTTTGACTCGGTCCATTTTCTTTGTCACAACAAATTTTAGTGAAGGGTTTTTTACTGTCTTTAGGAAATTAACCGTGTATTTATCTTCTGTAATATTTATTTGTTCTACACGCCTTATATAGTATTTCCAATTGTTACGATTATAATATCGTACTAACACATTTTGATTTATTTTAATATCTTTTATATTTGTTTCGTCTTTGTTTTCTAAGTCATCAGTCTTTTCGTTTTTGTTAGCTTCTACCTACAGTACCTAATACTTAATTCCGGCTTACAGCTTTCTTCACAGTCTTTAGTCTTTTTAGTCTCGTTTAAGTTTATACTATCCAAATCTGTCCCCCCTTATTCTATTTGATCATGGTCTTTGTCAATTTTATCGGTTCTGTCTTCATCGATTTCAGATTTTTCAGACTCTCTTATCATATCAGAGTCACATCTTTGTTTCAATTTTAAGTTTTTTATATATTTATTCTGTCTAACTTCTTTAGCACTCAAATCGATATATTTTAAGCTACAGTCAGGCACCTGTAAATTTGGAAAACCACTGCTTTTATGAATTCCAGTTGTACTCGCTACCGGGTTTGTGTATGGATCATAATTCTCTGCAGTTATTGTGTCATCTAATGATTTTTTGGCAGAAAAAAGATCAAAATTCGGATCAAATTTATGAAATTCTAGTCCATCAAATTGCTTTAAGTCAAAATATCTTTTGTTACATGGTAAATTTCGAATGTCTGATAATATTGTGACTCCTTTTTGCGCTGACGACTTTCTCTCTTGTTTTGCTTCTCAAACACTTTCTTCAAATCTTACCTTTTCTAAAGCAAAACCTTTCTTCAACTTTTCTCCTATTTCTACATCTATATATTCTTCTTCTAAATATTCTTCTTCATAATTAGGCTCAGAAAAATGTGTAGCATCACTGTCGTCTATGTATTCTATTTCAAAACTCTCGGCGCTGCTGGTTGATGATGAACTATTTCTCCATTTTTTTATTTTCCCTGTATCTTTTTTCTTTGTTAAGTTTCTCTGTTTTTCTGCCTTTTGGTAGATTTTTGTTGCTAATTTCAAATCTGTGTGTTTGTATAGAATGACAATCACATCTACCACTCATATTTTTGCAAAAGCAACTTAAATTTCGAAAGCTTACTGAATTTTTTTCATTTAATATTACTTGATGTATTTTGAGTGTGTTAGGCAGCGGACGTAGTTTTTTAACTATTTCGTCTTGAAGTGGTATTATGTCTTCTGGAGGAATATAAAACACTTTGATGGCTGAATCTGTTTTGGAAAGGACTTCAAAGGCGGTTTTGGCATCGGGGATATCTTCTCCATGTGCCACTTTCGAGTCCAAAGTTCGCTTCACTGCGCCGCCAATACCGTCCGCAGCGCCTTTTCCGTGAGCTGCTTCAAATATAGACCAAGTAGAATGGTTGAAACCGAAACTTTGAATTTGACTAAATAAATAAAAATTCTTTTTGTTGCGGTATTGAGATGTCGGGCCATCAGAAAAAAAATGTATTGTATCTACTCGACGATATCTTTCTTTCAAATATTGTAATATTGGTTTTAAATGTGCCCATATGGCTTCGGGGTTATGTATATATTTGCTGGAGATATTGAACAAAATTATATGGGTTTGTGTTCATTTTTGATGTAAAGCACACCAGTGTGCAGAGTGATTTGAACCTTAGATGATCCGAAGTGCATGGCTTGTATTTCTGTATGCATCTTGCAAACATAATTTTCGGAAAAATCTATGTGTATGACCGTTTCGTTTTCTTTCAAGTTAGCTATGCAAAATTTATAATTTTTTTACTGATGTGAAATATTGTATGAGTGATTTAGAAATTTTTTCATATCTGAATTTGTTGCATTGATCAAGTCTTGTAGAGATCCTTCTCTTTCCGCCTTTACCATTTTGTTTGATGTCTTTTTGTTTCCCTCTTCGCCATACTCATGTTTCATTGGCATCCACACAGGCCATACAATTTTATCATTTAGATTGAAATCGGTTTCATTAGCAGTAATGCTATTGTCTTTACAAGATTTACACAAACCATACATGCAAGTCTTAGATGTTAGGTCACAAACCAGTTTCGATGTAATGTCACTGAGGTCATCGCTTTCAAGGATTCCCATCTGCCTAAGTTTTTTTACCATAAATGCCATATTGGAGTGTTTTACACAAGCACAAGTGTCACGGTCTGAGATTTTAGGTGTAAGTATATTAAATGGTCTATATTTTTTAAATGTGGTTAATGAAACCTTACCACCTTCAGAAAGATATTTTTCATGTAGTTTTTTTATAGTAGCCAATAGATATCTTCTCTGTAATTTTATTTTATTTTTAGTTTTGCACCCTTTTTTTCCTGCTGTTGCACGACTATTATCATCTCTGTTATAAAATGTATTAATTTCGTTCAATATTTTGTTTTTCCTTACTTTTCTGTCTCTATTGTTTCTAATGTTAGTTTTAAGCCCCAGTGTATGTTTTAATTTATTTTTTAATTTGTATTTCTTCACTATTTCACTAGTAACTATTTTTTTCAATGTGTTCTTTACGGTTCCAACAGATTTTTTGTATTCTTCCTTTAGTGATTTCGACAAAACATTGTGTTCCAAAAGTTTTTTTTTACTATCTCTTTTTTCGCAGCGTCAATATTTGTTAAATTCTCATGTATGAAGTTTTCTGCTTGCTTCATAGGTGTTTCTTCGTCAATACCTATCACTTCACTTCTTTCATTTCTCGTACTGTCTTGTTCATTAAGTTTTTTTGTGATATGTTGATATTTTTCGTTAATTTCCTGGAATGCTTTACTTAATTCGTCAATTTTTTTTTGACTTCCGGTAATGTTTTTTTCTTAATGCTTCGAATTTCTTGCGCAACGTACTTATTTCTCTTTTCATCTCGTGATTTTCCTTACGAAGCTTAGATTCAGCATTCATTTGTTCTTTCTCAACATTTTTAGCAACGTTGAGGTCGATTCTTGCTTTATCATACAGAGCTTGTTTTAGGTTTTTCCTTTCATCTCGCCATTGTTGCTTTTTCTTTTCTTTATCCTGTTCTGTATATGTACTAGTTTTTTTTCTATAATAACGTAAAGCGCATTCTGCAGTTTTCTTTTTCATTTGTGCATATTTCTCTGGGTTCTCTCTTTGTAGTTTCTCGCGGTATCTTTTTTGTTTTTCAGCCGGAGTGAGAGGCATATAACACAAAAAAAAAAATGACATCATTATCAATTCTTATTAAGTCCTATATTATTTATAATAAAAAATATTAAGCATTTTTTTTAACAGATTCCTGATTACCATTTCCCTTTTTATACTAGCTTCTACCCGCGACTTCATCCGCATGGATTCCGTAACAGCCAAAACATATTAATAGTATCCTATAGGAACCGTATATTTTTCTGGGATAAAAGTATATATGATGTGCTATTCAAGTCCCTCAAAAACCCGGAAAAACTCATTTATTCGGGACAAAAAGAAGCCTATGTATTAAATCCAGCGTCCCATCTGCCTACCCACCAAATGTCATCCAAAGCCGTTCAGCCGTTGAGGCCTGAAAGCGAATTGAACATTCAATCAACGTATGGATGTTTGTTCCACTTTCACGCGTCAGCGGCTGAACGGATTTGAATAGAATGTGGAAGGTAGGCAGATGAGACACTAGATTTAATACATAGGGTTCTTTTTGTCCCGAATAAATGTGTACAGTTTTTGCGGGCTACCATAAAAATCGAAATCCACAAGGATGAAGTGGCAGCCAGGACCTAGTATTATATTATATATATTGAATAGCAATACATTAAAAATTATATTATTAAATTGAACAGCTTTTTTCATAGTTAATTCCATGAATTATAATAATGATATATGAATTCTGGATATTAACTATAAATAATGACACATTACAATATACAATCATTATAACGATGATATGATATTATATATTACAAGTACAAAAATAAAATAATAAATAATATTGGAAACGAAATAAACACTCTAAATACATTTTGAAGTACCTTCTAGTTACGCGAAAACTTAAATTTATAGATATTTAATAGCTTTATCATTTCGCTTTGTTCTTACAGTTCCCAATGTGGATTTGGCTTTACATCACTTTTATGTTACGTAACTTAAAAATAAACAACAATGGTAACATAAGTAACTTAAGAGTAACTTAAAAGTAACATAAAACCTAACCTCTTTTTAAAAGATCCTCGTATTTACGGCACTATGATGAATAATTAACAACGTCCATAGATTAAAACTCTAATTTAAACATTAAGTTTACTAAATAATCTGTCAATTTAATCAAAATGTTACAAACTTACCTTAGAATCAGATAAAAACTATTTATGCGCCGAACGAAAACACGATGCCGGCCAAACAGACTGACACACCACCTCAATAATGGCCGACAAGTAATTGACATACCATAGACAAGTTAGATACTGGAGTTGCCAATGACTAAAAACAGATTCTACTGCTCAATTGCACTATGATTGTAAAAATTATGATAACTTAAAATTAGTAACATAAAAGCATTAAATACTGGGACGTGATGTTATTATACGAAAATAAATATTATTTTAATCTATACTAACGTAAATTAATTAAACATTGACTAAAATAAGTGATTATTATAGAAAATATTATGATTGCCGATGGAATAAACTGAAATCTAATAATTAATTCGAAATATGACGTGGTGATAATTTGGGACATTTTTATTTGTTCTAGCAATTTGTAGTCTCGCAGTAACAACTACTTAATTAAATAAAACTAAGTACTTTTACAGACGTTCGCGTATTTAAAATACTAGTAAAAATTATACTTTTTGCAAGGAAACAATGCAATATAGATAGTATTATTGTATTTATCCTAAAATAATTGCCGGACGCTAAGTCATCCATCAAAATTATCATTTTTTGGCGGCCTTACCCTCCTACATAAGTTCCGGTTTTTTTAATAATCCGCCAATTCCGGAGTAATGTCCATATTAATATATACGTTTCGGATCAATGGCCCCAGTTCAATCTACCTACTCTGATCACTGTTAATAATACATAATATGCAAATGGGGTTAGGGTAGTGAACAATATAGACTGCAATTGCCACAGACGATATAAACCCTTATTTAATAGTACAGAATGACAGATTCATTCCGCGCGAACGCTGTGGCACACGGGCAAGCCAGCGTTCTAAGTAGCTCGTCTGTCTGTACGAAAGGCGCATAGTCTATCTCTTTCTTACTTACCGTAAATGAAACGGAGCGCAGCGATCTATCTGCCACCGACTTGTGTGTGGTGGTAAGTGCACACATTACCTACATATATTTAGATAAATAATTACCTACATATATTTATTGTAGATTTTTTTATAGATATATATAATGAATACAGCTTTCCTTTGGTGGGTTGAAATTATAGAATAAGTTTATATTTATTTAATTCGAAACAAACATTCCTGTGTCACCCTCTCTGGCAGGGCCACCAACAGGGATTTTAATTTTGATAACACAAAAATTTTGTCGTTAATTTGTCCAAATTTGTCACCAAATATCAGAATTTGTCGTTCACTGGTTCAAAAGATATAAGGGTTTATAGGTGGCCCTGCTGGAGAGTCTCCCCAGCAGAGCCAAATTTATATCTCAAAAACTAGAGCACCTAGCGAAGATCTGTTTTCTCCTATATTTAGTCGCCAATTTGTCCAAATTTGTCACCAAATATCAGAATTTGTCGTTCACTGGTTCAAAAGATATAAGGGTTTATAGGTGGCCCTGCTGGAGAGAGTCTCCCCAGCAGGGCCAAATTTATATCTCAAAAACTAGGGCACCTACCGAAGATGTGTTTTCTCCCATATTTAGTCGCCAATTTGTCCAAATTTGTCACCAAGTTACAGATTTTGTCGAGTCTTAGTTTAGGAGATATAATGAGTTCAATTACTAAGGTATAGTCCAAGAGCTAGATCGAGGAATTCACGAAAAATTGTGCCAAGAAAATGTATTTATATTAATATGTATAATATACTTCTAGTTTTATCGGTCTAAAGTCCTTAGAAATGTCCGAGAGAGATAAATTCTCAAGTAAATACATGTTTTTATGTTTTAAATTACTAGATTAGAGTGGCATAAACTTCTTTGAAAACATTAAACCTTGCTCTTGGTCTATTTGGTGTCAAGATGTACAGTCGCATGCAACTGCTTTACCAGTTTAAAATGGTAAGCTCTAATTTACGTTAGAATAAAAAAAAACGTACCCTTAGTTAAATGTTTAAAATAGGTAGGTACTAAAACATTGAAAACATATTATCGTCAATTGTAATCAAATTTTATTTTATAAAAATGAATTTCCAAAAAGTTCGTTTGACGTGTGTGGTTTATGTATGTATTTTTTGGTGATTGATTATTGTATTTAGAGAACTTTTGCATGGGATTGTGTATCTAGTTTTTTATTAGTGATCTATGCGCGAAGTACTTGCTCTTGCATTATCTAGGTCTATCTATATCTGTGGTACCTACCTACTAAATGGTTCGTCCTGTTGCCTATTCAGGCTCATTCGAGCATATTATATCCTCGCGAGGCATATACAACATGTAACTCGAATAATGCACACCCTGTCTGATACACCCCAATTAGAAAAAAACTGGCCAAGTACAAGACGAACTTGTAGGTACCTACATGAAGGGTTCCATACCATCGACCTAACTTAACATTTTAATTGAAAAACATGTTTACCTGCAAATTACAACATACATTTAACTGCAAATTTAAGTTTGTACGCATAATATTGAGAGATTTTCCATGTTATTTTAGCACCATAGACTCCTTATAGGTTTTCCTGTAATCTATAATCTATTATGTGTTGCTAATTTCTGTATTTGTTTCTGCTTGCTCCCCAAAAGTGACCCCCATATTCAATAGTACATTGTGATTGTGCTCTATTGGATATTACAGCCGAGGCGGTATTATTCGTGCGAGCCACAGGCGAGCGCGATAAGGTAGCCGAGAGTGTAATAATCAATGCACAGGCGTTTCATACGACGTTTTTCAACACACTTGCGAGGAAAAAAGCAGACTTCTTGTAAGAACTTATGCTACAATAACGTAACTGTAGAGATGATAGATTTATAAAGTTTAACTGACCTTTGTTGCTAGGTACTGACTATCCGGAGTTTCTTTTAAAAACTTCTATATCGGTTGGTGACAATACTTTAAATTTTGTAATTTTGTTATTAATTAACCACACAACGAAAACGATAATAAATATTTATGGAAAATGGCGGCTAGTTTTGGTTTTTTCCTCTAGCGATGAGCGCGCGGTGTAAATAAAGGCACTGGTAATACCCCTGAACAGGCTATCCTACTAATATTATAAATGTGAAAGTTTGTGTGTTTGTGCGTTTGTGTGTTTGTGTGTTTCGTGTGTTTGGATGTTTGTTACTCAATCACGCAAAAACGGCTAAATGGATTTGGATGAAATTTGGCAAATAGATAGTTTATAACCTGGATTAACGCATACGATACTTTTTATCCCGATATTCCCACGGGATCGAGACTTACGCGGGGGAAACCGCGGGGCGCAGCTAGTATAAAAATATAATAATGTTAATAATACATAATATGCAAATGGGGTTAGGGTAGTGAACAATATAGACTGAAATTGCCACAGACGATATAAACCCTTATTTAAGTTCAAATAAACGGTATCAACTCACTAGGTTTAAAAGTAAAAATGGGTGTTCCACAAGGCTCGATTTTGGGTCCTTTCCTCTTTTTAGTATACATTAATGATCTACTCCATTTATTAAAAAATCAGCCACACATGGTGTTATTTGCTGATGATACTTCCTTAATTTTTAAGGTAGATAGACGTGCTACAAATTTTGACGAAGTAAATAACGCCCTACTGCAGGTCCAAAATTGGTTCACTGCTAATAATTTAGTATTAAATGGGAAAAAAACGAAGTGCATCAAATTTTCTTTGCCAAATGTCAAAAGTAGGGATTGCGAGATTGTATTGAATCAAGAGAAACTAGAGTTCGTCGATAAAACTGTTTTCCTGGGGATCACGCTCGACTCAAGGCTACAATGGGGTCCTCATTTAACATCTCTTGCAGGACGGCTAAGTTCAGCAGCATATGCTGTCAGAAAAATCCGTCAATTTACTGATGTAGATACCGCGAGGCTAGTCTATTTTAGTTACTTTCATAGCATCATGTCTTACGGTATTTTACTATGGGGACGGGCTGCAGACATCGAATCTATCTTTATTCTGCAGAAAAGAGCGATCAGAGCTATTTATAATCTCCGCAGGCGCGATTCTTTAAGGGAACTGTTTAAGGATATAAACATCATGACGGTACCTTGTCAATATATCTATGAAAACATCATGCACGTAAGAAAAAATTTACATCTTTTTAGTAAAAGAGGTGATAGACATAATTATAGTACTAGAAATAGGGACCTATTAGTTCAACCAGGTTTCAGACTAGCTAAAGTAGACTCATCTTTCATGGGGTACTGTTTAAAATGTTACAATAAAATTCCTCCCCACATACTTCAACTGAATGAGTCGAAATTCAAAACTTGTATAAAACGCACACTATGCAGGCAGGCATATTATAAGTTGGAGGATTACATCTCTGATAAAAATGCTTGGCTTAATGCTGGTCCTGCTCCACAATCACAACTAATTAACATTCGAAAATACTGTTGGAGCTGCTGAAGATCGGAAGACAAAGTCAAAGTCAAAGTCAAATAATTTATTTCAAATAGGCACATAAAAGGCACTTTTGAACGTCAATGAAAAACAAACAAAGAAATAGAATTGATTCTAGTTGCCCATTCCAAAAGGTAGATTTCGTATGGAGAAGAATGGGCAAGAAACTCCACCGTTACTCTTTTCAAAATTTTTTACAATATTTTGTATACATGAATTATATAATTATATGTGAAGACCATGCACCCACAATAAGATTACTGCCCCACAAAAGGCAAAAAAAAAAAAAATATAAATGGAGCAATGACAAATAAATCAGTTATGTGATAGGTACATGGTGCTCACATATTTACAAACATTGTAAAAGTATACGATATTACAATATTCCTAACATCTTTACAAGTAATACTAATAAGTCAGTGCGTGATTCCAAGCAATCACAGAGTGTAAAAATCTATGACATACAAATAATAAAATATACAACTAAATTAGCAACCAGTTAGATTTTGTCCAGACTCTAAATTGTCCTATGGAGCAAGACCAGCATGTTTCCAAGCATTCTTATCCTGGATATAATCCTCTAATTTGTAATAAGCTTGTTTACAAAGTGTACTTTTTATATGAGTTTTAAATTTTCTTTCATTTAATTGCAATATATCACAAGGTATTTTGTTATAGCATTTAACGCAGTACCCCATAAAAGATGTTTGTACTTTAGCTAATCTGAAAAATGGTTGATCTATTTTATCTTTATTTCTAGTATTAAAATTATGTCTGTCACTTATTTTCTTAAATAGATTTAAATTTTTTCTTACATACATAATATTCTCATAAATAAATTGGCAAGGTACCGTCATAATATTAATCCTTTTAAATAGTTCCCTGAGAGATTCGCGGCGACATAGATTATAAATGGCTCTGACAGCTCTCTTTTGCAAAATAAAGATGGATTCAATGTCAGCAGCCCGACCCCACAGTAAAATGCCATACGACATAATGCTGTGGAAGTAACTGAAATAGACCAAACGCGCGGTTTCTACATCTGTTAACTGTCTTATCTTTCTGACAGCATAAGCGGCCGAGACCATCTTGCATTGTATAAACTCAATCTCCTTTGTATTATATAATTGCATAGCACAGGTGTGAGTACTATGTACTATTGAGCTACCATTTACCGGGTAATTTGTCTTTCATTGACTTGAATGTGCCCTGGCGACTGGGAATGTCATGCTCACTGAAATGTCTCGCTGGTGGTGGCGCGTGTGTCGGATCATTTAGCTCCCTTCAAAATGGTTGAGCTGAATGGTGCTGATCCATGCGTCATGTTCGTGAACGGGCGCCGTCAGTTGTGACTGGTCACCTCTTAGCTGCCATGGCTTATTTTAATTTTTGAATTGTTTTATGTAATAATTGCGGACGCTTTTAACGTGCTTTCTACATTGTTCTCACATGTACGAGTATAATTTCAACATAAATGATGTAACCCACATATTGTAACAATATTTTGATTTAAAAGAGTGTCCATGGAGTTTCTTGCCTGTTCTTCTCCATAGGTACCTACTACGCTTTGGAATGGGCAACTAGCTTCATATTTCTGACTGACCGACTCCTTGACAATTCAAAAGTGCCTGTGAATGGTTTAATTGAAATAAATGCTTTGAGTTTTGAGTTTGAGTTTGAGTTTAATAGTACAGAATGACAGATTCATTCCGCGCGAACGCTGTGGCACACGGGCAGGCCAGCGTTCTAAGTAGCTCGTCTGTCTGTACGAAAGGCGCATAGTCTATCTCTTTCTTACTTACCGTAAATGAAACGGAGCGCAGCGATCTATCTGCCACCGACTTGTGTGTGGTGGTAAGTGCACACATTACATACATATATTTAGATAAATAATTACCTACATATATTTATAGTAGACTAGCTGCGCCCCGCGATTTCACCCGCGTAAGTCTCGATCCCGTGGGAATATCGGGATAAAAAGTATCCTATGTGTTAATTCTGATTATAAACTATCTGTTTGCCAAATTTCATCCAAATCCATTCAGCCGTTTTTGCGTGATTGAGTAACAAACATCCAAACACACAAATACACAAACACACAAACTTTCACATTTATAATATTAGTAGGATTTGTTTATAGGTATATATAATGAATACAGCTTTCCTTTGGTGGGTTGAAATTATAGAATAAGTTTATATTTATTTAATTCGAAACAAACATTCCTCCATAAGACGTCATAGATACTGTCTAGAAACTAAAAGTATTTTGTATTTGCTTGTACCTAAGTATGGGAAAATTTAATTCTTTAATATCTTTTTAATTACACACCGACAAAATCTGTAACTTGGTGACAAATTTGGACAAATTGGCGACTAAATATGGGAGAAAACACATCTTCGCTAGGTGCCCTAGTTTTTGAGATATAAATTTGGCCCTGCTGGGGAGACTCTCTCCAGCAGGGCCACCTATAAACCCTTATATCTTTTGAACCAGTGAACGACAAATTCTGATATTTGGTGACAAATTTGGACAAATTGGCGACTAAATATAGGAGAAAACAGATCTTCGCTAGGTGCTCTAGTTTTTGAGATATAAATTTGGCTCTGCTGGGGAGACTCTCTCCAGCAGGGCCACCTATAAACCCTTATATCTTTGGAACCAGTGAATGACAAATTCTGATATTTGGTGACAAATTTGGACAAATTACCGACTAAATTTTTGTGTTATCAAAATTAAAATCCCTGTTGGTGGCCCTGCCAGAGAGGGTGACACAACATTCCTCCATAAGACGTCATAGTTACTGTCTAGAAACTACATAAAGTATTTTGTATTTGCTTGTACCACTGTATGGGGAAATTTAATTCTTTAATATCTTTTTAATTACACACCGACAAAATCTGTAACTTGGTGACAAATTTGGACAAATTGGCGACTAAATATAGGAGAAAACAGATCTTCGCTAGGTGCCCTAGTTTTTGAGATATAAATTTGGCCCTGCTGGGGAGACTCTCCAGCAGGGCTACCTATAAACCCTTATATCTTTTGAACCAGTGAACGACAAATTCTGATATTTGGTGACAAATTTGGACAAATTGGCGACTAAATATAGAAGAAAACAAATCTTCGCTAGGTGCCCTAGTTTCTGAGATATAAATTTGGCTCTGCTGGGGAGACTCTCTCCAGCAGGGCCACCTATAAACCCTTATATCTTTTGAACCAGTGAACGACAAATTCTGATATTTGGTGACAAATTTGGACAAATTAACGACAAAATTTTTGTGCTATCAAAATTAAAATCCCTGTTGGTGGCCCTGCCAGAGAGGGTGACACCAAAATAAGGCGCTGAATGCCCCCTGTTAATTTGCGGAGGGCTGTCCCTATATAATAGAGTACGGCTGTCAACAGTGTCAACCCTATGAGGTGGGGGCGTCATTGTCGGTAGATATCACAGTCCTGCCCGAATTCACAATATTCGTGGTTTCAAAGCGTGAGACCGATGTTGTTATCTTTTTAAGGAAAAGCCTAGTGATTATAATATATTTATTTTCTGTACAAACATTACATAAAATTATGATTAGTTTTGGAATACATTCGAATGGGAATACATAAACGGAATAGTAAGTTTCGTTAAACAGTCTACGTGTGAAATGTGCGGGGCGTACGGCCACCGTAAATGCGTTAGGGCGAGCCCGGCGCTGGCGAGCTCCTGCAGCTCACAAACAGTTGATGATTACGACTAACACTTAATATAACATGTGCAGTGGGAGCAGAGCGCGCTCGGCCGCTCAGCCCTGCATGATGAGGTGCACGAAGTTCTCGTAGTTGATGTTGCCCTGCGAGTCCTCCTGCCCCTGCAGCAGCTGCTCCACCTGTCACACACGCACGCATTACTACCTCTACTACGTCGTCGGCGTCGCCCGTCGTAGCGCTGACCCGCTGAGCGCGCTCTTCTCAAGCTACTCTTGTTTTAATTCAGCCGACGCAACACAATTTATTTTGTATTTTGTTGGCGGTTGCGGTAAACTATGCGACGTTCGACTGCCGCTGCCAGTAACCCAACTAGCGACTGTGAAAATCAGCTATATACAGTAACTACTACCAATCGTACATCAGTGGTAACACTTACACTACGAAAACCGCCCTTAGGCTGAGTCCAGAGTGACGGTGCACCGCGCAGGCGGAATGAACGGCGGATAAAATAAATGACAGAAAAAGAGGGGTGTTATAAGTTTAACGTGTGTATCAGTGTGTCTGTCTGCGCCACAGTAGCTGCCAAACGCCTGAACCGATTTTGTTTTTTTTGAAAGGTGACTTGATCGAGAGAGTTCTTAGCTATGATTCAAGAAAATCGGTTCAGCCGTTTGAAGATTATCAGGTCTTTTTTAGTAGATGAATGGATGTGAGCATCTTCCACAGGTCTAATCGATTGAAAATTTAGAATTCTGTTACTTCAATGATATGAAAAGAACATAGTAACCTTGAACTGATGCTGCAGCATCAACTGCAATTTGCAGAATACCCAACTCCCTCACCAACTTACAGCAGACGTATCTTGTTGGGACTCATTGGAAAGGTCTAAAAAAAATAGGTTACATATAGATGGTGACTGATCACCATCTATATGTAACCTATTTTTTTTTGTAGAAATGTTAGAAAAGGTCAATGTAATATATGTATAATACTTTTTGGTTAGTAACGCTGTTATACTTCATAAAAGAAAGCTTGATCTCTGCGACAGCTGTCAGTAAAATCACGCCTATGAAGTCCTGAATTTCGTATTAGTACAGACAGTACGTGTCAGTGTCATGCTTTATGGGCATGCCAACCTAATTAGTGATGGGCGATGAATCATCGTGACCACATACTATAAACTATCGATATTTTAAATACTTAATTTATCTTTTAATTTTATTGTATATTTTAATATCATAAAATTATTTACATTTGTACATTCTTGATCTAAACTTGTTCTAGCGATTCATAAACTGATTCAGACATGGATTTGGGGTGTACTCCTTTAAAAGAATAAATGTATTTTATATTAAAATATTCGTTTAATTTAGTAAATTTTTTAATTAAATTAAACCCAATTATATGTTACATTAGCATCGATAATAGTAAGAAACGTCGATAATTTCTATCGACAATTTTTTATATCCAACCTTAGGAACGTCAGTTTGACATATGTCGCAGAGATCAAGCTATCTTTTATGTAGTATAGGCCATATGTTTAAATGTTTTGTACTGTCTGGTATTCACTTGTTAAAGGAGCCTAGAAGTGGTTGAAGAATAAAAGTCGTTTTATCTTTAAAAACCGTTGTTTTGCTTCAAACTTTATCAGGTCACATAATCCTGTATCTGTGAGCAAAAACAAAGGGCCAAATACTGATTTCGTCAAAATAAAACTCGGCATCGGCACGGAACACCCGTGACGTTAGGCCAGTAGGAAGGAAAATTACTTGGTTCATCAAGGACAGGACGAGCAGGAAGTAAGCACGACGATGGACAGCATTAAAACTCTAAGCTCCATAAAGCTGGAGGGAGCATCAAATTGGAATTTATGGAAATTTCAATCTGTCATTCTGCTACGGAGTCAAGACTTACTAGATGTGGTAGAAGGCAGAAGTGTAAAGCCGGAGGCGGCGGCGGCGGCTGATAAGCAAACATGGGAGAAAAAAGACACAAGAGCCCAAACGTGACTTGTGGCAAGAATGTCAGAAAATGCGATGATGCATATTATAACTTGTACTACTTCTGCGGAGATGTGGAGGAAATTGGCTAGTGTTTATGAACAAAAGTCGGAAACTAGCATTCATATCGTACAACAACGTTTCTTCCATTATAAGTCCGAGGAAGGCGAAGAAATGTCTGTATTTTTGTCTAAAATCGAAGAATTGAAAAACAGGTTAAAGCAGATGGAAGAAGATATTTCAGAAAAGTTCGTCATTACAAAGGTTTTGATGTCACTTCCAGAACGTTACATTTTGTGTCTGCGTGGGAGTCAGCGCCGGACAATAAACAAAGATATGATAATCTCGTTGCTAAACTTGCACTGTTCCCGAATAAAGTAAAGTAAGCCAATAAAAAAACTATAAGAGTTCCTTTATAGTTTCGGAAAATTGCGTGGACAAACGTACATACACACAAACATAGAAGATAGACCTATAAAACTTTGAATATTTGTTTGGAAGCCCGTATTGATTATCAGTATGTGAATATATTGCAGTTCCAATAATATTACGTACTTAAATGAGTGTCGAATTGATAACCTCCTTTTTTTAAGTCAAATAATATAATAGGTATAGAAACATAATAATTCGGTGGCAAAAAGTTCCAAAATTAAAGTTATTTTTTACATCTTGCTTTTTTTGAAACAAAAACGAAGGATTCCAAATAATGCTAGCTGCAGATAAGTGTGTAGTACGAAGGGTGGTGTGCGTGTGATGGTGTGGCAGTATGGGAGGAACCTCGTCGAAGGGTGGTGTGCGTGTGATGGTGTGGCAGTATGGGAGGAACCTCGTCGAAGGGTGGTGTGCGTGTGATGGTGTGGCAGTATGGGAGGAACCTCGTCGAAGGGTGGTGTGCGTGTGATGGTGTGGCAGTGTGGGAGGAACCTCGTCGAAGGGTGGTGTGCGTGTGATGGTGTGGCAGTGTGGGAGGTACCTCGTCGAAGGGTTGTGTGCGTGTGATGGTGTGGCAGTATGGGAGGAACCTCGTCGAAGGGTGGTGTGCGTGTGATGGTGTGGCAGTGTGGGAGGAACCTCGTCGAAGGGTGGTGTGCGTGTGATGGCGTGGCAGTATGGGAGGCACCTCGTCGAAGGGTGGTGTGCGTGTGATGGTATGGCAGTGTGGGAGGAACCTCGTCGAAGGGTGGTGTGCGTGTGATGGTGTGGCAGTGTGGGAGGAACCTCGTCGAAGGGTGGTGTGCGTGTGATGGTGTGGCAGTGTGGGAGGAACCTCGTCGAAGGGTGGTGTGCGTGTGATGGTGTGGCAGTGTGGGAGGAACCTCGTCGAAGGGTGGTGTGCGTGTGATGATGTGGCAGTGTGGGAGGAACCTCGTCGAAGGGTGGTGTGCGTGTGATGGTGTGGCAGTGTGGGAGGAACCTCGTCGAAGGGTGGTGTGCGTGTGATGGTGTGGCAGTGTGGGAGGTACCTCGTCGAAGGGTTGTGTGCGTGTGATGGTGTGGCAGTATGGGAGGAACCTCGTCGAAGGGTGGTGTGCGTGTGATGGTGTGGCAGTGTGGGAGGAACCTCGTCGAAGGGTGGTGTGCGTGTGATGGTGTGGCAGTGTGGGAGGAACCTCGTCGAAGGGTGGTGTGCGTGTGATGGTGTGGCAGTGTGGGAGGAACCTCGTCGAAGGGTGGTGTGCGTGTGATGGTGTGGCAGTGTGGGAGGAACCTCGTCGAAGGGTGGTGTGCGTGTGATGGTGTGGCAGTGTGGGAGGAACCTCGTCGAAGGGTGGTGTGCGTGTGATGATGTGGCAGTGTGGGAGGAACCTCGTCGAAGGGTGGTGTGCGTGTGATGGTGTGGCAGTGTGGGAGGAACCTCGTCGAAGGGTGGTGTGCGTGTGATGGTGTGGCAGTGTGGGAGGAACCTCGTCGAAGGGTGGTGTGCGTGTGATGATGTGGCAGTGTGGGAGGAACCTCGTCGAAGGGTGGTGTGCGTGTGATGGTGTGGCAGTGTGGGAGGTACCTCGTCGTCGCTGAGCTTCTCGCCGAGAGTGGACAGCAGGTGGCGCAGCTCGGCGGAGGAGATGAACCCGTTGCCGTCCTTGTCGAAGTGGCGCAGCCCCTCGATGAAGTCGTTGGCGGTGTCGCCGCTGCGCGCCTTCGAGATGGCCTGCGCACAAATAGCTTGATGTGTAGCCGTGCGTACAAAGAATATAATTATAGAACATAATTATCAAATAATTTAAATTTATTTATTTATTTATAGTTAATTAAAACGGCACAGGTCCAATTACATTAATTAACATAGAATTATAAAGATTAAAATAAAATAAGCATTCAAATAACATTACAAACAGTACAAACATTAAATTCAAATTCAGAGATATACAATTCGTGGATAAAAGTATTAATAATAATTTGCGTAAATGTAAATAAATTAAAAAACATCATAAACTAACATGTAACAGTGGACACCCTCGCATATTGTCTCTCACAAAACACCAGACAAGCACGCATCATTTTCTTCCAATCATCAGCAAACACATCACATTCAGGGTCAGTAGTCAGGAGGGCGTTTAGCATCCTTAGGGTTCGACATACCGGGGATGCAGCTCTGGCAACAGATCTAGATAGCGGTAGTGCGAACAGGTTATGCCGGCGGCTTTGACGGTGCCCAAGGTATTTGTCGGGCACAAATAGGCAGCAGAAATGTCCGTGGAGCTCAGGGCAGTCAATACGACCGTTTAGGGTTTTACAGGCAATCGTGAGCTGATCAAAGCCCCTTCTTACCTCCAACGAATTGAATCCCAACACCCCCAGAAGATAGTTCGTTGGATACATGAATGGATAGTGATGGTACAGCCTTTGATACAAAAATCTCAGGAAGGTTTTCTGAACTTTCTCAAGCATCAGTGTCTGTGACGCAGTATGTGGATGCCAGACACAGGCGCTGGATTCGAGTTTACTCCGAACCAAAGTGGTGTATAGGAGTTTAATAATACTGGGATTGCGAAAGTCACGAGCGTCCCTCAAGACAAATCCCAGACGCCTGAAGGATTCCTTTGCAAGGGCAGACACTTGGTCTCTAAATGTCAGACTGCGGTCGAAAGTCACTCCTAAGTCCTTAACGCTGGTGACACGAGTGATCACTATACCCCCCAAATTATAATCGTATTTTATTGGTCTCAACGCTCGACAATAAGTCATAACGCTGCATTTACTAATATTAAACAACAACTTGTTCGCAATGCTCCACTCATAGACGGTATCGATATCTTTTTGTAGGAGTTCGCAATCCACCTCTGTTCTGATTTGGGCAGCTAGCTTTAGATCGTCGGCGTATAGTAGACATTTTGCGAATCGAATCTTACAAATTAGATCATTGATCATGATCAGAAACAGAGGCGGCCCCAATACGGATCCCTGACTCACACCCGAGCGAGTGTAATAAGCCTTCGACTCAAAGCAGCCATGCCGGACGAACTGTTTGCGATCCCGTTGTCTATTTTTAATCTAATTAAATTACTTCCCGTTGTCTTAAGTATCCCGGATTCCCGGTAATAGCAAAAAAAGAATCATCAAAATCAATCCATAATTGGCGGAGTAATCGCGTAACAAATACACAAAAATAAAAAAACATACTGACGAATTGAGAACCTATTCCTTTTTGAAGTCGGTTAAAAAATAATAAGTGTTTTTATAGTAAAATATTCACAAAAAATATTAAATTGATACGGTAAAGAAACACTCTGTACACGCACACTTGTCTTTCTACGTTGAAATACAAGTGTGCGTGTACAGAGTGTTTCTTTTACGTTTCAATTCAAAGAGAATTAAACCACTTGAGAGCTGATAGACCGATTTCGTCTAGGCACACGACTCACCACTGCGGGCCGGGGGACGAAGAAATTACAGCGGTTATGATTGGCCGATGCAACAATGTTAGGACGAAAGTTCCAAACATAGTGATGCACAAGTCAGTTTTGCAACAATAATATCGATATCGATAAAATCGACGCCTACAATCCTAATTGAACAATAAATTATTTAAATTTTAATTTCACTAAGAGAATTTATTGTTCTATCCGACAGGGACTGACATTGCTAATTCTTATTTTTAATCTGCTTTGAAATGCCTTAATTCTTCAAGGACATTCTAATTAACTACAATGGCTTTAGGTCGGCGTGCGGCCCGCGCGCGGTCATACAGGTTAAACAAACAAAGCTATATTTATTTGGAAACCAATTTTCCCTGTGCATTAATCCACTTTTCTTTCAGTTACGGAACATTTTGAAATCTAAAATGTAAACATTAAGTACTTAATGTTACTTTTTTACCATAAGGAAACATCGTAATTTTTATCGACTTAGACTTTATTTTGAAGTTGTCACAACACTCTACAGTATAAGTGCACATAGAAAGGGACAGACTTATTGCACTACTCTAGTGAGAGAAAGGGACTTTTCAAAAAGACATCAACGCGGTGTACATTTTTGTGACATTTTACGTAAACAACCAGTTTAGCTTGAGCCCTGCAATTATTCTTAATAAAATATTTATTTTATTTACCGATGAAAAATAATGCAATCTTTTTGTAGCTGGATGTTCTAGACTAGAGGTTTACCCACGCCATTTAATTGAACAGGAACTCATTATTGTTTTTATTTATGCAGAAATGTTTTAAAAGGTATCAAAATACCCGCGTGTGCAGAAATCTAATAACTGGTCAAATCTAAAATGGCCACTCGTATTTCCATCTAGTATCAGTGCTATTCATCATATGTGTCGTGAGCCTGAGTCGCCCGCATGAGCAGTCAAGAGGCTATATAGTCATTGTTTCAATTTAATACTTAGTTTTGAGAATATTTCATGTGCGTTACCCCAGCAAGAAAGTGTCTTCTAGAAGGAATTGAGTTATACGAATAATTAAATCATAACCTGCTATAAATGTGCGCCAAGTAATTTGTGCGTGCTGTCGTTTTGAGAAATAACGAAAAAACGAATTCTGCTGGGGTAACGTTTTTCAGGCAAGAAAATTTTAAACGAATGACCGGAGAGAGAATCAAACTACATGGGCGGATAGCTTGTGCGTCTTCGAAATATTCAATTTCCTGCTGGGGTAACTTTTTGCAGAATCTTATTTCTCGGAAACCAATGATTCGCCCGTAGAATAAACGTAATCAGTTTTAGCTCTTAATTTGTGCAATCATTAGGTTTTCAAAAATATTTACCGTTTTTAAGTTATCAAGCATTTACGAAAACAAAAAAATATTCTATCGCTTAAATAAACAAACGTATAAACTCACTGAAAACGGTATTCGGTTCTTCTTGTTATTCTTGACATCCATAAAATATTTGCCTAGGTATACACGCGTTTTTGAATAATATCACTTCAAGTCAACACCAGACCAAACCAATTTTGACGTCGAAATGCGTTTTCAGTGAGTTTATATGATTCAGTTCCTTCTAGAAGACATTTTCTTGCTGGGGTAACGGAAACGAATATTTCAATACACATATTTAAAAAAAAGTTTTTTTGAGTGGTAATATGTATTTTTTTTGCATGTACCTAAGTACGCTATACTATTGCGAGTTAACGGGAACGCCCTTTGTTAGTTAACACATGCACGTTGTTCCCGTTGCGTTTAAATTATTAGTGAAAGTGCCTTAATAGATATAGTAATTCTCTCTATTAAGGCACTCTAACTTATAATTTATTATACCTCTAATATTATTAGAAAAAATATTTAAATAATAGCTATACACATGATATTAAAAATTACCTAAAAAGCAATAGTAGTATTTTGCAATATACTAGCTTTCCGCCCGCGTTTGTTTTGAGTCATGCATCAACTCGTCCTACACGCCTACGGCCCATTTAGGAAGACATGAAGAAAAAAAAAAACATTCTGCAAGTCGCCTCAAGTTTCTTTTTGTGTGGAACTTTAAACTTTATCAACGTTTGGTACAGTTAGTAAGACAAGAATAAATTATAACAATACATTTTGAAGAATTTTTAGTTTTATTTTCGTTTGTATTAGTAGATTGTTGCATCGAGCGCAAAGTGAGTTATGAATGCACGAGGGTTATGTGGAAATTAACACGAGTACATTAATTACTCACTTTAGCAAGGTGCGTAATCTACTTTTCTTTGAACTACTAATCTACCTACCGTGATAAAATATACCTGCTCAAAATAAAAACTCAAGTTAATGAAAACAAAGTTATCCCGCAACTTTTGCAGCAAAAGGTTATTAACAATTACATTTGCAGCTGTTTTTATACTTTCTGGAATTACATTCATATCGCTATTGAAGACTTTGATACTTCATATTTAGCACGAAGAGTTTTGGATTTGTAGTTGAAAAATTGGGATTGGTAGTTGAAAGAAAAAAATTAAAGTAATAAAAACTAAAACCCAACTACGACTAAAAAGGTACAAACAAGACACCACAGACAGACAAATTAAAAATCCGGAGTCACACGTGTTAAGGCATAAATCTAACAGATTACGTGTGACTCCGGATTTTTAATTTGTCTGTCTGTGGTGTCTTGTTTGTACCTTTTTAGTCGTAGTTGGGTTTTAGTTTTTATTAATTAAATTTTTTTTAAATTTTTTTTCGGGTTATATTATATATATTTTGAAATTTGCTCATTAAGCCCTTTCATTTGATACCCAACATGGTACGAATAAAAAAAAAAAAATTATTCCTTGACTTAACCTCTATAGGGCGCCATTTTTAATTTAATGTGTCGTCACATAGCCTATAATCAGCCGACGATCAAGACGCTTCCAACGATACCTCATTTGTCAAATTGTGATGAGTGGTTTAGAAGATAGTAGGGAACAGATGAACATGCTTACTTACATACATACATACATACTTACATACATACATACATACATACATACTTACATACATACATACATACATACCGGTCAAAATCATAACCCTCCTTTTTTCTTCGCCGTAGTCGGGTAAAATATAGATTGCGCACCTTGCTAAAGTGAGTAATTAATCCACTCGTGTTAATTTAGTGCCCCCGAATACGCTCGGGCTTACTCACTTTGCGCTCAATGCAACAATCTACTATTCTGGAGTTGCATTCATATCGTTAACGAAAACTTTGATACTACATATTTAGACAGAAAAGCTTTAAAAAAAAATGGACCTACTTATCTACCTACATTTACCTCTGTGGTAAATTTATATCGAAATAAAAAATAAAAAACAGTGCATTAATGAAAAACTGTGCAACAATGAGATTTCATATAACATTTCTGCACTGTTTTGGTTCTAAGCAAACAATACGTCTTTTGTGATCGTTTTTGTAGTGATTAATAACACTACAAAGAAAAATAACTTTTTTCATAAACCTCCAAATGGTGCAATTACGATTATAACAGCTCAAGATTGTTTAGTCCGTCTCGACACTCGCGCTACACTGCTTGTATTGTGTGTGGGTGAATCGCTACGCAAACATACACAATACTGCCGTCTTTTACCTAAACTCGAGCGATAAAATTTTGTGAAATGGCTCTTAAGGACATTAACTCCAAACTGACTAACAATTGGCAAAAGTCGTGTTAGCAGCAAAGGTTCTCCTTTGAAAGCTCTTTCCATTGGTGAATATCTTATGACTATTGGGCCAAGAAAATTCCTTAACTTCGATGCCCCAGTAGTCACCAATTGTCAATAGTCATGTTAGTAGCAAAGGTTCTCCTCGAAAAGCTAAAGCCATTGATGTACTCGTATATTTTATGGGCCAAGAAAATTCCTTAACTTCGGTCCCCAAGTATTCACACCTATTCAGGTCATTTACTCCGAACTGATTAACAATTGGCATAAGTCGTGTTAGTAGTAAAGGTTCCCCTTGAAAAGGTCTTTCAATTGGTAGTTATATATGTTATTTCTATTGGGCTACAGGGCAGAAACCAAAGTCAGGTGCCCATTCTCCTTTATGCAAATTATCAAACTGTACCAGTGGAAGACTCTTATAAAATT
This sequence comes from Lithophane leautieri, assembly GCA_949152455.1. Classification (NCBI taxonomy): domain Eukaryota; kingdom Metazoa; phylum Arthropoda; class Insecta; order Lepidoptera; family Noctuidae; genus Lithophane; species Lithophane leautieri. The sequence goes on from OX424460.1 coordinate 21,348,344, forward strand.
CCAACAAAGACGAATTTTAATATTTGTTCTTAATCATAATTATCACTGCACTGTAAATCAATAACTTTCATTTAGACTTCCGGAGGAATTGAAATGAAAAAAAAAGTGTGTTTGCGTAGGTCGCGCACTTTGCGACTAGTCTAGCTAGAAATATAGTTAAGGGTATGTAATATGTGACCGTGTCTGGCGCCGGTTTTACGCAATTAAGGTGACCAGGACCTCGGCTATTAATAGTAATAAAGATTTTATTTCCAAACTTGGGCTCAGACCAAATAAAAAATCTAGACAGAACCCTGACAACAGTGAGGCCGGTTTCGTAAACATTTGTGTGCTTAGTGAGGTGTAGTCAGATTGCAGATTGATTGTAAATGTATGCGTGTGATGTGTGTGTATGCATACAACGGAGTGTAGTTTGGCACGCTTCACTGTATTGTTTGCAGGGCTATGTCATGTTTTTTTATTTGGTACTAGCTGTGCCCCGCGGTTTCACCCGCGTAGGTCTCGATCCCGTGGGAACATAGGGATAAAACGTATCCTATTTCCTATTCCAGGTCATGGTCTACCCGTGTGCCCATCCTATCCTCTCTAGAGTAGTGAACGTCGCGGCGCGCCGCACGGTGGGCTGAAATCAAGCTTTGATACGAGTAGACTTAGGGATTCACGAAAATTGATGAACAATTTTTTTTTTAAATAATAACGGCTTTGCGATCTACCATTAAATACATGCAATTTTTCTTCTGCGATTTTTGTATATACCTAATATTTTTAAAGTTATAACGAATTGAATTTATTGTTGTATGGAGAAATTTGATTTCATATGAATAACTTTTAATTCTCAAGAGTTCTCAAAAAACGGCTTTCGGTATTCGATTGTGCTATTTTTTAGGCAAATTATCCGATATATCTCTTGCTTCGATTTTCTTCGATTTTGGAGAAAATTGTTTTTTATTCCCTTTTCCACACCACCCTTGAGGTAGAGAACTAAGCGCGTTGTTTTTTATCAGTGGTGTCCCCAGGTGGCCACTCATACGCACACTCTTACTCACACACGCACTCACAAAATTATCACTTAGACAATTTCATCAGATTCTGATTCAGATTCGTTCTCTAAATGTTCCACATTTACAAATTCTATATTTTCCCGCTCATCATCTTCAAATGTTGGAGACAACAGAAGCATGGCTTTCGCTTCTTCTGAAAATGTTTTGTGTTTCCGTATCATTTTTTGACGTTTTGATGATATATAAGGATCTGAACTAATTATTAAATTATTCAAAATATCCTCATTATTAGCTCATCTGCAGAATTTTCTTGAATGGTGTTGGTGATATCGCCTAAAGTCTTTATTTCTAGATTCAGCCGCTTCTTCCGATAACTTTCCAATCGGAATTAATCCCAAGTTTTCAATGATAGCTGCTCCATGAACAAGAACTTTATGCAGACTGGAGGGCATGTGAAACTCGTATAAATCTACGTATAATTTTATGGTGGCTTCCGTATATTCTTTAAACTTCACTGTGTCAATTTTATGGCCTGAAGATATTGTTTCTAAAATGATTGAAAACCGTTTTATTAAGTTTCCATCGACACCAGTAATTGCAACAGCAATCTCTGTATTTGAGAAAAATCTTCGAGAGGTATTCCCGTCATTAGTAGTTCTATTTCCTTGCTTTACAACATCTATTAAAAGGCCTGTTTGTATTTTAAAAGCTTCCTAAATGCTTTTTTTTCTATTTTGCATCCAAACTTTGTTTTCACCTTTTGCAACCCATGTTTTGAAATCCAGTCTATAGGCTATGTGAAGAATGCATTCCAGAAAACGTATCCATATATGTAGCGATGATAAACCATATTTGGACAAGTCGGTATCAATGTTTTTAATCAAAATAACAAAGACAAGTTATTAATTTCTGTAGGAACAGCTTTACATATGTCACATCGTTGAGCTGAAGTTTCACAGAGGATTGATGTTGCTTTACCATCTATCATGATAAGCAATAATTAATGTGAGACTTTTATTTCTCCAATTTCTGTTTCCTTCAATTCATTTATCTCCGTTTCAATTTCGGTTTTCTCTCTTAAAACCGTTGATTTATTCTCTTTTCCAACTTGAAAAATATTGGACGACACCAATATGCTGAATTTGGTGAGTCGTTTTCCCAGATAATTTGTTCCTCGGAAACAATTTTTATTGGTACTAAACTACCCATAAAAATACTTGAATCATCTGTCGAAGCACTGTCCTCTTTGTCATCCGTTGTCATTTTTTGCTTATAGTTTGCTTGATTCGAGGCACCGTCCATTCCCCATTTGCTTATCATTGTCAACTCCATACAGTCTGTGCTATCAATATTGATTGCTTTGAATATCCTTTTGGCGGTTATATCTAATAGCGGCTGCAATTTTATTCTAGCAGTTGTATCTGTTAAGGTGATATCATCCTTTGGCGGGTAGCATTCTTGTTTTGCATTTTGCACCTTGTAGTAGGAAGGGAACATGTCGACATTTTTCTCTTTGATACTTTTTCTTATAGTATTGTATTGCCACTTTGTTAATTTAAGGGACAAAACAAGTCCCAAAGCTTCATGTGGAGTAAATTTAGGTCTTTCATTTTTACCTAAAAGACTACCTTTGGCTTTTTGCACATCCTGTGGATTTTTAAGTAGGTGTTCGAGGATTTCAGCTATTCCTTGATTACCATCCTCTCGTAATTTCATAATATATGCATGAGATATTTCCTCTGTAGTCATAATTGTATGAATATGTTCTGTACGTCTCTTTTTCTGCTTAGGTCCTAATTCACAAAATGTTTATCTTGGACTTACATTCGTTGACGTGGCAGTAGACACTTTTGCTGGAGATTCATTTTCACTTGATGTACTAGGAACAGAGTCTCGGTTTCTTTCAAATGCACTTATAACTTTTTTTTTATGAACTTTATCTGAAACTTTTTGAAAGGCCTACACTGTCCTCCCATAACTATTAACACTGTAATTCGAAAATATTGTAAAAGCCAATTATCTTTTAAAAGAGTAACCATGGAGTTTCTTGCCGGCTCTTCTCCATAGGAAACGACCAATTGGAACCGTGCACCTAGCTTCTGACGTTTCATAAGTGCCCATGTAGGCTTATGTGAAATAAAATATTTTGATTTTGATTTTTTGATTTTGAATGAAATCAGGCTAGTTTATTTGCGATGATAACCATTCGCTATTATTGTTGCTAAACAATTCCTCTTTGCTATGAGCATTTTGCCATCTCCTTTGCAGATTATAGCAATATTTTGCACAAAACGCTTTTAACGCTTTATCGTTTTCATTACTTAACACAGTGGGGACTAATCTAGATTTAATAGCACTATATAAAACACTATTATTTTTTAAACTACCACTTTCCTTTAATAGCACAACAATATCAATATTTGACACCAAATCGAACATTTTTACGTAATAAATAGTATTAGTATTCGGAAAATGTGAGATAGGATAGTGGTGTAGAATGTTTACCAATAATTTGATTTTTTGCTATATTTCTGTAATACAATATTAAAACATGTCAGATTAAACCAAAAACCGATTAATATTTCATACAAAGTTTAGGTGTCTACAATTCGAAAAATACTAGGTATATTTTTTTTTACAAATAACAAAAAATATTTGAATTAGTACATAAAATTCAAAAATACTCATTTGAATCCTTAAGTCCCCACTTGACGATTCCAGCCCACCGTGCGCGAACGGCGTCGAACGGTTCGCGTAGTGCTTTTCGTGATAACTTTGAAATTAATTGTCTGATTCGAATGAATTAAAAAGTATTTTACTGCTACATACCCTTGATGTTAAAATAATTTATTTGAATAAGAATTAATATTATGTTGATAAAACTCCTTCGCAAATAATGCATTAATTTCGAACAAATTTGATTACCATAAAAAAAGGTTATAGTGAGTCAATCTTAAAAGATTAGACATATGCTGTCGCGGACTTTTTTTTAGAACTTTTAAAGAGGAATATTTGCGTAACTTAAACCGTTTACGCAGCGCACGCTACGGAAGCTCTCAAAAAGATTTTTTTTTTTTGCAACATTTTTCTTTTATGCTCCGCTCCAATTGGTCGTAGCGTGATGTTATATAGCCTATAACCTTCTTCGATAAATGGACTATCCAACACAAAAATAATTTTTCAACTCCAACCAGTAGTTCCTGAGATTAGCGCGTTCAAACAAACAAACAAACTCTTCAGCTTTATAATATTAGTATAGATAATATTAGTATAGATGAGGTATTCGGTATGTAATCCCGGTAGTACGTTCCCGTGGAAGATTTTCCGATCCACGCGGGAAAAGCCGCGGGCAAAAGCTAGTTCGGTATAAAATTGACACCAAAATTCGAGTTTACCTCCTCTACTATTATCGTAGCCAAAGAGAATTAAAGTATATAGTCATTGATCGTAGCTATGCTCAAAAAACAAATGAATAGATTACCACCTTTTTGAAGTTCGTTACAATACCTACCTAAATAAATAGAAAAATATTACTTACCCATTATGGTAAATAACTATTTTACCTTGTGTTACATTACAATTACAACCTAGTAAGTACCTGTTATCTTGTGGACTTGTGACTTATAGATTCTTTTCCATTTTGTGAATGTGAGAATGATGTAGGCTTAGTGGACTGTAGATTTGTTGAACATTTTCTATTTTGTTAAATTCTTACCTGGTACTGGTTGAAAGGCCTACACTGTCCTCCCATACCTAATAACACTGTATTTTGAAAATATTGTAACAGCCAATTATTTTTAAAAGAGTAACCATGGAGTTTCTTGCCGTCTCTTCTCCATAGGAAACAATCAATTGGAACCGTGCACCTAGCTTCTGATGTTTCATAAGTGCTCATGTAGGTTTATGTGAAATAAAATATTTTGATTTTGATTTTGACTGTGGACTCAGCTCATTACAAATTACAATTCACAGTTTTTAAAAGTACATGTCAAAGTACTGTCTACAAATAGCTGCTCAATTTAACACTGAACAAAACAATGATTCAGCACAGCAGGAATTACTTGTGATACTGTAAATATTATCGTGCAAGTGGAGGTAGTGACAGGACTGTTTATCAGCATAATTTTTCCTGCTATCCTACATACTTAATTTATTTATAAATAATATTTAGCAAGTCCTTACCTGGTAAATCGGAAGAAACACTTCAAATGAAATTCTTTCATCGGGCTTCAAGTGTAGGGTGCATTTTTTCACATCAGATTCAGTAGGGTTCTGTCCAAGAGCTCGCAGGGCATCCCCAATTTGTGCTACATGGATCTTGCCATCTCCACGTGAATCAAATAGTTGGAATGCTTCCTGAAATTCTACAAAGATACCAAACATTAACAATGTATAGTGATGAAATATAAGATTTAATAAATCATTTAGAAGAATAGAACAGTGAAGTTGTGGCACAGATGGCCAGCAATCTAGGATACCTTCTACGGAGGTGAGCTTCAGCTTGGTGGGCGGCTCGTACATGAACATGTTGCGAGGGCGTGTGGCGACGCACTAAGCGCGACCCACTCCGTAAGCGAGCGAGGCCGCGGCCGCCGGGCTAAGCGACACACCTGGATCGCTTTAAAATACAAACCTTATATGGAAACTAGGGCGCTTGTAACAGACCGCTTTCGGTAAAGACGTTGATTGACATGACATGACTCACGGATTACGCACGAGTGTCACAACGCGAATCGACTCTCTGCGCTCATTACGTGTAAGTGACTATAAACGAGTACCCGACCGAGAAGCTGAAGCGCAGCACGATCTTAAGGTTCTTTTCATACTCACGGCAAACCACCAGCGGTGGCGAACTTTGTGCTACGTATCAGATATTGAAGACTCACCTGCCAGTTGATCTTCCGAATAACCAGCCTGTAACAAATTTACATAAAAGTTTATTGTTTTACAGGTTTTACAATTACTTCTACAATAATTTATTGCCTTTATATTACCATGTTATTTATAAATTTTAGCTTCCTGTACTCCTAAACTGTTATGAGTCAAAATTACTATCCTAGCCAGAGTGTAATCAAGCAATCAACAAACAATAAATATACGTAGTATCTCTAAATAGTCTGTGCAATAAATTCTCCTTCAACCATAAAATTGTAATCTGAATCTGACTGACTCATGAACATGAAGTCATGACAGATACATAATCTGTTTTCTCATTCTTAACTCAATCAAGATACTCACTCATTCATTCGTTCAAAATGACATGACAAAAGAGAAATCATGGATTTAGTATGTACTTTATGCATCCGTCAAGGGGATGATTCTACGTTACTTACCTACTCATCATTACATTGTGTGCCTTACCTGGGTCAAATAAATTTATTTTCGTCATCTTCTTCTTCTCATAATACAAGATTATGATAGTTAACAACCTTCGCTATATAACTTATAAATCCTAAAAAAAAATACGTATAGGGTTCGCAAATTCAGTGTTGACAGATCTCAAGTTACTGTGCGTTTGCACTGGCAACAAAACATGTTGAAACATTTCTGAGAAAAGTTAAGCCGACGAAAAAAAGGAAGAGGTTCTCAAGAAAACTGTACATTTTTTTAAATATTAGTACGCCTTACTTTTTAGTAAGTAGTCCGATTTGAACGATTCTGTTTTTATTAGGAAGAGTATAGGTATACCTCAAAGATGGTCCCATGTAACACTGACAACTAAAATCCACTCCTACGGGTAGAAAAAATGGGGTTGATTGATTTTTCACCTACTGAAAAATTTGGTAGGTATTTGGCATTTTTGCCACAACAACATTAATTGGTAACTCAAAAGCAAAATATAAAAAACTTTTTTACAAACAGATGAAAAAAGATGAAAAGCATAAAATAAAAAATAAACCTTTTACTGTAACTAAGCTTTGAATTGTAACATTGTGATGGATGCGCCAAGGTAGCCCGCGAAATTCAAATTTTCTTACGTTTTTTGCAATTTGCAGGTCGATGTCAGGTTGTATGTTGATCTAAATATGATTTGCGCCCGTAACAAACATGGATTTACAAAATTATAAACATTAGAATCAGCAATACAACTCTCCAAGTTCATGTAAGTGCATTGAATGACTATTTCATGAAATCATGACATTTGGCACTTCCATGAACTTAGAGAGTTGTATTGCTGATTCTAATGTTTATAATTCTGTAAATCGTAGGTTTATAATTCTGTAAGTACATATACGATACTTTTTATCCCGATATTCCCATGGGATCGAGACTTACGTGGGTGATACCGCGGGGCGCAGCTAGTAATTCTATAAATACGTAAATGACTAACTTTAACTCTCTCTAAAGTGGGTGATAGGCGTGCGTACTTAAAGTAAGCGGTCTTTAAGTTCGCGACCTTACTTGGCTCGCCGTCGGTGACACACGTGAAGCTTACTCAAAATTTCATTGTTAAATTGGCGCGCGGCTCGCGGCTCGTAACTCGCTGCTCGCGGCGATGACAGACGGACGAGTAAGCTCGCCGAGCCATAAGTACGCGTACCTACTTGCTCGTCTGTAATCGCCGCAAGCCGCGAGCTAATTTGACAATGAAATTTTTGTCAATTCGCCAGAGCAAACGCACAGTTAATGGGACGCGCTAAGATAGCCCGCGAAATTCAAATTTTCTTACGATTATTGCAAAGTCATTCAAGAGGATTTTAGGAACTAAAGTGGGTGATAGGCTAACGAAAGCGTGACCTGAGAAAACGCGGCAAATTCAAAAAATCTTTATGTGGTATTACTGACTATACGAGGTGCATTCAATAAGTACCTAGCCTCATCGCCAGAGGGCGCTGTAGTTTCAAAAGAGTTTTACCACAGTGTAGCACATTCTTTTTTAATTCTTTTTTCAAATTTTCATTCCAATCCCTTCATTAATTGTTTTAATTTGACAACTTATGGAAGCGAACGTGTCGATCGGTTTTACAAAAATGGAAAAAGAGTAATATCGTTCGGTGATTCGATTCCTATTTTTGGAAGGGAAAACGCGCATCGAAATCAAAGAGCGCTTGGATGCTGTGTACCGTGACTCTTCTCCATCGATGGCCACCGTCAAGAATTGGTTCAACGAGTTTGCACGTGGCCGTACGTCGGTTTTTGATGAACCACGTCCAGGTGCACCGAAAACAGCTGCTACGGAGGAAAACATTAAAAAAATCCATGATCTCGTATTGGCAGATCGCCGATTGAAGGTTTGGGAGCTAGCTGAGACTGTAGGCATTTCAGAAGGAACAGTGCATCATATTCTTCACGAGGAACTCGGCATGAGAAAGCTGTCGGCGCGATGGGTGCCGCGTTTACTCACACCAGAAAACAAGCGCAACCGTGAGACCACATCGGAGACGTGTTTGGCGCTGTTTAAGCGGAATCCAGCGGAGTTTTTGCGTCGTTTTGTGACCGTCGATGAAACCTGGATCCACTGGTACACACCAGAGACCAAGGAGCAATCAAAACAATGGATCCAGACCGGGGAACGTGCTCCAAAGAAGGCGAAAACTGTAAAATCGGCCGGAAAAGTTATGGCCACCGTTTTCTGGGATTCACAAGGTGTGATCTACATCGATTACCTCGAGAAGGGTAAAACAATTACAGGGCTTTACTATGCCGATTTATTGGGCCGATTCGGGGCCGATTCGACGCCGAATTAAAGAAAAAACGACCCCATCTGGCGAAGAAAAAAGTGCTGTTTCACCACGACAACGCACCGGTTCACACGTCTGCCGTTGCCATGGCCAAATTGGTCGAATTACGCTACGAATTGCTGCCCCATCCACCGTATTCTCCAGATTTGGCCCCTTGTGACTTCTTTCTGTTTCCTAATCTGAAAAAATCACTCGCCGGGAATAGATATGGATCGAATGAGGAGGTCATCGCCGCCACGGAGGCCTATTTTGCAGAATTTGACAAAAACTAATTTTCGGACGGATTAAAAAAGTTGGAGCATCGCTGGGCTAAGTGTATCGAACTAAAAGGAGACTATGTTGAAAAATAAATTCCCACTTTACCAAAATTTTCGTTTACTTTTTGTAGGCTAAGTATTTATTGAATGACCCTCGTAGTAGGAGAAAAATGTTTTGATACTTGGGAATTTTATGTATTTACGACAATCAATTTGTATAATAGTTGTTTACGAACTTAATTTCTAATTTAGGGATAATACCACATAATGTTTTTAAAAACTCCGTTTGGTCTCTTGGAGCCTTGACTGTCATGGATTGAGTAAAAAAACGAATGTGTAGATTTATTTATTAGTACTTAACATGTAATAATTTATTAAATTTCTTCAACAATTTGTTTAATCAATTACAGGCGTTTTGAGTACGATAATTATTTAATCATCGTACTCAAAACCCGAGTCCAAAAATTCAACCTCTAATGGCGCATCCACACATGCCGCCGGCTTAGGCTAAGAACTCACGGAGCGATTTTCACCCGCGTCCGCCGCGGTTGCGGGCCCGCAGCTTCTGTAGAGTGCAGATATACATGTAAAAAATTAAAGCACATTTCACGACGCGTTTTACACCCGCAGTCTGCGCGTTTGTTTGCGGGTCCCGCTGCACCGGCGGGCAACTAGTAGAATCGCGCGGGACGCGGTCACCCGCAGCCTCGGCGGTTTGCGCCCGCGCGCTCTGCGGTCGATTGGCGGGCGATCGCAGCGGCGCAGATGCGGCGGGCGGCGGGGCGGGGTACATAAATCCAACGCCATTTTGCACCAGTGACCTGCGGCATCGGACGTGTGCACGTTCGACAAACATAAAATGGATATTGAAGTCGATATGCTTATTACTTTGGTGCAAGAAAGGCCAGTTCTATGGGATAAGAGCTTAGAAGAATATAAGTACAAGAATTTAACGCTCAATGCATGGGAAGAAATATGTGGTATTTTAAATAAAGATTTTGAAAATTTGGACGAGACAAATAAAAAAGTGTATGGTAAGTACTATATTAAAAGTTTATTTTATAATTTATACTAGTAATTTATTTCGTTAAATTTTTGACAATTGCCAACTTAAGGCTCCACTGTCACTCATAAAATATTGTTGAAAAACATTTCTTATGTTATTGGCTTGTCTTCCGCTGCGAATTGATTGAGCTGTTTGTATACTCTCAAGATTGTGAGTAAAATCTTCTTCTCCTAAGTGATGGCCGTCTCTTTTTCGTACAAAATTGTGAAGTATGCAACATGCCTTCACAATATCAATTGATAAAGTTATTGATACATCTAAAGCACGATTTAATATACGCCATTTGTTTGTTAAAATGCCAAATGCACATTCTACGTATCTCCGTGCTCTAGATAAGCGACAATTAAATACCCTTTTTTGCACACTCAAAAACTGACCGCCATAAGGCCTCATTATATTTTGATCCAATCCAAATGCCTCATCGGCTACGAATATATATGGCACAGGTGGCAAGGTAGATCCGGGTAGTAATTCTTCATTGGGTAGTTTGATAGAATTGTTAATAATCGCATTCCAAAAAGTAGTATTTTTAAAAATAGTTGAATCGGCATTACTTCCCGGGGCCCCGATGTCTACAAAAACAAAGCAGTAATCCGCATCAACTACAGCCATTAACACAAATGAAAAAAAATCCTTGTAATTGTAGTAAGTTGAAGCACTGTTATCTGGTTTAATTATTCTTATGTGTTTCCCGTCTATTGCTCCAACGCAATGAGGGAAGTTTGCGTATTTGTAAAATTTTTGGCTGACTTCTTTTAAAACTTCTGTTGTGATTACCGGAAAACATTCATGCAATAACACCTCCCATAATTTTTCACATGTTATTCTTATAATTGTCGATATAGTTGTGTGCCCAATTCTGAATGTGTAATGCAAATCTTTCATTGAAGTTCCACTAGCTAGGTATCTGAAATAAATAAATATGCTTTTCAGGAAACGTGGTAATTAAAAAATGGAAAAATATTAAAGATTGCTGGATGAAGAACAACAAAAAAGTTGAAACAGAAACAAAATCTGGATCGGGAGCTAAAAAAACCAAACGATACATTTATAATGATCAGTTGCAGTTTTTGAAAAAAAATATGCCTATTGAAAATACCTCCTCAACCTTAATAAACATTGCTACAACTCAACAAACTACCAGTACTACTACCGTTGCATCAACGTCAGATGCTTTTGCTACACCCACACCAGTCTCTTCTCAAACAACTGCTAAAAAGAAAAAAAAGGACGACACCGACAAAGCATTAATAGAGTTGTTGTCTCAGCGTGAAGATAGACATTTGTCATTTTTTCGTGGAATTTTACCTTCATTGCAAAATTTTGATGAAGCAAAAACAAGAAAATTTCAAATAGCAGTTCTACAAATTATTGATAATCTTGATAATAATCTTCCAGCATTTTCATCTTATCAGTATACAGCATATAATTACAGTCAAGAAAATAACAGTAATAACTATTGCGGCTATCGTACCTCTTCTTACCAATCTACTCCTGAAAGCAATACCCAAAGTCCACAAAATCTTCCATCAGTCTCTTCAATTAATAGTAATTTATCCAATTTGTCAGATGATGTGTATTTTGAATAAATAAATATAATACGTATTTTTACTTGTTTTATTAAAATAAGCATACATACCTTAATGTGACTGCCAACATTTCCTCCGGTGATATAGGATCTCGCATATTAGTATGTTGTTTTTGAAGAACAGTTTCCATTTTTTTCAAAAGTTCTAAATAACTAGAGACGGACATTCGAAAATAATTGAAGAATTTTTCTTCGTCCTTCTTTAATTCACTAATAAGGGTAACAAATAATCCATAACGATCTCTATCCTGAATCAATGGATGCACCCAGAACCTTTTGGGTCTTTTTTTTAAATTCTTCTGTGAAGTAAGTATAACGCAACAGCTCGTTTCTGATGTGTGTCCATGGCGGTATGGACTTCAACTGATCGGTTAACTGCCCGTCTTGTGTCTTGCGATCATCGCCCACCACGTTTGCGGGTGATAATCTCAACCGCAACGGCTGTGTAACCGCGCAAATAACCGGTCTCGTGAGTTTGGAAATAAAACCGCAGTTCCGCCACCGCGGCGGACGCGGGTGAAAATCGCTCCGTGAGTTCTTAGCCTTATGCCGCCGGGTTTCAGACCGCCTTGCCGCTGAATGCAGGCCGCCGGCTTTACCGGCGGTTGCCGGCGGCCTGCAGATGCGGTTGCAATTTTCGCAGTAGTGTTGTGACTTTCGTCGAAGTTAGTCGTGTACGTAGGATTGAAAGATGTTGGACTATGATATAGTTGCGTGTATCGCAAGTGTAGTGTTGTATGTTATTATTCGTAAAAAGAACCGCAAAATCAAACGAAGATATTGGGTCAGACCAAGTCTACGAAATAGGCCTAATGTGTCCCTGATACTTGAAGATTTTAGAAAGGATGACATAAACCGAAGAAATATTCGTTCGAAATTTAACACTTTTCTAAGGATCTCTAGTGAAGAATTTGAAATATTACTGAATTTAACTGGACCCATGATATCAAAAACTGACACCCGCTGGAGAAATGCTGTGTCAGCTTCCGATCGACTAGCAATTACTTTGAGATACCTGGCTACAGGAGACTCTTATTTTTCACTCGGTACGCTGTTTAAAGTGTCTCCACAAGTTATTTCTTTAATAATTCCAGATGTTTGTCAAGCGTTGGTATCTACATTATCCAATTATTTAAGGGTAAGTACAAATATCCGTAACACATTAGGTAGTTAGAAACTGAACCTTCCTAAGTAACATATCTATTCCTAGTCGAATTATAATATCTATGATTTTATACTGTACCTGGAACTTCACACACATTTTACATACATATAACTAGAACTACACACACAAATATCACAAACAATTTTATTTTACAGATGCCGAATACACAGGAAGAATGGCTATCAGTGGCTCGGAGTTTCATGCAGAAATGGAATGTACCTAATTGCGTAGGTGCCCTCGATGGGAAACATATACGTATTTCATGTCCAATTAATAGCGGTTCTGAGTTTTTTAATTATAAGTCATATTTCAGTATTGTTTTGCTAGCTTTAATCGATGCCAATTATAACTTTTTATACGTGGACATTGGATGTCAGGGCAGAATATCTGATGGTGGAGTTCTACGCAATTCAACTTTATTTGATATGATACGAGATGGAACTTTAAGTCTGCCACAAGCGATTCCATTACAAGGGAGAAATACACCTGTACCTTTTTATTTCATCGGTGATGATGCTTTCCCCATCTCACAGAATATAATAAAACCATTTTCTGGATATCATGCAAAAGGATCACCTGAGAGGGTTTTTAATTATAGAATTAGTCGCGGGCGCATGGTTGTAGAAGACGCGTTTGGCATTTTATCTAATAAATTCAGAATTTTACATTCACGCATTGGCTTACAAAATGAGAAAGCAAAACTTGTCGTGATGGCTTGTGTGCATCTGCATAATTTTATGAAGAGAAATGAAAGAACTACTGATGGAGTTTTGAACGAAGAGCAACAAAATATTCCGCAGATCGCTCTAAATGTAGAACCAAGTGTAATTAGAAATGAGCTAAAATGTTATTTTCTATCGGAACAAGGTCAGCTTCCTTGGCAATATCAAATATAATGTTTTAAAGAAATAAAATATGATTATTCAAATAATTGTTTTATTTAGGAATCAGAAACATTTATCAATAATTTTAAGCTTTTATTAAAATAAAATAATTCAACTGAAAATATTTAAACATTGATTTTAATCTATAACACTATTTTCGGTTAAATTATTTTCCAAGACTTGTAACAGACTGTCACTTGTGTTGACATCTGGGCTATTTTGCATTTCATAGTCTGCTTGAACAGAGTAAGAGCGCGAAGTTGAGGGCGATGGTGACATTGCTGACGTTGTAGGTTGGCCTGTGAAGTATCCTGGACGAACATTTTGATAACGAAGAGGCTGAGTAGTATTATTGGTATCAAAATTCATCGGACCCATTCTCATTTCTGCTTCATAGACAATATTCTGGATTTGATGTTGTACTGTACACATCGTGTAATGATCCATCTTCCTCAACTTGCTACTTATATAGTCTGCAAATATAGCAGCATCATCGCGTTGCCTTGCATTAGATGTAATCTCCCTCAGTAATTGCAAAGCTTCATCAACTTCAGGATCTCCCTCTATGTTTCGCTTTCGTGACCTCCTTGTCGAAGGTAGCGTAGTCTGGGGAGTGATATTAACTTGAGAAGACTGAAAATAAAAAGGAAATCTTATAAATAATTGCAAACAAGCTTTAACATTATGTTTTGAAATATCCAATCAGTATGTAAATATTTAATAAAAACCGGCCAAGTGCGAGTTGGACTCGCCCACGAAGGGTTCCGTACCATTATCTATGAAAAATGAACGTATCTATTACCTACAACTAGCCAAAATACAAACATTTTTCGGCAACAAAAAATAACTTTGTTTTTCATACAAATATATGAATAACAAAGTTATAATTTGCGATTTCACACGTTTATTGTATGGGGACCCCCTTAATATTTTTTTATTTTTATTTTTAGTATTTGTTTTTATAGCGGCAACGGAAATACATCATTTGTGAAAATTTCAGCTTTCTAGCTATCACGGTTTATGAGATACAGCCTGGAGACAGACAGACGGACAGACAGACGGACAGACAGACAGACAGACAGACAGTGGAGGCTTAGTAATAGGGTCCCGTTTTACCCTTTGGGTACGGAACCCTAAAAACCAAGCTTATAAACATTACATGTATACAGTCACCATTGATGACGCCTATACCTACACTATTGATGAGCGCTTATTCCCGAATACTTCGCTTTCGGTGAGCGTTTTGCCGACTGCATATGGTTCAAATACGAGAGTATGCTCGTCCGCTCTCCGTGGTATTATATATTGTTACCGGGTTGTAGGTAGTAGGTATCTAATATTAATACGCGAGAAAAAATCTTTGTACCCCTATTTACGAAAATATTACTTAATGAAATATGTATTTTAAATTAATTATGGTCGAATTTCGATCAATGGGCGACCAACTAGTCTACTTGATTATAAGAATTTAATGGGTACTTACAATAGGTGCGTGGCTGTTCAGAGTCGGTACCGGTGCATTCTTGTCACTAAGAAATGATAACGCCTTATAAGCAAACCATTTCGGCAATTGAACATCTTCCCGTCCAGATCCACTCCTTTTAGATTCTTCATATTTGCGTTTTTCTCAAAAATAATGGCTGGATAAATTCTTCAGTTTTCTCTCAATTTCTGATGATGCTATGTTGAACACAGAAGCAATATCCCTAATAGCATCATTTCTTTTGTTGCGATTCTTGAAATCCATATGCCTTGGGTTCCACAATGGTTCATTTTCTTGATACTTTTCTATTAATAAAAGTACTGCACTATCATCCCAGTTAAATTCTGTCATTTCGTTATTTACTTCTATGAAATTATACGACAACACTACCACTCCGTATCGAAGCCGCAAGCAAACTGCCGCCGGCAACCAAAAGCCGCGCGTGCCGCGGCTGAGATGCGGCAAATGCCGGCGGCACGGCCGCCGGCCATGCCGCCGGCCGTGCCGCCGGGCATGTGTGGATGCGCCATAAGGATTCTTCTGTATCAGTGTCACCCTCTCTGGCAGGGCCACCAACAGGGATTTTAATTTTGATAACACAAATATTTAGTCGTTAATTTGTCCAAATTTGTCACCAAATATCAGAATTTGTTGTTCGCTGGTTCAAAAGATATAAGGGTTTATAGGTGGCCCTGCTGGAGAGTCTCCCCAGCAGGGCCAAATTTATATCTCAAAAACTAGGGCACCTAGCGAAGATCTGTTTTCTCCTATATTTAGTCGCCAATTTGTCCAAATTTGTCACCAACTATCAGAATTTGTCGTTCACTGGTTCAAAAGATATAAAGCGGTCTACACACCAAAGCCGCTGACCCGGCGGCATAGCCCGGCGGCTAAGGGCCCTAACGCACTAGCGCGCGGCTAGCCGCTTTTCCAGTTTAATATGCAACCGCTTATGATTGTACGCACTAAACCGCCACAAAATTTCAACCGCGGCGGTTGAATGCAGGGCCGCGGCCCGCTTCGCGGCTAGCCGCCATCTTGTGTATACGCACTGGCGGTTAGTTTGCGGCGAGCCGCCGGTGAGTATGCACGTGTTTTCAGTTGCGCAGCCATGAACTTCGACACAGAGAAATTCATTGTTGAAATTCAACAACGAGAAGCTATTTGGAATTGTGAAGGAGCAGTTTATAAGAATAGAGATTTAAAACGGAAACAATGGGAAGAATTAGTAGATATTTTTGGAAAAGAGGAGATGACAACAGAGGCAAAAAAAAGTCTTGGTAAGTAGTTATTATTATTACATATATTTAAACGAAACAAAACATACTTTAAACATCTTAGAACATAATAAATACGTCTATTTTCAGTTAAATCATATTTCTTTGCCATTCTAATTTCCCATCAGTCATAAAATATTCGGCAAACAATTCTCTGTATCTCAACGCAGTTTTATTGTTCCTTCTTAACCCTTCCTGTGTTACATTTTCTGGCAAAGGGCAACTGAGTGAGTCGTCGAAACAATAACCATCTCGGTCTCTTACAAAATTATGTAAGACACAAGTAGCTTTTATGATATCTTTTGCTAGAGCGAATTGAACATTTAGAGGTCTATGAAATATACGCCACTTGTTTGCATAAATTCCAAAACTGCATTCTACGTATCTTCTTGCTCTAGAAAGCCTGTAATTGAACGTACTTTTGGTTTCATCCAAATCTTTTTTTGCGTATGGGCGCATTAAATTCGTAGATAACGCAAATGCCTCGTCGCCTACAAAAACGTATGGGATACATGTCTCGCTGCTTTGTGAAATAGGTTGTGGCTCTGGAATATCCAATTGGTTTTTTTGCATTTTTTCATAGAAAACCGAATTTTGAAATATTGACGAGTCACTGAATTTACCAAAAGCTCCAATATCAACCATAACAAATTTATAATTACTGTCGCATATTGCTAATAAAACCAAAGAGAAAAAAACTTTTATAATTAAAACACATCGAGCCACTGTTATTAGGTGCAATGCATCGTATGTGCTTGCCGTCAACAGCACCTAAGCAGTTAGGAAAATTTGCTCTTTGAAAAAAATTATTGGCAATTTTTTTCCAAGCGTCTTTGTTTGGTTCAGGCAAACAAATATCTTTCAGATAAAACCAAATTGCAAAACAAACTTCTCGTACGATTTCTGCTACAGTGCTTACTCCAATTTTGAATGTATAATGTAGTTCCGTGAATGTACAACCTGTTGCAAAATATCTGAAACAAACATTTTATTATTATTACATGTTTTATTGAATTCAATGTACCTATACTATATTCTTTATTGCACATATCACACGAATTACAACAAATCTATTACTTTATGACTAAATCATTAACTTGTTTGTTGTATCTATTGTTCTAGGAAAAGAATTACAAAAGAAATGGAAGAACATTAGGGATAATTTCGTGAAAGCTCTAAAGGACAATGTTACCAGGAGTGGGTCAGCGGCTAAGAAAAAGACTCAATACATATTTTACAATAATTTAATGTTTTTGAAGGACAGTAACTATCAATGAAACTGATTCAAGCATGCAAAGGCAAGAAAATGAAAGAAATGAAACAGAAAACGTAGCTGACCCAGTCGTAGTACCACCGCCAAAACGAAAAAAAAAGTTAAATAAAGAAGATGTTATAGGAGTTGAATTGATTAACGTCTTAAATAAGAATGTAGAGTTGAAAAAGGCGGAAGAAGATGAAGATAGACTTTTCTTTTTGTCGTTGGTTAGTGAAATAAAAAAAGTGCCTGAACATATACGCCTACGTACAAAATCTCAAATAATGCAAGTCATTACTGAAGCCCAAACGTCTGGATACAACTACTGTAACTCTACTTGGGATTACGTACGACCATTTAACTACAACCAAGGGCCATCCCAAGGATATCAGACATCATCATTTGCTAGAAATAATAACCCACAACCGCCCTCAGTTCCACCTACACACCGTGGAACATGTAATGAAGAACAATCTGTAATCTCTCCTGAATCAACATATTCACAGACATCTCAAGAATCTGATTATCTAGATCTTTTTAATGATAATAATTCTCAGTAATAGTTATAGTTTACTACTTTTTTTTTATTCCATTATGAACCCACATTGCGATTAAAATTAAAACATAATAACTATTAAAACTTTTTTATTTATCATAGGTACTTACCTTAATGTTATTACTAATTTCTCTTCGGGTTGGATACAATCACGAAATTTAGTATCTTGTCCTTTGATGGTGTCATATAAAACTGTTAGTAGTTAGTTCTTCAAATGACGAAACACTCATTCTAACATAGCCGAAAAATTTATCTTGGTGCTTCTTCAGTTCTTGAAAACAACTTGCGAACTGGCCAAATTCGTTGCGTGTTTCTAGTAAAGGATGAATCCAGTATCTTTTTTTATTTTTCTTTCGTTGTTTTCGGGAGTAAAAATAAATAACACAAGCTATCTCGACGGCGTCCATTTTGCTTATGGGCCACGCGCCTTCGTGCGGTCCAACCGCTGAACTAGGTTTCATAGCGGCTGACCGCTATGGCGGCTAACCGATAAGAAAAACGCGAAGAAACCGCATTAAGCGGTTGGACCGCTCAAACAAACCGCCTGGTGGCCAACCGCTGGTGCGTAAGGGCCCTTAGTGCCGGCGGGTTAACCCGGCGGCTTCAGAATGTCCAAGCCGAACGACTTTGCCGGCGGCACGACAGCCGCGGCATGTGGTGTTCTAGTAATTGCCAAATAGTCTAAAGCGGTCTACACACCAAAGCCGCTGACCCGGCGGCATAGCCCGGCGGCTTAGTGCCGGCGGGTTGTCTCCGTCAGGATGAACGGTCACTAGGCGTATTTAACGTTGAATTTATGCCCAAGAATTGCTTCCCTATTGCTTCTATTTGCTTCCTATTCTCAAACAATTGCTTCCATCATTCAATAAATATTTATAACATATTTATTATTATTATTATTTTTTCATTTTTTTTTTTCCTCGGCCTTGCCGTGGTAGAACAGATGGCACGGGCCTAAGCCAAGTGTCCATCGGTGGGCATAAGTGTGGGAGTAATATTGGATACTGCGTAGTTATCTATAGTAGGTTGTATGTTAGCCGAAGCTGAATTTGAGTGGGAGTGATGGTGCAAGTTGTCCGACTCACACTGGAGGAATTTTCGTACTAGCCTGCATGTATTGAGGATCACTGCCTTCTGCAGCAGGTGGTAGGTGTTAGGTGGGAGATTGAGGGAATTAAGGGACTGATGAAGCTGTTTGGGTATTACTCCTGTTGCAGATAGCACTATGGGCACGATTGTGACTTTTTGAAGATGCCATAGTCGGATTATTTCGTCTTTCAGTTCAGTGTATTTGGATAGTTTTTCGGCTATTGTAGTCTGTAAGTTATGTGTATTTGGAACGGCGATGTCTATTAGGAACCCAATCTTATTTACTTTGTCAATTAATGTGATATCTGGTCTATTAAAGTGAATTGTACGGTCGGTCAGTATGGCTCGGTCGAAGTATAATTTAGTTGTGGGGTTCTCTAATACCGTTTCAGGGTTGTATTTATAATATGGTACTATAGTGTCTATAAATTTGTGTTTATGAGCTAGTTTTTGGTGTATTACGTTGGCTACTTGATCGTGACGATGTTTGTAGTCGGTCTGGGCTATTGATTTGCATGCGCTGGTTATATGTTGGATTGTTTCTGGTGAACTATTGCATTTTCTACATGTGTCGGTTGTTAAATTCTTTATAATGTATTTTCTGTAGTTTTTGGTCTCAATAACTTGGTCTTGTATTGCAAGCATAAATCCTTCAGTCTCCGGAAAGAGTTCGCCTCGATTTAACCACGCGTTCGACGCATCTTTGTCGACATTTAATTGGCATAAATCTTGGCGATGTCTCCCGTGTAGAGACTTCTGGGTCCACTCTAGGCATTTGGTTTTGTCATCAGTCACTCTTTCGTTTTGCTGTTCAGTTGTGTCTTTAAGATTAAGAGGTGTTAAGTGTTGATCGTTTTGTGCTATTAGTTTGTGAAGTGTGGAAGATGCAGTTTTATCGAAGAAGTATTTTCTGAGGGTTGTGATCTGTCGGTTGTGTAAATTTAAAATGTCAATAAGTCCCCTACCTCCCTCCTTCCGCGGTAGTGTTAACCTTTGCAAGCATGATCTTGGGTGGTGTTTACGGAATTTAGTCATTGTTGTGTTAATTTTGCGTTGCAGGTTTTTCAGGTCAGTTTTGGTCCAGTTGATTATACCAAACGAATAGGTGAGTACAGGGATAGCAAAGGTGTTAATTGCTTTTATTGTGTTTCGTGAGTAGAGTTGTGTTTTAAGAATAGTATTTAATCTATGTTGGAATTGTTGTTGTAGTTTCTGTTTGGTCTCTTTGTAGTGTATCTGACTTGATTGTGTGTATCCTAAGTATTTGTAAGTATTTTGCTCATCCAGTGGTTCTATCTGTTCACCTGTTTCTAATGTGTATTGGTGTTGGTAGTTCTGACCTGCTCTAACTGAGTTTATTTTGCATTTATCTATGCCAAATTCCATTTTTATGTCGTTTGTGAATTTCTCTGTCAGGTTTGCTAACTCGTTAAGCTGGCTCTCCGTTTTTGCGTATAATTTAATATCATCCATGTACAGTAAATGGTTTAAAATGCCACCCTGGGTTTCATGCTGTCCATTGATAGCAGTAGAATTTAAAGGAATTCCTAATGAGGTTGCGTTTAATATTGTAGAAAGGGGGTTTAGAGCAAGGCAGAACCACAGTGGGCTGAGTGCATCTCCCTGGAAGATTCCTCTCTGTATTTTAATTGGGTTGCTGTCTATTGTTTCGGTTGGTGAGGTGAGTCTTAGTACTGTAGTCCAAGTGTTCATCACGGTCTTGAGGAATGTTACTACAGACGGGTGTATTTTGTAAATTTCTAGAACTTGCACTAGCCATGAATGGGGAACAGAGTCATAAGCTTTTTTGTAATCGATGTACATTGTAAATAAATCTGATTTGGATTTATGAACTTTTTTTAAAACTACGGAGTCTATAATTAGTTGTTCCTTGCAGCCTTGGCTATATTTTCGACATCCTTTCTGTTGTTCGGCAAGGATGTTATTGGCGTCAATGTGCTCGTATATCAGTTCAGATAAACAGGATGTGATGATCTTATACAAGGTCTGCAAGCATGTAATGGGTCTATATTTCGCCGGGTTAGAGAGGTCATTACAGTCTTTTGGTATCATAAAAGTTGTTCCAGTCATTATGTAAGAAGGTATTGATTTGGGGTCTTGAATGAATGAATTTATAAAATGATATAGGTAACAATGAATTGCTGTAAATTTTTTGTACCAGTAACTATGGATGTGGTCTGATCCGGGAGCTTTCCAATTATGTAACTTTGTCAGAACTTTATGAAATATTTCTGGGGATATGCGCTCAAACACCATTGGCTGAATATTTGTGTTGTTATTTGACAATTCTGATTGTATCCAATCAGCTTGGGAATTGTGGCATATAGGTTGTTCCCATAATCTTGCCCAGAAGTGTTGTAATGTCTCTGGGTCAGGGGTGTTATTTTCATTGTCACACGGATTGTTGTGTTGAATATTTGTAGTAGCCTGTCTGATATTGCGATAAAAAAGTTTTTCATTGTGTGTGAATTGAGTGTTTTGTTGTTTTCTTAACGTGCATGCTTTATATCTTTCGAGTCGGCCTGTTACGACAGAGAGTTTTTGTTTCAGTGTGTCTAATGTGTGTACTGCTTGTGTGTTTGGTTCTTCGTGTACGGTATGAATTTTATAAAGTTTTATGATCTTTTTTACATGTTTCTTTAATTTTCTACTTCTGCTGCCGTTAACAAATTGTGTCATTCTACCTATTTTTCTTCGTAAATCTTTAACTTTTTGTTCTAATCGTCTTTGCCATTTTGGCTTGTATTCTGTTTTACCTCGAATTATTTCTCTCGGTTCAAGTGTTATCTTTGCTCCATTTACCTTAGCAACAGTCCATGCGGCACAGTAAATGATAGTTTGTAATGTGTTGAAATCGGTATCTTCATTAATGCTTTCTGCGAGTATGATTTTGTTTAGGTAGCTAATTATTCTTGCAAGATTTTTAGATGGCTTCTGTTTAGGAATATAAGTTCTATCAATAGGGCTAGTTTCTTTAAAAAACTGGAGTGCTTGTTGGAAAGTATCATCTATTAATGGCTCCCTATCTGGGTTAATTTGTGTGTTAAATAGGACTTCTGATATAGTATTTAATTCCGTGTTATCCGCTGTTTGTATATTATGTGTAGGTTCTTCTATGGTACATGTGTCAATGTGGTTTGTTATTTGGGTATTAGTATTAATGATACTAGTAATAGCTGTTATCGTTTCCCTATTGTTGTATGAGTTAATGTTATCTAGTCCGAGTTCTTCAGACACCTCTGACTTTAATGAATCTAATTTATCATCAGTGATGTACTTATTATTTATTATTGCTCTTCTCTGATCGGCAATTCGTTGTTCGCTTAGGTGAGCAAGTGAGGGAAAACTGTTGATAAAATCTTCATACATGCGTCTCCTATAAACTGTCTCATTTCTGCCTAAATCTGTGACTCTGTAATAAGATCGCATTATAGCTTCATTTTGTTCACTGGTCCATCTCATTCGATTCTGTGTTCTATTACGTGTAGTATGGGTTTCTAGGACTTTAGGTTGCATTTGTGTCGGTGTAGATGTTTTTTGTGTATGGTCGATAGAGTTTTGTGATTGTACAGTAAAATGGTTTAATTGTACTCGTAGTTGATCTAACTCTTCTTTTACTTCGTTTCGTATCTCATCTATTGTTTTTTGTGGTAATAATTTATTGTTAATTATAGCTCTACGTTGGTCTCCTATTCTTTGTCGACTAACCTGCATGTTCGGGTATTTTTCTATAAATTTTAGGTGGAGCGGTTCGAGATAAGTTCTTTTGTCTGTATCTAATGTAGTCAATTGAAAGTAAGTGCGCAGTATGAACTTATTCATTTCAGGTGTCCATCGTCTGCGAGTACTTGGAGTGCTTGTAGTGGGTGCAAGCTGAGAGTCAAGGTTGACATCATGCACAACACTATCAAGCGTGCTGGTGGTGGACAAGCTTGTTGTTCTTCTTGTCATGTAGGAAGGGCGAGTCGAGGGGATGGATGAGAATAATGAAATGGTATCATCGCCCGTGGAATCGGCTGTGGCTTCTACGTAGTGAGCCCGCCTGCTCAACTCACTACGACCAGCTGTAACAATTTTATTGGTAGGAGCCCGCTTGCTCAACTCCTTACCGCCGATGGTTCGCATGCTGTGGCATCTAGCATCGGCTCCAGATGCGCCCCGGCGCTCCCCGGGAAGCGACCGTAAATTATATACTCTTTTATTGCTCATCTCCATAAAGGGTTACCTTTCCTTGTTAGCCGCGTAAGTTTTTTGTACAGTTGTACAGTACGCGTGTCCGCCCCCCACGTAGCTCGGTGTTCAGCTTGGACGTAAGGTAGGATTTTAGGGGGCTTATTATTATTATTTTTTATGTCTTTACATATCTCGGGACCATGGGGTCCCGGTCTTTTGGAAGGCGTACGAGGGGCCGAAGCCAACTCGCAGAGGCCCCTTAGACAATTTCAAAAGGAATGAGGCACCAACCGCCGATTATCCTTGTATGCACTATGTAAGTGCACCCAAGGACAAACCCCGGTTGGTGTAGGACTATTGCAGAACATGGGAACAAAACATATTCGGCTATGGGTTTGGGTGTCTAAAGTGGACTGGATACCTAGAACTATGGAAGAACTATGGCCCCTGCCTGATCAATGTTTTATATTTACACGGATAAAATGGCAGGGGGTGACTTGCACACTCAATAATGGGCCCCCGAAAACGGTCGCTAGCACATAATGACATAGCGACAAGGGGGCAACACTTCCTGAGGTGCTTGAGGAGTGGAGAGGTATTCCAAGGCTTTCAGAACAATCCCAGAGCCCGGAAGATGGTCAAAATCCCTACGAGCACTTACTGGAATACTTCCTTCCTTCGAGCACGTTTGCTCTTGCGAGTCTCCACTCAAGCCGGCCAATGAAGGCAAGAATGAGTTGGGAGCTCTGTTCCTCGTCAGTGTTCACTCCAGCCGGCCAATAAAGGCAAGCCAGAGATGAGGAACGAGACTTCTCCCGGGAGGTAGGGTCCGTGGGGTCGCTACTGCCCAACAGCTCGCCACATGCTGCCCTGCGGGTTTTTGTATCTCTCTTGGTCTGGCTCCTCACCCTAGACCCGTTCCGGCAAAGTAAACTCTACCGGCACAGACCTAGAGTTCGGAGCACGCAAGCCCCACCACGACGTCAACGTAGAGATACGGCGGTGGGGTTATTATTATTTTTGGGAGTGTCCTTTTTCTCAGCTCTTAGGCTGGTTTTAGCTACGTTTACGGGCCAAAGCCAAGTAAATGTAGCGTGTGGTGTGTATTTAAGATGAAGGTGTGTTTTCTTCCTCTAACTGCATGAATTTCCTAACTATTCTGCAGGTGTTTAAGATGGCAGCTTTCTGTAGGTTGATATAAACCGATTCTTCTAAATCTATTAATTTTAGGCTACGGAGAAGATGGTTGGGGATAACGCCGGTCGTGGAGAGAACTATAGGGATAACGTATACTTTTTCCTGTCTCCAGATTCTTGTGACTTCTTCTTTAAGGTCAGCATATTTACTTATTTTTTCAGATATGGTTTTTTGTAGGTTATGGGTGTTAGGAACTGCAATGTCTATAAGGTAAGTGATTTTTCTTATTTTATCCTGTAGGGTTATGTCTGGTCTGTTGTAGTGGATAGTCCTATCTGTAAGTATGGCACGATCGTAGTACATTTTGTGTGTATTATTTTCTAGTATAGTTTGTGGTGTGTACTTGTAGTAAGGAGTGTTAGAATTTTGTATGAGATTGTGTTTGAGAGCTAGCTTTTGATGAATAATGTTTGCAACCTGGTTGTGTCTGTGAGTATAGTCTGTCTGTGTGAGGGTTGTGCATGCTCCAGTTATGTGTTGTATGGTTTCTGGTTGAATGTGACATCTGCGGCATTTATCGTTTGTGGTGTTAGGGTCTTTAATGATATATTTCCTGTAGTTTTTGGTGTTGATAATTTGATCTTGTATAGCTATGATGAAGCCTTCTGTTTCAGGGAACAGGTAACCTATTTTAAGCCACTTATTAGACGCAATTATGTTAATATGGGATTGTTCTAAATCATGAAGGTGTCTACCATGCAGGACTTTCTTCTTCCAGTTTTCAATTTTTTGGTTCTGTGGGTCTGGGTTATTTATGACTTGTATATTTTGTTCATTTAAGTTTAGTGGGGTGTAGTTAAAATCATTTAGAGTAATAGCTTTGTGTACAACACTAGTGCGAGATTTTGAATAGAAGAATGTTTTTAGCCTAGTGATTTGTTTCTGCCAAAGGTGATGGATGTCGATTAGGCCTCTCCCTCCATGCTGTCTTTTGATGGTGAGTCGTTCGATCGCAGATTTTGGGTGCAGGTTGTTGTGTTTTGTGAGTACTGTGCGCGTGGTTCTCTCTAAGTTTTCGATGTCAGTTTTTGACCACTTTATTACTCCGAATGAGTAGGTCAATATTGGTATGGCAAAAGTATTCAAAGCTTTAATAAGATGCTTTCCCGATAGCTGTGTTTTGCAAACTGCGTTAATTCTCCTTCGATATTCTGTATTTAGTGTCTGTTTAATTGCTGTGTGGTCGAGTCCCTTAAGTTGTTTGTATCCTAAATATTTGTATAGATCAGTTGGTTCCATTGCTGCAATTGTGTCGTTGTCGTTAATTGTGTAGCTGCCAGGTTTGATTTTACCTCTAATGATATGTAATGTCTTGCACTTATCCAATCCAAATTTCATGTTTATATCTTGGCTAAATTCTGTCGTGACTTCTATAAGCTTTTTCATTTCTTTTTCGGTTTTTGCATATAACTTAATGTCATCCATATAGATGAGGTGTGAGATAACTGTGTCTTCAGTATTATGTTTAAGGTTGTAACCGGCCTGACAGTGGCGCAATAAGTGAGACAAGGGGTTAAGGGCGAGGCAAAACCACAAAGGACTTAGTGAATCTCCCTGATAGATACCTTTTCTAATAGATATTTGTCGTGTTGTAAAAGAAGTGTGGCAATTATTTAGCTGTAGTGTCGTTTTCCAATGTGTCATTATGCTACGCAAAAAATCTATTATTTTTGAATTAATTTTGTAAATCTCTAAAATTTGTATCAACCAGGAGTGTGGTATACTATCGAAAGCTTTTTGGTAATCTATATATGTACAATGAAGGTTTCTATTTTTTGTGGTGGCATGTTTATGAATAGTGGAGTCTATAATTAATTGTTCTTTACATCCCATGTGGCCCCGTCTACAACCCTTCTGTTCCTCAGCTATTATACTGTGATGTTCGATGTGTGAGTTGATTTTTGTTGTAATTGCTGATGTCAATATTTTGTAAATAGTAGGTAGGCATGTGATCGGTCTATATTGGGAAGGTTGTGTTGTGTATGTAGTTTTAGGTAGCATGTATGTTATTCCCGTTGCGATGAAGTCGGGTATGTCTTGTTGTCCTAATATAATAGCTGTCAAATTTTTTGCTATAGACTTGTGTAGTATCGTTAGTTTTTTGTACCAGAAGTTATGTATTTTGTCTATACCTGGTGATTTCCAGTTATGTAATCTAGCTGTTATGTGTGTAATATCAGACTCTACTACCTCTACAAATTCCATTTCGTCAATTGCTCTCCATTTTACTTCTTCTTCCGCTATCCAAGATGCTTTGTCGTTGTGTTGTACTTGCTCTTCCCAAATGCTAGACCAATATGTTTCTAATTGCTCTTTTGATGGTGTGTCTGTGTTATTTTCTATTGTAGTGTCATTGTGTGTTTTTTGTATGTTTCTGTAAAATGCTTTTTCATTCATTGCAAATGTTGCATTATCATTTTTGCGCTGTTGTGCCTTCATATATCTCCTAAGCCTATGAACTTTAAGAGCTAGTTTCTGCTTTAACGTGTCTAGAAACTCCTCAGGTTTTCTATTGTTATTTTCGTGTCTAGTGTGGTTAGAATAATTTTTAAATATTGTTTCAACTCTCTTAACTACTTTATTTGATCTGATACCGTTGATATAATGTGTGAGCCTAGCACAATCCGCTCTTAATTTTTCAATATCTTTTTCTAGTCTCTGTTGCCATGCTGGTTTGACAATATGACTAGTTCTTGTGGCTCCAGTGTGGTTAGTGATTTTAAAGTTAAGTTCTTCTGATATAACTACAGCTGTGCAATATACAAGTAAATGTATGTCTATAAGTTGTGTGTCATCAGATATAAATTGTGTGAGTATATTTTCATTAAATAAATTAACTAAACGAAATAAGTTAGGGGTGTATTTAAGTTTAGGTAGTTTTGGTCGGACTGTTGGGTCCATCCCAGAGTATTGTGTTATTGTTGTTCTAAATTTGTCATGTATTTCTTGTATATACGTATCTGTGGTTAGGTTTTGATCTGCGACAACTAAAGTCTCAATATCATTTTCGAGCGTTAGGGTTAAGGATTCGGTTTGTGTGTATGTGTGTGCTGTTTGCGTGTAAGCTTGCGATTGATTGTATGTTAGAGATTGAAGATTATGATGTGATTGACTGAGCGATTGCCGGTCTTGCAGGTTATTTTCGTTTGTGTTTTGTGTTAGTATGATAGGGTCAATGTCTGCGTTGTTTTCTGATTCCTGGCGTAATTGTGTGCGTACTTCTTCTTTTAACTTATCTAATTCGACTTGCGACAAGAGTTTATTCCTAACTATAGTCCTTCGTTGATCTGAAACCCGTTGTTCTGAAACGGAAATCTCAGGATATTGACGTGAAAAGCGTTCATGCAGTTGTTGTCTGTAGGTGGTCATGTCGGTCTCTAATTTAGTAATGTATAGATAAGTTCGCATGATAAATAGGTTAACTTCTTTGCTCCATCTCATGCGAACTCTTGCTTTTCCAGCCTTGGTGGACGCGGGTAAAAAGGTAGATACCTCCCGCGCAACACTCAAGACCGGAGTGGGTGAGACTGTATTAATACTAGTTATGGGAGGTGGCAATGGTATGGGTGAAGATGGTATTGATGATGATGATGTTCTTGAAGGTGCGTACGATACTGTACTTGGACTGTAAGGTTCTACAGGGGTGTCTGTCCTGTTTGTCAGTCCATCACCAGTGACTTCGGCTGTAGCATCTTTGTCGGTGGGAGCCCGCCTGTTCAACTCCTCACCGCTGACGGTTCGCATGCTGAGACACCCAGCGTCAGCTCCAGGTGTGCCCCGGCGATCGCCCCCGGGCAGCGGTCCTATACGTTTTCTTTTTGAACGAGTCTCCATTTTGAGTGGGTTTCCAGAGCCACGTTAGCCACGCCAGTAATTTCTCATTCGTGTGTCCGCCCCCCACGTGATTCGATGGTCAATCAGGACGTGTGGTTGTTTAGGGGGCTTATTATTATTATTATTTTATTATTATTATATTTTATTTTATTATTATTTATTTTTATTTCATCATTAAATATTTATAACATATTTTGAAGATTACTTTATAACACTATCAGAAGGATTTAGAGCTAGGTATTCTTCAGCAAATGTTTCTAGTGACGAAGGTTGAATTGTTTGTGGATCTGGGTTTGTTTGGGCAGTGTATTCAGAAGAAGTTAAGTTATTTGTAGAAGGGCTTACAACCGTCTGTTGAAGTGAAGATGCTGTATAGTATCCTGGATGACTGTGTGAACTAGAAACACTACTTGGTCTTGCAAAATCCGTAAATGTATCGGATCTATATCCAGTTTCGGCTTCAAATATTATATTGTTGATCCGATGTCTCACAATAGCTTTCATTTGTCGATCCATTTGTCTTAACTGACCCGCAATATAATCTCCAAATAAACCATCCTCATCTTTTGTCACATTTGGTCGTTGGCAGACATTCTTCATAATATTCAATGCTTCGGATATCAACTCTTTATTAGGGTTGATTTTAGGACGTTTATTTTGTTGCCAAGTTGTATTTTCTGGCGACATCTGTGGTAAATCATTTTGATTTGATTGTGAATCTCGTTGTGAATCGTGGCTCGTCGACGGTGTGTCCTGCGAAAAATGACGAAAAAGACTGCCCGTTTAGCCGTTTTACTTTTATTTAATAAAAAATAAATAAGTATATCTAGTCAAAATCAACATTTATTGTGTATTTTTTATTATGGATTTTATTAAAGGCACTGAATAAGTCTTCAACATTTCAATTTTTTTTTTTTCAAACATTTTTTTTTACCTGATTGGCAACTATTTTGCCAATGCCCGGGAAAGGGTTAAAATGTAAATACAAAGATACACTAATAAATAAACTAATATAATTATATGTCTATGGGGCCCTAGTTGCCTGATTATAAATAAAAAAAAATTTAATCTTTACTTACAGTATCGGTGGTTTCAGTGGGCACATTTTTGTTCTGCAGAAAATTTAGTGATTTGTAGGCAAACCATTTACTATGATAAATATCATCAGTACCCGCACCAGACTTATTTGAATTATCTTCTTTTTTTTTCTCTCGGTAATAATGACTAGTTAAATTTTTTATCTAACTCTCGATTTCCTGAACATCAGTAGCAAATTCACTGGCAATTTCATTAAATGCGTCGTAACGCTTTGGCCGGCTTTTGTAGTCACGGTTTTTTGGGTTCCATAATATTTCTTTTAAATGATAGAGGTCTATTAGTTTTATAACTGTTGCATCGTCCCACTCCATATTGGTTAGTTGATAAAAAATAAAAGTGCCGACACTTCACAACAACAGAGAATGAATAAGTGATACGTCACTACTCTATGAAAGCCGGCGGGCAACTGACTGAGTGAGTGGAGAGGGATGCCGTCGGCATCGGCATGCT
The DNA here is from genome assembly GCA_949152455.1 of Lithophane leautieri. Classification (NCBI taxonomy): domain Eukaryota; kingdom Metazoa; phylum Arthropoda; class Insecta; order Lepidoptera; family Noctuidae; genus Lithophane; species Lithophane leautieri. Next base: position 21,378,420 of record OX424460.1, read on the forward strand.
GCCCCGCCGGCTTACCCGCGCGGGCGCAAGCCGGCGGCATGATTGTACAAAATAAGGCCGGCGGGTTGGGCCGGCGATCCGTGCCGCCGGGTCAGCGGCTTTGGTGTGTAGACCGCTTTAGGGTTTATAGGTGGCCCTGCTGGAGAGAGTCTCCCCAGCAGGGCCAAATTTATATCTCAAAAACTAGGGCACCTAGCGAAGATGTGCTTTCTCCCATATTTAGTCGCCGATTTGTCCAAATTTGTCACCAAGTTACAGATTTTGTCGAGTCCTAGTTTAGGAGATATAATGAGTTCAATTACTAAGGTATAGTCCAAGAGCTAGATCGAAGAATTCACGAAAAATTGTGCCAAGAAAATGTATTTATATTAATATGTATAATATACTTCTAGTTTTATCGGTCTATCTTCCGAGAGAGATAAATTCTCAAGTAAATACATTTTTTTATGTTTTAAATTACTAGATTAGAGTGGCATAAACTTCTTTGAAAACATTAAACCTTGCTCTTGGTCTATTTGTTGTCAAGATGTACAGTCGCATGCAACTGCTTTACCAGTTTATAATGTTAAGCTCTAATTTACGTTAGAATAAAAAAAAACGTACCCTTAGTTAAATTTTTAAAATAGGTAGGTACTAAAACATTGAAAACATATTATCGTCAATTGTAATCAAATTTTATTTTATAAAAATGAATTTCCAAAAAGTTCGTTTGACGTGTGTTGTTTATGTATGTATTTTGAGGTGATTGATTATTGTATTTAGAGAACTTTTACATGGGATTGTGTATCTAGTTTTTTATTAGTGATCTATGCGCGAAGTAGTTGCTCTTGCATTATCTAGTTCTATCTATATCTGTGATACCTACCTACTAAATGGTTCGTCCTGTTGCCTATTCAGGCTCATTCAAGCATATTATATCCTCGCGAGGCATATACAACATGTAACTCGAATAATGCACACCCTGTCTGATACGCCCCAATTAGAAAAAAAACTGGCCAAGTGCAAGACGAACTTGTAGGTACCTAAATGAAGGGTTCCATACCATCGACCAATCTTAACATTTTAATTGAAAAACATGTTTACCTGCAAATTACAACATACATTTAACTGCAAATTTAAGTTTATACGCATAATATTGAGAGATTTTCCATGTTATTTTAGCACCATAGACTTCTTATAGGTTTTCCTGTAATCTATAATCTATTATGTGTTGCTAATTTCTGTATTTGTTTCTGCTTGCTCCCCAAAAGTGACCCCCATATTCAATAGTACATTGTGATTGTGCTCTATTGGATATTACAGTCGAGGCGGTATTATTCGCGCGAGCCACAGGCGAGCGCGATAAGGTAGCCGAGAGTGTAATAATCAATGCACACGCGTTTCATACGACGTTTTTCAACACACTTGCGAGGAAAAAAACCGACTTCTTGTAAGAACTTATGCTACAATAACGTAACTGTAGAGATGATAGATTTATAAAGTTTAACTGACCTTTGTTGCTAGGTACTGACTATCCGGAGTTTCTTTTAAAAACTTCTATATCGGTTGGTGACAATACTTTAAATTTTGTTATTAATTAACCACACAACGAAAACGATAATAAATATTTATGGAAAATGGCGGCTAGTTTTGGTTTTTTCCGCTAGCGATGAGCGCGCGGTGTAAATAAAGGCACTGGTAATAGTCCTGAACAGCCTATCCTACTAATATTATAAATGTGAAAGTTTGTGTGTTTGTGCGTGTGTGTTTCGTGTGTTTGGATGTTTGTTACTCAATCACGCAAAAACGGCTAAATGGATTTGGATGAAATTTGGCAAATAGATAGTTTATAACCTGGATTAACACATAGGATACTTTTTATCCCGATATTCCCACGGGATCGAGACTTACGCGGGGGTAACCGCGGGGCGCAGCTAGTATAAAAATATAATAATGTTAATAATACATAAATAATATGCAAATGGGGTTAGGGTAGTGAACAATATAGACTGCAATTGCCACAGACGATATAAACCCTTATTTAATAGTACAGAATGACAGACTCATTCCGCGCGAACGCTGTGGCACACGGACAGGCCAGCGTTCTAAGTAGCTCGTCTGTCTGTACGAAAGGCGCATAGTCTATCTCTTTCTTACTTACCGTAAATGAAACGGAGCGCAGCGATCTATCTGCCACCGACTTGCACACAATACCTACATATATTTAGATAAATAATTACCTACATATATTTATAGTAGATTTGTTTATAGGTATATTTATAATGAATACAGCTTTCCTTTGGTGGGTTGAAATTATAGAATAAGTTTTATATTTATTTAATTCGAAACAAACATTCCTCCATAAGACGTCATAGATACTGTCTAGAAACTACATAAAGTATTTTGTATTTGCTTGTACCACTGTATGGGGAAATTTAATTCTTTAACATCTTTTTAATTACACACCGACAAAATCTGTAACTTGGTGACAAATTTGGACAAATTGGCGACTAAATATGGGAGAAAGCACATCTTCGCTAGGTGCCCTAGTTTTTGAGATATAAATTTGGCCCTGCTGGGGAGACTCTCTCCAGCAGGGCCACCTATAAATCCTTATATCTTTTGAACCAGTGAACGACAAATTCTGATATTTGGTGACAAATTTGGACAAATTGGCGACTAAATATAGGAGAAAACAGATCTTCGCTAGGTGCCCTAGTTTTTGAGATATAAATTTGGCTCTGCTGGGGAGATTCTCTCCAGCAGGGCCACCTATAAACCCTTATATCTTTTGAACCAGTGAACGACAAATTCTGATATTTGGTGACAAATTTGGACAAATTGGCGACTAAATATAGGAGAAAACAGATCTTCGCTAGGTGCCCTAGTTTTTGAGATATAAATTTGGCTCTGCTGGGGAGACTCTCTCCAGCAGGGCCACCTATAAACCCTTATATCTTTTGAACCAGTGAACGACAAATTCTGATATTTGGTGACAAATTTGGACAAAATAACGACTAAATTTTTGTGTTATCAAAATTAAAATCCCTGTTGGTGGCCCTGCCAGAGAGGGTGACACTCTGTATCAGTGGAGTCGTCATCACCTACACTTATTATGAATTTTTCCAATACTTCTTCTGTTATGTGATCTCTTTGTTTGTATTTATTTTCCACATTTATTTCATGATTTGTCATTTTTTTCCAATCTTCTGCAGTTATTCGGCCAAATGAGGTTTTTATCAGTGTTTCTGTTTCTTTTGCGGGCAGATTAATGTTTTTTTTTGCCACCATACGCTTAGCTGAGCTCCATATAAGCTCGATCGGGTTGAGATCGCAGTGGTAAGGTGGCAGTCTCCGTACCTCATGGCCGTATTGTTTCAAAAGTTCGTCAGCTACGTACAGGGGCTCGGGTTTATGTTTGTTAAATAAACATAACAATTCTGCTTTTGTTAGGCAATCTTCGTAATTTATTCTGTTGGAATCGAGCCACTCTTGTATTTCAGTTTTTCTCGCTTGTGTCGTGGGAACTTTATTCTGTTGTACAGTGCGGTAGCTCGCATTATCCATCACAATGACACGGGGCTCATTCAAATTAGGTATCAATTTTTCTTTTAACCATTTATTGAAGTTTTCGGCATTCATGTCATGGTGATAGTCCGCCAACCTTGATTTTGTACTGAAAACTAACAGTGCATTTGGTACAAACCCTGTTTCAGAGCCAGCACGTACTATAATATATCTTTTCCCTGTAGAGATATGTTCCAGCGGGCTTGATTGCGCGGCACCACTCGTTGTTGGACCTTGCCATGACATTTTAGGCTTATAATTTTTGTGTACATATGTTTAACTTCGCAGATTCCTTGAATATCTCCAATATTATCTATAAAGGTAAGAAAAAGTATCATAATATCGTAAATATATCTAATAATCAGCCACCAAGGATCAACATTATAAAGTCGTACTAACCTAAAAAATCCGAGATCGCATGTAAACATTGTTGTTTTTCTTGGAATACAATGTCTTCCTCTTCTTGTTTTTGTTTAAACTTACTGATCATAGTATGTAGCAGCTTTCGCACATTACTTTTTATTGTTTTCCCCATGTTATAGCGATTATTGTTGAATAGAAATTGTCTTTACAAATTACTGACAATTGTAATCACAGACTTTGACACCCTTGAGTACTAATGTTCTGTGCTTTGACAGCTTAATAATGTTATACGTAGTATCTCTAAGTAGTCTGTGATAATGTTAAAAGATAAAAAGATAAAAGATAATTTATTTGTTAAACATACACATGTTGCCATATTAAACTTTTAAGAAAATTCCAGGACACGCTTTCGTTAGCCAGACGTATTTAAAGTACGCAGTTTTTAAGTTGTATTGCTGATATTAATGTTAATCCATTTCAATAATTTTGTAAATCCATATTTTTGCACCCCATTAAGCGCGATTCTCGGCAACTCTAATCCAGCTGCCCTACGAAGATCGTCGCTCCACCTAGCCCGAAGACGTCCTACCTTACGTTTGCCGATTTGTGGTCTCCACTCAGGAACACGTCCACCCCAACGGTCATTGGTTCTACGGCTAATATGGCCGGCCCATTGCCACTTCTGCTTGCTTATTCTCTGAGCTATGTCGACAACTTTGGTTCACTGCCGGATCACCTCGTTCCGGATTCGATCCTTCAAAGAGACTCCAAGCCAAGCATAGCCCGTTCCATAGCTCGCTGAGCGACCTTGAATTTATGGACCAGCCGTACCGTGAGTGTCTACATTTCGGCACCGTACCTAAGTCTTATGACAGGCAGGACGCACTGATTGAAGACCTGACCTTCGTCTTTAGGCTCTGTGGCGAGAATACTCGACGAAACTCCCTAAATGTTGCCCAGCCCAGCTGAATTTTTCTGTTAGCCTCCTTCTCAAAGTTGTTCTTACCAAACTGCAAAGATTGCCCGAGTTAAACATATTCTCGAACAAGCTTGAGAGCACCGCCATTGACGGCAATCGGTCTCGGAGTGACGTGTTCGTTGAACATAACCTGGGTTTTGTCTAAGTTCATCCGGAGATCATTGCGTACAGAAGAATCAATCAACTAGGCCGTCCAGCATCTGCATGTAGCGATTCAGCCAGTATGACGATGTCATCTGCAAACAAGTGTGAGATGTACGCGCCGTTGATGTTAATGCCACGCGCTTCCCAGTTCTGCGTCTTTAAACACATCCTCCAATGCGTTAAAGGGGTGATAGACGTGCGAGCAAGTCTGCGGACTTATAGCTCGGCGAGTTTAGCGATGAGCATAGTTTTAGTGTATGTGTGTGCGTGAGCCTGTGTGACTGTTTACTTGCAGGAGCATAGTTTTGTGGCTTCACTTTTGATGTTCGGAGCGCTCCGTCTTCCTTTTTTTGTTGGCCTGAGGTACACAAAAAAAAAAAAATATGATTTTATTTTACCACTTTGTCTGCGTGATTCAAATGTTTATCCATACCAAATTACAGCTTTCTAGTACTATAAGTCTCCGAGCTAAGTCGCAGACAGACAGACAGACGGACATGGCGAAACTATCACGGTTCCTTGTTGACTACGGAACCCTAAAAACGGACCTAATATGTAAGCAACTCAAGATCAAAATTACCGAAGATCTGTGGGGCATGTCTACTAAAGTTTGTCAATCCATTATTGAGACAATTGCACCCTACTTAGCTTTAATATTTAATATGTGTGTAGATCAAGGGGTATTCCCAGATTTAATGAAGTACAGTAAAGTTATTCCACTTTTCAAATCCGGGGACAGCAAAGATACTAATAATTATAGACCCGTATCAGTTTTGCCGGTTTTCAGCAAGGTGTTTGAAAAAGTAATGTTAAATCAAATGCTCAATCATTTTAATCGTAATAACATCCTACACGATCAACAGTATGGTTTCACCAAAGGACGTTGCACAACCGACGCCGGTGTCACCTTATTAAAACACATCTTTAAGGCATGGGAAGAGGCACAAGATGCAATAGGTATCTTTTGCGACCTATCTAAGGCTTTTGATTGCGTGAATCACGAAACGCTGCTCTTGAAACTTGAGCATTACGGACTGGGTAAACTTGCGCTTAGCTTAGTAAAATCATATTTGAATGATAGACTGCAGCAAGTTCAAATAAACGGTGTGAATTCATTGGGTTTAAAAGTCAAAATGGGTGTACCACAGGGCTCGATATTAGGTCCATTCCTCTTTTTAGTATATATAAATGATTTACCTCATCTACTAAAAAACCGACCACAAATGGTGTTATTTGCTGATGACACATCACTGATTTTTAAAGTAAATAGACATGCGCAGGAGCTTGACGACGTAAATAACGCTATGTTAAAGGTCCATAATTGGTTTACTATAAATAATTTGGTATTAAATGAGAAGAAAACGAAATGCATAAGATTCACTTTACCGAATGTTAGAAGTAGTGAATGTCACGTTGTACTGAATAGGGAGATACTAGAATTCGTCGAAAAGACAGTTTTCCTGGGGATCACGCTTGATTCAAAACTACAGTGGGGTCCTCACTTAACATCACTTGCAGGGCGACTAAGTTCAGCCGCTTACGCTGTTTGGAAAATCCGCCAACTAACAGACGTGGATACCGCAAGACTGGTCTATTTTAGTTACTTTCATAGCATCATGTCTTACGGTATTTTGCTGTGGGGACGGGCTGCAGATATTGATTCAATCTTTATACTGCAAAAGAGGGCTGTCCGAGCCATCTACAACCTCCACAGACGCGAATCTCTAAGGGAACTGTTTAAAAAAATTAACATCATGACGTTTCCTTGTCAGTATATATATGAAAACATTATGTATGTTCGGAAAAATCTACATCTTTTTAGTAAGATAAGTGACAGGCATAACTTTAACACTAGAAATAGGAACAAATTAGATCAACCACGTTTCAGATTGTCTAAAGTACATACTTCTTTTATGGGGTACTGTGTAAAATGTTATAATAAAATACCACCCGATATTCTTCAACTAAATGAGAAGAAATTTAAAACATGCATTAAACGCACACTATGTAGACAAGCATATTATAAGTTGGATGATTATATCGTAGATAAAAATGCTTGGCTTAATGCTGGTCCTGCTCCACAGGCACTTGGGCTCAATAGTTAAATTTTTTATATTTGGAAGAGTGGCTTCCCCTTTATTTTTTATTTTTTCTGACATTAGGAACTTAATGTTTATTTTGTATTTAAATTCTATTATATTAATCTCCAAAGTACATTGCTAACTATAGTTTTGTATAATTTAGAAGCACTTTTTCAATTTTGTAAATGTGAGTACCATGGGGCCGTTTCATATAGTATCACGTTGTATGTTGACTTGAAAGAGCCTGGCAGATGAGAGTATGTCATACTCACTTAAATGTCTCGCTGATGGTGGCGCGTGTGTTGGATCATTCGGTTCCCTACAAAATGGTTGAGCTGGATGGTGCTGATCCACGTGTCATGTTCGTGAACGGGCGCCGTCAGTTGAGACTGGTCATCTCTTATCTGCCAGGGCTTATTTTTAATCTTATATTTTGAATTATTTTTGATTATTTTTCGTTTGACATTGTTCTCACATATAGAAGCACGAAGAATACTGTACCCAGGATTTTGTAAAATCTATATACATTTTTAAAAGAGTGTCCTTGGAGTTTCTTGCCCGTTCTTCTCCATAGAGATCTACGAATTTGAATGGGCAACTAGCTTCAACTTTTTGACTAACTGACCGACTCTTTGACAATTCAAAAGTGCCTGTAAATGGTTTAATTGAAATAAATGCTTTGAGTTGAGAGTAAAAACGCCATCGTACGTAACAGCGTCTTCGTGGGAGATTCTCGTATTGTTCCCACAACAACGGTTGAGCCAACATTACGACATAGGAACTATGAAACCATGAAACGCACTCTATGGTCACACTATGGTGGTCTGTGGTCGCCTTGGTCGGATAATCGGCCGGCGTAGTCACCGATAGGGATGCAAGAAGAGCCAAAAAGTATCGATATATATAAGGTGTCTCTAACTAACTCTCTATTCATGACACGAAATCTCTTAAGGGGTCATTGTACTCATCATTATGAAAAACTATCACTTAGGGACCAAAAATGAAATCGCAAAAAAAATATCTGCTGTTCCATTTTGACGAGCTATGCGAACTACATAGGGAACAGCTGATTTTTTTTCGCGACTGCACCCCTCTGTTTCACCTGCGTAATTCTCGATCCTGTGCGAATATCGGGATAAAAGTATACCATGTCCTATTCCAGGTCATGGTCTACCCATGTGCCAAATCCGTTCGCCCGTTTTAGCGTGAACGCGTAACAAACAAACTCACTTTCGTATTTATAATATAATGATATACTATATAATATAGTTAGGATTTGGTATATTTTAGATACTAAATCGCCTAAAAATATCGATATATCGGTCAAAAAATTTCGATATTTTTTCTACAAGCCTAGTCAGCGAATCAGCGAGCGAATGGCGATTGGTTGGTGAACGGACGGGCGTTGAAGAAAAGAAAATGGCAAAATGGTGTGATCCATTGATCTTTTTTAGAAGGTTAGTGTCCAGTATCTATTTAATATTATTTATTTCTCTAAAATTATTATTATCTGGTACTAGAGAGTTCTTAAAATCTAGTGCCAATTTTTGCAATTTCTGAAACGATTACCGTTATCGCATTGTGTGGCAAGTCGTCGACAGACAGGCGACGGCGCCGTTCGGCTTTCGCTTTGTTCACTCATCTCCACGTGCCTTCCGCCATTTAGAGTGCATTTATCGGCAGATTGCTGCAAGTCAAACGAATTTTCATCGTCAAATAGATTTAAACTCAAGGATAAGATCATAAGGTTACATATTTTCAAGTATTTGAATCAATCGATGACGAAAAATAAAGCCGCAACCCGGCGGCGTGGTCGTGCTGGCGGCAACATTAATTGCAGTAGCAGGCAGCAGCGGTGAGTAGCGAGCTGGAGGCATCAGCAGTGCACTAGCATGTGAGTCAGGGCGCGTCCGCTGGAGCTGACAGTACGTTATGTTGCAGGTGACAGCGCGAGGCGGGGCGATGGCTGCCGGCACCGAGTTCGTCGAGGGCTGGCTGGTCGCCCAAGTGTTGGGTGAAGGTGCTTATGGCGAGTAAGTTGATTTTTTCTAAATAATCAGTCGCAATCCGTATTTCTTATGAAATTATCTGAAAATATGTAGTACTTACCTATGTCATCCACAGTACTTACCTATGTCATCCACAGTACTTAACGTAATATGCTGGCACTAGATATCAAAAGTATTGTGTCATAGTTTACTATGACACAATGCTTTGGTGGTGTTAACATTATCACGTCGTAAACTAGAAACAGTTGCATTCATAAAAGTCAGTGGGTCGTCTTAGGGGTGAGGAATTATCCTCATTTTTATAGAAGTAAGTTCCTTTCTGAATGTTGTCTTTTTAAGATTTTTCTAGAAACAAAAACATTCCTAGTTCCAACTTAAGTATATATTTATTTAGCTTCACTTCCTAAAGTCCTCTTTTTTTTGTACACAAAATAATTAATCTTACAACATTGAATCTACTAAAACAATTTTGTAAATCCTGTTTGATATTGAAAATCCTGATGAATCTTTTAAAATCCTCATTAAGATCCGTTCAGCCGTTTTAGTGTGAAAGCATAACAAACAAACTCACTTTCGCATTTATAAATAAATAAATAAATAATAATTAGGATTAAGTGAAATTTGTAGTAAATTACTTGAGTAAATAAATATTCTTTAACTACAAATATTTGGATCTGTGGCTCAACTTACTACCAGTAGGAAATGATATAAAAAAATAAAAAAAAACGGCAATGAAATAAATTTAATTCTAACAATATTAAAAAACGGCAATGAAATAAATTTAATTCTAACAATATTAATTACTACCTATTCAGAAAAACGGATTAGTATGGAACTTTCAGCAAAAAAACTGACTCCCCATGTGCCCTTCAATTTGAAACTGTTATATGTCAAAAATTTCAATTAACAATGACCAAATGTATTATCAATCTGCCTAGCCTTTTCCCAACTATGTTGGGGTCGGCTTCCAGTCTAACCGGATGCAGCTGAATACCAGTATTTTACATGGAGCGACTGCCTATCTGACCTCCACAACCCAGTAACTGGGTAATACGATACCCCTTGGTAAGACTGGTTTCAGAGTTTCGTGCTTCTGGCTACCCGTAACGACTGTCAAAGATCCACGAATGACAGCCGGGACCAACAGCTTAACGTGCTTTCCGAGGCACGGAGGAGTCTCGGTATGTAAAGATGGTCACCCATTCACCGACCAACCCCGGCAAGCGTAGTTTAACCTGATGGATCGACCCAGTGTGGCTGTTATTACTTAGCCACGAGCTCGAGATGTTTATTGAAATAATTACAACCAGTGTGGCATACATATGAATGTAAACAAAGCAAAAGGTGTATCTATGTTGTGAATATAGTAGCAGGCGGCAATCTGTAATTTCTGCCTACCATGGGAAAATATGGCGTAAATATATGTATGTAAGTGAAATAACTGAAAATCTGAAATGGACTGTACTCAGCATTATGAAAATTTCTGGGCCCCATTCAATAAATTATTAATTTAAAACAAAAAAACTTTCCTTTGCATGTGGGGTGTAATCAAGTAGAGTACAAATATTTTTTGTTTTTAAGTTTTAGCGAGTTTAACGAACAGCAGTTAATTTTTTAACCGACTTCTTCAAAAAGGTGGAGGTTCTCTATTCGCCTGTTTTTTTTTTGTTTGTTACGCGATTACTCCTCTAATAATGGATCGATTTTGATGATTCTTTTTTTGTTTGGTAGGTCATGCTTCAGTGGGATGGGTGGTCTTTTTTATATAAATTTTATGTACTTGCTTGCGTAGTTTTGGAGTTAGCTTCAAAATTACGTATTTTTCCCACTTTGTATAATGATGTTTTAAGTTACTCTGTAAGTGTTATTTACATAGCAGGTAGTGGTATTCGAACTTGTGTGGGGTAGGTACCACAACTAAAAAGTGAAAAATAACTTTTGATATTGGTAGTCAGTGGCAAAAGATTTTTTTGGGACTTATGTTCCAGGTTTTGGAACATTACTTAAGTACAACCAAAATTAATAAAGTAAAACAACTATCAAATTAATTTCCTGTTTCTGTTTAAAAAAAAGAGGTAGGACTTTACTTTAGCATCCATCGATTTAAGGGGTGGGAGTTGGCGGGGGGAAAGAGGGGGAAGTAGCAGCCCCCCTCCCCCCCCTTCAATACGAGTTAAGGGATTTTCAAGACTTCAAAAAATAACAAACTAATCTTGCCATGTCGGATCCACCCCAAAAGGAGTTTCAAAGGAAGTACTGCACTTTATGGCGTAGTCGACGGAGCCCCGCTTCGCTTCGCTCGCTCACTAGACCCCGCTATCACCTTCGAACGTAACCTGTCCGAGCCGGGGTAGTACCCCAAGTCCAACAGCAAGAAAAACAAAGAACAGCCTTCTAACCTAAATCCCCACAAATTGGACAATGAAAACACAAAATGGTTTCGTTTTCCTTTTAGTTTCACATATCGGCAATAGTCTGTATTTTCTTATAAGTTTTAATTATATATCCTATTATGAAATATGAATAAAAAGTATCTCAATCACTAAATATACGTATTTATGTCATACTTAATATGAAGTAAAACATTTTAGTGCGTTGCCCTTAATTAAAACGAAACGCTCAAGGCGAGACAAAATGTCAAAAGTGTCAAAATATTGCTAAATTTTTACGATTGTTTTATTTTTTCTTGTAAACCATTGATCTCCGCAACTTAGAACTTTACGTGGAAGTTTCTAATAATAAGACCTTTCTGTAAAAAAAATATGGACTTCCAACTCGACGGATGCTAAAGTAAAGCTTAGCCAAAAAAGAGGCTGCACGATTTTTATTGTTTAACAAAATAAAGGTAATCTCCTAATCTTCGTTTGAACGATGTAAGTAAGCGCTGAAGCTAATGTTATTTACATACCAGTTTTACTAATTATATATCTAACAAGGTAAAGGTAAAAAAAAAACAATTTTACTTATAGTACAACATTTGAGCCCAGACTAAAATATAAAACGGTTTGAATAAAAATTCTATAAATTGTAGAATAAAATTGTTTGAATTTGGAAAATTAATCAAGAATAGTTTAATGTTTAGAATGTCTTAAAAGTCATGTGGCAATTCAGAAACTTACCAAGCAGTTTGATTTGCAGAGCAAATGCCATTGGTGCCGAATCTCTTGTACACCGAACTAAACTATCTCTAAAATTCCTTACTTTTCACCATGAGAACTATTTTGACACAATTAAAATTAGGTTTGACAATCGCGACTCCACTTGGTACTTACTTGTTTGCCCTACCCCGTGATTTTTTTTTGAGCCGCGAAAGTCCGAAAGGGATACCGGGACCTTGGCAACAGGCAAATGAAGGAACACGGGTGGGTTTTAGTCAGTAAAAGTCTGACACGCCCTTCCGCTCCGCCCAGAGCGGGAGAAGTCATTGGATGATTTCCCACCCTCGAAAAAAAAAAAAAGGCAGGGATTGCCTCCTCGACGTGTTTTATATGGAATTTTTTAATTTTTGTATGAAAATATGAAATAAAAATGATCTACATGTTGTGTATTAGAGATTTATTTGTTTTATAAAGGTTTATATAGGATATAATTTTTTTTATTTTGCGATAGGACATACCATTTTCGAAATATAAGCAAAAAATAATAAAAAAAAGATACAGTACTGTTTTGCAACTGAAGTCGAAGTGTTGGTTTGAATTTTAGTTCATGATATCAAATTTTTCTCCACACCATTTAAGGCAAATGAAGGAACACGGGTGGGTTTTAGTCAGTAAAAGTCTGACACGCCCTTCCGCTCCGCCCAGAGCGGGAGAAGTCACGGAGGATTTCAAACCCTAAAAAAAAAAATAAGTACAGTCACGGACTTTAATTGATGAGCCACTTGGCACAGTTCGTATTTTAGCCGTGTACCTAATGCAAATCGGGCTTAGTCGGTTATACCTACTCGTACATCCAGACACGGAAAGTCATGTCTTCGTATTAAAGAAGAAGAAAATTATATTTAATATCATTACCGGTTGGCTAACCTGAGAGCATAGCTGGGCACCGTTAATCAAATAGTTAACTTCGGTAATCGTTAATCCGCTACAAAAAAAGTTAGCTTCGTTAAACGTTAAAGCGCCACATTTCGGAAGAATTAACGCAAGTTAACGTTAATCCGTTAATATGTGTAAAATTGCATCTTTATATCGTTGCGTTAGTGAACTTGTAAAACCTGTTGGTTTAGGTTCTGGAAGTTAACAGGTTAAAGTAATGAAATGATCAATCGAAACATCTCTTCACAGTTTTCTTTCTCACACGCACGCGCCGGCAAAATATATCTAGTTTTGTTTTTGTTTCACTCGCTGCCACGCGCCGCGCCGCCCGGCATTTGTCATTTCATACTTGTATGAACCTGTTTTTCGCGCCGCGCCGCGGTGCCGCGGTAACTATTAGGCATTGGATTAACGATTAACGGACTTCTGTATATTAACGGAAGTTAACGTGTCCGTTAACATTTTTAAAAGTTAACATTTTGTTTAACGGATTAACTTTTAAGTTATTAAAAGTTAATCCGTTAAACAAAATGTTAACTTCGTTAAACAAAATGTTAACTTCGTTAAACAAAATGTTAAGTTCGTTAATTAACGATTAACGGATTAACGAGTTAATGCCAAGCTATGCTTGAGAGCCAGAACTACAAACTTGACAGCAGAGTGACTACCCATTTCTTTTTTATTTTTTCCCGGGGTGGAAAATCCTCATGGATGTCCACCGTCCTGGGGCTGGCGGAGGGGTCTGTCAGACTCATGCTGACTAAAAACCACCACGGTGTTCCGACTCACACCTACGCCGAGGGTCGCGGGAACGTAAGAATCTTCTGCAACCCCCGACTGGACCGCCGCTACGGGCCTCCTCGGGTCAGGGGGGGGAGTGAGATGTTTGAGTCCCCCCGTGACGTCTAAGAGGGGCGCGCGTGGAACACTACGCGCCGCCACCTCGGGTCCTGATGTGTGGGGGGCGACGGACGTCCCCGAGTCCGTCACCCCTGGACCCATTTAGGGGGGCTGGAAGAGGGCGTTATCAGCCCTCCGCCGACGCCCGGTGCGCATGCTGCGGGCCGGGTGAATGGACGAGATCTCCCTCTCCCTTTCCGCAGCCTCCTGCGAAACGACCGTCTCACAGAAGGAAACCACCGCGTCCCAGGACTCCTCGCTGCCGACCATGGCATTCAGTATGGCCGAAAGCGACAAGTCACTGCCTATTTCTGAGATGAGGGCACGGCGCGGCTCCTCCTAAGCGGCACACTCTGCCAGCGTTTGCCGCGCCGTGTCCTCCCGGCAGTCGACGTAGTGGTGACACCGGGCGTCCGGCTCCCTGTTTATGCGACACAGGTACTACCCGAAGCAACCATGCCCCGAGAGCATCTGCGTCACCCGAAACGACAGAGAGCCATGCCTCCTCCCGAGCCAGCGCTCGAGCACCGGCCGGACCGCCTCGATGATGTCGAGGCCGGCGGTAGGGCGTGAAAGTCTTTCCCGCCATTCCGCCACCAGGACCTCACGAAGCTGAGACCGACGCAGCTCCATATGTCGCTGCATCGGTCGCTCGCCCCGTGCCGTGGCTTCCTCGCGCCACCGATGGAAGTGACGCGAGCACCTTCGCCTCCAGGTCCCAGGGCGGGGATCCGGCCAGTGCACAAGCCGCCTCGTAGGAGATCGTGCGATACCCTCTGATGACTCTGACGGCCATCGCTCTCTGCGGCTTGCGCAGGACTGCGATACTACCGGCCGTCAGGTCATCCGCCCAGATCGGGGCTCCGTAAAGGGCCATCGATCGCACGATCCCCACGTAGAGCCGCCTACAAGCGGCGCTCGGGCCCCCCAGATTGGGGAGCAGCGTTGACAGCGCCCCAGCAGCGCCCAGCAACTTGGGCGCCAGCTGTCGGAAGTGGGGTCCGAAGTCCCACCGGCTGTCGAGCACCAATCCTATGTACTTCATGGTAGATTCGACAGCGATCCGAGCCCCCCAGAGTGACTACCCAAAGTCAACCAATTGCAGGTCTGACAACCGTAACCTAGCGACGATTGTTTTAGCGTAGCCATAGAAATTATAATTAGTCATTTCGACAAATTCGAAATTATAACGTCTCTGACATCGACATTTCAACTGTCACTGTCTTCGGATATGTTGGTCCCGGCTGTCATTCGTAGATCTTTGACAACCGTTACGGGTCGTCAGAAACCCGAAAGTCTGACAACCAGTCTTACCAAGGGGTATCGTATTACCCAGTTACTGGGTTGTGGAGGTCAGGTAGGCAGTCGCTCCATGTAAAATACTGGTATTCAGCTGCATCCGGTTAGACTGGAAGCCGACCCCAACATAGTTGGGAAAAGGTTAGGCAGATAGACTGTCTTCGGATATGTTTTCAGATCTATTGAGTTAATGAGCTCTTATTCAAAGGAGGTCAGTATCAAATAGATTGAATAAACATTGTATTTATTTATCATTGAGACCTTATTAGTCAACCTCTATGGATAAGACTATTTCCGATTACTAGTAATTTGTCATCTTGTTTACTAGCATGCGATTTGAGTTCTTGTTTAATCGTGTAATCTCGTGAATGTATGAGACTACAAAAATGAAAAGTTTGAAAGTGGCTCATCAATTAAAGTCCGTGACTGTACATTAGCTCACCCTTTCCCGATCACTGATAATAATCCATGCTAATAACGGACCACCCGCATGACGGGAACCTCGTGAAGGCCGAGAAAGATAAACAAATCAAGTATCTTGACTTGGCTCACGAGGTTGTCGACATGTGGGACGTGGACTCTGTTATCATTGTGCCGATAGTCGTATCGGCCAATGGCTTAATTGCCAAGAGCCTCGACCAACAACTATGGAGGCTCTCGTTGGGCAGCTGGATTAGGGACCTGATTCAGAAAGCGGTACTCCTGGACGCAGCCCGTATTGTTAGGAGGTCCCTCTCTCTGGAGCCCTGACTGCCAGTAGCTTGGACCCTGTTCCCGATGCCGGTGGGCTACTATTTTTACCCGACTACGGCGAAGAAAAAAGGAGTTCGTGATTTCGACTGGTATGTATGTATGTGTGTTCATCTGTTCCCTCCTATCTTCTAAAGCACTCATCACAATTTGACAAATGAGGTATCGTTGGAAGCATCTTTATCGTCCGCTGGTTATAGGTTATGTGACGTCACATTAAATTAAAAATGGCGCCCTCTAGAGGACATAAAAGTCAGGAACTTAAAAAAATACATTTTTTTATCGTACCATGTTGGGTATCAAATTAAAGAGCTTAATGAGCACAATTCAAAAATATGTATATTATAAACCCTAAAAGAATTTTAACAAAACTTTAATATTTTCTTAAAAACTTGAGGCATATCTTTAAGCGTAATAAGAGCATTTACGCCTCAAGCTTTTAAGAAAATATTAAAGTTCTATGTTTATATAAGTTTTATTTAGTACCTTTTAGTTAATGGAAAGCTTTTTTTAAAAAAGATGTTTACTTAATTTTTATTCTCTTTCCATTTATAGGTTTTTGCAGTCGGGTTTTCTGTTTTTTAAATAATTTGTTTTATTTCAAGCTTTTTAGTTTTATTAATCTACGTTTTTGGAATACCTACCTTGTTACATACCTTGATTCACAAATAAACTCTAGAATCCGCACAGACCCCACGTGACTAACAGAGAGATTATTTAGGCGCGACTAGCTAAAGCGTTGCAAAAAGTTTGTGCTCGCGAGGTCTACTGTTCGCAGAACTACTAGTTTAAAAATGGAACGAACTTTTACCTTTAACTTATGGCAACCAAGGATTTTATTTAAATTTCGATTTGGCTTGCAAATATAGTTTTAAAGTAAAAAAGAAACAAATTAACATATTTGCGAATTTATAACTAACCAGCTGTGCCCCGCGGTTTCACCCGCGTAGGTCTCGATCCCGTGGGAATATAGGGATAAAACGTATCCTATGTCCTATTCCAGGTCATGGTCTATCTGTGTGCCCATCCTCTCCTCTCTAGAGTAGGGAAAGTCGCGGCGGCGGCGTTGAACAGTTCGCGTATTGCATTTTTATACTCCTGATTACTTCGAAATTAAATGTCCGATTCGAATGATTTAAAAAGTATTTTACTACTACATAAATACCCTTGATGTTAGAACTATTTATTTAAATAAACTCCTTCGCAAATAATGCATTAATTCGATCAAATTTGATTACCATAAGAAAAGGTTATAGTGAGTCAATCTGAAAAGATAGACATACGCTGTCGCGGACTTTTTTTTAGAAATTTTAAAGAGGAACAATTCCACCCTACATGATATTTGCGTAAACCGTTTACGCAGCGCACGCAACGGAAGCTCTCAAAAAGGTTTTTTTTTTTCCAACATTTTTCATTTATGCTTCGCTCCTATTGGTGGTAGCGTGATTTTATATAGCCTTTAACCTTCCTCGATAAATGGACTATACTACAACACAAAAAGATTTTTTCAGTTCCTGAGATTAGCGCGTTCAAACAAACAAACAACCAAACTCTTCATCTTTATAATATTAGTATAGATTTACTCAATTTGAACTTCCGCGCATTATTTTTTTTTGTAAAGTACCATACTAGCCTTAGCCGCAACCAGGCATTGATGGACTCACGTACAGTCTGTCAAGTAAGTCATGAAAAAAAGGGAGGGCGCTACCAACGTTTACATGGTATCCCTATAAATTTCGACTGAAAGGTACTGATACTTTTTTTAATAAAATAGTATTTACTGATTTATTATTTTTGTCCCTTTACTGTCATGTGTATTATCTGACAGATATCTATCTGATACTCATCTATCTAACTCTCTGACCCTCAGGGTACAAAAAAAGAGTTATGACTTTCATTGGTAGCGGTGAACTACATTCGTCTTCCAACTAATTTCTATTCCAATGAAATTAGATTTTAACTGGTGCCTAATAGTTATGTATTCTGTATATTGTTTGTGATGTTTATTACCTGATTTATATAAATGTGTAAATTAGAATATAATATTATGTGTGTGTAATGAGAAATGAAAATGCTTAGAGTTTATTAGATATTGCTTTATTAATCAGAATCCAAATAATCAGAGTCGAGGTATTCGACTCCCGAAATGTTGCCTGAAACTCCTGCATAATCAAATTGGTCGTCTTCTGACTGTTCAGATTCACTTGAACTATCATCGCTAACTGAGATGACAAATCGGTCTATATCATGATAGAGAGTTCCTCCACGGGCAAAATATTCATTTTCAATTTCGATGACATGGTTAGCACAATTTTTCCATTCTTGTGTAGTTACTGACTGAAATGCTTCTTCAGCCAACTTCGCAACATTTTGACCACAAACATTCATTTGTGCAATTCGCCTTTTTACTATTGCCCAAACTAATTCGATTGGGTTCAAATCACAATGGTAAGGAGGCAGTCTTACCACTGTATGTCCATGTTCAGATAAAAGTTCATCAATGTAGTAGATCGGTTCAGGTTTATGTTTTTTTTACAAGCATCAATAAGGATGGTTTCCGCAATGTTTCATCAAATGGAAATCTTATTTTCAAGTAGCTACAATTTGATTTCATCAACTCTTGATGCAGATGTAGGACCCTGGGGAAAAAAACTCAATTTAGTAGTTGAATTTGAATTTCAAATAAAAAAAAGGATAAATTATTTAAAAGAATAGGAATAATAATGTAATACAAAGAAAAATTACTATACCTTGTTTGTCGTGATGGAGTGATACGGTGCGTTATCCATCACAATTATTGATGGTTCACATATATTGGGTATTAACTTTTCAGTTACCCATTTTATAAAATTTTGAGCATTTATTTCAGAATGGTAATCTTCTTGCTTATTTTTACTAGTAAATATTAAAAATGCGTTAGGCACAAAACCTTTCTCACTTCCAGCGTGTACAATTATCCACCTTTTCCCTTTAGATACATATTGTTGGATACCAGCAATATTGGTAGACTGCCAACATTTAGTTAATTTGTAGGACTCGTGTATGTAACTCTCATCCAAATAAATAATGTCTTTTTGGAGCTCTTCAGGCAGTCTTCTGTTTTCAACAAAGAGAATTAAACCACTTGAGAGCTGATAGACCGATTTCGTCTAGGCATACGACTCACTACTGCGGGCCGGGGGACGAAGAAAATAAAGCGGTTGTGATTGGCCGATGCAACAATGTTAAACATAGTGATGCACTAGTCAGTTTTGCAACAATAATATAGATATCGATAAAATCGACGTCTACAATCCTAATTGAACAATAAATTATTTAAATTTGAATTTCACTTAAGAACACGGCGACGGATGAGTTCTCCATACAAACGTAATACCTAAATCATTTGCAATTTGAGCATATTTCCACCATAGTGTGTTGTTATTCGGATTGAGACAGTATTTATCTAGGTTCCTACATCTTTTTTTTTTTCAAAAAACCTAACTAAAATGAAGTTGCAGCGAATTGAATTTCGCACATTTTTACAGCGTAAATGACATGTTTTCATGTTGTTTTTTCTGTATTATAAACAACAATACTTGTGATATTGTTTCAGCAGAAACATAGCCTATATTATCAAGTTAATAATTATCGAAAAAAAAAAATGTAAAAACATTAAGTTTTCATTCATCATTTTTGGTATTACGGAACACACCCAAATTTATCATAAATTTTCAATAGCCAGTAGTGCTATCGCGTCAAGCAAATGTCATATCAATGAAAATGTGTGCGTGGTCGTACAGTTCACGGTAGCTGTATGTATCGCTCCGACAGGCACACTAGCGCAACATTTGTAGCACTTGATTCGTAGTTGCGATCGAAGCTCCGCCGGCCCCTTAAGAGAATTTATTGTTCTATCCGACCGGGATTGACATTGCTATTACTTATTTTTAATTTGCTGTGAAATGCCTTAAACAAACAATACTATATTTATTTGGAAAACAATTTTCCCTGAGAACTGCATTAATCCACTTTTCTTTCAGTTACGGAACATTTTGAAATCTAAAATGTAAACATTAAGTACAGCTTGGCAAAAAAGAGTTTGGAAAAAATGAGGGCGCCACTACCGTATTTATGTCACTTCAAATGGGAAATGCGTCAAAGAATTTAGACCAATAGTGAAAAACGCTGCTTGTACCGACTCAAAACCTACTAGCACTTGTTGGCAAAGTAGTGCCAACATCATAGGTTTGCATTACTTAAAGTAAAATATTTAGTTTCATCTGTCACCGCATCATACTCTTTTTTGCCAAGCTGTACTTAATGTTACTTTTTTACCATTAGGAAACATCGTAATTTTTATCGACTTAGATAGACTTTATTTTGAAGTTGTCACAACACTCTACAGTATAAGTGCACATAGAAAGGAACAGACTTATTGCAATACCCTATTGAGAGAAAGGGGACTCTTCAAAAAGACATCAACGCGGTGTACATTTTTTGTGCCATTTACGTAATCAACCAGTTAGCAGTTTAGCTTGAGCCCTGCAATTATTCTTAATAAAATATTTATTTTACTTACCGATGAAAAGTAATGCAATCTTTTTATAGCTGGATGTTCTAGAGAATTTCCCACACCATTTAATTAAACAGGAACTCATAATTGTTTTTATTTATGCAGAAATGTTTTAAAATGTATCAAAATACATTGTGTGCAGATCCAATAACTGGTCAAAACTAAAATGGCCACTCGTATTTCCATCTAGTATCAGTGCTATTCAACATAATTATGTGTCGTGAGCCTGAGTCGCCCGCATGAGCAGTCAAGAGGTTATATAGTCATTGGTTTTCAAGGATGTGCCTTAAATAATACTCACGTTTTGAAGCAATTGCTGGTTTTTCTATGAGAGCTAGTCTATTTGATTGGCATTTCTTATATTTAAAGCCAATTGAAATTAAAATTCTTAGAAGGAGTTCATGGCTGCCATCAAAATTTAAATCTTCTTTCACCTCTACCAATAATTTTCTTAATGTTGGTACTTCTTTCTGCACTGTGTAGAAAAACTGATCTTTCTGACGAATGGCACATAGATCGAAATCATCGATGTTTTTTGTAGGCCGGCCTTTCCTGTGTTTTTCAGGCGTTACAAATTTACCGCCATTCTTCATGCCTTCGTCCACTATGCGCTGAATTGTGCTTTCGGAAACACCTGAAATCAATAAAGATATGTTTTATAACAAATACCTTAATCATATCTAAATAAATAACATAATAAGATCAAAACCGTTGACTCGTAGTATAATAAATCGTAGGTAAATTTCATAACCTCAACGAAATATAAACAATGATAAAAATAGATAAATTAAACTTAAAAACAGAAATTGCCAAGAGATTTCCTTTACTGTGTTTAACACAAAAATTTATTTACTTACGTAAATAAATTTTTTGCAACTAAATTAGCAACCAGTTTGATTTTGTTCAGACTCTTAAATTGTCCTATGGAGCAAGACCAGCATGTTTCCAAGCATTCTTATCTTGGATATAATCCTCTAATTTGTAATAAGCTTGTTTACAAAGTGTACTTTTTATATGAGTTTTTTTTTTTTTTTTCATTTATTTGCAATACATTACAAAGTATTTTGTTATAGCATTTAACGCAGTACCCCATAAAAGATGTTTGTACTTTAGCTAATCAGAAAAATGGTTAATCTATTTTATCTTTATTTTTAGTATTAAAATTATGTCTATCACTTATTTTCTTAAAAAGATTTAATTTTTTTCTTACATACATAATATTCTCATAAATGAATTGGCAAGGTACCGTCATAATATTAATCCTTTTAAATAGTTCCCTGAGAGATTCGCGGCGACATAGATTATAAATGGCTTTGATAGCTCTCTTTTGCAAAATAAAGATGGATTCAATGTCAGCAGCCCGACCCCACAGTAAAATACCATACGACATAATGCTGTAGAAGTAACTGAAATAGACCATACGCGCGGTTTCTACATCTGTTAACTGTCTTATCTTCCTAACAGCATAAGCGGCCGAGCTTAGTCGCCCCGCAAAAGATTTTATATGAGGTCCCCACTGTAATTTCTCGTCTAGCGTGATTCTCAGGAAAACTGTTTCATTAATAAACTCTAGTTTTTATCCGAATTCAAAAAAACGAGGAGGTTATCAATTCGTCTGTATTTTTTTTATTTTTTCATGTTTGTTTACTCAGAACTTTCAACTGGGTGAACCGATTTTGATGATTCTTTTTTTAATTGAAAGCTGGCGCTTCCCTTGTGGTCCCATATAAATCTTATTAACTTTGCTTACGTAGTTTTTCAGTTAGCTTCAATAATTACGTATTTTTCTCACTTAGTCTATGTAGACAACATCTTATTTGTCACAGTCACTGTTATTTATATAGCAGGTAGTGGTATTAGAATTTGTGTGGGGTAGGTACCACAACTAAAAAGAGAAAAATAAAAACTTTACAAAAAAAAAAAGCAGACACCGACTTCCAAAATTATTATTTTTGGAAGTCGGTTGTTTTTTTTTGTCAAAAGTTTTTTTCTCCATTCAATATGATGTCACATTCGCTACTTCTAACATTAGGTAATTTAAATCGATCTCGATCACGTGGGAATATTATATAGGGATAAAACGTATCCTATGTCCTATTTCAGGTTATGATTGGACTGTGGAAGTCAGGTCGATGTCTTGTACTTCGACTTCCGGAAAGCGTTTGATAGGGTCAATAATGATATTCTGCTGGCAAAACTATGTGCCATCGGATTTCCGCCAGGTCTGTTACGGCTCCTCGCTGACTACCTCCGCGATCGTCAGCAGTTTGTCAGACTGGGCCTTTATGAATCCCAGCCCTATCATACGCGTTCTGGAGTCAGTCAAGGATCCATCCTGGGACCGCTTCTTTTCTTGATAATGATCAACGACCTTCCTTTAGTTATTCGTCACGCCAGAAGTCTATTGTATGCAGATGATTTGAAACTCTTTTCGGAAATTCACTCTGAACCCGATGGTCTGGCGCTGCAGCGTGATATTGAGGCGATAGTGGAGTGGAGTGTTCAGAACAAAATGGAATTCAACTATTCCAAATGCTTCGTCATGAGTTTTACCCGAGCAAGAAACCCGGTAACCTTTACTTATAAAATCAATGGCAGCGCCATTACTAGAACAACTGGAATGAAAGATCTGGGTGTCATATTTGACAACAGGCTCACGTTTCATGATCACGTAGCTTCGGTAGCAAAAGACTCATTTAAGCGATTAGGTTTTATCCTGCGCAATGCTAAAGATTTTAGCAACATCAGCACTATCAAATCTATTTTTAACGCACTTGTTCGTAGCAAGTTGGAGTCCAGTGCATGCGTCTGGAACCCGCACGAAAAGAAGTACACTGTACTCCTAGAAAAAGTACAAAAAGCTTATCTTAGGTATCTTTATAAACGTTTGAATGGATATTATCCGTTTTTATACCCCTCGAACTTTCTTTTAGGCTGTTTAGGATACAATTCTCTCGAGGTTAGTAGAAAAAATGACCAAATTATTAATATGTGCAAGATCCTTCACGGAAAAATAGATGCGCCTGAACTGCATAACGAACTGTCCCATCTTTTTGCTCCGTTAAAGTACAACCGTGGCAGGAGGCATAGATTGTTCGCTGTGCCTCGGAGTCGAACCGTGTCTCGAGCCCAGTCTCCTATCCCTCGCACACTCTCTGCGCTCAACGCTCTCTTGGACGCTAAGCCTGACTGTGATGTGTTCGCGGATGAATGGAAGATCTTATCAGTATGTCTGGAGTATTGTGAGATGAGCGTATGACTGTCGAGTAGTTGTATACTTTTGTTACTGTAATCTGAAATGTGTTTCTGTGTTTGTCTTTAACTAATGTAATTGGCTCTGGCCGTTTTAAGTTAAAGTAAAAAAAAAAAAAAAAATGGGGTTCCCATGTGGTTAAAATCAATCAAAAAATTGTTAAAATCGGTCCAGTAGTTTCGGAGCCTATTCGGTACACACAAACAAAAAAATATTTCCTCTTTATAATATTAGTATAGATTTACGTACTGTTGTACCTGTTTTATTTATAATTCATTATGATATATTTTTTCTATTCTGTTCCTCTCAATCAGAGCACCTGCCCACTAATCTCTTCACCACCCTTGGTTGACTGGTAGAGAATGCCTGAGGCATTAACTGCCTTAGTACCTTATTTGAGTGCAAAAAGTTTATATAGGTAAATAAATAGATTTCCGTTGCTGCCCCGCGTTGAACGGAGTTCTTAGGCGAACGCGGAACTAGATCGACACTGCAATTTGGAGAGAGAAAAAACACGACGTGAGCTAGTCACGGCGGCTCGGCGCATCCTTGAAAGTTTATCCACCTCGCGCGGTCACTGCCGCCGCCGCCTCCGCCGATCGTTGTTCTATGACAACCTTGTATTTTCGGCGTAAAAGTTTGCACAATAGCATATTACGTTCGCACTCCCCGTGTAATCTAAGCAATAAGTGAGCGCAGACTCCGTCTGACTTGTGTTTGTCTCGTGGCGCAGAGTGCGGCTGCTGGTGCACGCGCGCAGCGGCGCCGCCGTGGCGCTGAAGGTGGTGCGCGGCGGGGCGGGCGGGCAGCAAGGCGCCGGGCAGCTGGGCGCCGGGCAGCAGGGCGCCGGCCAGGAGGGCGCCGAGCGGGCGGCGCGCGAGGCCGCGCTGCATCGCGCGCTGCGCCACCCGCACGTACTGCGCTGCCTGGGTGAGCGCACGCACCAGGGCATGCACTACATGTTCCTGGAGTACGCGTCGGGCGGCGAGCTGTTCGACCGCATCGGTGAGCGCGGGCTCTGTGGGCGAGCGGGCGGGCGCGGCCCTTGAGCCCGCACTGACAGCGACTGTGTGCAGAGCCGGACGTGGGCATGCGCGAGGAGGAGGCGCGGCGCTACTGGCGCCAGCTGCTGAGCGGCCTGGCGTATCTGCACGGCCGCGGCGTGGCGCACCGCGACATCAAGCCCGAGAATCTGCTGCTCGACAACCGCGACCAGCTCAAGATCTCTGACTTCGGCATGGCGACGCTCTTCAGGTGAGGTACGTTTTATACTCGTACTAGCTCTATTCAACTGCGATGGCTGTATAGATCAGAACGCTACAAATATCCTACCACCACACCTTTTTGTTTGTCTACATGTAATTATATTGTTTTTAAACTTTTTATCAAAATTTCTTCTAAAGGAGAATGGGCACCTGCTTATGGGTTTCTGCCCTGCATGCCTAGCATGACCACCGTAGAAATGGGATATATGTCGCCGGAAGTTTAGACAAAATGACAGATAAACAATCGCTATCTGTCAGTTTGTCTATTCTTCCGTCGACAAATCCCGTTTCTACAGTGGTCATACTACGCGTGCTGAAGCCCAATAGAAACCTATACTTCTATAAACTATTATAAAGCTGAAAAGTTTGTTTGTTTGTTTGAACGTGCTAATCTCAGGAACTATTGGTTGGAATTGAAAAAATATTTTTGTGTCGTATAGTCCATTTATCGTGAAGGTATAACATCACGCTACGACTAAGAGGAGCGGAGCATAAATGAAAAATGTTGCAAAAACGGGAAAAAAGTCCGCGACAGCATATGTCTATCTTTTAAAATTGACTCACTATAACCTTTTTTTATGGTAATCAAAGGATATTGACCGATTTGGACCAAATACTGCCCAGACATGGGAGTACTTCCAAATGGTTCCTTGCATCAATACATACATAAGAAAATTAAAAAAAAAAAAACGGTTCCAGGGTTAGTAAGATAATGCCTGAGAGAGGTTAATGTTTTTCAGGTAGGTCCCTACCTAGTTTTATTTAATTATTTTATTTTATTATTGGAAAAATGAGAGCGTCGTTGAGTTTGAACTCGTTGATTTTATCTTGACAAGTGCTATAGCCTCACATGGTGTCCCGGGTCTGATGATGGAGCTGGAGGGTGGTCACGGGCACTCCTCAAGTAAACCAGATAGCCACGTCGTATGTGGTTTCATTGGATAAGTATTGAAAAGTCCTATTACACTTGGTGGTGTCCAGGGTCTGATGATGGAGCCGGAAGGTATCCATAGGAACTCCTTAACTAAAGAAGACAGCACCATCGTGTTTGGACTCGTTGAATGTATATTGATAAGTGCTTTACACTAGACAGTGTCCAGGGTCTGATGATGGAGCCGGAAGGTTGCCAAGGGAACTCCTCAACCAAACAAGATAGAGCCATCGTGTTTGGATTCGTTGGATTTGTCTTGACAATTACCTAGTATAGTCCAAGGTTGTATCCAGGGTCAGGTGATGGAGCCAGAAGGTACCCATAGGAACTCCTCAACCAAACAAGACAGCACCATCGTGTTTGGACACGTTGAATATACATTGACAAGTGCTTTACACTAGGCAGTTTCCAGGGTCTGTTGATGGAGCCGGAAGGTGGCCATAGGAACTCTGCAACCAAACAAGATAGCACCATCGTGTTTGGACTCGTTGGCTTTGTCTTGACAAGTACCTAGTATAGCCCAGGGTTGTATCCAGGGTCTGATGATGGAGCCCTGACTACCGGTAGTTTGGACCCTGTTACCGATACCGGATATTTATATTTTACAATGTTTTTTTTAAATGTTCCAAAAAATATTTAAAATTTAAATGATATGCATACCAATGAAATAGTAATGTGCTATTTAACATAATTACAGTCATTATTTAATAGAATGCGCCATCGGTTGGTTGGTGTTCATCAACAAGAAATACTCAATAGAAAAGAGTTTTTCTCAAAACTCCTGGGATAGATTTTATTGAGCTTAGGTTTACAGACTGGTATATGTCCAAGAAACATAATGCACTATGTGTCCATTCTGGGCAGCACTTGGCCCAACTGCCGAATATGGATGGTCAGTAAAAAATATTAATTATGAAAATGATATGCACACAAATGAAATAGTAATGTGTTTTTTAACATAATTACAGTCATTATTTAATAAAAATGCGCCATCGGATGGTTGGTGTTCATCAACAAGAAATACTCAATAGAAAAGAGTTTTTCTCAAAACTCCTGGGATAGATTTTATTGAGCTTAGGTTTACAGACTGGTATATGTCCAAGAAACATAATGCACTATGTGTCCATTCTGGGCAGCACTTGGCCCAACTGCCGAATATGGATGGTCAGTAAAAAATATTAATTATGAAAATGATATGCACACAAATGAAATAGTAATGTGTTGTTTAACATAATTACAGTCATTATTTATTAAAAATGCGCCGTCGGTTGGTTGGTGTTCATCAACAAGAAATACTCAATAGAAAAGAGTTTTTCTCAAAACTCCTGGGATAGAGTTTATTGAGCTTTGGTTTACAGACTAGTATATGTCCAAGGAACATAATGCACTATGTGTCCATTCTGGGCAGCACTTGGTCCAACTCCCATATATGGATGGTCAATGTCCTTTGTTCGAAATTAATGCATTACATATTTGCGAAGGAGTTTTATCAACATAATATTAGTTCCTTTTCAAATAAATAGTTTTAATATCAAGGGTATTTATGTAGCAGTAAAATACTTTTTGATTCATTTGAATCGGACATTTAATGTCGAAATTATCACGAGTATAAAAATGTAATACGCGAACCGTTCGACGCCGGCGCCGCGCCGCCGCACTTTGGTTCGCGTAGAACAAGCTAGCTAGACAAAATTATTTGTGTCGATTTTGATTCATAAATGAGGTTATTAAGCATAGATATGCGGGTCTTAATACTTTTTTCATCCCATATATTCGAAAATGACGACTTGGTTCGCCTTTAAGTGCACCCAAAGGTGGTGTTTTCTATAAGAAACTTTTAGCGGGCAGTAATGAGTTTTTAATCCTCTTTATAAGATAAGATAATTGCGGCGCACTTATTCTTTGCCGCGCACTTTTTGAATTTGCAACATCTTAGTGTTCAGCGCCAAAGAAATCTTACGCAAATATTGTTTGAATAAAGACTGGCTGGTAGGACGGCCTATAGTAGCGCCGTGTGGGTAATGGGAAGTGTTAGGACCGACGTAAAATAAAATCAATCTGCCTAGACAACTATGTTGAGGTCGGCGTCCAGTCTAACTGGATTCAGCATTTAGAGATTGAGGAACAGAGTTGAAAGTTCACTCATGCAGCTGCTCCACTTTTCAGCTAATTATGACGAATACTTTGAGATGATGACCTTGAAATCTCTCAGGGACTGCTCCGTAACACCATCAAAATCATGTCTCAAAGATATAACCCGAAACAGCTCCTCATACCGCGTTGCCTTCGAAAAAATCCATTTCTGAGAAAGTGAAAACTGTTTAGTAAAAAAAATAGAAAATAAAATAGTTTTGCAAATAATTCGCAATATTTTTGTTTTACTAATTACTAATTAGATTTGTAAGAATCATATAAAATAGATTCTACAGAGTGGTCATGAGTGGACATGTAATTTTTTGACCTTGAATTAAAAAATATGGGTGAAAAAGTCTACTTTTATATAAACAACTAATTTAATAAAATTATTTGTATAATTTAATTGAATTAAAATAAAACTACTTACCCTTATGTACACAATCCATCACAAAATCACTATCGCAAATTTCTTTTAGTTACTCAAAATTATGTTATCAATGATGGTATAAAAATGCAAATAAATGCACTTTGAATTATCAATTCTTTAAATACTTACCTTAATGACGGTCCTAATGAGGGTAGTTACGAAAATTAATAGGTGTATTCCTTAATGTATAGGGCTAATAAGTTCATATTAGTATTAACTACTAGGAATTGAAGAGTTGTTTTTGTCCAGCTAGTTTGTTCTACACGAACCAGAGTGCGCCGCGACATTCCCTACTCTAGAGAGGAGAGGATGGGCACACGGGTAGACCAGGAATAGGACATAGGATACGTTTTATCCCTATATTCCCACGGGATCGAGAACTACGCGGGTGAAACCGCGGGGCACAGGTAGTAAGATATATATCAATGGAAAGAGCTTTTCAAGGGGAACCTTTCCTACAATGACTTTTGCCAATTGTTAGTCAGTTCGGAGTAAATCACCTAAATAGGTATGAATACTTGTTTAGGGGTATGAGGAACAGGGTGTAAAGTTCACTCATCCACCATAGAAAAGGGAGGATCCTCCTACCAGACGGGTGTTGTGTCTGGCGGGCAACTGCCCAATGATTGATATTGGATTTTTGTATATATGTTCACTGCACGGTAAACTCTAATTGCGCGATGCAGGATTTTTGTGACGTCAGGATTTTTGTGTGACGTCAGGTCTTTGATGCGTAGTTCGAATGTGGCGATGTAGGTACCGCCACATCACTCCCCTCCGGAGACCGAAGATCGATAGTGGGCTGAGTCTTGTAGCTTGCGATGCTTGCCAGTGCCAGTTGTGGTTCCAGTGAGTCGGAACCGGGTGCCGAATTGTTCGCAATGGGTCGGAACTGTTTGCGGCGATTGTGGTGATTGAGTTGATTGAGGTGATTCCCCAGTCGGTCGGGGTGATGAGGCTGCGGGTGATGACCAGGAATGCGCGTTCGCTGCATGCTGGTGGTCAGGATACCCGTTGACGCCTCGGGTGTTGGCTTGGCTGTGTGACTCGTCTCACTGACAGCTTGCGGGAGTGATGATGATGACGTCACGCTGGAGTAGTTGCACGAAGGCTGCGTTGACGTTCATATTCGGGGTCACCAATTTAGGGGTATGAGGAACAGGGTGTAAAGTTCACTCATCCACCATAGAAAAGGGAGGATCCTCCTACCAGACGGGTGTTGTGTCTGGCGGGCAACTGCCCAATGATTGATATTGGATTTTTGTATATATGTTCACTGCACGGTAAACTCTAATTGCGCGATGCAGGATTTTTGTGACGTCAGGATTTTTGTGTGACGTCAGGTCTTTGATGCGTAGTTCGAATGTGGCGATGTAGGTACCGCCACACTTGGGCACCGAAGTTGGCCAAGAAAATTCCTTTCTTGGCCAATAACCATAAGATATACACCAATGACTAGCTTTTTCAGGGGAACCTTTGCTACTAACATGACTTTTGCCAATTGTTAGTCAGTTCGGAGTTAATGACCTAAATAGGTGATGAATTGCAATAATGCATAATTACTCACATTTAGAGCTCTGTAGCTTCTCACTGACTAACAATCGAGAGTCGCCATATCACAAAAAAAATCCCTTGAGCTGATCTTTCCAATGGCATATGTCTAATCGCTGTTGAGGGATGCGGGAGGGGAGGGATCCCGGAGGCTTAACGTTCTGTCCGGCCAACCGATTCTTTAAAAAATTGTTCCCAAAACAACATTAGGCGGCTAATGTTTTAAAATGTCCATTTGAACCACACAAATTGAGTGGACTTGTCCAGTCAGTGCACGCATTTGTCAGTAATCGTGCAGCTCAACTCAGAATTTAAGGAGCTCAACGATTTGACGAACAATACCAAAGAGGAAATTTGGGCAAATTACTCATGAATATGTTATTAATATCAGTAAACTAAGTAGAGGTACAATTCCGATAAATCAGTCCTGCTCTGTAATACGCGTTCGGTCATGGTAGAGTAGTAGCTCGGGCACGTTGCAGGCACGGCGCGCGCGAGCGGCTGCTGGCGCGCGTGTGCGGCACGGCGCCCTACGCCGCGCCCGAGGTGCTGCGCGCGCGCGAGCGGGCCTACCGCGCGCCGCCCGCCGACCTGTGGGCCGCCGCGCTCGTGCTGCTCGCCATGCTGGCCGGCGGTGAGTACCGGCCCAGCCCCGCCGCCGCGCCGCCGCCCGCCCGCTCCGAGTCGCGGCGAGTCTCTTTGGTATCCTAGCTGTAGGCGTGTTCGCAGACCCTAAAGTTATGGTACCGAAGTTACGAGTCGCGGCGCACGCTCCTACGCTCGGGAACTTCGTCGTCGTCGATGAGCAGCTTCCGTCGATTTATCATCCGTCGGTGTCGACCCCGGTCTTAACTCGTGTGCTGTGTGTCCGAAGAATTGCCGTGGGAGCGCGCGTGCGACGCAGACGAGCGCTACGCGGCATGGAGCGCGTGGACCGGGCCGGGGCCGCCGTCACGCGGCCCGTGGCGCAAGCTGAGCGCGCCGGCGTTGGCGCTGCTGCGGCGCGCGCTGCAGCCCGACGCCGAGCGCCGTGTGCCGCTGCCGGCGCTGCTGGAGCTGCCGTGGCTGCGCGAGCCCGCCGGTGAGTACCACCCCGCCCCACAGCCCGCCCGCGAGCAGAGCTCGCTAAAGCTGGCGCTGCTGGAGCTGCCGTGGCTGCGCGAGCCCGCCGGTGAGTACCACCCCGCCCCACAGCCCGCCCGCGAGCAGAGCTCGCTAAAGCTGGCGCTGCTGGAGCTGCCGTGGCTGCGCGAGCCCGCCGGTGAGTACCACCCCGCCCCACAGCCCGCCCGCGAGCAGAGCTCGCAGAAGCTGGCGCTGCTGGAGCTGCCGTGGCTGCGCGAGCCCGCCGGTGAGTACCACCCCGCCCCACAGCCCGCCCGCGAGCAGAGCTCGCAGAAGCTGGCGCTGCTGGAGCTGCCGTGGCTGCGCGAGCCCGCCGGTGAGTACCACCCTACCCCACAGCCCACCCGCGACCTGAGCGCGCCGGAGCTGGCGTTGCTGGAGCTGCCGTGGCTGCGCGAGTCCGCCGGTGAGTCCGCCGGTGAGTCCCGCCCTGTCCCGCAGCTCGCCCGCGTCAGGCGCGCGGCCGTGTCAGGTACTAGGTGACTCTGAGTGGGTCCGGTCTCGGAGCCGCCTCGTGCCTCAGCACGGCGCGCGCCGCTCGGCAGCCGAAGGAGCGCCTCGCCTCGTCGTCGACTCGCGCGGCTCGGCTCTTTGGCGATTTAGCTCCGTGACGTGAGAAATGCTCATAAAGCTAGATTACCAAAGCACCGCGCCGTCGCACTATCTACGCTTCGGCGCCGGGTCTTCTGTCTGCGTCTTCATCTTGTCTGTTTTAGTTCGTTTGGTATCATTACGAGTATTTCGTTTGGTTTGATATATAATGAACACTTAAAAAGAAATACAATCGGATTTTGTTTGCTCTGATATCTCAATTCTTAATCCTGATCTTAATAATAATAGCTGATAGATCAAATGATCACGAAAATCAGTCTTAGATTTCAAATACAGTATGAGGCCGGCCGTATACGAAATTTGGTCGATTTCGCTGATATAATTTGACAGTTAAAATACTGTATTTCATATAACATGAATCATCATTTCAATTATGAGGTAATAAGTGAAGTACTTTTTATTTTTATTATTTATCTCTGATTAATCGCCCTCAAACTGGCGACTGTTTTGATTATCACATTTACGAATCATTTTGACGTCTACACGGTATGAAAAATGTACAATGTATTGCTGTGAAAGTCGTCGACATAATAAGTGAATCACCTGTTAGAGCATTGAGCATCGGCTGTTAGAGTTTATAGTAGTTTAATAAAAAATTGACGTTGGTAGAACCATGTACCCCCAGCACGAGTGAATTTTATTTGTGGTAGAAAGGTTTGCCATTTTTCAAAATGCTAAAAACATCGTGGTAGCTATATTTGCCAAAAGCCTGCGTGTGGTTTTAAAAACACTGCTACGTATATTTGTTTGAGAATGGAACGCAAATATACGATAAAATTGGGTAGTAATACACATCACTATCGAGTCTAGTGATGTGCCATTACCAGTAACTTACTCCAGTCGAGTATTTTCCCAGTAAAGTTACCAGTGACATTCTACAAAACTAGTAATGTAACAGGGAAAAATATTTATTTTCTTATTTTTTTTGTTGCGATTATGATTCCGATAAGACTTCTTCCACTTCTAGTTTAAATGCAACCGATTTTTTTATTTTAAATCCTATGTTCCCAATATTCCTAGTAACTTACCCGAGTAAGTTTCGAGAAACTTACTGAGTAGCTTCCCCTACAGTAACGTTCTGGGTATTTTCTCATTGTTCCTATCAAGTTACTTAGTAAAGGAGACGGATAACGCTCTCGTACATGCTTGGCTCAGAAATGGACACAAATGAAACAAAATTTAATAAGAAGCTTAAATAGTGTTTCATAGCCTTGTATATTTTTGTTAGACGTAAAACTTTGTGAAGGGACATAAGATCCTTCTCAAATCTCATAGAAATATAAATGTCAAATCTGATGACTTCAAAAATCAATTCAACCTGTTGATTGCAGACTAATCCACTGTCTTCCAGCAGATTCAATTTCACTCAAATCTACCGACTATTCCAAATGATTTATTTGTTATGTCCCAGTTTATAGAACGTTTGATCTTCGTTAGAAACCAGGCAAAATCAGAGTGGTCCGAGATGTGAGTTATAGGTATTGTTATTGTAGCCCAGGTAAACTGTAATGCGAAGATCCATAGTTCAAGAAAGGCGAAGTCACTCAGAAATGCAAAAAATATAACCAGAACCACAGCCAATAATATTTTGGAACATATCACAAAACATCACAACACAACATTCACGATGCTGTCACACGCAGCACCATAGAGTTAGAAATAAAATCGAAATCGTCAAAAAGGTCCAACAGACAAGAAGAAATATGTATTTGTATGGTACATAATGATGTAGATAAGCCCTGTGTATGTAAGATTCTTTAGTCTCTCGTAGCATCCCGACGTGTTTATGCATTTTAATGATTAACATGACGTTTGATTTGTAGGTGTTAGGGGCTTGTGGCCAAGTAATAACAGGCGAACGGGTCGACCAAACAGGTTAAGTTATACTTGCCGCGGTTGGTCCGTGGATGGGTGACCATCTTTACATACCAAGACCCCTCTGTACCTTGGAAAGCACGTAAAGCCGTTGGTCCCGGCTTTCATTTGTAGATCGTTGACAGTCGTTACGGGTCGTCAGAAGTCCGAAAGTCTGATGACCAGTTTTACCAAGGGGTATCGTATTAACCAGTAACAGGGTTGTGGAGGAGTGTAAAACACTGATATTCAGCTGCATTCGGTTAGACTGGAAGCCGACCCCAACATTGTTGGGAAAAGGCTAGGCAGATGATGACATGTCGTTAGGTTTGTGGTAACCGCCCAGCGAAACGCACTTGACTTTCAATCGCAATCCGAAAGATGAAACTCAAACTCAAAGCATTTATTTCAATTAACCATTTACAGGCACTTTTGAATTGTCAAAGAGTCGGTCAGTTAGTCAAAAAGTTGAAGCTAGTTGCCCATTCAAACTCGTAGATCTCTATGGAGAAGAACGGGCAAGAAACTCCAAGGACACTCTTTTAAAAATGTATATAGATATTACAAAATCCTGGATGTTGAAAGAATTTCCTAATCCAATATGTGAAATATGACGTTTGACAAATATCAACATGTCGGACTCAAGAACCTAATGAGTAATGAGTTTTAGTACGTCAAAATAAAGGGCTTTAAGAGACGTTTCCAAAAATATGACATGTCTGTAAGTGCACTGTTGCATCACACTTTTGCATCTTACTTTCAGCATAAAACCAGTGTAAACAGTTGTTGGTGAACCAATAAAAATAAATAAAGGACTCTGGTGACTGGTAATATTATGTGGATAGAAAGACATGCTTGTTTCTTAGACCTGCAGGGCTAACATGACAAGCGCGAGAACGCTCTTTTTCTCGTTTTGTCGGAATTTGTCGTCGATTATGACCAGTGGCGGATTAAATGTCGGGAGCGCCCTAGGCAAGCACCTCATCGACGCCCCCTAGCGGCCATACTTATATTAAAAAAACGCCCATTTTTTTTTTAATATTCGTCTCTGTTCATCTACCTTCATACCAAGTTCCATCACAATCGGTTCAGTAGTTTATTGCATGAAGAAGTAAAATATACCTATACACACAGACACACTTTCGCAGTTATAAAATTAGTAGGGATAATTTAGGTAGACCAGGGAATATGCGATGAAAGTCAAGAAAGCAAGAGGGACCAAACAAACATGGAAATCCATTATGCCTCTCTGGGAAACAGCTGACTGTGTTTACAGATGATCGTTTGTTATCATTAATTTAGTATCTTACCTACTTCTGTTATAAAATCAGACGATGTAGGAATAATCAAGAAGTTGAGCACGCTTCAGAAGCGTCACATTTCTATAGAATTAAATAATCTTTTTAATGTGTAAGTAGGTGCATACTTACAAGTTAAATTTAAATTTTTTGTAAAAAATCTTCTTGGCGCGCCCCTTTGTTTCCTCGTGCCCCTAGGCACATGCCTAGTTTGCCTTAGGGTTAATACGCCACTGATTATGACGTCATTCTAATCCCTAACATGACCGTTACGCGCGAGTAAACCCGAAAGAGAGAAGAGATAACATATTTAAAGCCCAAAAACGTTGTGTTAGAGCTATATAATCTACGTTCAAGTCTTTGAAAATTCTTACTTTTCCGTCGTTATACATTTTAGAATCGGCAATTTTTGTAAAAATAAATAAAAATTTGTTTGTTATGGTCTCGGACACCAAGAAAGGTCCCGTGAGAAGTCAATACAAAAACCGGTGGCTATAAAACAGCACTACTTAGAAAAAGTATTTTGTGCATGGGTCCAATAATATTTAATAAACTACCGGACAGAATAAAAAGTGACACCCTTCAACAATAAAAAAATAAACTCAAGGCTTTTTTGATACAGAAATGTTATTATTCCATAAGCGATTTTTTGAATGACCCCATGTGTGACATCTCAACCGTTTGACATTATTATCCGTAACAAATTTATGCTTGAGGTTCGGTTTCATTCATTCGATTTTACGCATGGAGTTCGTATGTACTATATTAATTTTACGTCCACCTCTTTTGTAACCGACTTTTTTGATTAAAATTAAATATTTTTCTTTGGCATGCCGAAATTAAAAAACAAAATGACGGAAATGAAAATTAGTGGCACAATACAGGTTTAATAGTAGATTGTATCATAAGGGAGCAAAATAATATTTTTACGGCGACGAGGGCGCTTTTTTGAATCCAGAGCGAAGTGAGGGATTCTAGAGTAGAATCACGAGGGTCGCGAGGGATTCTTTAGTTGAATCCTGAACGTAGCGAGGGATTCAAAGTACGTCGCCCGAACCAAAAATATTTTTTGCGCCCGAGAGTCACACTTTACTTTTCATCACCCACTATGAGAAAATAAAAGGCGCCTCATACTTTAACCACGCTTGCTCAAGACGGGTTGGCTATTACAGGCTTATAATTATTAACTACAAGTTCAGGTTCCCCATCATGTTTTCCCTCACCGATGTCAGTAATGTCCAAAATAAACTCGGAAAAAGAAACAACCGACTTCCAAAAATAATACTAAAAAGTGAAAAATTACTTTAATTTCGGAAGTCGTAGTTATTCCGATAAATTATGTATCTTTTTGTGTAGTAAATAACTAGTAAATAACACAAAATCTTGCATCGCGCAATGGGAGTTAACCATGCGATCAACATTATGCAAGATTCCAACATCAATCGTTGGGCAGTTGCCCGCCACACAAGACACCCGTTTGGTCGGAGTATCCTCCCTTTTCAATAGAGGATGAGTGAGCTTTCCACTCTGTTCCTCAATCTCTAAATGCTGAATCCAGTTAGAATGGAAGCCGACCTCAACATAGTTGGGAAAAGGCTAGGCAGATTGATTTTATTTTACGTCGGTCCTAACACTTCCCATTACCCACACGGCGCTACTATAGGCCGTCGTACCAGCCAGTCTTTATTCAAACAATATTTGCGTACGATTTCTTTGGCGCTGAACACTAAGATGTTGCAAATTCAAAAAGTGCGCGGAAAAGATAATTGCGGCGCACTTTTCTTTGCCGCACACTTATAAAGAGGATTAAAAACTCATTACTGCCCGCTAAAAGTTTCTTATAGAAAACACCACCTTTGGGTGCACTTAAAGACGAACCAAGTCGTCCTTTTCGAATAGATGGGATGAAAATATCATTTCTTTTTTGATAAGTATTGAGGTCCTAAATGACGAAGTATAGAATACGATACAGTTAGAATACTTGGATAATAATGCCAATGAATTTTTCAGCCTGTATACTCACTAAATAATCACCACAAATAGCAAAAGGGCCGATGATCGCAATTTGATAAAGCGAAGATTGATATTGTAACAATCACCATAAAACCCGTATTATTGCAAATTTTGTTAATCACCACATTTGCCAAAAGGACTGACGTTCAATTAAATATGCAGGTGAAGTTGATTTCGCTAATATAACCACAAAACACTAAACGTAGTTAATCACCATCCCATAAAAAATGTACTGGATATTTTTGTAATTATGTTGCGAAGGTATGATACTGCAATACAGCCATAATCCCTAGACTTCATTAATCACCATAATTTGCCAAGTGTCTGGTTACTACTGAAGTGATGTTCATCTTCTTAATAGTGCTCCCCTCCACCACAGTTTATCACGGCTGCATAAAGCAACTTTCGTTCCAAAATAAAAAGTAGTTTAAAACTAAGTTTTTTCATTATTATATATTAGTTACTATATTGCAAAATAAAATGATGACTAAAACAAGTAAAATTTAAGAAACTGCCATGTTATTATGGAGTTTTTTTGTTTAATAATTTTGTCTACTCTTCTCGTCGTAAAAATCGACGACGAGTAAATAACAGAAAAATCGGAGATTATTATTTGCTTGTGAACTGAGGGACCACACTGGGAATTCGCGAAATGAAAATCCTAGGATTTAGTAGTAGACTTAAAACAATTGTAGATTCACTAAAATATTTATCTTTGTTATGTGGACTGAAGAACCACAGTTCAGTCGTTATATATTTTTTTATCTTTAATGCTTTGTGGTCTGTTATTTAGTAAATATCTTTACAAATTCTTTACTAAATGTCTGTATTCACAAAACCATCTTTTTTAAGATACTTTCCGAGAACTGGCTGATCGTCTGTGAGAACTGAGGGACCACACTTTATGGGTCGTAGTTTTTAATATATTTGCTTACAAATTCCCAGATTCGTTCCACAATTGTTTTAAGTCTACTACTAAATCCTAGGATTTTCATTTCGCGAATTCCCAGTGTGGTCCCTCAGTTCACTCGCAAATAGATTTTCTCGTGTTGAATTGTCTAAGTAGAGATAACTTAGGTGCCATGTTAGGGTTTGTAGAGAAAATATCAAGTTTGACAGAACGAGTCGAGTATTTTGTATGGCAGCGCTGTCAGAAAACGGGAAAAGTGACGAAATAGACAAAAATTACTCACTCTCGCGTGAGTAATTGTCGCGTGTGTCATGTTAGCCGTACTGAGCAGGGCTTTTGACATGGTTTGTTATGATGTCGCGTGGAAGACGTTACGAGATGCAAGTATGCCTAAGGAGTTATGTCCTGTTCTTGAATATAAGTACAATAGGCAGATAGGATGCGGGGTGAGACAGTATTAGTTATTTTTTGACGTACACAACGTCAAAAAATAACTCGTGGCAAATTATATATACAGGGTTACTGGTAACTCGACGTATTCCTTGCAGGACGTCATAGTAGGGTTAAAATGCAACAAATTAAGCCACCAAATGTTCTACCGAAATTCAGTAGTTTTTGAATTACATAAGTCGCTTTTCGCGTTTGTCTGTATGTCCGCGTTGTTCTTCTAAACCACGTAACAGATTTTGGTAAGGTTTTCACCATCTTTCTAACACACAGGATTTTTCGTATAAAAAAAGAAAAACATTGCGTTGCATTGTTTGTTTTTTAATGCGTCCCTCTGTGTTAGATAAAGGTCTGTACAAAGCTTAAATGACATGACAATGACTGGTAGTGACAATAATTTCGAAAGGTAAAGAAGATGCTGCCATTACATACTTTTAAGACTGGACTTATATATTGATTTAAAAATTAAATTGTTACATTAATCAATACGCTTTAAGCATTAGTAAAAAGTATAAAGAACTACTTTAGCATTAGCAATACCGATTATCAGTCATGTGTTATAATGTCAATCTTATCTTATATTTAATGTTAATCTGAATTTAATGATATTTTTTATTTTTATATAATAATTCTTAATTCTAATTATATATTCGGAGCATGTGTACTCAATAATGTGTAAGCTGTGGTTACCTGTAATTGAGTTTGCATTACGGGATAATGTTTATTAAACTAGTTTTATTATTGTAAAAGATAATTTTAATGTATCTCGTTGGTAATCCTTAAATAAATAAATAAAATAAATCTGTGTACTGTGCGAAACGAGTATTTCCATTTCAATAATCGTTCGAATGAATGTTACCTACGTTTACTTCACTTAGGGTTACGTACCTAAGTGAAGTAAACGTAGGTAACGGTTCTACGTGTGCTTCATGTTCGTGCTAGGCCAGCTGTTCTATACATTTCGTCAGGTTTACTTTGTGAACATTAACTGACTGTTCACCGCCACGGATGACACCGATAACGCCGTGGAAGTGGCGAAGTTTTGGGCCAACAAAATATGAATAACTGTCGTGCCAGCGACACGAAGAAGAACTGACTTTTTATCGTGTTGTTCTCACAGTTAACCTTATTTCATAATGTTAGATATAAATGACCCTGTATGTAAATAACCGGCCAAGTGCGAGTCGGAATCGCGCACGAAGGGTTCTGTACCATTATTTACAAAAACGGCAAAAAAATCACGTTTGTTGTGTGGTAGCCCCCTTAAATATTTATTTTATTATGTTTTTTTTTTGTATTTTTATAGCGGCAACAGAAATACATCATCTGTGAAAATTTCAACTGTCTAACTATCACAGTTCATGAGATACAGCCTGGTGACAGACAAACGGACTGCGGAGTCTTAGTAATAGGGTCCCGTTTTACCCCTTGGGTACGGAACCCTAAAAACGAACTTGCATTCTTGAACCTTTTTAAGGTTATTAATTAAAAATGTTCATAAAAATCGATGTCACGTCGCCGGAATCGAAACCGAGACGAATTTCCCGACCGTTCCCGTCGACAGAAGGCGCGGCGCGCGCATGGCGCTCACAGCCGGCCGCGGCCGACACGACCGACGCGCCCGACGAGCTGTCGGCCGCCGACATGGACGCGCTCATCAGCTACTCGCAGCCGGCGCATGCTGATGACCTGTTGCTGGCCACGCCGGCCGACGGCGCGGCGCTCACGCCGCTCGGGCGCCGCATGACGCGCGTGTGGCTGCGCGTCGACGAGGCGCAGGCCATGGCCGCGCTGGGCGACGCGCTGCGCCGGCGCGGCTACATGTGGCGCCGCCTGCACCCGCGCCTGGTGAGTCTCGCGCCTGCGGTCCGCCTCGTCGCTGACGCCCATCGCTAACCGACCGCTTGTGTTGACAGATGGCGATAGAATGCGGTGCGGAGCTGAAGATGCGCGCGTGGGCGATGCGCTGCGGCGGCGAGGCTGCGGGCGGCGCGCGCACGCTGCTGGAGTTCCGGCGCTCGCGCGGCTGCGGGCTGCAGTTCAAGCGCCGTTACGTGGAGCTGCGCGACGCGCTGCAGCCGCTGCACGCGCCGGCGCCGCCGCACGCCGAGCTGCTTCACGTGCCGCACTACGCCTCGTGACCGGCGACTTTCGCGTACTCGTTATAAAGAGCTGATGTTTCATTCGTACCACTCAAAAATGTTCATAACGAGTTCTAATGATTATTGATGTGTCGATGAATTGTCTGTTCCAATGTAAGAAAATAATGCATAGAACTATTCGTTTGAACATTATCAGCATGTATCTTTATTATTTATAGCTATAAGGGACCATGATGGGCCTGTTCTAAGGCATAAAAAGCTGTTATATAATTTTTCAATGTTTAAATAAGCATTGTATAGTTAAGAAAATAAACTTTACACAAATTACTAATTGTTTTATTTCAAGTTCAAGCATGTGTAAAGCCTTTTCACCGCCAACGTATACAGGACGCAATGCCTCGCCCAGCGCCAAGCTATAAATGTATAACTAAATATACAGATAAAAAGTAGTGATGAGGGTATGGTCCTATCGATAAATGAAAGGACATGACCAGTTCCTCCCTTCGTATTCGGGAACTTGTGCAAGATTACAGTTAAAATAAAGAGCTTATTTATCATCATCTGCCTAGCCTTTTTCCAACTATGTTGGGGTCGGCTTCCAGTCTAACCGGATGCAGCTGAATACCAGTATTTTACATGGAGCGACTGCCTATCTGACCACAACCCAGTAACTGGGTAATACGATACCCCTTGGTAAGACTGGTTGTCGACTTTCGGGCTTCTGACGACCCGTAACGACTGTCAAAGATCCAAAAATGACAGCCGGGACCAACGGCTTAACGTGCTTTCCGAGACACGTAGGAGTCTCGTAAAGATGGTCACCCATCCACGGACCAACCAACCCCGGCAAGCGTAGCTTAACCTGATGGATCGACCCGTGCGGCTGTTATTACGTAGCCACGAGCTCCTCAAAGAGCTTATTTATCATGGTTATATTATTCCGAATAAAGCGCAGATTAAAATGTCTGCAAAAACAGTATTTAATTGCTTCCGCTTTTCTTTTTCTTTGATTACAGATTTGATCACTGCTTGGGTTCGATTGAGTAACTGAGTAGCGATCTAAAATAAAGCCAAACTCTGTTAAACTAAGATCAATGAATCTATGCTTGAGCAACGTTCTATAATTAAAAGCGGACTTAAAACTAGTTTTAAACAGAGATTAATACTTGAGTTTCCTTCTGTAATACGGACCTTAGAGTGCGTTTCATCAAATAGTTCCTATGCCGTAATGATCGTTCCACTGTTGTAGGACGAACATTTGCACCTACGTTACGGCGCCAACAAGTGCCAACATTACGGCATCGGCATAGGAACAGACTATAATGATGAAACGCTCTCTATAGTACTTCCCGATTTTGACGTTCCATTGTATCTGTCGCAGCCATATTGACACGCCGTATTACAAATAGGCGCGGCCGATTGAAAAACGTCGCTGTTTTGAAATGCGGCTACCTTTGGTTCAGCCGGATCGTGGTGGCGAT
Source organism: Lithophane leautieri (assembly GCA_949152455.1). NCBI lineage: Eukaryota > Metazoa > Arthropoda > Insecta > Lepidoptera > Noctuidae > Lithophane > Lithophane leautieri. Next base: position 21,420,485 of record OX424460.1, read on the forward strand.
ACATTCTATAAAGCGGCGTTCAACGTTTAGCTTTATTCTCAGCAAGAAGCAATGTAGGGTGACTATAAAATTATGAACAACAGATCATAATTTTATAGTCACCCTACATTAGAAGTATTTACTTTTGAAATCTCAAAATTTATATATATAAAAAAAGTAAAGTACAATTTTCTGATATAATTTTTTAAATATTTCTTATATTAAAATGCTTACAAGCATGAAATAATTTGTTAGAATATGCCAGCAATTATAGGTTCCTAATGTTTTTATCTTAATCTTTCAAGCTTGTTTTATCTTTTATTAAATAATTTATTTATTAATCTTAACAAAATAGGAACAATAAAAATATGACACAAAGCGGCGTATCGAAGATGCGCCCGTTTATATGTGGGCTTCACGTTACTAAGCCGCTTTGACGAACGCGAATTGCTCATACAATGCGGCGTACTTTATTTCAGCCGAATTGAAATCCGGCTGAACGAAAGGCAGCCGCATTTCCAAACAGCGACGTTTTTCAATTAGGCTCGCCTATTTGTAATACGGCGTTTTATACGACAAGGCTGCGACATAAATATCCATAATCAGCCGGTAACCATAATAAGCTACACATAGTATGGGAAACATAAACTAAGAACGAGTTATTCTCCAATCTCCAATTATTATCCACATCGTTAGCTATTTTTTCCCTCATGCAAGCTATACTTTCAAATATTAATAATAATTATATAACTACAGGCCTCTTTTTTGATCTATCGAAAGCCTTCGATCTGGTGTCACATGACATATAGCTACATAAATTGGAAGCTGTTGGTATTAGAGGACCGGCACTTCAGTGGCTGTCGTCCTATTTAAGCAATAGAATACAATGTGTCATCATCAATAAAAAAAATGAAAATAATGTAATAATATCCTATTCATCGGAATATAAACATAATAAATATGGCGTTCCACAGGGAAGTGTGCTAGGCCCAATATTATTCCTCATTTATATAAATGACATCATAAAAATAACTAACCATAAATGCGTATTATTTGCTGACGATATTTCTATTATAGTGACATCTAATAAAAAACTAAATAACATTTCAGAACATGATCTTGACATTAATAATACAATTGACAAATTATTGCATTGGCTTGACATTAACCATTTGATGATAAATTTTGACAAATCCGTTTACATACAATTTAAACGATCAAATAATTCCAAAAATGACATTAAACTCAATATTAATAAAATCAATGAAGTAACGCGTACCAGATTTTTAGGTGTAATAATAGATAAAGACATTAACTGGAAAGAGCACATAGACAATGTTAGCACTAAAATTAATAAATTTGTTTATGCATTAAAACGTGTAAAAAATGTAACTAATATAAAAACTGCTGTAATGTCATACCACGCGTACGTCGAATCGTTGTTACGTTATGGACTAATAATGTGGGGTAACAGCACTGACTTCCAAAGAGCATTCATCGCTCAAAAAAAGTGCATGAGAGCAATTTGTGGACTTAAGCCTGACGACTCATGTCGACCAATATTTAAAAAACTTGGTTTGTTACCGTTACCGTCGCTTTACATTTACGAAATATGTGTGTTTGTTATGAAAAATAAGCAACTATTTAAGACTGCAAATGATGTCAATCCTCGGAACCGACGAGATCCATACAAACTAGTGTTAAATGATTTGCCTAGACTGTCTAAATACAATAGTAACTGCTTGGCAATGTGTGTGTGCATTTATAATAAAATACCAAGGCATTTGAAGGGTTTAAATACAAAATTATTTAAAATTAAATTTCATAAGTGGTTACTCGAGTGTAGTTTTTATAATTTAAAAGAATTTATAGATAAAAAATGTTGATGTTAGAAAACGATTGTTGTTGTTAACTTATCTTTAAAATTTTGCATGCTATGTTTTATCCTAACTAAACATGCTTGTGCCTCAATTTGTATTTAACACCCCTGTATACCATGTTTTACGCAAATAAATATTCTCTATTCTATTCTATTTTCGATCAAGTCAATATTAAACGTTTTGTTTATAATTCATTTAATTTATTTACACTCCTACAGGTTAGGTTTTATGGACATTTGTGACGATCTAACACCTTATTATGCCTCTGTGTTTCGTTCTCGAGATTAGATATACACTTGTAGTCACACATACAATGTCGCCACTAATGCACTAAGTTTAAAGATAGAAATAATAAAAAAAAAAAAAAAAAATTGACCTACTTCAAAAAAAACAAAACAAAAAAGGACTACTGTACTAAAACCAAACGACAAAAGTACTTCTTTAATAATAAGAGAAAAATAAAAAAATAACTTTAATTTCGGAAGTCGGTGTCTTTGCTTTTAATTTTAGTTTTTGGTCACCGACTTCCGAAATTAAAGTTATTTTTTTATTTTTCTCTTATTATTAAAGAAGTACTTTTGTCGTTTGGTTTTAGTACAGTAGTCCTTTTTTGTTTTGTTTTTTTTGAAGTCGGTCAATTTTTTTTTTTAAGTTTTATTATTTTTCCATTTTTTGTGTAATTTGATTTTTGTAATCATGGGTAGACCAACTAAAGGAGCCACCCGCATGAAGAAAAACAGAATTAAAGAGACTAATACTGCTGAAAAAGAACGCCTATCTAAGAATCGCAAACGGAGTGCTATGTCCGGTTCCCAAGAATCACCGTTAGCTTGTCATGCTAGGTTATCTAAGATGAGAAATTACATGCATTCTCATTTGTCACAGGAGTCGCCAAATGATAAGATCTGCCGACTCAATCTTATTCAAAAACGATTAAGTGGCGAGTCGTCTGAACAGCGCAAGTATCGTTTAGATGTTATACGAAACCGGCTGGCTAATGAGACTCCCGTGCCTTCTCAAGAATATAAGGGTGAACACTATACATTTGCTTACACTGTATAGTTCCCCTCATCATCATATTATAAGGTAACCATAATCAGATCTGTAATGTCACTTACAACCTATATGGTTGCAAAGTTCTTATCAATATAAATGAATTAAGTCCAAATACAAGGTAATTACTGTGAACCGTTGAGGAGTTCCGTTAATCGTCCTTCGTCTTCATCATCAGACCCTTAACGACAGTCACAACCCATCCAAGTGTAAGGTTCTTATCAATACAAATTAATCAAGCCCAAACACAAGATATCTGCTGTAAACCACTGAGGAGTTCCCTCGACTGTCTTTCGTCTTCATCATCAGACCCCTAACGACAATCACAACCCATCAAAGTGTAAAGATTTTATCAATACAAATTAATCAAGCCCAAACACGAGGTATCTGCTGTAAACCATTGAGGAGTTCCCTTGACTGTCTTTCGGCTTCATCATCAGATCGACTCCAGACCTTCATAAAATTGTAGTGCTGTAAAATACCTAATGAATAAATTAAGGAATGCACTAGTTGCCCTTACGATTTTTGAAAGTTCCCCTCGATTTCTCTAGGATCCCATCATCAGATCCTGACTTGGTGACAATGGGACCACCTCAGAAGTATAAGCTTTTGAACAAAAAAAGAATTTTTTAAATCGGTTCACAAACGGCGGAGTAATCGGTGAACATACATAAAAAAAAAAAAAAAAAAAAAAAAAAAAAAAACAATGATCCGAACATAGTACCTCCTCCTTTTTTGAAGTCGGTAATAACACTGAAACTAATTTCATTTAAATAACTTAATGATGGCAGTGAGGGCGGTCACGTGGGGCAGTACTGACTGTCAGGGACAGTGGTCCATGCACCCACCGCATTAAAGACAGTACTATTTGTCTAAGACAGTGTTCCACGTCCAATAACCTAGTGATGGATTAAAATTAGCATTCGCATTCATTGTTAGCTTGTGAAAAATCATTTAGCACTTAGCTAATGAAATGTAGTTGCGAAATTTCGTGAAGTGCTAAGTGAATTATCGCTTCGTACATTTTCGTTTTCATACTATCATACGTCACTTTACGTTAGAGACTCAGAGCGTCGACGGACGCAGCGGAAGCGTGCGCTCTCCGTCGCACCTACGGGAAGTCGGGAATACTAAATCTATCGGTTTCACGTGACCGTGACCTCGTTCGCGAGTGCAGATGCTGCGAACTTCGAAGCAGCAGTATGCAATTGTTATCTTAATATCTTTGATTTGCGCGTACTTAGGGTCGTGTATTGATTGAATGAATGCATGATTATTTAATAATAATTTGTGAATGTGTGGCACGCGCGTGGCGCCCGTCGTTTTGTGTCAAAGTTCAGTACGCTTTGGCGAGTGATAGTGAAAGTTTAGTTTACCTATTCGTTATACATTAATTACATTCTTTCGTCTTGTGCTTATTGTTGTACTTAAATAGATAATAGTTTGAACTCAATACTTACCTGTAAATAATAGGAGGTAGTAAAAAGTTGTGAGTTGTGTGTTGCGTGTTGTGAGTCATGTATATAAGTGTAAATAATAATTTTAAGTTTTGTATATAAATATTTTAGTGTAAATAAACTATTCAACGAACTTGAACGTGACAATGTCTCACCGAACTAACCCTATATGGGATTATTTTTCTAATATTGCTGGTGAAAATAAAATTGCTAACTGTAATCAGTGCTCTAAAAACCTTTCTTATCGAACATCAATCACCAATTTGATTAAAAGTGCGAATTAAAATGGTGAAAGCTCATTTTAATACGCATTAATAAAATTTTCATACTTCAGTATTATCAATTATCATCATATTAGCATAGCAATAGCAATTATCATGCTAAGACTCAATAATTCACTTGCTAATGAAATTAATGAAAAATCGCATTAATTGCCATTACTACAATAACCGGGCAGTACTGACTGTCGAGAGACAGTGGTCCGTGCACCAAGACGCATCCGTTCGAAATGCGTGCCGATTCTTTTTTTTTTTTTTAACTAGTGCATCTCGAAGTCGGTTTCTGAAATCATTACTTCTTTACCGGTCTTTCCTGTGGCTGCCGAAAGCTACTACACTCAAAGCCTTCAGCCAGGGGCATTTTAACTATTCTAATTCTTACCCTTACTACGTCGGGCCTAGGTTTACCTAGAATCTCAAAAAATGTCAAACTAGTCTCAAGTTTTTTTAATTTTTGGGTAGGCCTTCCTAAAAATGTCCAATCAGTAATTTGCACAGCATGTATTATAGCTTCCAAGCTTTATTATGAATTAACGAAGCCAGGAATATACTTAAATAACCTAAATATACTGACCTTTTCTCGCAGTGATGAATTTTCTTTTTATTTTTATTATTTTCAGTCGAAACACTTACAAAACTTTACACAATAAAACGCAATCACACATTAATTCACTCCACAAACACTTAACACCGTTAGCACAATGTATAGGCCATAAACACGATAACAGCACCTCATTCCACTTGTAACACGATCTTTGCGATAAGAAACTTTTTGTTTACACAACGAAAAAAACTCGGCGGCCATTACGCAGCGACGCGCGCAGAGCCGGCCCGAAAACTGGTTTATACTGGTTCGGGGTACCGTCAGCGCATCAGAGTAAAAAACTGCGAATATTTGTATGTTATAATTTCCAAGTACGATTTTTGTTGTTATTTTATTATAAATTATTAATGTCCTTTATTCTGTTTATTATGTTACTTTAGTTTAGATAGCATAATTCTCACTATTAGTGTTCTATTACAATAGTAATGACCTGTTCAAAAAATATACGAAATTAAATTTATGGTTTGAGATATCCCAATTATTATTTCGATTTCTTTGAAAATAATGATTCATCATTATTTGTACCTAGGTACACTTATTTACTAACAGCTGTGTAACAATTATTATGGACAAAACATCATAAATGATTATTCTATCTTTCCTTATATGTAGGTAGGTACCCAAATCCATATACCAACCCACCCACTCTCTCTCACGGAGAGGAGGACCTGTGTCCCAGCAGTGGGAACATTACAGTCCGATTATGCCTAACCGTGCGTTTGCACTGGCGAAACATTCAAGACAAAACATGTTGAAATCTCAACTTTCTGTCAATGTTCCATACAATTTTTGACAGGAACTAGAGATTTCAACATGTTTTGTATTAAATGTTTCGCCAGTGCAAACGCACGGTAAGCAATAAAAACCGGCCGAGTGCATGTCAGACCACCCACAATGAAGGGTTCCGTTGTCCATACAACGGAACCCTTCATTGTGGTCAGTCCTTCATTCATCCATATGAAATTAACCCAAAACAAACTTAACTTTGTAGTTAAAAAATATGTTCTCCCATACATCGATATACGTCACGGTGAATTCTCCAACTGCAAATGTAAGTTTGTAATCACAAAAAATACTTTTTTTTGCGATAGCGAAGTATGTGGAGGTAATTACTGTGTTTATTCATCATGTTAAAGTTTGCCTGTTAGAATTTTTAATTCTTCATGTATCAATAGTAGTCGGATTTTAGAATCCCTAATGCACCGCAGTTATGCACCTATGCGGTGCATTAGACATTCCCTCTAGTCGTATGCACCTATGCGGTATCATGTGACATTCTCGTGACAGTAATGCAAATAAAAAAGCAAAACATGCGCTGCGAACAATACAGTGAAACATGCCAAAACTATACCTTCGCTCTGTGCATACACGCTCACTCGGTTTTTAGTACAACAACTTTTCCTAGCTCTTCGTAAGTATATGGGATACTTACGGAAAGCTAGGAAAATTTTGAAATAAAACACATGTTGCTTTCAAAAAATATATTACAATAAAAACACAAAACTCAGGCACTTTGTATTGTCAAGGAGGCGGTCACTTAGAAAGATGAAGCTAGTTGCAGTTGCCCATTCCAATGCGTAATAGGTACACACGTATCGACGGGTCGCTAGAACCGGGACAGCATGGCTGAAAAGACAAGAAATACAAATTACTCCACTGAAACTAATTAAATATATATAGTAATGTGCTGTACTGAAAATACTTACCGCGGTGCGCGGTGAGGATGGGGACAGATCAGGGCGCGGGGCAGCGTCAAGGAACCCACCCCATGATGATAGCGCGATGGGCGGCGCTCTGTCTAGGGCCCCTTTTGCACGAAGCGGGGGTCACACTCGCGACCGAGGTCGAGGACAGCCTCGCCATGCTGAAAATACCATAAAACAATCATTTACTAAATTAATGGCCTAGGAAAATACCATGATCCTAAAAAACATTCATACTTTTTGAGGACATCCACCTTTCTTGAAGTCGGTAAAAAAAAAAAAACAATAACCTCGACATTTATTTTTCGTTCACATGTCAGTTATGTAAACTGCAAGAAATAATAAAATGTAATCTTTATTTTTTTCTTTCTTTCTTTCTTATTGGAACAAAAAAATCTAGTTGGATTTTATTTGCAGTACTTTTGTACTGGTATCGCCTACTATGAGCGCTGTGTCATGGTACGGGGGAATCGCCGAATTGGAAATACGATTACGATAACAATTCGCAATAATATCGTTAGCTATTAGCAAAATTATGTTCGTAGATTATTATGCTAGCTACTTATGTGTATTTCAAACAGTATACAAGAATATTTATCATAAAAACATTACTAAACACGGCAGCGACAGCGTCAAAATTGTTTACTACCAAACTTTCGTTACTTTTTCACTGATATATTTATCACTTTTCGATAAACTAACACTCAATACAAAATCTACACTTATTTCTCAGTAATTCTGTATAAAATTCTTATAAGATTACTCACCGTTTTCTTCTTTTCTATTCTATTTTTATTAATGGCAATGGTGCCGAGCCGATGTCGACAATTCTGCCAATGTCAGATGTGCAATGAGAAAAAGTGCGAAGGAGGAAAAAAAAAAAAAAATTTTAAGTTAAAAAAAATATATATATACGAATTTACTGTGAAACTTGTTGACAGGTATTAGTACACTGAAACAAACAGATAAAATATATTGTTAGTAGTTAGTTGTAAGTCAACAATGATCACAAACTACACAAAAAACATCATAATTTGATGTCATTAACCCGGATAAAAAACATCAAAGCCTGAAGGAGCTTTGGGGAAGAATGTGTTAGTAAGGATGGAAAGTTAGTTGGGACAGGGATCTTTAATTTAGGGAGATGGCTATACAAGTCATGAGCTGGATTGTTATTGGAGCAGTTAAAAAAGATGTGCTCCAAAGTACCTTCATCCAACCCACATTCACAGAGCGATGTATCTCTGACCCGGATTTTGTGAAGGAAAACCGGAGAACAACAATGGCCTATACGAAGACGGCAGAGAATGGATATTATTTTCTTCGATGTTTTTTTATATGAGTAGAACCAAGGCTTGGGTGTAACGTTAGGCTGTATAGCATGATAAAAGGCACCTTTCCGTTTACTTGAATTTTGCCGCTGTATCTGCCATGAGGTTAGCAAGTTCTTTTTAGGAAGGCTCAGCAAGTCGTAGCCCTGACATTGGAAGTGTTTAAGTTCGACGTCCTGGGACGTAACAGCATCCTTAGCAAGAGCATCAACATATTCGTTTCCTCTTATGCCACAATGACTTGGAATCCAAACCAGGTGAACAGTTTTGTGATTCTTGGCACAAGAGAAAAGAGACTTTTTGATTTGGAGAAGAATTGGACTATGAAGTTTACTTTTAAGAGGATTCTGCTCCAAAGCTTGTAAGCAGCTAAGTGAGTCTGTAAAGATGACACCAAATCGAATGCTGTGAGACTCTATAAATAGACACGCTTCTAATATGGCCACGCACTCACCCGTAAACACTGAAGATTGTACAGGGCATTTGAATTTTAAAACAATTTTGGGAATTTTGGTAGTATACCGCAGCACCAGTACAACTTGCTTCCGATAATTTAGAGGCGTCCGTGAAAAATCTATCAAAATTGTACCACCGCTCACCAACCGCCGCGTTGAAAATAGAGTCCGCCGAGGGAGATTTTTTGGAGATGCCAATATTGTACAAAATGTCTGGTTTAAAACAAATAATTTCATAGTCAAAACTGAAAATAGGGACTTTTGGGAACTGAATAATGGGGGAATCTAAACTTTGATAACAACGGAAGGATTTTAAGAACAAAGGGATTTCTTTATGGTTCCAATAATTGGAACTCCGGCAAACAACATCCAAGTCGACCACTTTTTGAACAAGAGGGTGGGAGGATTTCGTAATGACTCTAGCCCAAAATCTCGATGCTAGGTACTGCCTTCTCAAGGCCAACGGTGGTTCTGCGCACTCTACCTGCAACGCGTTAATTGGCGAGGACTTCATACAACCTGACATGATCAGTAGACACTTGGCCTGGATTCTGTCCAACCCAGTTAAAGCCCCTTTGTTGCATGGAATTAAAATAAAGGATCCGTAGTCCATAACGCTCCGGATTAAGGCATTGTATACCAGTTTCATGGTGTAAGGATGTGCACCCCACCAGACACCGGCGAGTACTTTTAATATGGGGATAGTTCTCTCGCATCTATTCACTAAATAATTTAGATGATGTAAACCACTTAATTTGGAGTCTAAAAAAACGCCTAAAAATTTTACTTTTGTAGAAACCGGTATACAATGTCCTTGGATGCCCACTGAGATTTGAGGAATCAGCCTCCTGCGGGAAAATACAATTACAGCACTTTTGGGGGCAGATAAACTCAGACCGTGTGAATTTAGCCATTGGTTTAGAGAGTTCAGGGATACGCAGAGAGATGATGCAGCGTCGCCAACTGAGTTATTGGCGACATATAAGGCCAAGTCGTCGGCGTACTGAAGAATTTGACAATCGTTATTGAGGCAAGAACCAATGTCAGCTGTGTATAAGTTGTACAATATGGGGCTAAGAACAGAGCCTTGTGGTAGGCCCTTCCATGACATCCTGACGTCAAATTCCTCACCCGGGACTCTCAAAACCAAAGTTCGCGACATGAGCAAGCTGCAGATGCACTGTACCATTCTCTCCGGTATTCTCAGCTGTTGCAATTTTTGCCTGAGAATGGGAAGAAGGACATTGTCATAAGCAGAGGAAATGTCTAAAAAGGCAGCGACTACGGATTCCTTTTTGGAAAGCGATGAGCGTATATCTGAAACCAAAACTCCAACACTGTCCATGGTACTGAGTCCCTTTCTGAAGCCAAATTGAGACCCAGGAAGTAAGTCTCTGGATTCTACTATAAATTCAAGTCGGTTCTTTATTAAATGTTCGAAAATTTTTGCAAGGACTGACGACAAAGCGATTGGTCTGAAGCTGTTTGGGTCATCCGCATGCTTGCCAGGTTTTAAAATAGGTATGATAATTTGAGTTTTCCACTGGTCGGGTACCCAGCCACTAGTGTAACAAAAATTTAATATGTTTAAAAAAAATTTTTTTGCTCTATGACCTGCATGTGACATAAAGGAATAGACAATACCGTCTGTACCTGGGGCAGAGTCATGAACATGTTTTAACACAGAGTTAAGCTCCTGCATAGAAAATGGTGCATCGAAGCGATCCGCTGAAGAAATGAGAGACGGTTGGTTATGTTCTGTTTCCGATGGTACGTACGGAGGGGCCAGTTTGTCAAAGAACTTGTCAGCAGTCTCTCGAGGGATGGGAGAAGAAATTGAAGGGGAACATCCAGATCTAAAGCGGTTGATTTTCTTCCATACAACTGATTAAGGAGTGGAGGGGGATAGAGAACCGCAATAGTCAGCCCAACCGGCACGTTTCTTTTTTCGTAGCAACCTTTTAGATTTAGCGAGAACCCTGTTAAATGCTATTAGGTTATCGCTAACCATCGCCTCATTATACACCATCTCCGCATCATTCCTTTCCTTTATGGCTGTTGTACATTCCTGATCCCACCATGGTGGAGGGGGAATCTGCCCACGTGCTGAGTTTTTGACAGGGAAGCATGAGTCTGCACTAGCTGTTATGGCAGAAATGAGGTTGGTATAACAGTCTGACACATGGTCAGGGCTAGGAGAATCAAACTCACAGAAAACTAAATCTGGAAGTGAGTCAATTTTGTCCTCCAATATTGAGGAATATCCAGACCAATCAGGGTTAGACAAATTATACCTCAAGAGTGGAGGGCTCGATTTTTCCAAATAAGTTTTTTCAGCCAAAGATATTATAATTGGGTAGTGGTCACTGCCATGTGACAAACTTGTACACTCCCAATGACATGACGCTGCAATATCCAGTGAGCAAAAGGTGAGATCTACACAGCTCTTATTCTGTCCAGGAAGAGACCTACGGGTTGGGCAACCATTGTTCAAAATACACAGATTAAGGTCATCCAAGATCTCAACTAAACCTTCCCCAAAAGAGTCGCAACGTTCAGAACCCCATCTGAAGTGATGGCAGTTGAAGTCCCCCATGACAAGCACAGGGCCTTCTATGCTTTCCAATGTACATTTTAAAATTTGAAGGAAGCTTTGATGGGTGTGAGCAATATAAATGGATAAGAGGGTTATACCCTCTACTCGACTGGCCACAATACTAATATTATTACCTAGAGGAGGCAAAGATACAACCACAAGCGGTACTCGATTGTTCACGCAGAGAGCCGACCCGCCATAGCCATCAGATCGGTTGCATCTGAGAATATTAAAGGAAGGGACACGGAAACTAAGACTTGGAACTAGCCAAGTCTCAGCAAGGGCACAAGCTAAAGGTTTGTATCTGTTCAGAAGGAATGTGAGCTCGTGCTTCTTATGAAACACGCTCCTCACATTCCATTGAAGGAACACCAACCGAGCCATTATTATGGGATGAGAGTGAATTAATAAGTGAAGTAGCAACGTTGGACGGTAATTGAGTTTTATTTGATGAAGACATTAAAGTTAATAAGAGTTTACTAAGAAGTTCAATTATTGAAGACAAATTTTCAGGAGATTCTGTTATTTGGTTATTGAGAGCACAGCCATTAGGCTGAGAAGATTGGGGAGTGCTAGAGAGCTGCTGATGAGCTGTTTTATCATAGGAGGGAGAAAGGGGAGCATGGGTCTTTGGCTTAAGAAATACAGTTTTGCGGTATGACTGAGTCTGTGATTTTGCAATGTCTGCGTAACTACGAGTAGAAATGGGCACAATTTTACTTGCTTCTGAATAAGACATCACTTTCTCAGCCATAATCGTTTTAATTGTCTTCTGCCTGCTGTACTCCGGACAGGCCCTGCTATTAGCAAAGTGACTCCCAGAGCACAACACGCAGAGAGCTTCGCTCTCAGCAATGCTACAGCCATCACCGGGTGATCATTGCCACACTTGCTGCAACGGGGTTTGGAACGACAAAGGGATTCTACGTGACCAAATCGGCAACACTTGCGGCACTGAATGGTGGGGTAGACATACTGTTCTACAGTTAACGATGTGTAGAAACAGAAAATTCTTCTTGGTAGAACTTGGCCATCAAATGTGATGACACAAGTTTCTGTGGGCCTGTATTCATTCAAACCGTCTTTCACAAACTTTCTATTAAATCGCCTAACTTTTAAAATTGGACCACAGCCTGCTGGAACTTTTAGGTATGTCAAGACTTCTTCTTCCGAGAAGTCAGTAGGAATACCACTCACAACACCCATACGGGTTATATTGAAAGACGGAATTACCGCCTCGTACAAGTTTGTCCCTAAAACTTTATTTGACAAGAAAGAGTTTGCATCCTGAGGGGATGAAAACTCAACCGATACGCGGTTTCTACCGACTCGCTTAACTGCAATGATGTTGGAAAAGAAATTATTGGATAAAAAGCGGCCGAATGAGACAGGGTGAAGAGTGGAGCCAGAATTTGGTTGAGCTTCCTGACGGGAAACATGAACGATAAAAGGTCCTTTGTCAGTGATTGAGTACCTAACACGGCCTATTTGAGTTCTCGGTTGTTTGGTAGGACGACTGGAAACATCATCTTCATTACCTGGACGTTTACGGATGTTAGGCTGGCAAGGGAGGATTTGGGACTCCAGACTACATACTACATCTGCAAATTGGCTTAATGGATTAGATATGGGACTTAAGTTGGAAGGAGCAAAACCAGAAAGTGGGGTAGTTGGAATATCATCAGGAGGGTCAGGGGGTTTATTTTTATCCAAATTCATACTGAATCTGGATAATGGAGTCTATATACTTAAATAAAAACAAACCTGATAGCAGGCAACAACGAGACGCACACAAACAAACACAATAACAAGTCACAATAAACGCAATATCACAGGAAAACAGCTAAAATTCTTAACACACGTGTTACCCAAAAGCACACTGTGGCGAGAATCCGTTTTCTTCTTTTATTCTGTTGCGAACACACGTAAACAACTAGTGATGGATTAATTAGCATTCGCATTCATTGTTAGCTTGTGAAAAATCGTTTAGCATTTAGCTAATGAAATTTAGTTGCGAAATTTCGTGAAGTGCTAAGTGAATTATCGCTTCGTACATTTTCATTTTCATTAAAAGTGCGAATTAAAATGAGCGTTCACTATTTTAATTCGCACTTTTAATAAAATTTTCATACTTCATTATTATCAATTATCATCATATTAGCTATTAGCATAGCAATAGCAATTATCATGCTAAGACTCAATAATTCACATGCTAATGAAATTAATGAAAAATCGCATTAATTGCCATTACTATAAACAACACTTGACACTTGACGAATTTTGCCAATATGGCGTCCTCGCGTCTCTCTACCACAGATACATTTTTTTTGTTAAGTTTTTGTCCGTTCTTAGTGGTGTTACCAAGAAATTGTTACTAAAATCGGTAGATTATTAATCGATTATTCGAATGATACAGCCAGATCGTGTTGCAAGTGCAAATAAACGTTAAAAATCATCAACCAATGGCAACAATTGTCGCGTGATACCCCATAGGTGCCATTGACATTTCGGGCGCTTTTTTTCATGATACCTATGGGGTATCACGCGACACTTAAGAAGTATTAAGTGTGCGCTCGCTAAGGGCACCCCCTGTGGGGTACGAACCTCAAATCAAATCAAATCAAATCTTTATTTGTGAACATAAGTACAAAAAGATGTTATTTATACATTTTAGCTGATCTGTATGTTCGGCCAATAATCGGCATACAAATATAATATTAGTAAGCAGGTTATTTTTACTATCATAATGAATAAAGTCTAGGATAAAAGAAATGAAGCAACTGAAAAATGTCATGAGCCGCATAAAATAAAATAATTGAATTATATTATTAATTATTAAGAATGTCAAGAAAATTAAATTTAGTCATAATTTGTCATTTAAATAGTCTTCAATCGAGTAATACGTCTTTTCAACTAAAAACAGGAACAACTTTTTCTTTAAATGGCTGACATTTTCCTCACTTCTGATACACCAACCACCTCGGCTTAGGGCGTCATCACTGGTGGGGGACAGCAAGATGGGACAGGCTGGATCATTAAAATATCATCTTTATTATTATGTGGGGAATTTAAAGCTACGTGCTCAGCTGCGGCGCGGGCTGGCACTACTTCATCGGTCAAAGGACGGGAGGACGAATTTACTTGGGGTCGCGAACGTGGATTGCCTCGTCGGCGAGGTCGGAATGACGGGAAGCGTCTGTGTTTGTGCACTGTACTCGTTTCCCTATTGCTCTCCTGTAAGAGGGTAATGGGGTCATCTGGCTCTGTGAGAATATGCCGCGGACGGCGAATCTGACTAATAGTGGAGGGGACATAACTAGCGGCCTCGACAACCAGAGGGTTGCGATGTTTGACTGCTGCATCGAAGTAACGCTTGGAAAGGCGTTTGAGAAACTGGCGGATTGTGGGAATCTTTAGGTCGAGGTGTAAGTTCTCGTTACGAACATAGAGGGGAGCACCCGTGGCCTTGCGAAGGAAACGATTTTGGACTACTTGCATCCTATGGATATAGTGGGGTTTTGCATGGGCAAATACTGATCCCGCATAGGTCATAATGGGACGAATGCACGCCGTATAGGTACGCATTTTGCACTTGAGTGACAATTTGCTTCGTGCATTCAGAACGGAATGGAGTCTAGCTAGAGCGAAAGAGGCTCGCGAACGAACCTGCTTTATGTGCTCTGGAAACGTGAGATTTTCATCTAATACCCACACCTAAATATTTGGCATGCTTCGCCCAAGGGATCGGCTTGCCAAACATGGGGACTGGGAGGAAGTACCTATGACGCGGTCTCTGAAAGAATACCGCTTGACTTTTATCGGGATTGACCCTATACGCCATTTACGAAACCAGGCACCGAGCTGGTTGACAGCTCGCTGGAGAGCGAGGCGTATGTTATTGTTACTAATGCCCTTGTAATAGATGGCCGTATCGTCTGCGAACAGAGCCAACTGCGCCTTTCTATTCTTCGGGATATCGCTAGTGAACAGCGTGAATAAGAGCGGAGAGAGTACGGATCCCTGAGGGATACCCGCGCGAATGAGTCGGGGGGAGGAGAGAGCTCCTTCTATGCGATAGCGGAAGGTACGATTCGACAAAAAGTCCCGTGCTATGAGCACGAATTGATCGGGCACACCGAGTTGGTATAACTTGTATATCAATCCGTTGTGCTAGACCTTGTCGAACGCTTTCGCTATGTCGAAAAATATCGCACCGGTCATGTTACTGCGCTGGAAACCGGCGCTTGCGTACTCGATGATCCGGTGTACCTGATGCACGCTACTGTGCTGAGTTCTGAAACCGAACTGCTCGTGAGGGATGAGGCGTTTGGTCTCGGCGTAATCTCTGAGTCGCTTATAAATAAGTTTCTCATAGATTTTACCTATGACCTTGAGCAAACTAATGGGACGGTAACTCGAAGGATCCGACTTGGGCTTGCCGGGTTTCGGGATACCTATGACGGTGGCTTCTTTCCACGCTTGGGGGAAGATATTATTGCTCATGGCACCATTGAAGATGGTGGCCAGTAGCATTATGAGGTGGGCGGGAAACATTTGAATCACCCTATTGGTGATTCCATCTGAACCAGGGGCCTTTCGGGTTTTAAGACTTTTAATGATCTCGTGCACCTGGTCGGGTGCGACGGGGGGCAGGGGATCATCGGGGTCTTCTACGGGCGGGAGAGAGGATCTATGTTCGACTTTAGCGTCGAACTCATCGAGGTGAGCTTTGTCTACTGGTAGGGTACTGGGAGAGCATTGAGCCTCGAGGCTGTCTGCCAGGCACTCTGCCTTTTCTATGTCCTCGAACGCGACGGACTTATCGGGACGTATTAGGGGGGGCGCGATCGCGTATTGTTCGGACCTAAGCTTTCGCTGCAATTGCCAGAAGGCTTGGTGGGTGGGCTCTAATTCGCTCAACATCTTATCCCAACCCGCATCACGGTGCTCCGCTACACGTTTCTTTACAGATCTCTGTAAATAGCGCATATGAGCTTTCTTCGCGGAGCAGGGGAAGTTGTTGTAGGCACGGACGGACGCGTTTTTCTCTGTTATCAGATCACGCACATCTGCCGGGAATTTCCAGCGACTGTCCTCAGTCACTGGAATCTCTCTAGAACATTCGTTCACGACAGATTGTACGTGGTCTGTTAACGAGTCGATCGCGGCCGTCGCGACCGCGGTAGAATCGAATTTACGTGCCGATTCTACAGCACAGCTCGTTTTTAAAGGCGATCGCTAGTGGCGGGGGAACGTCACAATATTGTACTGGATTGGATTCAAGTCCTTTAGGCCAAATGATCGATAGAGTGAATGATTTGTCTATGATGCGTCCGGTACACGTTCCACTAGCGCCATCTAGTCGCCGTCTCTCGCAGCTGCTAAATAATATGGCTGCCGTCATATTCTATTATTGCGTTAACGGTTTTTTTTTCGACAGTTTAGTAATTATTTGTGTTTATTAACGAAAAATGCCAAAAAGGAAACGTGATGATAAGGATTCATTGAGTTATATTAAGAAGAAAATTAAGAATTTGGAAAGAAAACTGTTAAAAGGACGTCATAGATCTTCATCATCCTCGGATTCAGAGCGGATGTTATCTAAACCTCAAGGTACCTTAATTATGGATATTTTTTATTGTTTTGTGGATTAACGTTACAACGTACGAGTTGCAACTTATCCTTTTTCAAACTCGGGCATACGATGCAACGTCCTGAGTTCATCTTACCCGCTGTGTTTGTACGTGTGGTTACGTATAAATATTATCACGTGTGTGTACCTGTTTAGGTCTTGGTATTGTGCGGGAATCTCTACTGAGAAGAAGTATTCCTCCTGCATCAATTCATATAGTTGGCATCCCTCTCGGAAAATTCCATCAAACAATATGATACTTGTTTGAGAAAATGGTATCTTTTTTGTAAGGAAAACAGCGTTAATATGTATGAGGCCTCCATACCGAAGATTATTTATTTTTTTACTAATTTATTTGAAGCTGGTGCGCAATTTGGTACGCTGAACAGTTGCAGGTCGGCACTGTCTTTAATTTTAGGTCATCAAATCAGTAAAGATGATCGGGTAAAAAGATTAAGGGTTATTTAGGCTTCGCCCACCTTTGCCCAAATACGATTCAACGTGGGATACTTCATTAGTTATAGAAACTTTGTCTAACTTGGATACCTAACGATAGTTTACCGTTAGATAAAATGACAAGGAAATTGGTAACTTTACTTGCACTTGTTACAGCCCACAGGGTTCAGACCCTATCAAAAATTAAAGATGAGAATATTAGTACTTTACCTAATGAAATATCTATTAAGATTCCTGATTTCATAAAAACATCCTGTGTAAAATCTAACAGCCAATACTTATAATACCATACTTTAGGGAAAGACCCGAAATATGCCCTGCTAATTTATTAAGTGATTACTTACGAGTAACCGAATCGTTGCGTATTCATCACACTTTAGTAACTTTGTTTAGGGGCTTGGCTTCTGTTAGGGTGGAGCCAATGAGTTGGTACTGTTGTTGAAATAAAACCACTGATTATGTCGAAGGTTGAATTGACGATCTGACAATGAATTAGTGACTGACTCTTTATTTTCCAAAACGCCCTACTTATATATATTTACAATTAATTAACTTGGCGCTAGTGTCTTACTATCTACAAATCAATCGACCAATAGCGATGCGCCATAAGGCGAGACGCGCGCGGGGTGCGGGGCGCTGAGCTGCTCGCGGTAGTGATGGATTAATTAGCATTCGCATTCATTGTTAGCTTGTGAAAAATCATTTAGCATTTAGCTAATGAAATTTAGTTGCGAAATTTCGTGAAGTGCTAAGTGAATTATCGCTTCGTACATTTTCATTTTCATTAAAAGTGCGAATTAAAATGAGCGTTCACCATTTTAATTCGCACTTTTAATAAAATTTTCACACTTCATTATTATCAATTATCATCATATTAGCTATTAGCATAGCAATAGCAATTATCATGCTAAGACTCAATAATTCACTTGCTAATGAAATTAATGAAAAATCGCATTAATTGCCATTACTAGCTCGCGGCGCTACTCGCCGCGAAGGCATAAATAGGAGTCGCGAGCCAAGTGCGGTCCTTTTCGTCGGTCGCCGTCGTCGAGTGAAGACTGGTTGTCGCCACCGTGTCCGCGTGTCGTCAGTGTGCTCCTGCCTGCTTGCTTGCGCTTACAAAACCGCTTCTTTCGAAGCGAACGTGTGCGGTGTTGTGATGATGCTTGAACCGCGTCGGTGTTTGCTATCTTGCTTCTTGGTGTGCACGTACTCGTCTTTTTCAAGATGATCCCTTTCACTGTTTCTTGCGGATTGTCAAAAACGTGGTAAGGTTATGGTACTCGTCTTTTTCAAGATGATCGCTTTCACTGTTTCTTGCGGATTGTCAAAAACGTGGTAAGGTTATGGTACTCGTCTTTTTCAAGATGATCGCTTTCACTGTTTCTTGCGGATTGTCAAAAACGTGGTAAGGTAACTGGTTCGGTGGTATGTGGTAACTGTTTTCCTGGTGACTGAGTGACAGGTACTGAGTCACTACATCACTCCCCCCTAAGCGAAGCGTACGTTTGGTTTCACCGCGCGGCCGGCTCGTGTGACGTATGAGTCGCGCGGTACGCTGGGGTTTGATAACTGCGGTTCGACGCTCGTAGGTATGCTCTTGGTGCGCGGTTCTTGGAATTGCGCGCATGTTGTTGTAGATGTAGCAAACTCTTCTTCGTTGAGTAGGTGCGCTGGCTTTAGTCTGTCTATTGAGACAACTGTAGTTCGAAGTGGCGTCTGTATGGTAAAATGTTTGCTATCCCGACGAATCACTTTGAACGGGCCGTCGTAAGGAGGGGTCAATGGGCTTCGCACGGTGTCATTGCGCACGAAGACATGAGTACACGTCGCTAGGTCCTTGTATATAAACGTGCGTGTGTTGTTGTCACGTGATTTGCGGCTTGGTGTGAGTGATGCCATTGTTTCGGTCAGCTGGCGAACGAATTCTGCGTCATCCTTTTTCGGCTGTGTAGGCGTGAAAAAGTCTGACGGTATTCTCAATGTCGATCCGTAGGTCATCAAGGCCGGGCTGACTTGTGTATCCTCACGAAGCGCTGTACGCAGTCCAAGCAGCACGGTCGCTATTTCATCGCTCCAGTGTGTGCCGGCGGCTCTCGCCATGAGCGCGGCCTTCAACGTTCGATGCCAACGTTCGACTTGACCATTTGCTTGCGGGTGGTATGCAGTAGTTCGAATCCTGGAGATGCCAAATTTCTTCATCAGTGCGTTGAATAACGACGATTCGAATTGTCTCCCTTGGTCCGTAGTTATACGTAACGGACAACCAAATCGCGATAACCAGCCCTCGTAGATCGCCTTAGCAACAGTGTCGGCGGTGACGTCACGTATAGGTATAGCTTCCGGCCATTTGGTGCAGCGGTCGATCATTGTTACTAGATATCTGTAGTCGTTAGATGGCGGTAGTGGTCCCACGATGTCAACATGAATGTGTTCGAAGCGTGATGATTTTTGAAACTCGCCGAGTGGACTGATAACGTGTCTTTGAACTTTCCCGCGTTGGCAACCGATGCATGATTTCGCCCACAATCCTACTTCTCTGTTCATACTCGGCCAAAAAAACTTTGTAGACATCATTCTTCTTGTTGTTCGCACACCAGGGTGACTTAGTTCGTGTTGCGCTTTGAATGCTAATACACGATAAGTCGCTGGAAGGTATGGCCGAACGTTGCCGGTTGATGTTTCGCATATGATAGGTCGCTGACCTCCGGGCAATGTCATAGGCGCAAATTTTAGACTTGGGTTGGACATGCAGATCTTCAGTTCTTCATCTTTTTCTTGGTCTTGAGCGAGTTGGTTGTAGTCGATCGTAGAGTGTGACAAGTTGATTTCTTCGATGCGTGATAAGGCGTCCGCTGCTTCGTTCTTATCACCGTGAACGTATTCGATCTTTGCACAGAACTGACTTATGTAGTGAAGCTGGCGTTCTCTTCGAGGTGTATCGCTGCTGCTCGGCGTTCTTGTCAGCGCGTAAGTTAGCGGTTTGTGGTCGGTGAATATTGTGAGGTCACTGCCCTCAATTAGTCGTCGTAAGTGTTGCACAGCGGTGTACATCGCTAATAATTCGCGATCGTACACGCTGTAGCGTCGCTGCGTCTCACTCATAGTTTTCGAGTAGAATGCCAGTGGTCTCCACGTGTTGTCTACTGCTTGCTGTAGAACGGCGCCGATGCTCGTATTAGATGCGTCGGTATATAAACGTAGCGGCGCGTTAGGTATCGGGTGAGTTAATGTTGTTGCCTCGAGTACGCTTTGTCGGCATTTCTCAAAGGCTTGATCTGCTACTTGTGACCATTGAATCGGTGTTTTGTCGTTCTTCTTGCTGTTGTGTAGGTATTTGTTCAGTTCATGTTGGTACTCGGCTTGATGAGGTAAACAACTACGATAGAAGTTTAACATTCCTAAAAATCTTCTTAGCTCTTGAACTGTTTGAGGTTTCGGATAGTTGACTATGGCTTGTATTCGTTCTTGGGTAGGGTTGATTCCTGCTGATGACACTTCGTATCCGAGGAACTCGATGCTTTTCTTATCAAACTCGCACTTGTTGATGTTGAGACTGACGCCGTAGGTATTTAGGCGTTCTAGTACTAGTTCTAAGTGGCGGCGGTGTTCTTCTTTGTTTCTCGAATGTACGAGCAGATCGTCGACGAAACAGAATACGTTTTCATCTAGTCCTCGTAGAACTTCGTGCATGAAACGTTGAAATGTTTGACCGGCGTTTCTTAAGCCGAACGTCATGCAGGTAAATTCGAATAGTCCGAAGGGTGTTATGATAGCTGTTTTTTGAGCATCTTGTTTTTCGATTGGTATCCAGTAATATGCCATTTTCAGATCGAGCTTCGAGAATATTTTCTTGCCGTGAAGTTGGTATGTGAAATCTTGAATTCGTGGAATCGGGTATCGGTCAGGAACGGTGACGGCGTTGAGTCTTCTGTAATCGCCACATACTCGAAGTGATCCGTCTTTCTTTTGAACGATGTGAAGTGGACTCGCCCAAGGACTGTTCGACGGCTTGCATATTCCCATCTCGATCATCCGCTCGAATTCAAGTTTAGCCGCCTTATATTTGTCGGGCGGTAGAGGGCGCGGCCGTGAGTAGATCGGCGGCCCAGCTGTCTCGATGTGATGTGTGACGTCATGCTTGGCTGGAGTTTTGAGTGTCATTGGTCGAAGTACATCTGGATACTTCTTCAGTAGGTCGTGATAAGTGTGGTCGCGGTTGATGATGTAGATTGATTCTTCTTCGCTATTTATTCTGACGGCGTTAACACTGAGCTCGGTTACACGGTCGATGAGTTTTCTTTGGTGCAGGTCGACTAACAGTTTATGATGTACTAGGAAGTCGGCACCCAGTAACGAAGTCTTCACGTTGGCCACGACGAAAGTCCACTTGAAACTCCTTCGTAAGCCTAGGTTGAGCTCGAGTGTGCGCTCTCCGTAGGTACGAATCTCTGTTCCGTTGGCAGCGTAAAGTTTGTAACCTGCATTCTCCGCTGGTCTTGTATATTTCTGGTTTCGAGCGGCTAATACCGATATGTCGGCTCCTGTGTCGACAAGAAACCTTTCTCTGTTGTTGGTGTCGATTACACATAGGCGGCGGCTTGTTTGGTTTACATCGACGCCCGCCACTGTCGATGTACGTTCTAGTTTTCCCGCTTTGCTTTGGCACACGGTGATTCACATCGTCGAGCCTCGTTGCCAAATCTGTAGTGGTAGCGGCACAGCCAGTCGGGGTCGCCGGGCTTGCGGTCTTTATCGGTACGCTGTTTTGAGTGTGAGCGTGAGCGTGAGCGGCTACGATGTGCGTGGTTGTGGCGGGAACGACGATACGACGAATTGTTATGGTTGCGGAGTTCGGCGACTTCGAGTGACAATTTCTCTATTTGTTTCGTAAGCATGTTGATTTGAAGGGCTGTTATTGCATTTAGCTGTACTTCGTTTACAGCGGGACTTGCTGACGGAGGGTTTGCTGTGGAGACTGCGGCGACTGTCGCGGGTTCAAAATGCTCCATCATTTTGTCTGCCATCGCAGCTAGCACTTCGAGCGATGACTCGGTGTTGACGGAGAGCACGGCGCGAACTTGAGCGGGCAGCTGGTTGAGCCACATAACCTTCAGCGCTTCGTCCGATAGTAGCTTGCCACTGAGGTCTCGCATTTTTCGCAGTAGTTGGCTTGGCTTGTGATCGCCGAGTTCGAGGCCGCTGAGTAGCTTCTGTAACTGCCGGTGGTCTGACTCTTGGTACGTTGATATGAGTCTGTCTTTGAGCGCGCTGTACTTGCCGGTGGTCGGTGGATGCAAGATGATGTCTCCGATTTGTTCTAGGTCGCTGTTGCCGAGTAGTGGAACGACGAGGTTGAATTTCTGCTCCTCCCCTAACTTGCTGGCAGCGACGGCGGCTTCAAATTGCGCGAACCACAGGCGAGGATTTTGGCGCCAAAATGGTGGTAGACGTGCAGGTAGTGATACTGCTGCCACGTCGCTCTTCGCTGTTGAGATGCCCTGTGCGTCGCTGAAATCGTCGGCACCTGTCGGCATGGTGATGGTTCTTCTGTGATTCTTGCGGTATCTTGTAGGAGTTCAGGAACCGAGGCTTCGACTTCGGCTCGTGTTCGTCTTCGCGGGTCACCAATTTAGTAACTTTGTTTAGGGGCTTGGCTTCTGTTAGGGTGGAGCCAATGAGTTGGTACTGTTGTTGAAATAAAACCACTGATTATGTCGAAGGTTGAATTGACGATCTGACAATGAATTAGTGACTGACTCTTTATTTTTTTTTTTTTTATTTTTTTTTTTTAACTAGGGCATCTTGAAGTTGATTTCTGAAATCATGACTTCTTAACCGGACATTCCTGTGGCTGCCTTAAGCTTCTACACTCAGGGCCTCCAGCCAGGGGCATAAACTATTCTAAATTAATATTAAGTGTGTGCTCGCTAAGGGCACCCCCTGTGGGGTACGAACCTCGGCTTAGGGCAACATCACTGGCGGGGGGACAGCAAGATGGGACAGGCTGGATCAAGATATCATTATTATTATTATACGGGGAATTTAAAGCTACGTGCTCAGCTGCGGCGCGGGCTGGCACTACTTCATCGGACAAGGGACGGGGGGTTGGTGAATTTAATCGGGGCGGACGCGAACGTGTTTTGCCTCGACGGCGAGGTCGGAATGACGGGAGGCGTCTGTGTTTGTGCACTGTACTGGTCTCCCTACGGCTCTCCTGGAGGAGAGTTATGGGGTCGTCTGGCTCTGAGAGAGTATGCCGCGGACGGCGAATCGAACTAATATTGGATGGGACATAGCAGGAGGCCTCGACAACCAGAGGGTTGCGATGTGTGACAGCTGTGTCGAAATAACGCTTTGAGAGGCGTTTGAGGAACTGGCGGATGGTGGGGATCTTTAGGTCGAGATGTAGGATCTCGTTACGAACATAAAAGGGTGCTCCCGTGACCTTTCTAAGGAATCTATTCTGGAGTGTCTGCATCCTATGAATGTAGTGGGGTTTTGCTTGAGCAAAGACGGAACCCGCATAGGTCATGATGGGACGAATGCACGCGGTGTAGGTACGCAATTTGCACTTTAGTGACAATTTGCTACGCGCATTTAATATGGAATGGAGTCTACCTAGAGCGAAAGCGGCTCGCGAACGAACCTGCTTTATGTGCTCTCGAAACGTGAGTTTTTGATCCAGTATTACACCTAGATATTTGGCTTGCTTCTCCCAAGGGATCGGCTTGCCGAACATAGTTACTGGAGGGGGACAGAGAAAGCTACGAAGTTGCGGTTTTATAAAGAAAACCGCTTGACTTTTGTCGGGATTGACTTCGATACGCCACTTTTGAAACCAGGCGCCAAGATTGTTGACCGCTCTCTGGAGTGTGGCTCGTATGTTGTCACGACTTCGTCCCTTGTAATAGATGGCCGTATCGTCTGCGAACAGAGCCAACTGCGCCTTTCTATTCTTCGGGATATCACTAGTGAAAAGAGTAAATATGAGCGGGGAGAGCACTGAGCCCTGTGGGACACCCGCACGTATGGGTCGGGGGGAGGATAAGGCTCCTTCGATGCGATAACGAAAGGTGCGATCCGACAGAAAATCACGTACTATGAGTACGAGACGATCAGGCACACCGAGTTGGTATAACTTGTATAACAATCCGTTGTGCCAAACCTTGTCGAAGGCTTTCGCTATATCAAAGAAGATAGCACCGGTCATAGAGCCGTGCTGGAAACCAGCACTTACGTGCTCTACGATCCGGTGGACCTGATGCACGCTAGAGTGCTGAGTTCGAAAACCGAACTGTTCATTGGGGATGAGGCCTTTGGTCTCGGCGTAGTCTCTGAGTCGCTTATAAATAAGTCTCTCATAGATTTTGCCTATGACCTTGAGCAAACTAATGGGACGATAACTCGACGGTGCCGACTTTGGCTTGCCGGGTTTCGGGATACCTATGACTGTGGCTTCTTTCCACGCTTTAGGGAATATATTATTGCTCAGAGCACCATTGAAGATGGTGGTCAGTAGCATTATCAGATGGGCTGGGAACAATTGCACCACCCTATTGGTGATACCGTCTGAACCGGGGGCTTTGCGAATCTTAAGACCCTTGATGATCTCGTGCACCTCGTCCGGAGCGACGGGGAGCAGGGGATCATCAGGGTCCTCTACGGGCGGAAGAGTAGCTCTACGTTCGACTTCAGCGTCCACCTCATCGAGATGAGCTTGATCTACTGGTAGGGTACTGGGAGAGCATTGAACCTCTAGACTATCAGCTAGACACTCTGCCTTTTCTATGTCGTCGAAGGCGACTGACTTATCGGGGCGCACTAGGGGGGGCATACTCGCGACCTGATCGGAGTTCAAGTTCCTAGTCAACTGCCAGAAGGGCTGTTGCTCTGGCTCTAGTTCGCTCAGCATCTTATCCCATCCCGCATTACGTAGCTCCGCTACGCGTTTCTTTACAGATCTCTGTAAATAGCGCATATGGGCCTTGTTTGCGGAACAGGGAAAGTTACTGTAG
This sequence comes from Lithophane leautieri, assembly GCA_949152455.1. NCBI lineage: Eukaryota > Metazoa > Arthropoda > Insecta > Lepidoptera > Noctuidae > Lithophane > Lithophane leautieri. The sequence continues at coordinate 21,445,927 of OX424460.1, forward strand.
GCACGGGTGGACGCGTTCTTCTCCGTTATCAGATCACGTACATCCTGCGGAAGCCTCCAGCGACGGTCTTCCGTCACCGGAGTCTCCTTTGAACATTCGTTCAAAACAGACTGTACGTGATCTGTAAGAGAGTCGATCGCGGCCGTGGTGTCAGCGATAGAGTCGAATTTATCGGGGATGGAGTCCAATTGGGGGGACGTGTTGGATTTCAGCTTTGCGCTTACTTTCTTCCAGTCCGTGACCTTTTTGGTAGCATTGGGATTTTGGGAGGGATCCGAGAGACCTATGCGGGGGGCCAGACTCATGACTATCGGACGGTGGTCGGAGGTAAGCTCGTCTACCGTTTCTATTGATGTTAATCTTAAATTGACGTTCTTAAGGAGCGCCATGTCTAGTACATCGGGAGTTTGACTAATATTATGAGGGAAATGAGTGGGAGTCATCGGAGCGATGATATCGAAGTTCAGTGAGGCTGAGAGATCGAGCAAGTGTCGCCCTCTGGTGGTGGTGACTAAGCTATTCCAAGCGGGATGTTTGGCATTAAAGTCGCCCGCTATTATAACGGAGCTACTTAAGCCGAGAAGGATTGAGAGGTCATTTGAGAGGACTTGACAGTCTTCCCCGATGCCTGGAGGGTGATAGGCCGATATTATAGTGATCGGTTGATGACCGGTCATGCCTAAGCGGCATATGGATACTTCTATAAGAGAGAGGGACGAGGGGGGCTCTATGGGGATGCAGTACAGCTCCTTTTTATAATAAATGAGGGTGCCGCCTCTGTGACAGCGCGTTCTGTCATTACGAATCAACCGATAGTTCGCTATGGAGGGATTCCGGAGATATGGTTTTAAAAAAGTTTCCTGTATGAGGAGGATGTCTATTTGATGGTCGCGAAGAAAGAGAGCGATCTCTTCTTTTTGACCTTTGATGCCATTCGCATTGAATATACCTAGTCTGAGGGATCGGGGCTTAAATCTTTCTATAATGGCGTTAGACATTATGATTTGACTTAGCGAGGGACTCTAGGGCTTGCTTAATCTCGGGATAAGCATTATAGATCACCGAGATCTGAGCGATGTTACAACTATCTCTGGCTGCCTTGATTTCGGCGGCCATACGAATAGCGCGGGGAGAGAGAAACATCATGTACGTAGATGTAATCTCATTGAACGGATCTAGTGGGGTATTGGCCACGGGAGCGGGGGTGGGGGTGGGACGCGGCGACGGCGCTACGGTAGCGGGTGCGCGTTTTGCGGGAGGCGCTGAGGACGCGGGGGCAGCTAGGCGGGGGGAGGTAGGCGCAAGTTGCGTTTGAGGCGTATAGAACGCGGGTAAAGAAGGGTGGGGGTGGGCACGGATACGGGGATCCATGAGCGAGTATAGAGGAATGTGAGGGGGAGGGAGCCTTGCGGTGGCTAAAGCTGGGAATGCATGTTGATGATTTAACATGTTCCAGGGACTAGGCCTCTGAGGGCTAAGTCTCTGTGGAAGTTGAGAGGAGGGAGCGGAAGGGAATTCCCTTTGCTGACGATTGTCAGCACGCTTAGTAAGCTTGGGAGAACTGGATTTGGGGGCTTTTGAACATCCGCGGTAATTCGCTGGATGACCCTCTTGTCCGCATAACACGCAACTGGGAGGACTGAGGCAAAGGTTACGATCTTTGGGACGGTTGCAGTCGGCTGTGCCGTGCTCGCCCAGGCACTTTACGCACCTGGGTTTCGCGTGACAATGCCTCTGCGAATGACCGTATAGTTGGCAGCGATGACACTGCCCTATATTTCCGTTCTTACGGGGTTTCTCGATGAGAAAGCCTGTAAGATTACAGAGAGATTTTAAATTGAAAATGGGGTGATGCCCCTCTACGGGAGAGCAGACGACAAGTATCATGTCGAATGCTTCACCGCCACGCGAGCGGTGCATACGGTGGACTTCGTCCACGGGAACGTTTTGCGACTGAAGGTCGGCTTTTACGTCATCGGGGGAGATTTCCTTCGGGATGCGTTTAATAACGACCCTAATCTGTCGGTCCTCTGGGAGCGAGAAGGTGTGAAATGACACACCTCTGGCTCTCAGGAGTTTGGTCAGTTCGCGATAGTCATTCGCGGTCGGAATCGTGACTTTAATACCCTGTAGGGTGGAACGGGCATTGGTGAATGCGATCTTATGATCGACACACCATTTGGATACATCAGTCCACTTCCCCTTGTCCTGAATGAACACGGGGGGAGGGGGCGATTTTTTATTTAAGCGAGGCCCCGGAGCAACTTGTGCTACTATCGCGGCGGTCGAGGTGGAGGGGGAAATCGCGGTGTCGACAACGGTAGTGCTACTGGGCACTGTACCGGTCACTTGCGCTACGGGGGTCGGGGTGGGGGAAATGACGTCAACGGCGACGACTTTATTTGCTTGACTGGACGATTGTCTCTTCTTCTTCCTCTTATTCCCTTTTCCGGTGACTGGGGTGAACCCGTCGTCATCCGATTGGGAAGGAGAGGAAGGAGGAGAGGCATTCTCACCGTCAGAGGCAATGTTATTATACATCGGTGTGGCAATCCTCTTTGATGAAGAGGGTGCGGGCTCGGTGACGTCCATAGACTCTACCGCGGGGCTGAAGGCAGGGCTGAAGGCCGGGCTAGGGGAGCGGACAAAAGGGACCTCAAGCTCTATGTTAGGGAGCGACTGGGAGATGCCTAATGCATCTGTGAACTCCGCTAATTCAGCGGGACTTGGCTCTAGAAGCGGCAAAAGGAGGTCGACCTCCTTTCGCATGAGAGCTAATTGGTTGTCTGTTGGTTTAGCCAATAGCCTCATTACGAGGGAAAATAGTTTCCTCGTGAGAGGGTCCATTTTTATCGGACTCGACATATCTATAAATGGGAGGGAATGATTCCTACTCCTACCTCCCCGGGAGGATAGCCCGGGGATGTGTAAAAACCCTCCCTGTCGGGTATAGACAGGGAGGTTGTGTACTTAAGGTGAGCCCTAAGTTTGCTTTTGCCCGTTGCCTATCTTATTTGTGCAACGGGGTCCTAACAGGGTCTGGTGTGAAGGGGTAGATACACCCAACCACTCCAGGTGTGTCGCTGTGAAAGCAAAACTGTCACCAATGCCGACTAGGAGATCCCCCAAGGCCGAACACTGGGACCCGTCCAACTTTCTGCCTCACCCTGAAGGGGATCGGCGGGTGCGTCTGGGTCAACACCCCCTCGGTTTCGTTAACACCGTAAGGTATCAGCCGAGGACCACGAAACTGTGGTTTTTAATCCAGAAGGGATCAAAAATACGCGACGAACGTTTTGACAATAAACTCTGTTAAGAGAAATATTTTATTAACTGTGTCTTGAAAAAGACACACAGCTAATAGATCGATGATAGTCGCAATGACTATGACGCACTCGGGAACACTTGATTCCGGAATATCTGTAACGCACGAAACACACACAGGGCAACACGACCGACCGCTGCCGCTGGCGCGCATCGAGACTCTTTATTTTCCAAAACGCCCTACTTATATATATTTACAATTAATTAACTTGGCGCTAGTGTCTTACTATCTACAAATCAATCGACCAATAGCGATGCGCCATAAGGCGAGACGCGCGCGGGGTGCGGGGCGCTGAGCTGCTCGCGGCGCTACTCGCCGCGAAGGCATAAATAGGAGTCGCGAGCCAAGTGCGGTCCTTTTCGTCGGTCGCCGTCGTCGAGTGAAGACTGGTTGTCGCCACCTTGTCCGCGTGTCGTCAGTGTGCTCCTGCCTGCTTGCTTGCGCTTACAAAACCGCTTCTTTCGAAGCGAACGTGTGCGGTGTTGTGATGATGCTTGAACCGCGTCGGTGTTTGCTATCTTGCTTCTTGGTGTGCACGTACTCGTCTTTTTCAAGATGATCCCTTTCACTGTTTCTTGCGGATTGTCAAAAACGTGGTAAGGTTATGGTACTCGTCTTTTTCAAGATGATCGCTTTCACTGTTTCTTGCGGATTGTCAAAAACGTGGTAAGGTTATGGTACTCGTCTTTTTCAAGATGATCGCTTTCACTGTTTCTTGCGGATTGTCAAAAACGTGGTAAGGTAACTGGTTCGGTGGTATGTGGTAACTGTTTTCCTGGTAACTGAGTGACAGGTACTGAGTCACTAGAACACCTTTCTTTTTATTAGTACCAAAAAGCCACATAGTAAAGTTTGTGCTCAAACACTTAGTAGATGGATAAAGAGTACCTTAAAGGCCAGTGGAATCGATGTTACCGAATTGTCCGCTCACAGTACTACACATGCCAGTACTTCTCGAGCTCATAAAATGGGTGTCAACTTAGATCTAATAAGGAAGACTGCCGGATGGTCTGGCACATCCACAACATTTGCCAAGTTTTATAACAGAGTAATATCGACTAATTCTAGAAACTTATTTGCTAGGAGTATTTTGATTGATGATAATTCATAAATCACTAACATGATTGTTTATAATAAACCTGTAATGATTTTGTAAATTATTTATTAAGAATAGCACTTTATCCACAAGCGATAGATGGCGCTAGTGGTTGCACGAACTTTATACATCCGCTTAGGTAGAATATCGGTTTAATAAAGTATATTTGTTTTGTATAATTCATAAATCATTATTGTTTAAATTAAAACAGTTTAAAGTTAATCATAAGCTCTAATGTATTTTAGTTAGTCAAGTGTTTGTATATACTGTTTACTCTGCTCTGATTGGTCGTATGGCCGGCTGACTGTTCACTTCCGTTTAAAGTGGGGAGCATTCAGTTGGCTAATGATTTGGTTGGACAGAGGCAGTCTATTTCGAGGCGTTGAACCCTAAGCACGTCTTACGAATCCGTACTTCTTGTAATATTATTACTAATTAAGAAGTGATTGTTAATACCCTGATTATGTTGGAATAAACATTATTAATACTGCAACTTGAGGTGTATGATTTCATTACAAACCTATCCTGGGTAAAATTACTAAGGTTGTGATAAATATTATTTACATGAAAGTACCTATTCCTATGCAATCAGCTGTTATTAATTTTTTTTTTTTTTTTTTCATTTTTCTTACATATAAATTATATTTTTAAATATAAAGAATAAAGAAATTTATAAAACCATTTAAAAATATAAGATTAAATATATTATTAAAATTATTATTTTGTTGTCAATGAATTCTTTTGGTTCTTTCAATATTTTATTGATTTACTTAACGCATAAACATTTCACAAATAACTCTCAATAACTACAAGTGTACATCTAATCTCGAGAACGAAACACAGAAGCATAATTAATGATTAAACGAACTTACCTGTAAGTGAATCTCTATCATAATTGTGGAACTCCTCAAATAAAACTCACTTTTAATCGCACTTCACTTTTAATCGACTTACTTGTAACACGGTTAGCAATAGACTGATTCCCAGAGCTAACGCGCTACGCCGGCAACCAACAAGAGTGGGGACCGGATGTAGCGCGCCACCTCGTTTGATAAAACAGTATTATTAATAAATTAAATCTAATACAATCGGAAACAATTCAACAGTTCTTTTAAATAAGTATTACATAACACAGAAATTAATTGAGGCATAACTTTAAATGTAAAACCAATGTTTAGCTAAATGGATTAAACACAACATAAGTAACGCCATCTAGTGGTATAAGATGACAGTCATATCCAACGTTAACGACTGTCATCATATACCAATAATTAATAGGTTTATACTTCTAGAATCAATAAACTATCCATTATTAACTAAATTCTAACATTCGGCCATCCGCCTTATTTACGCGTCCTCGCGTATGATTTTATGTACAAAAACAACAATTACAATCATACAGATAGTATTCGACGAACTAAATCAACTACAACAATTACAACTGTAATTTAACGAAATATATTTACTAGTGGTACAAGTCGCTACTACCCTGAAACCACCTTCACGTTTGATTTACTAGTGGTACAAGTCGCTACTACCTTGAAACCACTAGGGCGGTACAAGTCGCTACTACCTTGAAACCACCTTCACGTTTGATTTACTACTGGTACAAGTCGCTACAACCTTGAAACGACTAGGGCGGTACAAGTCGCTACTACCTTGAAACCACCTTCACGTTTGATTTACTAGTGGTACAAGTCGCTACTACCTTGAAACCACTAGGGCAAATTTAGCCAAAGGTTGAGGTTGCCAACTTACCTCTACACCGAACGAACTATTTAAAAACAAAATAACCCACCAAAACTATTAAGTACAATCTCACAATCTTGCCACTAACATTGGGGCGTTATTTAATTAATCGAATCTTCCTCTTCATTGGCCGATGAGGAACTCGAATCGTTTCTGTTATAGTGGGCCCAAGCTTTCATTTTATCTACGGCAATGACGGCGGAATATTTTCGATTGCCCTTTTGGGTGATCGGGGTGTCCTCAATTTGATACCGGTCATTACCTAAAACCTCAACTACTTTGTAGGGACCCCGATATTTTGGAATTAGTTTTTTACTCTGCCCAGTAGCACCAATTTCACGCTCAACACTGACTAAGTCACCCACGCGAAATTCAACAGGTTTAGCAGACTTTTTGTCATAATATGTTTTCTGCTTCTCTTGATAAGCGGTGATATATTCATTAGCCTCTCCTCGTATTTCTTTAATTTTATCTTCTGAATACGGTTCACCGTTATCAATAGAAGCTTTAACCCTACCTTCCGTCATTCCGGTTAAGTTAGTACCAAAAAGAACTTGGGCTGGTGTCTTACCTATGCCTTTGTTAAATGTGTTATTTAGGCCCAACTGAATCTCGGGCACTTTAAAATCCCATTTTCTTTCGTCCAAACCCACACACTTCGCGGTCAGCGCCTCTAGTAAGGTACGATTGTACCTTTCGACTTGACCGTTGGCGCGTGGGGTTGCTACCGCGTTTAAAACGTGCTTTACGCCTAGCTTTTCCAGAAAACCGGTAAATTTACTACTTGTGAAACAAGAGCCCCGGTCAGATATAATTCTTTTTGGTAGTCCAAATATACTAAAATATTCTTGCATTTTCTCGACAACTATTGACGATTTAGTACTGCGAACCGGTTTTAAGACGATGAACTTTGTGTATGCATCTATAATGACTAGCAAATGGGTGTTCCCCCTTGAACTTTTGACAAAAGGTCCAACGTGATCGATGTGAACGGTAACAAATGGTTTTTCATCTTTCAGTATAGGATGTAATGGCGGCCTTTTCTTTGATGAAGACTTTGAGTAAGAACACTCTAGACATGATTCTACATACTTTTTCACAAAACGCCTCATCTTGGCGAACCAATAAGTTTCTCTAACTTTACTCAAAGTCTTATCAACGGCGAAATGGCCCAAATCATCATGGCATTGTTTGAGTATTTGCCAGCGTACACCCTTTGGTACCACCCATCTATCACCCTCAGAAGTTTTCCTAAATAATTTACTATTATGTATTATATAATTATTTTTAACCTCAACAACATCATCTGCTTGGGGGTCATTTAGAATCGAAATTTTTCTTTGGATCTCTGAGTCTGCCAGTTGAACGGTACTTAACCAGTCTGACTCGCCAATTGCCATCACAAAACGGTCACCACAGTCACTATCAGCTTGGATGTTGTTAGGCGGTGGATTCCGACTCAACGCATCTACGTGGGCCATCGAGGTACCAGGTTTATAATCAACACTAAAATTAAATTCTTGCATAGCAATCCACCACCTAGCGACGCGCGGTATTAAATCACGTTTGAGAAAGGTTGCTCTTAATGAATTACAGTCCGTTATTACTTTAAACTCTATGCCAATAAGATACACGCGAAAACGTTGAAGCGATGCAACAACAGCGAGAGTTTCGAGTTCGTATGCCGTCATATGCTGTTCCTCAGACGTTGTTTGGCGGCTAAAATACGCAACAGCTTTCAATATGTTTTTGTCATCGCGCTGCATAAGTATACCGGCTATACCTACTTTACACGCGTCTGTATGCAACTCCGTTAACGCTTTAGAGTCATATAACGCTAAAATGGGCTTTTTTATTAATTCAGATTTTAGGTCATGAAAGGCTTGGCTTTGTTCTGGGCCCCAAACCCACACGGCTGTTTTCTTTAAAAGAATGGTAAGCGGTTTAGCTATCATTGCGAAATTTTTAACAAAACGACGAAAGAAACTACATAATCCTATAAACTGCCTAACAGTGTGCTGGTTAATAGGTTGGGGAAAATCTCTAACCGATTCAATTTTCCGTGTTCCCGGCCGAATACCCTCTGCACTTAATTCAAAACCTAAATAATCTACTGTTTTCTTAAAGAAACAACACTTCGACAGTTTAAGAGTTAAGTTAGCTTGTTTGATCAAACCCAATACTTTCTCCAAACGGTCAAAACCCTCGTCAAGCGTTACGGAAGGCACAATTATATCATCCATATAAGCAGATGCTATTCTCTTAGCACTGACGTTTTGTTCTTCTTGCGATGGGAAACCCCGGTTATTATTTAGAACCAAATGCATTGTACGCATAAAGGTAGATGGTGCATTTGCCAACCCAAAGGGCATTCTATTAAATTCATATTGCCCTTCTGGCGTAACAAATGAAGTTTTATGACGATCAGTTTCAGTAATTGAAATTTGATAATACCCGGACGCGAGGTCCAGAGTAGTATAAAAGTTATATCCCGCAAGGTCATCGAGTTGGTCATCTATTCTCGGCAAAGGGTAGTTCTCTTTAATGGTCTTACGGTTCAACGCTCTAAAGTCAATGCATAATCGAATTTCACCGGACTTCTTTTTAACTAGTACTATAGGGCTTGCATAGCAAGAAGTTGATGGACGAATAATACCGCACTCCAGTAACTCTTGTATCATTTCTCGCACTTTAGTTCGTTCAGTTATCGGAAGTCTATAGGGTCTGTACACTACCGGTTCATCATCTTTCAAGTTTATTGACATTTCTGTAAGCTCGGTTTTCCCTAACTCTTTTAAACTAAACGCGAAACATTCTCTATATTTATTTAATAACTCTACAAGTTGTTTAAGTTTATCTTTGTCAAGGTTCGTATCGCTAATTACATCATCTTCCTTTATCGACCGTAGAGGTTCACTAAGCTCTACACTAGATACATCAGTTATATTATTTGTTAAATCTTCCTCTTCTGCTTTTAAACCCCTCGCTATTACGACATCTCCTTTTAATAGAAATGGTTGGCCGGACTTGCCTTTAATTAACACAACTCCTATCCCATCTACAAAAGAGAATAACCCTTGCACCAGACAGTGTTCGCGCCCTAACTGATAGCGATTATTTCCGGGAATGTACACATCTCCACTATAAGCCGGTTCAGTGTGAATGTGTACAGGAGTCAATCCATCTATAATAGTATCTATTGTACAAATAAGTTTGATTTTATTGAAAACCGATTCACTATCGTTACTAGAGAAACGTAAGTTAGTACTATCTTTCTCTACAAATATGTGAGGTTGTTCGGTATACGTCTGTCCTACAATAAGGGGTACCCGCATTACCTCGTTTGGAACAACAAGAATTTCAACTGTTGCAACTACCCCGTCAAGGCCAACCGATGCGGAACATTTCCCTAAGGGTCTAACTATGGCCTCCCCAAAGCCCTTAAGCACGGGCAAATTCTTACTAGAAACCCAATCAACAGATATATTTTTGGCGCAAGCTAAACTCATCATAGTAGCAGCACTGCCAAAATCGATAAAACAATTAATAGGATGCTTGTTAACGAAACCTTGTTTATAATATTTAGTGGAGTCACTGTCTGAACTAACTACAGCCATTACGGTTTTTACTAGTTTGCTGTCGGTTAAAGTGGATGTTATGGGTAGAGTGCATTTCTCTACGGTATGACCAAACTTGAGACAACGTGTGCACTTTACCGGGGGTTTAGTGCATTGAGACTTATAGTGTCCTTCTTGTAAACAGTTATAGCATTTAACTACACGACTTTTATTGTCCTCTTTGTCTGTGCCATCCGTTTTATTATTAAAAGTCCTAATTTTCTTTTTATCACTCGGATGAAAGTTAGTTTTAACCGCTTTTAAATAAGGTAAAAGCTGATCCGGCGTGTCAAAACGAGCGGCTTCAGCTCCTAGTCTGACACTACGGTCATCAACCCCGTGAACAATGCAATCAACCGCTTGTTTACCTTCGATACTACATCGGTTTAGTAAAACAACCTTCTCATAAAAATATTATTCTAAAGAATCGTTAAATTTAGCGCGTTTGGATAACATCGTTTGCAGTAGGCAACCATAATTTTCATTACTAGGGAACGCCAACTTCAGTTTCTCTTGCCATTCGTCCCAGTTAAATAAAACGGTTGGCAAACCCTCATACCATTTTTGGGCCATTCCCTTTAGTTTTTGGAGAGCAAAATGAGCAGTTTGTTGGTCCGACCAGTTATATATTAAAGCACATTCTTTGACTTTATGCACCCACATGTCAATCGTCTGTTGTTTGCGTTCCGGGTCAAATTCAGGAATGGCGTTATGATTAGATAGTTTTTCTAACCCGTTATTTCTACTATTGGCAGCTTGCAATGCTTGGACAAGCTGTGAGACTGAAACCGTGTCATTCGGGGCAGAATTAGAATAAGTTGGCTTTGGCTCACCGCGCTCTCCAGGATTCCTTTTCGGCGATCGACGGCTGCGTTTGCGACTGCAACGAATGCGTCGGCTGCGACAGCGTTGACTGCGATGGCGTCGACTGCCACTGCGACTGCGTCGGCTGCGACTGCGATTGCGTCGGCTGCGACTGCAATGGCGTCGGCTGCGACTGCGATTGCGTTGGCTGCGACTGCAATGGCGTCGGCTGCGACTGCGTTGGCTGCGACTGCGTCGGCTGCGACTGCGACTCCGTCGGCTGCGACTGCGACTGCGTCGTCTGCGACTGCGATTGCGTCGGCTGCGACTGTGTCGGCTGCGACTGCGACTGCTTCGGCTGCGACTGAGTCGGCTGCGACTGCGTTTGTATGCACGCCCACTTGGCAACAATGGAGAGCCAGGGCTGTTGCTGCAACTGTCTTTATGATTCCGGCGTGTCTTATAGTTTCGCATTTGCCGCTCTACCATTTCAGAATGTTGTTTTTGTTCAGCGGACGGCGTCCGTAAGCAGCGTTCATCGTATACATTCATCTTCAACGGTTTCAAAGCAGAACGACCAAACTTACATATGTAGGCCTGAATATAATCAGCTGGTATGACCAACCGACTATATCCCACTTCTGAAATGTGGAACTCCTCAAATAAAACTCACTTTTAATCGCACTTCACTTTTAATCGACTTACTTGTAACACGGTTAGCAATAGACTGATTCCCAGAGCTAACGCGCTACGCCGGCAACCAACAAGAGTGGGGACCGGATGTAGCGCGCCACCTCGTTTGATAAAACAGTATTATTAATAAATTAAATCTAATACAATCGGAAACAATTCAACAGTTCTTTTAAATAAGTATTACATAACACAGAAATTAATTGAGGCATAACTTTAAATGTAAAACCAATGTTTAGCTAAATGGATTAAACACAACATAAGTAACGCCATCTAGTGGTATAAGATGACAGTCATATCCAACGTTAACGACTGTCATCATACAGGAAAAGTTTTTATCCACTGCGGAAATTTTGACATAATAACCTTAAACCAGTTTTATTAAACATATTTTTTTTATTTTGATGCGTCTTCATACAAAAAAATTAAAAAAGCGTTAACGAAAGATGTTTATTTTAAAAGTGGTTGTATGGCTAACCGGCGCCGGCGGCGGCGGCGCGCGGCGATGCGGAACGCGCGAAAGTACCTACCTATCAGCTGTGCGCTCGCTCGATTCGCCGGCGTAGGTATTTACGTGGGTTACTGGCCCTTGGATCTCGCTCAAAGAAATCAAAAATGCTTTCTTCGATTTCGATCGCCAGTCGGGGTCTGCCAGACCCTCGTGCATGATTCGGGGTTCTGAACTGTGCGTGATCAAGCAGCCTTTGAGTGGCCGCTAAAATGGTCCTTTCATTAGGGACCGCGGGGTTAAGGATTCCATGGGCTCACATTAGAGGTATGCTCTCCGTCGCATACATTCTGCGAGCTGCTCGCAAACTTTCACCACTCAGTACATACACTCGCACCATCTCGTAAAACTCGCGGTTACTGAAGTCCGACATCGTGAACGGTAGGTACAAGCACGACACACGTGCGGCGCGGCGCTTGCGCGGGAAAGCGATTAGACGCGACGTCACACGACAGCGCGTGCGATGAGCGAACTGTCGGCCACAGCGCCCGGCGCCGCCCGGGAGGGGGGTGCACCCCCGTGCAACACCGCCGCCTGTGCGCCGGCCGCCGCACGCGCCCATTGATATTATTACGAATAGTTTGTGTCCATATTTTGCTGATTTAAAGTAGGATAAAAAAACAAAAAAAAGTATTGAATAAATAATGGAAATGTGTTCTATTACTGATATTGAACCACCAAAAAAAATTTGCGCACTGGTCAAAAACTTTTCCTGTATACCAATAATTAATAGGTTTATACTTCTAGAATCAATAAACTATCCATTATTAACTAAATTCTAACATAATTATGTGAGGTATTTCGTTCGAAGAGATTAGTATCCCGCCCTCCCTAATTTAACCCCCTAAATTGAGAAATGAATATCTTATCTCTTAACTAAATGAGGTATTGAACACGGTAGATCTATAGAGAAGTATCAGTGTACCCACATCTATTTTTTATTTTATTTTTTTCTATCTTTAAACTTAGTGCATTAGTGGCGACATTGTATGTGTGACTACAAGTGTATATCTAATCTCTTCGAACGAAACACCTCACATAATTATGATAGAACTTCACTTACAGGTAAGTTCGTTTAATCATTAACTATTCACTGTAAAGGAATGATATTTCTTTGACAATCACAGAACATTAATACTCAAGAGAAGAAGAACAAGCTCATAGAAAAATATGAGAAAGGATTGACGCCATCTAGTGGCGCCCCACTAAAAACTTGACAAACCAAAATTAGGCGGTAAATTCGAATCTTGTAAGTAGTAATAGGGTACCTATACATACATATATTTATTTATAGGTATGGTACGGATTGCCGTACCATACCTATAAATAAATATATTTATGTATATATAAGAATGTTGAACATATTATCAACTTGAAGTTATTATCAAACTCATACTCAAATTCAAAGCATTTATTTCAATAAAACCATTTACAGGCACTTTGAATTGTCAGTCAGAAATATGAAGCTAGTTGCCCATTCCAAAGCGTAGTACTCGTAGGTACCTATGGAGAAGAATGGGCAAGAAATTCTACAGACACTCTTTTAAATAAAAAATTGGTTACATCATTCATGTTCATATCATATCATCTTGTTATACATGTGATAACAATGTAGAAAGCACGTAAAAAGAACATTAAAACAAAAAACATGGTTCTCACACCTGTGCTATGCAATTATATCATACAAAGGAGATTTAGTTTATACAATGCAAAGATGGTCTTACAATCTTCAGCAGCTCCAACAGTATTTTTAAATGTTAATTAGTTAAGTAGTTGTGTATCAACTTTTTTTACCGAAGTTTGTATGTTTTTTTTTGTTTGCGTGTTAATTTGAAATGTTCCTGATAGAGCGGTCTGGATATTATCAATTTATCACTAAACAGATTATTTAAAACAGAACGAGTTCAAATTTGCAGTCTAACTGTGTGGGACCAACGGCAGTACCAGTAAAACTATATTTCAATAATTTGATTTTAATAATTATTATAAATAGAACTGGAAACTACATTGTCTAATTTAGTTTTAAAAAAATATTTCTTTTGGGCGATAGCTTTAGCAAATTACTAGTAAATCTATTTTAATTCTTCAAGGACTTTCTAATTAACTACAATGGATATTGGTCCGCGCGCGCCCCGCGCGCGGTCATACAGGTTAATTAGTAAAAGTTATTTTAATTTTTATTACTCATGATTGTCTACTGTCTTTACTGATTGTTCTGTTTTGTACAAGGCCAAATCCAAGAGAGTAGGCTGACCGATTTACGCATGGAACGACAACCTAAGACAGGACATGGCGTGCTTCAACAAGGAAATCAACTTCTGGATGGACATGGCTGAAGACCGATACAAGATCACGAAAGCAGCCAGCGAGATATACAAGAAACCTGAAACGGACAGCAGCGAGTCCTTGGCCCAAGACTCAGAAAACAGCAAAGTGTAACACAGCACAGCAGGGAGATAGAAAAGAGCCGAGAACGAAGCATATCTCCGCCAATGGATTCAACGGTAAAAATGGAACGGAGACAACTGGCGGCGTCGTCGTAAAAAGATACCCATCCTTAGATAAATATTACCCGTCTCTCCACTAGTCCATTGCTTACTCAAGGATGCATATCCGGTAGGCTCGCAAATCCTTCCATATCCCGACGGGCACGGTCTATTCCCTACCATTACCCGCGCCCCCCGGTCTACTCTGATATGCAATGGCTTCTGTAACCCCATGAACCATGAGGCTCCAGGGGCTAGTGCAAATCCTGGGGTTCATTCGATTTATCGAGTCTGGTTAAGCCACGCTGGGGTCGGTGCCTTTCATTCATTCATTCATTCATTTATAGTTGTAGGGGTGTGTAATAGACAGAGAAATAAAAGAGGTTTCGTCTGCTTAGGTACTCACGGTTGTATTGAGTAACACACACAACACAGATTACAGTCAGAAGGAGAACAGACACAATACGACAGGCACACGGTCACAATAGTTACGGCACAGTTGAAGCAGTACTTTAAAACAACAAACGTAAACACAAGAGAAGTTCAAGGTGTCACCAAATCTTACGCAGCCGATAGGCGCGTGAGCTAGTTTCGACTAAAGGTCGCGGCAAGGTGATCGAACGCTTGCTACCATTCTCCCACCTCGGCGCTGGCCGGCTACGTCACGATGACGCAGCTCGGCGTGCGCGAGTCCAGTAGTATACGTTACCGGTAGCGCGTCATCACCCGACATTGCATCAACTGTTATGCGCCGTACCTCGGCTCATGAGTGATGTTATTAATATTTGATGTGTTAGCTGTTTTACATAAATAATTAATATAAATAAATGTTAATAAATATAATGATTGTATTTGTATCTGTTTAGATAATATGTTGTGTTGTGTGTGTTTATAATATAAATAAATAAGTGGTATGGTATGTACCCCACACCACCCCCCTCCAGAGACCGTCAATGGCGATAAAAATCTGGGAATTTGACATGACGTCCAGAACGAGTAGTATCCTTTTTTATGGCTGGAGTTGGAGTATGTTCTTCCGGGTCAGCTTTGTCTGCCAATATGTAAGCTGGCTTTAGGCGGTCTATTGAGACCGTGACCTCCTTTCCCTTAAATAGAATTTTAAAAACTTTATCGCTCCTGTGCAGAACTTTGTGAGGACCTGTGTATGCTTGTTGTAGCGAGCCACGTAATGCGTCTTCACGGAGGAACACGTGATCAGTGGTCTGCAGATCCTTGAACACAAACATGCTCGTCTTGGTGTGACGGGAAGCTGGGGTTGGTTGTAACTTTTGTGCAAAGTTATGGATACGCGCAGTAAATTCCGTGATGTCGGTCGTTCCGTCATCGCTGGGGGTAAAAAATTCTCCTGGGAGTCTTAGCTGCTCGCCATATATTAGTTCGGCGGAAGACGCTTGGACATCCTTTTTGAATGCGCTCCTTATGCCAAGCAATACCCACGGCAAAGACTCTGTCCACTTGTCATTGGCATGACACATGATGGACGCCTTGAGCTGCCTGTGGAATCGCTCCACCATGCCATTGCACGCTGGATGGTATGCGGTTGTCCGTTTGTGCTGAAACCCTAAACATTTGGACAACTGTTCGAACAGGGCTGACTCAAACTGACGGCCTCTATCCGTAACAATATCAGTGGGGCAGCCAAACCAGGCAATCCATCCAGACAGTAATGCTTTGGCTACTGTCTCGGCAGTAAAGTCGACAATAGGTACGACCTCTGGCCACCTGGTAAATCGGTCGACTGCCGTCAGACAATATCTAAAGCCTTGCGAAATTGGTAGTGGGCCCACAAGGTCGATGTGGATCGTATTGAACCTGCCGCGTGGGAGATGATACGTCCCTAAAGGTGCGGATACATGACGGCTCACTTTAGCCCGCTGACATGCGAGGCAAGCTCGCGCCCATTCCCTGCAGTCCTTTCTGATGCCTGGCCAAACGAAGCGCTCTGCGATTAATTTAGCAGTCGCTGAGACGCCTGGGTGACTGAGGGAATGCAAGCTGTCGAAGACTTGTTTCCGCAGTATTTTGGGTACAAATGGCCTAGGGGTCGCTGTACTGACGTCGCAGTACACGATTACACGCTCCCCAGGAACTTGCACCTTCTCCAGCTCTAGCGAAGACCCTTTCTGAAGAAGTGTCTTCAGTTCTGGATCTGATGCCTGCGATTGCGCGAGGATGTCATGAGTGACTGGAGTTTGTAGCTCCTCCACGCGTGATAAGGGGTCGGCCACGACATTGTCTTTGCCGGAGATGTGTCGTATGTTGGTGGTGAATTGGGCAATGTAGTCTAGATAACGGAATTGCCTAGGCGAACAGTTCTTCTTCCTCTCGTGGAATGTGAAACTGATCGGCTTGTGGTCCGTATACACGACAAAGTGTCTAGCCTCCAGCATGTAGCGAAAGTATTTGATGGCCTCGTAAATGGCCAGCAGTTCCCTGTCATAGGGAGAATACTTTGCTTGCGTTGGGCTGAGCTTCCGGGAAAAGAAAGCTAATGGTTGCCATCTGTCGTCGCTGAGCTGATGTAACACCGCGCCGATTGCAGTATCCGACGCATCAGTGACCAATGTGAGTTTGGCATTGCAATCGGGGTGAGCTAATAAAGCAGCATTAGCCAGGCTTTCCTTGCAGTCCTCGAATGCCTGCAGAGTATTCTCCTCAAGACGTATAGGATGCGAGCCCTTTACATTGCCGATCAACAGGTTGTGAAGTGGCGCCTGTATTTGAGCTGCGTGGGGCAAGAAACGCCTGTAAAAATTAATCATGCCCAAAAATCGACGCAACTGTCGAACGTCTTTTGGCGGAGGGAACTTCTTGATAGCGTCGACTTTGGTGTCAAGTGGTTTGGTGCCCTTTTCGGAGATATGATAACCTAAAAAAGTTACTTCCGGGACACCGAAAACACACTTGGACGTGTTTATTAACATGCCGAAGTCCTTCATCCTATTGAAGATAGTGCGAAGGTGCTCTTCGTGCTCTGTTTCTGTCCTGGAAAAGATCAAAAAATCGTCCAAATAGCAGTAGCAGAAGTCTAGTCCTCTAGTCATCTCGTCGACAAAACGTTGAAATGTCTGGCCTGCGTTGCGCAAACCAAACGTCATGTACGGAAATTCGTACAGCCCGAACGGTGTGGTGATCGCCGTCTTCGGGATGTCATCCTGGCTGACAGGTATCTGATTATAGGCTTTCACGAGGTCAATTGTGCTGAAAACTCGACAGCCTGAAATGCTACTTGCGAAATCGTGTATGTGCCTAATCGGGTACCTGTCGGGAACGGTTCGCGTGTTGAGCATGCGGTAATCTCCGCAAGGTCGCCAACCATTGTCCTTTTTCGGAGCGAGATGGAGTGGTGATGACCAAGGACTCTCTGAGGGTCTGGCAGTTCCATTGGCCAGCATCAGTTGGAACTCCTGTTGAGCAATTTTTAGTTTGTCTGGAGCTGATCGCCGGAATGAAGAAGATACTGGGGGGCCTGGGGTCGTGCGGATATGGTGTACAGTGTTATGTGGTGTTGTACGTAGTGTACCGGCGGGTCGGGTGATGTCGGGAAAACTTTCTAAAATTTTGTGATACCTTGAACCACCAGAAGTAACCTTTACGGAAAATAAAGACGAATCTGAGTGATTCGAGGCTAAGGTAAAAACATTGGTGCTACCATCTATTAGCCGTTGATTTCTACAGTCAACGGTCAATGAGTAAAAACACAGAAAGTCCACTCCGATAATCGGTTTACTAACTTCGGCTACCACAAAACACCACTTAAAGTCTCTACGAAGTCCTAGATTTAAATTGAGATCGAGGAAACCATACGTCTGAATGGGCGTCCCATTCGCGGCCACGAGTTGGTAGTTCGTAGGTGCACGCCGATCGCTGAGCAGACGACGCGGGTAGACGCAGAGGTCGCTTCCAGTATCGACCAAAAACTGTGTCTTCGTGCTTCGGTCTGTGATGAATAGGCGACCAGTAGAAGCGGGGCAATCGTCTGTCGCCATTACCGACCGCCCGCGGCGTTTCCCTTCTTGTAGTCGCAGGGTTTGATGCATCGTTTGGCCTTCTCACCGTGCGTCGAATGATACCAGCACTCTGGGTGCCTCCGGTAGCTCGAATCAGAGCGGGTTGTAGATCGGTGGCGTGAGTTGCGTCTCGTGTCACGATCGCGACTGTGCGAACGATTTCGAGATCGACCGTCACGCAGCTGCACCGTCAGGTCTTTCATCGCCCGCTTGAGTTCTGCGATTTCGGCGGCCATTTCACTCACTGAGGGTCTTGCTGCCGAAGTTAAAGCAACGTGGCTTGGTGGTGCGACGATATCCTGGACGCGGTCTGCCAGTTCAGCCAATGCCTCCAAGGTGCTGTGTGGTTGCGATGCCAGGAGAGGCTGTATAGTGCTGGGGAGACGGCTACTCCAAATAGTGCGCACAAAATCCTCGGGCACGGTTGGTCCAGCTAATCCCTGCAGATGGCGAAGAAACTGCGATGGCTTCCTGTCTCCTAGCTCCTCATGCATCAACAGCTGCTTCACCTTCTTCTCCTGAGAGGCTGAGAGACGCTTCACTAGTTCGGTCTTCAGCTTATCATACCGGTTGGTGGCAGGGGGGGACATGATGACGTCCTTCACCTCCTTTGAAAATTGGGGGTCGAGATGACCGACCACATAATTGAATTTGGTGACGTCATTCGTCACCCCTGCATTTTCGAACTGCGCTTCTATTTGTGCGAACCAAATGTCCGGCTCTTCTGGCCAAAATGGTGGCAGCTTTAATGACACGCGGTAAATTTCTTGCGCATTGGAAACGCGCTTTGCTTGACGCGATCTTTGCGTAACGTGTTTCGTCGGCTGCGACGACGCGGTGTGCTCGGACTCAGTATCGCTCATCTTAATAATAATAGTGTTCTACTCGGGGTCACCAGTATAGTTGTAGGGGTGTGTAATAGACAGAGAAATAAAAGAGGTTTCGTCTGCTTAGGTACTCACGGTTGTATTGAGTAACACACACAACACAGATTACAGTCAGAAGGAGAACAGACACAATACGACAGGCACACGGTCACAATAGTTACGGCACAGTTGAAGCAGTACTTTAAAACAACAAACGTAAACACAAGAGAAGTTCAAGGTGTCACCAAATCTTACGCAGCCGATAGGCGCGTGAGCTAGTTTCGACTAAAGGTCGCGGCAAGGTGATCGAACGCTTGCTACCATTCTCCCACCTCGGCGCTGGCCGGCTACGTCACGATGACGCAGCTCGGCGTGCGCGAGTCCAGTAGTATACGTTACCGGTAGCGCGTCATCACCCGACATTGCATCAACTGTTATGCGCCGTACCTCGGCTCATGAGTGATGTTATTAATATTTGATGTGTTAGCTGTTTTACATAAATAATTAATATAAATAAATGTTAATAAATATAATGATTGTATTTGTATCTGTTTAGATAATATGTTGTGTTGTGTGTGTTCATATCCAATCCATAAAAGACACATTTTTTTTTGTCAAATAGATGGCGAAACCGAAAATTTCGTGTTTCGTACCTCGACGATAAATCTGTGCTTTTATGAATTCTATATGAAATAATTTAATTATTGTTAACAAAATTTTATATAACATAATATCACGCCTGTATTTCCCGAAGGCTTGGAAAGAGGTGTACCTATAGTACACCCACATTTTTGACCGGGCACAAATCCGGACTCCGGACTGTCACTCCGAAATTCCAGATGGAAGAACCCAATAACACTTTGCCCGAAACAAAATCTTATAAGTCTGTTAAGAGCGTGTATTCTGAAAGTGGGCAACGTCGCAAATAGATGTCAAATATTTCGGTGTTTTGATTAAATTATCAATTTTACTGTATGGAAATATGAAATATGGCTAACTTGTTAAAATCTCTAAATCTTGTTGTGTCTAAAATATTGATTATGAAATGCAATAAACAATATCGTAACACCAAATATTTAGTTTTAGATGTAAAAAAAGGATTTGGAAACTTTCCAAATGCCTTTTTTCATCTAAAACCAGTTACAACTTAAGTTCAGTGTTATAATTGCAATTCATTATTAATATTCTAGTCAGTTAATTAACGATATTTCATAGTTCCATACAGTATATTGCCAAAATAATCAAATCAGGTCAATATTTGACAGTTATTTGCGACGTTGCCAACTTTTAGAATCAACGCTCTTAACTGTGCGTTTGCACTGGCGAAACATTAACAATTAAACATGTTGAAATCACTATTTTCTGTCAATGTTCCATATTTTTGACAGGACTAGAGACTTCAACATGTTTTGTTGTGAATGTATGTGTAACCGTGCGTTTGCACTGGCGAAACATTCAAGACAAAACATGTTGAAATCTCTACTTTCTGTCAAAGTTCCATACAATTTTTGACAGGAACTAGAGATTTCAACATGTTTTGTCTTGAATGTTTCGCCAGTGCAAACGCACGGTAATGTAAACCAGTTTTCATTAACCTCACAATTTCCTGACTCAATGTGTGACAAATTACTCAGGACAGCAGTTTTTAAACCAGCTATAAACTGCCTAGTAGTAGGGTTTGTGTTGGCTCCAGTTACTGCGAATGCACCCAAAAAGATTTTCTAATGAGTCCTGCTGGGTTCTTCTTGTTGATAATCTTTTAAACGATTTGTGTTTTACTTTAAGGTTTATCCATAGTCTCTCCAGCCCACTCAAACTCCAGACCCAACCTTCCTTGGACTGAGGAGAAATTTAGCACCCCAAAAAAGTTAAATTTCTAAAAAATTGCTTCATTTCTTTAAAACGCTTCATATGGTCTGTACTATCCTTTAAATTTGTGGACATTCGTTGCCCCCTTCGAAGGTCTGGTGTATACGCATTAACACTATCAAATAATTCATCCATCTTTGTAATTACGTCTGCTGTAGCTGTGGCATCAAATGATAATTCCCTAGAAATAAATAAAAAATAATGTTCAATAACAATTTATCACAATCGGAATGCAAAGACGCATTGAAAGAGCCTTCATTGTGACGACACAATTATAAATGATCGTCCAGCATACCCTGGGCAGTCAGCCTCACTACCAATCTACTGACTGGTAGACTGGCTAATCTTTTTATTACGATCACGGCATGATCTGAATATGTCATCTTTACGTCGTGATTGTATAATATAAAATGTTTATTTAACAATTTATTTTATTTTATTTAGTTGATCATATCAACATGAGGAATCCAAAATAGCTTTGGAGGTATTATTGCTATATCAAACACTTGGTGAATTAATCAAATGTGACATTAAGGCGATTAAGACACGGCACCGCGGTAGGCGGTCTCATGTCGCATTGGCCTCTATTAAATCCGCTGATGCCTAACACACGTACACCGTCGAATTGTTCGAGACCGTGGCGGTGCGCGGTGCCGTGTGTAAACCGCCTTAGATAAATTCGTAATCATAATACATGATCAAAACAGATGATCAAAATTAAAGATCCTTACCTTGAGCCATTTTTGCATACATGCCTGCTGCTACTGAATGGGTTAAAACTTGAGCAGCAAGCTTGACTTTTATTTTCTGTTTTGTGTTTGGATTAAGGTGGTCTAGTTTAAGAAGTGGTGCAAACACAAAATTGGGGTTACTGCTGTCCAGCTCATAAAATTCTTGAATGTAGCTCCATTTAGCAATACCTGTAACACAAATTGAAGAGTATAGTAGGTGTTAGGATAGACTAAGGTATTCAAATTCAGATTAATTACCCGACTACGGCGAAGAAAAAAGGAGGGTTATGATTTTGACCGGTATGTATGTATGTATGTTCATGTGTTCTGAACATACTTACATATATACATACATACCGGTCAAAATCATAACCCTCCTATCTTCTAAACCATTAATCACAATTTGACAAATGAGGTATCGTTGGAAGCGTCTTGATCGTCCGCTGGTTATAGGCTATGTGACGTCACAAAAAGTCACACGGAGTCACACGTAATCTGTTCGATTTAACACGTGTGACTCCGGATTTTTAATTTGTCTGTCTGTGGTGTCTTGTTTGTACCTTTTTAGTCGTAGTTGGGTTTTAGTTTTTATTACTTTACTTTTTTTAATTTCTGAGCATCTGCCATAGTAGTCTTCATAGTAACATGTATTTTTAGGAAATATTGGTATTTCAATTACCTACCTATTACAGTTATAAAGACAGCCTTGTGTTAAACAGACAGACAGAATAAGTTAATTATAGGGTATATGCCACCCTCTTGGGTTTAGAACCTAAAAAGGCTGATAATTAATATATTATGATGATCGTAAAATAGTGAAAATAAAGTTATTTTACAGCTACTTACCAATTCCACATTTGTTGTTAGATGTTATATTAGTTTGACATCCTATGTCATATTTTAGAAATAAATTTCTAAAACACTTAAGTAAATGTGGTGTGTCAAAAATAGTGACATTTTCATTATTGCCTAATTTAGTATAAGGCTGCTCTACAGTAGCTCCCAAGATGGTTACAGCTCTCTTGTTCACTGAGTCCAGATCACATAGTGTGGCAGCTATATTAAGCCTGGCGTCAAAACAGCACTTCAAAACCTGAAATGATAGAACAAATTATGATTATAAACTGGGTGAAAAGAAATATCATGAATAATTAGAAAATAAAATAATTCTTCATCTACTGTGTCAACATCAGCTGTACAATTTATAGCCAGACACTAGACAGGAAATATGTACGTCGCTGTCGGAGGACCCAAAAAAAACCAAAATGATTTTTAACTAACTTTAATTGAAGTAAATTACAATACTTAAATATTACAAAAAATGAATTCCTATTCCGACCGATGTTAGATACAGAATGATCGTCATCTTTTTCTACTTAATTTGGAAAGGGCATCCATCTGGTAAACGGGGTCATTGTATGACGTGCGTCACTATGCGGCGTCAGCGTTTCGGTGCGCGCATGTCAGGCTGTTTCCATGCGCGATAACTAGGTTAGTGCACTCTTGCAGTTTGGATGTTGGCACGTACTATAACACTTCCACCGTCAGATCAGCAATTATTTTTGAATTTTGAACTGAGAAAATATTGCTGAGTGTGTCTTCGGTATTTCAGGTGCTCTAGGCTCTGCATGAATTTTGTCTTCTGCAGATTGTTTCTCGGCTCCAGACTTCGATTTCTTACAGTGTCTTATAACGATGAATGTACCGAGTGCAAGTGTACTGGATAGTACGATGTAGAACGGAATCGTTGTATGGTATAGGTATTCCGATGGTAAAGGTTGTACCCGTAAAGAAGGTTGTGACATTACTTTGTATTGAGCATCGTGTAGTTTAGTAAGATCAATCGAGTTGAGGCTGACTTGTACTGGTTCCGGGTGGCCTTCTGTGTTGTAGTTTAGCTTCGTGATTTTGACTGGTTGACCTTCCACGCGATCATTGAGATTAGTGATAGTAAACTCTGGGGTGTACAGGAAGCAATTCACGGGTATGATGGCCAGGTAAGTGCCATTCAGTAGGGTGTATTCCTCTCGTCCGCATAAGGTATGTATTCGTGTTGTATTGGGAAACGATATTACGTAATGCTTCTCATCTAACTCTTCCATAGCTATTCTTGATAATGAAGTGGTTACGATTTCGCAGCTTCCATCGAAGGTCTGGTCTATAATAAGTTTCTGCATACAGTCTGGGATTTCGTGCAGATCGAGCTGGTGACTCGTCGTTTTTCCGCAGAGGTACCAGTTGTTGTACTTCGGGCATTCAGCCTCTATATACACATAACCTTTCCTGTTTGTTGCAATTAATGGATGTTATGTTGCTAAGTTTATTGGGGGCTATTGACAGTTTATAGAGGTCGTATGTATCTACAGCAAATATCGGAAATTTGAATACAATTATTATTTGACTGCCTGAATAGTAATATCCCGGTTTAATAATATCATAGTATTCTCTAAGTTCTAAGTCTATTACCTTATCTCTACCGTAGATTTTAACTAGTCTATCAATCATATGCCGTAAAACTTACTAATCATGGAATGATGCACGCTTGAGCTGTGTATAAATGCCAGCATGTTCTCTACTCTCACTAATTCGTTTAATACTTTATCTAGGTTTTCACCTAGTATAGTTAAACACTGTCCGAATTTTGCGAATCTTATAAGGCTATAATCTTTGTGAGCATCTCTGTCTAGTAATAATTTTAGCGTGTCATTAATTTTTACTTGATTAGCTACTAATTGCCCAATAATATTAGAATGTTGGACCATCTATTCTTTACTGAAACTGATGTGGTTATTTAGTTCCTCGGTGATTTTGTAATTATTTTCCTGAAGGATTTTGATAGTATTATCGTATCTGAATAATCCAGATTTCCTGTGACGCTTTTTATTATAGAGCCTAGACCATCACTATGAGACCTCGCTTTATTCGACCTGGTTTTAACGTTTCTAGTTGGCGTGAGACGCATTGCAGTTTTTCCGAAAGATAGTCTAATTGAACTTCATACAGCATGTGAGTGTTATTATCTAATTTTAGCCTAGAGTTGTCTATCTGATCTTGTAACATTCTAATATTTAAGTCGGTGTCCTTAGTTTGAATGTACTGCAGGAAGGTATGATAATGGGTTATAAGTTTGGTTGCACCAAGCCGAAAGGGTAGTATTCCTGGGCCATCGTCCAGGCTTTCAAGTGTTATCTTCTGGTTCGTTTCCTGGGCTGCTATCAAATGAGCAGTCAGGACCAGTAGCACCCTGTAACAATAGAGCGCTTTTAGGTACTCTTTTTAGCCGGCTTTTAGCGACGGGACCTCGCTTTTTAGATGTATAGACGTGAATGGGTAGGTCGGCTAAAACGGTGTCTTGGGTATATCTAGGGGCTAGTTTTTGACGGCTCGCTAAGGGGTTTCTGACAAAAACACGTTGTTGAGGCTGGTACTCGATTTCGGGCTCGCGAGTTTTATTCTGATTTTCTATAATTTAATGCGGTTTGCGAGGGAAGACTCATTTATTACGTTGTGGATTGATTTAATTTTTTCTTTATGGTTTTGCATGTACTGCTGTAAGAGATGATTAGTTAGATCTACATCAAAGGGGTCTCGCGGATCGAAGTGTCCGGTTATAATATCAAATGGCCGGCATTTTGTAAAGCTATGTATTGTGCTGTTGTATGCTAAAATCGCATAAGAAACGAGGTTGATTATGTCATCGTCTTTATGAGTAAGTTTTAAAATACGTAAATGTTCTAATAAGGATAAGTGAAAACGTTCCACTATCCCATTGTCATTAGGGGTATGTGGCAGAGTTTTGTGGTGAATTATTTTATGCAAATTGATGAATTCGTTAAATAATTGGTTAGTGAATTCCGTACCGTTATCCGATACGATGATTAAGGGCAGACCATGATGCGTGCAAGATTTCAGTAATGCCTGTAGGACACTAACGGCTGTACCATCTCGTATGTAATAAGCTTGTGCGTATTTAGAAAATACGTCCACGATTGTTAGGTATTTTTCATTTTGGATTGTTAACAAATCTATGTGAACGGTATCAAATGGTTTGGTAGCCGGGGGTACTATATTATAACGTTGTTTTATGGGATGACGGTCATACTTTGCTTGTCCGCAGATAACACAATCGTTAAGGAGCTTTGTTATCTCATCTTTCATTTTTGGCCAGTAGTAACGCTCAGAGAGGGCTAAATAGCATTCGTTTATTCCGCGGTGGTTTGTTTTACCGTCGTGGTAATGCTTAATGATCTCTTGTTGCTTTAAATATTCCTTAACGTTCTCGACCTCTCTTTTAGCTAAAACGAGGTTCATTGACGAACTTTTAAATTTATCCTGAATGATAGGTATGATTCTGTACATTGCTAGAGGGGGTTTTATTAGTAACGCAGTTTTAACCTTAGGGTTTACGTATTCTTTAATGATATTGGTTATGTCCGATTCTAAATTTGATTGAGATGCCTGAACGGCCGTTCTAGTATGTGTATTAAATGGTTTAGATGACGTGGGGCGGTTTTTTATATCACCAACTACCGTTATGCAAATTTGTCTATGAAACTTGTTTAATGGTTGATCAACAATCGGAATTTCAAGAATAGGATTTTCTTGACTGGTGTGGGCTGACACTGTAGACGAGTTATCTATTGAAGCCGGGCGTTCAGAAACATTTACCACCATGGAACAGGTTTCTTCGTTATGGATTTGGATACGGGAGAGAGCGTCAGCATTTGTATTACTTGAACCCTTTTTGTATATGACAGTAAAGTCGTACTCGGATAGTTTTAACTTCCATCTGGTTAGTCTAGAGTTGGGCTCCTTCAGGTTCATAACCCATTGGTGTGGCTTATGATCCGTGATGATCTTAAATTTCCTCCCGAACAGATACGGTCTAAAATACTTTGTGGCCCAAACTATTGCAAGGAGCTCCTTTTCAATTGTACTGTAGTTTATTTCACTCTCATTGAGAGTGCGGGATGCGTAACAGACAGGTTTGTCCGCGCCGACCGTTCCTTGTGATAGAATAGCGCCTAAAGCGACGTTGGAAGCATCAGTGGTTAGAATGAATTCTTTGTGAAAGTCGGGGTACTGTAGGATTGGATCATTCGTTATTAGGGTTTTGCATTTTTCGAAACTTGCGGTGTACTCAGAGTTAATTGTTACCTTTCTTCCTTTTTTTAAACATTGTGTTAAAGGTTTTGTTACGCGCGCGAAGTCTGGAATAAATTTCCTGTAGTACCCTACCAGACCGAGGAATTGTTTGATTTCTCTGGGGGTTGTTGGAATAGGGTAGTTTTGGATAGCGATGATTTTATCCGGATTTGGTTTGATGCCTTCTCCAGTTATGACGTGACCTAAATAAGATGTTTCTAGTTTCAAGAATTCCGATTTGTCTAGTTGGATTTTAAAATTTGACTCTCTTAACTTTTTGAATACCTTTTCAAGATTGATTATGTGTTCTTGCAGGGATGTACTGAACACCACAATGTCATCCAAGTAGACCAGGCAGACCGTGTTTTGAAGGTCTTTGAGCACATTGTCCATAACACGTTGGAATGTTGATGGCGAATTTTTCAACCCCATGGGCATTCGTAAAAACTCATAATGACCATTCTCCACATTAAATGCGGTCTTGGGGATGTCAACGGGGTCCATTTAAACCTGGTGAAATCCACTTGCAAGGTCAAGAGTTGTGAAGTATTGGCAGTTCCCTAGCTTATCTAAAACGTCGTTTATATTCAGTATGGGGTACTTGTCGTCGTGGGTTTTTTCGTTTAATTTTCTAAAATCGACTACTAGACGCCATTTGGCTTTCCCTGAAGCGTCTGCCTTCTTTGGGACGACCCAGATAGGCGAGCTCCAGGCAGACTCCGACGGTCTTATGATACCCTGCTCTAACATTTTGCCTATCTGATCTCGGACTTCATCTCTATGTATGTATGGGTATCGATAGCTTTTTGTGTGAATAGGGATTTCGTCGGCGGTTCGAATACGGTGTTTAATTCTGTTAGTAAATGTTAGGGCCTCTCCGTCTATACAAAATATATCAGCGTATTTTCCGCATAAAGTTTCTAAATTAATACGTTCTTCGTCATTGAGGTGATCCATGCGCAAACGCGCTATAACATCTTTCGCTCTGGCTGACGTGTGTTCGATGTTCGCGTGCTGAATATCATAAGATTGTTCGGTACGCGTGCACTGAATATTATAGGTCTCCGCTTGTACGGCACGATCCATTGAGAATATTAAGTCATGTGAAGTTGGGTTAATAACTTCCAAAAATCCACGGTTATTCGCTACTGTAGTTAAACAATCTCTTATAATACAGTTCGCTATAATCTGCTCAGAAACTAATGCATCGCCGTCATGTAAGTTGATCGGTACCTTCAGTATTTTTGATGAGTTAGCTGGTATGAAGTCCTCGTATAGGTTCACGTTACGCGAGTTGTACATTCTGATTGTATTATTAGAATTTCGAGTTATTAACAATCTATCTTTAAGGTCGATTTTAGCCTCCCATTTTTCCAGTAGGTCTAAACCTATAAGCCCGTCGAAGTATTCATGAAACTTGTAAATGAATAATTTAATATCATCATGCTCCTGAAATTCAGTGAAGGTGGGAATGTTTATGGAGTAGTTATTTCTTGTTGTAGCGTGTACATTTGTGACCTCAAAGGGATCGAAATTTAAAGGGAAATGGTTGAAGTATGTTTCTACAGCTTCCGGGCTAATGAATGATTGATTTGCGCCCGTATCAATCAGTAATCTTAACGGTGGTTGTAAGATTTGGATGAATGGAAGCTGTCTTTGAGTGTGTAAGTTTAACTCTACTTTAACTTGTCTGATTTCTCCCGCCTCTGAAAATCCTGTTCATTACTGGATTTAGGCGTAGATGGTTCAGGTTCGTTCGTTATGGCGACCGGGTAATCTACAGCAAAATTTTCGGAATTTAAATCAGTGCCTGCGCAATACGTAGGTTCTACGTTATAATATTCCGGGTTTTCTAAGTAACAATTAAAGTCCGGTTCAGTAAAATATTCCGGATAATAGTAGTAGTACTGACCACCGTCATCCAAACATACGTTCATGTTCATCTCTTTGGACTTAAAGTAATTAGATGGGGGCGGGTTTCCGTTGCTACGCCAGTCATGAGTCACTGATGGACCAAACGACGGCCTTTCCCTAGTAGTATAATGACTTACACCACTCATAGGCTTAGGGCCAGAATTTTGTGGAATGACTCGCGGTTGCATTTGGAAATTATTGTTGAAACGATTATAGTTAGGCGGAGCTCTTCGGAACATTTGCTGGGTATGCGACATCGGTGCGCGATACATTTGTTGCGGATGCGACGGCATTCTGGAAGCGTTACCAAATGGAATAGGCCGGTTAACCTGAAAATTCGGTCTCCATGTCTGCAGTGGCTGAAAGTTTGCAATGGGCCCGGCCCGTGCATTGAAATTGAACGTTCTAGACATAGGGCTGGCGTTATCGGTTGATGCGGCCATCGGAAAAGTTTTGGATGCATTTGCATTTGACTTTTTATCAGATATTGGTTTCTGACGATTTTGCAAATAAAGGACGTTCAATTCTTCCTGCACAAATTCTAACGCCTTTTCTACACTATCAGGACGCATGCAACGTCCACGTGACCCTAATGGTTCTTTCAAGCCCCGAACAAATGCCTGCATGGTTAACTTCCGATACAGGGTACGCTTAGCTTCTACAGTTGTTCTAACATCCTCGTGTGGGGTAACATAAGTCATAATGGTGCTGAATAAATTAAGGCATCGATCATAAAACTCCTGAGGTGAATTGTTTCCCTGAGTTGCCAACATCAAATCATTGTAAAGAGCGGTCTCATCTCTCTGGTCAGAAAAGTTATTTACGAGGCACGATTTGATACTATCCCAATCCTCAGATATGCCATTTGAATTTATAATACGCGCGGCTGGCACAGTTATTTTATTTAAAATACCGTTAATTAGGCATAGCTTAGCCAAAGCATTCTCCGGGTTAGCTCCTAAATACTCAGAAGCAATTTGATCGCAGAGATGTATAAATCTTGGCAAGATGTGTGGATTACCGTCGAAATCTGGTACTAAACGTAAAGTCTTAAAAATCAGGTCGGGATCGGACATTATGACCGGCTCAAAATTATCTAAACCTAATGAATTCTCTAAACTATCAACCGTAGTTTCTAAACCTACCCCGATATCTCTGTTTAAGTCTATGTCTGTCCTACGTGCTAGTCTATAGCGCGTAGGCCCTTCAGGGGTAGATTGATTATGGTGAAAAATGGTTGCGACTATAATAAACTACTTAAGGTAAAGGGAGGGGAATTGAAAGCAACTCACAGAAACGGTTGTCAGTGTACTTACATAAGCTGCATTCCGGTACCTCTGGGATCGATGTCTGGATTTCTCCTCCGCGCAGGACGTCAGGTTCTTGTTCAGGATACTCGGCGAACGCGATCGCTCACGACGGCGGTAGCGAATTAGCAGGACGGTATTCGATGTCAGAATAACCTTATTTTTTTTTTTTTTTTTTTTTTGTTTGCGCTGGGAAAAAATGCATTACGCATACCCTCCCATCGGGGGATGAGAGGGGTATGTGGGACTCCCCGGTCTAACCCGGTATACCCACTAAAATAACCCAGCGGCATTCCCGCTTCGTCTTAGTGGCGGGGGACTGGGAAACCGGCACAGCCTTAACGTCCAGTCCTCCGCCGACGATCGCCCTTCATGGCGGGCCCCTCACGCCCTCCCCGTGGGGAGGGGGATTGGCCCGGGAATGACCGACGAAGGTGGTGACGGGTGCAATGCGGGCGAAGGCACCCCCGTGCCTGTCACCCGCCCGTCGCCACTATAAGGAGGGAGAGGACGGCGCCCTCTCCGACCCCTTCTTCGTCTGCGGAGCGGCGCAGCGAGAGGGTCGTCCTCCCGCACGCGCTCCGCCTCCTCCTTTTGCGAGATTACGTCCTCGCAAAAGGAGGCAACCGCCGCCCAGGCCTCCTCGCTCCCCAGCATGGCGCTGACCACGCCGGGAAGCGAGAGGTCCTGTCCAATCGCCGCAGTCAGACCGCGGCGTAGCCCGGACCAAGCTGGGCACACCTCGAGGGTGTGCTGCGCCGTATCCTCCGCCGCACCGCAGTCGTGGCAAGCCGGAGTCTCCTCCCTCCCTATCCGGCACAGATGCGATCCGAAGCAGCCATGGCCGGACAACACCTGCACCAGACGGAACGAGAGGAAACCGTGGGACCGCTCGAGCCAGCCGCGCAGGACCGGACCGAGCGCGTTTAGCGTTCGGCGGCCAAAGGCGGCGTTGGCGAGGTCCTCCGTCCAGTGGAGGACGACGGCATCCTTCATCTCCCGCCGCACGGCCTCTTGCTCCTCGGCGACGGGGCGCTCACCGAGCGCCTTCCGGCGCGCCTTCCACTCGTACACCCTGGCGAGCACCCAAGCCTCCAACTCCCAAGGAGGGGTGCCGGCCAGGGCGCACGCCGCCGAGAAGCCCACCGAGCGGTAGGCCCTCGCCACCCGCAGTGCAATGGCCCTTTGGGGCTTGCGGATGGCGGTCGCATTCTCCCTCCTGTGGAGGGAGTCCGCCCAGATGGGGGCCCCGTATAGGGCCATGCTTCGAAGGATGCCTGCATACAGGCGCCGGCATTTCGTCTTGGGCCCCCCCAGGTTCGGGAGGAGCCATGAGAGGGCGTCCGCGGCTTTCAATAGGCGCGTCGACAGCCCGCTGAAATGCGGACCGAAGCGCCACCTATCGTCCAGCACCAGGCCCAGATACTTCATCTGGGGCTGGACCCTTATCCTGACGCCATCTACGACGATGTGGGCGTCGGGAGGGCAGCGCTGCCGAGGCCCGCGAAAGAACACGGCCTCGGTCTTGTGCAGCGCCACCCTCAACCCCAGGCGGCGGATCCTCTCTGCAACCAAGGATCCGCCAGCCGAGGCCAGACAGGCCGCGTCCCCAAAGTTCCTCTCCCGGGCAGTGAAGAGAGTGTCATCCGCGTAGCAGATGACACTCGTGCCCTGGAGGAGGGCTCCCCGCAGGAAGAATAACCTTATCTAGCTTAACTCGAGACGCCTCGAGTATCCTACCGACTGCGCCAAATATGTACGTCGCTGTCGGAGGACCCAAAAAAAACCAAAATGATTTTTAACTAACTTTAATTGAAGTAAATTACAATACTTAAATATTACAAAAAATGAATTCCTATTCCGACCGATGTTAGATACAGAATGATCGTCATCTTTTTCTACTTAATTTGGAAAGGGCATCCATCCGGTAAACGGGGTCATTGTATGACGTGCGTCACTATGCGGCGTCAGCGTTTCGGTGCGCGCATGTCATGCTGTTTCCATGCGCGATAACTAGGTTAGTGCACTCTTGCAGTTTGGATGTTGGCACGTACCACGGAATAGATAAATAAGGTTGGAATGGTAATGTGGGCGTGGCAAGCGCGCCACAATTATGATTCGATAATCATAACTCGACCGATTCATTAATTCACCGCGTTTCGTGCGCTTCGGACTACTGCGGAGAACAGAGCTCTGCTTTAAAATGCCGTGTTGTGCAATTATAACTTGTAAAACAAAAAGTCAGACCGCAAGTATAGAGCGAGGGGGTATATCTTTCCATCGGTAAGTCGAAAATAACATTTAATTATAATTTTATTAGTAAAAAACATAAAAATATTCTGATCACTATGAAATTCCAAACATTAACGACATTATTGCAACAAGTAAAAAAAAAATATACATTGCACGATGTGTACTCGCGTAATCAACGCAATTACTAAGTCCGCTTACAATGTACTGCATGCGTCGCATCCTCTTCACTTCAACCATTGACGTTTCGTCGTTTGCCCTGATTGGCCGTGATGCACAGTAGATAGTGAGGTGACCATGTGGTTAAATAAAATCATCGATAGAATTCTCAAATAATATAAATTTACGTTGGACAAAGATTCTTTTTGAATTATTTTATATTTAATTAATGATAGTATATTTTTAGTTAGATGTATAATGAGTCAATTAAATATTACAATAATTATTGAACGAATGATACAATATAGTAAATACTTGTAGATGACAGATTTACAGGGAGAAATTGAATTCATTGGCAACATTATACGAGATCATTGTATTCATCTACAAGTATTTACTATATTGTATTTAGTATTAAAATATAAGTAAAATCCAATTTTACTTACGCAATAAATTATAAATTTTAGGTTTCCTAAAGAACCTAACGCCAGGGAACAATGGATTGACGTGACAGGTAGAGGAAACTGGATGCCGACAAAGACGAGTACTATTTGCTCTATACATTTCAGTAAAGATGATTTTATCATTAAAAAATCAGGTTATTTGTAATTAATAAAAGTAAAATAAATATTTCTTAATATTTATTTCATGTTTAATTTTCCCCCATACATTCATCAGATAATTTATCGATAAAGAATATCGGCTTTATCAAGCACTAGCGTGTATGAAAATTTTTATTGCTTTTTTGCGTGTGTGTGTGTCTATGCCTACGGGGGCTTAGTACTAGTGTGCGAACGAATATCTGCCCTGAGATTTATGTGTGTCTGATTTGGTTGTGTGCGAAATATTTGTAAACATAGGAGTGCGTATGTGTAGAAATTAAAATAGTGGGAGACAAGCGGTGACACTGGTCCTGATACAAAATTGGAGCTAGGGCCTTTCCAACCTTATTTATCAATTCCGTGGCACGTACTATAACACAGGTAGTGCAGCTGACTGTTTCATAGTGCACAGGATGATCATTTTAAATGTTAGGAATGAACTGAAGGAAAAATATTATGATCACCTCTTTTAGAAGAACTGTCAGTCGATCAACAGTTACAGATCTACCAGAAAGATAATAGGCGACTGGTTGTTTAACTGGTTTTCTAATACCAGACACCATAAAAAAAGTTCATATGATGCCATTTGTGCCGATCTACCCTGAGAAGCATGATCTTGGTAACCTTCTATCAAATTCTCTTTTATATTGTACCATAAATTCTTTTTTATGGACACCTCATCGAACATCAACACATACTATCCTCAGATACGGTATAATATTCTGGGGCAACAGTACAGACAAGGAGCGTGCGTTCATTGCTCAAAAACGTTGCATCAGGGCTATATTTAACTTAAAGGAAACTGACTCTTGCAATCCACTTTTTAAAAAGATGAACGTATTAACACTGGCATGTGTCTATATATTTGAGGCCGCAGTATTTGTAAAAAATAATATTGACATGTATAATTACTACACGCGTATACGGCGTAAGGACAAATTGCGCACTGTAGCTTGCAAGACTCATCTAATGTCTGAAAGTATCTTTTGCACACCTTCACGCATCTATAATAATATTCCGGGACCTATTAGAATAATTACGGAAATAAAAAAGTTTAAAAAGAATCTCCATGATCTGTTAGTAAACAAGTGCTACTACTCTATAAAAGACTTCCATCAGACAAATCACTTCTCCAATACAGTCCCTCTCAGTCATGATGCGTCCAGTGTCCCACTGATGTGTACCTAAATTCGATCCGTCTTGTTTTTATGTTTTTAATATTTTGTTATGAATACTCTTGTAACAATTATGTAAAAAAAAAATCCATGTAACTATTGTATGCCCTAAGGGCGGGACATAGCTGATCACAATTTTATCATTTTAGACCTGTATTATGTACCTACCTATGATCCACAATAAAGATATTGATTGATTGATTGATTGATACCTACTCTCTATCAGATGGTATAAACCTTTTAACTGTTTTTTTCAAAACATTAAAAATATATTTTTTGTTGATGCCAACGCACAAGTGAAATTTATTTAAGACGGACGTTAATGGCTGGTGAACAAATCATTCTTCTTAACCGCTTGTAACATGTTGGGGATCTGTTTTAGAGCCTTAGAGCTGTTATTTTTGTTTCTGTATTCCATCTACGGGTTCTTCTTTTTCTTTTAAAGTTTTGTAGTTCCCCCCCTTGCAGTAAGAGTGCAAAGGTTGATGACACTTACGATTGCAAAATATCGTTGACTGTGCTGTCTTTGCATAAAACATTGACAAATGACACATTTTTAGTTTTTTGAAGTCTACTGACTTTCTTCATATTTCGTATCATCCTTGTATACAATTTTCTTTCTTTCTCACTTTGTGGTTATTTCAAAGACATTGCAACTGGTTTTAATTGCCGTGCAGACTCATTAGTTGTGTTTAGCACATTAATATTTTCAGCCAATGGTTGAATTATTCTTGATGGGCCTGCTACTGGTACAAACACACTGCTTGGTTCCACAGGAACAACAGGATTACAATTACTAGAAGTGAAAAAAAAATAAGTCAAACAACGCATTCAATAATATTATGTGTGGACAACTGTTGAGACATAAGCGCATTCTAAGTTGGCCGGTCGGTTGTAAATC
This sequence comes from Lithophane leautieri, assembly GCA_949152455.1. Classification (NCBI taxonomy): domain Eukaryota; kingdom Metazoa; phylum Arthropoda; class Insecta; order Lepidoptera; family Noctuidae; genus Lithophane; species Lithophane leautieri. The sequence continues at coordinate 21,481,152 of OX424460.1, forward strand.
CACGAACTATTAATTAGTTACAATTACGAAAATGTTTATTGACTGACCTCATCATATTCTTCAGATGGTACTGCAGTTCTAAAGAGCTTCTGATTGATGAAACATGTATTTTTGAAATGATTACTGCACAGCATTTTATGGTTAGAAAACAGTTTTCCTTGTAATTCAGGTGATGACCATGGTTCATTCGGGAAGGAGTATTTTGCCTATTTCATAACTGAAAGGAGTTTAATAAGTGAAAAGCTTTTAGCTTCATACAAAAAATTAACTCTCAATTCATAACTCATTGTTCAAGAAACAAGTAAAAACAATACCAGAGTTCCTAGACACAATTTTATTTTTTATTTTTTATCGTGTTTAGATATCGGTACCCATCACGTCTGTGGGGTTCCGCTAGCTAATTTAATTTGACTCTATATTCTACTATAAAGAGAGAGTGCGAATTACAGAATGTAAATAGTTATAGAAAAAAAATAACCGGCCAAGTGCGTGTCGAACCACGCACAATGAAGAATTCCGTAGTTGGGATGAATTTATTTATTAAACAAACTCAATATTTGCAGTTGACTTCAAGTCGACGTTGAGCAACAAGTTGTTCAACTGCAAATTTAAGTAACTTGTGGAGCCTACTGAGATGTGATAGTTTTCCTTTTAATTACGTTATACATATTATATACTACTGCCGTGATTTTTTTTACATATCCAAGACCAATCATTTAGCTGGCAGGGCACTTGACTCTAACAAAAATTAGTACTTTAATCCATGAATCCAAAAATGGTTTTCACAATCTCACAATATTTTTGAATGACCTTTCCAACAACACCCCACACCATGGGATAAGCAAGAAAATGTTCCCACTTTAAGTGTAGGTATACCGAAAAAAAAAATTGACGATTATTTTTAAGGGGTTCCTTGTTGACTTAGGAAACCTAAAAAGCGTGGCGATTTTATCATGGAAAAAACTAGTAAAAAAAAACATTTTATTTACAACAGATGAGTTTGTGTCTGTATAATATCAATAGCTGAACTAGTTCCAGGTTGTTGCACACTAGTTGCTTATGAAGTTCCAGGCTGTTCCAAATGTGAATACTAAAACAGAAAAAACCATTCGAATTAGTGGAAGAAATAAAAATGTAATGATAATGGCTGTCTATTAAGAACATAAAAAGTTTCTTCCTTATTATAGAAACTAAACTAAAAAAAGTTGTTCATGTTTTCTTATGACGAATCATAAGCTGCTGTTAATAAATATAACAACATTAAAATACCCAAGTGGAACTGACATGTCTTGAAAAGGTATACTAGATGTCTTCAAGACAATAACTCTGAATCTTAATTCAATATTTTTAAGTATTATGTTTCATGTATAATACTCTATTATATACACCATAGAATATGTAGATGAAGATATAATTGTAAAATTATGTTTGATCAAGAAGAGAGCCTAAAGTGACAAAAAACAATATAACTAATGTTCATATTTTACATAGTTCAAAATAGCATTAAATCCATACTATCTGAACCAATTACTATATAACCTCTTGACTGCTCATGCAGGCGACTCAGGCTCACGACACATATGTTGAATAGCACTGATACTAGATGGAAATACGAGTGGCCATTTTAGTTTTGACCAGTTATTGGATCTCTGGCCGGTATTTTGATACATTTTAAAACATTTCTGCATAAATAAAAACAATTACGAGTTCCTGTTCTATTAAATGGTGTGGGAAATTCTCTAGAACATCCAGCTATAAAAAGATTGCATTACTTTTCATCGGTAAGTAAAATAAATATTTTATTAAGAATAATTGCAGGGCTCAAGCTAAACTGCTAACTGGTTGATTACGTAAATGGCACAAAAAATGTAAACCGCGTTGATGTCTTTTTGAAAAGACCCTTTCTCTCACTAGGGTATTGCAATAAGTCTGTTCCTTTCTATGTGCACTTATACTGTAGAGTGTTGTGACAACTTCAAAATAAAGTCTATCAAGTCGATAAAAATTACGATGTTTCCTAATGGTAAAAAAGTAACATTAAGTACTTAATGTTTACATTTTAGATTTCAAAATGTTCCGTAACTGAAAGAAAAGTGGATTAATGCAGTTCTCAGGGAAAATTGGTTTCCAAATAAATATAGCATTGTTTGTTTAAGGCATTTCACAGCAGATTAAAAATAAGTAATAGCAATGTCAACCCCTGTCGGATAGAACAATAAATTCTCTTAAGGGGCCGGCGGAGCTTCGATCGCAACTACGAATCAAGTGCTACAAATGTTGCGCTAGTGTGCCTGTCGGAGCGATACATACAGCTACCGTGAACTGTACGACCACGCACACATTTTCATTGATATGACATTTGCTTGACGCGATAGCACTACTGGCTATTGAAAATTTATGATAAATTTGGGTGTGTTCCGTAATACCAAAAATGATGAATGAAAACTTAATGTTTTTCCATTTTTTTTCGATAATTTGTAACTTGATAATATAGGCTATGTTTCTGTTGAAACAATATCACAAGTATTTTTGTTTATAATACAGAAAAAACAACATGAAAACATGTCATTTACGCTGTAAAAATGTGCGAAATTCAATTCGCTACAACTTCATTATAGTTAGGTTTTTTGGAAAAAAAAAGATGTAGGAATCTAGATAAATACTGTCTCAATCCGAATAACAACACACTATGGTGGAAATATGCTCAAATTGCAAATGATTTAGGTATTACGTTTGTATGGAGAATTCATCCGTCGCCGTGTTCTTAAGTGAAATTCAAATTTAAATAATTTATTGTTCAATTAGGATTGTAGACGTCGATTTTATCGATATCGATATTATTGTTGCAAAACTGACTTGTGCATCACTATGTTTGGAACTTTCGTCCTCCCATTGTTGCATCGGCCAATCACAACCGCTTTATTTTCTTCGTCCCCCGGCCCGCAGTAGTGAGTCGTGTGCCTAGACGAAATCGGTCTATCAGCTCTCAAGTGGTTTAATTCTCTTTGATCTGAACTGAGTACATGTAAGTAAAGACAATATGGTTTTAGTAAGTCAGAGTTAAGGACCAATTAAGTGATTTAGCTTCATATAGATTTAAGTGATTCTTCATAGTTCAACTAAGTATTAACTTGTTCTTTAAAAATTATGTTCGGTATATGCTTACTAGCATTTATCATGGTATACTTAAGACTAAGTTTATATTAAATAGATTTTGATATTCTAAGTAAACTTAAGCCTCTGAAAAACTGGCCGGAGCTGGAGTAGATTTTAATTCAAATAAAGTAGTTTCTTAATAAAAAAGAGAACTGACATCTGGTGAGTTAATTAACTCAGATGATCTTGAGGTTCCAGGGATGTTGACTGGTTCCAGTTTCAGCAATGGACATCTCAACTTGCGAGCTGTTGTTGATGTAGTGGAGAGTTCAGACAAAACTTTGCCCATGCTCCCACCCTGATTTTAAGTTGAATTTTTTTATCAACAACAGAATGATAATACTGATTGAAATACCTACAACGTACAGCGGTATGTAAATACTATACTTTAGATTATTTACATACCGCTGTACGTTGGAATGTCCTAGTTTTGGAAAACGATGTAAGACCAGTGCCGAATATTGTGGTCTGATGCATTGTGCACATTTTCGGTATCCCGTACGCGGAGTCTCGATGAAGGTGGAGGAGAATACTTAACTCGACGCACTTTGAACGAAAAATCACACGAAATACTGGAAAAACGACAAGTAAAATCAAATTAACACACCGTTTGAAAATAATTCACAACCAAAGCGTCAATTTCAGGCAGGAGTCTTAATTTCGTAATTATTGAATTCACAACACAAAAAGCGTTAATTTCGCACAGACCTAACAAACAAACCGGCAATAAAACACTTTTTATCAGCAGTTGAAAGCAGAAAATTAATTAAGTTAATAATAATAATAAAGATAACGCTGCTGACTGCATACCGAATGCATCACCCACGGTCATCGGTAATGAGACTGTATATCCCGCGAAAGTGTGGTGGTCGAGGCTTTTTAAACGCTAAGACCCTCCACAATCGCGAGATATGCAGTCTCAGGGAATATTTCCTAGAAGCCGACGTGGGAATGCATCGAGATGTGGTCGCGGTGGACAAGGGTCTCACCCCGCTCTCCTTGGCGAAAGAGAACTGGCGCAAGCCTGTAGTGCTTGACACTAACGATCGCAAGGAGGTATGGCAGAGTAAGGAGCTTCACGGACGCTTTTTCCGGGCCCTGCATGGACCCGATGTAGATTTACTAGCGTCCGTAGCCTGGCTGCGTTTCGGTGACCTCTTTGGGGAAACCGAAGGTTTTGTCTGTGCAATTATGGACGAAGTTATCATGACGAACAATTACCGGAGGTTTATTGTGAAGGACGGCACGGTTGACATCTGTCGGGCATGCCACCGACCGGGAGAATCAATTCGTCACATTATCTCCGGGTGTTCTCATCTAGCTAACGGAGAGTACTTACATAGACACAACCTTGTAGCCAGGATTATCCATCAGCAACTTGCTCTGAAATACAGCCTTGTGGATTCGGAAGTGCCGTACTACAGGTACGTGCCCGACCCAGTCCTCGATAATGGAAATATCACATTGTACTGGGACCGATCCATCATCACTGACAGGACTATTGTTGCCAATAAGCCTGATATAGTGGTGGTGGATCGAACAGAGCGGCGCACAATGATCATTGACATAACGGTCCCGCATGACGGGAACCTCGTGAAGGCAGAGAAAGATAAACAAATCAAGTATCTTGACTTAGCTCACGAGGTTGTCGACATGTGGGATGTGGACTCTGCGATCATTGTGCCGATAGTCGTATCAGCCAATGGCTTAATTGCCAAGAGCCTCGATCAACACCTAAGGAGGCTCTCGTTGGGCAGCTGGGTTAAGGGCTTGATTCAGAAAGCGGTACTCCTAGACACGGCTCGCATTGTTAGGAGGTTCCTTTCTCTGGAGCCCTGACCGCCGGTAGCTTGGACCCTGTTCCCGATACCGGTGGGCTACTATTTCTTATATTTTTAAATGTTTTTATATATTTCTTTATTCTAATATTTAAAAATATAATTTATATGTAAGAAAAATGAAATAAAAAAATAAAGATAAAAATGTACTCTTTGTTGAAGTGACACTAGTAAAAGTTGCCATCACGTAAAAACTTATTTTAATCATATATTTTTGTAAATTAAGCTAATAACTGTCAAATTTAATTAAATTAATGAAAAATCATTAGATTGCAATTCATAAGCTACGTATATTGAAGAAAAGGCTTTTATAGCACATCGATATTTTCCTTTATTTTACATTGTAACATTAAAGTGCATGACATGTCTGTTAGAAAGAGTCGGCAACAAAATCACTCGCTGTTCTTGTCACGTTTTAGGCCCTGAGTAGAGTCCAAGGTCACCTATACATAGTTGACCGGGCCTGGGGTTGACAATGCATCTGACATTAGTGGCGGGACCAAAGGCACATTATTATGGTAGCATTCTTTTTGATATAATCCCCAATTAATCGATTTCAGTCAAACCTTGAAACATCAATTCACAAAAGAAATATTTTTGAATTGATATTTTATTGTACCCTTTTTAACTGTGTTTGATTAATAATAACTGTTTTATTAAAATGAAATACTTTTAAACTTCAAAATTTGAGAACGTATATTTTAAACAGCAAAGTGTTTTACAATAATGGCGGGTACATTCGGTGTTGCCATCACACTCCAATCAGATACTTCTAAATATAACACCTTCCCCTCTAGTTAATTAAACATAAAAGAAATAAAGAACTTAAAATTACAAATCCAAAATTTTTCTTGGTTTCACTATTCTACCACTACGTGTAGTCACAGGATTCTCAGAGTTACAAAAACTCTGCTGAATGTTTAAATTGTTATCAGACATATCAGTATCACTATTATGCATTGAAATAAGTGGAACAGACTTGAAGGGACTCTCAAATGGCAATTGATTATTTATCTTAATTTTACTTGTTTCACTACAAGAATTTTTTAAATGAATGAAATTTCTTCTCAATAATTTGTTTTCTCCTTCCTTCTGAATAATATATGACCTTGGCTGCTTACACTTACTGAAGACTGTTCCCTTCTTCCAAAACTTATCCTTTTTAGTTTTATAAACAATTTTATCACCAGCTCTATAATCTACCTCTTTCCTTCTCACAAACAAATCATTTCTGTCTTTTGTAATAGACTGTTTTAATAATAACAATTTATGTATATTTCTTTCAACCTTTGGCTGTAGCAATGCAGCATTTGTAGGAATTAGAGTACGGACTCTTCTACTATTCAATATTTGAGAGGGAGAAGCTTCCAACCCTGTTAGAGGTGTGTTATTATAACTCAACAAAAACTCTCTATAATCAACTCTATCCTCGCTAGCTTTTATCAACAAACTTTTACTTATGTGAACAGCTTTCTCAGCCATCCCATTACTTTTAGGATAATGAGGACTACTTGAATTCAAAGTAATATCCTTTAACTGATAGTATTTATGACACTCATATGAATTGAATGGGTTGTTATCAGCAACTATTTCTTGTGGATAACCAAATCTTGTAAAAACTTCTTGAAATGCATCTATTACAGAATTAGATGTTTTGTCTGATAAAGGCCTAATCTCCAACCAATGGGAAAAATAATCAACAACAACAAGATAGTATTTACCAGTAAAATCTAAAATATCAGTACCAACTTTAGCAAACCTGAGATTAGGTATTTTGTGTGACAATAAAGTCTCATGAGGATTGGCTGGACGAAATTTCTCACATGTTCTACATTTTAAAACAAAATTATGGATGTCCTTGGACAACCCTGGCCAAAAAATAATTGTCTGGCTTTTCTAATTGATTTACAAATTCCAGGATGACCTTCATGCACTAGATTTAAAACATAGAGTCTCAAAGACTTGGGTACAATTATTTTGCTTTCGTAAAAAGCCAACTCACATTCAAAGTAGATATCATCCTTCAGCTTGTAATACTCTTTACATTCTTTAGACATTTTGTGCTCTTCAGGCCAACCATTTATATAATAAGTAAACAGTAAACTTAAAATTGGATCAGTCTTAGTTTCTTTCTGAAAAATACGTTTTCTTTCAGATGACATAGGTAAGTGTACCGAGAGAGAATGTACCATTTGTAACATATCTTTGTCATGCTCCGTAAAATCAAGACTATTTCGGGATAGCATATCTGCAAAATGCAACAATTTTCCAGGAACATAATAAACTTTTAAGTTGTACATCAATAATTTCAATCTGAGACGTTTAAGACGTGGTGAACCAATTTTGCAAATAGGCTTTGTCATTATTGATACAAGAGGTTTATGATCACTTTGAACATCTACATCAGAACCATAAATGTACCTATGAAATTTCTTAACTGCAAAGCAAATAGAGAGTAGTTCTTTTTCCGTTTGACTATAATTTAATTCTGTCTCATTCATAGTTCGTGAAGCACATGTTACTAGCTTTAAGATATTTTTGTCATCTTCTTGAAATAAGCAGCACCCCAATCCACTTTTGGATGCATCACATTGTAAGATAATTTTTTTTTTAGAGTCATAAGGTGTAAGTGCTGGAGCTGAACAAATTCTTCTTTTCATTTCTGCAAATGCTAGCCTATGAGCAGGTAGCCACATAAATTCTGTGTCTTTCTTTAAAAGTTTGCAAAGCGGAGACATTAAATTAGCCATGTCTGGTACATATCTTCTAATATAATTGAATGAACCTAATATTTGCCTAAGCTCATCACGGTTATGTGGTTCCTTTAAACTTAAAAGAGATTCAACTCGCTCTTTGTCAATAGACATGCCATGCTCATTAAAAACTTGACCTACATACTTGACTTCGGTCTGTCTGTATTGAAATTTGCTTTTGTTAAATATTATACCTAACTCTTTAGCTTTTAGAATTACACTTGCTAACGCTTTGTCATGTTCCTCAACCGTATTTCCCATAGTTAAAATATCATCTGCCCATATTACAACATCTTTTAATTCTCCGAAATGACTTTCAAGTACATCTTGGAATAGTTCAGGAGCATTCATTAGTCCAAAAGGTAAAACGAGGTATCGGTAAACACCAAAAGGTGTTGCAAAACAGCATTTCCAAGAGGACTCTTCAGAGAGGACCAAATGATGAAAGCCTTCACTCAAATCAAGCACAGAAAAAATTTTTTTGCCTTTTAGTTTGAAACTTAAATCTTCCAATGTAGGTAAAGTTTTTGGTTTTTTTACAATAACTTTATTCAGATCAGAGGGGTCAAGACACAACCGTATATTTCCATTAGGTTTCTCAACAATAACTATTCTGTTCACACAAGCATTTACACTTACATTTTCTACTTTTACAATAGATTTTCTTTCCTCTAATCTTTTTAATTCAGTTTTTAATGGATCAAGCAAACATGTAGGTAATCTAGGTGAGGGATGACAAATTTGTTCCTCTATATCCTTGGTAATAATATCAACTCGGCCTGGCAACCTACCTATGCCCTCGAACACTTCAATATTTAGTTTGATAAACTGATCTTTATTACTGTTGTTGATTTCAACAGCATGCACTCGTTTAACCAGATTTAGTGAGACACAACCAGGTAAGCCCAGCAACATAGTACTACAGTCTACAATCACAAAATTTTCGTGACATTCATAGTCTTTATACTTACACAGCAAATTTACAATGCCGATAGGTTGTACTTTTCCTCCTGCAAAAGATTCAATTTTTAAGTCTGTGTCATGTAGCTTTAAATTCAGCTTTTTATTAATTTTTTCAAAAACTCTTTTAGGCATTACACTGACATCTGCACCAGTGTCCAATTTACACTTAATAATTTCCTCTTCAATTTGTATGTTTTCAGTCCACTCAGATTTCATATTACGTTGTGTGTTCACTGTGCCGCAGAATAGGCTTTCCTCAGATTCAGACTTAACTCCACGAAGCTCATGTACTTTAATATTCTTCACTCGGCAGCTAGCAGCAACATGATTTAGAATCCCACATTTTGTACATTTTTTTCCATATGCTGGACATTCTCTTGGGCCATGTCGTTGTTGACATCTTCGACAGTCAAACAAATTAGAGTTTTGAGATTTGATAGGCTTTTTATATTTTTTTATTGCATCAATTTCAACTGTGGTGTTCATCTCCAACACTTGAGAACGGCTAACTTCATTGGCTCTGCATATATTTGCCGCCTTGTCCAGTGTCAACTCTTCCATTCTGAGGAGGCTTTCTTGCAACCCCTTATCACGAATGCCCTGTACAATCCTGTCCCGGAGTAACTGGTCCTCTATCGATTCTTTTGAGATGTCACCGTAGTTGCACGTAGATACTAGTTGTCGTAAACTTGTATAATAATTTTCAAAATTTTCATTCTGCTCCTGTTTTCTTTCATTAAATTTATATCTCTCGAATACCTCATTACACTTTGGGTTAACATATTTTCCGATAGCTTTTATTATTGTGTCATAATTGTTGAAATCCTCTTTTGACAGTTTAAAGGTTAGGATGACTTTAGTCGATTCAGAGCCCATCATATTTCGAAGCAAAGATAATTTGACTTTGTCTGATGCCTCTTCCTGGCCTATCCCAATCAAATAATCTTCGAAAAGGCACTTCCAAAACCTCCATTCCGTTGAGGCAGATTGAGCCCTGATGTCGAAGTTTGGGGGCAATTTAACTGGATTTGCATCCATGGTTCAAATTTCTATACTATTTTGCAAGATATCAACACTTTTCTTACAATAACGACGACTGCGCCATGTTTTATTAAAATGAAATACTTTTAAACTTCAAAATTTGAGAACGTATATTTTAAACAGCAAAGTGTTTTACAATAATGGCGGGTACATTCGGTGTTGCCATCACACTCCAATCAGATACTTCTAAATATAACAATAACAATACATAACATCACGCTCCTAATCTCTGAAGGGAGAGGTGTACCTATACACCCTGATTTCGCTAGTTAGGTTGGAAGTCCCGTGCAATGGGGGGCGAGCCTATTGCCATCAACCGGTCACAAATTCGGACTCCGCTTGCTACTGAGATATTCCAGATGGACAAACCCAATAACAGCGCTACAGGCAGTCAAATGATATCGATTTTAGTATTTAAGGTTCGAGAAAAAATCGAGTATCATTTATCGATCCCAGATCGCCATTCACCATCCCTCCTTACACATCCGATCTTGGCGTCCCGTTGTTAACATGTTCGTTGTGTACTGTGCGATTATTGTGTTCTATTTCTAACGACCATTGCTATTCATTACGAACTGATATCTTCAAAGCCCGATTACCATTGCTATAAAAAAAGGATTCATCTGTTTTGCTGTACAATTCGATTAGATGGATATTATGATGAGGTGCATAAACTGTGGCATATTTAGTAAGGCAGGTTCAAAGGCATCTTATATCAATGCTAACCTTACCCCTGCAAGCGAGACTTGCCCGGTGGTTGAATAATCAGGTATGTACTTAAACTACATTGGAACAATACTATTTAACAACAAAACAGCAGCTATAAAGTCTGACACAGCCAATGTCTCTTTGGACACAGCGGTTCGATTGCATGTGAGCCAACAAAACTTAATAAAGCAGTGTTTATTTGGGAAAAGGGTGGCTACGCATCAGCAATAACCTGTGGATATCTGTGAGCGGCGGTGATTGTCTAATTCCCGTAACTAAAAACGTTCAAATTCAAGTCGCAATCTCATCTCAGCGACAACCAATGTTAAAAACTTGTCTTAAACTCGTTAACCACAACGCCTAGCGCCATCTCATCGAAAGGCAGAGTTATTTCGTGAATAGTGGATGCGCCAAGATAGCCCGTGAAATTAAAATTTGCAAAAAAAGTGCCAAATGTCATGATTTCATGAAATAGTAATTCAATGCACTTACATGAACTTAGACACTTGTATTGCTGATTCTAATGTTTATATTTCTGTAAATCCATATTTGTTACGGGCGCAAATTATATTTAGATCAACATACAACCTGACACTGACCTGCAAATTGCAAAAAACGTAAGAAAATTTAAATTTCGCGGGTTACCTTGGCACCACCTTAATTTTTGTCAGTTTCCTGATTAGACTCGTGAAACTTTTTTATCTGGAAACTGTACAATACAATAATTGCAAAAATAAAACAATATTTGCTGCACATTGATTTTGGCACTTCAGCAGGCGCCCATAGTCCCACTGGTCATGTCATTCATACGCTTAACTGCTTGATTTATAAATGTACGATATTAAAAAAAACTGATTCAGTATTTCCATATTTATTTTATTTCACAGTATCGTGAATAAGAAAAACAAGTATAAATATAAATAGGTATTTCAGAAAAAATGCATAACTCAATTAGAGATAGAGCTTTATGAAATGTGGTACATCTCTATTTGTTTCATGACGTCATCCGTTGATGAAGTCCTTGGCGCTCGGAGCACGTTTTATTCAATTCTGATTATGTTAGGATGTCTATGATCTTTCTTTCTTTGATTTTCATGTACCCCGTGTTTTTTCTTACTTTTCGATAAATTATAATTTTTAAGTCTCTTGAAAATTCTCGGGACGCGGGTCTCGGACCTTTAGAAGGCGTACTGGAGCCTTAGCCAAATCGCAGAGGCGTAAGACGTTTTTAATTCAATGAGGCACCAACACCAACAGACGCGGACGATTGTGCCATTTCAGACTATACTCGAGCACCCAAGGACAATCTTCGGTTGGTGTAGGGCTATTGCAGGCTATTAAAACAATGTTATTGAATTATTGGTTTGGATGGCTAAAGTAAACTAGTTATCTAGAACTATGGAAAGACTATGATTCAAACTCAAACTCAAAGCATTTATTTCAATTAAACCATTTACAGGCACTTTTGTATTGTCAAGGAGTCGGTTAGTCAGAAATATGAACCTAGTTGCCCATTCAGCTTAGTAGGTACCTATGGAGAAGAACGGGCAAGAAATTCCACGGACACTCTTTTAAATAAAAAATTGTTACAAAATATTGGTAACATCATTCATATTGTGAGTACAATGAAAAAAGCACGTTAAAAGCGTCCGTTGGTAATAAAAAGATAAAAAACAATTAAAAAATTAAAATAAGCCGTAGCAGCCAAGAGATGGCCCGTCCCAACTGACGGCGCCCGTTCACGAACATGACGTATGGCTCGGCACCATTCAGCTAAACCATTTTGACGGGAGCTAAATGGTCCAAAACACGCGCCACCATCAGCGAGACATCTGAGGCTGAGTGAGCATGACACACTCACAGCCGCCAGGGCACATTCAAGTCAATGAAAGACATATTACCCGGTAAATGGTAGCTCTATAGTACATAGTCCTCACACCTGTGCTATGCAATTATTTAGTACAAAGGAGATTGAGTTTATACAATTCAAAGATAATCTTACAATCTTCAGCAGCTCCAACAGTATTTTCAAATGTTAAGTAATTAAGTGGGTAGTTGTGGTTGTGGAGCAGGACCAGCATTAAGCAAAGCATTTTTATCAGCGATGTAATCCCCCAACTTATAATATGCTTGCCTGCATAGTGTGCGTTGTATACAAGATTTGAATTTCGTCTCATTGAGCTGAAGTATGTGGGGAGGAATTTTATTGTAACACTAGATTTTGCCCGCGACTTCGCTCGCGTGGCGGTCGGAAATTATTCCACGGGAACGTACTACCGGGATAAAAGTCCCATAACCCGCGTGGTCTGTCTAGGTGACCAGGCGTTACGGCGTAAAAGTAACAAACATGAGACAGCCAGTAACTTTTTAGTCATCGATCACTAATAGAACTAGATACACATTTAGCGATAAAAAGTGTCCTCACCAAATGAGGATCCACTGGAACATTTGGCTGTCGTTTTCATTTAGTAGCATTCGAACGCTCCGACGGCAAACATGCCTCAGTGCTCGTTTAAATATTGTAAAAATCACACTTCTAGGAAGCAAAAAAAGGATGTAAGTAGTTTCATATTTTCAGTAAGTAATAATATTATCATTAGGTATTTATTTGCTAACACTATATTGTAAATACTAATATTTTCTCAAGAAATCAACGTAAAAACATTTTGTAAATCTAATCGTAATAAATAGGATATAATTATAAAGCATCTTAATTGTAATAGTACATTGTGATACAAGTGTGCATTATTGGTTATTGCACAAGGTAGCCGTGTGTAATGATCAATGCATATGCGTTTCATACGACGTTTTTCAACACACTTGCGAGGAAAAAAACAGACTTGTTGTAAGAACATACGCTACAATAACGTAGGTAACTATAGGAATGATACATTTAGATTTATAAAGTTCAACTGACCTTGTACCTACTGACTACCCGGAGCTTCGTTTAAAAACGTCTATTGGTGACTATACTTACTTTAAATTTCGTTTTTTTGATAATAACTAACCACACAGCGGAAACATTAAAAACTTGGAAAATGGCGCTCTGGTTTCGTTTTTCCATATGTGTCAATAAAGGCATTGGCAAACCGTTAGACAGGGTATACAATTTTTTTTTTTTGAATTATTCAAAAACGTACCATGGCGGGGTCAAATCTATTTATTACTAGCTGCGCCCCGGGGTTTCACCCGCGTAATTTTCGATCCCGTGGGAATATCGGGATAAAAAGTATCCTGAGTGTTAATCCAGGTTATAAACTATCTGTTTGCCAAATTTCATCCAAATCCATTCAGCCGTTTTTGCGTGATTAAGTAACAAACATCTAAACACACAAACACAAAATTTCACATTTATGTATAATATATTAGTGGGATTTATAATATTAGTAGGATAGTAGGATTACTAGGATTATGTACGCTTTTCTCCCTTTCGTGACATCGTCATTTTTAATAGTGATTAACCACACGACGAAAACGTTAACAAATATTTATGGAAAATGGCGATGGCGCGCTGGTTTTGTTTTTCCGCGCACGGCGTTAGCGATGCGTGCGCAGGTGTAAATAAAAGCACTGGAAAAACCGCTAAACAGCCTATATAATAAACACAAAATAATAGGTTAATTTGAAGTGAAAAATATAATATAATTTGATGAAATACTAGGTTAATTTATCATATTTTATTTATTTGCACAGTAGGCATAAAAAGGCATGAAGTCTCTTTGATGAGATTAAAAAAAGCGCAAATCTCTGCTCACGTGAGGAAATGCTCATAGTATAGGATAGTTCATAATAATTCCATGTATCCCACTGACCTGCCATGGATTTTTTTGAGAAGAAAACGAAATGCTTAAGATTCACGTTACCGAATGTTAGAAGTAGTGAATGTCACGTTGTACTGAATAGGGAGATACTAGAATTCGTCGAAAAACAGTTTTCCTGGGGATCACGCTTGATTCAAAACTACAGTGGGGTCCTCACTTAACATCACTTGCAGGGCGACTAAGTTCAGCCGCTTACGCTGTTTGGAAAACCCGCCAACTAACAGACGTGGATACCGCAAGACTGGTCTATTTCAGTTAATTTCATAGCATCATGTCCCCACAGCAAAATACCGTAATTTTGCTGTGGGGACGGGCTGCAGATATTGATTCTATCTTTATACTGCAAACTCAGACCAACAAAAAAAGAAAGACGGAGCATTTCGAACATCAAAATGAAGCCACCTTTTTATCTATGTGTCTGTAAAAAGGGTTGTCATTTGCTAAAGTTTTTCCCTATAATTTGGGGAATAATATTTTGGGTAGGACAATTTGTACGAGTAAGATATTGTTGAGTATGGTATTGTACCTCAATCGTTAGGAAGGATTCCGAAACAAAACCATTTTTTTTTACATCGCAAAATAAAATAACAATTAAGTACAAAGTGCATTTACATACATGATTTGGAGATTACCTTTTAATCAAGAATTGCTTGTGATAGGAAGCTCCGCTCTTTCACTTAGAACTATCCATTAATTATCAATTGAATGTAAAAAAAATTGGTTTGTAAATTATAGAAATATTAAGTTATAAGGTTGTTGAAGCGTAAATCATAACATCGTCGTGGGTAGTAAATTGTTTTGAAATAAAATAGGTACTTAATTATATTTACAATCAACTTTATTAAATTCAAGAAGACCACGATAACAAAATCACTGACTATAGAAAGCACGTAAAAAGCGTCCGCAATTTGGGAAAAAATAAAATTTGGGACAGTAGTATTTAAATTAGCTAGTCTAAGTTGAGAAACTAACTAAAATAAAATAAAAAATACAGTCTCGTGTTTAATTACTGTTTTGATAAAATCTCATTTTTGTTTTTTAAATTGTATGTACGTTTTTAGGATATCCGGTTTTGATCACACGGCGAAGTCCACGATTAGTTGAATAAAGGTCATTATTATCAAAATGATCGGAACAAACCACGCTGGTTTTCGATGGAAGCCATTCTGGATCATTCCGACTATTTCTTATAGCTACTATCCATTTACTTTTATTTTCAATATTACTTGGAAATCTAAAATATTAAATACATAAAAAAACAGGCATATAATTACTCGAACTAAAAAATATCGAACGGGGAAATTTCAAATCATATTATGGCAACCCTCGCACGTTAAATGTCACTGTTTTCGTTCGTTCATTCGTTCAGGTTGTTGTTCCAAGTAACCTAAAATTCATAGTTTACTAAATTAAGAAACGATGTTATTTGAAGTACTTACATGTGAAAAGTGATTCCGTGAGACTTTTTATGTGATTTGCTATTGTTTTTACAAGTTTTCACTACACAAGAAGGCATAATTCAATTTTTTTTATTGAAGTTTACTAGACGACGACTCGTGACGTACTAGGAGCGATGAGCATAGTTTTTCTGTAGGTGTGTGCGTGAGCCTGTGTGTTTACTTGCAGGAGCATAGTTTTGTGGCTACACGTTTGATGTACGTAGTGATCCGTCTTTCTATTTTGGTTGGTCTGAGACTGCAAAAGAGGGCTGTCCGAGCCATCTACAACCTCCACAGATGCGAATCTCTAAGGGAACTGTTTAAAAAAATTAACATCACGACGGTTCCTTGTCAGTATTGTATATGTGAAGGTGAAGATTAATAATTAATATTTGTTTTAAATAAAAATTCACTGGAATACAATCTATTAAAATCGTATTTTTATTTTTATCAAAGATTGTTAGAACATTTTTGTTTTTCAGTTACTATGGTACCTGTCATAAAGACCTACTGTCATTATGTAGTAGAATCTTTACACTCACATTTCTTTTAAGAATTTGCTCGAAGACCAATTCCATGAGAGAGGTAGTTCAATCTTAGTCCGTATAGAGGTTTTGTAAACATGTCTGCTAGTTGCACTTGTGCTGCAACTTGCTTGACAACTAGTTCTCCTTTTGATACACATTCTCTAATGTAGAAGTGTCTTAAACTAATATGCTTTGTTCGCCTGTGAAACTCATAAGGCGGATTATATGATCATTTCACAGCAGACTCATTATCAATACATAGTGTAACTTTTAAAGATTCTGTGTTAGATAGATCTGCCAAAAGTTTCTTCAACCACACTATTTCTGGTGTGGTTTCGCTTGCTGCTACAAGTTAAGCCTCTGTCGGTGACAGAGCAATTGAAGTCTGTTTCTGACTCTTCCAGGCAATAGCAGTGCCGGCATATAGACACACCATGTCCGTGGTAGAGTGCCCAGTCTCTGGATCTCCTCCATGATCGGCATCTGAGTAGCACATTAAGTCATTTGCTCTGGATTTACTCGTTGGATAAAATGTTAGACCTTTACCGAGAGGTCCTTTAAGAAAGCGTAGAATTCGCTTTACAGCCACAATATCCTCCTTACTAGGTTTTTCTAGATGCCTTGATGCGTCAGACACTGCATACATAACAGATGTCGGGTCTTGTTGCGACCATCAGGTAAGCCAGTGCTCCGACACAATTGCGATATGGAAACTTCATGTCTACATTTCCATTACTCTATTCCATTTTTGGCATCTTAATTGTCGGAGACGTAACTGGTTTGCAGTTTTCCATGTCGAATCGTTTTAGGACCTTTTTAGCGTAGGCTGTTTGACTTAAATTTGTTGATCCGTCTTTGTTTTTATTTATTTCCATACCAAGGAAATACGACGCTGGTTTCGTCGTTATTTTGAAGGTTCTTTCAAGTTCATTTAAAAACTCTTGACCAGCGCTGTCAGTGGAAGCTACCAAGCCGTCATCGACATATAGTCCTACAATAACTTTTGGTTCTTACATACAAGCAAGGATCTGCCTCACTTCTCTGAAATTGGGCGTTTATCAGAAATGCATGTATGCACTCATTCCAGCATCGAGGTGCCTGTTTTAAAGCCGTAGAGGCTTCTCAGAAGTCGATATATTTTTCCTTTAGGTACATCAAGCCCATTCGGTGGTGCCATATAAATCTCTTCTTCCACTGTACCGTTTAGGAATGCAGTTGTGACATCGAATTGTTGCAAATTCAGATTTTCGTTAGCTGCAATTCCCAGTATTGCTCCGATAGTTGTAAGTCGTGCAACTGGACTGAAGGTTTTATCATAGTCAATACCTTCGTGTTGGGAGAAACCTTTGATGACCAGTATCGCCTTGTAACGTCCTATGGTTCCATCAGGGTTTCTCTTTATTTTGTATATCCATTTGCTTGGTAAAGCTTTTCTACCTTTTGGTAATACGGCAAATTCCCAGGTATTATTTTTCTTAAGTGAATTCATCTCGCTTTGCATAGCTTCTTCCCATTTTTCTCTATTTTCCGATGACATTGCTTCATTATATGTTTTGGGCTCAGTATAATTGTCTTCCAGCTCTGCCACTGCGTTCATAACAAAATCATCAAACGTATTGGCTTGCGTATTAATGATTGATCACGCAAAGTTCTAGTTTCTGTTCGTTCTTCGGTGACTTCATTCTGAGGTGGCAGTGGTAGTTCTTCTTCTTCTGCGGAATGGATTTCATTTTCTTCAGAAATTGAATTATTATTAGCTTGCATTTCTGCTTCAGCCCAACCGTCTTCTTCTCTTTCTTGATTTTCTTCTATTTCTCTATTTATATTTTGTTCTACAAATTCAATCTCGACATATTCTTTTTCTTTTCTTCTTCTGTCTTCCTTTTAAAACAGCGAACGCCTTTGCTCCAAATCTATTAAGGTGCGCAACACATGGTTTTCTACCAACCCATTTTTCAAATGTTTTTGTATTTCCAATCCTATTGTTTGGACTTCTGTTTGACAGGTAGTTTGCTGTGTAGATGGCTTCGCCCCACAGATACATCGGTGCGTTAGACTCGATCATTAGGCTCCTTGCTTTTTCCAGTAAAGTTCTGTTTTTCCTTTCCGCAATTCCGTTTTGATGCGGGGTATAAGGTGCAGATAATCTTCTGGTTATGCCATTTTGTTTTAAGAAATTGCTGAACTCATTGTTACAATATTCCATGCCATTGTCGGATTGTAGGCATTTAATTTTCTTTTCCATGAAGTTCTCTACTTCTGCTTTGAACATATTTATGACTTCATTTTTTGTCTCTGTGCAAAATACTCGGCTATATCTAGTGAAGTCGTCAATAAATGTGACAAAATATTTGTTTCCGGCACAAAAAGCTTTTGGTATCGGGACACACTTCAGATTGTACATAGTGATATCACTATGTACAATCTGAAGTGGTTCAGAAGTGTGAGGCCCAGTGCTTGGTTTCCCGATCGTAGCTTTCATTATGGCTTTAATGCAGACTTCACATTCTTCCAGCTGTTCATCTATTTTAAAATCAAGCCCAATCAAACTTTCATTCTTAAGTACTAGTTTCATATTCTTATAGTTCATATGTCCCAGCTTTGAATGCCATTCATAAATATTATTATTTTGAACAAAATTGGCTTGTTCATCTTTTGCGTTTATCACAGTCTTGGGAAAAATCGCATTGAGACCGTCTTCAGTTCTCCTTGCTTTCATCACAATGCCATATTTTGGGTTTTTTACCGTAGCTTCATCCTTTTTGAAGAGTACTGTATTACCAGCATCTGTTATCTTCCCAATAGATAGAAGATTAGTATAAAGGTCTGGAATGAACAGCGTATTGTGTAGATATATTTCTTTATTTGTATTTAATAAGAGATCAACTCTTCCTTTTCCCAGTATGTTTGTATTGTGATTTTTTGAAGCTAATTTCAGTGTTTTATTTGTTTGTTCTATTTCACTGAAATATTCTTTGCTATATAGCACATATGTGATGTGCATCCACTATTCAAAATCCATTGTTTCTGGAATGCTTCATCATTAGCTAATAATGCTAAGCTATTGAACTCCTTTTGGTCTCTATTCCCTTTATAGTTGGGATTATTTTTGTTCTTATTTCTGTAATTTTACCAGCAGTTCTTAGTCATATGCCCCTTTTTTTTGCATATTTTGCAGTATAAATTTGTTTTTGCATAGAACGATTCTTGTTCGCTTAGGCTTGTACTCGGCAGGAATTCTTGAGTGTTTTTCCGCGCTTGAAATTCCTCTATGATTTTTATTTTTAGTTCATCCGGTTTCGGAAGGTTATCACGGGATTCAATTGCAACTCTAAAGGTTTCAAATTCTGAGGAAAGGCTGTACAGCATCATAATACTTAATAAATCTTCATGAACAGTGACATTAATTTCTTCCAGTTTGTCTACAACATCCATAAAGTTGTTTAGATGTTCCCTGATGTCATTACCTTTCTCATATTTTGTTAAGATTAATTGTTTCAGTAGTGTTGCTTTTCTCGCCGGACCTTTGCTGGCGTGAATTTCGTTCAATTTTTTCCAAATTTCTTAAGCCGCTTTGCAGTTTTTAATTTGTTTTAATTCGGATGGCAAAATTATAAGAATTAATTCGCTGATGGCCAGCAGGTTTCCATCAATGTCTGGCTCACTTGCATTTTTAAAGTCTATTTTTTTTTCCGCTTATTTCCTGTTTTTTGCTTTTATTAGAATGGCTTTGGCTTGGATTGCCCATGTGTCATAATTTTCTTTATTTAAACTTTCTATTCTGTTCGACATCTTTGCTTTTCTTTTTTCACTTTTTACAGTATGAACCACGCTCTGCTACCATGCGAACATTAATAATTAATATTTGTTTTAAATAAAATTCACTGGAAGACAATCTATTAAAATCGAATTTTATTTTTATCGAAGATTGTTAGAAAATTTTTGGTTTTCAGTTACTATGGTACCTGTCATAACGACCTACAAAGAATATGCATTATGTACAATCTTTACAATATATATGAAAACATTATGTATGTTGGAAAAAATCTACATCTTTTTAATAAGATAAGTGACAGGCATAACTTTAACACTAGAAATAGGAACAAATTAGATCAACCACGTTTCAGATTGTCTAAAGTACATACTTCTTTTATGGATACTGTGTAAAATGTTATAATAAAATACCACCCGATATTCTTCAAGTAAATGAGAACGAATTTAAAACATGCATTAAACGCACACTATGTAGACAAGCATATTTTTTATTTTAATTTTATTCTATTTATTAGAGGAAAACAAACATTGACACATAACATCATGTAGGAAGAAATACAGAAAAAAAAATACGGCCAAATGTGTAACCAACAACATTTTCCACGGAATACAAATAAAAAATAATCTTTACAAACTATGTTATTTAAACTAAAACCTATAAACAACAATAATTTAAGTTGACAAAAGGGAAGCAAACAAAGACAAAAATCATCAAAGCATGCAAATACTAATTAGAATTTTATTTACTAAGTGTTTTGAAAACACTATTTTTGAATCTACCAGCAGAAAGAGCAAACATATCGGTATGATGGAATAGTTCGTTGTAATTTTCAATAAGTCGACGCAGAGGTGCCCGCATGCCCGCGTTACTGTGACAAGAGGTAACAGCAAACAGTGGCCGTGCGCGCACCCCGCGGCATACTGTCGTTCTAGGAACTATGTAACTTATTTTATTACGGATATCAATACAGTCATATATATTGCTACACAAATCAAACAAAAATACCGTCTCTAGAAGAGTGCTACTTGATTTTAGACCAAGTAATTTATACTTCTTAAGTAAATCATCGTAAGATAAAACTGTGTGGAAGCAACGGTAATGCATGGCTTTTAGAAATCTTTCTTGAACCCTTTCAATAGTTTCTGAATACTTATTGTAAAAGGGATTCCACACTGGCACTGCGTACTCGAGCTGCGATCTGATCAGAGACTTATACAGATATAAATAGGTAGAGGGGCGCACAAACTCCTTCACAGATCTCATCACAAAACCATACATCCGATAGGCATTATTTACAACTTTGTTAATGTGGGCATCAAGGTGAAGTTTATCGTCGAGGAGAATACCAAGATCACGTATAAGGGACACCCTTGATAATATATAATAAGTTGGATGATTATATCGTAGATAAAAATGCTTGGCTTAATGCTGGTCCTGCTCCACAGGCACTTGGGCTCACTAGTTAAAATTTTAATATTTGGAAGAGTGGCTTCCCCTTTTTTTCTGACTTTACGAACTGTTTATTTTTTATTTAAATTCTATTATTATTAATCTCTCAAGTACATTGCGAACTATAGTTTTTTATAATTTAGAAGCATTTTTTCAATTTTGTAAATGTGAGTACCATGGAGCCGTTTAAGGTATCATGTTGTATGTTGACTTGAAAGAGCATGGCAGATGAGAGTATGTCATACTCACTTAAATGTCTCGTTGACGGTGGCGCGTATTGTTGGATCATTCGGTTCCCTACAAAATGGTTGAGCTGGATGGTGCTGATCCACGTGTCATGTTCGTGAACGGGCGCCGTCAGTTGAGACTGGTCATCTCTTATCTGCCAGGGCTTATTTTTAATCTTATATTTTGAATTATTTTTGATTATTTTTCGTTTGACATTGTTCTCACATATAGAAGCACCAAGAATACTGTACCCAGGATTTTGTAATATCTATATAAATTTTTAAAATAGTCCTTGGAATTTCTTGTCCGTTCTTTTCCATAGAGATCTACGAATTGGAATGGGCAACTAGCTTCAACTTTTTGACTAACTGACCGACTCTTTGACAGTTCAAAAGTGCCTGTAAATGGTTTAATTGAAATAAATGCTTTGAGTTTGAGTTTTTTACCATAACTAAACGCCCCTGGTTTTCCTATGGTATTTTTTTTAAATAAAAACTAGATAAATAACTCAAATGCTCACCTTTATTACTTACCTCATTTCGCGGTTGTTAGGGAGGACAAAGACACCACGCAAGTGAGGATAGTGTTTGATGCACCCTGTAAAGGTGAGAACGGTGTTTCATTGAATGATTTGTGTTAGGCCTTACTTTACAGCCAACTTTAAGGCATATTTTATTGAAATGGAGATTGTATTTTTGTTTATCTGCTGACATTGTTAAAATGTACCGGCAAATCAAAGTCGATGAACAGGACGTTGACTTTCAAATAACTGTGTGGAAAGATAGTCCCGATCATCAAATTAACGAATATCGTTTATTGAGGGTAACTTTTGATAGCCGCATGTTTCGGTGCCCCGTATCTTACAGTTAAGGTGCTTCAGCAACTGGCCGAAGACGAGAAGGTTAAAAACCCAAAAGCTGCTAATAAGGTAAAGGAAGATTTCTACATGGACGACCTGTTCACGGGTGTCGAAACAGTTGAAGAAGGTATCAATATGTATCAGAAATTTAACAAGTTAGTAGAAGAAGCGGGATTTCGTTACAAAAATGGTCAAGGAATAGTGGAGAATTATTGAAAAGAATAAACAAAAGCGATGAAGAAAATAAAGAAGAAGAAGAAATATTCGAATAATTGATGCTTTCCGCTACACGATGACACTTCCACCGACGAAGTAACCTGTAACAAAAAGAATAAGCAATAATGTTAGACATATCGCGTTTGTTTTAGACACTTGGATGGGTTTTCCCAAGTGTCATAGTAACAAAAATAATAATTCAAAAGCTATGGTTATGATGCATAGGCTGGGACGATGAACGATGATTCCATGCACAATACTACAAGAGAGGCGTACTTACCGGGATGAACTGTATAAATTATCCAAATTACGAATACCTCGCTGGATTAACCCTAAAAGTAGCGATGCATGCACTCGTTGAAATTCATGGATTTTGCGATACCTTTGTAGCTAACAGGGTATCCGAGATCTTAACCACTCTAGACACACAACAATGGTCTCATGTCCGGTTCGGCGTAAATCCAGCTGACTATGCTTCTAGGGGCCTCAACCCCTCAGAACTCAAGAATCAAAGGTCTCGGTTTAATGGGCCAGCGTTTTTATGTTCAACTAATATAGTTTATAACAAACCTAAAGATATGGAGACCAATTTAAAAGTTATTGGTGACTTCACAATTCATCCTCGCCAACATCTTATATATTAGGCAAAATATACACTTATACACTAAAAACAGTGATATCCACAGTGTTAACACTAGGAATAAGGACAAACTACGAGTTCCCTTTCACCGGCTTCATAAGGTTCATAACTCATTTGTTGGGCTTGGTATAACCTTCTATAACAAGCTACCCTCTTCTTTGCTAGATTTGCCTTATAATGCGTTTAAAGCAAAAGTAAAATGCAACCTTTGTTCAAAGGCGTACTACTCTATTAACGACTACTTAAATGATAAGTGTAGCTGGACGCTGTGATTAACTCAAGACAATGTTTGTGTTCTTTCTCCAGAATTAGCTTATCCACTGACAGGTTATATGAGTTCATATACATTTTTATTCTATTTTATTTGGTCTGTTTAGTCAATTTATTTTTAATTTAATTTATTGTTGACATAATCTACTCATTACAATGTTTTCTATATGAGTTGTATTGCAATATGTGGTTAGCTAGCGACCTCAACAATAATTGATAATTATATTTTTTTTTGTCTGAGCAACCAGCAGCAGGTTCGTCATGCTCCCTTAGATGTCACTGCTTGCGGTAGCGTCGGGGGTCGGGTTGTCTCCTTCCCTCAAATATGGCGAGGGGGGTAATGGCTGATCTTTGCGTTATGCTCGTGAACGGGTGCTGCTTGTGGTGACTGGTCGTCTTGCTGATCTCGGTTTTGTTAATGTTATTAGTAATTAACTTTTTATTTATTTTACTTCGATGGTCCTAGTTTATCATGTATAACTTCCAGTTACAGCATTAAATGGCTATATGTAAGCGGGCACGCCCTTTGTGCCTGGAGGCTTTTATTTAGTCAATTTATGTTTACATTTACTTATTTCTGCTTGAGTACATATAGTTCTCGTTTTATTTATTTTTTTGGGTGGTATATTGGCGTGTGCTAGCTGACATATGGCTAATAATTCGATTTATATTTTATGTTACGTAATGTAAATGATTTTGCATACTTTTGTATAGAATCAATTGTTTCTAACTGAACAGACAGCTGTGCTGCTGGGGAGTTTGTTGCGCCACTTCTTCTTCCCAGCTAAAGCACTAGGAAGTGGTGAAAGGTGGGCGTTTTGGGGGACTGTCTTATGTAATTTTGACGTTCGAAAAGTGCTGATTCTCAGCCTAGTTTGAATAAATGACTTTTGATTTTGATTTTGATTTTGATTAAAGTACATTTAACGAGCACGGAAAGTAATTTATGGGACATATTTTCAAACTTCACACAGTTAATGAGAGTGGTTGCTGATTGCCGACGCATGTAAGTAAAAAGAAAGAAGGATTAATGGTGAAGTAGCAGGGTTCTTAACAGCTCGAGAATTAAAAGAAGCGTTAGATGTTTATATTAAGAAGTGTCAAGCAGAGAGTTTTGGAGAAGAAATGGAAAAGATAGCAAAAAATAACGGTAGCTTGGTAAAATTGAGCGGACCTTTAAAATATTAAAACCCTTTCATAGACGGAAATGAACTCTTAAGAGTAGGAGGAAGGTTACAGAAGTCAGAAATAAGTGAAAGTAGGAAATACCGTATATTATTACCAAAAGGTACCAATTTAACTAATTTGATCGTGGCTCTCATTATAAAACTTTACTCAACTCATGCTAGCTTATCTGAGGTTTCATACGACGTTTTTCAACATACTTGCGATGAAAAACACAGACCTGTTGTAATAACGTAAAAAGTTCAACTGACCTTTGTTACCACGTACTGACTATTCGGAGCTTCGTTTTAAAACTTTTTTATGCCTGTTGGTGACAATACTTTAAAATTCGTATTTTTGATAATACATATTTATAATTTTTTGTTTATTTTACTACAGGCTGTCTAGGGGTATTGCCAGTGCCTTTATTTACACCTATGGAAAACAAAACCAGAGCGCCATTTTCCAAGTTTTTAATGTTTTCGTTGCGTGTCTTGGCTTTTCAATTTTCGTTTTTTGCCACCGACTTCCGAAATTAAAGTTATTTATTTTTCGCTTTTCAGTTCTTTTTTCATCGGTTTAATTTTTTGTAAAAAAGTTTTTTATTTTTCGCTTTTGAGTTACCATCCACTCCAGGGTACTCCAGGGGGTTACTCCAGGTTAAAGACCTGGAGTTGATGATGAGTGGTTGTGTCATCAGAACTATGTATGTGTGCGAAATTTCAACAGAATCGGTTCACAGTTGAAAATTCAGTTGGTGAAATATCAATCAACCTCATTTTTTCTACCTTTAGGGGTGGATTATAGTTTCCAATTTTAAATGGGACCAACTTCGAGGCATACCCTTCCCAATAAAAAAAGAATTTTTCAAATCGGACAACTCACTAAAAAGTTATGCGTGGTCATACACAAAAAAAAATATATATATATATATGTATATAATTATATATACGGGTCGACTTGAGAACCTCCTCCTTTTTTTTCGTCGGTTAAAAATACGTTTAAAGTAGGTATTATCACCAAAAGGCGCAGAAAAGTTTTTAAACGAAGCTCCGGGTAGTCAGTGCCTGGCAACAAAGGTCAGTTGAACTTTATAAATCTAAATGTATCATCTCTATAGTTACGTTATTGTAGCATAAGTTCTTACAAAAAGTCTGTTTTTTTTCCTCCCAAGTGTGTTGAAAAACGTCGTGTGAAACGCGTGTGCAATTGTGCATTGATCATTACACGATTATCTTCGAGTTCAATAACCAATACTGCATACTTGTATCACAATGTACTATAAAGTCTTCACACATGTTAAGACAGTTCTATTCTCTAATTTTATTTGAAAATACTTAGTGAGCATAACTCAAAAATAATATGGTCATTTCACATGATGTGACTGTCTTTTTGCCGAAATCAAAGCAAATTTAAGAAAATTACTTACCGTAATATGGTTGTTACACAGGTTATGACAGTACTACACACGCTAGATGCACATCCGTTCTGTATCAACTGTGATGTGAATGTGACCCTGTTTACGCTATAAAAGGTAGGAAACTGGCTCGGTGAAAAAGGGTATTACATGGCATCTCTCGGCGAGGAATCGCACTATAATTATGACGTTTTTTTAGCAGATAAAGTTTGTGATTGCTTTTCTCATGGTATACTTATCTCAATTTCGTATTTTTATGTGTTGTTGTGACTCTCTTGTTGCCGATGTGCGATATGTAGTTCCATGGTGGGCGGAAAAATAAAAATAAATTGTAATGAAATGAAAAGATATTGTTGTTGTTGTGTTGTATGTTGTTGTTGTTGTTTGTTGTAATGGAAGGTCAAAGGACATGACCAGTGGGACTATGGGCGCCTGCTTAGGTGTCGAAATAAATGTGCAGCAAAAATTGTTTTATTTTTGCAATTGTTGTATTCTACAGTTTGCAGATAAAAAAGTTTCACGAGTCTAATAGATCAGGAAACTGAGAAAAATAAAGATAAGTATTCACTAAATTACTCTGTTTTTCGATATGAGATGACTCTAGGCGTTGTGGCTATCGAGTTTAAGACAAGTTTTTGACATTGATTGTCCCGGAGATGAGATTACGACTTGAATTTGAACGTTTTAGTTACAGGCATTAAGCAATCACCGCCGCCCATAGACATCCACAACATCAGGGTTTTTGCTGATGCGTTGCCACCCTTTTCCCAAATAAATGCTGCTTTATTAAGTTTTGCTGGCTCACAAGCAATTGAACCGCTGTGTCAGTCTTTATACCTGCTGTCTTGTTATTAAATAGTATTGTTCCAATGTAGTTTAAGTACATACCTGATTATTCAACCACCGGACAAGTCTCGCTTGCTGGGTTAAGTTTAGCACTGACATTATATGCCTTTGAACCCGCCTTACGAAATAGGCCACAGTTTCCTCATCATAATATCCATTTAATCGAATCGTAGAGCAAAACAGATGAATCCTTTTTATATAGCAATGGTAACAGGGCTTTGAAGATATCAGTTCGTAATGAATAGCAATGGTCGTTAGAAATAGAACACAATAATCGCACAGTACACAACGAACATGTTAACACAACGTGACGCCAAGATCAGATGTGCAAGTAGGGATGGTGAATGGCGATCTGAGATAGATAAATGATATTCGATTTTTTCTTGAATCTAAAACACTAAAATCCGAATGATTTGACTGCCTCGTTGGTCTAGCTAAGGTCACAAGCGCTGTAGCGCTGTACCCGGAAATCGCACCCAGGACCTCATGTTCAGCTAAAGCTGAGCATGAGAACCTGGGTGCAATTCCCGGGTCAGGCAAAGTGTTATTGGGTTTGTCCATCTGGAATATCTCAGTAGCAAGTGGAGTCCGGATTTGTGCCCGGTTGATGGCAATAAGCTCGCTCTCTGTTGCACGGGACTTACAACATAACTAGCAAAATAAGGGTATATAGGCACACCTCTCCCTTCAGGGATTAGAAGCGTGATGTTATGAATTGTTATTATTAATCAAACACAGTTAAAAAGGGTGGCTAAGTAATAGTAGCTCGTGGCTAAGTAATAACAGCTGCACCGGGTCGATCCATCAGGTTAAGCTACGCTTGCCGGGGTTGGTCGGTGGATGGGTGAACATCTTTACATACCGAGACTCCTCCGTGCCTCGGAAAGCATGTTAAGCCGTTGGTCTCGGCTGTCATTCGTGGATCTTTGACAGTCGTTACGGGTCGTCAGAAGCCCGAAAGTCCGACGACCAGTCTTACCAAGGAGTATCGTATTACCCAGTTACTGGGTTGTGGAGGTCAGATAGGCAGTCGCTCCATGTATAAACTTATAACACCCCTCTGTTTCCGTCGGGGGTTAAAAATACTGGTATTCAGCTGCATCCGGTTAGACTGGAAGCCGACCCCAAAATAGTTGTAAAAAGGCTAGGCAGATTCATTGAGTTAAAAAGGGTATAATAAAATGTCAATTCAAAAATATTTTTTTATGAATCGATTTTTCGTGCTTTGACTCGAATCGATTAATTGGGGATTTTATGAAAAATATTTCTACCATAATATATTGTGCCTTTGGTCTCGCCACTAATGTCAGACGCATTATCAAAGCAATAACAGTCCTTTTTATACAGTGATTATTATGGTGTTCGATCGTCACAAATGACAATGAGTCGAAATTCAAAGCTTGTATAAAACGCACACTATGCAGGCAGGCATATTATAAGTTGGAGGATTATATCTCTGATAAAAATGCTTGGCTTAATGCTGGTTCTGCTCCACAATCGCAACTAACTAATTAACATTCGAAAATACTGTTGGAGCTGCTGAAGATCGGAAGACCATCTTTGCATTGTATAAACTCAATCTCCTTTGTATTATATAATTGCATAGCACAGGTGTGAGTACTATGTACTATTGAGCTACCATTTACCGGGTAATTTGTCGTTCATTGACTTGAATGTGCCCTGGTGACTGGGAATGTCATGCTCACTGAAATGTCTCGCTGATGGTGGCGCGTGTGTTGGATCATTTGGCCCCCTTCAAAATGGTTGAGCTAAATGGTGCTGATCCATGCGTCGTGTTCGTGAACGGGCGCCGTCAGTTGTGACTGGTCATCTCTTAGCTGCCATGGCTTATTTTAATTTTTGAATTGTTTTATTTAATAATTGCGGACGCTTTTAACGTGCTTTCTACATTGTTCTCACATGTATAATTTCAACATAAATGATGTAACCCATATATTGTAACAATATTTTGATTTATTAAAAATTTAAAAAACCCCCAACACAGACAAAAACCTCTAAAAAGAAAAAAATATTATATCTAAAAAAATATTCTGAAAAAAATATTCTAAATATTCTGTCTGTGTCGGGGGTTTTTTAAATTTTAAATTTAAGTTTTATTTCCTGCTTTTAAAACTTGAGATACTTTTAAAATTTTTGATTTGTTTTATTTCCTGTTTTTTAAACTTTATAAGTACAAGAATGGTAGAACTTATGGCAAAAACAGTAAAAATGTATACAGTAAAAGCTCTCGATGAATCCAAGGAACCTGCCACTTATGGTCAAAAACCCAACCAAGCTTCTGTTCCGCAAGATCCAAACTGTACGGGAGGATTGCTGAATTTAATCAAAATTGCAATAGGCGCTAGGGTCATGTTGCGAATGGATTTGAAGGTTTTTGAAGGGTTGGTAAATGGCAGCATGGGCAGTATTAAAAAAATTGAATGGAATGGGCTTCGTAGAGATCAATTGGAAGAAGGGGAACTCCCGAAAAAGATATTCATAGAATTCGACGATAAAATGATTGGAGGGAGTTTAAAAGATATAAATGGATGGATTCCAATACAGCCACACAGTTTAACATTTCAAGGTCTTAGAGGGTATGGCAATATCGAAAGGATAATGTTTCCCATAATTTTAAGTTGGGCTGTTACTGTCCATAAGTTGCAAGGGACTACTGTAGAAAAAGCTGTGGTTTATTTAGGCAAAAGTACTTTTGCAAAAGGCCAAGCTTACGTGGCCTTAAGTCGCGTAAAAAGCTTGCAGGGTGTGGCTATTTGTGAACTCAACTAAAGAAAGCTGTTTAATAATCCTCAAGACAGATCGGCTTTAGCAGAATTCCAAAGACTGAGAAGCAGTATTTCGACACTTTAATTTTGTAAGTGTCGTACTTCATTATTTATCAAAACATTTAGAATACTTTGCAATTCTAACTTGAAGTTTACTAATTAAAATGTATTAAACACTATCATCGTATTTTACCATTGCAGCATTTTTTCGTTTTCGTAGTATATGGAACATACTAAAGCATCCATACCTCACTATATTCAGCACCCTAATCCCCTTCTATCATATCAAATCGTACTCATTCATTCATTCACGTTACACATTCATACACGAATTCGCCACAAACGGTAAGAAGTACCTACTACATCGCATACCAAAATTTCATATCAATTGAACGAGTGAAATTCAATAAAAGCTCTTTCCTACTCCATCATTAGACCCGTTCACGATCTATCTATAACCTATTTATTGAGACCATTCCAATGAGCCCAAAAACACGATACCGGTGCTGTAAGTTAGTGAGGGAGTTGGGTATCCTGCGAATTCCAGGTGTTGCTGCAGCATCAGTTCATGGTTACTATGTTCTTTTAATATCATTGAAGTAACAGAATACTAAATTTCGAATCGATCAGACCTGTGGAAGATGCACACATTCATTAATCAACTAGAAAACAGCTGATAATCTTCAAACGGCTGAACCGATTTTCTTGAATTGTAGCTAAGAACACTCTCGATCAAGACACCTTTCATACAAAAAAATAATAATCAAAATCGGTTCAGCCGTTTGGGAGCTACGATGGAACAGACAGACACACAGATACACAGATACACACGTTAAACTTATAACACCCCTCTGTTTCCGTCGGGGGTTAAAAAGAATTTCCGTGGAGTAACTTGCCCGTTCTTCTCCATAGGTACCTACTACGCTTTGGAATGGGCAACTAGCTTCATATTTCTGACTGACCGACTCCTTGACAATTCAAAAGTGCCTGTAAATGGTTTAATTGAAATAAATGCTTTTAGTTTGAGTTTGAGTTTGACAATAAAAACCTAACCTGTAGGCGTGTAAATAAATCAAATTAATTATAAACAAAACATGCATTATTTATATTCCATGTCATTTATTCTCTTGATTGAAAATAGCTCGTTCTTAGTTTATTTTTACCGACTTCAAAAAAGGAGGAGGTACTATGTTCGGATGATTGTTTTTTTTTTTTTTTTTTACCGACTTCAAAAAAGGAGGAGGTACTATGTTCGGATGATTGTTTTTTTTTTTTTTTTTTTTTTTTATGTATGTTCACCGATTACTCCGCCGTTTGTGAACCGATTTAAAAAAATATTTTTTTGTTTAAAAGCTTATACTTCTGAGGTGGTCCCATTGTCACCAAGTCAGGATCTGATGATGGGATCCTAGAGAAATCGAGGGCAACTTTCAAAAATCGTAAGGGCAACTAGTACATTCCTTAATTTATTCATTAAGTATTTTACAGCACTACAATTTTATGAAGGTCTGAGTCGATCTGATGATGGAGCCGAAAGACAGTCAAGGGAACTCCTCAATGGTTTACAGCAGATACCTCGTGTTTGGGCTTGATTAATTTGTATTGATAAAAACTTTACACTTTGATGGGTTGTGACTGTCGTTAGGGGTCTGATGATGAAGAAGAAAGACAGTCGAGGGATTTCCTCAGTGGTTTACAGCAGATATCTTGTGTTTGGGCTTGATTAATTTGTATTGATAAGAACCTTACACTTGGATGGGTTGTGACTGTCGTTAAGGGTCTGATGATGAAGACGAAGGACGATTAAGGGAACTCCTCAACGGTTCACAGTAATTACCTTGTGTTTGGACTTAATTCATTTATATTGATAAGAACTTTCCAACCATCTAGGTTGTAAGTGACATTACAGATCTGATTATGGTCACCTTATAATATGATGATGAGGGGAACTATACAGTGTAAGCAAATGTATAGTGTTCACCCTTATATTCTTGAGAAGGCACGGGAGTCTCATTAGCCAGCCGGTTTCGTATAACATCTAAACGATACTTGCGCTGTTCAGACGACTCGCCACTTAATCGTTTTTGAATAAAATTGAGTCGGCAGATCTTATCATTTGGCGACTCCTGTGACAAATGAGAATGCATGTTATTTCTCATCTGAGATAACCTAGCATGACAAGCTAACGGTGATTCTTGGGAACCGGACATAGCACTCCGTTTGCGATTCTTAGATAGGCGTTCTTTTTCAGCAGTATTAGTCTCTTTAATTCTGTTTTTCTTCATGCGGGCGGCTCCTTTAGTTGGTCTACCCATGGTGATTACAAAAATCAAATTACACAAAAAATGGAAAAATAATAAAACTTTAAAAAAAAAATTGACCGACTTCAAAAAAAACAAAACAAAAAAGGACTACTGTACTAAAACCAAACGACAAAAGTACTTCTTTAATAATACGAGAAAAATAAAAAAAATAAAAAATAACTTTAATTTCGGAAGTCGGTGGCCAAAAACTAAAATTAAAAGCAAAGACACCGACTTCCGAAATTAAAGTTATTTTTTATTTTTTTTATTTTTCTCTTATTATTAAAGAAGTACTTTTGTC
This sequence comes from Lithophane leautieri, assembly GCA_949152455.1. Classification (NCBI taxonomy): domain Eukaryota; kingdom Metazoa; phylum Arthropoda; class Insecta; order Lepidoptera; family Noctuidae; genus Lithophane; species Lithophane leautieri. Next base: position 21,513,652 of record OX424460.1, read on the forward strand.
TTTTGGTTTTTAGTACAGTAGTCCTTTTTTGTTTTGTTTTTTTTGAAGTCGGTCAATTTTTTTTTTTAAGTTTTATTTATGTTTTATATTTTAGATTTCCAAGTTATACTGAATCTATAAAAAGCTTTTTTACAAAAAATTCAACCGACGAAAAAAGAACTGAAAAGCGAAAAATAAAAAAATAAGCCTTATAGTGTAACTAAGCTCCTAAACTAATTTAAGTACCTAACTTAGTTTAGGAGATTAGTTACACTATAAGGTTTATTTTTTATTTTTCGCTTTTGAGTTACCATCCACTCCAGGGTACTCCAGGGGGTTACTCCAGGTTAAAGACCTGGAGTTGATGATGAGTGGTTCTGTCATCAGAATTATGCAAGTGTGCGAAATTTCAACAGAATCGGTTCATAGTTGAAAATTCAGTTGGTGAAAAATCAATCAACCCCATTTTTTCTACCTTTAGGGGTGGATTATAGTTTTCAATTTTAAATGGGACCAACTTCGAGGTATTACTCTTCCCAATAAAAAAAGATTTTTTCTAATCGGACGACTCACTACAAAGTTATGCGGGGTCATACAAAAAAAAAGAAAAAAAAAATAACTGTCCACTTGAGAACCTCCTCCTTTTTTTTTCGTCGGTTCACTTTTGATGGTGGCTTCACTTTTGATGTTCGCAGTGCTCCGTCTTCCTTTTTTTGCTGGTCTGAGGTAAGTACCTACAAAAAACCTGCGACACATTCTTGATGAATCGTTTGACTTAATTATGTGGAAACAAGCTGTCTCTCAATTCACTTGTTCATGTTCACCTATTTTAAACTTAGTCTTTCACAAAACAAGGGCATCACCACGGAAAGATAGAAAACGACTCGACTACGTATCACTATGTGTCCCTATGTGTAATATAATACATCATGTAACCACCACTCATGCTTTAGGATTAAGAATGATTTGTGAACAATAACAAGCTAGTAGCTAGTCGAAGAAGTTAGACGTAGCGGAGCGGGAATTAGCGACGTTTCCTGCTTGTGGCTACGCGCCGCGCGCCTTTGTTGGGCGCGCGGCCGCGGCGGCGCTTGCGGCTGGTGCAGGTGCGGCGCGGCGCGAGGTCGGCCCGCGGACGTTACTCACGCTGCTGAGGTTATCTCCATTACGTACAGTAGGAGCGGTCAATTGGCCCCCGCTCCGCTGCGGCCCTGCGGGTCGGTCGGTCAGTCGCAGTCAGTCGCCATGTGTGAGTGCGCGCGCGCGTTGTTGCTGTGCACGCTGAGCGCGGCCGCTGCCGCCTCGCTGCTGCCGTTGGACGCCGAGCACCTGCACGCCAGTGTTGGTGGCTTCGCTGTCATGAACTGTCACCTCGACTTTCCTTTCGGCAACGAGATTCCATACCACTTACAATGGGATAAAGATGTAAGTGCCAGAGAGCTGCATGTTCATTCAGCAAATATGACAACATACAGTAGGTACGTAAGTACATAATTGAATTATGAATAGGTACATTTGTAGGTATAACAACACCTGCGCGTACGGAACTAGGGGTTGGCAAAAACAACAGAACGCCGCGACGCACGCCGACGCCCGCGCGCCTACTCTCTCACCACAATCACCACAATCGATACCTATCCCACATACTACTTACATACTTACCTACCTACACCCAATCAATGCTCATTTACTTTTTTAACCGAAGAAAAAAACGGAGGAGGTTCGGAAGTCGACGAGTTATTTTTTTTTAATATACTTTCTAGCTTTCGCCCGCGTGTTATTTCGATAAAAAGTAGCCTATGTCCTTTCTCAGGCTCTAGACTAGACTATCTGTGTACCAAATTTCATTTAAATCAGTTCAGTAATTTTAGCGTGAAAGCGCGACAGACAGACAATCAGGCAGAGTTACTTTCGCATTTATAATATTAGTAAGCATTACGGCCTGGCCACGGGACATTCGCTGCAGCGAATTTTCTTGCGGCGCGAATTGCGGTGCGTTTTGCGGCAAAAACAAATGTATAGTACAAAAACAAATGTATAGTACAAATGTATAATGCATTTAATGAATTCCATGACCTTTATAAACTATTTTATGACCTATGTTTTCCGATTAATAAAATAAAGGTTTCGCTAATTAAAAAACCTAAATGGATAACACCGGGACTAAAAAAATGTTCCAAACGGAAAAGGGACATGCTATGGGAATATCGAAAGTCGCCTAGCTCAGAAAATAAAAACAAACTAAAAATCTACACTAACAGATTAAAACACATAGTCAAGCAAACACAAAAAGCGCAAAACAGTCATTTTATAGATACGTCTGAAAACAAGAGCAAAGCTACGTGGAGTATCATTAATAAACAGAAAATAAATTACCCAAAAGAAGGAATTTGCAGCATAAAGATTAACAATAAAGTTGAAAATTCTCCAGAACAAATAACGGAATTATTTAATGAATATTTTATAAATTTTAATCAATCTCAGAATGACATTAACTATAATAATACACTGACATTTGACACAAATCCTAATTCAATTTTCATGACACCTACGATACCCTTTGACATTACTAAAATAATCCAATCATTGAAGAATACTAATAGTGCTGGATATGACGATATTACCACTAAAGTGATTAAAGCTACGTCTCAAATTATTGCACCAATACTCAGTCACATTATAAACAACTGCATTGAGAAAGGCGTATTCCCAGAAAGGCTGAAAATTTCAGTAATCAAACCTTTGTTTAAAAAAGGTGACAGGCAAGATCCAGGTAACTACAGACCTATTGCACTTATTCCGGTCTTCTCTAAAATTTTCGAAAAAGTAATGCATAATAGTGTATATTCTTTCTTAGAAACAAACAAAATCTTAATTAGCGAACAGTACGGTTTCAGGAAAAATAAAAGTATTAATTCCGCAATATATGCGCTTGTAGAACATGTCTTGACTGGTATGGACAATGGAACTCCTGTAGTTGCATTGTTTATGGATATGTCAAAGGCATTTGACCATGTTAGCCATAAAATACTCCTAAACAAATTGGAAAAATATGGTATCAGAGGCAACATCCTTGAACTTGTTGAATCATACCTTACCAATCGGCAACAATTTACATGTATCAATAAAATCAACCCCCGTACAAAAACAGAAATTACATATCAATCCAAACATCGGGAATGTTTATGCGGGGTACCACAGGGCGGTGTACTTGCTCCATTATTTTTCATCATATATATTAACGACATGCCTAAACTCATTAACAATCCTATGATCTTGTTCGCAGATGATAGCACAATATTATTTAAAAGCAAAAATGATGACACACTTGAAAAAGAAATTAATGACAACCTTAATGGCATAATATCCTGGCTAACAGAAAATAACTTAAAAATTAATCTAAATAAGACTAACTACATTTCATTTGAACAAAAAACAAATAATAAAAAACCAGACGTTCGATATGGTAATACAAGTATTCAGGATACTGATCACACAAAATTCTTGGGCATGTGGATAGATAAAGGCATGAACTGGAAAATGCATGTTGAGGGCGTGTGTAAAAGACTTAGCCAGTGCTCCTATGCCCTTTATAACCTAAGGAAAATATCAAGTCAGGCCACCCTTTTAGTGGCATATCATGGTTATGTGTCATCAACATTACGCTACGGACTTATGTTTTGGGGAAACTCGCCAGACAGAGAAGTGGCGTTTAGGGCACAGAAGAAATGCATAAGGGCAATATGTGGCATACAAAATACAGAGAGCTGTAAGCCATATTTTCAAAAGCTTAAGTTACTTACACTCCCGTGTCTTTATATATATGAAGTAGCTACTTTTGTCAAATCAAATCTACATTTATATAATCGCCCGAAGAGCATACGCTACAAAAATACAATATGCATGACAAGACACAAAAAAGCTATATTCAGCAAAAACCTTTTAGGCATGGCACCCAAAATCTTCAATAAATTACCGAAACATATCATAGAAGCTAGTAATACAGATCTGTTCAAAAAATGGTTAAATGATTTTTTGATTGAAAAATGTTACTACACTATTAATGACTATCTTAATGAAACTTGCTAGAACTGCTATATCCGATTTATGACATTAGTAAAAACTTGACATTGCACTGAATTAAATTATTGAAATAAAAATTGTTATAATTATTACCTCTATGTTTATGTGACAATTAATTTGTTTGTGTGTGTAAAATTTTTGACTGTAATGAATAATCTAAAATATTGTTATTTTCTAATCATTCTGACATTAATGTTATTTTTGTAATTTGAAATTTGATAAAAACTGATTATAATCATCAATTTAATTTGTACGCTTAAACGCAAAACATAGACGGGACTCTTATATTTAATTGTAACACCATTTAAAAACCTATGTTTACAAATAAAGATTTCATTTTCATTTCATTTTCATTTTCATAGAAATGTACAGTCGCGGAATGAAAAGGTTGATCACCTTAAGATCTGTTTTTGCTTGCTCAGTATAATTATGATCAGTATCTGCTTTATCGACCGATACCTATGACACATTCCGTCATAATGAATGTCATTTCACTACATGGCTCACAGATACGTCTACTATGAGAATTGACCTCTTTGCATTTTGGAATAGCGAGTTTTAATAAAAAAATAAAACTATCTCATTAATTCTTCAGTTATTTCAGGAAGCAGAAAAGAGGACCGCAAAATATCGAACTTTGGTTTTGCGAGCAGAACATTGAAAATCATACAGGGTTACTGGTAACTCGACGTATTCCTTGCAGGACGTCATAGTAGGGTTAAAATGCAACAAATTAAGCCACCAAATGTTCTACCGAAATTTAGTAGTTTTTGAATTAGTTAAGAGTTTTAGTTTTTTTATGAAAAATCCCAGATTAAATCATTTGAAACCAATTTAAAAATGATTTACGGCGCGACTGTACTGAAATTTAAGTTATTATCATAGTTGACGCCGTAGCAGACCTTTGTTAATAATTAAAAGTTCAATAATGCCTAAAACTTTGGCAAATATCACTAACCAAACATTTAATTTTTTGTAATTTTTGCCATTACTTCAAAAAAATGTAGTCTAGTGCAAAAAAAAAATACTGAATTTCGATAGAACATTTGGTGGCTTAATTTGTTGCATTTTAACCCTACTATGACGTCCTGCAAGGAATACGTCGAGTTACCAGTAACCCTGTATATGTGTAGATTTTAATCTAATCTTGTAACTTGTAATTTTTATAGGAAATAAACAGTTTTCTTTAAATATTGTAAATATTTTAAGCACGCTTTAATAATTTAATAACGAGTAAAACTTGCCGTGCTACTTAAATCACTGGTGTATACCCGTGTTCACAGAAATCAAACGAATTTAATGCTAGTAAAATATATTTCAACAAAACAAAAAATCACTTGAAAATATGTCGATTGGGATTTATTTGCGTGTCGTCTATAATGCAATCCTATTGAGTGTAAGGCGTTTCGTATTACTCTTGGACAAACTTCATACATTTCAGAGTAATAATTGGTTGACACAAAACTGTTATCTTCATATTGTCGTCTCATGTCGGCTCTTTGTGCAGCACTAAGGAAGGGGTGGCGACCAGAATTATGACGATGATCAATCAGTTCACCTTCTTCAGCATATCTTCGAATCCAGAATCTCACAGTATACCTGGTTAAATTTAGGTTCCGCGATATTTCTCTGCTAGTGTAGCCATCTTCGTGTTGATCAATAATAGCTGCTCTTTCTTAAATATTTAAATTTCTTAAACTTTTAAAATATTAACACGAATACAAGAAATAGCAATGATGACATTGACAGGAACTGTTAATCACATTTATAGTTTTAATCATTATAAGCGAAGAGGATGTAATCATTAGATTTACCAAACTTGACACAATGACACAACGTAATGGCAAGCTCAAACTAATAAAAAGGTTTTAGTTCAACTATTAATAGTCAAGGAACATTCGTCTTAGTAAATTTGAACTTTGTTGTCAAACAGTTAAACATAATTTTCAATACAACACTCTCGTCTGTTACACAGTTTAAAAAGGTAACATGTGCTTGCAACGCGTAAATGAATTTATTTGAAAACTGATCAACCTTTTCATTCGGGGACTATACTAAGCATGCCACGGGCACCGGCGGCAAGCGGGGCGATCTGCGAATTTGCCGAGCGGATCGCACAGGCCTAGGCGGCAAAAACAAATGCCAATCAGTACGGTGCATGTAAGGCTGCCAACTTTTTTTACAAGAAATAAAGTACGAAAGAGACGGAAAATAAACAGTATTTTGAAAAAATCAAAAGTACTTATTAAATTTTTTTAATGTTTTAAACAGGTACATTATTTTTTGGTTCCCCTCGCACATGTTGTTAATTTATCATCATGAGGCCTTGTAAGCCTCATCACACTTCAATGTAAATAGTATTAGCTCTAATTCTCTCGTCCCGCCATTTTGTTTAAGTATATTTTTGTTTTACCTTTTATATTCGTTTTTTTAATCTCGTAGACTATTTTGACATTTCAAATTATTGTTGTTTGTTTTTTCAATTTGGAGTTTGACATTTGCACCTGTTAAATTAGTCTACGGGATTAAAAAACGAACTTTAGACAATTTGACTTTCTAGGCGTTTTTGTAAGAGAAGATGAAGGTGAATGTGAATCGTTTACATTAAACAACAAAGTAATCACAATTATGATAAGTAATAGTTTGAGTTGGAAAACTTGGAAACTAACAAAACGAAAGCAAAGGCCCGAAAAAAGGTTAAGTTATCCGCGCGTATTCGAGTCGGTAGACGTCACCGTCAGTCTGACAGTCTGCCGACGGTACTTGACGGCAGTTTGTCATTTGACAGTCCTTCTGAAATCCGCCGCTCGCATTTTTTTTTAAACAGGTTTTATTAATGGCTCTGGATACACGCGAAAAAAGTATTTTTGGATACTTTATTTTTATTGAACAGTAAAAAGTATTTTAATTTGAAATAAAGTCTTCATTTGCCTCGCCTTTTTCCCAACTATGTTGGGGTCGGCTCCCAGTCTAACCGGATGCAGCTGAATACCAGTATTTTACATGGAGCGACTGCCTATCTGACCTCCACTACCCAGTAACTGGGTAATACGATATCCCTTGGTAAGACTGGTTGTCAGACTTTCGGGCTTCTGACTACCCGTAACGACTGTCAAAGATCCACAAATGACAGCCGGGACCAACGGCTTAACGTGCTTTCCGAGGCACGGAGGAGTCTCGATAAGTAAAGATGGTCACCCATCCACGTAAAACCCCGGCAAGCGTAGCTTAACCTGCTGCATCGACCCGTGCGGCTGTTATTACGTAGCCACGAGCTTTAAGTTGAAATAAAGTATAATACTGTTTTTAACAGTATGGTTGGCAACCCTAGCGCATGCCACGCCCACGGATAGTGTAGAAGCCAAGGACTTCAAACTTTACTCAAAATAGGGGTATGAGGTATGATAACGTTACGTAATACGTTATGTATAGTTCCAGTAACCATGTACGAACTAATTTCTTGGCAATATTACGAAAATCTATCGGAACGACATCAACTATTAATTTAGTTACGATCCGGGTGTAACAGTAGAAATTATCGCTACTGGAACGGATCGTAACGATATTTTAACGTTATTTTATAACGTTTTAAGTTCCTGATAGAAGCCCAACAAGTTCTTCTTGTGCAATTCTCCGTCTATACCCCGATTTTTATTAAAATAATGAACTCCACAATCTCTTCCAAATATTACCTACGTCTTGAACCGAAAAACGACTACCTACTCTCCAAGCAATACCGAGATAATTTAGATAAAAACATTTTGCTCTCGGTCTATATAAATCGCGGCGGCAAACGCTGTCCCCGTGGCTTGCTTTCCGTGCCGCCTGTTTTGCCGCCCCGCTTGCCGCACCGCAATTCGCGCCGCAGTTCGCGCCGCCTGTCCTGGGGCCAGGCGGTTGTAGTCCGATCTTATTTTATCGGGGATATACCTCGACGTTGGTCCCATGTAAAATTGAAAATTAAAATTCACCCCTAAGGTAGGAAAATTGGGGTTGATTGATATTCACCTACCTACTGAATTTTCAACTGTGAACCGGTTTTGTTGAAATTTCGCACACCTAAATTATGTAGTTCTGAATACACAACCACTTATCATCAACTGTGAGTTGATCTGATGGTGGAGACGGAAGTCAGTCGCGAGAGCTCGTCAGCAGTTTTCAGCAGCTACATCGTGTTTGAGCTTTAAAAATTAGGTAGATAGTAGATTTTAGCCATAACAAGAAATGGTAGGTAAATCAAAAGCGTAAAATAAAAAACTTTTTACAAAAAAAATAACCGGCGAACAAAAAATACAAAAGCAAAAAATAAAAAAAATAAACCTTATAATGTAACTAAGCCCCTAAACGCACATTTTCAACGAAGATCCATCAAGATACCATTTTACGCTTTTACATGAGATTTTAGGAGCTTAGTTACACTAAAAGGTGTTTTTTTTTCGCGTTTTGTGTTATTTTTTTCATCGTTTAAATTTTTTGTAAAAAAGGTTTTAATTTTCCGCTTTTGCTTGATAGTTATTTAGGTACCTACCCTACGTAGTAGTTTGATACACTTTAATTACGGAAGTCTGTCTTTGGGTTTGAGTTATCGTTGGCTGCCATCGATTATGCAAGGCTGCAAAGCAGTTTTTGGCGCGAGTACTTGTATTGAAACCTGAGCAAGCGAAGGATTCTAGGATTGAACCATGAGCGAAGTGAGTGATTCTAATAAAGAATCCTGAGCGAAGCGAGAGTTTCTAAGGTACGAGACGCAGAATAACTTTGCTGCCGAGCGAAACACAACTTTTCTCCTCACTACAGTGACGAAAATGATAGGTGTCTCCATGCATTGAACAAATATTATAGTAGTCGCATTTATGTAAGTACTTTTCGCGCAATTTTTCCGGAAGAAAGCTCTATTCGGTATTTTGTACCGCTTGCACTAACTCTGCACTGCTAAACAAAGCAAAATGATCAAAACTGAATTGAAAAGAAATGTGCATAGAAGGGTAGGTACAATTTGTTCAATGCATGGAGACACCCAGCATTTTCTTCGTTGTAGTGAGGTGAAAAGTTATGTGTTTCGCTCGGCAGTAAAGTTATTGTACGTCTCGTACCTTTGTAACCCTCGCTACGCTCAGGTTTCAATACAAGTACTCGTGCCTTAAAACAACTTTGCAACCTTGCATAACAAATAACTATTTATTGAAGCTAACTCAAAAATGACCCTAGCGAAGTTAATAATTATATGATCACTCCTTGTCTTTAGTTTTGAATTTTCGTTGTTTGTCATCGACTTCCGAAAGTAAAGTTATTTTTCACTTTTTAGTGTTTTTTTTTGGAAGTCGGTTGTTTTATAAAAAGTTTTGTTTTTCACTTTTTAGTTGTGGTACGTACTCCACATAAATTCGAATACCACTACCTGATATGTAAAAAAGTTAAATTAAAAATTTAAAAACCCCCGACAAAAACAAAGCGTTTAAAAAAAAAATTGACCGACTTCAAAAAAAAACAAAACAAAAAAGGACTACTGTACTAAAACCAAACGACAAAAGTACTTCTTTAATAATAAGAGAAAAATAAAAAAATAACTTTAATTTCGGAAGTCGGTGTCTTTGCTTTTAATTTTAGTTTTTGGCCACCGACTTCCGAAATTAAATTTATTTTTTTATTTTTTTTATTTTTCTCTTATTATTAAAGAAGTACTTTTGTCGTTTGGTTTTAGTACAGTACCTAGTCCTTTTTTGTTTTGTTTTTTTTTGAAGTCGGTCAATTTTTTTTTGAATAGTTTTATTATTTTTCAATTTTTTGTGTAATTTGATTTTGGTAATCACTATGGGTGGACCAACTAAAGGAGCCGCCCGCATGAAGAAAAACAGAATTAAAGAGACTAATACTGCTGAAAAGGAACGCCTATCTAAGAATCGCAAACGGAGTGCTATGTCCGGTTCCCAAGAATCACCGTTAGCTCTTCCTGCTAGGTTATCTCAGATGAGAAATTACATGCATTCTCATTTGTCGCAGGAGTCGCCAAATTATAAGATCTGCCGACTCAATCTTATTCAAAAACGATTAAGTGGCGAGTCGTCTGAACAGCGCAAGTATCGTTTAGTTGTTATACGAAACCGGCTGGCTAATGAGACTCCCGTGCCTTCTCAAGAATATAAGGGTGAACACTATACATTTGCTTACACTGTATAGTTCCTCTCAGCATCATATTATAAGGTGACCATAATCAGATCTGTAATGTCACTTACAACCTATATGGTTGCAAAGTTCTTATCAATATAAATGAATTAAGTCCAAACACAAGGTAATTACTGTGAACCGTTGAGGAGTTCCGTTAATCGTCCTTCGTCTTCATCATCAGACCCTTAACGACAGTCACAACCCATCCAAGTGTAAGGTTCTTATCAATACAAATTAATCAAGCCCAAACACAAGATATCTGCTGTAAACCACTGAGGAGTTCCCTCGACTGTCTTTCGTCTTCATCATCAGACCCCTAACGACAGTCACAACCCATCAAAGTGTAAAGTTTTTATCAATACAAATTAATCAAGCCCAAACACGAGGTATCTGCTGTAAACCATTGAGGAGTTCCCTTGACTGTCTTTCGGCTCCATCATCAGATCGACTCCAGACCTTCATAAAATTGTAGTGCTGTAAAATACTTAATGAATAAATTAAGGAATGCACTAGTTGCCCTTACGATTTTTGAAAGTTCCCCTCGATTTCTCTAGGATCCCATCATCAGATCCTGACTTAGTGACAATGGGACCACCTCAGAAGTATAAGCATTTGAACAAAAAAGAATTTTTTAAATCGGTTCACAAACGGCGGAGTAATCGGTGAACATACATAATCATCCGAACATAGTACCTCCTCCTTTTTTGAAGTCGGTAAAAACAATCATCCGAACATAGTACCTCCTCCTTTTTTAAAGTCGGTAAAAAGTAAAAAATTATATGTAGGTACTTATTAGCCGTCCCCCGACACGACGATGCTTGGATCAAAATATTACCTACAACTTTTATATTAAACTTAAAGGTCCAATACCATCGATCACTAACAAAGAACACAATAAACAATCCCAGCAAGAGATTTCTTAAGACTGTCACCAATTGTGTCTATGTAATTCTAGTTGAAATAAATATAAATTAATGTAAATTCAAACTTAAATGCAAAGTTTAAAGTTGTTTTTACAAAGCTATGTCCATACAGAAAGCAATATTTTTTTACGACAGATACTCGGTTGTCAACATACATCAAAACAAATGCAACCATGGTAAAGCGCGGGAAACACCAAACTTTGCGGACGTATTTTTTAACCGACGAAAAAAAAAGGAGGAGGTTCTCAATTCGACACGTATATTTTTTTTTTTTTTTTATGTATGACCACGCATAACTTTTTAGTGAGTAGTCCGATTTGAAAAATTCTTTTTTTATTGGGAAGGATATACCTCGAAGTTGGTCCCATTTAAAATTGGAAATTATAATCCTCCCCTAAAGGTAGAAAAAATGGGGTTGATTGAATTTTCACCAACTGAATTTTCAACTGAAAACCGATTCTGTTGAAATTTCGCACACATACATAGTTCTGATGACACAACCACTCATCATCAACTCCAGGTCTTTAACCTGGAGTAACCCCCTGGAGTACCCTGGAGTGGATGGTAACTCAAAAGCGAAAAATAAAAAACTTTTTTAAACAAAATTAAACCGACGAAAAAAGAACTGAAAAGCGAAAAATAAATAACTTTAATTTCGGAAGTCGGTGGCTAAAAGAGAAAATTGAAAAGCGAAGACACCGACTTCCGAAATTAAAGTTTTTTATTTTTCGCTTTTCAGTTCTTTTTTCGTCGGTTTAATTTTTTGTAAAAAAGTTTTTTTTGGAGATTTTATTTTAATTTTAAATAACTTATATTATAGGAACATTAGCTGTAGTTTTAGTGATAGACTTTCTTTTTCTTTAAATTTAATCTTAATTCTGTACATTTTCTTCGGTAGGGTAAGTTTTTTTTTACATTATTTAAGTAGCGCGGAAAATGAACGACCCGCCTGGCCCGGGGGACTTTGTTCCCCCGGCAGGAAGGTTGATACTATGTATTTCAAACGAATCCGGAATGGATACCGATGGGTCGTCTTCGGCTCGCACGTTGAAACGTAGTCGTGTGCATGTGTGCAAACACTTTAATAAACGCCGTCGTACCCGTAAAAACCACGGTTCCGAGTCTTCGGGTTGTGGTTGCACGGACACTTCACTGCCTACTACATCGAAGCCTAAATGCTCCGAAATAATCGCTTCCAATGTATCACCTGTTATTCCTGCTCCGTCCATAGTTGTTCCCACGCAGATTGGTCGAAAAACTTATGACAAAACCGACAGCGCGCCTTTTGTTAATACATATTCAAAAAAATGTCATTTCACCAAATGATGGAACTACCGTGCACCCAATAACATTTGGCAAGTTCTTAAAAAATAACGCATTCCAAAACATAATAAACGGTATTGTCAAAAAAATTGGGCGCTATAAAATTTCTTTATCCTTTTCTAATTTCTTGGACGCAAATTCTTTTATTTCTCATAGTAGCCTAGAAAAATATAACTATAAAGCTTTTATACCTACTTTTAATGTAACTCGAATGGGTTTAGTGCGTGGTGTTCCTGCAGAATGGTCTCCGGAGGAAGTTATGGACAATATTTCAGTACCAATTGGTTGCAGTCCAATTTTGAAAGTCCGACGCCTCAATTTTAAAACCATTGTGGATGGTACAACCACTTGGAAACCATCCCAATCCCAAGAATTTTTATGTGCTATATTGCTTTACCGGTTGATTTATAAATTTTTCAACACACTTGCTCGTAAAGTGGCTCTTATTGAACCGCTTTTAGGTTCATAATGTAGTGTATTATGGAAGCGTGCTTTTTACTTTATATTACCGCACTAGTGCGGTAATGTGCGCCAGAGATTAGTATTTACTAGTCTGAGTAATGACATGGCAGTATGGAATTAGTAAGTACTATCATAGCAGCATCGAATTTGTATCCAATAGAAATTGTTTTTGGTAAAGCTTTTTACCAAAGACAATCGCTCAAAAGCAAGTTTTATATAAAGAACCATAAGCAAAAAAAAATCCGATGCATGCCCATGGGATTTTTTTTTACCATAATTAAACGTCAGTGGGATATTACTATACATTGAATTAGTATGAACTATCCTACTAAAAATGAGCATTCTCTATTTGCACCCGAGCAGAGACTTGCGCTTTTTTCCGGTAAGACCACGGTTGGCACGCGCGCAGGCCACTTGATCCACCCCGACGAACCACGCACGCTGGCCTGCCCGTGTGCGATCGCGTTCGCGCGGAATGAATCTCTGTCATTCTGTACTATTAAATAAGGGTTTATATCGTCTGTGGCTATTTCAGTCTATATTGTTCACTACCCTAACTCCATTTGCGTATTATGTACTCGTATTATTAACATTATTATATTTTATATAGGCTGTTCAGGGGTATTACCAGTGCCTTTATTTACACCGCGCGATCATCGCTAGCGGAAAAACCAAATTTAGCCGCCATTTTCCATAAATATTTGTTAACTTTTTTGTTGTGTGGTTAAAATCGTTATTAAAAATGTCGATTTCACGTAGGGGAGAAGAGCGCAAATAATAATAAATAGATTTGACTTCACCATGGTATGTTTAGTTACAGTAACATTATTTTTTACCGACTTTAAAAAAGGAGGAGGTACTATGTTCGGATGATTGTTTTTTTTTTTTTTTTTTCTCTTATTATTAAATAAGTACTTTTGTCGTTTGGTTTTAGTACAGTAGTCCTTTTTTGTTTTTTGTATTTTTTTTCTTATTTAAATCATTTGTTATTTTATAGGCTGTCTAACGGTTTTGCCAGTGCCTTTATTTACACCTATGGAAAAACAAAACCAGCCAGCGCGCCATTTTCCATAAATATTTATTATCGTTTTCGTTGTGTAGTTAATTAATAACAAAATTACAAAATTTAAAGTATTGTCACCAACCGATATAGAAGTTTTTAAAAGAAACTCCGGATAGTCAGTACCTGGCAACAAAGGTCAGTTAAACTTTATAAATCTATCATCTCTATAGTTACCTACGTTTTTTTTTTTTTAATCTACATTTATTAATGGAGGTTTGTTCACATTTGAACATGTCACCCCCGTAAGAATAAGCATGAAAATATAAACATTACAAAACTTAACTCAACAACATAATACTAATCCTACAGTAGATTAACTTAAGATGATCTATTCTTAATACCTATCTGTGTAAGCTTATAAAGCAATTTGGCCTCCTCCGAAAGAGGAAATGACAAAATGCTATTACACCATCCAACATTGAAAGGGGACACCACATTTTGGAGTACCAAGTATCTAAATGCTTCATTACGAACACATTCCATCAAGATGTGATATACGTCCTCTATAACATCACATTCAGTACAATTCGAAGAGTTGACCTTTCCCATCAGGAATCCAAACTTATTTAATGGAATGTGTCCTGAGCGAAGTCTGAAACTCGTCACAGTGTCATACCTTCCCATATTGCCTTTTTCAAACCAAGGGACTCGAAGCAAAGCTGGTTGCAAAGTTCTGTACCAAATTCCCTTGGTAAGTGATCTTTTGTCAAAATATTCAGACCACAATTTGGTAGAAAACTCTTTAACAGTACCGATTAAATTCGTATAGTAAGGCAAGCAATTGACATTAATACCATCAACCGCAGCTTCTCTGGCTAGTTTATCCACAGTTTCATTTCCAATAAGACCAATATGAGAAGGTATCCATTGCAATATTACTTTCTTATTTAGAGTGTTAAGTTCGGATAAGGTACTTAATATGTAGTAAGCCAAGGGAATACCCCTAATCATTTGAGTACATCGCACTAAATGATGAAGTGCACTTTTCGCATCAGTAAATATTACAAAATTTACATCTTTATTAATTGATCTAATGTATGACAGTGATTCTGCAATACCGATGAGCTCAGCGTGCATAATGGATATTTGAAGATTATTTACATTAAGCTTTATAAACTCTTTTGTTTGTATATCTAGAAAAGCAGCGCCAATCCCCTGTTTGTCCTTGGAGGCATCTGAATATATTTTGTAAAATCCTGAATATCTTTCGTGTAAGAATTTACTACAAATGAACAACAAATTTTGCATTTCAAATTGACGTTTAGGTTTATCCACGTTATGAATTTCAAGGCTGATAAAACTACTTGTATCTAAATTATTCATCCAGGTATCTAAAGTAAACATCTCCAGTTGCTTGCTTGAGTGTACAGGCAGTGATTTTAAATGCATGTGGATCGTCACTAACAATGGTGTTTTCCTGCATCTCCAATATAAATTTTGACTGCGGTTTGTTAGATCTTCTAATAACGAAATTATAGGATTATTGTCGAATGACTTTGTCTTAAGCCAAAATTTGCCAGCAAGGAAGGCACGACGCGCAAATAAAGGCTGCAATAATAACTCCGACTCCATGACATGGATAGGAGTACTTTTTATAAAACCCCCTATAATGCGCATGTACTGATTCTGGACTTTGTCCAGCTTGGCACAATTACTCATGGCGCTAGTATCGTATAGAAAACTTGCATAGTCTAATCTACTCCGAACGATAGAAACGTAAAGCATTCTCAGATAGTATGGATGTATACCCCAACCAGATCCTGTCAATACCTTAAATATACTTAAAAATTTCGTAGCTTTTTCTCTAATTTCATTAATATGTTTTGTCCATCTTAATTTTCGATCAATCCACATGCCTAAATATTTAACACAATGTACATTTTCCAATACTGTATCATCTACCACTAAAGTCACCCTTTCATTATAATAATTATTTTAAAAAATACATACTTTACTTTTATCTGTAGAAATTGTTAAGCCTAGATTCCGAAAAAGTTCATTTATGGTGTTAATAGAATTTTGTAATGTGCTAGTACCTTCATAGATAGATTGAGAAGTGCAATATAAAACAAAGTCGTCCGCATATTGGGATACAAAAATATCCTTTTCAACAGTTTTACATATATTTATTGTTGCCACATTAAAGAGTAGTGGGGATAGTGGGTCACCCTGGGCCAGACCTCTGCAAGCAGTTCTAGTAATATATCCGGTTTCACTTTTAATTTTAATTTTCCTATATTTCAAAAAATTCCAAAGGTATTGACATATTTTCGATCCTGCATTAATTTTATGTAAAATTGTTAATAAGGACGTGATATCAATGTTGTTATAGGCATTGTCTATGTCGATAAAACAGCTGATAGTAAGCAACCTTTCAGAGAACCCCTTTTGAATACGAGAAACTAAGCAACTTAAACTATCGAAACAACCCATAGTTCTCCTAAAACCTACCATATTAGGTGAGAACATACTATGTTTTTCTAGAAACCATTCGAGCCTCCTATTAATTATTTGATGAAAACTTTTGCACACACACGATAGTAAGGAAATGGGCCTCAAAGACGAAATCTGATTAGGATTCCTTCCAGGTTTTGGTATTGCAATTATTTCTATATCACGCCACTGATTAGGAATAAAACTTCGTGAAAAGAACTGATTAAACAACCATAGAAGAATGACCCTACCGTTATTGGGGAGATTTTTAATCATGGAGTATGAGATACCATCGCACCCAGGAGATGTATCCTTCACTTTAATACATTTAATTAACTCCTGCATGGAGATACTAGTCTCCAGAATTAAATTAGGCATTGTAAATTTTGGTTCATTAGGCATAACATAATCTGGCGTAAGGCTGCGGATTAAGTTATTTGCCTTGGTAACATCTATTATCGTTCTAGGAGCCCGATAACCCTTTATCCATTTCATCTTCCGCCACATTTCAGAAACTGATATATTATTGTCTATTGAATCCAATCATTAAGCCTTGCTTGCCGTATTAACTTTTGTGCAATGGCAATTTTATTTTGTAGAATATCTAAGTTTGCGGGATTTGGATTTTTACGAAAATTGGCTAAAGCTAATCTCCGAATGGCCACTGATTTAGAAACTTCTACATTCCAGTATGTTTTTGGAGTAAATTTTGAGTCGGGATTTTGCGATATTTTAGTAAGAGGGATATGTAGGTCTGCTGCCAAATTTATATAATCAATAAAAATATCATAAGCTTTTTGAGGATCCTCAGGAAGTATTAAATTTGAAAACATATCTTCAAGACATTGTGTATACGACTCCCAGTTGGCATTTTTATAATTTCTTTTAACTACAAAATGTTTGTTCATATAAATTTCAGAAGACAGTTTGATAACCAAATGGTCACTTCCCAAAGTTTCACTTAAAACCGACCAATTAAAACTAAGCGCAATATCAGATGTAGCCAAGGACAAATCAGGAGAAGATTCCTGCAAGTTACCGTTAACCAATTCAATGCGAGTTACACTGCCATTATTTATTACAACATAACTATTATCTACGAGTGAGTCTACAATTTGAACACCTCTCAAGTCTGTTTTATTGGACCAATTCGTATGGTGGGCGTTGAAATCGCCGATTATGATAGACTTCCTATTAAATGATGAAAATAAGTTATTCCAATCTGTTTGGTTAGTCCGAGCAGAGGGCGGGCAGTATACAATTATAAGATTTTCTAAGAGAGGATAATTAAAAATTTTAACATGAAGAACTTCGACTCCCGGACGGGACATTTGAAAATTTCCCAACTGAGATTTTATAGATTTATGAACAACCATAGCCACACCCCCATACGAGTCGTCCCTGTCGTGACGAAATATATTATAATTATTTATTTTAAGATGACTTGCGGGATCTAGCCACGTTTCCGAAATAGCAGCTATATGAATTTTTTCTTGGTTAAGCAACTGGGAAAATGCTACTAGCTTAGGTTTAAGACTCCGGGCATTCCACTGTATTATATTCAATTTTACATTTTCAGTATTATCCATTAAAGAAATTAACTACCATTTGCAACAACGTGGACTCCGATATTTTGTCAACCACCAATAGTATGAACCACTCGATACAAAGTTTAAGAATGTTTTTAATTTTAGTGTACCATGAACAGTTTTTAAGATAAATAACTTCTTTTATTCGAGATAGTAATTCATTGCATGTTGTGTTGTGTTCAGTGTTACCTTTTGTTTGTTTGTTACCATTTTGTTCGTATACGTTATCTTCATCGGTTCTCGGTTCCTCTGCCAAACTTGACTGCCATTCTAATAAAAACTCAGATAGGTTTTGCTTCTTTTTCAAAGACTTCTTCTTATATAGTGGTGTCTTATTGCATCGACTATCAGAACTAGATTCTTCTTGAACGTGAACTTCTGCCTCAACCGTAACAACTTCTGCAAATGTGGGGGTATTCTCCAATGATGAAACATAAATAATTGGATTACTTACATCTGTCTGTTTAGCTTCCACATGAGGAGAAGGTGGGACGTACGCAGTTAAGGCTGTCTTGTATGGACAGTTGAATTCAGCCATGATTTCACGTATTCTACGCTCTTTTAAATATAGAGGACACGTTTTAGATAAGGCCATATGGTTGCCTGAGCAGTTTATGCATTTAAAATTTTTTGTCTCACAGTTTGCATGATTTCCGCCGCACTTAGGACATATAATTTTATTGGAAGGACAAGTCCTAAACCTATGACCCAGTTTCCAGCATCGTGAACACGGTGAAACCGGATATATATAAGGTTCGACCTTTAACCTCAAACCATCGGTATATACGTATGGAGGCAAAGAATTCCCCTTGAAGCATATTCTGATTACCTCACAAGGAGACCACCCTCCCTCCTGGTTTCGACGATCTAGTCGCTTCACGGAGATAATCTCAGTATTATCCAGACAAAATAAACTGCTAAGTACCTCTTTTTCCGTCAGTTCCAACTCAACATCCTTTATAACACCATAA
The DNA here is from genome assembly GCA_949152455.1 of Lithophane leautieri. Lineage (NCBI taxonomy): Eukaryota > Metazoa > Arthropoda > Insecta > Lepidoptera > Noctuidae > Lithophane > Lithophane leautieri. The sequence continues at coordinate 21,532,643 of OX424460.1, forward strand.
GAGTAACTTACTTCCATATCTTTACTGAATCTCCACTTTTTGGCAATAAAAGCTTCACATAAACATAACTTATCCATATTCATTTTATCTTGAAATTGTATTCGAACTCTAAATGGACTCAGATACTTAACGTGTATTATATTGTTAATTCCATTTGCTTTTAACAACTTAGCCAGTGCAAAAGATTTCGGAAGTTTATCACTGCATGATATCGTAGCTTCTAATTTCAATATCTCCTTTTCCGGACTATTCAGCCGAGATTTTTTACCTTTTCCTCTATTATCCACTATCTTCCACCCTTCATCAGATTCTTCTTCTATAAGATTTCTTTTTTGACCTTTAATCGGTAAATCTTCAGCTTCATTCATCTCAATCAAGTTTTGGTTGTCATCCTCCAATTCATTATCGTTAAATTCCTTTTCGTTCATTGCAAGTAAACAACACCTGGCGCACGCGCCCCGCGCGCCCGCGCTCTCACCGGCCAGTGGCCACCTGCGTAGCTTAGCGCGTAAACAAAACGAATTATCGGAATTGAAATAACAACTAATCAATTTAGCAACACGTCTGATTCGTACGCGTGCCGATACGAACTGTTACCTACGTTATTGTAGCATAAGTTCTTACAACAAGTCTGTTTTTTTCCTCGCAAGTGTGTTGAAAAACGTCGTATGAAACGCGTGTACATTGATTATTACACTCTCGGCTACCTTATCGCGCTCGCCTGTGGCTCGCGCGAATAATACCGCCTCAACTGAAATATCCAATAGAGCACACTCGTATCACAATGTACTATTCCCTAAGTGTACAATGTTTTAATTGCTGTCGTTTTGGTCACACAAAAATTCAGTGCAGGTCCAAACCTCGATGTTTTAAATGTGGCTATGGCCACACTGGGGACAGTTGTGAGAGAGATCAGGAATGTGCATCTTGCTGCCTTTGCTTTGGGTTGCACTATTCTACCAATAAGTCTTGCCCAGAATTTTCTAGACAAAAACGAATTAAAACATACATGGCACAAAGTTCAGTATCATATGCTGAAGCTGCAAAACTATATCCCACAGTTACTAAATCCTATGTTGATACACTTTTATCTTCTCCTTCAAAAAACTTTGCTGATACTCCATCTCTCTCTTCAAATAATAGAATGCCTGCTTCAAGTAGCTATAAAAAGACTGTCTTCCTCAAACCACGCTCCCCTCCGAAATCTGTACAAGGTTATAATAAAGAGGCTCACAATGCTATCATTAAAGATTTAGATATTCCCCAACCATCAAATGGTTGTGCTTTCTCTAATAATCCAATCAGTGAAAAAAATTACTCAAATATTTCCATTAACTATTTTCTTTCTGCATTACACAATCTTCTTTCTCTGTTCAACATTTCACCGTCCAACGTTGCCCAATCTTTAAATGCTTCTCAATCCATTCATAATGGACAACACATCCAAAATAATTCAGTGGAACTACCGCAGTCTAGTAAACAAAAAGAGTGATGTTATTTATCTTATAAAAAAATATGAGCTTTTGCCTTTGCCTTAGCAGAGACATGGCTCAAATCCCATCATATAATTAAAATTAACGGTTATTTAACCATTACAGAGGATAGATCTGATGGGTATGGTGGAGTAGCTATACTTATTGAGAATTCTATCCCTTTCTCTGTCATTACATTATCTCATCATAGTGAGGAAATTTCAATTGTAGCTATTAAAGTGCATAATTCTTGTCATGTTTCTATTTATATTCCTCACCCTTCTTCTGTTCTACAAGAGATAAATAATCTCTTTTCTTTTCTTCCAAAGCCTGTATTAATATTGGGGGACTTTAATTGCCATCACCAATCATGGGGTTGTTTAAGCTCTAATAGTTATGGCGATGAATTACTAGACATAATAGACCTACATAACTTATGCATCTTGAACTCTGGAGCTGCCACACGTCGCTCAGATCCCAATCAGAACCAAAGCGCAATCGGCCTTTCTATATGTTCTCCAAACTTAGCCTCTTCATTAACTTGGTATTCTATAACCTCTACTTGTGGTAGTGACCATTTTCCAATAGTTATTTCTTATCCTCTTTCCAAACCAAATACTCTAATAAGGAGATCTAACTTAAAACATAAACTACCTAATAGAAATAATAATGACTGGGACAAGTTTAGAAACATTGTTGTCAGAAAGCTATGCTCTTTGCCTGTTATTTCTGATGGTAATGAGAATAGTTGTGCTGAAGCTTTAGCACGCATATTAATCGCAGCGGCAGATGAAGGTTTTCCTGTAAAAAAAAATAATATTAGCACAATTCCCTCGCCTCCGTGGTGGGACTCGGAGTGCACAGAATTGATTAAAAAACGTAAAGAGGCTGAATACAATTATAATCTTGATATGTCTGATATTCATTTTGAAATCGTTACTAAATGAATTAATGAAACTTATATACTGTTTAAGAAGAAAAAATTTGAATCTTGGCGTAAGTTTTGCTCATCAATTTCACCGAATACGCACCCTACAATAGTCTGGCGTAACATTCGCAGATTTAGGTCCATTTATAACAACCCTTCGCCTATTCCTGATTCTTTAGCCAATGAATTTTTAGATAAATTAGCTTCGCCTTGGGTTCCTGAGGCTATTAACCTTATCCTGCCTCTCATAACTAATAACCAAGACACTCATACGTCGCTAGATCTTCCATTTACTCTCATTGAACTAAAGGGTGTTATTCATAAAACTAAAGATACTGCACCAGGCATTGATGGCATCCCGTATTCTTTCTTTGCTAATTTAAATGATGATGTACTCAGCTATTATTTAGAGCTTATCAATTCTATTATGAATACGAGAAACATCCCTGTTGAATGCAAACGTCAAATGGTGTTGCCATTTCTTAAACCAAATAAAACTCCATCTGATGCTTCTTCATACCGTCCCATAGTATTGTCTTCAATTTTGATGAAATTAGTGGAACACTTAATTAAAAATCGCCTTGAATGGTATGTTGAAAGTAAAGAAGAAGCACAATATGGCTTTAGAAAAGGTAAAAGCACAACTGACTGTTTAAGTATTTTAACATCCGATATTAGGTCATCCTTCTCTATTAACCATTCCACTGTTGCAGTTTTCCTTAATATTAATGCAGCCTATGATAATGTCGTATTATCAGTTTTACAGAAAAAATTAAAAGCCTTAGGGGTTCCATTGAATTTGTCGAATTTTGTTATTAATATCCTGACTGAACGTTCTGTTAACATATTAATAGGGGATCAAGAGGTATCTCATCTTGTATGGAGAGGTCTCCTACAGGGTTCTGTCCTCAGTCCCCTTCTATACAATATCTACACTTTTGATTTAGACTTGTCCTTAACTAATCATGTTAAGGTTCTGCAATATGCCGACGATAAATTATTATATTCTTCAAGCCAATCTATTGAACAAGCTAGCTATGCTATCAATTCTGCTTTATCTTCTTTAGAGTCATGGTTACATCTAAATGGTTTAGATTTATCCACGTCTAAAAGCGCGGCTGTTTTATTCACCCAGAAGAGAAATATTCCCACATTAAATCTCTTTTATAAAGAAATACCTATTCCAGTTAAAGATAAATTCAGATATTTAGGTGTAATACTTGACTGTAAATTAAGTAGTGTTCCTCATTGTGATTACATTGTTAATAAATGTGAAAATCACCTAAACATGCTTAGATGCCTATCTGGCGTGTGGTGGGGTGCTCATCCCTTTTCTCTGAAACTTATTTACATCGCAATCATCAGAAGTGCTCTGGATTATTTATTTATTTATAACAGCTTATGCTACCATTACAGGGTTTACCCTAATGCGACAGCTAAGACTTAAACTAATAAACTAAACTATATACTTACAACACATTTTTTTTTTAATTATGGAAAAACGAAGCCTTACATAATATTATTACTAACAAAAATATAGGACACAAAAAAAAAAAAAAAGTTAAAATATAGTATTATTTTGCTTGTAGCATAATATAAATAGTAATACCCTTGCGAATTCACTAAAACAGCATGTAAACACATCAATCTGAGTTTGAAGGTCATTGATGGTACGGATAGCTCTAGTAAGGGGTGCCTTGGCAAGCAGGTTAGTTCTGGCGATAGGTACCAGTAGCAGTGGCGGGCTGCGCCGCCTCAACACGTAGCGGTCCGGCACACACAGACTCAAGCGCTGTAATACTCCTGGGTGGCTCTCCACTCCACGAAGCACCTTCACCAAGTAGGCGACCAGCATAAACTCCCGTCGGACATACAGTTGATTATAGCCAACCATGCCCAGGACAAACAGAGTGGGATACATCAGTGGGTAAAACGGATATACCCCATATAATTTCCTGTACAAATGGCGCGTGAACTTGTTCTGAACACGCTCCAACATCACAGAGTACTTAGCTTCATGTGGACCCCATATGACCGCACTATGTTCCAGATGACTCCTGACTAGTGCATCATACAGGACCCTAACTGCTGTGATGTTTGTAAAGCTTTGTGTCTGTCTCAGAACAAATCCTAAGTTCCTGTACGCCTTCTTACAGATCCTGGTTATATGCTCCCGGAATGTCAGATCGGGAGTCATGAAAACACCCAAGTCTCGCACCTCCGTGACTCGTTGCAGTGGCGCCGCGTCCACCACGTACTCATAGAGCAGCGGCGCACGAGCACGGGTAAAACTCATCAACGAGCACTTGGATACGTTGAAGTACAGTTTGTTTTCATGGCTCCATTGTACTATTCGATCGATGTCTTCCTGTAGACGCCTGCAATCAGACTCGGACCTAATTTCAAGCAGCAACTTGAGGTCATCTGCAAACAATAAACAAGCGCACAGTCTTACGACTTCCGGCAAATTGTTTATCATAATAATGAATTCTAGAGGCCCCAAGTTGGTGCCCTGACTTACCCCCGACCAAGTGTAATATAAGTTGGACTCACATCCGTTGCAGTCTACATATTGCTGTCTGCTTTGCATGTAACTGGCGAAAAACCGCAATAGATGCTGGGTGCATCCGACCTCTGCTAGTTTCCGCAATAAGATGTCATTGTCGATAGTGTCAAAATCTTTCCTAAAGTCAAAATACGCCGTGATTATGGATTGTTTGTGCTAGAACCTGGTAGTGTTATGGCTTTTAAAAAGTTGGATCGCATCCAATCTAAAGCATTACGAATTATTTCTGGTGCCATGAAAAATCCCATTAATTCACTTCAAGTTGAATGCGGGGAAGATCCTTTGTATCTTAGAAGACAATTCCTAACAAATATTTGTTCCGAACTTTCAGTTCTCAACTCACCCTCTCATACCTATACTGGACTCTTTAGTGTTGCAGATTGAATCTTCAGATTATTGGTCCCATAAACGTGCGTTTAGTTGTAAGCTATAAAAAAATCCTCTCACTTTCTTCTCCTATTCACCGTTCCAATAAACTTCCCCTCTTTAGCAGTACGAGTACTTATGAGAGTTTACAATTCAGTCCCATTATAAAATATATTGTAAGTAAATCAGATCCCGATTGCCTTTTAAGTTTTAATCATTTTCTGGCTGAACACATAGAGTACCACCATATATTTACGGATGCTTCCAAGTTTTCTCCGACGGGTTGTGTTGGGATAGGTACATACCATTCTCAATACAACATCGTACAAAAAATAAAACTGCCTCTTGAGACATCTGTTTTTACGGGGGAATGTTTCGGCATTTTAAAAGCCATCGAAAATATTCGAGTTTTACTGTTTTAAAGCTAAAAAAAACAATAATTTTTACCGATTCTCAAAGTGCTCTTCTAGCCATTAATAAATCCCCTTTCGAACACAAATCTCAGTTCCCTATCGTATACTTAATATGAGAATTTGCGTTCAGAACCATCTCTGAGGGTAATACTCTGCAATTTGTGTGGATTCCGGCCCATGCTGCAATGAAGTGGCTGAAACACTTGCCGGTGATGCGGTGCAGTGTGGAGACTTAGTTCCATATACAAACTAGTGTAATAGCTATGACCTCGTGTCAATACCAAAGGCTTTTCTTCGGGAAACTTGGAAGATAGCTTGGGATATTGGAAGCAAATTCGAAGGGTCGTTATTTTTCACTTATTCAACCAGACGCTCCGGAAAAACCGTGGTTTGGCAGGGCAAAGTTTGGCAAGATGGAGACCTCCATTCTAATACGAATGAGATTGGGACATGTTTGCTCTCCAGCCCATCTTGCGAAACTTCATGTCATCGACGACCCCATTTGCTTGTGTGGCACGGATGTAGGCAACTTAGATCTCATTTTTTTCTCCTGTCCTTTACACGACCGTTCTTCCTTTCTCAGTAACCTGTTGTCTCTCCGTATTCCTTTTCCTACCTCTATACTTTCTTTACTCTGCTCAAATAGCTTTCCTGTATATAAATGTATAGTCTCATTCATCATTTTAAATAATATTAAGTTGTAGGTAATGTTTCGTCATTGTAATTTGTTCATTATTCATTATGGTATCCTTTATAAATAAATACTGATCCTATTATACCTTCCTAACCTAAATTCCGTTTTTAATCATATTCTCGTTTCCCTACCTTTATTTCTACTATCTACTATAACTAAACGTGACATTGGCTAAATGCACAAACCGTGCGAAGCTACAAAAAAAAAATGCAACCATGATACGCGAATGTCATAAGTCAGAATTACAAGCTGCCAAAAAAAACAATTAAGTTTTACGACCGAGTTTCACCGCTAGGACAAGGAATGGGTTGCTAAAAACCATTTATAATCTAACGCATTATTTTTCGATAGTTTAAAAATTGACCGACTTCAAAAAAAACAAAACAAAAAAGGACTACTGTACTAAAAACCAAAAGACAAAAGTACTTCTTTAATAATAAGAGAAAAATAAAAAAATAACTTTAATTTCGGAAGTCGGTGTCTTAGCTTTTAATTTTAGTTTTTGGCCACCGACTTCCGAAATTAAAGTTATTTTTTTATTTTTTTTATTTTTCTCTTATTATTAAAGAAGTACTTTTGTCTTTTGGTTTTTAGTACAGTAGTCCTTTTTTGTTTTGTTTTTTTTTAAGTCGGTCAATTTTTTTTTTTAAACTTTTATTATTTTTACATTTTTTGTGTAATTTGATTTTTGTAATCACTATGGGTAGACCAACTAAAGGAGCCGCCCGCATGAAGAAAAACAGAATTAAAGAGACTAATACTGCTGAAAAAGAACGCCTATCTAAGAATCGCAAACGGAGTGCTATGTCCGGTTCCCAAGAATCACCGTTAGCTTGTTATGCTAGGTTATCTCAGATGAGAAATTACCTACATGCATTCTCATTTGTCTCAGGAGTCGCCAAATGATAAGATCTGCCGACTCAATCTTATTCAAAAACGATTAAGTGGCGAGTCGTCTGAACAGCGCAAGTATCGTTTAGATGTTATACGAAACCGGCTGGCTAATGAGACTCCCGTGCCTTCTCAAGAATATAAGGGTGAACACTATACATTTGCTTACACTGTATAGTTCCTCTCAGCATCATATTATAAGGTGACCATAATCAGATCTGTAATGTCACTTACAACCTATATGGTTGCAAAGTTCTTATCAATATAAATGAATTAAGTCCAAACACAAGGTAATTACTGTGAACCGTTGAGGAGTTCCGTTAATCGTCCTTCGTCTTCATCATCAGACCCTTAACGACAGTCACAACCCATCCAAGTGTAAGGTTCTTATCAATACAAATTAATCAAGCCCAAACACAAGATATCTGCTGTAAACCACTGAGGAGTTCCCTCGACTGTCTTTCGTCTTCATCATCAGACCCCTAACGACAGTCACAACCCATCAAAGTGTAAAGTTTTTATCAATACAAATTAATCAAGCCCAAACACGAGGTATCTGCTGTAAACCATTGAGGAGTTCCCTTGACTGTCTTTCGGCTCCATCATCAGATCGACTCCAGACCTTCATAAAATTGTAGTGCTGTAAAATACTTAATGAATAAATTAAGGAATGCACTGGTTGCCCTTACGATTTTTTGAAAGTTCCCCTCGATTTCTCTAGGATCCCATCATCAGATCCTGACTTGGTGACAATGGGACCACCTCAGAAGTATAAGCTTTTGAACAAAAAAAGATTTTTTTAAATCGGTTCACAAACGGCGGAGTAATCGGTGAACACACATAAAAAAAAAAAAAAAACAATCATCCGAACATAGTACCTCCTCCTTTTTTGAAGTCGGTAAAAATGGGAAATAATAAGTGCAGCAACGAAAAAAGCGCGGGAAACTCCAAACTTTGCGGACGTGTCTTTTTTGGAGAAATTTTAATTTGTTTAAATAACTTGTATTATAGGATCAGTAGCTGTAGTTTTAGTGATAGACTTTCTTTTTCATTAAATTTAATCTTAATTCTGTACATTTTCTTCGGTAGGGTAAGTTTTTTTACATTATTTAAGTAGCGCGGAAAATGAACGACCCGCCTGACCCGGGGGACTTTGTTCCCCCGGCAGGCAAGTTTGTTACCATTTCAAACGAATCGGGAATGGATACCGATGGGTCGTCTTCGGCTCGCACGTTGAAACGTAGTCGTGTGCATGTGTGCAAACACTGTAATAAACGCCGTCGTACCCGTAAAAACCACGGTTCCGAGTCTTCGGGTTGTGGTTGCACGGACACTTCACTGCCTATTACATCGGAGCCTAACTGCTCCGAAATAATCGCTTCCACGGACACCTCACTACCTATTACTTCGGAGCCTAACTGCTCCGAAATATTCGCTTCCAATGTTTCACCTGTTATTCCTGCTCCGTCCACAGTTGTTCCCACGCAGATTGGTCGAAAAACTTATGACAAAACCGACAACGCGCCTTTTGTTTTACATATTCAAAAAAATGTAATTTCACCAAATGATGGAACTACCTTGCACCCAATAACATTTGGCAAGTTCTTAAAACATAACGCATTCCAAAACATAATAAACGGTAGCGTCAAAAAAATTGGGCGCAATAAAATTTCTTTATCTTTTTCTAATTTCCTGGACGCAAATTCTTTTATTTCTCATAGTAGCCTAGAAAAATATAACTATAAAGCTTTTATACCTACTTTTAATGTAACTCGAATGGGTTTAGTGCGTGGTGTTCCTGCAGAATGGTCTCCGGAGGAAGTTATAGACAATATTTCAGTACCAATTGGTTGCGGTCCAATTTTGAAAGTCCGACGCCTCAATTTTAAAACCATTGTGGATGGTACAACCACTTGGAAACCATCCCAATCTATTGTTGTTACTTTTGATGGGCAGGTTCTACCGAAAAGAATTTTTATGTGCTATAATGCTTTACCGGTTGACTTATACATTTTCCCTACTGTACAATGTTTTAATTGCTGTCGTTTTGGCCACACAAAAATTCAGTGCAGGTCCAAACCTCGATGTTTTAAATGTGGTCATGGCCACACTGGGGACAGTTGTGAGAGAGATCAGGAATGTGCATCTTGCTGCCTTTGCTCTGGGTTGCACTATGCTACCAATAAGTCTTGCCCAGAATTTTCTAGACAAAAACTAATCAAAACATACATGGCACAAAGTTCAGTATCATATGCTGAAGCTGCAAAACTATATCCCACAGTTACTAAATCCTATGCTGATACACTTTTATCTTCTCCTTCAAAAAACTTTGCTGATACTCCATCTATCTCTTCAAATAATAGAATGCCTGCTTCAAGTAGCTATAAAAAGACTGTCTTCCTCAAACCACGCTCCCCTCCCAAATCTGTACAAGGTTATAATAAAGAGGCTCACAATGCTATCATTAAAGATTTCGATATTCCCCAACCATCAAATGGTTGTGCTTTCTCTAATAATCCAATCAGTGAAAAAAATGACTCAAATTTTGCCATAAACGATTTTCTTTCTGCATTACACAATCTTCTTTCTCTGTTCAACATTTCACCGTCCAACGTTGCCCAATCTTTAAATGCTTCTCAATCCATTCATAATGGACAACACATCCAAAATAATTCAGTGGAACTGCCGCAGTCTATTAAACAAAAAGAGTGATGTTATTTATCTTATAAACAAATATGAGCCATTTGCCTTTGCCTTAGCAGAGACATGGCTCAAATCTCATCATATTTTTAAAATTAACGGTTATTTAACCATTAGAGAGGATAGATCTGATGGGTATGGTGGAGTAGCTATACTTATTAAGAATTCTATCCCTTTCTCTGTCATTACATTACCTCCTCATAGTGAGGAAATTTCAATTGTGGCTATTAAAGTGCATAATTCTTGTCTTGTTTCTATTTACATTCCTCACCCTTCTTCTGCTGTTCTACAAGAGATAAATAATCTCTTGTCTTTTCTGCCAAAGCCTGTCTTAATATTGGGGGACTTTAATTGCCATCACCAATCATGGGGTTGTTCAAGCTCTAATAGTTATGGCGATGAATTACTAGACATAATAGACCTACATAACTTATGCATCTTGAACTCTGGAGCTGCCACACGTCGCTCAGATCCCAATCAGAACCAAAGTGCAATCGACCTTTCTATATGTTCTCCAAACTTAGCCTCTTCATTAACTTGGCATACTCTAACCTCTACTTGTGGTAGTGACCATTTTCCAATAGTTATTTCTTACCCTCTTTCCAAACCAAATACACTAATAAGGAGATCTAACTTAAAACATAAACTACCTAATAGAAATAATAATGACTGGGACAAGTTTAGAAACATTGTTGACAGAAAGCTATGCTCTTTGCCTGTTATTTCGGATGGTAATGAGAATAGTTGTGCTGAAGCTTTAGCACGCATATTAATCGCAGCGGCAGATGAAGCTTTTCCTGTTAAAAATAATAATATTAGCACAATTCCCTCGCCTCCGTGGTGGGACTCGGAGTGCACAGAATTGATTAACAAACGTAAAGAGGCTGAATACAATTATAACCTTGATATGTCTGATATTAATTTTGAAATCGTTACTAAATTAATTAATCAAACTTATATACTGTTTAAGAAGAAAAAATTTGAATCTTGGCGCAAGTTTTGCTCATCAATTTCACCGAATACGCACCCTACAATAGTCTGGCGTAACATTCGCAGATTTAGGTCCATTTATAATAACCCTTCGCCTATTCCTGATTCTTTAGCCAATGAATTTTTAGATAAATTAGCTCCACCTTGGGTTCCTGAGGCTATTAACCTTAACCTGTCTCTCATAACTAATAACCAAGACACTCATACGTCGCTAGATCTTCCATTTACTCTCACTGAACTAAAGGGTGTTATTCATAAAACTATAGATTCTGCACCAGGCATTGATGGCATCCCGTATTCTTTCTTTGCTAATTTAAATGATGATGTACTCAGCTATTTTTTAAAGCTTATCAATTCTATTATGAATACGGGAAACATCCCTGTTGAATGGAAACGTCAAATGGTGTTGCCATTTCTTAAACCAAATAAAACTCCATCTGATGCTTCTTCATACCGTCCCATAGTATTGTCTTCAATTTTGATGAAATTAGTGGAACACTTAATTAAAAATCGCCTGGAATGGTATGTTGAAAGTAAAGGTCTTTTGGCAGAATCACAATATGGCTTTAGAAAAGGTAAAAGCACAACTGACTGTTTAAGTATTTTAACATCCGATATTAGGTCATCCTTCTCTAATAACCATTCCACTGTTGCAGTTTTCCTTGATATTAATGCAGCCTATGATAACGTCGTATTATCAGTTTTACAGAAAAAGTTAAAAGCCTTAGGGGTTCCATTGAATCTGTCGAATTTCATTATTAATATTCTGACTGAACGTTCTGTTAATATGTTAATAGGGGATCAAGAGGTATCTCATCTTGTATGGAGAGGTCTCCCACAGGGTTCTGTCCTCAGTCCCCTTCTATACAATATCTACACTTTTGATTTAGACTCGTCCCTAACTAATCATGTTAAGGTTCTGCAATATGCCGACGATTTATTATTATATTCTTCAAGTCAATCTGTTGAACAAGCTAGCTATGCTATCAATTCTGCTTTATCTTCTTTGGAGTCATGGTTACATCTAAATGGCTTAGATTTATCCACGTCTAAAAGCGCGGCTGTTTTATTCACCCGGAAGAGAAATATTCCCACATTAAATCTCTTTTATAAAGAAATACCTATTCCAGTTAAAGATAAATTCAGATATTTAGGTGTAATACTTGACTGTAAATTAAGTAGTGTTCCTCATTGTGATTACATTGTTAATAAATGTGAAAATCACCTAAACATGCTTAGATGCCTATCTGGTGTGTGGTGGGGTGCACATCCCTTTTCTCTGAAACTTATTTACAACGCAATCATCAGAAGTACTCTGGATTATGGATTGTTTGTGCTAGAACCTGGTAGTGTTATGGCTTTTAAAAGGTTGGATCGCATCCAATCTAAAGCATTACGAATTATTTCGGGTGCCATGAAATCTAGTCCCATTAATGCGCTTCAAGTTGAATGCGGGGAAGCTCCATTGTATCTTAGAAGACAATTCCTATCTGACAAATATTTGTTCCGAATTCTTCAGTTCTCAACTCACCCTCTCATACCTATACTGGACTCTTTAGTGTTGCAGATTGAATCTTCAGATTACTGGTCCCATAAACGTGCCCCCTGTTTAGTTGTAAGCTATAAAAAATTCCTTTCACTTTCTTCTCCTATTCACCGTTCCAATAAACTTCCCCTCTTTAGCAGTAGTTATGAGAGTTTACAATTCAGTCCCACTATAAAATATATTGTAAGTAAATCAGATCCCGATTGCCTTTTAAGTTTTAATCATTTTCTGGCTGAACACATAGAGTACCACCATATATTTACGGATGCTTCCAAGTTTTCTCCGACGGGTTGTGTTGGGATAGGTACATACCATTCTCAATACAACATCGTACAAAAAATAAAACTGCCTCCTGAGACATCTGTTTTTACGGGGGAATGTTTCGGCATTTTAAAAGCCATTGAATATACTCGAGTTTTAAAGCTAAAAAAAACTATAATTTTTACCGATTCTCAAAGTGCTCTTCTAGCCATTAATAAACCCCCTTTCGAACACAAATCTCAGTTCCCTATCGTTTACTTAATAAGAGAATTTGCGTTCAAAACCATCTCTGAGGGTAATACTCTACAATTTGTGTGGATTCCGGCCCACGCTGGAATCCATGGCAATGAAGTGGCTGATACACTTGCCGGTGATGCGGTGCAGTGTGGAGACTTAGTTCCATATACAAATTTTAGCTATGACCTCGTATCGTTACCAAAGACTTTTCTTCGGGAAACTTGGAAGGTAGCTTGGAATATTGGAAGCAAATCGAAGGGTCGTTATTTTTCACTTATTCAACCAGACGTTCCGGAAAAACCGTGGTTTGGCAGGGCAAAGTTTGGCAAGATGGAGACCTCTATTCTAATACGAATGAGATTGGGACATGTTTGCTCTCCAGCCCATCTTGCGAAACTTCATATCATCGACGACCCCATTTGCTTGTGTGGCACGGATGTAGGCGACTTAGATCACATTTTTTTCTCCTGTCCTTTATACGACCGTTCTTCCTTTCTCAGTAACCTGTTGTCTCTCCGTATTCCTTTTCCTACCTCTATACTTTCTTTACTCTGCACAAATAGCTTTCCTGTATATAAATGTATAGTCTCATTCATCATTTTAAATAATATTAAGTTGTAATTTTTCGTCATTATAATTTGTTCATTATGGTATCCTTTATAAATAAATACTGATCCTATATACCTTCCTAACCTAAATTCCGTTTTTAATAATATTCTCGTTTCCCTACCTTTGTTTCTACTATCTACTAAAACTAAACGTGACATTGGCTAAATGCACAAACCGTGCGAAGCCACAAAAAAAAAAAAAAAAAAAAAGTGCAGCAACAAAAGTTTTCTTTAGCCTCTGCAACCTAGTGTCTTTTTTTATGTTTGTATTATGTAGGCAACGAGTTAATAGAACAGCTTCTATTATATTCATTCATCATCTTTACTATTCCAACAGAGTAGCAAAAAAGCAGCGTCAATTTACGAACGTAAATTAATATGACTCAGAGCTTCCGATAAATATACTTATTTACTTCTAAATTGATAACTCAGCGACTAATGTTGTAAGTGGGCTAATATATACTTTAGAGATTCCACATCCGTCTGCTAATAAAATGGAATTCCAGCCTCAAAAAAAGTCATTTTATACAAAAACTTATATTCTTTTTTCATAATTTTGTTGTGTTATTATGTGGCATAATTTTAATTCGCATAATGTTACTAGGCGTAATAACCAGAACCGAACTAGTTAGATTAGGTTAAATATTTTTACAAATAAAAAAAAAAACAGACTAATTGATAAACTCCTTTTGTTGAAGTCGGTTAAAAATACTTTAGTTGGACCATAGATTGTTAGGGTTAGTTAGTTCGTGCGGTCCATGGCCCTTTACGGGGCACCGGTGTGGGCGCGTTCCCTTAGGCTGCGGCCAGCACGCCGGTTGAACGCGTCCCAAAGGGTCATGGCCATTCGGCTGGCCCGGGGATACCGCACGGTCTCCCGTGAGGCGGCGAGCCTCCTTGCCGGATTACCGCCATGGGATCTGGAGGCGAAGGTCCTCGCGCACATCTGGGAGTGGCGCGAGGAGGTGAAGCGCCGGGGTGTAACTCCGCTGCCGCGAGAAATCGCGGCACAGCGGACAGAGCTCCGGCAAGATCTCATGGCGGCATGGAGAGTGCGATTGTCGCAACCCAGTGCTGGGCACGCCACAATAGCGGCGATAAGTCCCCTCTTTGAGGAGTGGATAGAGAGGCGCCACGGCGTCCTCACCTTCCGCCTGACACAGGTCCTCACCGGACATGGCAGCTTCGGGAGGTACCTGTGTAGGATTAGGCGGGAGGAAACGCCCGGGTGTCACCACTGTGTGGATCGCCCGGAGGACACGGTGGAGCATACGGTTGAGGTGTGCCCTGCTTGGGCGGGGCACCGCCGTGTCCTCGCGGAGGCGATTGGCGGCGGTGACCTCTCGCGTCCGGCCCTGGTTCAGGCCATGGTACGGAGCGAGAGGGCATGGGAAGCCGTCACCTCCTTCTGCGAAGCAGTAATGCTCGCGAAGGAGGAGGCGGAACGCGTGAGGGAAAGGCAAAGTTTGCGCCCTCACGCCCCTAACCGCCGCCGTTGGAGACGCCCTGGGCGTCGGGAATCCCAGGCGGATTTCCGGCCACCATAGGCGCGGGCTTGCGGACGGCGAGCAACGGGCAGCTCGCCGTCCGATAAGGACCAGGCCCGGGTCGATGGCGCGTCGTGTTCCACGCGCGCCTCAAAGAGATGTCAGCAAAATTGACGGGGTCCAATAGGACCGATGCCTGCCAGGGTTGCGGGAAAGTCCGAAAGGGATACCGGGACCTTGGCAACAGGCAAATGAAGGAACACGGGTGGGTTTTAGTCAGTAAAAGTCTGACACGCCCTTCCGCTCCGCCCAGAGCGGGAGAAGTCATTGGATGATTTCCCACCCTCAAAAAAAAAAAAAAAAAAAGGGTTAGTTAGTTGGCGTTCTGAATACTGGGAAGGGTTTCCATAAACGCCGCGCTCTGGTGTCCATTATTAAGTCATTAAGTCATATTTATGCTGTTGAATGTTATGCTTATACATTATTATTATTAGAGAAATTATGCTTAAAAAAATAATTATGCGTAAGCTGTTACGCGTTAATAATGTTAAGCGTAAATATAGTTCAGATAAGTAAACAAAAGTATGCCATGATACATTATATCTTAAAATTTTATTCAAATGGATAGGGAACTCAAATAGGGGTAGATATACCTAATAGTCAAGTCATCAATTACTTATGGTAACATTATAAATACATAGGTGACTACATGAAATGAGAGCTTTCATTTACCATTATGTAATGACAATAATAAGGTAATTTTATGTTCAATTATAGTAGATTCATTCATCAATTACTTATATTATGGTAACGTATAAAAATATAGGTGACTTTACCTATGAAATTAGAGTACGTTGAAATGATTTTATAGATGCAGTTGATACACTTATTAGAAGCTGACGTAGACATATCACGTTGCTTAAGAATTATGACGTTGCTGAGTCATATTTACAGTACCTAGCTTGTTTTACAATATTATGGTCGCTTGAAAAGCATATATTAGACGCTAAATGTTTGTCGCCGACCTATAAATTCATAAGGCAACTAAATATTTTTGAAGACCGAGAATGTCATTTTTAAGAAGCTGCGTTAATTAGCACTCGTTTATAATCTTCCATGGGAAAGCGACAAAATGTGAACTAGTATCAAACTTGCTTGTGACGTAACGCACCTTGCGTTAATATTAAAATTTAATATTAACGCAAGGTGCGTTAATATTAAATTTTAATAGCCTCCCTAGCTGCGAGCAACTTGGAAGTAGCGGTGTCCGGCCGCGGCTGCAGCGCCCTTCGCCCGGCTCGCGCGTTTGGTAACGGTTCTAGTCTTATTTGGTTGGTCTGAGTATTGAAACAAACATTTTTATTATCTCACCGCACTTAACTATGTAGTTGATAATGACAAGTGGTACATGGTGTAGAAATATTAGCAGTGTGACTACCAGGAAAAAAAAATCCTGTTAGTCACACTGGTGTTACAACCTGGTGTGACCACGAGTCCATCCCAGCAGTCGGGCAGGCCGCTTTGTCGCGTGTCCAACCAGCCGCCTGCCCACCATAGCCACAACCGCAACACAGATGTTATTCGTAACTATAAGTTCATACGACACTCGCGGGAAGTAATAGGTTGCTTCTATTTATAGCCGAGATGTGACCACTGACCACGCGGTATTTACCTAGTTATTCAATAAGTAGTCGTCCTCTACTCCAAACTGTGCGACTCGGACCATTTATATTATATACCTACCTATATCATACACACAGTCATATAGTTTTAAGCACCGCGCCGCCATGCGCCATGCGCCACAGCTCACACCCAATCCCTGAATGGTTGATTGATGAAGAGGGATTCAGTTTGCTTCCTAGGGTTGGGTCCGGCCGCGTCTCACGTCCACCTTCCTTTGTTGCCACGAGCCCGGGAAAGCGCTACCTCCGGGATCCAACATCGTGGTAGGAGCTGTACCCATCGATTATCGGTTCCGAGCCGACGTTGAAGTACCTGGGACTGGCGAACGCAATGCACTCTCGCGGCTGCTGCCCAATTTGGGGGGAGGGGCAATACCTCCTGAAGAATGCTCTATGTGTGCGTCCATCCATGTTGCTCTATGGGGCGGTTTGAAGCAGAGAGAGCCCCGTTACTCGCAAAGGAGTGGAGCGGGGGGGTACAACCTTGGGAGATGTGATGCGGCCTATGGCGCCGGAGGGGGCACAATAATCTGCAACTGCCATATGGTATAGCGTGCATGTAGGTACATGACTTGGGGAATCTGACGCTAGAACAGATACAGCACCCGAATTTATAAAAAAATATTAACACACGATCATCAATCACAATCTATTTCATTTTGACAGTTTAACAACATTTTTTGAACATAAATGAAGGAATGGATTAGCAGTAGCCTTCAAAAAGATTCAGATTATGATTGAGCATGTGTTTCGCAATTAGGGTGCAGGCCCGACTCGGCCCGAGTCAGCCGGGCGCGGGCGGACCGCCGCCGTGTATAAACACGCGAGATAAAAGGGTCACAATCACAACTCACAGAAGAAAAAAATTATACTTATTATATCTCAGGTTCATTCACACAAACTATAGCTTCTATAGTTCTTAATCAAGTTTGGGTCTCCCTCTCTCTGTACTTCACAGGAATTGGATGGTTTGCGCATTTGTTTCTTATGCGCTTCACCTTCACGAAGGAAAGGAAATATTATTGGGTTTTCGCATTTTGGTAGGTACGCTGAAAACTAGTAAGTATTAGGTACAATTGGATAGCGAGGCCGAGTGGATAGCGTGAGTCGCCGGGGACTTGCTGGTAGCCGGTTCACATATTCAGCACAATACCAAGCGACCGCGCATTGTGCCCCCAACGACAATGCTCATGTACTTCATTATCACAATGCAAGTGGCCGCGGCCGCCGCACAGTGGGCCCATACTGAAAATTAGTGGACATAGGCAACAAAGTTCTAATATCGATGCGTTTTTTTTTATATGACGCGTTATGATATTCCTGACAACTTTTACTCTTGTAAAATTCCTACTAAAGTTGATAGTTAACTACCTGCACGTTATCTATTGTTATCGTTATCACCTGCATTGTGATTGATGACTCATTTGTTTGTGCGCTCGGCTAAGCGCATAACAAACGAGTCACCGAGAAATGCTTGTCTCTGATTGGCTGTTATTTTTTTAACTACCTGCACGTTATCTATTGTTGAATAAATATCGTAATAAGTTTCTGGTTATAGTAATTTTGTTAATGATAGGTGAAATAGTTTGAATTTGTACGGGCAAGACGTTGATAATTATCTACATAATCAAGCGTATGTATATTATAGTATAAGTTATCGTTCGTATGATCAATAAGAAATTGTGAATTAATTGTAGCCCTGAAAAGGGCTGTTTGTCATATTCCCAGCCCTGATGGGCTTTTGTGGGAATAATCTAGAGCCGGACCACTTTATTTCTTGTTCAAGAAGTGGGTCCGGCAAATTTTTTCTTCCTCCATAATCTCACTGTCACAGGGAGGCTCGGTAGTCTGTAACAACTGAATTGCTTCAGGCAACAACTCATTATAAAATGATGTATAAAGAGCTAAACACTTATCTTCAGAGACAGTACTTAGGCTCTGCTTTTTTAATAGTCGCTCGTGTACTTCGGATAGCGTTTCTGGATTACTGGAAAGGTATTCGACCACTTTTGCCAGATTCGTTTTGCCGTTGTCTTTCAATTTTGTTAAGTACTAGTGCTGCAACTCTTCCTCGAAATTTTCTTCTACTATGGAAGTAGAACGTCTTTTTTTTGCCTATTACTTAAGTCTTCGAACGGTTTTCTGTAGATGTTCCCGCTTCCGCAGTACCTACACACTGCGTATCCACTGGCTCAGATAAGGCTGCGTCCGAAAAGCCCATCTCACTTCTCAGGTCAACACTGTCACAAACAGGCCAGTTGATATATTTTTCCAACCACTTGCGATTACTTACACGATTCATAAAAGTTTTTTGATTTCTACTTGACTCTATCCACTTTTTATTTAGACTTACACAAAAAAGTCGACCGAACTCCTTGATTAGGTTCTTGTCTTCTTCAGAAACTTCGGTATTCAAAACAGAAATTATACTTTCATGTAGAAACTTTAATTTGTCAGATCACCGCCATCATCACTTCTTAATTTCACAAAAAGATCTAGGTTGGTACAAAATCCAGCCCTAGTTCTAATGTAAAAATAAAAGTATTTCGCTGTGTTCACAAATAAGCGACAAGAGCGAAACTAGATGGATTTAATGAATATCTTTGTATTTATAGTCAGTGTTAATTACTCAAGTAGTGGACATAACAGCTACTGAAAATTATTCAGCCAATCAGAGACGAGCATTTTTCGATGACTCATTAGTTATGCGCTTAGACGAGCGCACAAACAAATGAGTCATCAATCACAATGCAGGTGCTACCGATAACAATAGATAACGTGCAGGTGGTTAACTATCAACTTTAGGAGACATTTCACAAGAGTAAAAGTTGTCAGGAATGTCATATCGCGTCATATAAAAAAAATCGCATCGATATTGGAACTTTGTTGCCTATGTCCACTAATTTTCAGTATGGGCCCACTGTGCGCCGCGCCGCCGCCGGCTGCCGTCACCGGTGCCACACGCACGCAACATACACATCTTATATAAACAAAACACACGGCACAGTGTGTTCTAGTTCCTGGAGAACGAATTGAGGGCCGCTAACCGTCAGCTCAATAAATATTGACTTAAGTCTTTTTATGTACTGCTTTGTTTCAACAGTTCTTAATTAGCTAGCAGCGTGCAGAAAATGAGCATCACAATAACCTTTGACTGGCACTGCATATGTACTAACTACTATCTACTCGTATTAGACACATTGGCCACTCTGTGCCACAGAACACATTTATGTAAGTACTCCTAACTGAGGACTGCCAAATGATCTCGTCACGGCTTTAACTTATTTATTCATCTTCATCGCAGTCATCATCTGACGAGTAGCTACTTCATTCGTTAACTAGCTTAATGAGGCTAACTACTTGGGCCGCGTTAGGTAGCAATTGGGATCTATGCGTTTTGTTACTCTCCTACCTACTAGGTAGGTAGCTATAATAGGGTTGCCAACTTCTTGTACAAGAAATAAGTAGGTACTTATATTATAGTCAGAGAGGGAAAATAAACAGCATTTTTTAATAATAGTAGATTTTTATATAAGGGGCTAAAATGACCCATTATAAGTATACGAGGTAGTTTTACTCCTGAGCTTTAGCGAGGGAGTAAATAGAAACTGGGTTATAGGGTTTTTAGCGTCGTGTGTTACACTGTACTTTTCACTACGACTACGATTGCGAGAAAATAAAATAATCCAATCCACTAAAATATTCTTGTTTATTACGTCTACTTACTAAAAATTTTTGAAATGAATCGTTTTGAAACCGATTGCTAATCCACTGCTTCATAAGTCCGAAAAAAAAAAATGTTCAACAACGTATACAGGATGTAAAGGTAAACGCCGTGATCCTTGAAACCAGTGGTTTGGTTTCATTTATAGAACGTAAAATCAATGGAAAATTACAGTTTTTTTTTTTCAGTACCTACCTAAATCTTCATTTTACCGCAAGAGTATTTCACCCTATACGCTAGGGCAACGAACTTGCGTCTCAACACGGGCGGGGGGCGCGGGACGTGACTCGACAGGCCGCGAGCGCGACCCCTCCCTCAGTCAGTCAGCTGTTTCGCTAGCGACCGCACGTAATGTAAAGCCGCGGCGTCGGCGTCGCAGCGTCGTTCATTTCTCGTGCGTAAATATAAATTGTAGTTATGTGATTATGTCTTACACGAATGAACAGTGGACCGAAATGGTACGGCTTAACGCTATTGCGGGTGATAACCTGAACGAGGCTCGTAGGATGTACGCCCACGCTCAGGTTCTTGACAACCAGCAGCAGCCAGTTGATCTTTAAGAACGAAACGAAAATCAAATTTACATGTACGCTCGTCACGCAACGCTTAAGGTAGTTAGGTAATTTTGCCAAGGAAAAATCTAAGTCTTTTCAGTAAAAGAGGTGAAAGACACAATTATAGGACTAGAAGTAGGAACCAATTAGTTCAACCGGGCTTCAGACTGGCTAAAGTAGACTCATCCTTCATGGGGTACTGTTTAAAATGTTATAATAAAATACCTCCCCACATACTCCAACTAAATGCAAACCAAATTTAAATCTTGTATAAAACGCACACTATGCCGCCAAGCATATTATAAATTAGGGGATTAAATTACTGATAAAAATGCTTGGCTCAGCGCTGGTCCACCTCCACAGGGCGCATAAACTAATTGATTAGCATTCGAAAATATTGCTGGAGCTGCTGAAGATTGTAAAAACTATATTTACATTGTATAAATTCAATCTCCTAGTATTGTATAACTGCATAGCACATGTGTGTGAGCACTATATGTACTTACCTAAGTACTTTAAAGCTACCATTTACTTAGTAGACATAAATCAATAGCACGACAAAATGTTTGCGAGCGCCACACCAAACAGGGTCATCTGCGAATAAATCTGCAGTGCGTAGAGCGGGGGGGAGTGTGAGCGTGCCGAGTGCCTGTCCTAGGGCTACGTACGTACAAAGTGTCAGCAAGTAGACAATTACAGCTCCCACGCGCATTTGGCACGTCTACTGGTACTAGCTCGTGTCTCCTGCACTGGGTCACATCCCACGCTCGCGGCCGCCGAGCCACTCGGCAGCACCCTGACCCCACCCGACCGACGTCATACTGTCCAACGCGCCACCCTTCGACCCTTCGCTCGTCGCCACTTAAGTATCTCTATCTCACCCAAGGACTTAGCTCATGAACGCCACAGTGAACATTTTTATTTCGAGGCGAAGCCATTCAACAAATCTTTTTTTTCATCAATCAAGTATTCATACTTTGTAAAGTATTATATTATTTTAATTATTGTGAATGTGAAGACTATGTGGATCTTTGTTTCTTTTCTTTTTTAGTATTAATTTTTCCTTAGTTTTAATTAATCATGATCTGGCAGTTTGAGTAATTTATGCGGCCTAACCAAATGTCCTTTCTTTGGTACTGTTCATCAAATCGTTGAGCTCCTTAAAATTGGAGTTGAGCTGCACGATTATTGACAAATGCTTGCACTGACTGGACAGGTCCACTCAATCTGTGTGGTTCTTTCCTCAAAAGTCCATTTCAGACACCAATCTACATGGTCTTCACATGATCTGACCAAGATTATGTCTGGACTTTAAAAGAGACTGTGACCTCTGAGTTTGTTTCGGCCTTTCTTCTCAGAGTAGTCAGATAGGAAACGCCGACCTCATCTAGTTTTAAAAATGTGATTGACGTGTAAAAGTGTTTGTACAAACCTACTTACAGAAATAAAAATCATTTATCATCATAAACTTCTTATAAGTTTTCCTGTAATCTATGAGTAAAGAACTATTATTAGGTACATGTCTTTTTTTTTCAAAATTTATGCTCAGTCGTTTCGGAGATAAGTTGTGGAATAAGTAAATTTTCATCTATTTTCTAAAATATCTCTCAAGGTACGAGTATTTAAGTATTTTAAAATTAATTTAAAAAACCCCTATTATTTGATATGTCACACGGTACAGTTTGCTAAACTTTTTTGCCTACTGCATGTTGATGGTCGCTTGCATGCGTAAATATAGTTCGGATAAATAAAAAACAAAAGTATGCCATGATCCATTCA
This sequence comes from Lithophane leautieri, assembly GCA_949152455.1. NCBI lineage: Eukaryota > Metazoa > Arthropoda > Insecta > Lepidoptera > Noctuidae > Lithophane > Lithophane leautieri. The sequence goes on from OX424460.1 coordinate 21,555,541, forward strand.
TCATCATCTGCCTAGCCTTTTCCCAACTATGTTGGGGTCGGCTTCCAGTCTAACCGGATGCAGCTGAATACCAGTATTTTTTTTTGCCATGATCCATTATGTCGTAAAATTTTATGCAAATGCATAACCCACTTATGGGTAGATATAATACTGAAGTCATCAATGACTTATGGTAACATTATAAATAGACACACGAAACACAAGACACACGCACGCGATGATGATTAAATGAAATTAGAGCTTTCATTTATCATTATTTGATAACAATAATAAGGTAATATTATGTTCAACTAGCTGCGCCCCGCGGTTTCACCAGCGTAAGTCTCGATCCCGTGGGAATATCGGGATAAAAATTACGTATATACTATATGTTAATCCAGGTTATAAACTATCTGGGAAGCCGTCACCTCCTTCTGCGAAGCAGTAATGCTCGCGAAGGAGGAGGCGGAACGCGTGAGGGAAAGGCAAAGTTTGCGCCCTCACGCCCCTAACCGCCGCCGTTGGAGACGCCCTGGGCGTCGGGAATCCCAGGCGGATTTCCGGCCACCATAGGCGCGGGCTTGCGGACGGCGAGCAACGGGCAGCTCGCCGTCCGATAAGGACCAGGCCCGGGTCGATGGCGCGTCGTGTTCCACGCGCGCCTCAAAGAGATGTCAGCAAAAATGACGGGGTCCGCTAGGACCGATGCCTGCCAGGGTTGCGGGAAAGTCCGAAAGGGATACCGGGACCTTGGCAACAGGCAAATGAAGGAACACGGGTGGGTTTTAGTCAGTAAAAGTCTGACACGCCCTTCCGCTCCGCCCAGAGCGGGAGAAGTCATTGGATGATTTCCCACCCTCAAAAAAAAAAAAAAAAGGTTATAAACTATCTGTTTGCCAAATTTCATCCAAATCCATTCAGCCGTTTTTGCGTGATTGAGTAACAAACATCCAAACACACAAACTTTCACATTTATAATATTAATATTTTAGTAGAATAGTAGGATTATTTTATATTCAATTATAGTAGATTCACTCATGAATTACTTATGCTAACGTATGAAAATATGGGTGACTGTATGAAATTAGAATACGTTGAAATTATTTTATATGCACTTATTAGAAGCTAGCAATGCGTAGACATATCACAAACGTTGCTTAAAGCAAGTGCAAGTGATGAGATATTTTTTTATTTTTTTACCGACGAAAAAAGAGGAGGTTCTCAAGTCGACCCGTATTTTTTTGTTTTTTTGTTTTTATGTATGACCCCGCGTAACTTTTTAGTGAATCGTCCGATTTGAAAAATTCTTTTTTTATTGGGAAGGGTATACCTCGAAGTTGGTCCCATTTAAAATTGGAAACTATAATCCACCCCTAAAGGTAGAAAAAATGGGGTTGATTGATTTTTCACCAACTGAATTTTCAACTGTGAACCGATTCTGTTGAAATTTCGCACACATACATAGTTCTGATGACACAACCACTCATCATCAACTCCAGGTCTTTAAGCTGGAGTAACCCCCCCTAGAGTACCTGATAGAGGGGATGGAAGTTTTTTATAGGAATTTTATAGGAAAAAACCCAGCATTTCTTAAGTATCAAAATCAAAATATTTTATTTCACACTAGCTTTTGCCCGCGAAAACGCCCGCGTGGATGTCGGAAAAAATCCCACGGGTACTTACTACCGCCCGGGATTGAAAGCACCCTATGTGTTAATCCAGTTATCTAATTGCGTAACTTATTTTCTACTCTTTAATTTTGACAGTTCAACAACATTCATTGCGTTATTTACGTTGCGGAGCAATTTTTTTTTCAAACTGGTTCAGATTGTGGATCGTTTATTACGCAATTAGGGTGCAGGTTATTTGGGAAGCCGTCACCTCCTTCTGCGAAGCAGTAATGCTTGCGAAGGAGGAGGCGGAACGCGTGAGGGAAAGGCAAAGTTTGCGCCCTCACGCCCCTAACCGCCGCCGTTGGAGACGCCCTGGGCGTCGGGAATCCCAGGCGGATTTCCGGCCACCATAGGCGCGGGCTTGCGGACGGCGAGCAACGGGCAGCTCGCCGTCCGATAAGGACCAGGCCCGGGTCGATGGCGCGTCGTGTTCCACGCGCGCCTCAAAGAGATGTCAGCAAAATTGACGGGGTCCAATAGGACCGATGCCTGCCAGGGTTGCGGGAAAGTCCGAAAGGGATATCGGGACCTTGGCAACAGGCAAATGAAGGAACACGGGTGGGTTTTAGTCAGTAAAAGTCTGACACGCCCTTCCGCTCCGCCCAGAGCGGGAGAAGTCATTGGATGATTTCCCACCCTCAAAAAAAAAAAAAAGGGTGCAGGTTATTTATTAACTATCTGTGTGCCTTTCATCCATAACCGTTGGGCCGTTTTTGCGCCAATCCGGAACAAACATCCAAATAATCAGACAAACGGACAAAAATACTTAAAAATATATGTTCGGCATCAGACTCATTCCCACAGCTCGTACTGATTACTTATTTTCAAAGTATTCAATGTACAGTTTTGACTTAGTTACTATTTTATTATGTATCCCATTTTCCGCAACACGGGCAATATTTCCGTTTTTTTATTGATGAAAAACATATCTGCGGGCTGCTACAACATATGATATGTAGTTGGTGATTTAAATATTATTGTATCATTACATAATGAAGGTATTATTCAAGTTAAGTCAGTTATTAACTTACAAAACCCTGAAATACGTACTTAACATTTTTTTGTATTAAGTTTTAGTACCTACTGTACCAAGTTTTGAGTTAATCCGATAGCGCGTAAAAATTTTTACTTACTTACTTTGCCACCCCGTTATTCGTCTATGTGAAGGATTGCTTAAAAAACTAAAAGTGACAATCTTTATTATTTACTATGGCAAGTATTGCCAAGTTTCAAGTTTAATAACTAAAGGAATAAGGGCGACTTTCCAAAAACCCTTTCTTAGTGGACACCTAGGTCCTAATAACTATCTGTGTGCCAAATTTCAGCCCAATCTGTTCATTGGTTTGAGCTGTGACGTAGACTACCCATTTTCACCTCGTTAGGGGTAGATTTGAAAAACCCTGATACACATTATTCTTTATTTTTCGTTTTAAGTTTATGTACTGAGTTTCGAGTTAATCGGACAGCACGTTAAAATTCTTCTATACAAAACTTTGACACTCCCCAATCTTCATTTAGGGGGTAGTTTATAAAAACTAAAAATGACAAACTTTATAATTTACTTAGATAAGTATTCTTGCCAAAATTTCAAGTCTATTAACTCAAGGAATAAGATTTTTCATACAAACGAAATCCCCCCTTTTCAGCCCTTTAAAGCTCGAATTTTCCAAAAACCTTTTCTTAGTGCACGCCTAGGTCCTAATAACTATCTGTGTGCCAAATTTCAGCCCAATCCATTTAGTGGTTTGAGCTGTGGTTTAGACTACCCATTTTCACCCCGTTAATGATATCTTTTTGAAACGATATTTGATCGATATGGATGTGTCATACCAAAGTTTACCTAACGTAGTAGGAAATAGTGATGATATTACTATATTGAAGGAGGAGATAGGAAAACTAAGACTGGAGTTGCAAACCGCCAACTCAGAAATTGATAACCTAAACATTGAAAATAACACACTTAAAAATAATTTACTAGACTGCGGAAAAAAGGTAAAACTACTAAAATCGATAGGAATACAAGAAAGTTCAAACAAAGAAAATTTACCTAGGCAGTTCTACTCGCCTCAATATCAGCGGAAAGTACGGACGCTATTAATGAAAACTGGTTTACCTAGGACTTCTTCCAGAGAATACACAATACAGGCATTAAACTTGATAAGTCCTAAAGCTGATGTTTTAAACAATTCGGTAGCTGACAAAAATAAGTCTCCGGGTCCCGATAAGCGGCTTTCATTCGTAGATGACGAACGTATGGCTGAAAACCTACATGATAGTGTCTTAAACAAAACTATCCTAAATTTCTCCAAAGAGGAAAGTTGTGAAAATGAAGAAAGTATTAATATACTCCACACACCTATTGATGAACTGACTCACGACGCTCCAAGCAGTAGAAATATTTTCTCACGCAATTACAAAGATATTAAAACGAAAAAAAGAGTTATGATATTATGTAATGAACAAGGGAATGGACTACGACAATCACTGAATGAGCTATTGGGATCAAAATATACGGTATTCTCGTTTATAAAATCTGGTACTACATTGGAAAACCTCATCCATTCATCAAAAAAAGAAATAGCAAAACTCACTATGAATGACTATGTTATTATTGTTGGGGGCCGCCATGAACGCAACCCATATGCCACGGAAATGTATTTGCATGCATGGCTATCATCTATCAAGAACACAAATATAATTATAAGCGAGGTTCCATCAAATAGATATCTTAATGAAACAAAACTCAATTATATGTTAAAGTTTATCTGTGGAAAGTATGACAATGTTATTTTTATGGATATGGACTACTCTAGATATCGGCCTCGTAGAACACACTTTACACTTAATCTAGCTAGATCTTTCTTAAGGGAAATTTTGCAATTGGACTATAAATACAAATCAAATGAACATCAAAAGTTATTAATAATACAAAGTAAAAAAATATATGTAGATAAATCTGTACAAACTGACTTTACAAACCATCAAAATAAAATAGAGGCCGAAAATGTCGAAGAAAAAATATGTAATAATGACTCATCTAGTAATAATCAGCCTTTAGAGGATAATACTGTACGTAGTGATTTTTTTCGTGAATAAATACCTATGTGTTCTACACCAAAATATAGCGGGTCTGTTTAACAAAGCAGACACCCTCTCCATATGCCTTAACGAACTGTCAGAAAAAGACCTGTCCGTGGATATACTATGCATAACGGAGCATTTTATGATGTCAGGTCATGAAGACCGCCTTGTAGTACCTAATTATAGATTGGCTGCATGTTTCAGCAGACAAAATAGTAAAAGAGGCGGATCTTGCATTCTGGTCCGGTCTGGACATTTATGGAAGGAGTTACCAGAGGTTTCAGAACTCTCATTGACTAATGTAGTAGAATGCTGTGCAATTGAACTGACAAGTTATAAAATTGTAATAATATGTATCTATAGAGTACCAAAGACAGGGAATATGAATGTATTTTTTAGCAAACTAGAGCAATTATTGACATTACTAGCAAGAAGAAATTATAGGAATATTATTATAGCAGGCGATTTGAATATAGACGTATTGAAAAAAAATAAGATAACTTTCGAACTAAGATGTCTCCTAAAAAGTTTTAACATGACGTTAGCAATAGAAAAACCAACTAGGATGCAAAGCCAAACCTGCATTGATAATTTCGCCCACAATTTCGAGAAGAAATGCAGGACGGAAGTGATAGAATTTGCCCTATCGGATCACACTGCGCAATTGCTGAAGTGTCCCGTACCTATCAACTGTGTTTTGAAATATTGGTATAAATCACAACGGGACTTTAGCCCAGAGAATATGACCAAATTTAGAACCTGCCTTGAGAGTCTAACGTTTTCTGAAATCTACGATAATGACAATCCAAATGATGCATTTAATTCTTTTATCGAACAATTCAAATTATTTTATGACTTATGTTTCCCCATTAGACGTATAAAAATACCAACAAGTAAAAAACCAAAATGGATATCGCGAGGACTTAAATTATGTAGCTTCAAGAAAAGGCAATTATTATTGACGTCTAGACTTAAACCTACTCATATAAATAAGAAAAAATATTCTAATTACTCAAAGTTACTCAAAAAACTTATCAAACTGACTAAACGATCTCAAAATAACTACAATATTCAAACTTCTGACAATAAAAGCAAAATGACATGGAAAATAATAAAAAACTCTAAATTAAATCTACCTAATGACTCATTAAATACAATTCAAATTGACAATGAAACAATCAAAAATCCTCAATTAATTGCTGACATATTCAACGACTATTTCGTAGAAAAAATTATGCCAGTACCGGGATCAGGTAAAAGATCGAGTGTTTATATATTGAATAAACAAAAGTCAATGTTCATGGCTCCATGTCAACCGGTACAAATATTTAACATTATAAAAGGTCTTAAAAACACTAATAGCGTAGGGTATGACGAAATTTCAACTAAGATTATAAAACATGTTGCCGATTTAATTTCTAAACACTTGAGTCACATTCTTAACCTGTGTATCAGCCAGGGAGTTTTTCCTGACCGTCTTAAGATCTCCATAGTTAAACCTATATTTAAAAAAGGTAATAAGCAGCTAATGCAGAACTATAGACCTATTGCACTATTGCCAATTTTTTCTAAAATTTTAGAAAAATATATTTACAATGAGCTATACGCATACTTAGAAAAAAATATGATTCTCTGTAACAAGCAAAAAAGTTTCCGGAAGAATATGACGATTAATATGGCTATTTATGACTTTCTAAATAAAATTATGACTAATATTGATAATAAGACACCTGTTTGTGCTGTGTATTGTGATATGACGCAAGCTTTTGACTGTGTTGACCACAATATTTTACGAAATAAACTTGACTCCTATGGTATAAGAGGTAACATTCTAGACTTATTATTCACTTACCTTTCAAATAGAAAACAATTCACTGCTATAACAGATTTAAATTTAAAGACTAAAGAAGAAGTTACATACCTGTCCAAAGAACGCACAGTATATTTTGGAGTACCACAAGGTAGTGTATTAGGACCCTTACTGTTTTTGATCTATATTAATGACCTGCCCAAAGCCATAGACTTCCCTATAACACTCTTTGCTGACGATAGTACGGTAACAATACCTTGTAATAAACCTGAATTGTATGAATTTGATGTCAATAATGCGGTCAATTCATTAATATCTTGGCTTAATAATAATAATTTAAGAATTAACCTTGGAAAAACCCAAATTATGCACTTTGGCCATAAAAAACCCAGTTCCAAAATGGAGGTTCAATACCAAAGTAATACAATTGACGACGTAGATAGTACAAAATTTCTAGGCTTGACTATAGATAGGCAGCTCAACTGGAAGGATCACATTGAAGCCCTATGTAAAAAAATTAGTAGTTCATCCTATGCCCTGTATAAACTTGCTCCAACAGTTAACACAGATGCTTTACTTACAGCTTATCATGGTCTTGTGGCATCTGTATTAAGGTACGGTATCATATTTTGGGGTAATTCAACAAATAGAGAAGCTGCTTTTAAAGCGCAAAAGCGATCCATCAGAGCCATGTTTGGACTTCAAGTAACAGACAGTTGTGAACCATATTTCAGAAAATACAAAAATTCTGACACTCCCGGCTTTGTACATTTATGAAACTGCCTTATTTGTTAAGTTGAATGCAGACTTGTTTCCGAACCTATCAGATACTGTTAAACGTAACAGACGAAATGATATGTTACGCGGACGGAGAGCCAAAACCGCGTTAATGTGGAAAAGCATATTCTGCATAGCCCCGCAAGTTTATAATAAAATTCCAAAATCAATTAAAGAGTCAAATTTAAATGGATTTAAAAATAAACTGAAAGACTTGCTATATATTAAATGTTATTATAATTTAAACGACTATTTTAATGATACTTTGACATGCTAATTGAATTGTTGATATTTTATACTTTGACATCCTACTCTGACATTAAAATGATAGTTTAATATCCCAAATACATTGTTTGTGTTTATGACATTATTATTAACTGACATACCTAAAATTGTAATTGTAATTCGTAATTATGCAATCAATAATGCTAATATTAACCTAATAGTGTCTATCCTGTAATAAATGTATGTACCTAATATTTGCACGCCACACTTGGCAGAATGTGATGATACTATTGACTAATCTTAAGACCATATAATGTACCATATTCTGACAAATAAATGATTATGATTATGATTATTATGAAAAACCCGAACACACATAATTCTTTATTTTTGGTTTTAAGTATAAATACTGACTTTCGAGTTAAACGGACAGCACGTTAAAATTCTTCTATACAAACTTTGACACCCCCCAATCTTCGTTTAGGGGTCGTTTATAAAAACTAAAAATGACAAACTTTATAATTTACTTAGATAAGTCTTCGTGCCAAGTTTCAAGTCTATTAACTCAAGGAATAAGATTTTTAATATTAACGGAATCCCCCGGTTTCACCCCCTTAGCGGTGGAATTTCGAAAAATCGTTTCTTAGTGGAACCTTATATTTTATTTATTTAAACTTTTCGCACTCAAAAAAGAGGTACAAAGGCGGACTTAATGCCTTAGGCATTCTCTACCAGTCAACCAAGGTGAAGAGATTAGATGGCAGGTGCTCCGACTGTGACGAACAAAGAGAAAAAAATAATAATTAATAATATTATATCATAATGCATAGATAAGACAGGTTTTACAGAATAAGAAGCTATAAACTTATGATACATTTACTTACATACTGATTCACTATATATATACCTATAATATATATATATATATACAGGGTTACTGGTAACTCGACTTATTCCTTGCAGGACGTCATAGTAGGGTTAAAATGCAACAAATTAAGCCACCAAATGTTCTACCGAAATTCAGTAGTTTTTGAATTAGTTAAGAGTTTTAGTTTTTTAATGAAAAATCCCAGATTAAACCATTTGAAACCAATTTAAAAATGATTTACGGCGTGACTGTACTGAAATTTAAGTTATTATCATAGTTGACGCCGTAGCAGACCTTTGTTAATAATTAAAAGTTCAATAATGCCTAAAACTTTGGTAAATATCACTAACAAAACATTTAATTTTTTGTAATTTTTGCTATTACTTCATAAAAAATGTAGTCTAGTGCAAAAAAAAATACTACACCTGGTGTACAAATTACTAAGAAAATATCCTTGTCTTATCAGCTATCCAAAAAGGTATGAAAGTTAATTCAAAATCATGGACTACATTATGAAAATCGTTTTTGATTTAGTACAGGCGTGCGTTTCACAAAAAGGTGATTATTCGAAAAATCAAAAACAAAATCGTGAACATTATTATTCTTTTTAATCAATATTAAAAACTTTAATTACACACATTTCACACGTCTTGTTCGATGTGCTGCCCTCGGATTCGAATACATGTTCTTATTCGCTTCCTTACTTCGGTTTTTGTTATTCTTGAGGTGATTGTTGCCCTCATCTGGTCCGCCGCATTTGTAATTCTCTCCCTTAGTTCTTCAATTGAATTTACTGGGGTCACATAAACTAGATCTTTCATATGACCCCAGACGTAAAAGTCTAGCGGCGTCAGATCAGGGCTTCGTGCAGGCCACGGAATCGGCCAACCGCGCCCTATCCATCGGTTTGGATAGTTTTCATCCAGCAATTGTCGAATTGTGATTCGGAAGTGGGCTGGACATCCGTCATGTTGGTAAATCATGTTTGCTCTTCTTTCTTCCGGTACATCCGTGAGCAGTGCTGTTAAATGATTTCTGAGGAAATCTTCATAAAGTTCCCCATTTAGTGTTCGGGGTAAAAAATGTGGGCCAATTAATTTGTCGTCAATAATACCCATCCAAACATTAAGCGAGAACCTTCGCTGGGATGCGGTTGGTTTCAGTTTTTTAGGGTTTGCTTCTGCTTTCGGTGCCCAGTAATGTAAGTTGTGGTAATTTGTGATACCACCACGATCAAAACATGACTCATCGGTCCACAGAATGTTTTTTTAAAAGTTTTCGCTGTCGGCGTCGGCACTTAGCATAAAACGACAAAATTCAAGCCGTCTCGGCGGATCTCTTTCTTCTAATGACTGGACTGGTTGGTAATGGTATGGATGTCGGCCTGACAAGTGAACTACAGACCAGACTTTCCACTGTGACATACCAAGCTCACGCGCTACGATGTTTGTCGATGTGTTAGGATCGTCAATAAAACGTTGAAGAATAAGCTCCTCGTCCTCAGCCGTGTATCTCCGGGAACGACCAGTGTCAACTTGCCTGCTTCTTTGGACGCTGCCAGTTTCAGATATTCGCCGATAAGTCGATCCGAAGACACTAACGTGGGGGAGTCGGCGGTTGGGAAAGCGAAGTTGATATTCTCGCCGCGCCTCAACAGCGTTACCGTCACAAAGTCCGTAACAGTACATTATGTCAGCGTATTCAGGATTAGAATATGCAGCCATAGTCAGCGCTTATGAAGGCACAGCACAGCACAAGAGCAAGATACGCAGCAACAGTTAGGGAAATAGCCAGTAACAAAACACGAGTTTGCGCGACGTAGAGTTGAAACGAACTAACGCTGACGACCAAATTTTGCAAAATCGCACCCCCTGTCATGCCGAGAGAATAATAGCGACCAATCACAAAGCTCCCCGAGTGATTGGAGTTCAAGCGCAGGTAAAAACTACGAATAATACGAATACGAAACAATAGGTTGACCGTCTCGCAATTTTACCTGCCCCCCATAAAACTCTTCTCTTCCCTGGCACACATGCAAAAGTATTGACAATCATACCTTTCTGAATAACTGATAAGACAAGGATATTTTCCTAGTAATTTGTACACCAGGTGTAGTATATTTTTTTTGCACTAGACTACATTTTTTATGAAGTAATGTTGTAAATGTTTGGTTAGTGATATTTGCCAAAGTTTTAGGCATTATTGAACTTTTAATTATTAACAAAGGTCTGCTACGGCGTCAACTATGATAATAACTTAAATTTCAGTACAGTCGCGCCGTAAATCATTTTTAAATTGGTTTCAAATGATTTAATCTAGGATTTTTCATAAAAAAACTAAAACTCTTAACTAATTCAAAAACTACTGAATTTCGGTAGAACATTTGGTGGCTTAATTTGTTGCATTTTAACCCTACTATGACGTCCTGCAAAGAATATGTCGAGTTACCAGTAACCCTGTATATATATATATTAATAATATACAAATTCTAGGGAGAGAGGTGTAGATATGACTCTACTCTATTTGTTCAGAAAAAAACTGCAATTTCCGCTTAAATGCATACCGACTGGTGGCCGTCCTGATATCAAGAGGAAGCGCATTCCAAAGAAGAATGGACTGAATATGAAAAGAAGAATGAACGAAGTCAGAAGTATGAGAAGGACAGAGTAGGAGAAGATTGTTAGAAGAACACAGATTCCTAGTGTGTGAAGAACATAGATATTGGAAGTGAGACACAAGATAAGAAGGAGGAGAGGGAGAATTGAGAACGGAGAAAAGCGTGGTCAAAGCACGCAAACTTCGTCTTTGGCGAATGGACATCCATTTGAGCTTAGACCTATAGCTCGACACATGATCATATTTCCTCAGGTTGAATATGAACCGAATACAGTTGTTGAGTAGTCTGTCAAGCTTATCCAGCAAAACTGCATTCAAGTCAAAGTAGCACACATCACCATAGTCGATGATGGGGAAAATTAAAGTCTGCACAAGCTTAGTCTTCGTCTTAGCGGGCAAAAAGTTCCTCAGACGATACAGGGACCGAAGAGTACCGCTGACCCTTTGACTAACACTAGAGACCTGGCGTTGCCAGCAAAGTGTCGAGTCCAGATGCAAACCGAGATCCTTCACAGTAGAGGTAATGGGGATGACGGTGCCATTGAAAATTAGAGGAGGAAGAGAGGTAAGCGTCACCCTACTCATCATGCGTGAGCTCCCGATTACAATGGCCTGACACTTTGAGGGGTTTACTGACACCCCAAAACTATCAGACCACCTTCTGATGGCATCTAAATCTCGGTTTAAATCCGCTACAGCGTCTGATAAATCTTCAACCCGCTCAGCTGTATATAATTGAAGATCATCGGCATAAAGATGATACGAACACCGAAGACTGAGTTATGAAATTAATGAAGATGGAAAATAACAATGGAGAAAGAATACCGCCTTGTGGAACACCAGCATCCAGGTCGCGCCAACTCGAAGAGCTCTCATCAACGCGAACCGACTGCTGACGTCCCCGAAGATAAGAAGAGAACCATTCCAGAGCCTCAGACGAAACCATAAGATGAGAGAGAATAGAAAGGAGAATATCGTGGCTGACGGCGTTAAAGGCATTGGAGAAATCAATTAATACCAAAACGGTAACCTTGGTATTGTCCATCGCTTCTCTAACGTCACCAGTCACTTTAAGTAGAGCGGAGGCTGTACTGTGCCCAGGCCGGAATCCAGACTGAAATGAGCTAACAAGGTTGTTCTGGTGAATAAACCCCGCAAACTGCTTGTGTACACAGGCCTCAAGCACTTTAGACAGGAACGGGAGAATGGAAATGGGTCGGAAGTGACTGGGTAACGAGGGATTTGAAATTTTTGGAAGTGGACGTACATACGCCATACGCCACAAGGATGGGAATTGTCCGGAGTCAAGAGAAAAGTTGATAATGTGGGTAATCACAGGGAGAAGGATGTCAAGAAACCAAACGACCATACTACGACTGATGCCATCACACCCCACAGCCTTGGATTTTATGGACAGGATGATCTTTTTAATTTCGTCCAAGGTGACCGGCGAGAGGTGAAATGGTTCTATAATTGGGGTGGCTAGGCCTGTAATGTAATCGACCGTCTGGGACAACATTTGGGAATCCAAATGGCAAGAGGTTGCGAAGTGAGGTTGATATCATCAAGGCCAATTGTTTTAGGAAAATCCACATGACGTGGTCTGCCGATACCAAGAGTACCAAGGAACTTCCAGATATCAGCAGGTGAAGAAGAGGATATGTTCTCGTGAATATGGCGGCGTTTAGCGTTGCGTATCATCTGATTACACCGATTTCTAGCAGCTTTGTAAAAGTTCCGATTTTCATCACTGCGATTCTTTTTAAATTTACGGAAGGCCCGATCTCTGCGCCTCATCGCCATTCGAACCCCTGTCGTCATCCAAGGAGCAGGTGAACGCCGTAGTTTAATTATCTTGACAGGAGCGTGCTTGTCGTAGAGATCAAGGACCGCACGATCAAAAATGCGCATTTTTTCGTCTCCTGTTGTCGCCGCTGCCAGGTGTTCCCAACTGAGGTCTGACGCATCCTGACGAAGCTTCTCAACGTCCATGCGAGCAAAACAACGCATGTGCAGAACTTTTGGGACAGGTTTAGGCGGTTTTAGGATATACGAGAGGAAAATGAGGTCGTGATGGGAAAATCCAGGAGCGGGACACTGACCATGAGAGGAAACAAGGGAGGGAGTGGATGTGAGGATTAAGTCCAGCCAAGTGTCGTCGCCTGAGAAATTCAAATGAGTAGGTTGCAGGGAAAGCATATGGAGACTAACGGACTCAATGATGTGAAGGAGTTTACGGGATCGGGGGTTGTGGTGAGCAAGGTCAGTGTTGAAATCGCCCATGATGACGCAATGTGCATACTCAGACCCTACGGATTCCAGCGCCAATTCAAGTTTGGAAAAATAGTCAACGGCGGGTGGACAATAGACAACACCAAGAAGGGTCTTGACGCCTCTGACAGAGACCTCCAAAAAGAGGTACTCAGCAGAGCATGGTATTGTGAGGGAGATGTGGCAATGACTTTGAATAGGAAATCGCTACGAAGATAGATAGCTACACCGCCCCCTCCCTTTCCAATTCTATCATTGCGGATAAGAGTGAAACCTGGGAGAGAGAAGGTGGTGAAAGAAGTTGAGGTTTGAGCCAACTCTCAGAAACCAGAACAGCATGGGTATTGGCGTCGGCAAAGGTGTCTAACAGATCACTGTAGTGACTTGGAACACTTTGGGCATTTATATGGCAGACATTAAACAGATGACCTTTCGGTTGACTGAAGTTTCGACGCACAAAGTCACCAAGGGTGTCAGTTAAGGAGCTGAAACTTGCATTAGCGGATGAGCTAGAGGAATCAATGGCAGAGTAAAAAGAATCATCATCGGATAACATAAAATACAAATAAAAATATTAATATAAATAACTAATAAATATGCAAATAAACTATGGCTAGGATTGCTTTCACCTTAGGTGCAACACCACTATCTGTGCACCAACCCACCAGCAGCACCAGTATAGTTGAACACGGATTATTTGGCGCGTGGCCAAAATCGGTACTAAGACGTATTGTTCTACAACAGAACCCGTCATTAGAGGATAATCGAGCACCAAAAGATCCGTGCACCACTTCAAAGCAGTAGTAATATAAAAAAAAACATCAATTTGGAAGAGAAACAGCATCACAAGCATATACATAAAATATTATGAGAAATCAACGAACAAAACGATACTTGACAAAGTTACATGAGCAAAAACGGAACGCAATTTACGAAACAACACAAAGGTGGAACAATGAAAATGGGACGTCATACGTCAATTCAAAATTGACAGATGATGAGATGACAATGACATTATGACAGTGACAACTAACACGGAACAATTATTTTAACCGTGCGTTTGCACTGGCGAAACATTTTCGACAAAACATGTTGAAATCTCTATTTTCTGTCAATGTTCCATACAATTTTTGACAGGAAGTAGAGATTTAAACATGTTTTGTCTTAAATGTTTCGCCAGTGCAAACGCACGGTAATACAAATAAGTTAATAGTAATTACCAACAGAATGTGATAATTATAAAGTAGTTTTGAAGTGAAAATAAGAAAAAGAGTAAGCAGGTAGACATGTACAATAGCAACATTTACATGATCTGACGTCACAAGTACAAAGTGATTAGGTACAAATTCAATTGGTACATACCAATTGGAGCAAACACTTAGACTTTTCGCACTCCACCATCAGCCTTGCCTCCAGCACCAACAGATGATTCCCCGGTCATCTTGGGGTGCTTAGCTAACAAGGGATTGAGTTCCTTCAAAGAAGAAATCTTATGCCGTGTTCCGTCTGGGGATCTGATGATAATAACCCCATCCTGAGTCCAGCATGCCGGCATACCGAAGTGCAGACGCGCCCTACTGAAAACAGTTTGCCTGGACCTGGTCAAGAACTCCTTGACTGTGACTGTGGAGCCCTTCAGTGCAGACTTTGCCTTCCAGACGGTGGATTTGAGGGCAACATTGGAGAACCTTACCAGTATAGGTCTGCTAGTTGTAGATCCTTTGCGTTATGTTCCGAGGGCTAAGCTTTACTTTAGCATCCGTCGAGTTGGAAGTCCATATTTGTTTTACAGAAAGTTCTTATTATTACAAACCTCCATGTAAAGTTTTAAGTTGCGGAGATCAATGGTTTACGAGAAAAAAATAAAACAAAATCGTAAAAATTTAGCAATATTTTGACACTTTTGACATTATGTCTCGCCTTGAACGTTTCGTTTTACTTAAGGGCAACGCATTAAAATGTTTTACTTCATATTAAGTATGACATAAATACGTATATTTATTAATTTAGATACTTTTTATCCATATTTCATAATAGGATATATATTTCACCGATTTAAATTAGTGCTAATAAATTAAAACTTATAAGAAAATACCGACTATTCCCGATATGTGAAACCAAACGTGAAACGAAATCATTTTGAGTTTTCATTGTCCAGTTGCCAATTTGTGGGGATTTAGGTTAGAAGGCTGTTCTTTATTTTTCTTGCTGTTGGACTTGGGGTACCCCGGCTCCCCTTCGAACCTAACCTGTCCGAGTCGGGATGCCCTAAGTCCCGACATATCTCAATTTATTAAAAAGGCAATGAGAACTTATTATAATGCAAGAGCGAGCGAAGCGAACTCGGGACTTGGGGCACCCCGACTCGGACAGGTTAGGTTAGAAGGGGATGGCGGGGTCTGAAAGACCCCGTCATCCCCTTCGTGTTTATTTTTTTTTAAACCACCCGGACGGTAGTAGGAGCCCCGCCAAGCGGGGCTCCGTCGACTACGCCATTAAGTGCAGTACTTCCTTTGAAACTCCTTTTGGGGTGGATCCGACATGGCAAGATTAGGTTGTTATTTTTATTTAAGTCTTGAAAATCCCTTAACTCGTATTGAAGGGGGGGGGGGAGGGGGGCTGCTACTTCCCCCTTCATTTTATTCGTCACACCCTACCTCTTTCGACCTTTAAATCGATGTAAATACAAGATAATTTGAAAGTTAGGTTAGAATATTAAAAAAATCATATCTCAAAAAGGGGGGGGCTCCGCAACTTTTCCTTCACAGGGGGGGGTGTACACTCCCCCCCCTCTCCCCCCCCGCCAACTCTCAACCCTTAAATCGATGGATGCTAAAGTAAAGTCCTACCTGTTCCGAGTCTGTGACACACTTTGATGGAAGATGCAGTGATGTCAGGCAGAGCCAGTTTGTTCTTCAGAATGTCCAATACAAGAGCCTTGCAATCTTCTTTGTCTGCTTCAGCAAACCCAGTGAAAATGAGAGCTTTCCGACGAGATCTTGTCTCCAATCCATCAACTGCTTTGGAGCACTCCATGATCTGCTTCCTAAGAAGTCCCAGCACGCTGAACATAAGCTCACGAAATGACCGGAACTCTTCTGCAATCTTTGCTACAGTGTCCTTTGCGGGTCCAGCACATTGGATCTGTGCCTCAAGCTCACCCATCTTCTTAAGGAAGCAGTCCTCGAGGTTCTTCTGGGCCGATTGGATATCATCCAGTTGAGATGACATGATGAATGATGAAGTGTGCAGTGTAACTTGTAGTGACTTTAACAATACTAGTGAGTAGCTGGCAGGTGGTGTAGTATTGAGTGCTTGCGTTACATTGATTGTTTCACCAATGTAAGTGCTGCTTATTGAATAGTCAAACGAACTTACCTGTAAGTGTAGTTCGACGGTAATTATACGAAGTTATTGCCTCGTCCGAAGATGATGATAGAAAACAAGTGTAGTAGGCGTTTAGTGGAGTCTCTCGTCACATAATTTTGAAGAAATCTAAAAAATGAACGCGTCCTTACGTGTGCTGTAATCCGCCTTCTGCAACTATATTCATTAAGTTCATAGCGATTTATTGGTTTTACAACATAGGGTCCATGCTCATACTTCGGACGAGGCAATAACTTCGTATAATTACCGTCGAACTTCACTTACAGGTAAGTTCGTTTGACTATTCAATTATACTCGTTATTGCCTCGTCCTCGATGATGATAGAAAACAAGTGTAGATGTTCAAAGACTAGTTGTAAAAACAATCAATCATAATAAAAGCAATAAAAATAGCGAGCATTTGCTATTTTTAACATAGGTACTTATTAGATTAACATTCAAGGTATCTATGTACTTGTACAGGTAGTAATCCTTATCATTACAAAAGGAGCAAAAATAGGTACTTATAATATACCTAATTAAAGTTGTACTAAATCATTCACTAACACTAAAAAATTGATTCAGAAAAGTTTATATTGATATTCCAGAAAAGTGATAGATCAGCAACAGTAGGAGCTTTATAATTATATTAGACAAAAGTTATTAGTTGATTATCAACAATACCTAAAACTATTAAGGGCTTTTATCAAATCAAGCTGTTGTTGGCTCAGTCCAACCCAGGGAAGTGTCGACTAATATTGGCATTAGTACCTACATTCTCTTACAATTATTAAAACTAATTATGCTTTAGCACACAGCTATTTTAGGGGTTTCTTGTTTATATAATAAGCAAGTTAGCACAGTCTCGCAGACATATAGGACTTCTAAAGATTTCACTACAGCCTGCTGTAACTTAGTGTGCTCTTATTCTATTATGAACCTATAATAAAGTAACTTGTAAAAATAAATAAAAAATTAGTTTGATATTTTCCCTAGATTTTATTAAGTAGGTACCTACTTAACTTTTCAAAGTCATAATGCAGTGTATTTGATCACAGTTAAAAAAATATATTTAAAAAAAATATTTATTTTCATATAATGTGAACAAGATAGATCCTTATTAGTATTAAGTACCTAAAGATAGGTTTTGAAGGTCTTCGTATAGTACTTAATTAATAGAAAACCTCTGAATAATCTTTTGACTTCATTAACTGTAGGTATCTAGATATTAATTAAAGCTAGATTTGATTTAATGAAATTTCAGCTTACAGGAAATTCCTTCTTGGAAAAAATCTGAGAAAAAATAAATTAAAATAAATATTGTAATGTATTGTTGTTATTATTGTTGTTGTTGTAAGATATTGTTGTTACAATATTGTAATGTATTGTTGTTGTTATTTTATATTGCAATAATATTATATTATATTTATATTGTAATAAATTAATATTTACAGTATTTAGCCCAAGATACAAATGCAGGTGAGTAAGTACTGATTCAATGTACCTAGGTAAATTTAGATGCTGATTTTTATCATTATTTCTACTGTTACATCACAGATTCCTTCTATTTCAATTTTTGGTGAGAAAAGGGTAATTATAGGTATTTTTACCTACTGTTGCTCTGTTTCTAATTATCTTTTATGGTTAGTTAGGTAATGTATGGCTGGTATGGTTTTCTATGGTTTTAAGAACCATAGAGAATAGAAGGGAAAAATCACATAGATGATAAATCTTGAGACCTATATAATGTAAAGTAATTACTGCCTCAGACCCTGGATCTGAGTTCCACATTGACACAAGGTGTTGGTCTGTGATCTAAATAAATCAATTTTAGTTTCACCATATTATCTAATCTTTTGATAATATAAAATATCATTCAGTTCCTATTCTGCATGGCTAAATCTCCTTTAAGACTCACAAAACCATTAACGTACCTTATTATATTTTTAGTATTTAAGTAGATAGGGATACCTCTATCTTCATTATCTTGCCCTTATCCCAATTTATTTAGAGTTGGTGCAACAAGTCTTATCTTCCATACTTCTCTATTAGTTGCATATATTAAATGGTATTGGCTCCAACTATATTCTATAGTATAGCACTACGGCACGAGCATGTCAGTGACGCGAATAATAAAGAAATAATAAAGAAGTTTTCACTTCTAAAAAAGTTATTATATAATTATATTATGTAGGTATATATACCTAGGTACCAAAATATAACAAATGTCCTGACTCACACCATTGCTGTATGACACTGTCTTAACAAGATTCCACAATTTCATAAACTGTTAGAATGTTTTTATCCCAAAAAAGCAATTTATTACAGGGAATTAATGTGAAGCTGAGTTTCATTCTCAGTCCATTATAGATGTGCAGTCTGATAGCTAAGTAAGTATATGATATTCCCCACCATGTGAGGAGTTATCAGTAGATATCTCTACTTGCAACATGAAATAACCTTTCAAAATGAATTTTTCCAATGTGGCTAAGTTATGGTACTTGGCTATCATAATTGTTCATAATAATGTTTGTAATAAAACTTTAAATTTCATTATTATGAACATGAAATCTAAACTTAATTTGAATTTATTTTAACCAATTGGTTTTAGCAATAAAGCTAAAAAATATAATATAATTATACTTAGATGCTTATAAACTTCAAGTAGTTATTCAATTCTATCATTACAATGTCAAAGTTACATTGTATTATTGTAAACAATTAGACCTAGAAAATTTACAATGCTGTTTTGGTATAAAATCTAACTTTTCCAGTACATCTAGAGTTGACTGTACTTTCCAAACACTGAAGGTATGTGAATGTTTTCTATTCAAGGAAGATCAAGTCTTTTTCTTTTAAGTAACCTATCACAGGTTTCATATCATTATGTAAATGTTACCGGAGCCAAAAAGCAAACATTAAATAATGCACCAAATATTTCCCAGTATGTATGTTGGTTATGTAACCGCATCTTTTACGTCTATGGTTACAAGAAAATTGATTTCTGTAGTTTTTTAACAAACAGCAGTTTGTTAGTTTTTCCAACTTGACATGTATTATTTTAATAATAGTATTAAAATCTTCCCATTGGACTTTTAAACAAGAAATAATTAACAAAGTTTGTTATGAATAGTTATAAAAATAACTAAGTATTTAAAGAAAAAAGTCATTTCCAGCATGTTACCTGTAAGAACTCTAAAGAATTTGTCATTCAGCAGAAGTTCTGGTATGATTAAAGGGTTTGTATACCACGTCAAGCGATCAATAAAACAAGATCTGTTGTGATTAGTTTCATTTCACAAAACTATGAGAATGAAATGTACCTGTTAGTGATTCCTCTTGTCTTCCAGTTCCCATCCACAGCTGGTGCTCCAGGAGACACGTCCCCCTCCCCTTTTTCGTTATTGAGCGAGGAGGGTCCCGCCAGTTTAAAGCTTTATTTAAGGGCGCTATTACAAAATCGAAGTACACAGTTTTAGGTAAATTTGACGGCGCGCGATAGCAGATATGCGCTCGTGTGCGTCTAGTGAAGTACGCTACACACATGCAAACCGCAATGCGTCGGACGCGAGGAACAAACAAACTTGATCCTTTCCACTTTACTTTCGAAATAAATTAAATAACTGATATTATATTTTTTTAAATATTATTTGAATCGATGAATGTTATTACCTAGAACGGCTTATCTATTGATTTACGATAGGGTCATCAGAATTTGCTTGAATTTTTATACAACTAAAGCGGCAAACTAGCATGCAAGTGCTACTAGTAGCATGTAACTACTAATTTTCTTTACTTATATGTAATTAATTCAGCAGGTAAGTACACATTTTTAGTTATTATATGATATTGTTTCTACAGTTTGAATAATGTTTGGATAGTAGTATAAAATGCATACAAAGGTAGGTTAGTAGGTAGTTATACAAAATATGCATATTTAAAGACTTCATCACTATTTATAGTGATGCAATCCTTAAATGTGTATCGTTCAAGATAACTTATTATTAAATTTTTATGGATGAGTAAAAATAGTAAATAAAAAACAAAGACAGATTACAAAAGTATAATTGTAAAAATAAATTTAAATAATATTTTGCGAAGGGTCATAGACCGTGCTTTCCTCGAAATGTGCTTTCATTATCCTGTAAGAAATAAAGAAGTCCATTAATTATGCGGTAGCTCATAGAGTATTTACATCTGCAGAAAAGAATATAGCTATTCAAAATAATTAAATATATTACATGATATGAAAACGTACCATACCGCATTTATATTATTAGTTAGGATAGGATAGTTAGTTAGGATAATTTACCATGTTATTTGTATTTCTGTCAGAAGGCACTGTAAAAACTGTCGTTGGGTCAAGTGTGCTTTCATTGTTCTGTAAAAGTAAAATAGTTCGATAAATGTAGGTACATAAATATTATAATTATGGTAGCAGTAATATAATTAAATAGCACATGAAATAAATTATGTTGGTAAAGTAGTGCAAAATTTACCTTTTTTAAATCAATATTTTCATTTGGCGAATTTACTTGCCTCTGCTGCATTTTAGCTTTTTTCGAGAGTATTTGCTTATGAAACATGTTTTTTGGATGAAATGGAATAAAAACCATACGTACAAATATAAATATGCATACAAGTATTTATCTAAGAAACATAACAGACCTCTTTTCAGCAGTCGTATAAAAATACAACAAAAAATAAAAGTTATAAAACTAAAACCCAACTATGACGGGTTTATAATGGTGCCGATTCTCTTGTACACCGAACTAAAATATCACTAAAATTCCTTACTTTTTGCTATGAATCTTGGAGCTATTCTACTAAATAAATTCTCCAAAAATTAATTTGACACAACTAAAATCGAATTTGACAATCGCGCCTCCACTTGGTACTTAAAAAAAATTCACACAAATTTTTTTAGAGCCAGAGCTGCGCTATTACTGCAACCTCGACGTGTTTTTTATGGAATTTTTCACTTTTTGTATGAATTATAACGAAAATACAAAAAAAAATATATCAACATGTTGTGAAGTAGTGGTTTAAGAGTTTCCTAAAGGGGGTCGAAATTTTCATTATTTTTGCGATAGGACGCACCATTTCCGAGATATAAGCAAAAGAAAATAAAAAAAAGATACGGTATTGTGTTGGTTTGAATTTTAGTTCATGACATCTAATTTTATTCCACACATTTTTAATCGCGATTAAAAATAGTCAAATTTATTTAGAGGATTTTAGTTATAAGACAAAATTTTAGGTTAAATCATCAAATTCAGAATAACATTTTCACTAAATTTGTAACTCCGTGCCATCTTAGTGCTGTCAAACTAAAATATAGTTAAGTTGTGGCACTATAGTCTATTTCAGAATAGGAAATCGTTTGACAGGAATAAAATAAATTTTAGTGATTTATAATCTAGTTTAGACAACTTTGTGACAAGAGAATCGAGAGATCAAGAGAAATCGGCAACAATATCTATATTATTGAAATGTGCTAATTAAGCCCTTTCATTTGATAGCCAAAATGGAATGATTAAAAAAAATTTTTTTTAGTCCTGACTTTATGGCACTTGGCGCCATTTTAAATTTAATGTGACGTCAAATAAATCATCTTATAACCAGCGGACGATCAAGACGCTTCCAACGATACCTTATTTGTCAAATTGTGATGAGTCGTTTAGAAGATATGACGGAACAGATGAACATACAAACGTACCGGTCAAAATCATATCCCTCCTTTTTGCTTCGCCGTAGTCGGGTAATAAGATACTCCTCGACATCGAGAAGTTTCTAGCGCGTAAAAGTGAAAAGAGTATAAGGCGTGTGTTGTAATGTAAATATTTGTTACCTACAATATTACAGAATAAATATAAAGTAAACATTCCAAACATTAAAAACAAAGTTCTTACCGACAAGCTTCTCTTGCGCATTTCAAATTATCGCCCAACCTTTATTTTTTATTTTGATGGCACCGTATGTTTTATTTCTATTTTTGCCCATTATTATGAACTTTGTCTGAAAATAATTAATTGAATTTAAGTTGGAGATTACATTAAATAAACAATAAAATAATAAAAAAACAACTATAGTTACGTATGTTCATTTTCATTCACATTAGAGTACTTATCAGAAGAAAACACATACTTACATATTTAAAATGCAATCATATAATAATTAATTTAAAACAAAAAAACTCACGTATCAAAATGTGTTGATTGCACTATATTTTTAGCGATTTGGCGAGATTACGCGGCGCACACGGCGCACGACGCGATGTCAGCAAGCGATACGTCCTCCCTCTGAAAGCGCTCGGCGCGGGCTAAAGCTAAACCGATTCGGATATCGCTACGCCCCCGCAAGGGGGCGTGGCGGGCGGGGTCGGGGCTTCGCCCCCTTCCCGCGGAGGCTATACGGTGGCCCGCCACTGCGGGCCCCTCCCTCTGTTTGCCTTTGTCGGCCACGGCATCAGTCGGACGCGTTATAAATAACGCGTCCGTGTGACAGGTTGCAATGAGTTTTTCTGTAGGCGCGCCACGGCGCTATATCCATAGCGCCGCTTTCTTCACGACATCTCGGCGGTCAGTCACCGCCAGGTGAGACCCCTAGTTGCCTAGGGGAGGCCCAGCGGGTGACGACCAGCGACAGAGATGCCGACTCGACGCTCCTACAGAATAAGGTGTAGTTTTCCTTCGCCCCGGTCACAGATCTAGCCGTTCGCGGTTTGAAGGAGAAACTGTACTATGTATGTATGAGCGGCTTGTGTTGTTGTGTACCGCCGCTCAGTGATTGCGTGCGTCGCGGCCCGCGTCGCGCCCGCACGTGTTATGTATACGGCGTCTGTCTAGTGGTGGATGTCTGTGTTTAGTTACGCGACATGCCTATATTAACTTAGCACACGCCGCGCAACAGATGTATGTGTACATCTGTGGAGTCTTATTGTTTACGAGTAAGCCGCGTGTAACCTGGATGCGGCTTACTCGAGGCGTCAGTCCGGTAAGGGGGCACTGTCCGCAACCAGGTCGCGGGGCAGGCGCCTCGCGTCAGGGGGGCGCGCATGCAGCGGTGCGATCTGCCTGACATGGGGCCAGGCAGACGCGTCGGCACGCGCGAACATCCCCTTCGCGAGGCGCCCCACAAACTCCTCCAGGCTCTCAATCCCGAGGTCCCGGTGGATGATGTCGTTCCTCACGAAACGAGGGGCGTCCACTATGGTCCGCAACGCAAAGTTTTGTTGCGTGCGGAGCTTCTTACGGTGTCCCTCGCTCGTGAGGGCGTACCATGCCGGGGCGGCGTACGTCAATATTGGGCGTACGTACAACTTGTACACGCCCAGCTTGACGCGCGCCGGGATGCGGGACGAGAGCACTGGTTTGAGCAGGTGGCGGGCGACACTGCTCTGTGCGACAGCGTTGCGGACGTGATGCCCCATTGTGAGCCGACGATCGATGGTTACACCCAGGTATTTCACCCAGGGCGACCACTCGACGTCGGCTCCTTGCAGTTTCAGCGGTGGTGGGAGGTGCGCGTATCCAGTGATAAGCGCCTGCGTCTTACCCACGTTAACCGAAAGCCGCCACTTCGACAGCCACTCGGGGAGCAAGTCGAGGACGCGCTGCATCTTGACGGCCGCGTACTTCGCATTGAGCGACGTAGTGATGTACGCGGCGTCGTCGGCATACAGCGCGAGCATCGAGTCTGGAGTGGCGGGAATGTCGTCGGTGTAACGTGAGTAACACGCCGGCGACACGCAGCTGCCCTGTGGTACGCCCGCGCACACGGGGCGGGCGCACGACAGCGCACCATCAACCACCACCCTGAAGGTCCTGTTGGAGAGGAAACTAGACACCACCTTGACGACGCGGCGGGGCGTGTCAGTGGTGGCCAACTTGAAGATTAGGCCCTCGTGCCATACACGGTCGAAGGCCTTCTCCATGTCGAGGAATACTGCTACTGCGTACTCCTTCTTATTGTGAGCAGTTGTGAGGTGGTGCAGTACCCTCGACAACTGAAGCGTCGTGCTGTGCTCAGCCCGGAACCCGAACTGCTCAGGGCGAGGCGCAATATGCGGCTGTAGATGCCGCAGCAGGAGTGCTTCGAACACCTTGGAGACCGTTGGCAACAAGGTGATCGGCCGATAGCTCTCCGGCTTGAGGACGTTCTTTCCCGCCTTAGGCAGCATGATGACGCGCCCTTCCTTCCACAGGGCGGGGAAGGCCCCGGTGCGCAGTATCGCCGTAAACAGGCGCGCCAGTGCCGCTACTGTACGGAACGGCAAATGGCGCAGCGCTGTGTTGGTGATACCGTCGGCACCTGGGGCCTTTCTTGGCTTCGTATTTAGGATGGCGCGTCTGACTGCGCCAGGCGGGAAGAAGATAGGGTCTTCCTCGGGAGCTATCGGCGTTGCGAAATAGTCTCCAAGATGCTTCTCGACTGCTGCGACATGTTCGCGCTCGCTAGTCGGGTTCGGCTGGAACTGACGCTCCAGGTGTATGGAGAAGACCTCCGCCCGGTCCTCCGCCTTATACTTGAGGGCCCCGCCGCTGTCCAATAAAGGTCGCACCGGGGCTGGGGCTTTTGACAGCTGGCGGCAGAGTTTGTGTACCGACGGCCAGCTGTCTGCTGTCTGGTCAATACGTTCCTCCCAGCCCGCGGTGGCGCGGGCCTGTAGCTCGGCCTTCACCTTCTCCGCGAAATGGTTTAGTTGCCTTTTCATGGCAGGGCATCTGCTCTGTTGCCACTGCTTGCGAAGGCGCCTCTTCACGGCGATCATAGATGTGATGTAGGCCGGCAGGGGCGGCAATAGCCCTCTCCCCTGCGGCACCGACGTCGTCGCCGCTTCTAAGGCGCTCTGTATGCAGGCAGTGACATCGCCCGCCATCTTGTCCACATCCGCGGAGGTGATAATGGGCCGAGTAGGCGTGGTGGTGTCTAGTAGCTCTCCGAAGTATGTCCAGTCAATCAGTCGACGTGGCGCTAATGGTTTCAAGGAGGTCGGCATGCCCGATAGGACGACGAGTACAGGATGGTGATCCGACTGTAGCTCGTCGTCCAACACTTGTTGTGTGATCTGGCAGTGTAGCCCTCGGTGGACTACAACGTCCAGTACGTCGGGCATGTACCGGGCCGCGTCAGGGTAATGGGTCGGCGTCTCCGGCCCGGTCACCGAGTACCCGAAGGCTTCTGCGTCCGCGAAGAGCCGCCTTCCCTCAGTGTTCGCCTGCAGGCTATTCCACGCCGGGTGCTTGCAATTAAGGTCGCCGGCAAGGATAGTTGCATTTGTTTTGCTGCTTACAAGCGCCCGCAACTCGTGAAGGTCGAGATGGGTCGCGGGCGGCTTGTAGCACGCATAGATGTTTAGGTCCTCGCCGGCGACATGCAGCTGCACACCCAGCGCGTACAGCGTGCGAAGCGACGGCAAGGGAAGCTCCTGGTGTACGACTCTCCGCCTCACTAGTACCGCCAGACCACGGTAGCGGACGTGCTGAGCCGACCTCTCATCCTTGCGGTAGATGTGGTATCCCGGGAACCTGACCCTATCCTCAGGTCCCAGGAGTGTCTCGCTGATTAGCGCCACGTCGATGTCTTGTTCCCGAAGGAGATGGCGGAGGGGGGCGACCTTATCCCGAAGGCCGCGGGTATTCCAGTGGATTATCCTTAACGACCTAGCCATTGTACAGGGTAAGTAAAGTGGCCAGTCCGTCAAGGATAACCGTCTCCACGTCCTGTCCCTGCCTGATGGCCTTGATTAAGTCCATCAGCAGCTGGATTGCACAGGTTGTGAAGTCGCTGCGTTTCCTTAGCGCGACACTTGTCGCGCTAGCCTCCATGTTGGCGCCGCTCGTCGATGCACCTGCGGACTCTGTTGCGACATTCTGACGCTCTAACTTTCTGGCGCTAGGTGCGATCGCGATCGGTGCGGCGCCTGGCGTCTTACGGGCGAACCTCTCTAGTTCACCACTCCTCCGCTGCGCCGCTTTGGCGCTAGTGGTGGGTTCGCCCTTCGCTAGCGTTCGCTGCCCAACCTGTGCAATGGCAGGGTCGGCCAACGGGATAGCTTCCTGTGTCTCTGGGGGGGGGGGATTCTTACCCTTTCCCCCCCGGTTTCTCTTCCTTCTCCTCCTCCGCCCTGAGGTGGAGGCTTGGACTCTGTCCGTGGGCTCATTTGCCGCCGCCATCAACGTCGGGGCATGAGCCTCTGCTGACACTTGCGGCCTATCCGCGGCCGCAGGTGTCTGGCGTTTTGCCGTGATGGCGACGGTCCCCGCTCGCTTATTCCTAATCTCGTGTAGGAATACGGGGCATTTCATGTTGTTCGCGGGGTGCGGCCCCCCGCAATTTGCGCAGGTGGCCGGCTCCTCCCGCGGACGTGGGCACTCCTTGGCTACGTGCCCAGCCCCGCATCGCACACAAGCGAGCGGGCGGTGGCACTGATGCGAGCTATGTCGGAAGCGCTGGCACCGGTGGCACTGCGCGGGCCCACGCTTTCCTCGCCAAGCCTCAATTTTGACACCGCGCATCAACAGAAATACGTCGGTGTCAAAGATGTTTCGGACGTCCGGGGTTCTCTTTAGAACTGCGTGGAATACGCAGCCGGGTCGTCCCAGTGCGCCTTTGATATGGCGCACATACTCCGGCTGGTATCCCAGCTCCCGGAGTTCTTCCTCAATCTCCTTCGGGTCCGTGTCTGCAGGCAGGCCCCGTATGGCTATCTTCATATTCTTGTCCGCTGGCAGCGAGTACGCGAACCAGGACACGCCACTCTCCTTCTCCAGGCCGGTCAGGTACCGCTGGACCAGCCGGTACTCATCCTCGGTATCCGGGGTGAATCTCACCCCGGTCCCGTAGGGGCGAGCGTTAGGCGGCCGGCCCAGTTTCCCCGCCAGGGCCCGGAAGTGGGTGGCCCAGTTCGGCAGCTTCTCAGCCACCAGCGGTGGGAACCTCAACTTCTTCGGCTGCTTCGTGCCCGCCTGCGGCTTCGACGGCTGAGTAGCCGGAGTCGCGGCGCTGCTTGGAGCAGCCGGAGTGGCAGCAACGGGGGGGGCAGGGGAGTGCCTAGGGACACTTACCCCTGCATTTGTCGGTGATGGTGATAGTGGCGGCGTTTGTCGGACCGCGTCCGCAAACGTAGGCGATGTGGGCACCGCCCGACCCCGCGGCGCGCAATCGCGCACAGGCCGCGTCGGGTCCGGGCAGTACCGTTTCGCCTCCTCGGCCGCGGTCTCGCCCGAGCTTCTGCGCCGTCGCTGCGGCTTGGGGTCGAGTCGAAACTCGTACTCGAAGTCCGGCGACGGCGTTGGTGAGGCCGGTGACATGGGTATGTCACCGGCGGCTTCCCCACGCACGACGAGGGAACGTCCTCCGGCTCGCGGAATCGTGTCTCCCGACACGTATCCGCGACCAGAGGCGGCCGAGTCCAGAGACGCCAGCGACATGCTCGACCCCGCACGGGAGGAGCATGTCGACAGCATCGCCGGAGAGTCGTACGCGGAGGTCCGGGGGGGTGCCGGCGAGGCGGACACCCTGGTTGCGGCGGCGGCGAGCGGCCGATATTTGCCTGCCGCCGATGGTCGCTCCCGCTCAGCCAGCGCCGGTCCCGCCAGCGGGAGGCGGGGACCCGGGGCGGCCGGGCGCGGAGGTTGCGGCGGTGATACGAACCGCGGCGGTGGGGCCGCGGTGCGAGCGGGGGGCGCGCGTGTGCGCGCGGACGGCGCAGGGGTCTGCGCGGGTGGCGCGGTGTGCGCGTGCTGCGCAGCGTGCCGCGCGGCAGGCGCCGTTGGTGGAGCAGGCGCGGGGACTCGCGCCGGCGGGGCAGCTGCGCGCGCATGCGGCGCGCGGCTCGATGTGGCAGCTGGAGGCCCCGGGGCCAGAATAGGCACCGGGCGGAATGCTGCTGGGCGGACCGGGTACGCGTGCTGCCGGCTCGTCGACGGCACAGGCGCAACGCGCGCAGGCGCCGATGACGTCGGTGCGCCGGCTGCAACAGCGGTCCCCGATCCCCCTCTTCGTCCCTCCTTCTTCCTAGGCTTGGTAGGTGGTGGTGGTGGTCCGGACGGCGGCGTACCGGGCAACACGTCGCCTAAGTTAGGCAACGATATTGCCCGGTCCAACGCCGGGCGCACCTCCTCGGGCCCGACACCGCGGCCAAGCGAGCCGCGCATGCCGGGACTCGGCATCCCTGCGGGGGTTGTGGCCTCCGCGACCGCGACGGCGCGTACGCGCCGGGCAGCCCGGGGCTGCTTTCTCTGTGTCTGCACAGAAACCGACGGTCTTCTGTACACACACAGAGAAAACGGTTAAAAAGAGCGGTCCGCGCGGAACAACGACTGTGGCTTGTAAGGACAACCGACAGTGGCTCGGCCACTGAGCTAATCCACTAAAGCTAAAGTCTGCGCGTCCCGAGATTTATATTGATTTTTAGCATTGCATACAACAATTATTTAAAAATATTGTTTCACTTTAAAAACGTCTGAATTTTTTTTTCAATCAAGGTAACATACTGACTCTTGTTATTAAATACTTTTTGTTTAAATTTGGAATCTATGTTCATAGATAAAAAATATAATTTCTGACGAAAAATTCTCAATATCGATCTGTTTTACGGAATTATTTTTGGTGTATTACTGAATTAAACATAAAAAATTGGCATATGCATTCCCAAGTTCAAGAGACAGTTGTACCATGGACAATTTTATAAATGATTAAATTACTATATCTTCGATAAAACAAAGCATCAAAAGTCGCCCAAAAGTTAAATTTTATGAAACATCCTTTGCAAAGACAAGGTTTTTACTGACTTGTGTAGACAAATTGAAATATCTATTACCAACATTCCCAAGAGAAATAATCAAACATTCCCGTTCATATTTTTTCTTTAATTTTGAGTCTATAACTAAACCATAATCACACGTCAAAACTCGAGTAAAACGCTCAAATTCAAGAAAAATTGTGAATGCGCTCTTAATAATTGTTTGTTGGAAGCAATGACCTTGAAGTGTTTATTTTAGCAGAGATTTTCACTAAGTTAGGTAGGTAGAGAGGTAAGTTTCTGTCTCTGACTGTTCCAGAAGAAACTCTCTTTCCTTTATGCATGACAGATAGTAGGAGATAAATGTCCTATTGTGCCAGGATTAAGTAACAAACACCACACTTTGTTGACATTTATTAAACTGTCACACTAACGTTTGTTTGATTCCAATTAAAAAAAAAATATTTTGATATAGAATAAATAAAGGTCATACCTTTCATATTACTTGTTCTCATTGTTTACCACCCTTACGGGTGAGGTACATCTGAATGATCTTTGATAAATGATGAGTTTTCTTTGCTTTTGCTAAGCCTTTTTGAAGTATAATATCCCATCTTTAGGATCTGTTAAGTAGATTTTCTCAAGCTGTCACTGTGATTTCGATCTGGATGAATATTTTCTACCGACTCCGGATGGACATTCTCATTAGGTACTATCATGTAGGTATATCAAATGAGTTGCTTACTGGTGGTTATTGTAATATCTGGAAAAAATATACTTTATGCATGCTGTAAAGGACAGCACACCAAATAACCATGTAAGTTCCCACAGAACTTCTACCCACTTTTTTTCTCCCACAGAACTATAATGATATAAGTCAACCATAGGTTGTTTAGCTTACAAGCACAACACAGCCATTGTAAACCACATGCGTCCCCACGGAACGCCCCAAGGTCAGGCAAATCGCTTACATCATAGCCATATTCAACCACGTGCGTTCCCGCAGAACGCCCCAAGGTCAGGCAAATCGCTCACATTACTTATAGCTATATTCAACCACGTGCGTTCCCGCAGAACGCCCCAAGGTCAGGTAAATCGCTGATATTGTAGCCATATTCAACCACGTGCGTTCCCGCAGAACGCCCCACAGGTCAGGCAGAGCTTCAGTATAAGTTATAAAAAGGTCAACCAGGTGTGTCCCTTAAGAACACCCCTCAGGTTATTCAGCTCACAACATAGCCATTTTTAACCACGTGCGCCCCCGCAGAACGCCCCACAGATCAGGCAAGTTGTATTGAAGCCATTTTAAGGCTCAGAAATACTAGAATGTTTTCTTGCAACATTTGCAAAGTCACAAAACACAATATCACACTCGATGTTTTGGATTAGGTAGCGATTTTACTCTTGAAGGTCTTAATCTTTGATGTATTCATAAACACCAATGCCGTATTCAGTAATAGCAGAAAATATCACACCATGCAGTAAATTTTTTACCTTCGGCTTCCGAATTGAAAATTCGTTTGGTGTTTTTCGAGTTTCTTAATCTTTCTCAATAAGTGTGATCCTTTTGTTTTCCTTTTAGACTTCCTCTTTTCCATTTTTAAGTGAATTTTGCACAAAATACTATAAAATGAACGGAAATATGTGACGCCATTACTTGACATAAAAACCGAATGAATATAGTTGCAGAAGGCGGATTACAGCACACGTAAGGACGCGTTCATTTTTTAGATTTCTTCAAAATTATGTGACGAGAGACTCGACTAAACGCCTACTACACTTGATTTCTATCATCATCGAGGACGAGGCAATAACGAGTATAATTTAATGTTATATGCAACAAATATTGCTCTTAAAAGCAAGTAAAAATACTTAATAATTTTAATTAAAATAGATCTACGAAGTTACGTGTTAACTTTTTTACACCTACCCGCGAAAAAAACCTTAGTGGAACCTTACTCTTTATGAAGAACACACCCTCCAAATTTCATGTCTCTAGGACCAGCGGTTTAGGCTGTGCGTTGATATCTCAGTCACCCTTGCCTTGTATATTCATCAAATAAAATAAACTTTGACTTTGCAATGTCAATTCTAATGACTCGACTTTGTATGTTTTGTTTGAAGTTCTAATTCATATTACTGAATTATTACTGAGGCATAGTATGTAAGACTATTATGTGTGTTCGATGTACTGAAAATAAATCTTATAGTATTCGAAGTAAGAAGACCGGGGAAATATGACTTGATTGAATACCTGTCGGTCTTCCTGGTTTTCCTTAAGGGTCTTTTCTATCTATAAAGGTACTGAATCATTAACCAAGTCGGACAGATTTATATGAAACGAACTTTTGCCAGCGGCTTCGCCCGTGTAGATGTCTAAAATTAACTCATGGGAACCTACTACCGGGATGAAAAGTATCCTATGTGTTAATCCAGGTTATAAACTATCTGTTTGCCAAATTTCATCCAAATCCGTTCAGCCGTTTTTGCGTGATTGAGGAACAATCATCCACACACACAAACTTTCACATTTATAATATTAGTAGGATAAGCCTACATGGGCACTTATGAAACGTCAGAAGCTAGGTGCACGGTTCCAATTGGTCGTTTCCTATGGAGAAGAGCTGGCAAGAAACTACATGGTTACTCTTTTAAAAGATAATTGGCTTTTACAATATTTTCGAATTACAGTGTTAATAGTTATGAAAGGACAGTGTAGGCCTTTCAAAAAGTATCAGGTAAAGTTCATCAAAAAATTAAAAATAAAAGTTTACAGTTCACTAAGCCTACGACGTTCTCACATTCACAAGGTAGAAAAGAATCTATATAAGATAAATAAGATACTACAGATAAAAACCTCTTTAAACCAAATGACATGATTGCCATTACAACTGTAACAAATCTGAATAATTGACATGTCCGCAAAAGCCACTACTATAGAGTTGAAATTAAATTGTAGGTATATAATGTCAAATAATATTATTTATTTATTTATATTTAATTAACAAGTAACATGACTCAAAAAGTTAGTAACAATCTTTCTTATCAATTATGTTAGTACACTTCACTTACACATTTAACCTAACACTACCTTAAAGGTATGAGAATCCCTGCTACAAGCTCAAAACCGATGTAGAAAGCTTGCAGCAGCGATTCACACACAAACAGTCCAGTCTGGTCGCAACACACTGCAGTATAATGATTATGATTATGTCTGTCAGCGATGAATGTAAAAAATAATTTGGGAGCAGTTAATAGACTCTTACAAAATTATGCCGTTAATGAGGTACCAGGGAAGCCACATGTGCAGAAGGAATTATTGCCAAACTTCCTTGTCTTCAACGTAGTCTTCAATTTTATAATATGCTTTTTTGATAAGGACACGTTTGATGTGGGTTTTGAACTTACCATCGCTAAGTTCTGTAACCGGCATTGGCAACTTATTGTAAAAGCGGATACTGTTTATAAGAAACGATTTACTAGTTTTAGCTAATCTAAATTTGGGTATCACAATTTCATGTTTACTACGTGTATTTATATTATAGAAGTCACTTCTTTTTTTGAAAAGTCCTAAGTTTTTGCGAACATACAAAATACTTTCTAAGATATACAGGGTGAAATTGAATTCATGGGCATCCTTTTAAAGGGTCATTATACTAATCATTATGAACAACTTTCACTATGGGACCAACTCTGAAATCGCGAAAACAAAATCTGCTGTTCCGTACATTTTGACGAGCTATGCGAACAATAAATGTAGGGAACAGTTGATTTTTTTTCGCGATTTCGGCGTTGTTCCCATAGTGAAAGTTGTTCATAATGATGAGTACAATGACCCCGTATGAGGATGCCCATGAATTCAATTTCACCCTGTAGAGAGAAGGCAGAGTGAGTCTATCAATTTCTTTGAATTTATTTCTTAGGGTCTCACGAGGACTCATTTTATAGATCGCGCGAACTGTCCTCTTTTGCAAAATGAAAATTCACACCGTGGGCACCCCATTGTAATTTCGAATCTAGAGTAATTCCTAGAAGTACAGTTTCCGTAATAGCATCTAATTTCTTGTCATCAAGTTTTAAATTTAGTCCTACTTGAGGAACATTAGGTAATGAGAACTTAAGACAATTAGTTTTGTTCGCATTAAGTAAAAGATTATTAGCTGCAAACCATTTCGAAAGAACTGCCAGACTATCGTTGACATGAAAGACATCCGTATCTTTCCTATCTATTTTAAAAATAACAGAAGTGTCATCGGCGAATAGAATTATATCCAATAAGTTAGCCATCATGTAAGGAAGGTCATTAATATAAACTAGAAATAGGAAAAGGCCAAGAATCGAACCTTGAGGCACGCCAATCTTAACCAGAGACCCCGAGGACGTCGCCCATTAACATTTACTTTTTGCTGCCTGTTTGAAAGATAGGAGATAACAAGATCAGCACCTTGTCCACGAATTCCGTAGTGGTGTAATTTACAGATTAGTGTATTGTGGTCAACGCAGTCAAACGCTTTTGAGAGGTCACAGAAAATGCCAATTGCGTCCTGGGACTTTTCGCAGGATTCCAAAATGTGACTGATGAGTTTTACTCCTGCGTCAGTCGTCGACCTACCTTTCGTGAAACCAAACTGATGACTATGTAAAATCCCATTTGAATTAAAATGTGCCAAAATTTGGTCTAGCATGATTTTTTCATATATTTTGCTTAATGCTGATAGCACAGATATTGGTCTATAATTAGAAGGATCACTCTTACTACCCGATTTGAAAATTGGTACTACTTTACTGTTTCATTAAATCAGGAAACGTACCTCTATCTAAACATTGATTAAATATGCCTGTTAGGAGAGGAGCAATATCTCCAAGAACCTTAACGGAAATCCCCCATAAGTCATAAGTATCCCGGTAGTATGTTCCCGTGGGACGATAATAATTATCATCACATACACCCGGCCGAAACCGCTGGCAAAAGCTAGTAATAAATATAAATTCAAGGGAGAAACGTGTTGAGATGACTCTACTGTATTTATTTTGAAAATTACTCTGCAAAAAAACTGGCAAAAAACAAAAATTAAAAGCAAAGACGACTTCCGAAATTAAAGTAATTTTTCAATTTTTTTTAGTGTTTTTTTTGTAAGACGGTTTTTATTAAGTAGGTGGTTGACTTTTTCGTCGTACTTGGGTTTTAGTTTTTAACCGACTTTTTAACCGTTCACATGTACGCAATCCTGCGATGAGGTGCTTAGTGACTCCCAGTGGCTGTGTTTGCACTTGCAGGATGACACGATCTTCTCGTGGTACAGCGGCGAGGGCGCGGCGCGTGTTGCCGACCGATGGGGGGGGCGCGTGCGGCGCGTGCTGGACGGCCGTCTGGGGCTTGGCCGCGGCTCCATCAACGTCAGTGCCGTGCGTGAGACCGACGCTGGCCTCTACCGCTGCCGCGTCACCTTCCCCAACCGCACGCCGCCCGCGCGCAACAACGGCACCTTCTACTACCTCGAAGTCGACGGTCAGGCCTGCACACCTTCTCACCCCTCTCCTCACCGGGGGTCAGTCGGCCCTTACTAATCGACGTGTTGTTAACTTTTCAGGAGGTAATTTGATAGTGACGCCGCCAATGAACGTGACGGTGCTGGAAGGCGAGCGCGCCGAGCTGGAATGTCTGCCGAAGAGCCCCGAGTCCGTGGTAGAGTGGTATAAAGAGGGTACGCCGCTAAGCGAGCTGCCCGAGCTCATGCTACGCTCGGAGCGGCCTGCCAACGGCTCGCTGGTGCTGCGGCGAGCCTCGTCCACTGACCCCGGCGAGTACGAGTGCCGCATGCGCGACCCCGACAACGCCGCGCAGAGCGCCAGCGCCTTCCTGGACGTGCAGTGTGAGCCCACCTCGCACTAAAGCCACACACACCACACACTCCACACAGACACTCTTCAAAACGGTTTGTTGTTACAGATAAAGCCAAAGTAGTTTACGCGCCGAAAGAACGCTTCTTACCATACGGCAAGCCTGCAAGCCTGGATTGCCACTTCAGCGCCAACCCGCCGCTGACCAATCTGCGCTGGGAGAAGGATGGTTTCTTGTTCGACCCCTACAACGTGCCCGGAGTGTTTTATAGCAGGAATGGAAGTTTACTATTCAATCAGGTAAATCATCATTGAAGCTGAGACGCCTCGCGTTATACTAGCAGTCCGTTCCGTTTCAGCAAATTTTAATTAAAATATTAATAGAACCCCTCACACTGAACTTAACAATTGTAGATGTACCAGTTTCAATTGTTTTACAAGTCCCTAATTTATTTGCAACAGGTTGACGAGTCGCACGAGGGGGAGTACTCGTGCACGCCGTATAACTCGCTGGGGTCGGAGGGCCCGTCGCCAGGCGTGCGCGTGCGCGTGCAGCGGCCGCCAGCGCTGGCGGCGCGCCCGCAGCCGCTGTACGTGGCGCGCCTCGGCGCCACGCTCACGCTGCCCTGCGCCGCCACCGCGCGTAACCACCACGACCAGCCGCTCGTACACTGGGCGCGGGTGAGTCGCGCACTGGCCGCGCACCGCCGCGCCGCGCCTGGTGCGGTTAAGTGTACACGTGTCGTGTTCTCTTCACAGAAGGATGGAAGCGATCTGCCTGCGGGGCGGCATAATCTCGACGACGGCAACCTGACCATCGTGGACGTGACGGAGGACGACCGCGGCGTGTACGTGTGCACCGTCAGCAACGAGGCCGCTACGGTGGACGTGGAGACGGAGCTCCTGGTCGAGAATATGCCCCCTCGCGCTCCTTACAACCTCACCGTCAGGCCCTCCACTGATTCTGTTCATCTGACTTGGGTGCCCGGTGAGCTCTTCATAATTCCTCCTTTAAGTACTTACTTTTATTAGAACGAGAGTGAGTTATGGTCAATTGACACTTTTTCATTCTCTCAGGACACAATGGACTTGAGGTGGATTACAACGTATGGTATCGCGAGCGGACTGTGAGCGAATGGCGCACTATGAAGATTTTGACTAGAGGTGTCACTGAGGCCACTCTGGTCGGACTGCGACCCGGCACGGAATACGAGTTGCGCGTACTTTCGCAAGACCTGATCGGCGATGGACTTTTCAGTAAACCAGTATTCGCGAGAACACTCGGTAGGATTCTGATCGTAGTCGTCATCTTCATCACGTGTCTTTGAATGTGATTATGAATTTTATTGTCTATTTCAGGATCAATGGACGGTGAGGCGGTGGAAGCAGTGGAGGCAGTGGAGGGAGAACAGATCGCGTACGCCGCCGTCACAACCGAGGAACCCGAGCTGCCGGAGTCCACCGACGGCGGCGAGCTGGAGGTGACGGTGCGCCTAATCGACGAGGGCGCGCTGGTACGCTGGCGCCGCGAGCCGCACGACGCGTCACGCTGCACGGTGCGCTGGTACGAGGGCGCCTCGCCCGGCGAGCGCCTGCTGGCCACGGGCCACACGCTGCACGACTACATGCTCGGTAGGAAGCCTAGTCTTGTGATCCACTGAACTCCGAGCGCCGGTCTGACCCTGCGTTGCGTTCCCACAGTGAGTGGGGCGGCAGAGGGCGCGCGCTACTGGGCACGCGTGCAGTGCGCGAGCGGCGCGTGGGGTGGCGCAGCGCTGCGCGTACCGGAATACGCGCGCCTGCGCGGTGTGGCGGTGGGCTGTGCGGCGGCGGCGCTGCTGCTGGCAGCGCTCGCGGCGGCGCTGTACGCGGCGCGCCGGCGCCTTTGCACGCGCCGCGAACTGCCGCGCGTCGACAAGCGCTTGCGCTGACGCCGCGCGCCCGTTCGCGTGACTTCATCGCCGGTAGCCTTCACTGGACGGGGCCGCTCCGAAGCCGTCGTCCCCGTGATCTATGTGCACTCTGTGACTTTGCGTGCCATGTTTGGTTGTTTGTTCGAAGTTGATGTTGTTATTTATTAAAGTATGCGTGACACGAAATAAAATTAAACCTATTTATCATTAAGGCAAAGTAAGTTAGAGTTTTACAATAAATAAACGGAGAACTCTTCTATTTTTTGTTTGTTTTCTTTTTAACCCTGAAACTTAGCAGATATAAATGTAGGGTACTTATGCGAAATAAGTACGAAGGCGCTCAAGATTAAACAACAAAATGCTATACTTAACTGAAAAGAGTAAAACATTATCCTCCTTCTGGGGCAGTCAGGTAAAAACAAGCATTGAACTTTGTTTTATGTAAGGTATTGCAGGCGGGGACAATCAAAAGTTACACCATATTTCCGGTTATTGGTTTGTACAGATGCACTAACATTGTTTACAGTTCAGAAGAAAGTCCGTTTGTTAGTAAAAATACAACAGATAGACAGTTG
Organism: Lithophane leautieri; assembly: GCA_949152455.1. Classification (NCBI taxonomy): domain Eukaryota; kingdom Metazoa; phylum Arthropoda; class Insecta; order Lepidoptera; family Noctuidae; genus Lithophane; species Lithophane leautieri. Next base: position 21,593,283 of record OX424460.1, read on the forward strand.
CAAACCCCATTTTATAAACCTGCATATTTTAACACTATCGTGTATAAATATACTTGAAATATGCAAGTTCGCTCATAAACACCAAGACTTTTACACTAAACGAAAAGACATACAAACAAGAAACACACTACGATACAAAACACAACTGAATTACCAACATCCCACCTAAAAATACATAAATACATTCAACAAGCCCCCTGGTTATGTTAATAAAAATATATAATAATTACCATCTGCCCCCAAGATGTAGCCCGAGCAGTCCGCCCGTTGCCTAACTGGAAGTCTCCAGGGCCGGACGGGCTGCACAACTTCTGGATAAAATGGTTCATAAGGTCGCACGCTTGCTTGGCGGCTCAGTACCAGACTGCATTGGACTCTGGTTTGCTACCCCAATTCAGGAATACATTCATACATTAATTTTAATAATAATTCATTCATTAATACATTCAGGAATAGGTACCCTACAGGAATTACCCACCTGCTCCACAAATCTGGTAGCACCGCGGAACCCAAAAATTATAGGCCAATCACATGTTTACCGACGGTCTATAAAGTTCTTACATCCATTTTTACCGACTTCAAAAAAGGAGGAGGTACTAGGTTCGGATGATTGTTTTTTTTTTTTTTTTTTTTTTTTTTTATGTATGTTCACCGTTTACTCCGCCGTTTGTGAACCGATTTAAAAAATTCTTTTTTTGTTCAAAAGCTTATACTTCTGAGGTGGTCCCATTGTTACCAAGTCAGGATCTGATGATGGGATCCTAGAGAAATCGAGGGGAACTTTCAAAAATCGTAAGGGCAACTAGTGCATTCCTTAATTTATTCATTAAGTATTTTACAGCACTACAATTTTATGAAGGTCTGGAGTCGATCTGATGATGGAGCCGAAAGACAGTCAAGGGAACTCCTCAATGGTTTACAGCAGATACCTCGTGTTTGGGCTTGATTAATTTGTATTGATAAAAACTTTACACTTTGATGGGTTGTGACTGTCGTTAGGGGTCTGATGATGAAGACGAAAGACAGTCGAGGGAACTCCTCAGTGGTTTACAGCAGATATCTTGTGTTTGGGCTTGATTAATTTGTAATGATAAGAACCTTACACTTGGATGGGTTGTGACTGTCGTTAAGGGTCTGATGATGAAGACGAAGGACGATTAACGGAACTCCTCAACGGTTCACAGTAATTACCTTGTGTTTGGACTTAATTCATTTATATTGATAAGAACTTTGCAACCATATAGGTTGTAAGTGACATTACAGATCTGATTATGGTCACCTTATAATATGATGATTAGGGGAACTATTCAGTGTAAGCAAATGTATAGTGTTCACCCTTATATTCTTGAGAAGGCACGGGAGTCTCATTAGCCAGCCGGTTTCGTATAACATCTAAACGATACATGCGCTGTTCAGACGACTCGCCACTTAATCGTTTTTGAATAAGATTGAGTCGGCATATCTTATCATTTGGCGACTCCTGCGATAAATGAGAATGCATGTAATTTCTCATCTGAGATAACCTAGCATGAAGAGCTAACGGTGATTCTTGGGAACTGGACATAGCACTCCGTTTGCAATTCTTAGATAGGCGTTCTTTTTTTCAGCAGTATTAGTCTCTTTCTTCATGCGGGCGGCTCCTTTAGTTGGTCTACCCATGGTGATTACAAAAATCAAATTACACAAAAAATGGAAAAATAATAAAACTTTTAAAAAAAAAAAAAGTTTTATTATGAGAGCTAAAATTAACAAACATGTCGACACAAACTCCATCATGTCTGCCTCACAAAATGGATGTAGGAACGGGTCCCGCGGTACTAAGGAGCTACTCCTCATTGATATGGCCATTAGCCAACAGGTTCGTCGTTCCCGAAAGGATTTGTCGACATGTTGGATAGATTATAAGAAGGCCTACGACTCGGTGCCACATACATGGCTCATGAGGGTGCCGGAGTTGTATAAAGTAGATGCATCTCTGCGCACCTTCCTGATGTCGTGTATGGGGCAATGGAAGACAGTCCTTCGCTATCCAGGATGTCGAAATATCCAGAGGAATAGTGAGCCGATAAGGATCGAGCGAGGCATATTTCAGGGCGATAGTCTGAGTCCACTTTGGTTCTGCTTGGCCCTGAATCCGCTAAGCACACTGCTGGAGGACTCAGGTCTAGGCTATCGGTTGAGGAGAGGTGGACAGGTTATATCTCACCTCCTCTACATGGATGCCCTAAAACTCTTTGCCCCCAACAATTCACAACTGATGGAGCTACTGAAAGTAACTGAAACTTTCAGTAGAGCCATCAGGATGGAATTTGGTGTGGACAAATGTGCGGTCATGCATGTAAAGCGAGGGGAGATTGTGGAATCCGTGGGAACCCAACTCTCGGATTCCATATACCTAAGAGTCCTCTCCGCATCCGAAACCTATAAGTATTTGGGTATGTCGGAAGCGTTAGGCATCAATGTTACTGACATGAAGCAATCGTTGAAGGAGCGCTTCTTTGGCCGCCTGAAGAAAGTATTTAATAGTCTTCTATCGGGCGGGAACCAGGTGCGCGCCTTCAACGGCTGGGTCATGCCGGTTTTGATGTACTCTTTCGGCATACTCAAATGGACTCAGACTGAACTTGACGGCCTGGATAGGAGGGTCCGTACGCTGCTGACTGCATACCGAATGCATCACCCACAGTCATCGGTAATGAGACTGTATATCCCGCGAAAGTGTGGTGGTCGAGGCTTTTTAAACGCTAAGACCCTCCACAATCGCGAGATATGCAGTCTCAGGGAATATTTCCTAGAAGCCGACGTGGGAATGCATCGAGATGTGGTCGCGGTGGACAAGGGCCTCACCCCGCTCTCCTTGGCGAAAGAGAACTGGCGCAAGCCTGTAGTGCTTGACACTAACGATCGCAAGGAGGTATGGCAGAGTAAGGAGCTTCACGGTCGCTTTTTCCGGGCCCTGCATGGACCCGATGTAGATTTACTAGCGTCCGTAGCTTGGCTGCGTTTCGGTGACCTCTTTGGGGAAACCGAAGGTTTTGTCTGTGCAATTATGGACGAAGTTATCATGACGAACAATTACCGGAAGTTTATTGTGAAGGACGGCACGGTTGACATCTGTCGGGCATGCCACCGACCGGGAGAATCAATCCGTCACATTATCTCCGGGTGTTCTCATCTTGCTAACGGAGAGTACTTACATAGACACAACCTTGTAGCCAGGATTATCCATCAGCAACTTGCTCTGAAATACAGCTTTGTGGAATCGGAAGTGCCGTACTACAGGTACGTGCCCGACCCAGTCCTCGATAATGGAAATATCACATTGTACTGGGACCGATCCATCATCACTGACAGGACTATTGTTGCCAATAAGCCTGATATAGTGGTGTTGGATCGAACAGAGCGGCGCACAATGATCATTGACATAACGGTCCCGCATGACGGGAACCTCGTGAAGGCAGAGAAAGATAAACAAATCAAGTATCTTGACTTAGCTCACGAGGTTGTCGACATGTGGGATGTGGACTCTGCGATCATTGTGCCGATAGTCGTATCAGCCAATGGCTTAATTGCCAAGAGCCTCGATCAACACCTAAGGAGGCTCTCGTTGGGCAGCTGGATTAAGGGCTTGATTCAGAAAGCGGTACTCCTGGACACGGCTCGCATTGTTAGGAGGTTCCTTTCTCTGGAGCCCTGACCGCCGGTAGCTTGGACCCTGTTCCCGATACCGGTGGGCTACAATTTCTTATATTTTTAAATGTTTTTATATATTTCTTTATTCTAATATTTAAAAATATAATTTATATGTAAGAAAAATGAAATAAAAAATTATACAGGGTGATTGGAAGATGGGTGCAAAGCTTTAAGGTGAAGATAGTATAGACAATTTAGAACCATTTAAGCCATGTTTGTCTTAGACGAAGTCTTACCAAATTTTTTAGTTTTTTTTTCGGAAATTCTCAAAATTTAATGTAAACTGCATAATTATGGCCAAATTGAATGATAAATGAATTAATTTTTTATTTATTTAATTAAAGTAATGTGTAAGCAACCAAGCAAAACATGTTTTAGGCTTCTGTGTCATTAGACATTTTTTTTACAGATATTTAAAGCTCAGAAAAAATAAAAAATTTGTACAATACGTCTCTTAAACCTTATTTAAAAAAAAAACGGAGGGTGCTTTTTTTGTTCAAACCTTTTTGAAGACATGCTTGATAATCGCACTTTCTTTTGAGGTATCATTTATGCGGATATCTTACAAATTATTGAAATTAGGACCTACAAACCAATTCGAGGGAGAAATTTTAAATTTTAGGCAGTCTAACAAAACACAAAATTTTTGCCTAAAAGAATACTTTATGTGCTCGAAATGATAACATTGTTCAATTCTAAGAATTTTTGGCACATGCAGGAACCAATTGAAGGGAACCCATTGAGGGGATTCTCTAAACAATGGCCACCGAGCGCGGTGCGACGGCATTTTCAGGTAGAACGCCCAATGAATAGCAAAAAGCGATAAGAGTTGGTTTTTACAGCAAAATGGTCTTAGTTACTGAGGCAACAAAGTCGTTTTTCTTTAGTCAGGGTCAGTCGGTCTGTGATGAAGCCGTTACATCTTTTACTTATTAGTCAAACTACTGCCCTTGTGAGTGGACGTTGTCGTGTTGATTCACAATTTACCGTGTTCAGTTGTAGCCCTTTGCGTTCCTGCACGTGTTGTTTGCGTTAGTTTTGAACTTTTTTGTTTCACCGTGTCCAGTCGTAGCCTCGCGCTCCTGCACGTGTTGATTTTTGACTTAATTGTGTTGATTTGACATTTAGTGCGCTCCTACGCCGTTTTTCTTAATTGTTAAGTGACTATGGCTACTTTTTCCAATCAAGAATATGCGGATATCGTATTTATGTACGGTAGAACAGACGGCAATGGGTCATAATATCAAATTTCAATCCGTCAGACGGAGTCCCACCGCGGGAGGCCTTCGCTGCCGCCATTATGGAGGCCGTGGCCTCTGCTATGGCCTTGTCTTTAGAGGACTTAATCCTCTTCAAGGCCACATTATTTATCGCAGAGACCACGATCTCTGCGAAACTGGCCGCGCCCGGCGAATTGGGGCCGCTTGTGGCGCCCGGCTCACCACTTGCCACGTTTGACGGGGCCGCTCTGAGGCTGGCCCCGCTAGGGTGGGGCCCCTCTGTTTCCCGCCTCTCGGCCCGCTGGACTGGTTCGGCCGGGCTGACCAGGCCAGACTCGCAGGCCCCATTCGTGTGTAGCCCCCTACCCACACCCTTCTCTCGGGCTCCACCCCGCCGGCCGGAGTGGATCTTCCTCCGGCTCCGGTCATCTGTGGACGACCCCGAGTTGGGGCGCTTCCGGAAGAACTTTCTTCCGGAAGGCCCCGCCACCACAACTTCGCGCTCTACGCTCGTACACGAGCAAGAGCTCGATGCCGCGTCGGACTCCGACCGCGCATCACTTCCCTCCTCTCCCTTTCTCTCTCCCTGTCTCTCGTCGTTTTTGGGGTTAAATTTTTCCATAGTTGTTCCCACGAGTAAATAACAATCTGTACTGGCTCAAAAAATACTGGTTCGCACTAACGACTGATTACATAGCTACCCATCAGCCAAGCTATCAACCTCCCTCACGGTGCGCCGCCGCTTGGAGGTTTGGGGTAATTTTTTATAGAGGATTTCTTCCTCGCGGCCCGGGCGGTTAAGCCAAGACCCTCGACCCCCGTCAAATGCCAGAGACATGACCTAGACACTCTTCGGGGCTACGAGACCAACGGTGGCAGAAGGAAGGACTTCCTCCTACCTGCCCGGCGGCAGGGTTAGTGCACGCCGGGCCTGCTCAAGACGCTGCTAAACATGTGCTCCTCCGAGTACACATTAGAGCGTCCCGCTGACAGGATATTGGCATGCGGGCAATGCCTCCCCACTAGGTACTGTGTGTCTAACACACAGCATCCAATGGGGAAACATTACCCGCACCCCAGGGTACACCGTCCCGGAGACTGGCCTTCCCCACGGACGCATCCGTAAGGGAACTCCAGCCTCCAGGCACACGGGGAGGTTTCCTGTCCACGCACCCCAAATTGCGGTCCACCTAAGGTGGATTTCGTAGGTATTTAAATTAACTTGATCAAAGAATTTTTTGAAGTTCTATGTTCGCCAGACGCACGTGCGAGGTGTCAGAAGACGCGTCTCGGCGCGGGCTAGCGATCTATAGGGTTATTGGAATTAATTTATTGCAAAAATTTTGTGTTTTTGCCGAAAAACGTGTTTTTCGACTGAAAAAACTGAAATTACTACTACCAAACAGGATTCGAGTTCGCGGAACGCGCACAGGAATACAGGTAAGGCAGGTAAGTATCTATTGTAACTATTAGAAAAAACGATTTAGAGGAAAAATTTCGAGATAAAAATTAATAAAGGGTTGAAATTTTGATGAAAAAATTCAAAGTCGCAGAGTGAAAAACTCTTCCCGTTTTTGTCAAAAATTATTAGTCAGATAGTAGGACGGAGCCTATTAATAATCAAAATAGCTGAAAACAGCTTCAGATTGCGTCACCGGGATGCAAAGTTATAAGGGTTTGATGATATTACTATGAAATTGCGGTCCACCTTTTTTTTTTTTTTTTTTGAGGGTGGGATCCAATGACTTCTCCCGCTCTGGGCGGAGCGGAAGGGCGTGTCAGACTTTTACTGACTAAAACCCACCCGTGTTCCTTCATTTGCCTGTTGCCAAGGTCCCGGTATCCCTTTCGGACTTTCCCGCAACCCTGGCAGGCATCGGTCCTATTGGACCCCGTCAATTTTGCTGACATCTCTTTGAGGCGCGCGTGGAATACGACGCGCCATCGACCCGGGCCTGGTCCTTATCGGACGGCGAGCTGCCCGTTGTTCGCCGTCCGCAAGCCCGCGCCTATGGTGGCCGGAAATCCGCCTGGGATTCCCGACGCCCAGGTCGTCTCCAACGGCGGCGGTTAGGGGAATGAGGGCGCAAACTTTGCCTTTCCCTCACGCGTTCCGCCTCCTCCTTCGCGAGCATTACTGCTTCGCAGAAGGAGGTGACGGCTTCCCATGCCCTCTCGCTCCGTACCATGGCCTGAACCAGGGCCGGACGCGAGAGGTCACTGCCGCCAATCGCCTCCGCGAGGACACGGCGGTGCTCCGCCCAAGCAGGGCACACCTCAACCGTATGCTCCACCGTGTCCTCCGGGCGATCCTCACAGTGGTGACACCCGGGCGTTTCCTCCCGCCTAATCCTACACAGGTACCTCCCGAAGCTGCCATGTCCGGTGAGGACCTGTGTCAGGCGGAAGGTGAGGACGCCGTGGCGCCTCTCTATCCACTCCTCAAAGAGGGGACTTATCGCCGCTATTGTGGCGTGCCCAGCACTGGGTTGCGACAATCGCACTCTCCATGCCGCCATGAGATCTTGCCGGAGCTCTGTCCGCTGTGCCGCGATTTCTCGCGGCAGCGGAGTTACACCCCGGCGCTTCACCTCCTCGCGCCACTCCCAGATGTGCGCGAGGACCTTCGCCTCCAGATCCCATGGCGGTAATCCGGCAAGGAGGCTCGCCGCCTCACGGGAGACCGTGCGGTATCCCCGGGCCAGCCGAATGGCCATGACCCTTTGGGACGCGTTCAACCGGCGTGCTGGCCGCAGCCTAAGGGAACGCGCCCATACCGGTGCCCCGTAAAGGGCCATGGACCGCACGACCCCCGCATAGAGCCTCCGGCAGGAGGCGTTTGGACCCCCTAGATTGGGCAGGAGCCGCCTCAAGGCGGCCCCAGCCCGGTCCAGCCTTGGAGCCAAACGTCGGAAATGCTCCACGAAGTTCCACCGGCTGTCGAGGACGAGTCCCAGGTACTTCATCGTCGACTCGACGCCGATGTGAACCCCTCCTACCGTAATTTGGGAACCCGACGGTGGCGCGTTCCGAGGGCCATGAAAACACATGACCTCGGACTTGTGCAAGGCCACCTCGAGTCCCAACTGCCGGATTCTATCGACGATTGTCGCAACCCAGCGTGTCGCTATATCGGCCGCCGCCTGGTGCGACCTCCCCTGCGCCAGGACCAGCGTGTCGTCAGCGTAGCAAACTACGCTGACGTCGCTAGGGAGGTCGGCGCGCAGCACCCAGTCGTATCCGATGTCCCACAGATGCGGCCCCAGGACCGATCCCTGTGGGACACCGCACGACATCTCTCGCCGGTTCCACATTCCCTGGTGACCGGGGTAGATGACGGCCCTGTCCGTCAAATAGGCCTCGACCACACGACAGAGATAGGTCGGCATCCGGTGGTACCGGAGTGCCTCCCTTATGCAACTCCAGGGCAGAGTGTTAAAGGCGTTGGCGATGTCTAGTGACACCGCCAAGACGACCTCGCCCCGGGCCACAGCATCCCCCGTCGTGAGGGCCCGTACACGCATGATGGCGTCCACCGTAGAGCGCCCTCTGCGGAAACCAAACTGGCTCTCCGCCAAATCCGGCCCCACCCGCACCAGCCGCCCGACGAGGCGGTTTGCAATGACTCTTTCAAAGAGCTTGCCCACCTCGTCGAGCAGCACGATGGGCCGATAAGCGGACGGAGAGTCCGCAGGGCGCCCCGGCTTCTTAATGAGGACCAGTTTCCCCGTCTTCCAACGAAGTGGGAACTGGCCCCTCTCCATGCATGCGCATAGGAGACCTCTTAGTCGAGGCCCGAGAGCCTCCATGGTCAGGACCCAGGCCTTCCCAGGAAGGCCGTCGGGTCCTGGGGCGGTATTCTTGGCATTCAGCCTTCGTACCGCCACTCTCATTTCTACCTCGGTCACCTCCGGAGCATCGTCGTCGTCGTCGTCGGCGGTGTGGTCCGCATCGAGCACCGCAGTAGGCGGAGCCATGAGCGGGGAGGTATGTTCCCCCCTCGAAGGGAACAGAGCGCTCACCACGTCCTCCACAAGCTGAGGCCGGAGACTCTGCGTCAGCGGGGGAGCCCATGGGCAGAGTTTCTCCCGCACCATTTTGTATGGGCGTCCCCACGGGTCTCTGTTCAGAGTCTCCAGCGTCTCCTCCCGGGCCAGTGCCCTGGCCCGCAGGATCTCCTCCTGGAGGGTGGTCTTCGCCGCTCTGTACCCCTCGTACAGCTCCGCCTGAATGGCTTCCGTATCCGGAGGGCGGATACGGAGCCTGCGGTGCCTGGTGTACTGGCGTCGCGCAGCAACGCACGCATGGCGCAGCGCTGTCAGCTCCTGCGACCACCAGCTCACCTGGCGCGAAGCACGTCCTGGCTGGACCCGGGGCATTGCCACGTCACAAATGTTGGACATGGCCTCCCGGAACCACTCCGCCTCGTCGTTGATGTCGGCAGGCCTGTCCGGTGATGACACCCAGGCCTGCACGATCGAGGCTTCCAGGAGAAGCTCCCGGTCCAGTTGCTTCAGCGCCCAACGCGGACCACCCGGGGCCTGTCGGACCGGCGCGCTCGAGGTCTGGGCGGAGACGTCGAACCGGATATACCGGTGATCGGAATACGTCTCCACCCCCTCCATGACGCGCCAGTCAATGACACGCGGCGACAGAGCGGGGCTGGCGAACGAGATGTCCACCACTGATTCACCCCGCATCCGCACACACGTGGGGACGGAACCCCGGTTTAGGACGACCAGGCCTGTCTCCAGAGCCCAGTCCTCCACCATCCTGCCCCGTGTGTCCGTATGCCGGGAACCCCAAGCCACATTCTTGGCATTGAAGTCCCCCAGTACGAGCACGGGGAGGGAACGGAACCGACGACGACTTTCAACTCCGCAAGGGAGTTGTGGAACTCGGCGAGAGTTCGGTTCGGGGAGAAGTACACCCCTACCACGACAAACTCCCCGAACCGTGCTGCCACGCAACCCCGTCCTCTTTTGACAGCCTCGAGGGACGGGGTACCGGCGGCGGCCGACGAAATAAGGGTCACTGAGCCGCTCAGGTCCTCCACCCAGTCATCCCTGGGCGGGACAAAGTACGGCTCAGCGACCACGGCGATATTGATCGACCACTGCGCCATGCTCTGGAGCAACAGATCCTGAGCGGCGGCGCAGTGGTTGATGTTCGCCTAGAGGAGGCGAAATGGGGCCGTTATTGGCACTCCATTTCATCCCCCTCCCGAGACCCATGTGAGGGCCCTGCCGCAGCAGCAGCTGCGGCGGTGACGACGCCGGTGGTGGAAGCGGCAGCGGCGGTGGCAGTGGCGGCGACTGCGGCGGTGACGACGGTGGTGGCGGTGACGGTGGCGGAGGGCTTTCCCCTACCCCTGGCTTTGGCGGGGGGAACGCAGGCCCTACCCCCAATCCGGTGGTCGGCCGGCTTGCCCGCGGCCGCACATGCGACGCATTGCGGCGTGGCCTCACATGCGCCGGCCTTGTGACCGGGCTGACCGCAGCGGTAGCACGCATCGCTGCGGTCAACCTCGGAGGTGCATTTAGCGCCCACGTGGTCACCCACATGGCAGCGGAAGCACCTCCGAGGTCTGGGTTCCAGCAGTTTGACCTGCGCTGAAACCCATCCCACCAAGAGCCTTTGGCCCACCCCGGCTATTTTCTTGGCCGCCGCGACGGGGCAGCTCACCGTAACGGCTTGCATACCCCTGGAGTCGGGACCGATGGTGCCCGCCTTAACCTGCTCGGCAGAGCACCCCCCGGTTCCAACTACGGCGGCCACCACCTGTGCCTGCGTCACAGAGTCGTCCAGGCCCTGGATGCGCATTTCGGCGCACTTAGTGGGCCTGGACACTCGGGCCTCATCCGCGTTTAAGGACGCCCTGAGCTTTTCAGCCAGGGCGTCAGCGGCCGAGCCACCAGCCGGACCTGGGAACTCCAGCATCCGGGCCCCAGTGGTAGCGATCCTCAGTCGGATGCCACCGGCGGCGCCGAGCTCCCCTAGGTCCACCACCTCCGCCACTTTGGCAAAGACGTCCTTATAGGACACGCCCTTCTCTGCCGCTTCCGGCTGTAGTGTTACCACTACAGCTGCGGACTTCGGGGCGTGGAGCCTAGCTGCGACGCTTCGCTCCTTGTGCCGCTGCGGCCTGGCCTTTTTCTTCTTGGCCGCCCTTGCCTTCTTGCCCGCCCTCCTCTTCTCCCCGGCCACTTGCCATTCAGCATCGACCGGGGGATGTATAAGAGGTGCGAGTGCGGTCTGATGTGAGGGTGGTCGTTTAGCCACCGGGACCACCGGGGCCAGGGCCGGAGCTGGGGCACGAGCCCGAGCCGGAGCCGGGGCCGGGGCCAGGGCCGGGGCCCGAGCCGGGGCCGGGGCCCGAGCCACCTGCTTAGCCGCCCCGCCCTTTTTTGCCGCCCCGCCCTTGTTCTGCCCCGCCGAGGCAGATGCAGCGGCAGCGGCATATGACGCCCGCTGGCCGGGGGCCGGCTGACTTGCCACTAACGGGGGGCGCAGGACGATGGCCTCCAGGGCGGAGAATCGTCTCCGCATTTCGGCCATCTCCTGCCGCACGAGGGTTAAGACCCGGTCCTCGGCAGCAGCAGGCACGGGCCCTCCCTGCCCGTGCTGCTCCCCCCTCTGCGGTACCTCCTGGGGGCCGGCTCCTCGGAGCAAGGCCAGGTCCGCTCGGAGCTCCGCGTTCTCCTTTCGGAGAAGCTCCATTGCGGCCGTCAGTCGTGCGACCTCCGCCCGCATCTCGGAAACTCCGTCCGACGAAGTCCCTCTACAGGAGGCCTCCGCTGCCGCCATTATGGAGGCCGTGGCCTCTGCTATGGCCTTGTCCTTCGAGGTCTTAAGCCTCTTCAAGGCCACATTGTTTATCGCAGAGACCACGATCTCTGCGAGCCTGGCCGCGCCCGGCGAATTGGGGCCACTAGTGGCGCCCGGCAAACCACTTGCCACCTTTGACGGAGCCGCCCTGAGGCTGGCCCCGCTAGGGTGGGGCACCTCCGCTTCCAGCCTCCCGGCCCGCTGGACCGGCTTGACCGGGCTGGACGGGCTCGACTCGCAGGCCCCATTGGTGTGGAGCCCCCTACCCGCACCCTTCTCTCGGACTCCACCCCGCCGGCCGGAGTGTATCTTCCTCCGGCTCCGGTCGTCTGAGGATGACCCCGTATTGGGGCGCTTCCGGAAGAACTTTCTCTCGGAAGGCCCCACCACCACCACTTCGCGCTCTGCGCTCGTACTTGAGCTAGAGCTCGATGCCGCGTCGGACTCCGACCGCGCATCACCTCGACAGGACGGACGCGTGCTTCCGCTGCGGCAGGGAGGGCCACAAAGCCGCCTCCTGCGAGGCCGCCACGCCGCACTGCGCGGTGTGTGCCGCCAGTGGCTGCCCGGCAGGCCACGTTATGAAGAGGAGGAACTACAATCCTCCCCCAAAGCGGGGCAAAGCGCAGGCGCCGACCGGGCCTGCTGCCGCCGCTAAAACCGTTGTTCCTGCAGCGGTGACAGCGGAGGAGGGTGCGATGTCCGACTGATGGATAGGGTCGAACATCGCATACTACAGGCGAAAACTAACCACTGCAGGGCAGCCCAGGATCTGCTGATGCAGACCATGGCTGAGTGGTTGGTGGACTTGGCGGTGGTCGCCGAACCGTACTCGGTCCCTGGCCGTTGGCTGGGTGGCCGGGACGGCTTGGTGGCGTTGGTCTCGCGGTCTTCCACAGACTCCCCTCCCCTCTCGCTCTTAGAGAGGGGACCGGGATACGTGGCCGCCGCGTGGGGAGACATGGCCCTGGTGGGCGTCTACTTCTCCCCAAACCGCCCTCTCTCGGACTTTGAGGATTTCCTCGAGATCCTCACCGCAGTCGTAGGGAGGGCGGCGCCACGCCAGGTCGTGGTGTTGGGTGACCTGAACGCCAAGTCGGTGGCCTTGGGCAACTCAGCCGCCGGTTGCAACGTCCGGGGACGCGCCGTCGAGTTTTGGGCGGCCTCATGCGGTGTGTCCCTCCTCAACAGGGGGGTGGTCCACACGTGTGTGCGGCAACAGGGTGGGTCGGTGGTGGACGTCTCGTTTGCCACCCCTGCACTAGCCGCCCGCGTCGTCAACTGGCGAGTAGAGATGGTGGAGACCTTGTCGGACCACCGATATGTGCGGTTCGACATCTCCACCCAGGGGGGTGGGATGGCCCGTGCTGGGCAATCTCCCTTCCCGCGGTGGGCACTCACCCGCCTGGACCGGGAGGCAGCCAAGGAGGCGGCCTTTCTCCAGGACCGACGAAGCCGACGGCGCAGCGCCCAAAACCGAGTCCGGGCAGAAGAGGACCGCCTATACGCCTCTTACCGAGAGGCGACGACGGTCCTCAAGTCTGCAATGTTCGCTGCAGAGGACTCGGCGAGGGCCGAGATGCTGGAGGGCCTCGATAGGGACCCTTATGGGAGACCTTACAAAGCGGCGCGGAACCAGCTGCGCCCGTATGGTCCCCCACTGACGGAGACCCTCGAGCCGGCGTTGCTGGATGGGGTGGTCCGGTCCCTGTTTCCGCGCAGGACCGACTTCACCCCACCAACGATGGATCCCCCGCAGGCGGCGGCTCCGCTGGAGGAGGAAGTCCCCCCGGTGACGACGGCGGAGTTCTACGCGGGGGTTCTCAGCCTCCGCGCGAAGAAGACGGCCCCCGGACCGGACGGTGTCCCCGCACGGGTGGCGGCGATCGCCGCCTCCCAAATGGAGACCAGGTTTCGGGACCTCTTCAGCGCGTGCTTTACGGCTGGGAGGTTTCCGAAACTGTGGAAGGAGGGGCAGCTATGCCTACTCTGAAAGGAGGGACGCCCGGTGGACTCGCCCTCGGCATACCGGCCCATCGTCCTGCTCGATGAGGTCGGTAAATTGTTCGAGGGGATTGTCGCCTCCCTGCTTAATAGCCATTTGCGTGGGGTAGGGCCGGACCTGTCGGACGCCCAATTCGGTTTCCGTCGAGAGCGTTCGACTATCGATGCGCTGGCCCTACTCAAGGGCCAGGTGAAGGAGGCGGTGGAGGCGGGGGACGGAGTGCGGGCGGTGTCGTTCGACATTTCGAACGCCTTCAACTCCGGGGCGGATAACGCCCTCTTGCAGCCCCCCTAAATGGGTCGCTCAGGTTAGGTTCGCTCAGGTTAGGTTCGCTCAGGTTAGGTTAGGTTAGGTTAGGTTTTGGGGGACCCCCCACAGTGCTTGCGTCCACGTCGCGTCCCCTGGAAACGACCCAGTCTGATCACCGTAACGGAGTGGCAGATTGGGTTGGCCAAAGTGCACTGTGCATTCGTTGCTATTTTAACCTTATTGTCTTGTTAGTTACGAAACTGCGGAGGCTATGCCAAAACTGGAGAGAGACGCCTGCGGGCGATTTTTAAAACTAAAAGGCCCTTCTCAGGGCCAACCCAAAGGCCCTTCTCAGGGCCAACCCAAAGGCCCTTCTCAGGGCCAACCCAAAGGCCCTTCTCAGGGCCAACCAAAAGGCCCTTCTCAGGGCCAACCCAAAGGCCCTTCTCAGGGCCTCTCCGACACTTCAGCGTCAGAGACTAGCCGCGCGCCGTCTGCGGCTAGCTTATTTGGAGGGGCTAACATAAGCGAGTCGTCCGACAACGACTCGCTTATGACTGTGTCGGATGCGGACGACTCTCGGTCGCGGAAGCGGGTCCGAGTAAGAGGGTCCGAGGGCTCCTCGGCCTCTGGGTCGACGAGGTTGCCGAAGGCAAAAAAGCCGACGGCGGCCGCGAATACCCATGTCGTTGGGCTCGCGGACGCCCAACGCCAGTTGGACCTGGCTCGGCGGGTGCAGCTCCAGCAAGAGCTGGAGGAGCGGGTCGTGGCGAAAGAGAGACGGGCGCAAGTTGCCCGGGCTAGGTCCGGGTACGGTGCGTCCCGTGTTGATTACGCAAACCAGTCTCTGGCCGAGCTGGAGAAAATGGCGGAGGAGGACGAGGAGGAAATTGTGGAGGTTGCCTCTAAGTCATCCAATCTAAAGGGGACCTTCCAAAAGGCCCTCAAGAGCCGGGCCGCGAGCATGCGTGGCGTCGTCGCGGAGCTGGTCCGGCGGAAGGCCACCGACGAGACGCGGCAAATGCAGGCGAAAATAGATCGCCTGCAGTCGGAGGTCAGCCAGCTTCATCAGAAGCTGGCTGAAGCCACGGCCCGGCCACAACAAGCCGAGACGAGCCGTGCGGCGGAGGGCCCCTCCTCCAACCTTGAGGATATCATCCGCAAGGTTGTAATGGAGGAGAGGGCCTTCACAAGAGCCTGCTTAGCAGGTATTGAGGACCGGCTCTTGCCGGAGAAGCGCCTCCGACCACCGCTTGCAGCGGATAAGAGGCGCTGCGACCCGGGGCCGTCCTCCTCCTCCCAGGCAGAAGACGCCCTTCTCCCTTCAACCACCCCGTCCAACGAGTGGACGGAAGTGGTCCGTAAGGGGAAGGGCAAAGGAAAAAAGTCGGCAACGGCAGCCCCTGTCGCCCCCGCCACCACCGCTCCCAGCCGGTCTCAGACGACCGACAAGGGAAAGGGGAAGGGGAAAGGGAAAGGGAGGGGGAAAAGGAAACTGGTCCCCCCAAAAACCGCGGCCGTCGTGGTGACGCTCACCGCGGAGGCTGCGGAGCGAGGGGAGACGTACGCGTCTATTTTGGTGCGGGCGCGTGCCAATGCCGATCCCACCCAGCTGGGGATCGGCAGTGTGTCTTGCCGACGGACCCAAGCCGGGGCTCGAATCTTCGAGTTCCCGGGGACAGAGGGGAGTGCCCATGCGGACCTCTTTGCAGCCAAGCTGCAGGAGGTCATCGCAGATTCGGCCAAGGTGGCCCGACCGGTCAAGTCGGCGGCCATAGAGGTGTCTGAGCTAGATGACTCAGTCACCAAGGAGGAGGTGGTGGCGGCGGTCGCGGCGATAGGGGGCTGTGGCGTCGCGGCGGTCCAAGGTCGGGACATAAGGCCCGGCCGCGGTGGCATGGGCACCATTCGCCTCGAATGCCCAATCGCCGCTGCCAAAGCCATCCTTGCCAAAGGGCGGCTCACAGTCGGGTTCAGCTCGGGTGCAGTCCGGGCACTCGAGGACCAGCCTCTGCGGTGTTTCCGGTGTTTCGGCATCGGACACACCCGGGCTCTGTGTCCGTCCACGGTCGACAGGACGGACGCGTGCTTCCGCTGCGGCAGGGAGGGCCACAAAGCCGCCTCCTGCGAGGCCGCCGCGCCGCACTGCGCGGTGTGTGCCGCCAGTGGCTGCCCGGCAGGCCACGTTATGAAGGGGAGGAACTGCAATCCTCCCCCAAAGCGGGGCAAAGCGCAGGCGCCGACCGGGCCTGCTGCCGCCGCTAGCACCGCTGTTCCTGCAGCGGCGACAGCGGAGGAGGGTGCGATGTCCGACTGATGGATAGGGTCGAACATCGCATACTACAGGCGAACACCAACCACTGCAGGGCAGCCCAGGATCTGCTGATGCAGACCATGGCTGAGTGGTTGGTGGACTTGGCGGTGGTCGCCGAACCTTACTCGGTCCCTGGCCGTTGGCTGGGTGACCGAGACGGCTTGGTGGCGTTGGTCTCGCGGTCTTCCACAGACTCCCCTCCCCTCTCGCTCTTAGAGAGGGGACCGGGATACGTGGCCGCCGCGTGGGGAGACATGGCCCTGGTGGGGGTCTACTTCTCCCCAAACCGCCCTCTCTCGGACTTTGAGGATTTCCTCGAGATCCTCACCGCAGTCGTAGGGAGGGCGGCGCCACGCCAGGTCGTGGTGTTGGGTGACCTGAACGCCAAGTCGGTGGCCTGGGGCAACCCAGCCGCCGGTTGCAACGTCCGGGGACGCGCCGTCGAGTTTTGGGCGGCCTCATGCGGTGTGTCCCTCCTCAACAGGGGGGTGGTCCACACGTGTGTGCGGCAACAGGGTGGGTCGGTGGTGGACGTCTCGTTTGCCACCCCTGCACTAGCCGCCCGCGTCGTCAACTGGAGAGTTGAGATGGTGGAGACCTTGTCGGACCACCGATATGTGCGGTTCGACATCTCCACCCAGGGGGGTGGGATGGCCCGTGCTGGGCAATCTCCCTTCCCGCGGTGGGCACTCACCCGCCTGGACCGGGAGGCAGCCAAGGAGGCGGCCTTTCTCCAGGACTGGCTGTCGCCTCCTGTTGAGGTCCTGGACGTGGACGCCGCAGCGGTCCGGCTCAGGAGGTCCCTGACCGAGGTGTGCAACTCCAGCATGCCTCGGTCTCGTCGTCCGCCTCCCCGTCGTGCCGTCTATTGGTGGACGGAGGAGCTGGCGGGGCTCCGGGACGCCTGCGTGGCGGCCAGAAGGGCCTACGCGCGAAGCCGACGGCGCAGCGCCCAAAACCGAGTCCGGGCAGAAGAGGACCGCCTATACGCCTCTTACCGAGAGGCGACGACGGTCCTCAAGTCTGCAATGTTCGCCGCAGAGGACTCGGCGAGGGCCGAGATGCTGGAGGGCCTCGATAGGGACCCTTATGGGAGACCGTACAAAGCGGCGCGGAACCAGCTGCGCCCGTATGGTCCCCCACTGACGGAGACCCTCGAGCCGGCGTTGCTGGATGGGGTGGTCCGGTCCCTGTTTCCGCGCAGGACCGACTTCACCCCACCAACGATGGATCCCCCGCAGGCGGCGGCTCCGCTGGAGGAGGAAGTCCCCCCGGTGACGACGGCGGAGTTCTACGCGGGGGTTCTCAGCCTCCGCGCGAAGAAGACGGCCCCCGGACCGGACGGTGTCCCCGCACGAGTAGCGGCGATCGCCGCCTCCCAAATGGAGACCAGGTTTCGGGACCTCTTCAGCGCGTGCTTTACGGCTGGGAGGTTCCCGAAACTGTGGAAGGAGGGGCAGCTATGCCTCCTCCGAAAGGAGGGACGCCCGGTGGACTCGCCCTCGGCATACCGGCCCATCGTCCTGCTCGATGAGGTCGGTAAATTGTTCGAGGGGATTGTCGCCTCCCGGCTTAATAGCCATTTGCGTGGGGTAGGGCCGGACCTGTCGGACGCCCAATTCGGTTTCCGTCGAGAGCGTTCGACTATCGATGCGCTGGCCCTACTCAAGGGCCAGGTGAAGGAGGCGGTGGAGGCGGGGGACGGAGTGCTGGCGGTGTCGTTCGACATTTCGAACGCCTTCAACTCCGTGCCCCACTCGACGATATTGGAGGCGCTTCGGTATCACGGAGTGCCCCAATACCTGCGGAACCTCCTGGCCAGCTACTTGGAGGACCGAGAGGTCCTCCTCGTGGACAAGACGGCAACGGTGAGGCGGTACGGCGCAGAGTCCGGTGTTCCGCAGGGGTCAGTGCTGGGGCCGCCCCTGTGGAACATCGGGTTCGACTGGCTCCTGCGGGGAGCCCTTCTCCAGGGCACGAGTGTCATCTGCTACGCGGATGACACTCTCCTCACTGCCCGGGGGAGGAACTTTGGGGACGCGGCCTGTCTGGCGTCGGCTGGCGGATCCTTGGTTGCAGAGAGGATCCGCCACCTGGGGTTGAGGGTGGCGCTGCACAAGACCGAGGCCGTGTTCTTTCGCGGGCCTCGGCAGCGCTGCCCTCCCGACGCCCACATTGTCGTAGAGGGCGTCAGGATACGGGTCCAGCCCCAGATGAAGTATCTGGGCCTGGTGCTGGACGATAGGTGGCGCTTCGGTCCGCATTTCAGCGGGCTGTCGACGCGCCTATTGAAAGCCGCTGACGCCCTCTCATGGCTCCTCCCGAACCTGGGGGGGCCAAAGGCGAAATGCCGGCGCCTGTATGCCGGCATCCTGCGGAGCATGGCCCTATACGGGGCCCCCATCTGGGCGGACTCCCTCCACAGGAGGGAGAATGCGACCGCCATCCGCAAGCCCCAAAGGGCCATTGCACTGCGGGTGGCGAGGGCCTACCGCTCGGTGGGCTTCTCGGCGGCGTGCGCCCTGGCCGGCACCCCTCCATGGGAGTTGGAGGCTTGGGTGCTCGCCAGGGTGTACGAGTGGAAGGCGCGCCGGAAGGCGCTCGGTGAGCGCCCCGTCGCCGAGGAGCAAGAGGCCGTGCGGCGGGAAATGAAGGATGCCGTCGTCCTCCACTGGACGGAGGACCTCGCCAACGCCGCCTTTGGCCGCCGAACGCTGGACGCGCTCGGTCCGGTCCTGCGCGGCTGGCTCGAGCGGTCCCACGGTTTCCTCTCGTTCCGTCTGGTGCAGGTGTTGTCCGGCCATGGCTGCTTCGGATCGCATCTGTGCCGGATAGGGAGGGAGGAGACCGCGGCCTGCCACGACTGCGGTGCGGCGGAGGATACGGCGCAGCACACCCTCGAGGTGTGCCCAGCTTGGTCCGGGCTGCGCCGCGGTCTGACGGCGGTGATTGGACAGGACCTCTCGCTTCCCGGCGTGGTCAGCGCCATGCTGGGGAGCGAGGAGGCCTGGGCGGCGGTTGCCTCCTTTTGCGAGGACGTAATCTCGCAAAAGGAGGAGGCGGAGCGCGTGCGGGAGGACGACCCTCTCGCTGCGCCGCTCCGCAGACGAAGAAGGGGTCGGAGAGGGCGCCGTCCTCTCCCTCCTTATAGTGGCGACGGGCGGGTGACAGGCACGGGGGTGCCTTCGCCCGCATTGCACCCGTCACCACCTTCGTCGGTCATTCCCGGGCCCATCTCCCTCCCCACGGGGAGGGCGTGAGGGGCCCGCCATGAAGGGCGATCGTCGGCGGAGGACTGGACGTGAAGGCTGTGCCGGTTTCCCAGTCCCCCGCCACTAAGACGAAGCGGGAATGCCGCTGGGTTATTTTAGTGGGTATACCGGGTCAGACCGGGGAGTCCCACATACCCCTCCCATCCCCCGATGGGAGGGTATGCGTAATGCATTTTTTCCCAGCGCAAACAAAAAAAAAAAAAAAAAAAAAAAAAAAAAAAAAAAAAAAAAAAAAAAAAAAAAAAAAAAAAAAGGTTAGGTTGGGTTGGGGGATGCCCCACAGTGGGGGATCCCCCACAGTGCATACTTCCACGTAGTTTCCCCCGGGCAACGCCGTGTCTGACCACCGTAACGGAGTGGCAGACCGGCGGCTAAAGTGCGCTGTGATTCGCAGACATCATGCAGTCGTCCGCGAATATGACGAAAAAGCCAATGCGTGACCCTTCAGGACGTTTTATCTCGAATCGCTCGAAGAGGTCCGAGGGCTCCTCGGAGTCGACCGGAGGCAAGGCGAAGAAGAAGTCTAAGTCTAAAAAGGCTTCGACTTCTGCTGCGCCTTCTTCCCACAATGTGGGCTTGGTGGACGCTGAGCGCCAGCTAAATCTGGCGAAAAGGGCGCAACTGCAGATGGACCTGGAGGAGAGGGTCGCCGCCAAGGAGCAGCAGGCGCTAGTTGCCAGGTCGAGGGCTGGCTATGGTGCATCCAATGTACTATATGCCGACCACTCCCTGGCGGAACTGGAGCGTATGGCGCAGGAGGATCGGGAGGAGGTTCTGGAGGTCGCCTCTAAGTCGTCCAATTTGAAGGGGACCTTCCAGAAGGCCATCAAATGCCGGGCCGCCAGCATGCACGGCATTATTATGGAGCTGGTGAAGCGGACGGCCACGGACGAGACGCGGCAGCTGCAGGCGAGGGTGGATCGCCTGCAGGCGGAGGTTAGCCAGCTACACCTAAAGCTGGCCGAGGCTACGGCCAGGCCTGCCCAATCTGCCCCAGTCTGTCCGGTGGTAGGAGGCTCCTCCTCCTCCCCTGCCAGCCTTGAGGCAACAATCCGCGGGGTGATCTTGGAGGAGAGGGCCTTCATCCGAGCCTGCTTCGCAGGCATCGAGGACCGGCTCTTGCCGGAAAAGCGGCTCCGCCCACCGCTAGCGGCGGACAAGAGTCCACCGTCGAGGGAGCCGGAACCTGCGCCTTTAGCAGGCCCGGTATCGCAGCCCTCCAAGGGCAAAGGCAAGGGCAAGAGGACCAGGGCGGCTCCTCATACGCCCACCACAAGCGCGGAGGTGGCGTCTGGGTCGTCTGCCCCTCCAGCAGCCCCCCAGAACTCGTAGGAGGAAGACGCCCTTCTTCCCTCCACCACCCCATCCAACCAGTCGTGGACGGAAGTGGTCAGGAGGGGAAAAGGGAAAAAGGGCAAAAAGTCGGCCCCCAAGTCTGCTGCGACTGGTCCTGCAGTCGGCAAAAAGGCGGTGAGGAAGCTGGTTCCTCCCAAAACTGCGGCCGTCGTGGTGACCATCACCCCGGAGGCCGCGGAGCGGGGCGAGACGTACGAGTCCGTCCTAAGACGGGCTCGTACCAATGCTGATCCCTCCCAGCTGGGGATCAGCAACAACATCACGTGCCGCCGAACCTTGACCGGGGCTCGAATTTTCGAGTTCTCGGGGGAGCAGCGAGACACAAATGCGGACCTCTTCGCAACAAAGTTGCAGTTGCTCCCTCTTGAACAGAGGAAGCGTCCAGACATGCGTGCGGCGGCAGGGTGGCTCAATAGTGGACGTCACTTTCGCCACCCCTGCGTTAGCCGCGCGCGTGTTGAACTGGCGGGTGGACCTGGTGGAGACTATGTCGGACCACCGCTACGTGCGGTTCGACGTCTCCACCAGTGGCCCCGGAGAGACGCGGCCCCGCTCGGTGCGTTCACCGTTCCCACGGTGGGCTCTTTCCCGCCTGGACAGGGAAGCGGCGCGGGAGGCGGCGTTCGTCCAGGACTGGCTTTCGCCGCCTTCCACCGGCCTGGATGTCGACACCGTCGCGGGGCACCTGAGGGAGTCTCTGACCGAGGTATGCATCTCCAGCATGCCTC
The DNA here is from genome assembly GCA_949152455.1 of Lithophane leautieri. Taxonomy (NCBI): domain Eukaryota; kingdom Metazoa; phylum Arthropoda; class Insecta; order Lepidoptera; family Noctuidae; genus Lithophane; species Lithophane leautieri. The sequence goes on from OX424460.1 coordinate 21,614,948, forward strand.
GGTCCCGCCGACCGCTACCCAGACGCGCCGTGTACTGGTGGTCGGCGGAGCTGGCGGGGCTCCGAGCAGCGTGTGTGGAGGCAAGGAGGGAATACGCGCGGAGTCGGCGGCGGCGCCGAAGGGACCAGGCCGTCGGGGACCACCTCTATGAGGTATACGTGGAGGCAAAAATGGTCCTCGATCGAGCCATCGCCGCCGCCAGAGACTCTGCGAGAGCTGAGATGCTGGAGGGTCTCGACAACGACCCCTACGGGAGACCATATAAGGCGGCGCGCAACAAGTTGCGCCCGTTTGGTCCCCCGGTGGCCGAGACCCTGGAGCCCTCATTTCTTGGTGGGGTGGTTCAGTCCCTGTTCCCGTGCAGGGACAACTTCACCCCACCAGTGATGGACCCACCGCAGACAGCTCCGCCAGCTGAGGAAGAAGAGGAGGCCCCTCCTGTCACGGAGTCGGAACTCGGCGCGGCGATTCTCCGTATCCGCGCCAAGAAGACAGCTCCGGGCCCCGACGGTGTTCCGGCAAGAGTGGTGGCGATCGCTGCCACTCAAATGGAGGAGAGGTTTCGGGACCTTTTCAGCGCATGCCTTGCGTCTGGAAGGTTCCCGAAACCGTGGAAGGAGGGGCAACTGTGCCTCCTTCGCAAAGAGGGCCGCCCAGCAGACTCCCCCTCGGCATACCGGCCCATCGTTCTGCTCGATGAGGTCGGCAAAATGTTCGAGGGGATAATCGCTGCCCGCCTAAAGTGCCATCTGCGTACTATCGGGCCGGACTTGTCGGACGCTCAGTTCGGTTTTCGGGCTGAGCGTTCGACGGTGGATGCGCTGGCCTGCCTTAAGGGTCAGGTGAAGGGGGCGATGGAGGCGGGGGACGGACTGTTGGCGGTGTCATTCGACATAGCCAACGCCTTCAACTCCGTTCCCCACTCCACCATCCTAGAGGCGCTCCGATTTCACGGAGTGCCTCGATACATGCGCAGGCTGCTGGCCGGCTACCTGGAGGATCGGGCGATCCTCCTGGTTAATAGGACTGGCCAAGTCCGGCGGTATGCCGTTGAGGCCGGCGTTCCGCAGGGGTCAGTCTTAGGCCCACTCCTCTGGAACGTTGGCTATGATTGGCTCCTGCGGGGAACTCTCCTCCGAGGCACGAGTGTCGTCTGCTATGCGGATGACACTCTCCTCACTGCCCGGGGGGGGAGTTTCAGGGAGGCGGCCAACTTGGCCTCGGCGGGCGGATCCTTGGTCGCGGGGAGGATCCGCCGCCTAGGTTTAACGGTGGCGCTGCACAAGACCGAGGCCGTGTTCTTCCACGGCCCTCGGCAGCGCCCCCCACCACCTGACGCCCACATCTTCGTGGAGGGCGTCAGAATTGAGGTGAAGGCCCAGATGAAATATCTGGGCCTTGTACTCGACAGCAAGTGGCGCTTCGGTCCGCATTTTCGCGGGCTGTCGTCGCGCCGGGAGGGTTGTGGATGTAAAGGCTGAGCCGGATTCCCATGGCCCTCCCATTACGGCGATGTGGGAACACCGCTGAGTTTTAGTGGGTATACTGTCGTTAGCGACAGGAGTCCCACATACCCCAGACTCGTCCCCCACGAGCGGGGATGCGTAACGCATTCCTCAGCGTCAAAAAAAAAAAAAAAAAAAAAAAGGTTAGGTTGGGTTGGGGGACCCCCCACAGTGCTTGCGTCCACGTCGCGTCCCCTGGAAACGACCCAGTTTGACCACCGTAACGGAGTGGCAGACTGGGTTGGCCAAAGTGCACTGTGAATTCGTAGCTCATTTTAACCCTGCCTTGTGGAATACGAAACTGCGGAGGCTATGCCAAAACCGGTTCGAGACGCCTGCGGGCGATTTTTAAAACTAAAAGGCCCTTCTCAGGGCCAACCCAAAGGCCCTTCTCAGGGCCAACCAAAAGGCCCTTCTCAGGGCCAACCCAAAGGCCCTTCTCAGGGCCAACCCAAAGGCCCTTCTCAGGGCCAACCAAAAGGCCCTTCTCAGGGCCAACCCAAAGGCCCTTCTCAGGGCCTCTCCGACACTTCAGCGTCAGAGACTAGCCGCGCGCCGTCTGCGGCTAGCTTATTTGGAGGGGCTAACATAAGCGAGTCGTCCGACAACGACTCGCTTATGACCGTGTCGGATGCGGACGACTCTCGGTCGCGGAAGCGGGTCCGAGTAAGAGGGTCCGAGGGCTCCTCGGCCTCTGGGTCGACGAGGTTGCCGAAGGCAAAAAAGCCGACGGCGGCCGCGGATACCCATGTCGTTGGGCTCGCGGACGCCCAACGCCAGTTGGACCTGGCTCGGCGGGTGCAGCTCCAGCAAGAGCTGGAAGAGCGGGTTGCCGCGAAAGAGAAACGGGCGCAAGTCGCCCGGGCCAGGGCCGGGTACGGTGCGTCCCGTGTTCTCTACGCAGACCATTCTCTGGCCGAGCTGGAAAGGATGGCGGAGGAGGACGAAGAGGAGATTGTGGAGGTCGCCTCTAAATCTTCAAATTTAAAGGGGACCTTCCAAAAGGCCCTCAAGAGCCGGGCCGCGAGCATGCGTGGCGTCGTCGCGGAGCTGGTCCGGTTCCCGGGGTCAGAGGGGAGTGCCCATGCGGACCTCTTTGCAGCCAAGCTGCAGGAGGTCATCGCAGATTCGGCCAAGGTGGCCCGACCGGTCAAGTCGGCGGCCATAGAGGAGGTGGTGGCGGCGGTTGCGGCGATGGGAGGCTGTGGCGTCGCGGCGGTCCAAGGTCGGGACATAAGGCCCGGCCGCGGTGGCATGGGCACCATTCGCCTCGAATGCCCAATCGCCGCTGCCAAAGCCATCCTTGCCAAGCGGCGGATCATAGTCGGGTTCAGCTCGGGTGCAGTCCGGGCACTCGAGGACCAGCCTCTGCGGTGTTTCCGGTGCTTCGGCATCGGACACACCCGGGCTCTGTGTCCGTCCACGGTGGACAGAACGGACGCCTGCTACCGTTGCGGCAGGGAGGGCCACAAAGCCGCCTCCTGCGGGGCCGCCACGCCGCACTGCGCGGTGTGTGCCGCCAGTGGCTGCCCGGCAGCCCACGTTATGAAGGGGAGGAACTGCAATCCTCCCCCAAAGCGGGGCAAAGCGCAGGCGCCGACCGGGCCTGCTGCCGCCGCTAGCACCGTTGTTCCTGCAGCGGCGACAGCGGAGGAGGGTGCGATGTCCGACTGATGGATAGGGTCGAACATCGCATACTACAGGCGAACACCAACCACTGCAGGGCAGCCCAGGATCTGCTGATGCAGACCATGGCTGAGTGGTTGGTGGACTTGGCGGTGGTCGCCGAACCTTACTCGGTCCCTGGCCGTTGGCTGGGTGACCGAGACGGCTTGGTGGCGTTGGTCTCGCGGTCTTCCACAGACTCCCCTCCCCTCTCGCTCTTAGAGAGGGGACCGGGATACGTGGCCGCCGCGTGGGGAGACATGGCCCTGGTGGGGGTCTACTTCTCCCCAAACCGCCCTCTCTCGGACTTTGAGGATTTCCTCGAGATCCTCACCGCAGTCGTAGGGAGGGCGGCGCCACGCCAGGTCGTGGTGTTGGGTGACCTGAACGCCAAGTCGGTGGCCTGGGGCAACCCGGCCGCCGGTTGCAACGTCCGGGGACGCGCCGTCGAGTTTTGGGCGGCCTCATGCGGTGTGTCCCTCCTCAACAGGGGGGTGGTCCACACGTGTGTGCGGCAACAGGGTGGGTCGGTGGTGGACGTCTCGTTTGCCACCCCTGCACTGGCCGCCCGCGTCGTCAACTGGCGAGTTGAGATGGTGGAGACCTTGTCGGACCACCGATATGTGCGGTTCGACATCTCCACCCAGGGGGGTGGGATGGCCCGTGCTGGGCAATCTCCCTTCCCGCGGTGGGCACTCACCCGCCTGGACCGGGAGGCCGCCAAGGAGGCGGCCTTTCTCCAGGACTGGCTGTCGCCTCCTGTTGAGGTCCTGGACGTGGACGCCGCAGCGGTCCGGCTCAGGAGGTCCCTGACCGAGGTGTGCAACTCCAGCATGCCTCGGTCTCGTCGTCCGCCTCCCCGTCGCGCCGTCTATTGGTGGACGGAGGAGCTGGCGGGGCTCCGGGCCGCCTGCGTGGCGGCCAGAAGGGCCTACGCGCGAAGCCGACGGCGCAGCGCCCAAAACCGAGTCCGGGCAGAAGAGGACCGCCTATACGCCTCTTACCGAGAGGCGACGACGGTCTTCAAGTCTGCAATGTTCGCCGCAGAGGACTCGGCGAGGGCCGAGATGCTGGAGGGCCTCGATAGGGACCCTTATGGGAGACCGTACAAAGCGGCGCGGAACCAGCTGCGCCCGTATGGTCCCCCACTGACGGAGACCCTCGAGCCGGCGTTGCTGGATGGGGTGGTCCGGTCCCTGTTTCCGCGCAGGACCGACTTCACCCCACCAACGATGGATCCCCCGCAGGCGGCGGCTCCGCTGGAGGAGGAAGTCCCCCCGGTGACGACGGCGGAGTTCTACGCGGGGGTTCTCAGCCTCCGCGCGAAGAAGACGGCTCCCGGACCGGACGGTGTCCCCGCACGGGTGGTGGCGATCGCCGCCTCCGCAATGGAGAACAGGTTTCGGGACCTTTTCAGCGCATGCCTTGCGTCTGGAAGGTTCCCGAAACCGTGGAAGGAGGGGCAGCTGTGCCTCCTTCGCAAGGAGGGCCGCCCAGCAGACTCCCCCTCGGCATACCGGCCCATCGTTCTGCTCGATGAGGTCGGCAAAATGTTCGAGGGGATTGTCGCCTCCCGGCTTAATAGCCATTTGCGTGGGGTAGGGCCGGACCTGTCGGACGCCCAATTCGGCTTCCGTCGAGAGCGTTCGACGATCGATGCGCTGGCCCTACTCAAAGGCCAGGTGAAGGAGGCGGTGGAGGCGGGGGACGGAGTGCTGGCGGTGTCATTCGACATTTCGAATGCCTTCAACTCCGTGCCCCACTCGACGATATTGGAGGCGCTTCGGTATCACGGAGCGCCCCAATACCTACAGAACCTCCTGGCCAGCTACTTGGAGGACCGAGAGGTCCTCCTCGTGGACAAGACGGCCACGGTGAGGCGGTACGGCGCAGAGTCCGGTGTTCCGCAGGGGTCAGTGCTGGGGCCGCCCCTGTGGAACATCGGGTTCGACTGGCTCCTGCGGGGAGCCCTCCTCCAGGGCACGAGTGTCATCTGCTACGCGGATGACACTCTCCTCACTGCCCGGGGGAGGAACTTTGGGGACGCGGCCTGTCTGGCGTCGGCTGGCGGATCCTTGGTTGCAGAGAGGATCCGCCACCTGGGGTTGAGGGTGGCGCTGCACAAGACCGAGGCCGTGTTCTTTCGCGGGCCTCGGCAGCGCTGCCCTCCCGACGCCCACATTGTCGTAGAGGGCGTCAGGATACGGGTCCAGCCCCAGATGAAGTATCTGGGCCTGGTGCTGGACGATAGGTGGCGCTTCGGTCCGCATTTCAGCGGGCTGTCGACGCGCCTATTGAAAGCCGCTGACGCCCTCTCATGGCTCCTCCCGAACCTGGGGGGGCCAAAGGCGAAATGCCGGCGCCTGTATGCCGGCATCCTGCGGAGCATGGCCCTATACGGGGCCCCCATCTGGGCGGACTCCCTCCACAGGAGGGAGAATGCGACCGCCATCCGCAAGCCCCAAAGGGCCATTGCACTGCGGGTGGCGAGGGCCTACCGCTCGGTGGGCTTCTCGGCGGCGTGCGCCCTGGCCGGCACCCCTCCTTGGGAGTTGGAGGCTTGGGTGCTCGCCAGGGTGTACGAGTGGAAGGCGCGCCGGAAGGCGCTCGGTGAGCGCCCCGTCGCCGAGGAGCAAGAGGCCGTGCGGCGGGAAATGCGGGATGCCGTCGTCCTCCACTGGACGGAGGACCTCGCCAACGCCGCCTTTGGCCGCCGAACGCTGGACGCGCTCGGTCCGGTCCTGCGCGGCTGGCTCGAGCGGTCCCACGGTTTCCTCTCGTTCCGTCTGGTGCAGGTGTTGTCCGGCCATGGCTGCTTCGGATCGCATCTGTGCCGGATAGGGAGGGAGGAGACCGCGGCCTGCCACGACTGCGGTGCGGCGGAGGATACGGCGCAGCACACCCTCGAGGTGTGCCCAGCTTGGTCCGGGCTGCGCCGCGGTCTGACGGCGGTGATTGGACAGGACCTCTCGCTTCCCGGCGTGGTCAGCGCCATGCTGGGGAGCGAGGAGGCCTGGGCGGCGGTTGCCTCCTTTTGCGAGGACGTAATCTCGCAAAAGGAGGAGGCGGAGCGCGTGCGGGAGGACGACCCTCTCGCTGCGCCGCTCCGCAGACGAAGAAGGGGTCGGAGAGGGCGCCGTCCTCTCCCTCCTTATAGTGGCGACGGGCGGGTTACAGGCACGGGGGTGCCTTCGCCCGCATTGCACCCGTCACCACCTTCGTCGGTCATTCCCGGGCCCATCCCCCTCCCCACGGGGAGGGCGTGAGGGGCCCGCCATGAAGGGCGATCGTCGGCGGAGGACTGGACGTGAAGGCTGTGCCGGTTTCCCAGTCCCCCGCCACTAAGACGAAGCGGGAATGCCGCTGGGTTATTTTAGTGGGTATACCGGGTCAGACCGGGGAGTCCCACATACCCCCCCCATCCCCCGATGGGAGGGTATGCGTAATGCATTTTTTCCCAGCGCAAACAAAAAAAAAAAAAAAAAAAAAAAAAAAAAAAAAAAAAAAAAAAAAAAAAAAAAAAGGTTAGGTTGGGGGATCCCCCACAGTGCATACTTCCACGTAGTTTCCCCCGGGCAACGCCGTGTCTGACCACCGTAACGGAGTGGCAGACCGGCGGCTAAAGTGCGCTGTGATTCGCAGACATCATGCAGTCGTCCGCGAATATGACGAAAAAGCCAATGCGTGACCCTTCAGGACGTTTTATCTCGAATCGCTCCTCTCAGGGCGATTCAAACGGCCCTTCTCAGGGCCAATCCAACGGCCCTTCTCAGGGCCAATCCAACGGCCCTTCTCAGGGCCAATCCAACGGCCCTTCTCAGGGCCACGCTGGCGGCGCTTTGGCGTCGGAAGCTGACCGCGCATCATCTGCGGCCAGCTTATTCAGAAGGCCATACGAGTTGTCGGACTCCGACGACTCCAATATGGACACGTCAGCGGGTGAAAGTGACCTCTTCAAGCGGAAGAGGTCCGAGGGCTCCTCGGAGTCGACCGGAGGCAAGGCGAAGAAGAAGTCTAAGTCTAAAAAGGCTTCGACTTCTGCTGCGCCTTCTTCCCACAATGTGGGCTTGGTGGACGCTGAGCGCCAGCTAAATCTGGCGAAAAGGGCGCAACTGCAGATGGACCTGGAGGAGAGGGTCGCCGCCAAGGAGCAGCAGGCGCTAGTTGCCAGGTCGAGGGCTGGCTATGGTGCATCCAATGTACTATATGCCGACCACTCCCTGGCGGAACTGGAGCGTATGGCGCAGGAGGATCGGGAGGAGGTTCTGGAGGTCGCCTCTAAGTCGTCCAATTTGAAGGGGACCTTCCAGAAGGCCCTCAAATGCCGGGCCGCCAGCATGCACGGCATTATTATGGAGCTGGTGAAGCGGACGGCCACGGACGAGACGCGGCAGCTGCAGGCGAGGGTGGATCGCCTGCAGGCGGAGGTTAGCCAGCTACACCTAAAGCTGGCCGAGGCTACGGCCAGGCCTGCCCAATCTGCCCCAGTCTGTCCGGTGGTAGGAGGCTCCTCCTCCTCCCCTGCCAGCCTTGAGGCAACAATCCGCGGGGTGATCTTGGAGGAGAGGGCCTTCATCCGAGCCTGCTTCGCAGGCATCGAGGACCGGCTCTTGCCGGAAAAGCGGCTCCGCCCACCGCTAGCGGCGGACAAGAGTCCACCGTCGAGGGAGCCGGAACCTGCGCCTTTAGCAGGCCCGGTATCGCAGCCCTCCAAGGGCAAAGGCAAGGGCAAGAGGACCAGGGCGGCTCCTCATACGCCCACCACAAGCGCGGAGGTGGCGTCTGGGTCGTCTGCCCCTCCAGCAGCCCCCCAGAACTCGCAGGAGGAAGACGCCCTTCTTCCCTCCACCACCCCATCCAACCAGTCGTGGACGGAAGTGGTCAGGAGGGGAAAAGGGAAAAAGGGCAAAAAGTCGGCCCCCAAGTCTGCTGCGACTGGTCCTGCAGTCGGCAAAAAGGCGGTGAGGAAGCTGGTTCCTCCCAAAACTGCGGCCGTCGTGGTGACCATCACCCCGGAGGCCGCGGAGCGGGGCGAGACGTACGAGTCCGTCCTAAGACGGGCTCGTACCAATGCTGATCCCTCCCAGCTGGGGATCAGCAACAACATCACGTGCCGCCGAACCTTGACCGGGGCTCGAATTTTCGAGTTCTCGGGGGAGCAGCGAGACACAAATGCGGACCTCTTCGCAACAAAGTTGCAAGAGGTCATCGCGGATGTGGCAAGGGTCACCAGACCTGTTAAGACCGCAGCCTTGGAGGTGGCCGATCTGGACGATTCAGTCACCAAAGAGGATGTGGTGGCGGCCGTCGCAGCGGCTGGAGGCTGTGACGCTGGCGCGGTGAAGGGTGGAGCCATCAGGCCCGGCCGCCGCGGCATGGGCATCATCCGCCTCGAGTGCCCAGTCGCCGCGGCTGGGGCCGTCCTTGCTGCGACCAAGGGACGTATGCAAGTGGGGTTCGGCTCGGCTGTGGTCCGGCCGCTTGAGGACCAGCCTGTCCGGTGCTACAAGTGCTTCGCTGTCGGACACACCCGGGCCACGTGTCCCTCCAAGTCCGACTGGGGAGATACGTGCTACCAATGCGGGCGGGAGGGACACGGGTGGGCCACTTGCACCGCCACCGCGCCACACTGCGCGGCGTGTGCCGCCGGTGGCCGCCCCGCGGACCACAGGATGACGGGCAGGAGCTGTAAGCCCCCCGTGAGGAAGGGTGTGGTGCCGATGCAGGTTCGCCCTGCTGCTAAAGCCGTCGCCGTCGTCGCCGCTGTTGCTCCAGCGGCGGTAGCTGAGGAGGGGGGTGCGATGTCGGAATAATAATTTCAGACTACCGCATCCTCCAGGCGAACACCAACCACTGCAGAGCGGCCCAGGACCTAGTAGTGCAGGTCATGGCCGAGTGGTTGGTGAACGTAGCGGTGGTCGCCGAGCCCTACTCAATCCCCGGCAGCTGGCTGGGTGACGAGGACGACTTGGTGGCTCTAGCGGCGCGGTCTTCCACAGACTCCCCTCCCCTCTCGCTATTAGAGAGGGGACCGGGATACGTGGCCGCCGCGTGGGGAGACTTAGCCCTTGTGGGCGTCTATTTCTCCCCAAACCGCCCTCTTCAGGACTTCGAGAACTATCTCGGAGTCTTGGCCGCCGTGGTCGGCAGGGCGGCGCCGCGTCAGGTCTCCGTACTGGGAGACCTGAATGCCAAGTCGGTGACCTGGGGCAACCCAGCAACCGACGCACGCGGGCGGGCAGTAGAGATGTGGGCAGCCTCGTCTGGACTCTCCCTCTTGAACAGAGGAAGCGTCCAGACATGCGTGCGGCGGCAGGGTGGCTCAATAGTGGACGTCACTTTCGCCACCCCTGCGTTAGCCGCGCGCGTGTTGAACTGGCGGGTGGACCTGGTGGAGACTATGTCGGACCACCGCTACGTGCGGTTCGACGTCTCCACCAGTGGCCCCGGAGAGACGCGGCCCCGCTCGGTGCGTTCACCGTTCCCACGGTGGGCTCTTTCCCGCCTGGACAGGGAAGCGGCGCGGGAGGCGGCGTTCGTCCAGGACTGGCTTTCGCCGCCTTCCACCGGCCTGGATGTCGACACCGTCGCGGGGCACCTGAGGGAGTCTCTGACCGAGGTATGCAACTCCAGCATGCCTCGGTCCCGCCGACCGCTACCCAGACGCGCCGTGTACTGGTGGTCGGCGGAGCTGGCGGGGCTCCGAGCAGCGTGTGTGGAGGCAAGGAGGGAATACGCGCGGAGTCGGCGGCGGCGCCGAAGGGACCAGGCCGTCGGGGACCACCTCTATGAGGTATACGTGGAGGCAAAAATGGTCCTCGATCGAGCCATCGCCGCCGCCAGAGACTCTGCGAGAGCTGAGATGCTGGAGGGTCTCGACAACGACCCCTACGGGAGACCATATAAGGCGGCGCGCAACAAGTTGCGCCCGTTTGGTCCCCCGGTGGCCGAGACCCTGGAGCCCTCATTTCTTGGTGGGGTGGTTCAGTCCCTGTTCCCGTGCAGGGACAACTTCACCCCACCAGTGATGGACCCACCGCAGACAGCTCCGCCAGCTGAGGAAGAAGAGGAGGCCCCTCCTGTCACGGAGTCGGAACTCGGCGCGGCGATTCTCCGTATCCGCGCCAAGAAGACAGCTCCGGGCCCCGACGGTGTTCCGGCAAGAGTGGTGGCGATCGCTGCCACTCAAATGGAGGAGAGGTTTCGGGACCTTTTCAGCGCATGCCTTGCGTCTGGAAGGTTCCCGAAACCGTGGAAGGAGGGGCAACTGTGCCTCCTTCGCAAAGAGGGCCGCCCAGCAGACTCCCCCTCGGCATACCGGCCCATCGTTCTGCTCGATGAGGTCGGCAAAATGTTCGAGGGGATAATCGCTGCCCGCCTAAAGTGCCATCTGCGTACTATCGGGCCGGACTTGTCGGACGCTCAGTTCGGTTTTCGGGCTGAGCGTTCGACGGTGGATGCGCTGGCCTGCCTTAAGGGTCAGGTGAAGGGGGCGATGGAGGCGGGGGACGGACTGTTGGCGGTGTCATTCGACATAGCCAACGCCTTCAACTCCGTTCCCCACTCCACCATCCTAGAGGCGCTCCGATTTCACGGAGTGCCTCGATACATGCGCAGGCTGCTGGCCGGCTACCTGGAGGATCGGGCGATCCTCCTGGTTAATAGGACTGGCCAAGTCCGGCGGTATGCCGTTGAGGCCGGCGTTCCGCAGGGGTCAGTCTTAGGCCCACTCCTCTGGAACGTTGGCTATGATTGGCTCCTGCGGGGAACTCTCCTCCGAGGCACGAGTGTCGTCTGCTATGCGGATGACACTCTCCTCACTGCCCGGGGGGGGAGTTTCAGGGAGGCGGCCAACTTGGCCTCGGCGGGCGGATCCTTGGTCGCGGGGAGGATCCGCCGCCTAGGTTTAACGGTGGCGCTGCACAAGACCGAGGCCGTGTTCTTCCACGGCCCTCGGCAGCGCCCCCCACCACCTGACGCCCACATCTTCGTGGAGGGCGTCAGAATTGAGGTGAAGGCCCAGATGAAATATCTGGGCCTTGTACTCGACAGCAAGTGGCGCTTCGGTCCGCATTTTCGCGGGCTGTCGTCGCGCTTGCTGAAGACCGCGGGCGCGCTCTCCTGGCTGCTTCCCAACTTGGGGGGGCCCAGCGCGCGATGCCGGCAACTCTACGCCGGTATCTTGAAGAGTATGGCCCTCTACGGGGCTCCTATCTGGGAGGACTCCCTCCAAAGGAGAGAGAACGCCGCCGCCTTGCGGGCACCCCAGAGGGCCATAGCCCAGCGAGTGGCGCGGGCTTACCGCACGGTGAGTTTTGGGGCAGCATGTGCTCTGGCCGGCACCCCTCCTTGGGAACTCGAGGCGTGGGTGCTCGCCAGAGTATATGAATGGACGGCGGAGCGGAGGGCGAGGGGGCAACGCTCAGCCCCAGAAGAGCGGGAGGCCGTCCGGCGGGAGGCGAGGGACGCTATCGTCGTCCATTGGACGGGGGACCTCGCCACCGCAGCCTTCGGCCGCCGAACCATCGACGCGATTGGGCCAGTCCTGCGAGACTGGCTCGAGCGGTCGCATGGATTCCTCTCCTTCCGTCTGGTGCAGGTGCTGTCCGGACATGGTTGTTTCGGATCGTACCTGCACCGAATCGGACGGGAGAGGACGCCGTCGTGCCTCGACTGTGGTGCGGCGGAGGACGCGGCGCAGCACACCCTCGAGGTGTGCCCGTCGTGGTCCGAGCCGCGCCGCAGTCTCATCGCGGTGATCGGACCGGACCTGTCGCTCCCCGGCTTGGTTAACGCCATGCTGAGGGATGAGAGGTCCTGGGCGGCAGTCGCCTCCTTCTGTGAACACGTCATGTCCCAGAAGGAGGCGGCAGAGCGCGCGCGGGAGGACGATCCCGACGCAGCGCCGCTCCGAAGGCGGAGGAGGGGTCGAAGAAGACGTCAATTTGATAGTCATCTCCGACTCCTCCCAGGTGGAGGCCAGCAGGCAATGGGTGCGGGGGCACCCTTGCCTGTATTGCACAGGTCTCCACCAGTGTCGGACGGGAATGGCCAGGTGTTCCCGGCCATTCCCGTAGCCCCCCATCTTGGGGGGCATGCGGGGCCCGCCAGCTAGGCGGGCATGCGCCGGGAGGGTTGTGGATGTAAAGGCTGAGCCGGATTCCCATGGCCCTCCCATTACGGCGATGTGGGAACACCGCTGAGTTTTAGTGGGTATACTGTCGTTAGCGACAGGAGTCCCACATACCCCAGACTCGTCCCCCACGAGCGGGGATGCGTAACGCATTCCTCAGCGTCAAAAAAAAAAAAAAAAAAAAAAAAGGTTAGGTTAGGTTTACGTGGGGATCGTGCGATCGATGGCCCTTTACGGGGCCCCGATCTGGGCGGCTGACCTGACGGCCGGTAGTATCGCAGTCCTGCGCAAGCCGCAGAGAGCGATGGCCGTCAGAGTCATCAGAGGGTATCGCACGATCTCCTACGAGGCGGCTTGTGCACTGGCCGGATCCCCGCCCTGGGACCTCGAGGCGAAAGTACTCGCGTCATCGTATCGGTGGCGCGAGGAAGCGAGGGCGCGGGGTGAGCAACCGATGCAGCGACACATAGAGCTGCATCGGTCTCAGCTTCGCGAGGTCCTGGTGGCGGAATGGCGGGAAAGGCTTTCACGCCCTACCGCCGGCCTCGACATCATCGAGGCGGTCCGGCCGGTGCTCGAGCGCTGGCTCGGGAGGACATCCATGAGGATTTTCCACCCCGGAAAAAAAAAAAAAAAAAAAAAAAAAAAAAAAAGGTTAGGTTAGGTTAGGTTAGGTTAGGTTAGGTTAGGTTAGGTTAGGTTAGGTTAGGTTAGGTTAGGTTAGGTTAGGTTAGGTTAGGTTAGGTTAGGTTAGGTTAGGTTAGGTTAGGTTAGGTTAGGTTAGGTTAGGTTAGGTTAGGTTAGGTTAGGTTAGGTTAGGTTAGGTTAGGTTAGGTTAGGTTAG